>OV656763.1:0-1303914 GCA_927399505.1 Luperina testacea | reverse complement strand
AAGCTTTTTTTTTAATTTGGCTTACGTGCGTTATACTTTATCATACAGCCTGTTACTTGTTCATACAATGTTCGTGATTGATCTCTATGGTGATTTACTAAGAATATCCACATTCCAAATTCAAATCACTTTTAGTCCCTAGGGATTAAGCGCTATTTTAGTCCCTGTTTACGAAGAATACACTAGCTCTTTTTAAATAGATGACTAACCAATATCAGATCTAGTACTGAGGGCCTTAGCACACTTCTGCCGCGAAAATAATGATAAAAACCTTATTAACGAATTCCGCTAAGAAACATTACTACAGTCTGCGCGATTCGACGGAAGCATCTAGATACTTAATTTAATTGTAGCAATCGGAGCAACCCAGACAGTTCAAACCACAGATATAGATACACCTAGATAACGCAAGACCAACTACTTCGCGTGCCCAGCTTGCGTACAAAAATCGTAAGCCGCCACTTTCCCGCTCACTCCTGTAGTACTGCTGCCTGGGTGAGCGTGAGCGCTGGCGCTAGGCCACGGGTGTGGAGCAAGACGGGTGCCACCTGAAACAATCAGCGCGATCGAATTTCACGTCGCATCCTGAGCTGGATTCGCCTCAGGCTCGCCAGAGCTTTATAACTCCATACTATTGTTAGCTTAATAAATAATAAGTACATTTTCTCGCGCTGTAATGCTACTCGTATTACTGTTGACTACACAGCAAATAATACTCTAGCGGTGCTTTTAAAATATATCCTACACTGCAACTCTAAAATGTATGATTCTCACAAAATAATGAGAATTCTGTACACACGGGAGTTGCATTACACTCATATTTATACAAGTTACACTGTGAAGTTACTGCGGAATCCTCTTAAGCATGATGAAGCACCGGATTAAGCTGTTACTATAATTTTGTAGATTATGCCCGTATAATGGAATTATTTTCAGTTAAGTAGGTTTTCATGGAGAAGCATAGTAGTGTATTTGAATGTGCAAATGCAGGTCAGAATTAAAGAAGATAAGTAAGATGTGTAGTGTGATTTTATTAAACAAAAAATATAGAAGTTTTTGGTAACATGCCGTAACATAACAAGACGCCTGTAATCCTAGAAGAGTTAGGCAGAAGTGTACAGACGCCAGCACATCAAGCTACCTGAAACTGTCAAATTTTCCCAATCAACTTTGAACCTTACACTTTTGCGATAATGTTGAAAATCTATTGAAGAAATTTGACAGATTGTAGTAGCTTGATGTGCTGGCGTCTGTACATATAGTACGTCCACATTTCGCCAGTAATGTTTAAGTCCCATGTCATAGGGCATATAATTCATATAATTCGGCTGCTATTGAAAATTGTGAAATGTAACAACCCAATAACACTTTTACTGCTTGCGACCACTAAATAAAGCACGTTTTTTTAGTAACAAAAAAAAACAAATTGTTTAGCTAATTGATAGAGGTAATTAAATTGAAATAATTTCGTGCCCATGCAGTATCGCTAAGCTAATCGTAGCACAATTTACTACGGCGTAGTATAATCCGCTACGGCGTAGCTCACATTCGTATTTTTGCGACCTTTCGATTTGAAGGTCATTGATGTTTTTCTCACCTTTTCATTTTATATTTTCGAAACCATACGTCAGCTTAGCCGTGAAAATATTATAATTTAATTTCTCATTATGGTGTGTAAAGTTGTGTATCTAAATTTCTGATACAATAAGATCCTCAACGAAATTACAAAACGCGTTTGATTTTAATTTCAGGTCACCCACGCGTATATTGCGGCGTTTGAGTAATCTACAATAGCATTCATATACGTACTAGAGTAATTTTAAGAATATTATGATGAACGTTTTTTAGAGGTACCGTTTCTTTTATTGTACCTAATGAATAGATGAAATGTAATTAAGAGTAGGCAAATGTTTTTGCTTAGCAAGTCTAATATTTAGTTTATTGAAGGGTTTAGTTCCTTTTCGTTTTATCAAATTAATTATCCTTTTTGATTGGATTGATGCAATTTATTTGCGTAAATGATAATAAAGGATATTTTGTAGTTTGATTTTTTTTTTGTTTTTTATGTATTTTTATATAAAAAACAAAAAAATATATATACAGTAAAAAAGACGTTCAAATAAATAATGAATAAAAGCAAATAATAACCAATACCTAATTAACTAATAAAAATAACAAAATTAATTCCTAAAACTATAAACAAAAATATGGCAGCGAAAAATTCATCCGCATCATGATGAATTTTCCGCAGATGGGATGGCGCAAGAGTATCGACACACGTTGCGTCCCACACTAAAGGTACCTTTCATGAAAAGAAAGACATACCGTCCAGTCTCTTATCATCGTCGCATGCCAAGCCATTCGGTACTAATACAGCTGGATAAATAAATTAATTTGCAATAACAAGCATAAAAATGATTAAGTGTTTTTGCTAGAAACGGTTGAGAATAAGGGTAATAGCTAAAATAATGTTGTGATATCCCTTTTGGGTTCAACTACTCCCAAGTATCAAAACAGTGAAGGACAACATCGCGAAGAAGCAGTTATGTCCTAGAACCAAAAATCTCGAAGTCATGTGACCTCTAACAACCCGCACTGGGCTCGCGTGGTAGATTACGGCCTTCTCCCTCTCACCGAAAGGAGGCCCGTAAGGCTGATTATGCTCTACTAGGTATGATAATTATCTATGTCAAGTTCTTCATAACACATGTTAGTAGTACGTAGCTTCTAGTAGCTGGAATGATATCCATATAATATTAACGTGGACACGTCACAAGAGGCTACTGCACCTGTGAACTTACATAGTCCGTGTAGTCATATGTGTCTTGTCATCTAAGGGTGATTATATACGGACTTGACTTGTGTTTCCGGGCGTGCAGATTGTTCTGAACTGCACCATGCGTCGTCACGACGTTCGAGGAAATTGTCCACAATGTTACAGTAATAGCAAGTTTATTGTTCGGTGTAGTCACTATGCCACTACACCGAACAAGAAACTTTATGTTACTTCAATATTGTGGACAATTTCCTTCTGTCAGGGAAAAGGCCATGTGGACGACGACAAATGATACTTAAGGGATGAATTGGAAAATTCTGTTTTGGACGTGAGAACAATTTGACAATTTAACAAGTTACCTCATATAATATCTGTCATGGAATTGATTATTTCATTTATTATCTGTGTCAATTTTGTTTTTTTTTTACAAATATCGTATTTCCAGCTATGTGAAATATGGTCGGTTGCATTTGTTTGTTCTTGCTAAACTATCGACGTACATTGTATCTGTAAAGTCAAGCAAAATTCAGGCCTACCGAACCAAGCCATCAAAGTCAGTCTATCACCCCTTTAACTATTGTTTCTACTTTGCAAGTTTAAAGCGTGCCTACACATGCATAAACAGAATCTTAGCCCACGCCGTCTGGCCTTGTTCCCGAAACATACATATTTATACTAGCGACGACATATTTATTCAAATCAGTGCTGTGCTTCCGTTAGTGATGTACCAAAACTAGGGGAGCCATTTTTCAAAGAGTGTTTACTTCAGACATTCTTTCTTTTGATTTTATTATTAAGGAAAAATAGTGAGTCCAGTGTGAATAATAGTGTAGTTTATTTACTTCTTTATCTGTTTCCATATTCTGACTCTATGTCGAAATTACTTCGAGTTGTGCGTCCAAATAGAAGTGATTGCTTGTTAACTCTCTAAGGTCTAATTTTTCCAACTCCAGATAACTTTATCGGAGGAATAATTTTGAATTTTTGACAGTTATTCCATACAAAAACTGTCAGACGTCAATTTTATACCACTAATAAAAGTTTTAGGTCGATTGAAAAATCTGCCCTAAAGGTAATTACTTAATGCTTTACTCCTATTCAGTCAGTCAGTTGTTTGAGGTTTAGACATACCTGGAAATTGTTTACCGCCAACTGTGTTGAGAGTCTACGCGTGTGACTATTCCAAACAATTATATTAAGCTTTAGTTGCTTTATAAACTTCTATATCGTGACTCTCTACCCTACCACTTATTCGTAGACTTTTTTTTTCTTTATGTTATATTTCATGCCAAATTCGAACCTTACAACCCGTAGTGCAGAATAAAATCGCTCAGCTACTGTGAGATCTATTTAGGTACAATATAAAATTTTAATCTCAATAATTATTATTTAATCAATACCCATTAAAGTGATCTACTTAAGACCTCTTTCCTGTTTCTAGTTCTTCTGCATCATATTGGTTAATAGTTCTGCTTTAGAGCTTTGAGTAAATACAGTTCTGTCTAAACTGGTGGCCTAATTCAGCGGCTAATCTGCGGCGCATCTAATGGCGTAACGGATGGATCCTTATCATCCGCCCCATTTCACAAGAGGATGCCCGATTGGACCAGCAGATCGGATGTTGAACTGTCATTAATTAAAATGTTTGCATAGAAATGCGAATGGCAGTTTGTTAATGTTATGTAATATTATAATACATAATTCAATGCGCAGCTCTTAGATTAGAATAGAATATTCTTTATTATGGGATTCGTGGTCAAGTAATAACAGCCGCACGAGTCGTTCGAAAAGGTTAAGGTGCTTGCTGCGGTCGATGCGTGGATCGGTGACCAATACATACCGAGACCTCTCTGTGCCTCGGAAAGCACATTAAGCTATTGGACCCGGCTATCATTTGTGGATCTTTGACAATCGTTACGGGTTGTCAGAAGCCCGGAAATCTGACAACCAGTCTTATCAAGGAGTTTCGTGTTACCCAGTAACTTGTGTTATCTATATCGTGGGTTGTGGTGGTTAGATGGGCAATCGATCCACTTAAAATATTCAACTGCATCCGGCTAGACTGGAAGCCGACACCAAAAATAGTTGGCTAGGCAGATGAGTGATGATTTGTTACTACTAACAATAACAAAATCAATCGATGTTGTAGAGAATTTGACTTCACGTTCCGATTAAGATAAAATGCTTATAGAATACACAGAACGTGAACACAGTGAACGCATCCACGGGCACAGCTAGTATACAATAATAATCAAGAAACAAGAGCAGATAACGATATACATAATTATAATTAGAGGAAGTGTTGTTGTGCCGTTAATGCAGTATATAGGTATTATGTATGTTTAAAAGCAAAGTTCCGTTTTGTAGAACGTTTCACTGCCCCATATATTAAGTGTCTTTCCTAAAACTAGGTCTATATCTAGACTGGTTGTGGTAAAATTCAACTCAAATTCAAGATAGCATTTTGCATTTTTTTTTGTTTTTCATTTCAGACCCAGGTTCTAATGGTTATGGTGTCCATCGACCTAATTACTTGTTTTAGGTCCATAAAAATCTTTTTTTTTTGTTAAAATCGAATCCATTTCAACACTCAAGGTCTTATAAGATAATGCGCCCCAAAGAGCCAAAATCTTATTAAAACCAGACTGGATTTTTCACATAAACGACGCAGAATTACTCCAAAATACCCTGAAAGTGTGAATTATTTCATGGCTCTAATAAGTCAGGGTTTCAAAGCATTTTGTTGGCTTTGGATCCATTAGTCACGGCGAGTGTAAGTCGTGAGTAATAAGGACAAAAACGTTCAGACACGGTGACGCGACTCTGCTCTGCAAATGACGCAAGAACCGATTAATTAAACTTTGCAGGATTGCGCTTGTGTATTATTGTTCCGGGAACTTTTGTTGGGATATAGTTGAAGTGTACTGATTGCATTGTTAAAACATTTTCGATCAACGCGACGTGAACTTGCTTTCAAGATAAAGGGCATTTTTTGAAGTTACATATAGAAATGTGTGCCAATAAATTAGGTCATAAGTTTAATTTCTGTGGCTTCCTGAAATTTATTGAATCCTTGTCCCGCTTCGTTTTGAAAAGGTTAGCTTTAATTAATAAAACAGCCTGATTGTCTCGTTAGTCTAGTGATCGCAAGGACTACTGCTTATCATGAGGTCTTTTTTTTTTCAGGATGTGATATCATCAAATGACCCTTCCCGCTCTGTGTGGAGCGGAAGGGAGTTTCAGACTCTTACTGACTAAAACCCACCCGTGTTCCTTCCTTAGCCCTTTATGTTCTTGGCCAGCGGTAACCCTTTCGGACAATCCCGCTGACCCGGCAGGCTTCGGCCTCGGTTTAATTCTCGCGTCGGTCGAAGAGTTATTGCCTTTCTATCTGGTTTTTTTACTTGCACTCCGGAGCTTAGAATTGTGCTCGGTTGATGGTAATAGGCTTGTCCTCTGTTGAATGGGACTTGAACATAACTGGCGCAATGTGGGGTACTATAGAGACGCCCCTGCCCATCCCTTCGGGGAACCAAGGCGTGATGTTATCTAAAACAGAGCATAGCAACTAATCTTATTCCTTTCATATCGATGATACACCATTCGTCTAGTTAACTACACTGCATGGCCTGCAAGACTAAGTATCAAACTTTTAAAATTGGAATAACTTTTTGAGAACACAAAAAGTAAAAAGTAAAATAAAAAGGAAATCCTTAAAAGTCCTTTTTTCGAAATAAAAAGGACTCGAAAAAGGGTTTTATTTTGTATACAGGGTTATTGGTAAAACATTAATAACCTCTTAAGAGTTCATTGTACTCATCATTATGAACAACTTTTACTATAAGACCTGAAATTGCGAAAAAGATCAGATGTTCCCTACATTTTGACGAGTTATACGAACATAAATGTTAGGGAACAGCTGATTTTTTTATGTACAAAAATCTGTATAAAATCTTATAGTCGAGGACCTTGTTTTTAAGAAATGGCTGAAAAGAGCTTTAAAAACCAAAATACCTAATCCTTTTCGAATTACAATTTTACCATAATTTTTTTTGTTTCTGTTTTTGTTTTCAATTTTTATCTTGGTCGATGAGTCTTGCAAAAGCTAAGTTAGACAACAGCACATATGTTTTTCAAAGAAAGCTGCTAAAATTGTTAAAAATCTCTAACTTCTATAGTTTAGAAAAAATTGAAATTTTAAAAGTGTAGTAGGTACTTAGTTTTGCAGGCCAGTGTAGATTATTTTAGCCCCGAGCAGGTGGCCACGTTGATTGCGGCTTTAGTAGCGTTTTTAAGGATATCTCGTAATGTTATTTAATAAGAATGCTATGTCTATTTGTTCTCCCTTAATTAACATAAACCTCTCTTTTTTTGTCTGAAACATGATGCAGATCATAAAATATTTCCTTTTCCGTAATAAAACTGCAAAGTTGCAGAATAGTTTCGTCTACCACCATCTTAAGACCTCGACTGCAGCAAGTCAAAGGTAACCCTATGAGAAATGGCGTCTATTCTTCAAGGCTTACTGAGTTTTATGAATACTGCGCCGCGCTCTACTGAGCTTAAAATATTATGTGCGTAAGCAGTATTATGCCTTAAATACCGCGGCGTCTCTGAAGGATCTTTTAAGATAATTTCGTATTAAGTGTTGGCATTAAGTTGTAATAACTTTTAGGGGTGAGAAGCTTTGTTCTTTCGTGCATTTTTAAGAGTTGGAAGCTTTCAAAATGTTTGTTGTTGTTTTGATAAAAGTTTTGCTGAGGCTTGTTAATATTTTAGTTATTCTTTTTGGTAAAGTTTAGAATATTAAAATTTACTTTGTCTGAAATGAAGTAACCAAGTTCTTTTAACTTGACTGGGGAGTTTGTTGCGCCACTTCTTCCAACTGTACTTGCAACACTGTATTGTGTAATTTTGGCGTTCATAAAGTACTGATTTTCAACCTAATTTGTATGAAATACTTTTGGACGTCTAAACTCTGAAAAGTGACAATGAGCCGATAAATTATTGTACCACCGAATCGCACGTTACAAAATTTTGTTTCAGTGCGGTTAGTGGAAGTGCACAGGTGCGGTTCGACCAAGTGCGGTTGAAATCTGTGCTCTGAGTGGAATACCTCATTTTAACTGCTGTCTGATCCAGGAAAGTGTTACATAAAAAAAACAGAGGCACTCCGGGAGCGCCGACAGAAGTGAAAACAAAACACAAACAGAATACTTTGGCATCACTCACTGACATATCGGATATACATTAAAACCGAATACATCCCGAGGACAGTCGAACACATCCAAAGCGGGTATTTTTTTAATCGTCTTATAAACAAAACACGCGCGCTGTCGCTTACGGTAACAGTGGCGTGAGTTCAATAGTTTTTTACCATCTCAAAAATTGCCCAACGCACCTAAAGAAGTTTTCTCTTCAATAAATAAATAAATGGCCCGTCAAGTCCAACTGCAGGGCTTAGACTCCCTTTCCTTTTTTTACAAAACTCGATCCTGAGCCAATATGGATCAGTCCCTCATATGAGCGTCAAATTCTTCAGGAAACGTTAATTCTAACATTAAGTACCAAATTATGAGATTAGCATTTTAATTATCTCCAATTTGACAGTCACTAAACCACAGGCCACAATAAAAATATCCACAAATACGTGAAAAACAGCTCCCTTTACAAATTAATGAATCTGAAACCAGTGTCTAAACTAATTAATTACCCGAATCCATTTCAATTAATTAAATTAACGCAATGAACATTAATCTAACCACACAATTGAAGATTTTTACGCGAATCGCTCCATTCACAGCGATTCTTTTATTACAAAGATAAAGCAGCAGTTTTTAATTTTGATGCCTGTAGAGGCGAACTTTATTCAATTAGCTGGGGAAATTAATCTTCAAGTTTTGAGAGACTTTTTAAGGTAGAAGTAGGGACACATTGTTCTGAAGTTGGGAGGAAACTAATTAGGTTTGTGTAGGTGTTGTTTTCAAATTAATATTTAAGGACATCTATATGGAATGTAGAACAGATATGATGTTTTTATTTTAATTTCGTATCGTATTCATTCGTTTATTTTAATTGCATTGACATTTTATTCTATTCTGTTGCGGTATAATCTCATTTTATTTTATGTAATATGGTCATGCCTGAATTAAATAAATTTTATTTTATTTATTTATTGCAATTATCTGGTAGTTTTCAAATCTCGTGGTTACTTCTAAGCAAGCGCGCCCCATTGTCAATCAAATCATCACTATTCTATCAATCATAAGAGGTAGACAGGTTACCTACCCAACATTCGATGTCCAAATCATTCTTACAAGACACGTGGAAGTCGAACGGCAGCGAAAAAGAGACGAGACCAAAAAAAGAGAATTAATTTTGTATGTTTGTTACGCTTTCACGCTAAAACGACGAATCACATCTGGATGAAATTTGGCACATGGGTTGACCATGATCTGGATTAGGAGAAAGGAAAAGAATCTAAGACAAAGTCAGAGTGACGAGTGTGAAGTGAGTGTGAGTGAGTGAGTCAGAGTGAGTGAGTGAGTATGAGTGAGTGAGTGAGTGAGTGTGTGAGTGAGTGAGTCAGAGTGGAGGGAATCTAAGTGCGGAAAAGGGAGTCCTATCATCATCATCCCGATATTCCTTGATCCTCGATCGAGACTTATACGGGTGAAACCACGGGGCGCAGCTAGTTACTTATACGAGTCACTGATTTCGCAGATGAGAGTTTGTCGTTCAAATGTTGAAAATGAGATTGATTAATAATTCAGTAATGCAAATTTACAATATAAACAGGAAGTCATTTATATTATAACGAGAGTTTCTTAACTAATAAACAGCTGGCGAAACCGCCACCAAAAGCATTTCAATAAATTATATTAATAAATTCTTTAACAATCTTAACTTAGCACGCAAAGTTGCAGCAGAGTTAACGTTTTTAGCTTTAAATCAATATGAATAGGACTTGAAATAGCTTGAAACAATAACTGTGAGAATGGTCCTACCCTTCAACGCGCTTTGACCTTTGGTCACGGGCAAAAGGCAAAGTCAATAGCATAAAAATAAAGTGTCGGCAGTATGAAATAAAACGCGGACTTTTAGAAGGGACGTTAAAAGCATCGTTTGGTATCGCGAAGAGAATTGTAATAACAAAGTTAACGGCAATGGGGGCGGTGGAAGAAATTCTGAACGTTTGAGTAATCTGGTTAAGATATGGGATTATTAGATTCGTCAGAGTGAATGTTTACACCGTGTGTCTCAGAAAAGAAAGAGGAAATTTGAGGTGAGGAAAAATGGAATTACAAAATTTCACGAAATTATGTAAATAACTGTTGAAAAGCGTGAAAGCATGATTGAGTATGGCAAATATGAATTCGGCAAAAAAACCGAAATGGAAACCCTTATTTATTTCTTTTTTTTGAATAAACTGATAAACAAAATTTTTAAACAATGTTTTTTTTTTATTATTATAAGTACCGTATATACCTTTAGGTGCATTTAGTCATTACAAACAGACAAGTTTTACAGAAACTTTCGAAGGAAGCCAAGATAAATAACATTGGATTGACACCCAGTTCCCGCGGAGATTTCCAGATGGGAACCCTGTCTTATTAAAGTTCTGCTTCGTTACCTTGCTTATTTACCTTGTTTTCTTGCACAGAGCGAACTGAATACTAAATCTAAGCAAGATATAAATCAGTACTTGTAGTATTACGGGTATATAAATCAAAGTTTCCGTCGTGACCTATTTATATTCCTGTATTTTTGTGCAATCTAAAATTCTATTCGTTGGACAGATGTACACATTACATTTTTATTGATAACTTTAAGGAAAAATGGGTGTCATTTTGACTTTTCTTCGTTATTAATTAACTTATGGGGGTAAGCAGAATTAGCTGAATACCATATGATTTGATTCTCAAGTTTTCCTTTTACTTCACCCACGTTCATTTATAGACGCGTGTTAATTGGTTACAAGTACCGTGCTCCTGCCCTCTTTAAAGGACATAATAATATACAATAACATTTCATATATAGATATTGAGCAAAATAATAACACTTCAGTTTTTTAAATCTCATTTATTGAGCAAAATATTTGTTCAAAATTGTATTGTACTTCTACTGCAATTTTTAACAAATATTTTGCTCAATAACTGAATTTAAAAAAAACTGAAGTGTTAATTGACTTTTGTTGCTGACCGTACGTTACAAACAATATACCTATATGCTACTAGGCTCTCCTAAGTCCGAGCCTGCGGGCACACTTCAAACTTCGGAGTAATTCTGATAACAAAAAGCACTTAGACCTTTCTAGTAATCGATAGCATGACATAAAAGGTCGTGATTTAAAGCAACCATTTTATATTTTTGATGAAGTCTACACATTCTCGATATCCGTGTTCTTCACAAAATTGACAATTGCCATTTAAAACTTGTAGCATCCAAAGGCCGTTTCTAACGAAGTATTCCCAGGAAATTTATTGAAACTTGAATTTCCAACGGAACGTAGTTTTGTTCAGAAAATTCAAGAATGTTTGGAGTTCACAATTATGTCAGAACGGATAAAAAATTCGTTACTGGCGTATGCATGTTACAAAATAATGTTTAAAAATTAATTTGTTGCGAAAATAAGTTCGTGAAGGTGTATTTTTAGGTTTATCAAGTCAAAGTCATATCATTTATTTCAAATAGGCACATTAAAGGCACTTTTGAACGTCAAAACGTCTCTTACGTTTATAGATATCTATGGGATAAAGACTATGAACTTAAATTTAGACATAGGTACCTAGCACAAATGGAGCAACGCTCTTCACGCATTTATAGAAATATCTACTAATATGTACAGAATAAAACTGAAGAGTTTGTTTGTTTGAACGCGCTAATCTCTGGAACTACCACTTGGATTAAAAAAAATATTTTTGCATTTCATAGCCCAAAGCTTGACTTGAGCGAGCAAAAATAAAAAAGTCAGAAAGAACGCAAAGCTGAAACGTAGAATTTTCATGCTGACAAAGTCGCAGGCAGAACCTAGTAAAATTATAAACACAGTTATGAGAGATCGATGAACAAATATCCAGCTACTCTTCTAAACATATATCATTTACTTAGACAAACCTCAAATTACACCAAACATTTTAGTATTTTCTGTATTCAGTGCGGATCAGATCGCACCGCAGTGGTCTTGTTTTGACAGCATTCATCCGGGGGAGTGACGCACTCAGAGTAAACACACATAGGTCGGCTTTGGACGTAGCCGAACAAAAGTGATAGATATTACTGATAGCCTGAGGGAGAAACAATGGCAGGTAGTGATAATTCGCCTATATACTCGTAAAATATGGCCTCTGCCTATGGCCGGGGTTGCGGGATTTGTAGGCCACCTACTGGGCTCATACGATATTAAAAAAAAAACAACGAAGAAGAGTACCATCGATATGAAAAGAAAAAGACGAACGAAACCTCTGAAGGGTCAATATACAATGACCTAGAATAGTTGTTATTTTAAACTGCGAACAACTAAACCAAATAACCCAGTAAACAAAATAAACCTAATTTATATATGAATTGAGCCGGCAGTAAATATAAACTCATTACCCCTATGCAGAACGTTAACACCACATTGAATAGTGAACCGCAAACGAATCGCTGTGACAGCGCCAATTTGAGCGTTATAATGAAGCGATATGGTCACGGATACAAATGATCAGTGAGGTTCCATTTTAATTGATATGTCCCTATACCCATATGTGACCAACCGTTGCTAGTACACTCAAGCGTGCCAACTTAACTGATTGGCTAATCTTTTTGGGGGGAAAAAACGTGGTGAATACGCGGTGACTACGCGTTAGCTACGTGGCGTCAATGCCTTATGTAAACAGTATCTACTGTTTACATAAGGCATGCAATGCGCGTTTGTAAACAGTATCTACTGTTGAAAAGTTACCTGAGTTTACTACTATCTAGATATCTAAATTTGTAACTACAAGAAATTATACAAATAAGGTAGGACGTTAATACCTACTACACTAAATTAGACTTCGTATATCTAACTAATGACTTCAAACAGAAATCAATTGAATACATAATGTTCAATTAGTCACTATTGCTAAAAGGCTGATTAGCAAAACTCTTAGTCAGTTCATCACATTTTTTTAGATTCAAAATCAAAAGCCATTAATTCAACACTTTTCGAATGTCAAAATTACAAAAGGCAGTCCGCCAAAACGCCCGCCCTTCACCACTTCCCAGTGCTTTCGCTGGGAAGAAGAAGTGGCGCAACAAACTCCCCAGCAGCACAGCTGTCTGTTCAGTTAGAAAATATTTGATTGTATACAATTCCAGGTTATGTACCTAAAGTAATTAACATTACAAGACACAAAACATTAAATTAAATTACTTGCTCGTATGTCAGCTAGTCACGCCATTATACCAACAAATACAATAAAAACTATACGTACTCAAGCAAAAAAATAATCATAAATAAAAATGTAAATAAAAACTTACTTAAATAAAAGCCTCCAGGCATAAAGGGCGTGACAGCTTACATAATTTATGGCATGCTGGGTTCTGTCCACATAGCTGTCACTTGAAGTCACAAATGATAAACTATGACCATCGAAGTAAAATAAATAAACAAGTTGTTACTAATAACAACAATAAAACCATGGTCAGCAAGACGATCAGTCACCACAAGCACCACCCGTTCACGAGCATAACGCAAAGATCAGCCATTACCCCCCTCGCCATATTTGAGGGAAGGAGGCAACCCAACCCCCGACGTTACCGCAAGCAGTGACATCTGGGAGCATGACGAACTTGCTGCCGGTTGCTCAGGCAAGAACAATATGATCGATCGTCGAGGTAGCTAGCTAACCACATCTTTCAATCAACTCTTTAAAAAACATTTGAGAACATTTGAGCACGTAGTATGTCCTTGTTTCTAGTGTTAACATTATGTATATCACTGTTTTTAGTGTACAAGTGTATATTTTCCCTAATACATAAGATGTTGGCGAAGATGGATCGTGATGCAACCGTGAGAATACCAATATCTTTAAAAATATATCTTTGAGAAACTCTGGCACCTAGCTAGTAAATTGCTCGAACAGCTTGTTTTTGAAGGACAAATATATTTTGTTTATCAGCGGCTTTGCCCCACAGCAGAATACCGTAGGACATAACGCTGTGAAAATAACTAAAATAGACTAAACGAGCTGTATCAACGTCAGTGTATTGTCTTACTTTCCTGACCTTCCTGCTAGGCTCGATATAATAATGTGGTCCCCTGAAGTTTGGTATCTACTGTCATTCCTAGAAAAACTGCGGAGCCCACAGTTTCAAGCACCTCTTTATCTAAGACGATGTTGGGTCCTAGATTTTTAACATTCGGTAAGGCGAACGACGATCGACGGCAATTGTTTTTTTTTTACAATTTCGATATTTGCATGTAAGTATTTGGAATATGTTCATGATTCTATAGACCCCCGTGCGTTAAAATGATTACTCAGTTATTTAAAAAGATCAGCTGTTTCCTACAAAAGTGCAATACATTCGCGGTCAAAATGTATGGAACAGTAATTTTTTATTTTTTATTTCACCGCGTTTAGGTCTGGACCCCCCTACGTTGCAATTTTTCGCCATATATTAAATCCATGGTAACCAAACCTGGTACCAATAAAGGGTGACCCCTGTATTGGTGCTGGATAGATGGTGATGACACTAATTCCTCATTCGATCTCGACTAGACACTTCCTGGACTACACAATAAAATCCATGTATGTATATCTGTTTACTTAGCACATAATTGCAAAACGCTTTGAACCTATCAATGTCCTCTGCACAATACATTTTAATTCGTGTTGTCACGGGAAGGTTCAGAGAACCAACATTTAACAGAGGAATACGACCTATACAGACAATTATACGCGGATCTGTTTGGCGGACCAGCCCGACCGTGAGTCAAGCACAGAATAGATGAGTACAGAAAGCTGGCTCCATACTGAGAGAAACCGGCTCACGCATACATCGACGCGTACGAGTGACGATCTTAAGAGGGTGCAATCAGAAAGTTGACAACGTCGCAAATATCTATGAAATATTTCGCTGTTTTTATTAGTTTTTCAATATTTCTGAATGAAAATATTAAATATGTCCCTACAGCGCACTAAAATTTGCGTATGAAATTGCGTATGAATTGCAATAATAACACTCAATAAGGCTTTATAACAGTTTTACATCTGCAACTAAACATTCAGTGTCTCGATATTTATTGTTGCAATTCATATTCAACATTTTAGACCGCTATAGAGTGACGTTTCATATTTTATTGAGTAATAAAATAAATGGATAATGTAATAGTATAAATGGATGAAACCCGCGAAATGTTTGACGGCTATTCGCGACGTTGCGAACTTTTTGATTGCACCCAAGCAAAGGCCAGTCGCGAGTGCACTTGTCTTACACTCGCTATAAGTAGACGCGTGTATATTTGTGCATGCGTATTCATTTGTTATATGACTCCGGTCTTCTGTATCTAACTATTTCGTGGCCTGTCGCTCATCAGCTAGCGACGCATACTGCCTTCCGTCCCGTTACACTTACAATTGTTTTACTATTGGATACTAAGTTTCTGTATTTAATTTTAACTTTTCCTTTTGTTTGGAAAATCATTTATATGTCACCGTATGATTGTGAGCACCGTTAGTTTATAATCTATCTGGCGAGATTGTAAGCAGTCGATAAATTGTGAACTTGTACCATACTGCTTACAATATAACGCATTCATTTTCGATAGTTTATAATCTATTCATGTCAAACCCTCCAATTTTGAACGAAATATTGTGAACCCTATCGGTAAGTGCAGGTACTTACCGATAGGGTTCACAATATTTCCTATTTTATCACCCATAAATTTGTGAACCGTCCCTGATTAGTCTACCAAACTAAGCCAGGACACCCCTACCAAATGGGTTAGGTTAAATTAGAGCTGTGACCAATCGGTCGCGAGCCACGCGAGCGGTACCGTGGTAGCGGTAGGCAAGCGCTACTTCCAAATTGGTTTTTTTTTTGTGAATGCTGTCTCGCAGTTCAACCTATGAGGTTGTCATCTGCTTAAGCGGGCTTGTCTGTGGATGTCTCAATAAATTTAGGCTAGTCCAGGGCTTAAAAAATTTAAAAACTAAGCGACTACACGCTATATACACGGATCTCGGCATAGGGCGTCGCTGGGAGAGGGCAGCAAGGGACAGACTGGATCGGAATTATTCAAGGACGAATTTATAACGACAGGCTCAGTCGCGGGCTGGCTCGAGCAGGGGTCGGAGCGGATCCAAGTTGGTCGCAGTTAACTTGGCTATTTAGTATTAGCGCAAGATGCGTTTCGTCGCATGCAAGTTTGATGCCAGTTCACAATTTGACGGTTTGCGTTGATTTTCTTCGTCTATAGTGTATTTTATATTATTGTACAAAACAATTACCTACATTAGAGGCGTAGGTAGGTACCTCGTACGTTTCTAATTCGTAATTCGTAGCCATTTTAGGTTAAAATAAAATCATAAATTCTCTGACAGGCAAGGCACAGCCTAAATAAATCACTTAGTCTAGAAGCATGTAATTTTGCACAAAACTTCCATGTAAGGAAGGATTTCTATAAATTCAATAGAAGATGAAAGTTTGTCATTCATGCCGATGGAAAAGGAAATCCCTTCGCCCACACGGCTTGTAAATAAATAGTAATAATTTATGTAATAAAATGTTTACTAAAATTGAACATTTAGCCGACAATAGAAAAAAATTCCATACAATTAATTATAGGGCCAATGTTAGGTAGCGACCCGCCGAACTAGAAATATAATATATATAAATATAGAAGGTACGAATTAAAATTAGGATACTCACCACCTGCGGTGTATATCTGAAGATCTCGTCCAGGTCTCGGTACCACTTGACGGAATGTAGCGGAGGTTCGTGCTGCTGCCTCATGTACTGACATCGAAGCTCGGCCTCGCGCCGCGGGTCCGCCCACAGGGGCACTTCCAGCGTTGTGATCGTGTGGGATACACTCCGAGCTGGAACGAAAACAAAAGATGTAGATGACTAAAAATATGATATAGGATCTTCGTGCCTCTGTCTCTATCACAATTTATTTGGAGTCTATCAGCTATGATCACTATTATGCATCCCCTTTTTGAAGAGCATTGTGCGCTTGTTCGTTCATCGTTTCTTTACACATAGTTGCAAATAAGGTTTGAATGATATTGTTAAGGAATAATCAGTTGAACTAAATGAAAATAAGCAAAAGTCTATTTTAATAAAAAAGAAAAAGGAATCATCACAAAATAGAATTGCGTAAATAGTTTTGACATGACCTTGTAGTATATAGGTTGTCTCAATACAGAGCAAGCAAACAGTAGCGTTATTTTGTTTATCAAAATCTCCCAAGAATATCTACAACACAATATAATCAACCTAACGTCGTCACCACTTGTACAGAAAAACAAAAAGCGACAGAGCGCATCATTTAAATAATACAAAAGAAAAAACTATCTCACGAATATAGTTGAGAACGATATCACATCAGAATCAGAACCATCCAAAACCGCAACAAAAATCGTCTCCTCGTTCGAGAAAACGCAGATTTTCACGCGTCTATTTTATGAAGCTATCGAAGACCTACTCCGTAGTGATGCGAATTTGTTACCAACTTTAGCAGAAACATGTCGGGAATTTAAGCTCAATGTATACCTAAGTTAGTTAAGTTGTTAACTTGGAACAGATCAATTTACTATCTGAATGGACCGAATTTCGTCGTTATGTTATTTCTTATCTTCGTACATCGTTTCTTGCTTCCAATTACTGGTTGGCTGAACTTCCAACTATAGTTTCTCGACATTAACACAGTTTGCAGATAGCAATAGTCTAAATAAACAACAAATTGTAGTTTCAACAGATTTTAGTTTTGTTATTGGATTATTTTGTATTTATACTTTGCTGTACGTGTGTTTTTGGTTATGGAGGAGATATTCTTAAAGTTGGAGATAGTTAACGGGTGATATTTGGTAGAACTGCCTTTATTTGTCATCATAAGCATAATCAGCCTGGTATTCAGCTGCATCCGATTAGACTGTCAGCTGACCCCAACATAGTTGGGAAAAGGCAGGCAGATGATGATAAGCATAATCTGCCTTTAATGTTCCCACTGCTGGGACACAGGACTGGCCTCCTCTCGGTGAGAGGGAGTGGACCGTAATCGGTGGATTACGGCCCACTCCCAACATCTACCAACCCGCACCGTGCCCGCATGGAGATGCGGGCCCAGTGCGGGTTGGTAGATGTCACATGTCTTCGAATTTGTCGAATTTTTGGTTTTCGTTATTTGTCAGGTTCAGACGAAATTGGCTTATTTAATAGGGTCCCGTTCGCACCCTGGATACGGAACCCTAAAAACGCTTGAGTAGGTACATTTTCATCGCTGTTTTTATCTGAAATACTACTATCTACTTATCGATTTTTTTTAATTTTGTCTGAAGTACATGATCCAAGTCTTTTAATATTCGAGTCGACGGCAAAGGTAAATATATTATGTTATATTAGAGTTGTGCCCAGTGCCCTAGTTGAACCTAGTATGTGTCCACGTGGCATCAGTGGCGTTCTTAAAGTCCTCAGAAGTGCAGGTATATAGACACTCTGGACACTCCAACAAGTTTTGCTTTTATTTCGTATATATCTATAAATCTAACCGCCTGACCTACACAGTACAGTACCCGGCGATAAATATTGCACATCGACCTTTACCTTTTTTTGTATCTTATACAAAGAATAAAAATAATTATCAAAAGAAGCAAATCATAATTGTTTTAACAGCTCCTAATAGATACCGGACTGTTTGTATTTCGTGCGACAGAGATAACGCTCTACGAAGCCGAAATTAGCCGATTGTCTCTTTCCAAAGGTCGATGTGAAATATTTATCGCCGGGTACCCTGTACTTTTTCCTTAGGATCGTTGTTTTATTGACACTACGAAGGACCCCTAGACCCTTGCCCACTACAGGCAATAATGGTGTGTAGTTATTCATGGAATGCCTCTAACCGCGTATTTACGAGGTTGTACTATTCCAAATAAAAACGATTCTGCGTCGCCGAGTCCCTTTTGCTCTTTTTTTATCTTCTTTCAGATGTTGTTTATTTTTAGCCGCGAGGCTTAGACCCTTCAATTTCATCTAGGCAATATTCGATGTGTATGTAGGGAATAAAAGATAAATCTCGTTCCGTTACTTGGAATCAGTTATGTTTAGTAAATTGAAGTAGTGTGTTAACATTATTTGGTTAGAATATTAATAAATTAATATTTATATGTAAATATTGTGCTTTGTCATTCCCAAAAGTGTCATGTTACTTTGTGTTTATGGACTGATGGCAAAAATTATAACCATAATTTTATTGAAACCCAGATGAACTTTACATATGATTTATCATTATGCCCATGCAGCGACCAGTTTAGTGAGATCTTCTTAACAGAGTTCTGGGCAGTTTTATGTAATTTCATCACAAAAAAACAAAGTAATAAGCATTTGAGCAAGTTCTTCAATAAAACAACAAACAATTAATATTCATCGTTAGTAACTACGTTTAAAACTCTGTTAAAATCTTTTATTATTGACAAAATTTAAATCCGACCCTGGTTCATGTTTGTAATTTACCCACAAAATTTTTATTTTTGTTTCGCATGAATCTCTTGCTGCTACCTTCGACGTCTTGTTATTGAACGTTAATTATTGTTGTCTTCTCTTAATATTTGTGCATGTATATACTAGCTCTGTTCATGAATGTCACCATTATTTATCGTTAAAATATTTCTCATTAAGTGAAATTTGTAGTAAATTTCTTTTGAGTAAATAAAGATTCTTTAACCACAGTAACAGTTTACAAAGCAAACTTCAAGTTAAAAACTTTGAACACTAATTCAACTTCATTTTCGAAGCTAATTTATAACTAAGGTTAATTAGAACTAAGATATTCAGAGGAAAGAGAAGCAAACCTTGATAGCTTCATCAAACTTTATAGTTTAACCAAATGTTCGAAACAGACTGTATAATGAAATCGTTACTGCCATGCAAATTTCACTTGCGCGATTCAGATCTTAATACCAAATTCAGTTCAACGCCATCTATTGTTTATTACCACAAGCTTAAGCAATTACTCTGTCATTGTGCAACATCATACAATGTAATTCCGTAGACACGTATTTGCTGTAATCCAACAGGTCATTCGGTTTGACGTAGGTACTAGGTATATAGTGTCTAAACCCGACCCTTACTGATTTAATAGTCATAAAACGCAAACAAAGCCACGCATATAAAGCGGGGATTTTGCAGTTAACGGCAAGTACCTATTCGTCGTGAGGAATTATTTTGGGATAATGACGAAATTAAGCTTCACCCATAATCCATAACCGATGTGTTTCCAATAACAGACACTCAGACCCTCGTAACAACAGTTGTCGCTGTTTGATATGTGTAACGTATTGTGATAGAAAGTTGTCCTATAAATAATCACTGATCAAGGTCCGGTTGTGCACATTGTATGGGGGAAATTGCTGGCAAATTGGACTTGGGCAAGTTACAGACTTCCAGAATATTGATTGTTGCTTTTGGCATACTTCGATGACGTTGTAGTAATAATACACAAAAGTATAGCTGAAGAGTTTGTTTGTTTGATCGCGCTAATCTGTGGAACTACCAGTCCAACTTGAAAAGCGATTTCTGCGTTCGATAGCCCAATTCTTGAGCGTAATACTGATAATATACATATATTATACGCTCAAGAATTGAGATATACTTTATAATATATACTCGTACCTTACCCTTATATATTATCAGGCTACAACCATATAGAGCAGAGCACAAAGAAAAAACTCAGAAAGAACGCTCAGCAAAAGCAAAGTACCAGCGCGCGTGGGCGATACGATGCGACGTGGTGGGATGGGGGAAGAAGAAATTTCACGGGGACAAAGTCGCAAGCAGAAGCTCCGGATAAAATACCACCTGTGTAAATCTTCTACATTACACACAATTTTCCGAAAGCTTAAGCAAAAAATGTGTACACATAAAAAGATTACCAACCTATAAAACGGCTCGTTGAAACACAAACAAATCTGAAAGTGTTCGTTCTAACTCCCAATGTAATCTCTAATAAGATCCCGATCGAGATTTAGCCTCGAAAGAATACGCTGAGTCTTTTTGCTTTTCATAATCTACTTTCATGATACAGATTAGTATTACTATTCAATGCCTGGGTTCTTTTTCTTGCGAAGTAACCGCCACAATATCCGAGCGAGGGAGGGAGCTTAATAAAACATTCAATCGGTGCGACCCTTCTTATGTGTTCTCTATAAATTTTAATACGGTCCAGGGATACAAAGATGGAAAAACATTAATTCGGCGTGTAGTGAAATGTGTCTTGGATTTGCATAAATAAGAGGTGGGCTGTAAAATATTCTGTTAGGCGTTGTTGTTTTAAACGGTAATGCAGAGGTCTAATGGATTCGGCCGGTATTACGGTGTATTACTGTTATCCTTTGTTGAAAGAGTATGTGAAGGGTGGATAAATGATTTTTTCTGCGAATTATGTCGTTTTATTTTAGGTTTTACTTACCTTCAATCCAGTTGTAATGGCCCAGTTTGTTGAATTAATGTGTTTCTTTACCAACACGATGCATACATAAACTGACCATACGTCCGTTTTGAACGAGGCTGTCCCTTTCCTCGGTCATAAATGTCCCTTAGTCCCAAAACAAAGCTGCGGGACGCAAAATAATCCCGTTTTAAAAACATTATGTCAGAGCAAATTTGATTTAATAAGAATAGTAAACTGATGATAGATTTTTATTTTTCACAATTTGTTCGAATGTATTTAAAAGATCTTTAATTGTGATGAAACCTTAACTATTTATTTTCAAATTTCACGCTGAATAGCTATTTATTAGAATAAAAATAAATAAAATCAATCTGAATTATAGTTTAGTGAAGAACACTAATTGTATTAAGTTACACTTTTTCTATATAAATAAGCTTGTTTTTAAAGTTTTTTCTGTTACTTGCAGCAGAGTATTTTTTCTACAAACGCTCGCTCACCCAGTTTCTGTCGTAGTTCGTTGCAAGCTCAGGTTTTAAAACTTTTCTTTTAAAAACCACCCGTTAAGATAGCAGGAACTACTTCAAACTGCAGTTGTCCACAATTAGCTCCAAAATTCGAGCTCTGCAACGAAAATAAATTCTCCCTAGTTACCTTTAAAACTACCGAAGACTAGCCAGAACTAAGCTATCTTTAAGTTCCGAAAACAAGTCAAGTCCCATGCAATTGTAAACAGAAAATGAGACAGCAAGTAATACTTTCCTTATTAAATTAACTAGTCTCCCTCTTAGCTCGGGGCAGATGCAATTTTTCGCGACTAGAACCGACGTGTCCTACTTTCGCGTCGACTGTTTTGTGTTCCAAACATGTTCTCCATTTTTGTTTCCTCAAGACGGATGGAAATGAGGAAGAAGTGGGTTATAGTGCACTTGGAGAGGTTAGGAACGTTGCATCGTTGTTTTTATAACTTTATTGTTTAAATTAAATGGTTTTGTTGATAAGAAAGCTAATTGAACGCACGATTTCAGCATTGCGACGACAGACGGCGCGGCGGTGCGGCGGTATTGCTTAGCAGTATTTGAGTAAGCTTATAAGTGGAATGTGATATGTTGTATGTGTATGTTTTTACGCCTAAGTATAACACTTCCAGTCAAAACTTGTACCTACTAAATTACCTTATTCATCTGCAGATATCATCGAATAATACATTCGTAAAATATAAAAAAAATAAATGGTCCGTCCCGTTCGGAACAGATGCCCTGTTTTACGGCTCTCCACTAGAGCCTCATCATTTGTGAAGGGATATTGGATGAAAACTTCCTTATTTTACGAAACCCAATTTTCCAAGTGTTTTGTTTTTCGCAGATCTTCGTTTCTTTTCGTTTGATTGGAATGATTTGTTCGATTCTATTTGAAAACGGAGTGTAATGGTGACGGGACTGATGCGAAATTGTAAGAGGTTTAAGTTTCAATGCTGCTGGCGTACTTTTACTATGAATAATTTGAAGCTAATCTTGCATGAAACGAGAAAGAAGCTCTAAGTTACAAAGACGAGCTTCTGGAATAGGTAAAGTCACTGAATGGACCATTAAACCGGTGCGTTTCCTCTATGCAAAGACTTATTATTAGGAATGCAATTAGGTGGGGTGGTTTTATCACCTCAAAACGTTAAAGGAAAACGTCGTGAGGAAACCGGCATGTCCTAGAACCAAAATTCAAAGACATGTGACATCCACCAGCTCGCACTGGGCCCGCGTGGTGGCTCATGGCCCCCTCCCTTCCAGAGAGGAGACCTGCGTCCCAGCAGTGGGAACATTATAGGCTGATTATGTTATGTAATAGGTTGAAGGCGTTGAAGCCTTGTTTTTCTATTTCATCCATACTAATATTATAAACTAGCAGTGCCCCGCGGTTTCACTCGCATAAGTTTCGATCCCGTGGGAATATCTTGACAAATCCTATGCCCTTGCCCAGGACTCAAACTATCTCTATACCAAATTTCATCTAAATCGGTTTAGCAGTTTAAGCGTGAAGAGGTAACAGACAGACAGATACATTTTCGAATTCGCATTTAAAATATTAGTATGGATGCGAAAGTCTGTTATCTTTTCACGCTCAAACCGCTGAATCGATAGTCCCACGGGATCAACACTTATGCGGATGAAACCGCGGGGCGCTACTAGTAATAAATAAAATTATGAAGCTGAAATAACAAAATATGTGTCCAACAACTTTTTTTGGGATTCCTATAAATAACGGAATAACATTCCTCTAACTGGAACCTAAATCATCGCAGCAGACAAGTTTTTTAATCAGGGCTCATACAGTAACAATGATCCATATAGACATCAAATTATTAGATCCAATAAATCGCAAAACGATCCACGGCTAATCCGCACGGGAACTTTCATTATCCACGCGATAACTTTGCTAATCCCGAGGCGAATAGTTTCGTCTTCGTCCCGGCAAGACGAAACTGTTAAAAGAGGTCGGGCATGACAAAATAGGTGACGTTGAACCAAGTTCGTCTGACCTAGCGGTAAATTAGAAAGGGTCTGATCTGACGCGTCATCGTGATTCTGGATTTGAGCATGAGATGGCAGAAAGTTTGGGGATGCTCCATTGGTTGGTTCGGAACTGCGATTAGTCGGCTGGATATAAAATGTTGAATATTTTTGTAGAAGTAATCAGAGACAGCATTTGTTTACCAATTCGCTACCTTTTATTTCAACCACAGCATGAGCTATTTTCAAATCTAAACAGTTTTGATTCTGAAGAACTAGAACTGTTATATTATAACTGTTAAAATTCACCGCTTAATGGGGCTAAATAAGGGATGAAAGTTGGTATAGAAATTCGTCATTTTTGCACATGTACGTGGTGTAAGAAAAATTCTTAAAAAAAAGTAGCCTCTTATATTAAGTTGACCTGATGGAATGCTTCTCGATAAAAAGTGATGTAGGCCTCTCACAAGTTTCATCACAAATCCTGGTTTTCCGCCTTCCGGAATACGTAACCAGTCCATGGCAGCCGCCTTATTACCCGACTGCGGTAGACCACGAAAGGAAATGTTTTAAGATCTTTGTTAGCGCGGGGAGCAATATATGGGTGGACTGTATTTGAGGCAATGGTTTAACGCCTTTCCTATTTACAATAAGTACTTATTAACTTTCCCGGACAAACAGTAAGCTAATTTTAAGAGAGGAGTATCATCCTTCGCGATGGAGTCCGTGGAGGCGTGTGGTCGTCGGGCCGAGCCGTGTCGCCGCCGTGCCGCGTCTCAACTCGCCGATGACGCGATGATCACGCTACCTACGCATGTAGACCACGTGCAACGCGCTGTGCTGGGTTCGATTCCCAACAGACTTCGATTCATCTACTGTCCGGCGACTTATAGTTTTCTACCAGTTTTCTGGCACGGCATGAGCTATTTTCAAACCTAAACTGTTTTAGATTCTGAAGACATAGAACGGTTATCTGTTAAAAATAGGTCATACCGAAATATATTAGGCAGCCAGCAATGTGGCAGCGATGACTACCTCTGTTTTGGTTTTCGCAGCAGTAACTTCAGCAATGTCAGCATAAAATTTAATAAATGTTACTCACACAAAACGAGACGTGAATAGCTTGAGTTTTATCATACATATTTACTTGAATACTTCAGTGTAGGTACAATGGTTGCAAAGGCGGAAATAATGCTACAGGGCTTACCCTGCCAGTAAACATTTCTGGTGTATGATGTTGAGTAATACCAAGATAAATAATTATATTAGCCACATCGGAGTACACGCTTGCAGTGGGAGTATTTCAGGCTAATTATGTATAGGTATAAATAACCAGCTTACAGTGTTCCCATTGCTGGGACACAGGCCCACTCTCATCGAGAAGGAGTGGCTGCAATCCACCACGCGGGACCACTGCGAATTGATAGAGATGTATTGTGGTTTCCTTACGACGTTTTCCTTTACTCTTTTGAGAGCAGTGTTGATGAAATAATTTACACAAAGTAAAGCACCTATTTGGGTTCAAACCTACAACCTACAAGTAGTAAGTCGCGGCTGTTACCACCGGGCCACCATTGCTCTAATTGCTCGTAACATATAGTTGTTCAAAACAGAAATAGTCACCGTAGCCGAAATCATCATGGGATATATACTAAAAACCTAGCAATATATCCACTTTTCACCAATAAATTTCAGTTTTTAGTGCTAAATTAGAAGCATCATCGTCTAAGACATTTTAGTTAGCATTTCTGCAGGATAATCACCCGCAAATGCTATCAAAGCTCATAACTACCTGAGTAAACATTAAGAAAATCGCATTTCTCTACACGAAACCCTATTCAGCAACAATTCTTTGCACAACTACACTCTCTCTTCCATAAAGTGCAAAGAAATAAACCTATTGACTTACTAGAAGAGAACAAGTGTAGCGATAAAGTAACACAATATTGTTTGTTTAACAATCCAGCGAACAAACATCTTGGGCGGTAAACATAAAACATGTAACTTGTTATCTGTTACAGGAGAAATAAAATGGGGATGGAAAGTACACTTAGGAAGGAGGATGGGCCATTTGGTATTGAAGCTTTGTAAGATTTTAAACGTATTTGATTCATTTCAATGTGGTTTTCGGTCTGGAATTTTTCAGTAGCAGCCTGTAGTCAGGATTTGTGCCCGGTTGATAGCAATTGGCGCTTCCTATTACATAGTATTTAAATAAAGCTGGCGAAATGTGTGTGTACTTAAGTACAACGCTGCCTTACCCTTCGAGAAACACAGTCGTGATGTTATGTGATGATTCATTTCCACAATAGCAGTAAGTTTATACAAAAGGAACACCATGAGATAGCCTTAGCAACGGTAGAAGTAAGATTGACTACTAATATGAAGGCACTTTTGATATTAATATTATTGGGACAGGTCAAAGCGTGGCCAAAGCATACACCTGGATTTTTTGTATGGACCACAATATTATTATGGTTGGACAACAATACTGCCGTGCTAAGCTCAAAAGCGGTATCTCAAAAAAAAATTTAAGTTAATTTTTGTGGCATCGGATAGCTTAAAGAAATATGCATCCAATGAGCTAAGCCAAATAGAGGTATCTTAATAAAAAGTCCTTAGAAAAGTGTTCCCTATCTCAGCTTTACCTCAAATCACTGAGAGAATAAAAGCAAACCTTGAATTTTCTCTAAACTAGCTTTTCCTGAGATACCGTTTTTGCGTTTAGCACGGCAGAATACTTCTTTGAGATAGATACTAAACCTATGTTATGGGATGGTTCATCTACAAAATACTATTAATTGCGAACGAATTAATCTGCAGAGATCAACTACGGGGTCGGAGGTGGAAGTTTGCTAGATTCAACGCGAGAAAAGTTTACTTCACTTAAACAATGAGTAGACTGAGATATTCCACGGTAGAGTTAGTGCAAAAATCATATAAGAAAAAGAGTTTGTTTTAAGCTGCTGAGCAGTAAAGCGTATTTGCAACGCCAGTGAAGTTAATAATCTCCCTGAAATATTTGAAACTGGGAATATCGGGATAAAAAGTAGCCTATATGTTAATCCAGCTACCTCCATACAATTTTTTATCAAAATTGGTCTAGCCGCTTGAGTGTGAAGAAGTAACAAACATATAAACACACACTCACAAACTTTCGCCTTTTTAATATTAGTGTGATTCTTAGTCGAATAACTGCAATATTTGAATTTCGACACAAAATTCAATTAAAATTTTACTTTTCTCTGGAAGTTGTTTCGATTGCGGGAAATAGGTCAGCAAGATACTTGCAGACGAGTTTGCAAGCTGTCACTACCTCACTAATAGTGTTGCGGAGTTGAGAGCCAATAATATTATGTGTTCCGAAGCTAGTGTTGTTACCGCTCCGGGATTCGTAACTGTATTGTTTTCAATAGGTGAGTAGAATTTCGTGTTTAGTTTACAGAGCTTGAATCAATATTTGCATTGGAATTGGTTGGTGCAGTGAGCGGGCCATGCTTCTGCGCTGAGGGTAGAGAGTATGTTTCCCTCTTTGAATAAAAAGTCTATAACCTCCTTATGCTTTTAAGCAATTTTCAAAAGACCATTTCAGACACCCATCTACATAAATGGTCCTCAAATGATCTGACCAAGATTATGTCTGGACTTCAAAAGAGACTGTGACCTCCAAATTTGTATCGGCCCTTCTTCTCAGAATAGTCAGATACAAAACGCCGACCTCATCTAGTTTTTAAAATATGATTGATGTGTAAAAGTATTTGTACAAACCTACTTACAGAAATGAAATCATTTATCATTTAGGTGGTGGTGGTGGCACTAGGTACTTTTAAAACAATACATTATGCTTGACAATTGAGTCAAATTAATTGCATGGCTTATTACCCAGGGCGTACCTACTGAATTTCCTTAGGAGCAAATTATTGTTGTAATTGTTTTTGGCTGTAATAAAGAAAAAAAATACTTTCACCACGTCTCAACATGAAAACACTAATTGCTTCCTTAGAAAAGCTTAAAACACACCTATTTGGTAATTGGGTTAATATAGCAGCGTCAAACACAGTATCGTTGAATTATGCAAACAGTGGCATACATAATCCCCTTTCCAAATTATCATAATATTCGCAGAGTGTTAGTTAAAATTGCACCGCGACGCTCCGATGCGCGTTTTATTATATTGCAAATATATTCTGTCCTTTATAACTACGTAATGTATGTGCAATTATGGTGACGAGATACGATCGTTGAATATACATCATTAGTTAATTGAAATGTCAATGTGATATTAATAGGTATGGGTTGTAGTGAGATAGGGTCAGTTTATATTTAGTTAACGTCAATACCATTATTAATTGTGTTGTAATGGGATTCTTCCTGTGGTTGATGGTAATCTAACTTACATCAGTCTATAAAAATTAATAGTAACACGATTTTGTTTATTTGTTATCCGATCACAATCAAATTGTTATAATTTAACCATTCATAAAAGACTTAACTTACTTTTTAGTCATAGAATAGAATAGAATACTCTTTATTATGTACACCATACACACATATACACATATATGTATGTATGTGTATGTATATATGTAGACATATATGTATAAACAGACAAAAAGGAAAAAAAAAACATAAAATAGGTACAGAGGTAATGCGTATTTCTAAAGAAATCTCTTCCAGCATACCTGCGATAGGAAAGAAGATAAAGGCAGCGTGTGTAAGAATAGAAAAGAAAATAAAATACGGGGACCTAAAAAGGTCACTTTGGCAGAATCATAAAAGAATAACATTATACACACACAATTAAAATCAATTCACTTATAGCGGTATCAACGCCGCATGCGAACTACGCGTAATACTGATCACATCGGGGTCACCAGTATAGAGGTATGAGGAACAGGGTGTAAACTTCACTCATTCTCCATAGAAAAGGGAGGGCCCTCCGATCAGACGGGTGTCATGTCTGGCGGTACTAACAAAGCATATAATGATATTAATTAGTATACAAGCAAGTACGATGTACGAGTATCATTTTAGGTAGTCATGTCCGCTAAAAATGGTAAGTAGGTGAAGTAATACTAATTACTTGCTAAAGCGTTCCCAAACGCCTAGAGCAACCTAACAAAAGATAAACAACTAAAAATGAGATATTGCTTAGATCTCCTCTGTGTATTTTTTAGTAAAACAAAGAGAGTTTGCCTGCGGCTCAGTGAAAAGGGTACCAAGTACCCTTAGTCCTTTCCTAAGTATACATCAAACTCTTTACATAATTTTACAAAATGTGGATCTGTACATAAAATCTAACATCAAGATACAGTCAGGGAAAACATTTTTTAAGCAAATTGACACCTTATATCAATTTGCCGACTCAATGTGCCAATAACTGTCATTCAATTGTGATTTGAATATACGGATAATTTGAGTTGATAGTCAAATAGCTTAACAATTTATTTCCCTGACTTGACATGGAGTTAGATGCATCCTCAATCCAACCGTGTAGGGTGGACTTTTAACATATAGCAAAATACAAGTGACCCTACTTTACTACTACTAACCTACCCCTGCGAGATATCGGTCGTGATGTTACGTCACGTTTATCATTCCGAAAAAAGCAGTATAGATTTTAAAACGCAATATCTCTCTATACAAAGTAATGTCGTCTTCCGCATGCATTTTAATGAAGAGACAGAGAGACTTAAGCGAGAGTTTATTACAGCGATAATAATGTGCTATGCAAAATACTGGAATTAACGGTCGCGCGTCGGTATCTGTTTGAATATATTTCCAACATCCCTGTGCTAATCAAGAGCGAGTACTAGTTCTTGTGCCAAGGATTTCTTTCTAAGAAAGAAAGAAAATACATTTATTTAGCACAGACTAAGAGACACACAATACACCAGGATACCTAGTTAGATATTAGTCGTACATCAGATAAAAAATAAGATAAAAATAAAAAGTGCAAAGTCCGATGTAAGAAATTAGCAGGAAAGTGTGCCTCACGGCTGCGCCAAAAAGGCCCAGTTCAGCGAAAATACCAGAAAACTGGTGCCTGACGCTGGTTTTCAACTGGACCTTCTACAGTTCATTTTATATGTGATCTTAGACTGAATATGTTTTTGTCTTTAGAAGATTATCGTTGGAGCTGAGGTCCAAACGGAGAGGTCCATGTAGTTAGAAAACACCATGTATACGACCACTACCGGACTACCAGATATACTGTAAGGTATACACTTGATTAATATCCCAACCAGCCGCACTCAGCTCTTTTCCTCCACATTTATTATGTGCACAGTGAAAGTGTGGAACTCTCTGCCAGCGTCTGTGTTACCTTTCACATATAACCCGTCTGCCTTCAGCAAAGCAAGAGTGTACAGCCATCTTCTGGCTCGCTCGTATCATCGTAGAATTCGTCCATCGTTTTCCATCAGTTGAAGTCGATCGATCTTAACTAACTGGTGATTAAATATATTAGTATTTCGAGAGAAGATTACTATCGCGACAACAGCATTGACAAATGAACTCAACCTTGACTTTTAGCGTATCTTTTTTTTAATAAGTACGTTTTATTAAAAAAAAAATTGGGTAAAATTGGGTTAAACAATGAAATTGCTTCTCTTCAACTACCGTTTCTTATTTACTGTTTGCTGTGGATAGATAATGCCATGTTGTCAGACCATCGTCTGTCGTTTAGAGCCAGTAACCCTTCCCTACTCAAGTTTACGACCTGCGCGGAATGCTAAATAGCTGACGCGATTTGATGGTTTCCAACTGCCTCCGTTAGGTAACTAGTTTTGTGGTGACGCTTTAATTTGGGTACTGTTAGCAATTTTTAATTTCAGGTTTTCATTTATATCATTAGATTTGCCCTACCAAGTCAAAAGATTGTCGCGTTTCTTTTGCGTTTTGACATGTCTATTATACAATGACATATTATGACTCGACTCTATGGTCATGGAAACGCTATTTAATGATGTTTGAGCTCACTCTTCTCAGTATGGACAGTTTTTCACGTGACTAAGTATGGTGAATATGAATATATTCTCAGTATGCACAGAACCGGTCGAAGTAGAGGTGTTTAGGGGAGGCCTATGTCCAGCAGTGGACGTCATTCGGCTGAAATGATGATGATGTATGGTGAGAGCAAATCTAGGGATTTTAAATATTTGGTAAATGTTTGATCACTAAAATTCTTACTGAAAGCGTCAGATCAGCCCTAATTGGCCACTTGAAATACACATCCATACATGAGTAAATGCAACCAAGACCTGTGAAAAGCTCTTCTGGGATGAACCGCGTGACTATTGTAATTTAAGTTTTTATTATGAGTCAATGAGGGAAGTCAGCTGTTTCATAAATTTTGATCGTGTTACAGCAGATTGTTTATCTCACGACTTGGTATATTGAAAAAAAAATATTTTATTGACTACTTCACTTTGATCATAGCCAAAAGGCCGATAAGCGATTCGTGACTACTGACACTACCTCAAAGTATGTCCACCAACCACCACTGGAACGTGGTCGCTCACAATGTGCCTTATAAGAAGGCTAAAAGTCACCCAAAGGGAAATGGAGAGATAAGTAGTTATTAGAAAATACTGCACTTTGTTATGAGCAAGATTATAGAGAGAAGTAGGTAATAAAGACATAGCCCGTGTTACGACGCCATTACATTTGAAACCGAGCATGTTAGTGCTTGCTTACAGGTGCGCAGATCCGAGTTAGACTGGATTCTTATCTTTTACACACATAAAAGGAAAAAGGATAAGCTATCTTTGACTTTTATTATCTTTCTTAGTTACAGAACGAGAAAGCAAGCGCTGTCTAAGTATAGTCGAGGCTTAAGGCTCATATTAGTGTGTTTAATTAATAAAATGGCGGCAGGCATAATATCAGGAGGATTACTTAGCAGTGTTTCCTTCTCGAGCGATTATTTTTACTGTTATTGAAGGGTTGCGTTCAGGTTGATTATAGTTTGGATGATTATCTTTTATTTCATAATTATGTATATTCATTAATTTCAGCCGAAAGACGTCCACTGCTGGACATAAGCCTCCCCTAAGCAACTCCACTTCAACCGGTTCTGTGCTTCTCACATTCAAGCGGATTCCTGTGGCCTTCACAAGGTCATCAGCCCACCTTTTGGGAGGCCTTCCAACAACATACATCAGTCAGTAAAAATATTAATACTTCAGCCTGTTATAGAGAATGAAAATGCTTTTAGTACTATACATACTAACACACAAACAAAATGAAGGAGCATTTCTTAAAATAGTAACATCAAACGCGCACATTTTCTAGTTATGGAACAACAAACTAAAATTCCATTGCAACTAATAACTTATTAGTGACCTTTTTGTTACAAATGGTCACTCAAAAATGAACGTAGAATACATTCACTAAAGTAGATAACTAAGTGGCGATGGAGTGTAAATTTTATCTGAGATTATGAACACTGCTATAGGCATTCCTCCCCATTAACATTAATTATTCTTGCTACCTAATCCACCTACCATGACTTTAGTTATTCTCATCCAGCTAGTAGGTACCAAAACTAGAGCAGAAGAAAATAGTATAAATATCACACAGGTGATACTGTTTCAGCACTTAGTACGAGTGTGTTTGGTAAACAGAGCCCCGAAAGTGGTAATGGTCTAGTGTTTCAAGACATAGTGTTGTGAGCCCTTGTTTGTTAACCACTTTTGTAATATGTAACCGGATTATCTCAAATGTTTAATCTAAGTTTTATTTTCGAATTTCATTTTGGTGCAAACTGTTATAATAATCTCAAATATTTGTAAAATCTTAACGTGCTTAATATCATCCTTTTCATCAGCTATATTAATATTATTTTATTGAAACATTAATATCATGTTTCGGATTCTAATAACAAATATTAGTCTTTAATATTATCACGTCGGGTTAAGGGCTGACAAAAATTACCAGTAAGTGTTTGTTTGTATACCAAACAGGCCTGTTTTTAGTTGCTAGACTACATGCCTTATTCAACGACAGATTCTTTAGAATTCTTTTTATATTTAAAAGTATATAAATCCTCGATAAATCGACACGGTACGTAGCGCTGGCCAGTCAACATTCAAAACAAGCGCTGTTTATCAGACCAATGATCAAAAGTAAAATGAATACCCATTCATTTTACTTTTGATCATAAGTCTGATAAACAGTGCTTATTTACAAAAGACTTATAATCAAAAGTAAAATGAATATACCCATATTTATTTCACTTTTGATTACAAGTCTGATAAACACTGCTTATTAAAGAAAAATTGTTTATTCTGCACAAACAAAACGCACATTGCAAACAAAAAAGACAAAATATACACACGCAACGTAATCAAAAACCTCGTACTCAAGCTTAAAAAAATTTGACAATTTTGTCCATTGCTTGATGTCAGGGGCCAGGGACCAAAGACAACACACTTTATTAATTTACATTGACAATACAAGTCAATCCGTGATGCGCCCGCGACACTGGCATATACTACCACTACTGCTACTACTACTGGCGTTAGGTACAACAAAACAACGTGAAAACAACAACAATCAAAACAAAAACAAAATGCCAATTGCAGAGTGGAAAAATAACTACTTTTGTAACAAACAACAATAATAAGGACAATTAAGCCGTGCGTCGCATCTGTGCAAGAACAGGTCGTTGCTCAGCAAAATGCTGTGACTTCGGACGAACCTATCGTAAACAGCGCTGATTTTCAGCAACTACCTCTCGAATGACGTAATGACGTCACACCGTAAATCGGGTAAGTCTAGTTTTCCGAAATAAGTGTGATTCTAGCTGAACATAATGTGTACTTATAACTAAAATAAAGAAAAATATATATCTGTATATAAGCGTTAGGTACCCTTATTAGAAAAAATACATAAACTAAAAATATGTAACCCTAATACAATTTGGAAAAATATTGATTACTAGCTTCTGTCTGCGACTTCGTCCGCTTGAAATGTCTTGTTCCCCCGTCGCATCGCATCGTCTGCCTGCGCTATTACCTACCTCTTTTTCCCTAAGCGTTCTTTTTTACTGTTTTTCTTCATGCTCCTAAGGATCATAGCGTGATGTTACGTAGCCTAAAGCCTACCTCAAGAATTGTGCTATCAAATGCATGAAGATTTTTTTCAAATCCAGCTAGTTTCAGATATTACCCCCTACACACAAACTTGCAAAACAAACAAACAATTTTACGTCTTTATACTAGTAGTATAGATGGCAATAGAAAACTCGGATAACCCAAGAATATAGACGAAAACATAGATATATTACCCAACACTTTTCTCCATAACTAGAAATACAAACAAAAGACCCAATCATCTCCGAATCGTCAAGTAAATACAATTTACTGCGTAATCCATCTAAACAATACTCTATCACCGAAGATGTACGTTTATGTGGCACTCAAATATATGTGACAGCGCTGGAGTATTAGCCTTGGTGATAAAAACACTCGTCACGTCACTCTTAGGTCTATACGTCAGATTACGTCATAAATCCGCGGAGCTGTGATTAGGGATGTGCTCAGGTGTTTCACAAGTAGGTATAGTATCCGAATATTTTTTCTGGGTTTTTTTTTATGTCAAATGACGTCGTAAATCCGCACTGGGTGCGGTTAAGGATGTGCCGTGTCGGATATTAAAGTTGGAGTAGTTTTACATAAAAAATGTTTTGGTATTCTTTTATGATGTGAGTGATGGATAAACAAAGGCCTACATTGCGTCAATATTGTATATTTTCATGGTTTTAACAAAGCTATACAATAACACCTTTGTAAAAAGTTTAGCTAGTTCAGCACTTTTGTAGCGCACTGATTGATATAAGGATATAACTATTATTTTTACTTTCAATGCGGAACCCTGACACAGCTAGAAGGCTTCGCGACAGACCCCGTAGAAGATGGTGGGACGAGCTGAAGAAAACAAACGACCAGTGGACCACTTTAGCCCTGGATTGAAGGAGCTGGAAGTCATGGGGAGAGGCCTTTGCCACCTGTGGGATGATGCAGGCTAACTGTAACAGTAACAATGTACTGAAAAACATTCGGCGACAACCATCGTTAAAAGAAACTACAGAATTTCCCTTACTATTTACGGTATAGTTCATATTCTGAATCACATAAGTGTTTCCCCAGATAAGCGTTCCGTTTTCGCACCAGTGCACAGTGGGTCGTAGTCACACAACAGGTGCAGCGAGTTTCATCTGCATACGTGTTCGTGTTACAGCTCCGAAACGACAATAGGCTAGTGCGAACTAGATGGGAAGGACGTGGACTTAAGCTCTTATAGATATTATACTTCAATTGAAATGATTGATGAGTTGGAAATGGTTGCAAAACAAGTGGTAAGACTGATGGAGGAAACAGTATTACAAAGTTATTTCAAGTGGAGAGTAATAATAGGTTATCGATAGGTATTAAGTCACATATGCATCTGTACAACACATAGACATGATAATTTGACATTATAATAATAGACGTGGAGAGAGCTTCATTGTTCTGTAAGCGGTTTAGACTCAAAAGGAATTCTATTTAAGGTAGATACTTAGCATATTCATGTACCAACCTAGGTAAATAATACGCGTGGCTGACTGCTGTGTAAAAGCAGTGTTTATATTGACTTAGAAGCCTTCGAGCGATGAAGTAAGATCTTAGACTACGAAGAGTAGGTATAATGTCCTTTAGGAATAAAGTATCACTCACTAGGTTTTTTGTTTAGACTAGATATTTTAAATTATCACAAGCGAATCGCAATCGCAATTATGATATGAACTGCACTCAAAAACTTGTTTAAAACTATATTCTATCACAAGTTACAGCAATATTTTAAGCGATGATGACTTATCATAACCGTATCCGATCTCAACGGACAAAATATCCGTCGTTCAAGTTCACGTGCTCGATAATTTCCGTGTAACATCCCTACGTCCGGATGGCTATCAATTTGTTACTCTGACGTTTTTACGCGATCATCGGCGCTCGACGCGGCTCCGCACGGCCCGGCGCGACGCGACGCGGCAATGTGCGGTTATTGATAAACTCGCCTGCCCACTGACTACGCCCGTTGACACATCGATAACAATATTTCCAAGCTTTTTATTGCTTTCAATTTTTATAAATCACTTTATCGATTAAAATTTGCATATTTTTATGCGATGTGTGCGGATAAAATTTAAATTAGTTTGGATACCGATAGGATTACACGTCCCTAGTCATGTTTAATATTGTAATACTTCATTATTTTTGTGTACGATTCTATTCAGCATTGTTGAAGTTTTTGAAGCGTAACCCTATAGTCATTTCATTGTATTCCCGGAAACTATTTGCCGGAATAAAACTATGAAACAGTAGTAAAAATAGCAGGGGAAATACAAAACACGAACGCCAACAGAATTCGCACACAACAATATGCAGTTAAAAGCTAGTTTTTCGCACATTTGTGCAGTGAAGTAAAAACTGAATAATAGAACTAAATGTGGCGACAAACCCACTAAAAGTACCGGGAACTTATCAAGGACCGCAGTTCGATTGCAATCTTTGTGGTCTCCGGGATTTTATTAAAACTTTTTTTTTAGTTATCAAACATTCATACTTTACTGGGACCAAGTTTTATTTGTCCCCAGCGCTTTCCTTCAGCGAATAATTTATTTTTTTGCGCCCACAAAGCTTCGGATTACGTAAAGGTCTGTAACAAGTTTTTGCTCTAGAAAATTAAGTCTTTGATCGTTTCGGGATTTTTTACTTTGAACGAATCAATCATCCGTTAGCATCGTTTGAAAATAATGTGATTTTTTATTAAGTGGATGTAAATAATTGGTGGCTAGATATTCGGTTTTACATTTTTGAGTTTAATTAATTTAAAATGATGTTAATAATCTGTAAAACATTTTTATTCGCCGTGAACATGTTTGAAGCTGCAAACGAGTAACTTCAATAAATTACATTTACCTTTTGGGTTTCAATAAATTATATCATGATAATACCTAGCTGAACGCTAATAAATCTTGTCGCCTAGTTTTTCTACGAAATCTTCAGAATTTCTACTCTTTGAATAAAGTAAAATGGACATCTGAGGGGCAATTCTCGTATTTTATGAAATTTCGCATTCTAATCTCATTCTCAATCTGTCAAAAATACAATCAATTTCCCTACATTTATTTTTGACAAGTTTTTGAAATTCATTGTCGCTGAGATGAGATTGACGATTTGTGTGATTGATTGATTGATTGATTGCGACTTGAATTTGAACGTTTTTTAAGTACGATAACTGGCCTTCAGAGCCCCGATGGAATCAAATTAGGTGTTACCAAGGTATTTCATAACTTTACCCATGCTAGGATGACCTGCACCTATCTACACGGAACAACGGTTTAAAGGCTCCTACAAACAGGCGCGAAACGCGATATAATCGCGCGCGACACAAAGGCACCGCTCGTTGTGCGACTTGCGGTGCCTTTGTGTCGCGTGTCGTGTCGCGCCTGTTTGAAGGAGCCTTAACTTCTACCCTGCAAACCAAAAAAGGCAACACCACTGAACCACAAAAAGATTTCGCGAAGCACTTCCCATATCAACAAGTTGATAACACTCCTCAGATTCGAAGGGGTCCGGAAAGAATACTAATCTCTTCCTTTGAGCACTGGGTTTCAAAGGTGCACACCCAGAACACGGATGAGGAGGGTTAAACTGGGTCTATATGAGTGGCGATTACTTTTATCAGTACATCCTCTATGGATGTCGGAGAGGAAGTGCGTAAATGTATAGGGGAAGAAAAGTTTAGGAGGATATTTTGCAATTATAAAGATACTTTGTGGGGGAAAACACATAACCCAAGGCATATTAACCTGCTTTTTGTATAAAATAATCTGTTTAATTAGTTGAATAATACTTTTGATGGAGGTGAAATATGATTAAGATTTTGTCGTAAGTATCTACTGTCATGAGACACATCGAAGTGCAAGTGATTAATAAAATAAAGACCACACCACAAACACACATCACTCCACACCGTCCAAAAAACATCTCCAAGAGGAATCACCAGAGCCCAACCATCCTGCACAATAAACGATTTAAACCATCAACAGCTTACGGTAATTAAACACAAGATCCCAAAGGCCTCATTTACACAAAATTCACGGAAACCAAAAAAAACCTCCGAAGCCGACCATTTTCATAAAACTAAGTGAACGTGTACCTTCTTCCATTCTATTATTTAGGAGCACCACACCGCCATTCCTTCTGTCGACCCTCACGAGTTACGGCTCAGATAAGCAGCTGATATATACTTTTTCTTTTCGCAGTTCCAGTTATGGAAATATATGTTATTTCTCGCAGGGAATTCAAAGTGTGTTAATACGAGATGTGTTCTTATAGTGGGGTTAATTTGATGCACTAGTTTCAAAAGTTCAAAACAACATTACACACCTATTTATTTTTGGTACTTTGAACACATTTTTAAGACGACTTTCGTCTTTAAACGTTTCTATAAATAACTATGTCACTTTCGATTAAAATTACTCATTACATAGACATACAAATTAAATCCTTAGCTATTATCAAAGCAAAAATTGCGAAGACCATAGAGGATGATACGAATTTATGTTCTTAATGCCTACACCTCGTCTTTGACTTAATTAAAACTATAGCACATAAATATTATGCACAAGCACTATAAAATGCAAACAACAACATCGCATCACAGGTACAAGTTAGAGCAACCAACTAAGCCGGCAATCTCATCTAACAGTGTTCAAGAAAAAGAAGATTTTCTGCTCGCTGCACCGTTCTATTAATAACTAGCCATAGCCTCTCTGGAGTACAACAACTTTTATTTTAACGGAATGAAAACATGACGCGACTTCACAGTGTAGATAAGTACAGAAGGATGACTCAATACAAATGAAGATAGACTCACATATCAAAATAAAGTGATTTATTCAAACTAGGCTGAGAATCTGCACTTTTTGAACGTCAAAATTACAAAAGACAGTCCCCTAAAACGCCCGCCCTTCACCACTTTCTAGTGCTTTCGCTGGGGAGAAGAAGCGGCGTAATTTTTTTTTTTATTTTTATTTTATTTTTATTTTTAAATTTAATAAACTCCCCAGCTGCATAGACTGATCGGCACGGTCAAATAACGAAAACCGTAACCATACTTAAAACCTTGTCATAATTATTATATGATGCAAATGGCGCTATATCTATTCTGTGCTCGTAGATCATTTTTTAAATTTTTATTATTAAATTATCTTTTTGTATGCACTTGTTTCTGTGACAAATAAATCTATTTTTCTTTCTTTGTTTAATAAATTAAACTTTATTACTTTTAGGACCGACCGTTTTCGTAAGGTAGCAGCTATCTCAAGCTATAGCAATCGAATACTAATCGCGAGTGCTCTTGCACTCGCCGTAAGCATTTCGATACAATTTAAATTGTTAATGAAATATGTAAATAGATAGCGAGTCGTGGTAGGTGTGCGTGCATTTTTGCTCGTTGTATAAAGCCAGCCTTCTGCACCCACCTATTCTATAACGCCATTCTGGATGTACCACGATGAATCTGTTCCCTCGTAAATATTACTTTAGTTGCTTCCAAGGGGTTTATAGCCAGTTCTAAGAGTATGTGGAAGGATTTTATGATGTTGTTAAAATGTTTTTTGTCGTTTGTCTGTTCTTTAAAATTGTGGCGACAGTGTTGGGAATTGGATTCAAATTTGATTGCTCTACAACATTATTTTATGACGTTTCTAGTTTTTGCTGATTGCTGAGCTGGTTGATGTCCCCGTGATGGTAAGTGACGATTAATGTGATTGGAAACTTGTAGTAGGTACTTCAGTTTAAATTGTTTTTTTTTTATACACTGTGGTCTGTGTAAGTGCTTGTAATGCTACTGCTTCTTAATGAGTGCACCAATATGTGGGATTGTGGGCTTATTAGCATGTTTGCTTCAAGCTCTATTTTTGTATATACAGAAAACTTGAACCTACAACAATGTCTCTCGGGTTAGACTCGCGTCTAACTTGATGCTATATTGATTTTTAATATTCAAAGTTTGCTAACTGGAGCGCGCGCCTCGCAACTTTTTATGACTTTGTATTGACACCGGCACCGCCCCGAGCGCTGCATACTTGGCAAGAATAGAGTAACAATATCGCCGAGAGGAATAGAGCTCACAATACTTAGAATATGAAACCAGTTCCGGGAAAAAGACTGGGAGTAGTAGAATTTCTGATGAATTCGATTTCCATGTAGGTCGTTCAGTTTCGTCCCAGTCGGATTGATCCGACCAAGAGCGATGTTACTAAACCACCCACAAATCCTCGCCTTCAATCCCCGATAGCTCCTGTCTCAGAAAATATCGTTAAGAAACCGTTATTTATTATCAGATTAGCAGCATTGCCGCTATCTCGTGTATTAAGGAAGCCGAGAATCAAAGGATTAGAATCATTTTTTTCTGTGCGAATCTCCCAACAATGAATAACTTAAGCCCAAACAAATTGACGTGATGATTCTTGGCTTTAATTACGGAGGAAAATTATTCCTATCTGCCTTTCGTATTTATTTAGGATTTACTTTCCGAGATAGTAAACAAGATAAATCCGGGAAGATGTCAAGCGGAAAATTCGAGAAAACGGGGAAATACAGACGTCGCGAATTTTCCACCGATATAGAATGAATGGTCGGGAGGTTTTTTTATCCTTCTTATCGGTAGAGCGCCCGGAGCTAAGGTTTGATGGAACCGGGCAGGATTGGAGAGCCAAGCTGTTACTGTTACGTTGTTTATCTGAAGTTGGCATAAAACCTGAGATAAGTTTTGAGAAAAATTAAATAAAACACTAGAGCGGAATACGGAAGAAAACTTTTTTCAAAAAACCAACGACACACATAATTTTATAGTACGTGGGACATTGTGCTATAAAATTATGTGTCATTAGAAATGTTTGCTAAGTATGTGCGATTGTGTGAGAACCGTATTAAAACTTCAAGAATATTATTATGTGGCTTCAAACTTATGAATAGTTTTGAGTTTGACTTCGCTAGATGTTCAAAATATTTTGTTTTTGAGTCATTCAAATAAACATAACTGTTAGCGCCTACAATCTTATTAAATACTAGCTGCGCTCCGCGGTTTCACCCGCATAAGTTTCGATCCCGTGGGTATATCGGGATAACAGTAGCCTATATGTTAATCCAGGGCGTCAGATACCTCCATATAAAATTTGATCAAAATTGGTCCAGCCGTTTGAGCGTGAAGAAGTAACAAACATATAAACACACTCGCAAACTTTCGCCTTTATAATATTAGTCTAATTTCAAAATTTCTTTACAATTTTAATACATTTGTAAAGAAAATTTTAAAATACGTTTTTTTTTTTTTTTTAAATACACGCTTTGACGTGGATTTGCGGACACCAGCCCGTATTAACTATTACATTTGTAATGAAATGTTATTATAATTTAGCCTAAGATCAGCCCTTTTTATTCATAAATGTTGCTTAAATTATTCAGTCATACACTGTTCACGTTTAAACGTCACTTAACTTTAATCATCGTTTATAAAGAAACCCCCTAATTTAAATGGAATACTAACATTATCAGACAATTTAACTAATGGAATTTCTAGCACTATAATGCAGATTTAGTGGTTTCTAGAATATAAACTGCCAGAATTTCCTTCAATACCCTGACATTTCACAAATTTAATATGACGTTTATCCATACGGACTGTTCCACGATATAGTTTCATTTTCATTTAGTGACAAGCGCTCACGTATGGAGGAATACACTCGTTCGTTCGCAATTATGAGTGTTACATTTTGAATTTATTTTTACAATTATTTTTTGTTATGGTCGATTCCTACAATTTACGAACCGTTATTAGTTAAAATTAAAACTCTCGTATCTTTACCAATAATGAAGCAAATACCTCATAGCTTTAGTAGACTCTCCCTATCACAGGTTAAATTAGCTTGCGAATCTATTTATAATGCCCAGTTAGCAAAAAAATGCTACCGTTTTGGTAAGCAAAACCATTCGTTTTTGTTTATAGTTTATAGAAATCGGTTCCTTCGCATTCGTCGCTAAATATAGAATATGCGACGTTATTATCATTAAATAAAGCAAGAAGTAAGAGATTTTCGTAGTCCAATACTAGTTTTAAAACAGTTCATCATAAAATCTTTTTCATTCCCTTTTTTATCGGAATGAGCTATGAAGGAAGGTATGAGCCTTGGTGAAAAGATAAGCTGCTAATAAAAGGAATTGTTAGTGAAGCTAATCCATGTGGGTTTCGGTGGACGTAAGTTCATGAGTTCCGTGATTCAAGCAGGCTCACAATCACAAGACATGATAATGATCACAACAATGATTACCTTTTATCTTAATTTAACCGAGATCTATCTTTTGAGAGTATTTTTACCAGTTAACAATGGAGTTCTGTCATTCTTCTTTGGTCAATTAGTATACCTATTGATTTCAGGCTTCTACTTAATAATAAGGTTTATTAAGTAGTTATCTCAATAATACCAAATAAACGCATGGCTAGTAAAATTAAATACTTAAAACCCACAAAACACCCAAACCAACCCAAAAACCAAGGCCCACAAAAATACCATAATTTATACAGCCCAATCAACAAGAACATCAGCCAAAAATCCACCGCTAATATCATCTATAATTCAGCCGGCACTTCCCTTAATTTTATGATCATGTCGGATTTTTTCCCGACTTCATGTATGAGCTCCCAGGTACGTTGCTAAAGGCTCATTTATACGAGGAGAATTTCTCGCCCGGGGTAAGGCGAGAGTCGTAGCCATTATCGGACTCAAAAATAAAAGAACAAACTCCTCGTACGAGAATCGTCCGACGTTTTCTGAAACTGTAATTTGTCAAAACGTTATGATCTTTTGTATAAACAGTCAAAGCGGTTCTTGCCTTTCTATATACGACAGTCATACGTTCTGTCCACGCTTAACATATTTTTCATCTCCTTTTGATACTCGCCTAGACAAAATTAAACTGGTTGCTAATTTTATTGTAAAATTTTATGTTTATGATTATACATTCTGTGATTACTTTAACTTACACACTGACACTTGTTATTTTTTTTTAGGAAAATCGTATACTAATACAATGTTTGTAAATATGTGAGTACCATGTATCTATCGCATAATCAATTTATCTGTCATTGCTTCCTTTTAATCCACTTACCGTTAATGGTTTGACTTAGACCTACTCGAATCGAGAATCTCTCTCCTCGTGTAAATGAGCCGTTTTCCATATACATGGCTATGTATAGCAGGCACTCGCCTGGCTATAGCTAAGCTCTCTTTTGCACTTTTGTTAGTTAATCCTGGGCAGGTTGGATATTAGTAGCTACATTTGTGGAGCTTTTTATTTCTAATCAGGATATTTGTGAGACGTAAAGGTGAAGGAAATGATTGCGCTCTTTCAATTTATTACTGACCTTCTTCTTTATAAGTCTGTATCCAGAGAAGTTTTACAACCATATTAATTATCGATTTGGTAAGACTGAAAACGACCCCAACAATATTTTCATTCAGCCCTTTCTGTCCCACCCAAACCTAAACAAAAGTGTCCCACTGTTTCTTCCACATCGTCATAATCAGCCTATCATGTGCCCACTGCTGGGACACAGGCCTCCTCTCTGAGGGAGGGAGTGGGCCGTAATCCACCATGCTGGCCCAGTGCAGGTTGGTAGATGTCACATGTCTTCGAATTTTTAGTTCTAGGACATGACGGTTTCCTCATGATGTTTTCCTTTATCGTTTTGAGAGCAGTGGTGATGAAATAATTTACACAAAGTAAAGCGCCTGTCAGGGTTCGAACCGACGACCTATATCTTGTAAGTCACTGTCGTTACTACTGGACCACAACTGCTCACTCAGTGGTTTGATATCCTAGGATAATTGAGTTATGGTGGAGGTTTATAGGTCATAAAAATTGCTAAACATTATGTTAATGTTTTAGATTTTTTAATTTTTTTTTTGTTTTGGCTGTAGTTAAATATAACTTCGATAGAATTAAAATTTTTCTTTCAATTTTTTGTAAATCACTTTTCGAGAAATCCAATTTTCATATCATAAGACATTGAACTTTGTCTTGAAACAAATATAAGTGAACGACGAACGAATATATGTACATAACGTATTTCTAATAAAATATGTAAACGCGTGATCAAATGTGGCTTCTTCAAGGCTTCGTACGTAATATCAAATCCAATTTTAACCTCCTCGATACGGAAGAATGGGAGAATGATAAGGAAATGTACTGCACACATACATAACACACTGTGTAGATTCTTTTTCTGACTGACTTTTTTCTTGTTATCTGTAGGTCTCTCCTTTTGTATTTGCGTGTTACAAATACATATTGTAATTTTTAACCGACGTCAAAAAAGGAGATGGTTATGCATTATCGAAATAATAATCAAAATCAAAAGTTATTTATTCAAATTATGCTAAGAATTAGTACTTTTCGAATGTCAAAATTACTTAAATTAAGACAGTCCTCGTAAAACGCCCGCCCTTCACCACTTCCTCGTGCTTTTGCTGGAAAGAAGAAGTGGCGCAACAAACTCCCCAGCAGCACGGCAGCATTATTTTATGAATACCGATTTCTCCATGATTACTGGGCCGATTCACGTGATTCTATATTATTTTCATTTGGCAGAGGAAGCTCTCGAAGTTGTCCCATATAAATTGTATAAACCTTGCTTTGCTTGGAAAGTTTTTTATTTCCTTCAATAATACCTATTTTTTCTATTAGTGTTTGTTGATGATGTTTATAACTTCATATCACTGTTATTTACATAAGTAAATTAGGTATACAAATTCGTATAGCACTAAAAAGTGAAAAAAAAACGCTCATAGTAATAAAACAACCGGCTTCCAAAAAACATTACAAAATATAAAGTAACTTTAATTTCGGAAGTCGGTGGCAACGTTGGAAAATAAAAAAAACAACGCCACTAATTTCCGAAATTAAAGTTATTTTTCACAATGTATTTTTTTTTAAGTAAGTACCTACCTATTTTGTTATACGTGTACTTGTACGACAAACAAGAAACAACCTTCAAATTCCGTCGCCGATAGACGACAACGCACCTTAAATCCTTATTGCAATAAGTGTCATCTTTGTGACTTTCGAAAAGTTGTATTGCTGTGAGCGTTTTCGCAATGCCAGTTGCAAAACTAAACTTGCGCAATTAAACTTGTTAGTGGACACCGTACTTTTGAAACAAAGTTGAAAAACAGTAACTCATAAACCTGCTTTATCAATCAGCAATTTAGAAGAAAAAACCGTTTAAAAATATGTCGAGTGAAAATTAAAAACTCTACCACGAAATGAACACTAACAATAGTTTTTTAAGTTTTTGTATACCTACTAACCTTTGGATTTTCAGTTGTCCTAAAATAAATAAATTTGAATTTGAATTTCGAATTTTGAAATAACCGCCATCTTGAAATGCTTTTAGTCGTTTGAAATCGGAAATACGGAACTTATTGAAATTTTACGCGAGCTTAAATAAATATGCACAATAACTATTGAACAGTTTCCTCTAACAGGTAATGCATAACTACATATGCATTAACGTCAAAGCCGGGGCGCTCGTATCGTTAAGAAATTCATAGAAGGCTACACCTGGAAACGTAATTTGCTATTTCTTTTTTTTTTTTAAGGAAATATTCTGGGATCTGTATGAATGAGAATGTCGGTAATAAGTAGCTTTGATTGGAGTGTTAAAGGGTATTCTTACATTTCATTTGCATTTATGGTATGGCAGTATGGTATGGTAGAAAGCAGTGGTGTCCCAGTGGTAATGGCCGCGACTTACGACTTACGAGGTTATGGGTTCGAACCCAATCGGGCAGTTTACTTTGTGTAAATTATTTCTTCACCACTGCTATCAAAAAGATGAAGGAAAACATCGTGAGGAAACCGTCATGCCCTAGAACTAAAAATTCGAAGACATGTGACATCTACCAACCTGCACTGGGCCCGCGTGGTGGATTACGGCACACTCCCTCTCACAGAGAGGAGGCCTGTAGCCCAGCAGTGGGCACATGATAGGCTGATTATGACGATGTCCCATATGATTATCCCTACCTAGTTGCTATTCCACCAATTCGCACTAAGCGTTTTCAAATGTCCTTTATAATGCGCACAGCAAAAGAGTGGAACTCTCTACCTGCGTTTGTGTTTCCGAGTGCATACAACCCGAATCTCTTCAAAGTAAGAGTGAACAGGCTTCTTCTGGGTGAGCTCACTCCATCGTAGACTTTGTCTCTGTCATCTCTGACCTAGACTAGCAAACCCATTTCAAATAAAAAAAAAAAACACTGGCACTCCGGTAGTGCCGACAGAAGTGAAAACTTGAACAATTACGAGTGTATTTTGTGAATCGTCTTATAAACAAAACACGCGTGTTAAGGTGTGTTCCTTATTTTATAGGGTTTTTTGCAAATCAGGTATGATGACCAAAGTTACTGGTTTATTCTTCTCGTGAAAGGAATTTATTCAGATTTACAAATAAGCACACAGGATAGACTTCAGTTCGTGGTGTTGGTCGCGGCAGTGCTTCGTTAATCATTTCTAAAGTGGTAACTAGATAAACTAATAAGGAGCCTGTATGAAATTTTACACAATGTTACCTTTGTTCGATTACCATAATGTTTGCAGAGGCGTATTAGAAGAGGACGTAGATGGTACTATTGATATTAGTTACATTTTTACATACTATTGGCCTTGTACATAAAATGTATTTGAGCTCGTCGTCAGTTATATATCCGTGGTTCAGCGCCATCTCGTCGTTGTTGGATGAACTACGTAGTTAGTACGCGAGGCCCTCGTAGTTCTTCCCGATGTGCATAGATGGCGCTGTCTTACGTTTTACGTCTTACGAATTTTCGATCAGGGTCACGTGACCTGACGCGAGTTTAGAAGTTTTTACCCATTCCAAAAAAAGTACACAGCGCCGCTAAAGAAGTTTTCACTTCAAAAAAAAAAAATGTGGAAGAAACAGTGGGACACTTTTGTTTAGGTTTGGGTGGGACAGAAAGGGCTGAATGAAAATATTGTTGGGGTCATTCGTTTTCAGTCTTACCAAATCGATAATTAATATGGTTGTAAAACTTCTCTGGATACAGACTTATAAAGAAGAAGGTCAGTAATTAAATCATAATATTAAAGTTGAGGTTCGACTGCAAGGAACCTGGTGTATCTTTCCTCAAGCAGAGACGGTGCAAGCAATAATAACAGCGTTTGCTCAATGATGGCGATTTCAGGCAAAATTCTTCAACAAACGTGCACTTCCAAATATTGACACTAAATCCGATTTCGTTCGTAATTACTATAATTACTAATTAAACCAATCTGATCGGTGATCGCCCGATACAACCATGCGCGCTGCAAGCCGATACTGTAGCAGATTATACTACGCAAACGATATTATATTACTAAACTTGTGAACTCGGAATGCAGTTACAAACTGTGGACGTCGTAATATAGTGACTGTTCTAGTTTAGTTATTATACTAGCCTCTCCGAAACGTTACCAGTTGCTTAGCGAGTTCGTTTACAAGTTTGGATAGCTTACAGCGTCTAAATGAAACTTAACTTGCACAAACTTGCGTTAGCTAACTTCTTTAATATTTGTTTGTATGTGTTTTTATTAAAGCTTCTTGCATAAAAGTTTGTCTTGGGAAGTATTTGTTTTATACCTTTTTGTTGTCAAAGAGAATGATCTGCTTTAGTCTGAACAGCTTGCAAAGTTAAAGTTATGAGTCCTTTCTATTTTGTCTCATTACATAAGGACGATATTCCCATTGAAATATTATTGTAATAGGAAAAGGTTCTACAAACAAAGGTTCTGCGTTTGTGTTTCCGAGTGCATACAACCCGAATCTCTTCAAAGTAAGAGTGAACAGGCTTCTTCTGGGTAAACTCACTCCATCGTAGACTTTGTCTCTGTCACCTCTGTCCTAGACTAGAGTCAAGAGCAAACCCATTCAAATTTAAAAAAAAATACAAGAAGTGGGCCATACAATTAACCATCTGGGGACCCATCTGTCTGTACTCTTGGGTGTAGTAAAGAAGTTTCTTCTAGTTTATTTCGGAAATAAACTACACGAGAAATAGCGTAAAAAATATACCTTTACAGCCTAACTTATTCGTGCGTATATTTCTTATAATTTATTCAGAACTACCCCTTTACCAACGTACACAGCCGACCACAAAAATTGATCAACAAATTAAATATTAAATAAACCATCCATCGTGCTGAATAAATACTTGCTCTATAGATTTATTTCGCCACGTAAAATTAATATTTGTTTTATTATGATAGATTGAATGTAAATTTAATGTTAATCAGTGTTCATCTGATTTCAATTTATCTCATCATCATCATCATCATCAGCCTATAGCAGTCCACTGCTGGACATAGGCCTCCCCTAATGAGCGCCATAGCGCCCTGTCTTCAGCTTGACGCATCCAGCATCTGCCAATTTAAATTTATCTATTTGCGTGTTATAAATAATTATAATTATTGTTCGCCACTAATATTGTATCGTTTTCCTAAAATTAACACATAATTTACTAAAACATAGGGTTTATTTAAAAACGTTGCTTTTCATCAGGACAGGAGAATGATGATGCTTTAAGTTAAGCAATGATTAATGTCTACTTAACCACACATTTTTTGACAATTTCAAAACGTTTCTTGACTTAAAGCATATTTCTTAATTTTTTTTATTTTTTTTTTTAAAACATACAACTATCATCACAGGCTTACCTAATACAATAGTGTAGTTATACTAGCTTAAAATTGGACTACAATTATATATTATTATTAAGGGGCTTACAGGACCTAAACACAAAAACGCAAGTTTTTAGAATCAATAAAAGTACAAGATCGACTACAGTAAACAAAATCAGAAAAATATATGATATTCTTATATTCTTCAGGATATATTATATGCTAGGTCGAAAACACAATACAACTAATATGAAACGATAGAAAAAGAAAATACATGAAGATATCTCTAAAAAGTTTCTTTTTACAATAAAAAACCATACTAATATACCTACATACAATCATTAAGATTTATGACAGATTATTAAATGAACCCAATGGTCTATTTATTTACTGTCAATAAGGACTAATTAATATTCTATTCAGGTATTAATGTCTACCTGAAATGTATGCCAAGAACAATCAACACAGAAATTAATTATGATTGAATATGGAACAGCTTTTAGGTGCTGAGAGTTATTTGATTTAAGACATCATATTATTTAATTTTATCTTACATTGGTAACTTTGAATTAAACAGAGTTTCTTGGAAATGACAGGGCGCCTCGTTATTCCTTCGTAAGCAGAACCAGTCGAGTAAACAGTAATTATTATAGGGCAGGAATGTTATCTTCAAGAACAATAAAACATAAATAAAAATGTTTCAACTTGTAACTTATCAAAGCGCACCAATAAAACTAATCACAATCCACAAAATCCGACTTCAAATGTCAAAAGTATTTTCTCTAACTCCTCAAGAAAAGTCATTATTCCGTAAACGTAACAAAAATTATCATTAAAACGACGCTGTAAAAACGCAATGGAACGTAAAATAAAAGGAGAAAGTCGGAGTTTCGTGACCCGTAGGCACTTAAGTTGAAACCAACGATACGTCGCGGGCAAAAGCAAGTCATTACGCCTAATGCTAAAATATCCTATTCTCGGCCTCCGCGTATTGAATACGCAACAATACGTGCCTTTCTCGCAATAAAGGTTTAATCCCCGATGTATACTTTTCTTCGGCCTCTAGTGTACTTATGAGATCAAAAGAAATATTCGCTTTGCGCAATATTTTTGTTTCGTAGGAGCAAATATTAGTGTACTTACATGCGTTATGCATTAGACTACGCACTTCGAGTTGGCGGATAGGGAACTTTATGAGTCTAGTTTATGCTATAGGTAAAGGGGATCCTAAATAAACAAACTAAATATTTCACAAAATCTTCCCTATAGGGAAGATCTTGTGAAATATTTAGTTTGTCGAAAAGTTTCAACTCATTGTCCGTCTCAAAACGGTGAAGGAAAACATCGTGAGGAAACCGGCATGTCCTAGAATCTACCAACCCGCACTAGGCCTGTGTTATTACAACACACTTCCTCTCGAAGAGAGAAGGCCTGTGGCCCCAGCAGTGGGAACATTTATAGGCTGATTATGCATCTGCGTAGCCTTTTCCCAACTATGTTGGGGTCAGCTTCCAGTCTAACCGGGTACAGCTGAACATTAATATTTTTCATGGTGCGACTGCCTATCTGACCTCCACTATTCTGTTACTGGGTATTTCGATTCCCCTTGGTAAAACCAGTTATTCGAGCTTCAAGTTTCAACAAGAATTATAAGTCCATAATTCCAATCAGTAAATCACCAGTCAACTTTAAATCACAGGCTTTCCGAGCGTCGTTATTTCTTTAATATAGCCCAACATTTTTGTAAAGTCATTAATTCAATTAGTTTTGTCGATTTATCGCCGTCGACAGTTGCCCTTAATCGGCTACGTGATTATTTTTCAACCATTTTCTATAACAAAATCTTAATTGCTGAAATTGCCTCATTAAGTACTAACGACTGAACAATTTTAGGGGAGCCACTTGAACTTTGAACTTCTACGCTCTTAAATTTCGGTAGGGATTAGGTGGCATTCACCCTCGAAATAGAAATCCAATAATTTTCAGGAGTAGCTTAAGTACTGAGCCGTTTAGTTTTGTATTTGCTTTTGCCTGTAGCTCCATTTTACAAGCAAACTTTCAAGAGAGCAAATACACATATATACTAATGAATCTATTGTTAGCATCCAAATATTATGAATGAGTTTTCGAGTAAAGCTAATAATAAATAACGGCCTACTTGTGCCTAAAAATAGTCTAAAGTCTAAGTGCCTTTTCTCTGCCGATAAAATCCTTGAAAGTAATTTAAAAACAATCCGTACCGAATGGCTATAATGCCAGACTTACGCAACACTTAAATGCCGGATATATCGACAGTTGCACCCTCCAAACCGCATCGGACGACCACAACTCGCCAGTTGCCAATTTTATATAACGGGACTGCATTTGGCAACCCTACTTGCTTACGAACCTAGCCTATCCGTCCGAACAATTTTACGATCGGCTGTGCATAGAATTGTTCCCTTGTTTAGGCTTTTATCGCCATGAGTGAGCAGTGCGCAGGGTATTCAGGAATTTCCAACAAGTTTTGGCAAATTTTGGCTTATTGCCTCCGTAATTGGAATTTGATGCTAGCTGGATTGGCTCGTCATGTCCTGTAATAGTGAGTGTCATGTATGTACCGTTATAGTCTTGCATGTCATGTACTGTAATTGTCTGCTGGATATTTTGGGTTTTCATTGTTTTTGAGAAAGAATTTCTTGTAGAAAGAAGGTATTTAGAGTGATTGACCTTAAAATGACTAGGTTTTTCTTCGGTAATGCTTTAAAAGATATTATAATTATTCTCAACATTATTAAATTTTATTCAGCATCTTTTGAACAATAAGCGGTCACAGAAGAATTGCCAAATCAATTAGCGTTTAGCGGACAGATTGACGATAGCGTCAGCTGCCCAACATATTGAAGTAAACTAAGGACGTAAACCACGATGACCTTAGTCACCATTTCCAGAACATATCGTGGGAAACGGAGCCTGTTCTTTAACTAAAAACAAAATAAACTTCTAACTGACAAGGAACTCATAAATGCTAATAAGTCTTTAAAACTTTCTGCCAAAAAAATCCTTAAACAAAATACAGAAGACATCCACGTATTTCATTATTCCCTTGTACCATAATACTTGTTCGTAATCAAAGTTTTATTGAAATTCCGCTTTGGCTCCCGATATTAGCGTGCGGTTGGAGACTATTGGCTGTGTTAGCTGTGTAACACGAAATGCGAGTTTTATAGACAACACGACTTCCGTTACTTCACATTTGCCTTGTTTTAAAACTAATCTAGGTTATAGTGTATGCTACATTTTATTAGGTAAGTTTAGCTTTTCTGGTTTAAGAGAAATGGGTTGTGAATCTTGTGAACATCACCGTAAGTATGAAATAAATTTAAATGGAGCATTTTTATTATTTTTCTTTTTTATTAAAATTCTTTGTTAAATTAACGTCAGCTGGTGAAAACAGTACTTACAAAATTTATGTCCATTTTATGATGCATTTTATTGTTTCCCAAATATTTTTATTTGAATTATTTGTGGGTTATCCGACTTGACTGAGACTTTATCGACTCTTTTCGAATTTTATTTTTGGGCATGTCAGTTCGATCGCTGTCACATGGAAACGATTTTTTTTTTAATTTCAATTATCTCTTACTTTTGTATTTATTTTGATTCTTGGTCTGGTTCTACTTTTCTAACTCATGGTTCTTGATTATTCCACCTTGAATAGCCTACTATCCTTTACCTTCAACTAAATAATTTTGTCTGTTTACTAAGAGAATCAGGTCAGTAATTTTTAGGACAATTTTGTTCCATCTTAGCTCAGTTTACGGGCTGCGAGCCCGTAGTATGTCAACTAGCAGTTTTCACGGTGTGCGCTCACGGATTGTTTCAGTATGGTCAACCCAGCAGTAGCACTGGAACTACGAAAAAGGCCTTTACTGCTAAGAAATAAGGTGCTGTAATGGAATGTCACGATGTTGTGCTGCTTCTATTGCCCCCCCGGAGTGCCCGGTCCATTACGCAAGGCGACCTTTTAAGGGACATGGGTCTTTGAGCAACAATCTAAAAAACATTGTGGAGTTGTGATAAGTGGTGCACTGCAGTTCATATGTAGGTACAGAAGCCAGTACATCAAGCTATCTGAAACTGTCAAATTTTCCAAATCAACTTTGAACCATAAGCTTTAGCGATAAATTTGAAAATCTATTAAAGAAATTTGACAGATTGTAGTAGCTTGATGTGCTGCAAAGATAACCTAACATCACGCCTGCATTCACCGAAGGGTTAAGCAGAGGTGCACCTATTAGTACACCCACATTTCGCCAGTTTTCTTTAAGTCCTATATAACGGGGGCGAGCCTCTATTAGTGTCAATAGGGCACAAACCCAGACTCCGACCTGCTACTAGAGTTTAGACGAAATCAAACTGGTTGCTAATTTAATTTATATTTTAAATTTTTTTTATGACATTGATTTCTACATTCTGTGCCTCCTGTAACTCACACACTTGTTACAACTCTAGGAAAATCATCTTCTTTTACAATATTTGTAAATATGTGAGCACCATGTATCTATCACAATAATTGATTTACCTGTCATTGCTTTATTTTTAATTATTTTTACCTTTTGTTATAGACTAATTTTATTCTAGGTGCATCGTCTTCACATATAATTATATAATGATTGTATACAGACCTTGTAAAACATTTTAAAACAGTAACGGTGTAGTTTCTTGCCCATTCTTCTCCACACGAACACTACCTTTTGAAAGGGGCGACTGGAATCAATTCTATTTTATTGTAATTTTTTTGATGTTCAAAAGTGCCTTTAATGTGCCTATTTGAAATAAATGATTTGACTTTCACTTTACTGAGAAATTCCTGATGGAGAAACCCATTAAAACTTTACCCGGCCCTGGAATCATTCCGAGGACCTCTTGTTCAGCAGTAGCATTTGCGACTACCAGACCAGCTAGGCCAGTTACCCACAAAGATATTTCCTGGAAAAGGAATTAGAGGATACTGATTTCATATTAGGCACGCCACAAATATTAACAGCATTACCTACTTATATAACTAATCTATTAACTTAATTATCACGGCTGCATAGTCTTTTTCTTGCCCTTATCAGAAATAAAGAAAATACGTTTATTTGCAGCAAAAATGACGCATAAAAAAACACAAACAAAAAAATAACAACTTGGGAGAAAACATGCAACAAAATGTACAGACGCCAGCACACCAAGCTACCCGAAACTGTCAAATTTTCCCAATCAACTTTGAACCTTATGCGTTAGAGTTAAAGTTCAAAATCTGTCAAAGAAATTTGACAGAATGTAGTAGCTTGATGTGCTGGCGTCTGTACGTGGGGTCGGTGCAGTATTTCAACTTCTTCCATATTTCTCTATAAGGCGTCATTTCAGTAGTCGGCCCTTTTGTAGCCATATTGACCTTCACACAGTTCATCCACCGTTTCTTTAGTCTTTCCTTTACCCTTATAGCGAGAGCGACCCACATTCATACCCATTTCCGATGACATTTATCTCATACGTCTGCATTACATGCCCATACCATGGCGACCGAGTTCAACACAACTTTACCGGTGCCACTTTTAGACTCATTTCTTATGTTATCAATTCGCATAACGCCGCACATTCCTGTTAGCATTCTCATTTCAGCTGCATGAAATAGCCCTTCATTTATCTCTTTTGTGGTCCAACATTCAGATCATAATAACATATTACGGCTTAGCAGTTGTATAAATACTTTAACATATAAACACACATTTCCTTAACGCTTAGCTAAAAGCATAACAAAAGCGTCTTAAATTACCCGCTTTAAGTATTACCCTACTTCACGTCAGTACCGCTTACCATGAAACCCAATACATAGGTTACCCACATTAAACACACACAAGTACACAAAAATATTCCACACGCACACACACATAATTTTTGATGGATCCTGTGTACCCAGCAAAGGTAATTGAACTACAAAAGTTACTGCTGTTCGGGGGCAACCCTGACTGTTCGTACAACCAAAAACTAATGTAGGGCAGCCCTAACTAATCATAATTTTGTTTCAGTGCCACCTGTGAATTGAGCTATCACTTCTAATAAATGTTGTTTATTAAATTTTGTATCTTGCTATGTTCGCGCTAAAGTTTATATTGAGTTGTGGGGTTTTGGGCGTTTAATTTTAAAGTTCAGCAGTTCAGTTCTCTCAATTTAATTAGCATTTTGTCAAAATAGTGACAATAGAGTCCTCTGAAATAATTGTGGCTAACGAGACGAGATGTGTTTTATGTAAAAGTTTTTCTCTCACTAGTTAGGGAAACATGTTAAAAATATTAAAAGTTAATTCAAAAGTTGCGGTAGACAGATTAGTATTTTTTTTGGTTCAGAATGTACCTATTTATAGAACGTGTTTTTTGCATACCTTATCGTTTACAAAATTGGAGCTACCACTAACCTTAACATACGAGTAGTTATCGTAACTGGTGACGAAAGGAATGTCAAGGATGGGAAGCATCTTCAGCGTTTCCTATTGCAATAATTATCACACCTTAAAAATATGGTTTTATACTTTTGTGGTTTATTACATAGTCCATTTATAATACATTTTCTTATTTAAGCACTTCCTTCTTGCTCCTGTAGAAGAAAATTTCCATAAACATTAACATCAAGTAATCGTGATACTCCTGATACAATTCTACATATACATATGTATATTGTACTCAATCATTTATTCAGCAATGCCACCTATAATCCTACCCTGCCACACATCTGTGTAAGTTCGTTCCCACTAGTTCACACAGGCTTACCTGGCTGCATTTTACACATCTGCTAAGTGCAGCACTTATGGGAATAACCGCAGAGTATGTAAATATTGCAGGTGTATGTACGGAGTCTCTTATGTCTAGGCTTGAACAAACAGGTGTGAAGTTTTTCCTAAAGCAATGGATATAACCCGCACGGTTTCTGAGGGATTTAAGATTTACGTATTTGATAGTGCCAATGATTTATCTCGACACATTGCATTTCTAACAGTTTAAAAAGGATTAAGGCTCCTTCAAACAGGCGCGACGCGCGACGCGAATCGCCCGTGACACAAAGGCACCGCAAGTCGCGCAACGAGCGGTGCCTTTGAATCGCGCGCGATTCGCGTCGCGCGTCGCGCCTGTTTGCAGGAGCCTTTATGCATTGACTTTTTAATTTTATTTATTAAAAAAAACTTTATGCACAAGTTACTCAGCAGATGCACAGACAAAATATGACAGGTTTCTTACTCTGTGGTAGGTGCAACATAAAATATAATGATGTCAACTCAATAACTAGGTATGGATTTTCAATGTAAAGGAACAAACGTTAACCAGTAATCCTGCTTAGGTACTACGCCTCGATGATTTTAGATTATTGATTCCAGGAACCTAATTTTGCGTATCACACTCGAGGGAACCGACTCGAGTGTATGTTTTATTCTAACGATAAAAAAACAATAAAATTTAATCAATAACCTCAATACTTTGGAATTAAACAAACACAAAAAATATCGCACTCTTCTAACAATACAAAACAATCCTCAAGAAACCTCACAAATTCCCACAAGTTCCACAAGCAGCTAAATTAATAAACAAATATTGTTGAAACTGAAACAGGCACCGTCACATACGAGCCTAAACAATCAAATTCTATAATAACAACAAAATCTTGAACAACTTTTAATATAACACACCCTGTACATACGGCGCTCATACAAAAACTTTGAAGACTACGAACAATATCCTTCTTCATACATAATAAAAACTTACTGGACTGTGAAGCTCCCATTTGCGATGTACTACGCAAGAAAGGGACATGGCTTTATGAAAGTATATCGCCATCTCTGTCTAGCTAAGGAGTGCTCGCTTTCGCACATCATAGTGTTCTGTATGTGATCGTACCTTATAAGTGAAACACAAAGTACGGACATAAGTGAATACATAAGTTATAAGGACTGAACTTGGAGTGGACTGTTTAAATATTAATATCATAAGTGTTGGACTTACTTTTTCTTATGCACGGAAACGTGCCATGTGAATTTTTCCAGACAGTTAGACTGGTATTTTAAGAGACTGACTGTTGGCAATAGTAATCTCTGGCTATCATAATATTAAAGCACCATGTAGGTCACACCTCTTTATGGCTTACCTACCTAATTGCAAAGCACTGATCACTTAAACAAAACAATAAAAGTCTCAGATACGTAATGCAGTTTTTCCTTTGTCCTGCACAAGAAACATAGGAAATGCTGCTTACGAGTGTCCAGTCGAAACGTGTTGGTAGGCAGTATAATTAAAATATAATAATTATGAGTTCAGAAGGCTAATTCCGGTAATTAAAAATGTTTAAAATCTAGTCGCAATCTCATTACAACGATAACCAATGTAGGAATTTTAGAGGTATTTTTGTCAGATCGACTGAGGCACAGAATAGTTACTGAGATTAAACTGTAAACGTCTTAAAATTACGAGAATTTCCCCTCAGATATCTATTGTACAAAGAGACCATAGCTGTGAGGTTCATCCTACTAACTATATAATTATATAATATAATATATAATAATAATATAATTATAACATTAACGCGATAGTTTGTGAGATTGTGTGGATGTTTGTGACTCTTTCACGCAAAAACTACTAAACGGATTTGGATGTAATTGTGCACACAGATAATTTACAACCAGGATTAAGACAAATAAAAACTTTTGTCACGATATTCCCACGGAATCGAAACTTATGCGAGTGAAACCGCGGGGCGCAGCTAGTAGTAGATAAACTTGAGTAGAGTGCTACAAGTAGGGTTACCATTTAGAAATTTGAAAAGTCCTGACATAAAGCCTGACATTTCAATAAAAGTCCGGACATTTTCGTCACAAAATCCAAACATTACCCACTTGGTTACAGTGGTACGGTAGGCATGGTACCAGACACTCGCGAGACGAGGGAGGCTGCGGGGTGCGGGGATAAAAAAAAAGTGCGCTGAAAAATATAAAAATGAATAACTATACCAGAAACTAGCATTAAGTTTGAAATTTTAGGTAAAACTATTTTTATTTTGAAGAAAATATTTTATGTTTGAACTAGTTGATTGTTTGCAAATTTGCAATACAAGATTAATTGTTTAATCTCGTTAAGTTGATTGATAAAGAAGTATATTTTGTTTTTAGATGAATGAGAAGTTAATAAATATTAAAAACTTATTTGGTATTACTTATGTATCTATATAAGTTTTATTACTCGTATTCCAAAAAATCCGGACAAATTAAAGAGCCGGACATAGTCAGGGCAAAAGTCTAGAAGTCCGAACATGTCCCGACAAATCCGGATGGATGGTAACCCTAGCTACACGGATCTTTTGTCGCCTGACTGACATTGTCAGGGGGACGTGACATTGGCGTGTTTGGTAAAGATTTGTGAAAATGACAGAAATTGTACGAAAAAAACAAGATGGCGGTGTTAGTACCGTTTTCTCCACGCGCTAAAAGTTCCTTGTAGCGTTGTACTTGAAGTGGTTTGATTCTTTGTCTCCAGAAAAGTCACTCGAACAAGTGACACTGACATAAACCAAAGCTAGAAGCTGCATATGAACCCTGTCGCCTCTAAGCCGGTCCGCAAACGTCCACTTTCACATAAGCCTCAAAGTTTCGAGCCCGGCCTTTACTACCTGTTCCCCTTGAGGGATTATAAGCGGAAAATTAAATATGTATGACCTACTACTAACAATAGACGAGCCTTCAACTCTTTTCCCCACTTTACCCCCTTTTCCCCATTTACCCCCCTCGGCCTTGACTTGCTTTCCACCATGTATTAACATGCATATTAAAAATTCGCACAAGTCCGCAATAACAAAGCGAAGTCAAGGTTTCACGGTAGGGTTAGCCAAGATGTGGGTAGATATTGATAGTTAGAAGATTGGCAATGGTTTTGAAAAGGTATAAAATGTAAATTAATTGTTCAAATATTTTCTATCAATTCAGTATTTGAGGCTTACTTACTATCGAGAAAAGAATTAAATTTTACACAATTTAAGAAAAAAATGAAATTGTTCTTGATTGATAAAGGTTATTATACTATTGATGACTACTTAAATGACGAATTAATTTAGAATTACAATTATAAGTATTGACATTTTAATTATTTTGACAGATCTTTGACATTTTAATAATTCCTCATTTGGGTTTGACATAATTGTAATATGAAATAATATGTGATCGTTCAATTTATTTTCTACTAGCGACCCGCCCCGGCTTCGCACGGAAACATTATTATTATTATACATATAAACCTTTCTCTTGAATCACTCTATCTATTAAAAAAAACCGCATCAAAATCCGTTGCGTAGTTTCAAAGATTTAAGCATACAAAGGGACATAGGGACATAGGGACAGAGAAAGCGACTTTGTTTTATACTATGTAGTGATTTAATACCATAACTATGCATGATTTTCAAATATTTTTAGAAAATTTTAATTTGTAATCCTCGATTAGATTTGCACACCATATTTGTACGCCTCCTGGCATAACATAGCGCTCTGATCATCAAACATAAGATCTGTATTTCTTTACCTATGTTAACAAATAAATAAATTATTATTATTATTATTATTATCTACCACCAAAGGAGCATCTCCCTTCAGAGTGTATCCTTCTGAGGTCTAATTAAACGGCCCTATACCGCCTCCAGACCCAAGTGGTTAGATGTAACTTCAACCTGGTAAAGTGGGGCTACCTCGACGGAATGGCAGCAGGGTGGAGCTATGTCGCAAACTATGCTCCACCCCCTATACTATCCTCTGTGCCCCCAAAACGAACAGTCAAGTTGACCTCTGCGCTGTCACCGATGACGACGCGAAAGTGGGAAAAGTTTGGGTCAACAATATTTAAAGTACTGTCGTGCCAGCGGCACGAAGAAGAAGAAGTATTTAAGGCAAAAAGAGAAAAATGACCAGGTACCAAAATGTCCTTTTCCGAAAAATATCGAATCATACACACAAACATAGGTTACAAAGAAAGTTTTCTCATCATAATAATTATGGTGTCCACATTAGGTACATTCTGAATGTAAACTTCAAAGTGTAACGAGGTCACAAAAATTACTTATTAATTAATCATGAATCAGATAACATCTGAGAAGTACTAAGTTTAATTTTACCAACCAAATTAAAAATATGCAATTATAAATAAATAACCATTCAGTAAAGTAATTTTAATTGCAAAATAACGCATAGTGCCGGAAATCGAAGATACTTTACCGGTAATTGACCTGTACCATAACCTAGATTGTTTAAAAGGATAAGGCTGTGTCCTAACCAAAGAAATCGTCGTGTGAACATTCATTATTTGGTTCGGCGAATCCGAACACGTTATCGCGCCGGCTCCTAGTTTTCCAAACATATAGTGACGTATGATAAATTCAATTTATCTGTAAATAGGTAAAACAAAGAACAGTTTAACACGTCGAAATTAAATTATGTTCAAAACTAGATGAGATTATAGTATTTACTAGCCGACTACTCTGAGAAAAAGACCGAAATAAACTCAGAGGTCTCAATGAACGCGAAGATAGCGTATTCGCGCGACCGATCGCTTTACTTAGGACACGAGGTAACACTAAATCACGTACGATAAACCCCTGTACGTTTTACACAACCGTGGACGAGTCCTGGCACGTCTCACATTATAGCTCAGATCGTAAACTTCCACAGACTAGACGAACAAAATGAATATACATAGAAGTACATAAAACCTTATAGTAAGTGTAAAAGCTAAGTAAAGAAATCGGGTTACTGCTCGTAATTCCTTAACTAGACCTTTTACTATTTAAGTACTAGTGGAAGCCTACCTACCTAGGTACCGTGATAAGGCACCCTCATAATTTTCTGAGTGCTAGTATTTTCACAGCCTATTGCCCTGGTCTATTTATCGCATCGATGGAAGGGCAATGATAAAAGCTTTTATTTATTTTTATTTATTTTATTTTACTATTTATGTACACACATATATAAACAGACACGAAATAAATCAGAACAGAAAAATAGGTACAAAGGTGATGCTTATTTCATAAGAAATCTCTTCCAGCATACCTGCGATAGGACAATAAATAGAGAGATGTAGACAGCGCGCAGCGTGTGAAAGAGTAAAGGAGACAAAAAATAATACATACAATCTAATCTAAAAACAATTCACTTAATAAAACTAAAAAAATATTACAAGAATATATATATTTTATCTGTGAAAACTAAAAGGATTAAGCAGTAATAAGCTACTATACATTTTAAGATCGTACTTTTAGCTTATAGCGTGCTATTGAAAGTCAGATCACCAACCAGTGAAGTGAGAAGTGAGCCTTTCTTTTCAGAGTAGTCGGTTAGAAAACACCGAACTCATCTAGTTTTAAAATATCAGTTGATTTGACGCATAAAAGTGTTTTTTTTTTGGAACCGATTTACAACAATAAATATCATTTATCTATATAAAAAAATAACTTTCAATTTTTATATCACAACTCTAAAGTTCTGACCTAATTGAAGCGAATGAGACACGGGATGTCGAACGAAATTCGCTCACGCCGATTGTGTCAACTAACTTGTATTCAAACAATACTAGGTGTTCAAACTGGCGCGAGAAGTCGACTTCTTAATCAGTAAAACAATTGACATGCTCGCTGTTTCGTCCCGAGATTCGTCTCACTGTAGTCAGAGCTTTAGAGCGTTTTATATAAAAACGAGATCATCCATCATCAACATAACTACGATTTAAAAAAAACAGCATGAGTACATCGATATGTCATAATGAAACATTATTATAACATAATTATTATTCATCATCATCGTCATCTGCCTAGCCTTTACCCAACTATGTTGGGGTCAGCTTCCAGTCTAACCGGATGCAGCTACAACATCAACATTATTATTAGGTACTAATTAACAAAAAAACAACAGCAACCAACGTTGTATACTTTGTTTATGATCCTGAAAGAATATAAACAACGAATGAACATTATATTTTCCTTTTACCAGTAAATAAACCAACACAATCCATCTTGTAATACGCCACTGTCTATCTTTTGTTCTAAATCAATGGAAGTAATATACAAGTACTTATTTATGCGGAAGATTCAAATGGTTTCAGTACGTGATTGACTGAAAGAACTGAGGCTGACTGAGGCGGACTGACACTGATGAAATTACACATTCCAGCCAGTCGATCTTACTGAATGCTTGTCTACCCTCTCTTTCGATTGCCTCATTGGTCTTGTGGTCGAAAGTGTGACTGCTGTACGTGGGGTCTGGGGCTACATTCCCAGATCGGTCAGTGATATTCGATTATTGTACCTATCTACCTACCCTAACCTATCTATCACATAATTGAATTACCTGTTATTGCTTCTTTTTTAATTATTTTTACCTTTTGTGGTAGACTAATTTTATTCTAGGTGCATCGTCTTCACATAATAATTATATTATGTATAAAAACCTTGCAAAACATTTAAAAGAGTACCGGTGGAGTTTCTTGCCCATTCTTCTCCATACGAAAATTACCTTTTGGAAGGGGCGACTAGAATCATTTCAATTTTACTGTAAGTTTTGACGTTCAAAAGTGCCTTTAATGTGCCTATTTGAAATAAATGATTTGACTTTCACTTTGTATTGGGAATATCTCAGCATCCAGGGTTTGTGTCTGGTTAGTGACAATGGGCTGAGCAAAATTAGTGAGTTGTGGGTGTACTAAAAGCTTCTGCCCACCCTTCATAGAATAGTATGACAGGTAGTACAATCAGCCTATAATGTTCCCACTGGTGGGATACAGGACTCCTCTCTACGAGAGGGAGTGGGCTGTAATCTACCACGCGGGCCCAGTGCGGGTTGTTAGTTGTCACATGTCTTCGAATTTTTGGTTCTAGGATACGCTGGTTTCCTCACGATGTTTTCCTTCACTGTTTTGAGAGCAGTGATGATGAAATAGTTAAGAACGTTTACGCTGTACGGCATTTCATACAAACTTTCAAGCCCTTGTTTTTCGAAATGAATGAACCGATCTTAATTAAACTTCTTACGCATAAGCAAGATACAAAGGTCTAAAAAGTTCTTAAGAGCATATTCGAAATGTCTTATTAAAAAAAATATCTGTATATCTCTGTTTCTATGGAAAATTTAAAATCCGTCTAATTTGGCTGCAGTTCTATTTTTCGTAAATGTTCTTAAGTCACTTTTTCGACCTTTGTATCCTGCTTACGCGTATGAAGTTTCATTAAATTCGGTTCATTCATTTCGAAAAACAGGGGCTTGAAAGTTTGTATGAAATGCTGTACGGTGTAAACGCTCTTAACACAAGTAAAGCGCTGCCTGGGTTCAAGTCGGGGCCGTTACCACTGGCCACCACTCTTTCATCTTCGTAAAATACAAATGAAATGTTATGTAAGTTCTGTCTACCCTCTATCTATATAGAACGTTAGACTCACTGTAGACAAGGCAAAAAAATGACGCGTTTTTGATGGAACCTTGAAGATCGTAACTTTGATATTAGGCTTATATTCTAGCAAAGCAGTTTTTTATATAGACATTAGGTTTGATAAGATTTAGCTCCTCGTAAAGCAAGTTTTATATTAGAAGGTCCGACTGATAAAATGACTGAACTTTCAGGTCCAAGGTCGTGGATTCATTTCCTGATTAAAAAGATAGTTGCTTAAATATACTTGTTTTTACGCACATGTGAGATGGGTCTGTAAACTACACAAACATAATTACCGAGTTCATTATGTAGAATTTAATAAAAATTTAAGTTTTTTTAAACTTTTATGATATCGTGTTACCCAGTAACTGGGTTGTGGAGATCACATAGGCAGTCACTCCATGTAAAATACTGGAATTCTACTGCATCCGGTTAGACTGGAAGCTGACCCCAACATAGTTGGGAAAAGACTAGGAAGATTGATTGGTTGGCTTTTAAAGTAAAAGCAATACTTGTACTAATATGAAATAGGTAACTTTGTTTACTAAATGTTGTTACTAACGTGTGAATAATGTTGACTTTACAATGTCCGCATATAATGAAGCTACGTTAACTTTACATCCAGCTTACATCTATATTCACAAACAATAATTGTCTAAGTAAAGTATCAATATACCTTCTATGCAAAGTAAGGCATTTCTCAATACGTTCCATAGGAAAAGCCTTCAAACTCCTAAAAATTAAGGGACGCATAGTGCCGATCGCCACTCAAGTATTATCTATGAATAGGTTTCTGGAACCCTGTGCGACCGCGCGCACTATGAGACCTCATAGTAATGTTTATGAATACAGGTATTAGTCAGACTATGAAATGAAGTGAAACGATGATGTTTATTTTCGTAAGTAGAACTTTTTAGTCAATACTTTAAATCCAGATGGCGCTTGTCAAAGTCAAAGTCAAATCATTTATTTCAAATAGGCACATTAAAGGCACTTTTGAACGTCAAAACTTACAGTAAAATTGAATTGATTCTAGTCGCCCCTTCCAAAAGGTAGTTTTCGTATGGAGAAGAATGGGCAAGAAACTCCACCTTGCTTGCTTTTCCTAGCTGACTGATCACTGAGAAGAAATGCCGAAACAAACATGTCGTGGTCTCTTTTGGTATAATGTGTACTCCCTGCTTAAATTAATTGCATAAACATTCATACTGAATACCACCTATCTAAACACTCTTACGAAAATTCATACCAAACTACCGAAAACGCAGTGTTATTTTTTTTTTTTTGTATTGCGTATACTGTCTCACCACTGAGCAAAGGCCTCCCCCAAGTCCTAATGAACTCTTTTCCCGCGCCACCTCGAATCAGTCCTCGCGGTACGCATCCAGATAATCCCGCCACCGCTTTCTAGGCCGACCTCGGTGGACCCGTCCATCTTCAGGCACCCATTGTGTAAAGACTTTTACCCAGCAGTCATCCTGCATGCGGCTGACGTGACCCACCCAACCCCATTTGAGCCTGGCAGCCTTCTTGTCTACGTCTATTATATCCGTTTTGGAACGCAGTGTGGTGATCCGAATTCTGTCCTGTCTTTTTACACCCATAATGCTGCGCTCCATCGCTCTTTGGCAAACTCCAAGGAGGAACTTTTGCGACTCGGTGAGCGACGCTGAGCACCGTAGGTTAAGAAGGGCAGAATACACACACGTCGATGAGTTTGCGCTTCAGAGCGATCGACAGATCACCCTTCATTTGCGTCTTCATGGACGAGTAGCTTTTCCAGGCGTTATTTTTCATAATTCATTAAAATATTCGATCAATTTATTATTATTAAATATATATATACATATTATATAATAAATTTGGTATTAAATAATACACTCGGCCACTAGTAATTTCCCCAAAATAAAATTAATGACACAGTTTCAATAACCGATATTATTCGGCTTAAGAACATTAAGCTGATTACCACGAAACGCAGTTCAGTGGAACAAACGTCCATTTATCATTAATCACTTAAAACCGCAATCCTCTTTTTTTGTAAAAAAAGCGATCAATCAATCAAAACAGCTATCATATATATTCTTCCAGATAACCTAGTTAAAAAACGAGGATCATAACTTATTGTGGAAGCTTTGTTATTTCTAGAATTCTTTTTGTACCTAGATTAATACGACGGTTATGGATATGATCTTGTTTTAGCAGCAATTTATGTCGTCTCCATTTTGTTTACTAGTAAACTACCTAGATTTCAAGCTTATACATCCAGATGAGATTCAGTAGTAGATTGTAGTAAGCTGCAGTAGGTGTTAAATAAAAAAAAAACCAATCGTTTAACTCAGGGTTCACTCGATGATGCGAGGAGTGACCATTTTATATTTCGATCAACTTAAGCTGACATTTGCGCCACCATTCTTACGGATTAGCTTAATTATTTTTTGACCATAGCATGGAGATCCATGCTATGCTATGCATGCTCCATCAGATGATGGAGCTATATAAAAATTGCTTGTCAAAACAATAAAATAATCACTCAGCCTAAAGCAGTTTATGGTAACTGAATGCTAATAAAAGCTTAAAAACACCTTTAAAATCTATTAAAAAGTTACCCAACTCACCAACAAACATGCCGATTAATAACAACAACATTGTTAATAATAATGTATCACTGCACTGTGCCTCTGTCACATTATTCAGAACTTATAATCATTCACCAAAGTATTACAACTCCGTACTTCACATTACTTTCGAACTCGCGTGTTTATTCCTCGTAGGACCGCCAAGGGACGTGCGGTCGGTGCGCGCGTCAGTTCTCAACTGCCAGATGTTAGATGATAAGATACCGGCTTGGTATTGCTAGCTGCAAAGCGCAAATACCTAGAACTAATGTATTCTAGGTAGTGTAAACTCTGTTGTAATAAAGTTAAAATTAGTTGTGGTTATCAACGACCTTTCAAAATTAGAGCTCTTGAATTTTTCTGATTTTTCTTGAATTTTTCTTGATTTTTAAGAACTTATATAATTTTACTATAAATCGTTAATAGAAATGAAAGGGCTGATATTATTATTTTGAAAGAATACGTGAAAAGTGCTACGCGGCGACTATGGCGTAGCATGAGGTTACGGCGTAGCATGCAGCTACGACTGCTACGAGATCGTAGCTGATACAGGTAGGCTTGGATTTCACTAAGTTGAATCTGAGTTTTCGAAATCGAAACTGTTTTTCGTATGATTCCTCTATGTGTGATTTACCTAGATTCTCACATCAGGTTCTTTCAATACACGGTTTGGCCTTCATCACAGAATGACAAAAGACAGTGGTAAAATCTTTTATTAATTACCACGCGACAATTTCACATTTGCACTGACTATGGTATTCATGTAATTTTCATTCCATTTCCCTTCATTTTCGGAAACCATTTCTAAATCTGGCAATACATATTTAATTGCGAGCCGGCCGGCCGGCGCGCGCCTGCGCCCTGTTCCGTGACATTTTTATGAAAACAATATTTTGACACTTTATTTTTTGAGAGATCTATGGACTTTCGAATTAGACAAATGTAATGTGTAATGTTTAAAGGTTAAGGTATGTAATCAAATCAAATCAAAATATTTTATTTCACATAAACCTACATGGGCTGGGCACTTAAGAAACGTCAGAAACTAGGTGCACGTAAATAGAAGACATGTGAGATGTGGGTTCTATTTATATCACGCTACCTTGTTTTATCATACCACCTTGTTTTATCATGCTACCTTGTTTTATCACGCTACTTTGTTTTATCACGCTACCTTCATATATCGTGATGCTTTGTTTTATCACGCTACCTTGTTTTATCACGCTACCTTGTTTTATCACGCTACCTTGTTTTATCACGCCACCTTGTTTTATCAGGCTACCTTGTTTTATCACGCTACCTTGTTTTATCACGCTACTTTGTTTCTGCCATCATAATTAGCATATAATATTCCTACTGCTGGGAATCAGGCCTCCTCTATGTGAGAGGGAGGGGGCCATAATCCGCCACGCGGGCCCAGTGCGGGTTGGTAGATGTCACAATGTCTTTGATTTTTTTATTAATCATTTAATCTAGGACATGCCGGTTTCCTCATACCCTAATACCCCCCTTTCTGTCAATGTCATTCAGGCGCCAAAAGATCCTTGTAGAACTCAGTTATTGCACGTGGAACCGCCTCATTCCAATAAGAGCCGGTTGTTTGTTGACACTGTCCAGACTGTGCTTACCTATCAATTACCTGAACGGAGGCTGTCTGTAACGCTCAAACACCCACACGAACACAAGCCTCCTCCAACTCAAAAACAACACGGATGAATAAATAATTAAAAGGTGTAGGCGGAATCATATTGCATTTCAATTCGGTTAACTCATGTTTTTGATGCAGCAATTTATAATCTCAATTATAATTGTGTAAGTATACTTAAATTTAAACAACTGGAATGGAAAATAATCTGCGGTTCAGAAACCCCATAATCATTCCAAATTATTTTTCAACTAATGCTTAACTCAGTAGATAGGGTGGACACAGTTCAGTTTCGTAACCTCTTTTAGTTAGAACTTCGTTATGCAGATGGCATGTGAATATGAGGGCACGATTGAATTGTTTTTGCGATGATAAACTTACAGAGTTCTATTCTATTTTATAATTATGGCAAGCAAAGCCAATGTCGACTGTTCCGCTAAAGTTTAAAGTGAATTGGAAAAGCAAGTTTATTGTTTATTTAAAAAAATAAGTAGGACGATAAAAATCTTCCATGATACATTGGTCTTGTCGGACCTTACATAGTTAGTTTTAGAACGAATTTTACAGCTGTCAACCTGATGTATCCCCGCCGGTCCCGCCCGGTCGAGTACTGAGGCGGCAGCCCGTCAAAATCGAAAAAATATAAAGATCGAGAAGATCGATTGAAAATCTGACTGATTTATTGTGAAACATTTGTGAAATTATTGTTTACTAGCTGCGCCCCGCGGTTTCACCCGCATAAGTGGGAATATCGGGATAAAAAGTACCCTATATGTTAATCCAAGGTCACAGTTACCTCCATACATAATTTTATCAAAATTGGTCTAGCCGTTTGAGTGTGAAGAAGTAACAAACATATAAACACACACACATACACACACACACTCACAAACATTCGCCTTTATATTATTAGTGTGATTTCATAATGTGATCAGAGGCTTAATCATTTAGAATATTATTGACTTTCATTTTCTTACACGCAGAAGAGATAATAAGACCTTTTCTTATTACACGCACAAGAGATAATAAGACTTCTTCTTCTTACACACACAAAAGATAATAAGACTTCTTTTTCTTACACGCACAAGAGATAATAAGACCTCTTTTCTTATTATCTCTTCTGATAAAGACGACGTATTGCCTTTAAATAAGATAAGTACTTAGTGAGTACTTTTTAAAATAGTACCTACTGTATCCGATCTAGTCAATACAAAACAAACTAATGGATTACTTTTCATCAGCCATTTATATCCCAGAAATTATTTTCACTTAGTAAAAATTTTTTCATCAGAAAAGCTTCGCAGATTGATAATGAAATAAATCTAGATAAGTTATAAGCAGAATAATACCTCCCTTCTCTCCCCCTCATCTCGTGCATGAACACTTTGCCTGTAGGTACTGATTGCATTAAGCTGTGTCGTGCTTTTTTCACTTATCCCGTGCATTTGATTGTAAAAAGGCGAACTCAACCTGCGTTATGCACTAAATCTGCCATCGAAACGTTGATTGGTTTTCGACCGTTCTCTAGTACGCTTCAATAGGATTATAGTGAAATACCAGCTTCATGTTCAGAAATATTCTGGACAAAATAGGTGGATTTATTTTTGAACGACTGTAGGTAAAGATTTTGTTTCCAACAATGCAACAACAAAAATACATCGATACAACATAGGAATGGGCCTTATTAGAAGTATAAAAGTCGCCCAAAGAGCAATATGGTTGGAGTTACCCTGCGGGATCGAATCAGAAATGAAGAGATCCGCAGGAGAACCAAAGCAACCGACATAGCCCAAAGATTTTTTTAGCCACACCACGAAAACCTCTCAGGGTTTATCTGCAGGTTGGCGAACCGTTCATATCAAAAAAAATTAAATGGCAGTGGGCAGGGCACATTGCTCGCAGAGCAGATGGCCGATGGGGTCGAAAGTTTCTGAAGTGGCGATCGCGTACCGGAAGACGTAGCGTTGGAAGGCCTCCCACAAGATCGAACGACAACCTTGTGAAGGCCGCAGGAACTCGTTGGATGCGAGAAGCATAAAACCGATCCAAGTGGAGGTGCTTGGGGAAGGCCTTTGACCTGCAGTGGACGTCTTTCGGCTGAAATGATGATGATAATTAATTAAATCTTGATTTAATCACGAAAATCTTGCCATAAAATATGCGTATGCCCCGCAGATGACCCCCGGAATAGGTTATGAACCACAACATGTATCCAAGTTAAGAAACTGGTATGTTCTTAAGCCATTTTTTTTTTTTTTTTTCAAGGGGGAAACCTTCATAAAGCACCTGGACTTTGGGGAAAAAGACCAGGTAGTGTGGGATTCTTACCTCACTAAAACCACCCCGGATATGTTCTTAAGCCCTACTAAACAAATCTTCATAAGTTATGCCATAACCGCCGCACTTGGCAAGCGAATAGAGAACGCCATTCGTTCGGCAATAAAAATGCATCAGTAACTGCACGAATACATATTTTCTATCAATATAAATTGCACCGGCTTCCCGTTCGGGTGTACATAATGCATTTTAATATGCAATATATCTGACTATCCGAGCCACAAGCGATGCAAGGAAATTGCCTGATAATTTCCCCTACTGACAGTCTTATTAAGCATTCTGTATTGTGAAACGCTACATTAATTATTTAAATGAGTTTTGCTTGGTAGTTGGCAATAGTTTTTGGTCCATTTAGCATTATGTCGTTTCTGTCTAAGAATATTTCGCAATGAAAGTTGCCATCATATTTTATGAGTCTACAAGTTCCTGTCCACGACTTCGTTCACATGGAAGTCGTTAGACAGTCAGTCGTTAGGAAATAGGATATATTACCCTATTCGATGACCAGACCTTGACGGAATATTTGTGCAATGCAAATTTTGGTCAGAATCTTTTCAGTCGTTGTTGCGCCAATCCGGGACATACATTCAGACAAATGGACAAAAATTCTAGAAACTATATCTTCGGCAACAGAATCCTTCCCACACCTAGCTCGTAACAATTACTTTTTTCAAAAATATTCAATGTACCAGTTTTGACATCGTTACTATTTTATTATAATACTAGCTGCGCCCCGCGGTTTCACCCGTGTTAATGTCGATCCCGTGGAAATATCGGGATAAAAAGTAGCCTATATGTTAATCTAGGGTGTCAGCTACTGCATTACAAAATGTTATCAATATTGGTCTAGCCGTTTGAGCGTGAAGAAGTAACAAACATATAAACACATACACACACAAACACACACTTACAAACTTTCGCCTTTATAATATTAGTGTGATTATGTATAATTTGGAACACCCCGATAACATTTTAACCAACTTGGGGATCGAACCCAGAACTCAAGCTCAGTAGTCTTGCTTGAAACCAGTAGCAGTACCAGTGTAATGCACATTTACAAAGAAACCCATTACTTACACTCGCATCGATATTTCTCAATGACCATTACAGGAACTATCTGTTTCTGAGACAGTACCTGCCTTTATTTATTTATAGGTTTAGTCTACGTGTCTTTTTAGCGCGTATTGGTCCATCTGTTTGTCAGCCATTTTGTCACAGTGACGAACTGATTAAAAAAATTCCAGTATTTTCAGAAATCTACATACCTTATACTAGAAAGTTTATTCTGCAGAAACAAAACGCACATTACTAAAAAAATAATTACAAAAATAAATGTAAATATAAAAAGTAGCCAAAAGCCTTGTATTCAAGGAATAAAAGGTTGACTTTGTCTACAGCGTGATCTCAGGGGGGCCAGGGACCACAGACAATACACATCTGTATGGCGACCACTGACCTCTATCATAAAAGTGATAGAGGTCAGTGATGGCGACATAGTGTAAGTATTATTTATCTATAGTTGCGTCACTGGCAAATGGTAACAATCAAAACAAAAATAAAATGCCGATTGTAGAGTGGAAAAATAACTAGGTACTTTGTAACAAACAAACAACAATAATAAGATCAATTAAGCCGTGTGTCGTATCTAATATGTTGCTTAATTTGTGAAAACCCCAACAGTGTAGCCTAACTTACATGGTATCGATCACTATCGATCGATACCGATACCGATATCGATTGATGGTATCGAATGTACCTAAATCCACTGATTTAAGTACATTTTTACTATACGCTGTTCAACTTACCTTGAAATAGTAGTATACATAATAATATACTCAACTTCCTCGTAATATAATTATCAGCACATAATAGGTAAATGTCAGAAATGCTGCCTCTGAAATCCAAGACCCCCTGTGGCCAAAAAGATAATAACTCAAAATAAACTAACTCCAATTTTTGTCGCGAATTTCGTAATAAAATCGAGTGTCTCATAAGCCTCATACGTCGAGATTAGGCCTACGTATTTGGCCTGGGAATTAGACCACAATAAATTTAAGCCTCAGCCTCCCTAGAAGAATGCTCGACGATTTCTTCCGTTATTTGACTTTGCACTTAACTTTGAGCAATTTGAACAAAAAATCGTACTTAGCGAACATTGAATAGAGTACTTAAATTCAGGCTGGATATTGGGGTTACCTATGTTGCTTTTTGTGAACATTTGAGGGACGGGAATAAAGTACTAAATTGGACGTACTGGGATTTTGAATATAACACCTTTTCGAATAGGTTATTGGGATTTTCATATCATTATCCTGCCGTTACGACCAATTAAAGTTTCTTGCTGGCTCTTCTCCATAGAAAACGATCAATTGGAAGCGTGGATCTATTATGTGAAATAAAATAGATGATTTTGATTGTTTTCGCCAGTATTCTTCTGCAAAGACTGGTGGAAACTATTATAGCCCTAACATATAAAAAACACATAGTAATGTAAAACAGAAAGAAATGCAGAAATTATGTACGTACTAGTGCTACCCTAGACGAAGTCCACGATAGACTTTACTATGTAGTTGGTTTTTGACCTACTTAATTAATTTCTGTATTAATTACAAACTCAGTAATACATTACCGTCTACGTCATTAATTAATGAATTACTCAAGTGAATAACTTGGAAGAGAATTTAACAATGCTGAATTAAGTTATGTAAATGTAAAGTCGTTATGAATTACGTGCATAACAATGTTTCAGCACCTACGTCCTAGATACTGCGGTATTCAAATGCCGTTTATGTTGTTAGAGAAGAGTATAAAATCAAAATAATTATGAATATCCATGTGGTCAAAACTGAAATAATTTTCGAAGGACTAGGAATAAAGCCTCATTAAATCTGCCTAGCGTTTTCCCCATTGTGTTGGTTCTACCAGTCTATCCGGATGCAGCGAAATAACTGTATTTTACATGGAGCAACTGCCTATCTGACCTCCACCAAGATACCCCTTGGTAAGACTGGTTGTCAGACTTTTGGGCTAAAGCTTAGGAATAAAACCTCTTTAACACTGCCACACTAAACTTGACCGTCTCAAAGACATCTGCTATACTACAATAATTTAATAAGGATATGCCTACAATTGTAATATCTATTGAATTGGCTAGCACAGTTTTTTTTTTATACTCTATTAGATCTCAGCCCTTAACACGAAAAAAAAAACACATTTACACTCTCAAAACATCATAAGTCTAAGGCCTTTTGTGCACACGTTTTTCTTGCCGTGAAAAACTACGATTTAATCACCGTGTGTAGGCACGGTCGTCAGTGTTGTACAGATCACTGTGGAAGCTTGTCGACAGACACGTTTTTTCTACGGCGCGGTTTGTACGCCGTACCGTAAAGAAACCGTGTCGTGTAAATGGCCCCTAGCCCGCTTGCACCACATATCACTAAACACATCTTACAAGCTAATTGAATTTAAAATTTATTTCTGTTTCTATCCATCGTTTGAAGATAAAAGAGACAGAATGATATTAAATACTTACTTTTGTGCTAATAGTATTAAGTGACTGCGGTGGCGCAAGAAGGCCTAAATCTCACTAATCACGCGACGACGTTACCACAAGCAACACGTCAGACAACAAAGAAAGAGTGAGACATAAAAACATAATTCCACTTACACGAAACGTTGAGCAAGACAAAAAACATGATTAGCGTACAGTGGCGTGCCATTTATATGCAGATGCACTGAACCAATTATGCGACGGACGATAATTCCCACTGCTGGGCAACGGAGATTGGATTTACGTCGCTCTAAGGATACGAGCCATTCGTTTAAAGAAATTAGTTTCTTTTATGAAGCTGTGAGTGAGGTTCTGATTGCATTTTATATTTACGTAAAATTGGTGACTGCATCGGTGATCTAGTGGTCACAAGCTGGCTGATCATAAGATCCTGGGTTCAATTCCCGCCGGGTCGGCCAAAGGGTTATTGTGTTTTTCCATCTGGAATTTCTCAGTCAATGGGCTCGCCCAGTATTAGGTACATAGGACTTCAAAGTAACTGGTGTAATGTGGGTACTTATACACCCATGCCTAAAGTTTCGGAGAAATACAAGCGTGATGTTATGTCATCTAATTGGTAAAAGTGTTACCGTCACGGTACTACAACTGGCTTAGGCTAGAATTGGCCTCAAATATAAATATGAAATAGTCATTAGGAATATATTGATGATACACAACAATCAACCTGCAAATAGCAATAAAACGTACTTAAGTAAAGAATTTCGCCTTTAAGCAAAAGTCTATAACTTTTCTTGCTTAGTATGAATCAACCGTCTTGAAAACAGACACCTCTAAGTGTTTTATAGGCTGAACTTTATTTATCAGTCAACTCATCTCGGAACTGTTTTATTATGTGTAGAGGACTTGACAAAGATTGAAAGACTCTTGACAGTAATCTGCTTCATTGATAGAAAACGTTTTTTCCGCGTACACGAACTACTACTTACTTACCTTGGGGCTTACAGGCCTAAACAAAAAACGCAAGTTTTAGAAACAATAAAAGTATATGATCGATTACAGTAAACAAAATCAGAAAAATATATGATATTCTTCAGGATATATGCTAGTTAGATAGTGTGTTGAAAACATAATAGAACTAATTGGATACGATAGAAAAAAATCATGAAGATACCTCTAAAAACTTTCTTTTTACAATAAAAACCACACTAATATACATATAATCATTCAAAATTTTTGTCAGATTATTCTACAAGCAACATTTTAATTTTCTAGGCCCAAAAAATATATTTTTTGTAAATAGATAATGGGCATTGTTCATATTTTTTTAAATGTTGTTATTGAAAAACCATTTCGAGGAATAGCGTTATTGATCATTACGGACTAATTAATTATGAAAAATAGTCATGTTTTATTGATATTTTTGATAAAATACGATTGACCTTCTTTGCCCTTCAAATTACGTCGGCTTTGGCCGTACAGTTTTGTATCGTTACCTCAGAAAAAAAAAGTAAGATTGTCTACAATCTGTCAAATGTCAAATTATTATAAAAATGTCAAAAATATAAACATTCTTGTTTATATTACATTACATACCTACATTATTTCAACACTCGACAATCTATACTTATAATAAATCTGTAGAAGCGGAAATTCTGTACATTGAAAATATCAAAAAAATAAATGGCAGGGGGTGTTACTATACCGACACCGAACCCAAAAATGTGATTAAAAAAATTTTTGTCTGTCTGTCTGTCTGTCTGTTTGTTCAGTTATCACGCAAAAACTACCGGTTAGATTACGATGAAACTTGGTATAATTATTCTTTAATATCCTGGGCACCACACTGGGTACTTTTTATCTCGGAAAAGTATATACAACAAAAAACAAACTTAATTTTGCGGTTCGATCCCTAGACCCGATTACTGTACCAACCGCAAATAATAAGTTTGTCGTAGGTTACGTCACCCGCAGTGGAGTTCACTAAGGGGCGCTGCATACGGCTAAGATACTATAATATTTTATCTTAAGGGGAAGCGCTAAGGTAGCCCGCGAAATTCAAATTTTCTTACGTTTTTTGCATTTTGCTGGCCAGTATTAAGTTGTACGTCGATCAAAATATGATTCGCGGCCGTAACAAATATGTATTTACAGAATTATAATCATTAAAGTCATCAACACAACTCTCTAAGACCACGTAAGTCCTAAGAATGATGATTTCATGAAACAGTTCTTCTTTGGACTTACGTGGTCTTAGAGAGTTGTGTTGATGACTTTAATGATTATAATTCTATAAATACATATTTGTTACGGCCGCGAATCATATATTAATCAATGTACAACTTAATACTGACCAGCAAATTGCAAAAAACCTAAAAAAAATTGAATTTCGCGGGCTACCCTGGCGCTTTCGCCTTAAGATACAATTTCGCTCGCCATACAATTCAATGGACTATCACACACGACGAAGATAATAAATAATATTTCATATTTTTGTATCTTAAGATGAATTTGTAAATACTAATAATAAAGCAGAAGAGTTTGTTTGTCTGAACGCGCTAATCGGTCGGATTTTTCTCGGAGTCGATTTAAAAAAATATTTTTTCATTTGCTAGCCTAATTCTTGAGGAAGGCTATGTAACATCACGCTATAACCCTTAGGAGCCGAGCAAAAAGAATAAAAGTCAGAAAGATCGCTAAGCGAAAACGAAGTGACAGCGCGGGCAGGCGATGCGATGCGATGCGACGGTGTGAGTCGGAAACAAGAAATTTCACGCGGACGAAGTCGCGGGCAGAAGCTAGTATTTAATATACTGGAAGAGTTAAGGCTCGTACACACAGGCGCGACGCGACACGCGACACAAAGGCACCGCAAGTCGCGCGACGAGCGGTGCCTTTGGGTCGCGTGTCGCGTCGCGCCTGTGTGTACGAGCCTTTATGGAATACAAGAAGTGCTTTGTTCCAACTTGCAGAAATAATAGTAATAATGTCGCCGCGTGCGTTTATTATTCTATTTCTAAGTCGCCGCGTCGTTGTTCTAGTGACGATAGAGAGTAGTATATTCCTTGGAGGACACTTACCTACACATAAAAAAAAACCATTTGTAAATAAATACGCTAAGATAGGATTCGATTATTTAAGACGTCTATTCGGCCTATTGACACTTTGACAGATGTGACAGTACTCTTTGGATTGATGACGTTGTGTTGACAGATTTAAATTTTTAATTATGTACTAGTCAGGCAACGACACTTAATCTTTATGCCACTGATGACGTCACCTACCTTAAAAACTTAAAATAATTCAATAATTTTTTTTTTAAATAACTATTGAGCCAATCATCAAAATATTCAAATTAGTTTCTCAAAATACTCTAAATTTTCAAAAAATAAAATAAAATCTAATGGTTAGAAATTTTGGACAATCCCCATTGCTTCGTATTTTGCAATAAATTACCAGGGTTATGTCATCGTGCTTTTCTGTCTATGCAGTCCGACAGTGACCGCGCTTTAGGTCATCTAAGCCCCTTTAACATCGTACATAAAAATAGATGTAGTTACCTCCTTGAGTATAAAAGTTCATTCTTACTTTGAAGAGCACTTAGAACGGAAAACAGGAGGGAAAGTAACTAAGTTTGCTTACAAGCTCTTCGAAGAGGTACCTATGTACGTATTATAATTTATTTATAAGTCCAGAAGAACGGTGGGCAATGGTAATTTGTGACGTAAATATTTTTGGTGTCAATATAATTTATTATTATTCTAGCTGACCCGGCGAACTTCGTACCGTCTCAGAATAATAAATTCAGTTTTTTATAAAGATAAATTGAATACTCAAAATTAATTAAATTAAATTCATTTCGTTCATTATTTGTTTCTATCATGTATAAGAGATGGCGTTGTATCTGTTTTTTGTGATATTATTAGTGTTTCAATGCGTGTGGAAAATTCTCTACGAAATATTTTTTTTTAATCGAAATCAGTCAATCCGTTCCCGAGGTATCATCAAAAAAGCCATTCAATACAAAATGTATGAGAAAATGAATTATCTTCACATTTTTTTTTCTTGAATTCTTCCGATGTTTTATTAGTTCTGCTATTGGGGGGGTGAAATATCCAGCAAATCAAAGATCATAACATTCGGTGCAGCCGTTCTAGAGATACGAATGGTGTAACTAACCCGACTTTGTTTTATTTAGACAAGATTATAGATTGATGAAAGAAACCTACACTCAGCATTGGCTGGATACTGATTAAAGAATATAGAGAGGAGGCAACATTACAAAAACCCAAGACACAATGAATGCCAAGATTCAAAGCTTTCCACGTTTCAAAGTAAAAAAAAAACTGTCTTTTAAAAGACAATTTAACTCCGCACGTGCACATAAAGGATCGTGTCAGACAAAGCTACGCTACGCGAAGCTAACACGCGATCCACTATATTTATGAACGAGCCACTTTTTCCGGTACACTGTTTTAATGCATGTCTTGCAAGTTTATGGGCCTTTTTTTTTATAAATGGACCTTTTTTACGTGCCCAAACGAAGTTGCTTTTTTATTTTAATCTTTTCGAGCTTTTGGAGTGAATTGTGAATACGGTGATTTATTTATTTTTGTTTTGTTGCAAAAAGTTTAAATAGTTGGCTTTTGATATTTATCTAGGTAGGTTTTACGAGTTGTGGGCACACAATAATATAGAATAATTTTCTTAAAGGATTGGCCCACAATCGCAGTTGACCGAGAAAAGTGGAATGAGGGAAGGAAGGACTTTACCCTGCAAACACGACACAGTTTCCTCAACATCATCAGCCTTCAGCAGTCCACAGCTGGACATAGGCCTCTCCTATTGCACGCCATTCAACTGGATTTTCGCCAACTCTCATCCAGCTGCTACCAGCCATCCTGCGAAGAACGCCGCTCCACTTAGCCTGGGGGCGTCCCATCTTACGTTTACCGATTTACCAACACAGCTTATAATAAAATAATAATATAAACATTTTGATAACGAGTGCCGATTGAATGATAAAATAAGACATTTGGTAAATTTTCGGAAACAATAAAATATGCTGATTAGTCGTGCGTAGGGCTCAAAAAATTGTGAAGGTTTATTAAGAAAAACAAAAAAATTACGAAGCAAACGGCAATTTCTGCCCGCAATAAGCAATTTCGTGAGAAACCTTTACAAAAGAATTTTGATAAAACAATTCCTGTCAGTCATAATATTATTCCCTAATCCTTTGACTATTACGGAACTTATTACTTTTTTCTTTTTATTTGTTCCACAAATTCTGACAGATTTTCATAAACATTTACCGTCAGGAAATTTTTAATTAAGGACAAAATATAGGCTTCCATCGTAGGCTGTATTTCAATTTTAAAAAGAAAACACGGGAAACGAAAGCTTATTAAATATGAGGTGTCAGGCAGAACATATTTTCAATTAGTTCGACGGAATTTCGTGAGTATACAAAATACCTAGTTAATTTAAATTAAAACTTTTCTGTTAATTAAGTTAACTAGTACCTGCAAGGTGTTTTGATTTAGTTTTCTTGGAAAATGAGTTTTTGGCCATTTTACTCTATTTTTGATTTATTTTTAGCCTATGTTGTCCCACTGCAAGGCAAAGCCGGGATTTCTTCTTTCCACTCCTTTCTGTCTTGAGCTAGTGTGGACCAATCCTGTCTGTAGGCGTCAACCTCATCCCGCCATCTTCTCTGTCTTGAGTTAATGTGGACCAACCCTGTCTGTAGGCGTCAAGCTTATCCCGCCATCTTCTCTGTCTTGAGCTAATGTGGACCAACCCTGTCTGTAGGCGTCAAGCTTATCCCGCCATCTTCTCTGTCTTGAGCTAATGTGGACCAACCCTGTCTGTAGGCGTCAAGCTTATCCCGCCATCTTCTCTGTCTTGAGCTAATGTGGACCAACCCTGTCTGTAGGCGTCAAGCTTATCCCGCCATCTTCTCTGTCTTGAGCTAGTGTGGACCAATTCTGTATGTAGGCGTCAAGCTCATCCCGCCATCTTCTCTGTCTTGAGCTAATGTGGACCAATCCTGTCTGTAGGCGTCAAGCTTATCCCGCCATCTTCTCTGTCTTGAGCTAATGTGGACCAACCCTGTCTGTAGGCGTCAAGCTTATCCCGCCATCTTCTCTGTCTTGAGCTAATGTGGACCAACCCTGTCTGTAGGCGTCAAGCTTATCCCGCCATCTTCTCTGTCTTGAGCTAGTGTGGACCAATTCTGTATGTAGGCGTCAAGCTCATCCCGCCATCTTCTCTGTCTTGAGCTAATGTGGACCAATCCTGTCTGTAGGCGTCAAGCTTATCCCGCCATCTTCTCTGTCTTGAGCTAATGTGGACCAACCCTGTCTGTAGGCGTCAAGCTTATCCCGCCATCTTCTCTGTCTTGAGCTAGTGTGGACTAATTCTGTATGTAGGCGTCAAGCTCATCCCGCCATCTTCTCGGTCTTGAGCTAGTGTGAACCAATCCTGTCTGTAGGCGTCAAGCTTATCCCGCCATCTTCTCTGTCTTGAGCTAGTGTGGAAAAATTCTGTCTGTAGGCGTCAAGCTCATCCCGCCATCTTCTCTGTCTTGAGCTAGTGTAGACCAATTCTGTCTGCAGGCGTCAAGCTCATCCCGCCATCTTCTCTGTCTTGAGCTAGTGTAGACCAATTCTGTCTGTAGGCGTCAAGCTCATCCCGCCATCTTCTCTGTCTTGAGCTAGTGTGGGCCAATCCTGTCTGTAGGCGTCAAGCTTATCCCGCCATCTTCTCTATCTTGAGCTAGTGTGCACCAATCATGTCTGTTCATGTTCAATCCTCATTTTATAAAGTCTAGTTAGATATTAGAACTAAAACCCTTTGTTCGAATACCTATACCTGTAACTATTCAGATACGAAAAGTTAGGCAGAAATTGGGACGAACAGAATTTTTATTTCGTTTTTATCGAACCGATTTTACCCCGAGTTGTTTGATTACAGGGTTCTGTGAGTCTGTGACATGTTTCGTGTAAAATTGCACGAAATTTTCTGGATCTGCTGTATCGTGGGATTTGATTTGTGAAACTAGCGTGCTAGTAGCAAGGGGTCCATCTTGTTATGCTGAAGGACAGTCGTTCAGGGATTTTGTTTTCATTACAGGTATGACTATTCTTTGGTGGAGTTTTGTCAAGCACATTTGACATCGTAAGCAAGTTAGCTAAAGCTGATTTACGTTTACATTAGACTACGTACGCACGAACAGGTGGCTTGTTTAGCGTCTAGAGTCTAGTGACTTAATTCCTTCTAAATACGCTGGGCGACTAGCGAAGGCGACAAGCGCGCAGTGCGGCCAGTTGCGAAAATTCTAGAACGTTCGTTTCACTTCGCTACTCACAAGGTGGCTCGCTAAGCTGTAGGCGCTAAGCAAGCCACCTATCTGACTTTGAATTTTATTTAAATAGATAAAAATCTTTTATTGGCAGGCATCGTATGCCCATTGCATTTTAGCATTACAAGTAACTTAAAGATTGAGCTAGAATTAAAAGAATATTAATTCTTAGTTACTTACTATATGAAATGCTGAAATACAATGTGTTGAATAATTTTGTCTCATTTTATTTGATAATAATTTGCAAAAGTAAAAGTGTCCATTGACTTTAGTCGCTGTCCATACCAAAAGTGAGTCGTAAGGTGAAAATTCTAACATTTAATATAAACACTGTTGGCCCTTGGGAGGTTAGAGTTAAGAATTTATATTACAAAACTGCTCTAAATTATTAAACATTTTAATATCTTTCTCAAAACAAGCCTGAGTGTCAATCACGAGAACTTTGAAATACGTTAATTAACTCGTTTGAGAATGTATTGTGAAAATGTGTTAATTACTGCCACTAATTAATTGGGGGTTGGTTACCTACGGAAACTCTCAAGCATCAGTCTGTGGGTTTAAAATCTGGAATACAAAATGGTTTTTGATGTCATAAAAATGTTCCGATTAAGGAAACAGTCAATAGAGTTATACGAGCCTGCAAATACATATGTAAATATTTATAAATGTTAAGAGATTTTTATTTCCCAGCGTGCACTGAACGAATCAATTGATGCTTGCTTTTTCTGACTCCAATCCTGCTGGATATCGTCAAAACGAATTCAAAATGAGTTTTCCATACATTTACAACATTATCAAAAGTTTCTTATGTCGGGTACCTATATTTTACTCCTGGAGCAATGGTGGCCGAGTGGTAATGACCGTGACTTACGCGTTGTAAGGTTGTAGGATTGAACCCAGACAGGCGCTTAACTTTGTGCAAATTATTTCATCACCACTGCTCTCAAACGGTGAAGGAAAACATCGTGAGAAAACCGGCATGTCCTAGAACCAAAAATTCGAAGGCATGTGACATCTGCCAACACGCATTGGGCCCGCGTGGTGGATTATGACCCACTCCCTCACCTCGCCACACCTGCAAAACACGCAATACATTCGATCGTTTAGTATTTGTTTAAAAGCAAGTCGATAGAAGCGATTTAAACACCCCATATTAGTCTAATAGAGATTAAAATAATAAAGTTATTATAATAATTACTTAATCGCATTCCCAACTTACATAAAATATCACTAATGGTTAGTGGACACATTAGGCCACTGGACCTTTGGTATAATGGTCCATTCCACGTTTAGATAGCTTTGTGTTGATGAAATAAAATGATGCCACAATGGAGCATTTTGACAATCACCGTTAATGTTTAGACTACAAGAACTAATGTACAATAAAATGCTTGATAGCAGAGAATAATGGTTCTGACATTGTAGGTGGTACTATTTTTAGAAAGGCCTTATTAAGCTTTTCTTTGTGAAGAAATCTTTTGCATTAATAACTTTTTGTACAACTCTGATATTAATTAAATTTTTTTACAGCGTGCTGTAAAGGCCACAGGCTTTGCGATGTATGGATATTACGTTTTAAAGTCGCACGTGATTCATCATCAACATTCATCATCATTTGACATTAACGTGTTATTTGTAAAGTACCTAGTGACACCAAAAAATTAATTCTCAGAGACGCAATGCGCGTGTCACGCTCATTCCTGTTCGGGGTACTACACAAATTATCAGTTGAATTTCATCACTACAAAAATCTAGAAACTCCTATCTAAACAGGGTGGCGGGAAATCAATGCGCTAACTGAAACCATGAATTCAGCACATGGTCCGATTCTAGAAAACATTCTTCGAAAAATTTCTACACTAGGGGCGTAGAAATTTTCGTCGGTTATAAAAAAAAACAGCTGTTCCGAAGAGAAGTGCAATACGCACGCGGTCAAAATGTATGGAACAACGAATTTTTTTTTAATAACAAAAGAAAAATTACAACGCAGTAGGTGTTCAGAATCATCCACTGAATCCATCTTAATAGGTTGTTTCGATGTCCCCGCCATCCTGTATGATGAACATCATTTACCTGTATTTACCTCTTAATCTTGCCAGATAACTCCCGGGTTCTGACCAAAAGTTGGTGCATTCCTGAAGTGGGTCTGAGTTTTAAAAGCAAGGGGTGGTGCGCGTCGTTTGTCCCGTCGCCGGATGCCGCGGCTTCGCTCCGAATTCTCAACTATTTGCAAACTGTGGCGTCACTTTCGTAGGCATATTGTTTATATTACAGGAACAATCGATGTGCAATCGTTGTGGAAGAATTGCTAGGAGTTAGTATCTGTATCAAGCTTTTATTGATACAATCTATTATCTGCATTATTCTATTTTTTAGGGGCTAACTCCTGAACTACACATATTCTCATAACGTAATATACTGTCGAGATTATTACCTTTTATATTTTGCCTTTCTGCCTTCCCAGACTACTATTTCTGTTGTGTGTTCATTATAGATTTGTTTTGTTTTATTTACACACACACATAGGGGCACATTACTGCAGCGGCATGCAAAAAAAGCATTGATGGACGAACGCGAAAATGTGTGCATCGGCTTTGCCTTGGCCCACACTTTAACGTTCGTCTATCAATAGCTGGTGGCAGCCAAGGCTCGTATTCTCAGCCATTTCTCAAATAATGCGCGAAAATTGAAACTAAGTAGGTAAATTAGTTATAAATTTCCGAATCAATGACGAACAACAATTTTTCACAAGCCATGAAGTTCATTTGCTTTCTTTTTAAATATCAACCAAAGTGCAATTATTTTACAGCCAAGCACTAGATTGTTGGTTTTTATAAATATTTTTTACCATTTATTATTAAATATTTTTTTTTCTTCTTTTTCTTTTCGTATTGATGGCACTTTTCACTTAATCGTAATAAGTACTGCAAATAGAAAATTGTTTATAGAATATACCTAACTGTTTAAAAAATAGCAAACAAACATATAAATACCAATGATCTAGTGCTTGGCTGTAAAAAATTGTATGTACTTTGGTTTAAATTTAATAAAATAATCACGAAAAACCATAAAAAATGCGACGTTGCCAGCCCGCGCGATATGACTGTTCGAAATTTAAATAATTCTTTGATAAATTACCTCCTTCATTGCACTGTTTCGAAGTTAAAAGTTCGTTCCATTTTTAAATAACACGATAGATATGGGTTTTTCTATGAGGTTTTCCTATTAATTTATTCTGCCGTTAAACACGACAGATATAATTTTAAATTTTCATACTAACATTGCCGGCCGCTGCTCGCATGTATTTGACCGGACCAGCATTTTCGATTTATCTCGCATAAGGTTGTCAAGATAATGCTCGAAATTCCAAACAGTTTTGAGAACTATACCTACGTAAGTCCATCAATGCCTAGTTGTGGCCAAGGCTTGTATAGTATTTTTCTCAAATAATGCTCGAGAAATTAAAACTAAGAAACTATAGACTAACTATAAACGTATTTTCTTTCTTTCTAAGTAGTACCTAGGCAGAACTATATTATTTGAAAATACAATTCATTTTCAAATTCAATGACGAAAAACAAACAACAATAATTTTTCCCGCGTTAAAGTGTTCATACACGACAGATATGAGTTTACTATGTAATTTGGCCGCTAAACCACGACAGATTTGGATTTTCATACAACTTTTGCCGGCCGCTGCTCGCATGTATTTGGCCAGTACAGCAATTTCGATTTATCTCGAAGACGGTGGTCAAAATAATGCTCAAATTTCTTTCTAAGCATGTTTGAGAAATAATAATTTATTCGAGTTAACTTATATTTTAAATTTACAAAATGAACGTGTACGTAACATAAACAATTTTCCTTTCTTTCTTACGTGGTAACTCTTCGATTGGATCTGGAAAAACGCCGGTTTTGTCTTCCGAAAATTATATTGGCAATAATACCTCTCAAATTGGAACACAGCAAAGAAATAACTGTAGCAGTAAAAAATAGTATGTTGGTAGCACTTCCCGGGACAAACGCTGATACAGGGTTCAGACCTTAAAAACTACGCCCACCGTACAGTGACGAAAGCTTCTTAATCTTACTGACGAACCTGAAAGCAACCAGTTGTTCTTATATAATAGAGCCCACGAAGCCTGTCCAAGGGATTTCTCGCCAACTATAGCGCAGAACTAAACGGTTGCGTGGAAACACTTGTTAAACTTCGCTCATTTATGAGAATAAACTCCAACTTCTACAATTTTTGTTAATATTCATTGAGTAAATTAAGTAGATTTTCTTATAACAGACCGAGAACGACTGCTACTAGGTACTTATGTCAGGTGATACGTTATTTATGGACACAAATTGTATATGGATCAAGTGCCTGATTCAATATTAAGATGGTCGCATATCTGACGGAAGATGCGTCACGTGTCGTCAGTTGCAAAACACCAGAACGAACAAGTAGATAATAAAACATTCAAACTTACACACCCAACTAATGATGTGTTAGTGTGTCAAGCGTGCTGTGGCGGCAACTACAGCGCCACAAGCGAACTACGCGCGACGTCAGTGTGATCACTGACGTCACGCAAAATCCTGCATCGCGCAAGCAAAGTTTACCGCCCCCAACCCCGACACCAATTGTCAGACAGTTAGCCCTAGACACAACACCCGTCTGGTGGGAGGATCCTCCCTTTCCTATGTAGGACTTTACTCCCTGTTCCTCATACCACTATAGTACTAATTGGATGAATTGAATTAACATTGAATTAATGCCCAACGCATCTTCCGTCAGATGTGTGTCGACCCTTAAATTACTATCAAAGAGGTCGTCAACTCCATATTCAAATTACTACAAAATCTTACTCACAGAAATACATATAGGTACCGTTACCCATGTCATTTGACTTTGCACATATTCAGCTAATCAAACGTACATAGGTACTGCTACATTATTGTGATACTGAATATTGAAACTGTTATATCAATTATTTGTCGAGTCTCCCATTGGTACTCGTACTTGGCTTGAGAAACAGCGGATAGCAAATTCGTAAAAAGTTAAAAGGTCGATGTCTTGAAAGAGCATTGATCTAGTTAGCCTAATCACGTTATCACCCGGGCTTTATTTTCAGAACAGGTAATGTCATTACGTATAAAGGTCGTAGCACACGTATCAAATCGGAAAGGGATCGGCATCGTATCGCCTTTCGCCACGCTGTCAAACAGGTGTCAATCTAACTTAAGCGCGTAACCAAAGCGGATCAGAAGCTCCGATGCGTCGACTCGGCTACGGCTAGACGACGCCGCGCTTACGGCTCGCTGACCGCTGGTTGATGATGCTGCAGGCAGGCCGGAGGGGTGAGAGGGGTATGGGTGGACGAAGAGACCTAAGCTAGGGTAAGGAGAGACGTAAGCGCGGGGACGACGAGCCGTAACGCACCTCATCGCACCGCGGTTCGTGAGCTTGTCCCGAGGCGAGGCGATTACGTTACCATTCCGATTAGTGTGCGTTGCAGTAGGGAGTTTCATACAAATAATACTTGAACGGATCGAGTTGATACGGTACCGATCCCTTTCTGGTTTGATACGTGTGCTACGACCTTTATACGTAATGACATTACCTTTACAGATTAAATATTTTTAGTAGCAGACTGTCTTATGTAAGCCCCTTTGTACACACGTTTTTCTTGTCGTGAATAACTACGATTTATTTGCTGTGAATAGGTACAGTTGTTAGTGTTGTATGAATCTCTATGGAAGCTTGTCGACGGACACGTTCTACGGCGCGGTTTATACGCCGTACCGTAAAGAAACCGTGCCGTGCATAAAGGGCCTTAGAGACCATTACGGAAGAAAAAAGACCCTAAATAAATTGGATTAAGGATAAGGAAATGATATTCATTTGTGTAAACTGATTAAAAAAAAACACTTTTACAGTGTACACGTCAAAAATAAATTATGTTTTAAAACTAAAGTAAAAGTGCGCAGTGCTACACATCCCTACCCTATTTCAAGTTAAAAAAAATCGGATGTCTGTAAAGTCGGTTTACGGACGATAGTTTAACGTGACAACGTCATAAAAACATAAATGAAATTGCCGAACGCGGAGGCCGATTCGGCAGCGTTCGACATCATCTGTCTCTCATCGCTCGTTCCGCGCTCTCGCTTGCACTTCAAGCCGCCATGGAACGCTACAACGCTACAGAGCAAGGCCGCGAGGTAACGCTACATGAGTCATGTTTTTTCGTGTGTGCAGCCAGCTTCATCGATTTATTAGACGTTGTCACGTCAAAAAAAAACAATTATAATTAAGTTGATTTCAGAGTGACTAGCACTATAAATTGACAGTTATAAAAATGTTTGAAGTTGTAGCGTAAACTGAACTTTATTGTGTAGGAATTAAAGTTATTTTTCCATTAATTCATATTTGTTTACATTTTTGGCAAATAAATTGCGAATGCGGTAGATGAGTTTGGTGCTTTCTAGCCGAGTGCTCTGAGAAGAATGATCCGAACAAACTCTGGGGTCACAGTTTTAAATTCCAGACATAATCTTGGTCAGGCCATATGAGGGTCTTGCAGATTAGAATGATGGTGATGACTGTCTTGCGTTAAAATTATACTAAAAGGCCTACCTAATCAACGAGTTATAAATTTTAAAATCTTAGCATTTGAAATTATTGTTACAAATCAATATCACGGTTGTCTGGGAATTGTTATGGACCAAATTGCTGTTTTCGTAAATAATGTGACAACAAAAATCGGCGACGGTAGATCGATTCATTCTTCGTTCGTCCTGAAGTTTTGTCCCACATTCCAAAAAATCATGGGTCGTCCCAAACAATATGCTTCCTTCGTCCCAAAATATAATTTTAATTATTTTATTCCCGCTTCGTGCTATTTTATATTCCTTCTACGGCCTCTACTTTTTTTGTATATGCCAAACTTACTTTTTTGTACAATCGGCAACACATTCATATAGTGTAGGGATGTAAATATGTAACAAATAAATTGAAAAAGTTCAGTATCACCCGCTCCCAGTACGACCGATACCAATGTATCGTTTGATGATTCGAGTGCCATAGTACAGTGGCGCACAGATGTACACTTCATCTTTTACATAACAATTTTCGTATTCCCTTTGCACGGTACGTGCAGTCGTGTTCCGTTCGGTACAGGTGGCGACAGAAGTGATTTCATTTCTTATTCGTTTCGAGTGTCGCTGCATTTCATTTTGGCTTTGAATTTTAGGTGCGAAGAGTGTGATTGGTTTAAAGCTTATGCTGGGTTTTTTTCAAATCGTTGTGATTGATAAACATGAGTGACGAAATATAAATATGTAAGTAGTTAATTATGGCCGCCTTTGCAAGTTGGTATATGAATAATATTGTTCTTAAAATTCATCATCTGCCCAGCCTTGCCAATTCCAATGCCAGTTCTTCTTTGCAGGCTTCTTACCAGATGTAGCTGAATTTGACACGGAGCGACTGCCTATCTGAACTATACAACTCGTCAGTTACTGGTTAACACGATAAGCTTGGCAATTGTTCTAAAAATTAAACCTAAATTTATCAGAGCCACCAACAAAGCCCTAGAAGTGATACAATAATTTATTAAAAAACCATTTTCTAATGTTGATAATGTTCATAAACAAGACAAGTGCCTATTAACTGCGTAGAACGATGTTAATATTATTTCACCTTTGTTTGTCTTTCATCAAGTACGTAATAAAGTGACATTTATTACTGAATGACTGGTGTCTAAGACGTAATAAAACTTATAAGTAAGAACTTTTAAGTGCTTAGAAACACATCACCTAATTGAGCTAAGTATTGATGGGTACTTGAGGCACAACAAAGTTTTATTACTGCTTGTAAGATAAATAAGATCAAAGATAGAGATGAAGTAAGAGTTACCTAATTTTGAGTATATGTATACCTAAGTAGTAGAAACAAAGAAATTTTTGTGAGTTGTGTGTCAATAAAGCTATTCGGCAACTGTTTGTCTTAGATAATAGGACATGTATCTTTATTTATTATTATTCTATTGCCATAATTTAATACATCGCATAAAACTAAGCGAAAAAGCATCGTCCACAACTCAAAGCCAAATCAAAAAGTTATGAAAATAAACTCGAGTAAATATTAAACCGAAATAAGTCGCATAACTACTTGCATTTACAATTCATTACAGCAGAAATCAAAAATAATAGTTGTTAAAATGTTGAGCTCGCCAGTACGCTCGGAGCTGACTTGCCAAAGAACGCCAGTCCTCCCGCTTTGACTCGCTTTCCGTATTAAATTAACTTTTGTTCTGCAGTGTACCGCGACTGCACGATTCAAACGTTCTGTTTTCCCTGTTTTCGTGTAATGCTACATGTTAATGCCTGTTCGTAGTTTTTGTGAATCCTTTTTTAGTGTTCAGAATTTTGTTTAAAAATAATTGAAAATGTTGGAAACAGAGAGCGCGTTATTTGCGTTGTAGCAACCGGCTTTTTAGCTTCACTTTACTTAAATCATCCACCGATTTTTGAAAGTTTATTCTGTCAAATGTTTAATTTTATGATTGCTTGTTACCAACTTATTATTTTAGGTAACCATGAAAACAGTTATCGTCGTCGTTACAGTCGTATTTTCTTTCTTTCTTTCTTTCTTTAACATTCGATTTCATTTTGTTTCAGTCTTGGTGGACCTTCCAGCATAATGGGTGAGTATTTTGACACTGTTGTTTAAGAATTTTAAAACATTGAATGCGAGCAGAATCCTAAGATCCAAAAAAGCCAAGGCTTAAACGGAAATAAAAAAGTGATGAAATGCGAGTCTGGCTCGCACACGAAGAGGGATGAAGTGCGAGTCTGGCTCGCACACGAAGGGATGAAGTGCGATTTGGGCTCGCACACGAAGGGATGAAGTGCGAGTCGAACTCGCACACAAAGGGATGAAGTGCGAGTCTGATTCGCACGCGAAGGGATGAAGTGCGAGTCGGACTCGCACGCGAAGGGATGAAGTGCGAGTCTGACTCGCACGCGAAGGGATGAAGTGCGAGTCGGACTCGCACACGAAGGGATGAAGTGCGAGTCGAACTCGCACACGAAGGGATGAAGTGCGAGTCTGACTCGCACGCGAAGGGATGAAGTGCGAGTCGGACTCGCACACGAAGGGATGAAGTGCGAGTCTGACTCGCACGCGAAGGGATGAAGTGCGAGTCGGACTCGCACACGAAGGGATGAAGTGCGAGTCGAACTCGCACACGAAGGGATGAAGTGCGAGTCTGGCTCGCACACGAAGGGATGAAGTGCGAGTCGGACTCGCACACGAAGGGATGAAGTGCGAGTCAGGCTCGCACACGAAGGGAGGAAGTGCAAGTCGGGCTCGCACCACCATAGAGTATTTAACACTACATTTTTCTTTAATACGTTCGTCAAACAAAAAACATGTTTCTTGTATGTAGATATTATTTTTATTTGTCTACATATTACGGTTATAAAGGATAAGAAGGCCTTGCCTTAGGGTCCCGTGTCACCCTTTCTATACGAAACCCTAAAAAAGATCTTCCAAGGACAAAACCCTAAGGAAAACAGCCATTAAATAACTACCCTTAGCGAACGTTAACACACTTTGACACGACCAACAAAAAACGCCGGACCCTATAAAAACGCTACTTAAAAGGCCACCTACTTCTCATACAAAATTTAGCAACGGCTTAGGACATAAAGAAACCACTTTATTGGAGCACGCCGTAGTTAATTTTCCTGCGAATTTAGATGCCCTATAAAAGTTTCGAATGTTACCTATTTTTATTATATTGATTTCCTTTAAGCCAGTGAATATAAATGTGGTTCGTCGGTGAATAACTTAGGCGTTTAGGAATATACATAGAACACAGAACAAATTCTTTGTAACTTTACAGGGAAACAAGGTGTTTATTACGGACCGACATGTAAATACATACACATGGTTTATGTGATTACATTGTTGTTTATGCTCTTAAATCCTTCCCTATCCTAAGGGCACGTCTTCCCTACCTTTACGGCGCCCCCCGGTCTACTCCTTGATATGCAATGGCCTCTGAAGCACCATGAAAATGAGGCTACAGGGGCTAGTGTGAATCTTGGGGTACAACAGTCGCTCAACGATAAAATATTTCGACGACACAGTGAGGAAAAGCAGTCGATATAATGGGAACAGCTAGAGACGACAGTCGTCCAACGATAAATTTATCGTCACGACATAGTAGTAATCACGTATATCGGAAGCGACACGAAAACGTAGTCATATAGTTCAGTTTTCTACACTGAATTCATTCCCGATTCAACAAAACCATTTCATCGATCCTCGAATACTTATTTCCTCCAGAAAGTTCCTGTAACAAGGTTATGATCCCAAGTAAGCTGAACATAAACGTGATTGTCTTACTGCGCTGATTTATATCCAATCGGAGGCCGCGCCGATACTTGCTTATTTATTCTATGAGTGGCCCGGAAGGACCTTCGACCGGATGTGGTGGTTGAACGGGATTTGGGCTAAGTTATGAGCATTGGCGATATAGGTGTTATTTGGTTGGAGTGACCCAGAATAATTAGTATAAAATAATAAGTGACCCGTGGCTAAATAATAACCGCCGCACAGGTCGATCGATCAGGTTAAGCTACGCTTACCGCGGTTGGTCTGTCATGGATGGGTGAACATCTTTGCATACCGAGACCCGGAAATAGTGCTTAGTGCTTTTTGTGTACTTCCTCCGTGCCTTGGAAAGCACGTTAAGCCGTTTGTCCTGGCTGTTATTCGTGGATCTTTGACAGTCGTTACGGGTTGTCAGAAGCCCGGAAGTCTGACAACCAATCTTACCAAGGGGTAACGTATTACCCAGTAACTGGGTTGTTGAGGTCAGATAGGCAGTCGCTCCATTTAAAATACTGGTATTCAGCTGCATCCGGTTAGACAGGAAGCTGACCCCAACATATTTGGGAAAGGGCTAGGCATATGATGGAGTGATCCAGAATAATTTGTCGTGTTTTTAACACTGTGATCACTTTGCTGTTCGTTGAGCGCAATTTTAATAGCCAGGTTCGAAGAAAATTAGAAGAAGTCATTCAAAACTTAAAGTACAAGTTAAAGTAAGTACTAAGTTCCACGATCAAAGCAGGCACGCGGTTTCAGAATTGAAAATTTGAAGTTGGAAACTTGTCGTTTAACTGAAAGCTCGCAAAATACAAAATTTCTTTACAAAAAACTAAAACATTTTGTATTTCGCGGTCTACATTGAAAGTAGATTTTGACAAGTTCTCAACTTCTAATTATCTTAAAACCCGTTGTAAGACTGAGTCTAGAGGTAAGTTCAAGTAGGATTCAAAGTCCATAAAATCAAGGCCTAAGATAAGTAAAAATGAAAGTACAATCAAAAAATATAAAAAAATAAAGCTAGCCTGTTAACTGAACTACTGAATAAGTACAGACGCCAGCACGTCAAGCTACTACAATCTGTCAAATTTCTTTAATAGATTTTCAACTTTATCGCTAAAGCATAAAGTTCAATATTGATTGGGAAAATTTGACAGTTTCGGGTAGCTTGATGTGCTGGCGTCTGTACATTGATTTTTATCAATATTAATCAACATAAATGTAGGTACTTACATGTTAAATACATATGTAATTCCTAATTCCATGATGCTTTAATAAGATTGCGTTGGTAATATTTTTTAGTTTCCTAGCTTTTCTCTCTTTTCTTGTACCATGTAACGCGCTGGAAACATATTTAGGGCGTACTTCCTGGTTCAGAAATATTGCATCGGTACGCACCGCGTTTATTGGCGGCGCCGTCACACTTGCCGAACGAGCAGAATGTTACTCGCACCGGCTGCGCACTTGATGATTTCCATGATGCTGAGGTTTTTGTAACGTCGAGGTGAAAGGAAATATGTTTCGTCTTTGTCAATTGTTATGATATTTAACCTATGAGGAAAATCGGTTTTATGAGTACTTTGATCGTTAATTCCGTGCCTCTGAAAGAACTTTAAGCCGTTGTTGTCGGCTGTCATTCGTGGATCTTTGACAGTAGTTACAAGTCGTCAGAAGCCCGAAAGTCTGACAACCAGTCTAACCGAGAGATGTCGTATTTCCTAATAACTGATTTGTGGAGGTCAGATAGGCAGTCGCTCCATATAAAATATTGATATTGAACTGCATCCGGTTAGACTGGAAGCTGATCCCACATAATTGGGAAAAGTCCAGACAGATCGTCGACAGATAGTCGCAATTTAGTTGATCAAAGTATTCCCGCATTACTTTAACCAGTGTAGGTATTTTACACTCAATATTTTACAGACCAGATTTGAGAATTACCCGATATGTTTTTCCAGTGTTTATCAATGGTTATATTAGCTCCAAGTAGCTGTCTTCTGTATTCAGCCTCATCTATAATGAGGTCATTATATTGAGCCGCACCACTCGAGTATGAATGAGCCGTACTCAGCCGATGTGTCGGTAAGTGGATCACTCGAGTGACTCCTCGCCTTTAATACTCGTCTGTGTCAAGAGGTATAATATCAACTCAACCAATCGGCAATCAATATACATTGTTAAAGTTTCACTGAGGACCGCAAAGGCTTTTAGCTTTTTCTCATACGGAGAAAGCAGGAGTACGTGTTAACAATTTCAGAGCAGGTAGGTACTTATTCTAGATTTTGAGAGCGAGACAGAGATTGGGAGTAGTAGTGGTCCGACTTACTATTTGTAGGTCATGACTTCGAACCCGAGCAGGCACATTATTTCGTATATTTCATTTCATCACACTTTACCCAAAAAGGTAAAGAAAAACATCGTGAGGAGTCCGGCATGTCCTAGAGCCAAAAAATTCGAAGACTTGTGACATCCACCAACCCGCACTGGGCCCGTTTGGTGAATTATGGCCCACTCCTACTCACTCTGTGAGAGAAGGCTTGTGTCCCAGCAGTGGGAAAATTATAGCCTGGTTATGCTAATCTAGATTATTCTTCAGTAGTTTTTTTCTAGCAGTGTTGGACGGTAAAAATAATCCGAATATTTTTGGACGCCCAAGACTATTTAAGCCGTTTATTTTTGTTACGAACACTTACTTATAAACCACTCTCATACAAAAACAAAATCACACACGCACAGGTGGCACATTTACAACCACTCGCAACTCACAACTTATCCCCAACTTAGGCGGAGGATTTTTTATTCTATTACCAAATTCCTTAATCGGTTCGTGGGAGGGTAGAAACTTTAGTTCGCCCCTTGAGGGGCAATCATCCCCAGTTAGGGCAGTTATCGTTTTCTGCGGCTCTTCTTAAATGCTATTATTACCGGAGCTTTTACGCGTTCAATTATTCTTTTCGACAAAAAGGTTTAAATCAACAGACGGATTACGGAACATTTTCGCGAATTATTTTCGGTATTGTTATTTTTGCGGTCCATTTCGTTTTTAATGCGATTTGTTGGGCGGTATTGTTTATTCATGTACTCAGGCCTGTTTAGATAACAGATGATACCTATGTGAGGTCTTGTGGACAAAGTTTTTCTGCAAAGTATTATAAACAAACGATTCTTTAATCTTTTCAAGTGGCCCATGCTAATAAAAGTAATTTGTCTATTTCTTGATTGCCAATTGCATTATGATGGTTCATTTATCGTTTAATTAACAAAGGCTTTCAATAATTGAGTCAGTTCCACTGAATCTGTCAGAAACTCTAATTGGTAGCTAAACTTTCTATAACTTCGATGGAATCGTGCTTCGTAGAAAATCAGAGGTTATGCGCGATAGAAGGAGAAATAATAAATATCAGGTTTAATTTTATTTTGAAGGGATAAGAGCTGATTTTTCCATCGCCAGTTAACTTTTATTCGACGAATAAAATTGACGTTTGACAGTTTTTGTATGAAATAACTGTCAACATTTCAAAATTGTTCCTCGAATAAAGTTATCAGATGATTGAAAAATCAGCCCTAAAGGCTCCTTCAAACAGGCGCGACACACGATAAAATTGCGCGCGACACAAAGGCTGCGGTGCCTTTGTGTCGCGCGCAATTTTATCGTCGCGCAACAAGCGAAAAAAGACGAGCAAAAGTAAAAAAAGTCAAAAAGGAATGCTAAGCGGGAACGAAGTAATAGCGCGGACGGGCGATGCGATGCGACGGGGTGTGTCTGGAAACAAGAAGCTAATTATATAATAATAATAATATCTATACTTTACGTAAAAACATACGAGCTTGTTATTCAGAATTCAACAGAAATTTGTGAAATGGCACAAAGCTTGCGAACGAAGCAAATATATCCGTAAATAATGAACAGCTTCCAATATCGTTTGGTGAAACGTTCCCGTTTTCGACTGTTTAAAGTATAATTTAATAGCGTTCACTGAAAACTTTAAATAGCAGTAAGTACACAACACAAATGTTTCAGATAAATTCTCGGGATGATGGAAATTAATCACACTAATATTATAAAGGCCAAAGTTTGTGAGTATGTGTGTGTTTATATGTTTGTTACTTATTCACGCTCAAACGGCTACACCAATTTTGATAAAATTTGGTATGGAGGTAGCTGACACCCTGGATTAACATATAGGCTAATTTTTATCCCGATATTGCCACGGAATCGAAACATATGCAGGTGAAACCGCGGCGCGCAGCTAGTAAATATATATTTCTGTTAGTTCTAATTGGTAAACAGCTCCAATTATAATAACAAACCGTTATTTTTCGGCGCCTTTTCACCTGGTTAAAGAAAGATTCATTTGTCTTTTAAGTTAAAGCAACGAGAGTTAATTGGTAAACTTACTCCGAATTTGTGATTATAAATCAATCCAAGTTTTCTCAATATTTTCCTTCACTGAAAGTAAACTATATCTAAGGACTAAGGATCGAAGGACTCGTGTAATATGGCCGCCAGGGTTGAGGGGACTTGATCATACATGATACTGGAATGAGGCTATGAACATGATCAAGCTAAATGTTACTCAAGATATTTTTTGTAAAATCACGGATAATCTGACAAATGGATATAAGGATTACAGAAGTTATTGGAACAAGTGCCTTCTCCTCATATTTCATGTTGATGAACCTACTTCAATGTTTGGGAACTACTGTGTTCTCGATTTCATAGCATTACTAAACCGTGATTCCACTGCATTATACCGTCTCTAACTCTCTAACTCCTTAGCTAATAATAGCGCATATGATTATGAAGCTGTTGAACTAATCACACTAATATTATAAAGGCGAAAGTTTGCGAGTGTGTGTGTGTAAGTTATGTTTGTTACTTCTTCACGCTCAAACGGCTGGACCAATTTTGATAATTATAATTTAATATATATTATTATCACTAAAAAAAATGTGCGTTTTGTTCTATGTAAAACGGCAATTTCATAGGTAAGGACCTATTACAACGTACTCGTAAACTTTATCGTCGGTTAAAAAAAAATGATGTTCCATACGTTTTGATCAGGTAGATATTGCACCTTTTTATGATACACTTGTTTTTTTTTTGTTGTTAACAGACGAAAATTTTCTACGCTAGGTCTAGAATCATGCACCTACTGAACCCGTGGTATATTTAACTATTTATATTTGTTAAGGCTGCCTTTCCACCAGGGATGTGCGAGGCTGCGTAGCGAGGGATGTGTTTGTTAAGAACCAATAGAATCACTTCATTTACCTAATAGCCTCGGTCGGCGCAGTTCTAGTGGAAACGGCTCGGCGGAGCGAGGTTTTTGTACATTCAAAACAAGGGAAGGATGTGTGCTAGGGATTTGTTGCGAGGGATGTGTGGCGAGCGCCCCCCGTTCCACCACACCTCACCCCGCTCGCATCTGAAAAAAGCCCGCTCTAATCCCCACGCCATTTTAAGTATTTTGACCATTTGGTATTTCAAATGTTGGTGTATCAAACTTAGGTGTAATAACTGTTGATATTTTAAACATTTGATGTTTAGTCCAATCAATATTTTAAACTGAGGTACCTAATTCGTAGGTAGGTGTTAGTTGCTTAGGTATTTAAAAACATTAGGTATTTAGATTTTAGGAATTTGAACGTAAGTTATTTTACGTTAGTTCTTTTAATTTTAGATATTGCACGTACCCAACTTATTTCTCAGTAGCAGCCTTGAGTCTTCAGCGGGATTGTCCGAAAGGGTTACCGCTGGCCCGGAACATAAAGGGCTAAGGAAGGAACACGGGTGGGTTTTAGTCAGTAAGAGTCTGACACTCCCTTCCGCTCCACCCAATGCGGCAAACCCAGACCCAGCGGGAAGGGTCATTTGATGATTTCCCATACTGAAAAAAAAAAAATCTCCGCGCCACACATTTGCACACTGTTTCGAGCTTAGCAACGCATCCTCGCACTACACATTTGTACACCGTTCACCGCTAGCACATTTCTGGTGAAAACACTCACATCGTTTCACAGCCCCGCCACCCAGCTACCTCGTACGTCTCTGGTGGAAAAGCAGCCTTAATGTCTACAAAACCCAAAATTGAGCTTTTTGACACTTTTCAACTTTAATTCCAAATTAAATAAAGAAACATTATCGCGACTTTTCACTCAAGTAAAAAATTGGAACAGACTACCAGTCACCTAGGCTTTCTAGCATCCAGGTTGTACAAAAAAGGGCTAAAACACCTCCAGTCAGCAAGAATTTAAAGAATTTGCTAGGCTTAATGTTGAGTGGAGGAAATGAGCTTATTTTTAAGCTGGCCTGAGTGGCTTTGTTGATAATTTCACTCAAACTGCTTTAATAAAAGATGTAATTATTGGTTTATATTGTACTTTTAGCGTTTCGCTGTTGGCTTTTTTGTTTTAAATCTTTTCTGAAGCTTTTTAAATTTTAGATTTCCGTTTAGTGAAGGAATACAATTTTAAATTGGCTTTCATTTTCCTCACTTTATCTTTTGTAAAAATTGGTCAGAATTTTTCTAATACAGCTCAACACAATTTTTTAGGTTTTGAAATGTTGAAATTCATCTAAAAATTACAAAGCCTTGAAGAACTGAACTTCTGATTCAGGTTCAGGTGTTTTCTTTTCTTGTGTTCCATTTTCGGTTCTTAGCAACAATATGATTAATGTATACATGCTTACGAACCGACACAAAAGCACTCGATAATTTTAGCCTCCATTCAACGCAACATAACTCCACCCACAACTTTAATATTACAATCTCTATTTATTCTAAAGCAGTAGAACCAAGTAACTGTGTACTTGAGAGGCTATTTTATTACTTCTTATATTCCTAATGCCGCGATCCCACGGGCCGCGATTGGCCGCGCCAGGCATTGCTCGTTGCTACGCCTGTCGAGGCCTAACCGCCCGTGCCGTGCATTCTATATAAAAGACGCAAAAAGAAACGCGTCCGTACAAGTCGCGTTGTACCGCGATTTTGAACTTACCGAATCCCGACGGATCAGCCTAGCAGCGACGAGCCATCCTAGGCCTCATAGAATGCGACGGTACCCACGGCCGGTCGGCCTGGCCTTGCATCGCGCGGCCTGTGCAAAGCGGGCCGTGGGAACGCGGCATTAGAGAGCAGTCGGACACAATGGCATACAACAATAAGAGAAGAACAAAATAGATAGATGCTCCTGTCGACAAAAGACTGCACAAAACACGTTTTAGTGAATACTTTCATTTTGAAACGACGCAAATGTTACAATGGAAAGTTGAAACGTAATTTATTACAGGAACACGTAAGGAAGGTAAGTAATGGAAAAGTTTTCAACCCAGTTCTTACTCGTAGATTGGTATTTTTATCGACTTAAAAAAGGAGGTCATCAATTAGACAGGTATGTATGTAATATTATTGGAACTGCATTATAGGGCTTCGAAACACATATACAAAATTTTCTAGATGTATGTATGTATGTTTGTCCACGCATTTCTCCGCAACTATTAATCGGTTCGTGACTATTTTTTTATAATTGGCTTACATTTACTTCAACTTAAGGAACAGTGCAAGTTTAATCAAATCGATTTAGTAATTTTCAAGATATGGACTAATACGTGATACGTGTAAGTGTGACGGCCTGGCTTATTGATACGAGCTACGGGTCTAGTATCAAAGGGAAAACATCTCAAAACCTTGGTCAAATTCTAGTAATATTTACAACAAAACTATTGTGTAATTATTACAAACAAATATTCCAGTTTTTACTTTAGACTAAAAATTACGAAATAAAAAGTAATTGAAAATAAATAAATCGACTTCAAAATTATGAAATAACTTTAATTTCGGAAGTCGGTGGCAAAAAACTAAAACTAAAATACAGATCCCAAGACACCGACTTCCGAAATTAAAGTTATTTCATAATTTTGAGTATTTTTTTTTTAATTGGTTTTATAATTTTAAATTACTTTTTTATGCTACGTACTACGACTACGACTACGACTTGAAGTCTGTCTTATTGTTTCCTCAGCTCATATTATAGTCAGTTTTCAGCACGGTTTTCAGTCTAAGGCGATCCACCTAAGCAAAACTAGGCACGTATACTTATTGACTGTGATCATCATACGGAATCATAATATAAAATAAATATATTGAACGTGTGTACGAAGTTTCTAGACTTAATACTATAGAAGAGTAGACTATACTGTGATGATATTGGAATGGTTATCAATCCGTAGCAACAGCAACTTAACAGCAATTGTTTTGTCACTAGTCCATAGTTTTTGATATTTGAGCATAAAATATACATTTTATTGTCAAAGCCGTCAAGGCAATAATAATTCGCCTAACACATCCAACCAACAGCCGAGCTAATGAAGCAGACCCTACGTTCTATCCCCAAAATTGGCTCCTTTTTATAAACAAAATACATTAGTTTTATCCCCTTATCAGCATACGTGTTCCCTTCAGCCTGGTTCCTCCGACCTGTCACGACTGCCATCAATCTTATCGGTGAATATTTCTTGATTCCAACCCTCGAACGGCATCGAAAAAATATGCCACACGAATTTATATTCACGTCGTAGATTCGTAGGGATGTGACTTAACAGGATTTTGAAGACAGATGCTGACAACGATTATGTCATGAGCATATCACGGATACTTTTAACTAGTACGGACTTAACTGCAACCCTTAATCGAAGCCACAAACAAGACAAAAGCTTTTATAAACACTTCCGAATATCACTAAAATACCCATATCTAGGTACTAGCAAGGTTTGTTTTGAGTCGAATGCTGCTGATATTTGTATGTAGTTATATTTTGGAGCTATTACCTACTCTGAAACCAAGTATACGCCAGTTTCTAAGAAAGGAATCGTACCAATACTTTTTGTATGTGATTTATTCAGCAGGTAGGTAGACATATGTCCCAGGAACGTCACTTAGGTAACCACGAAGATCATTTACCCTAATTCTCGTAATGTAAGCCAAGTGTTCGCACCCCTAGCGGTGACGTCACAATGTGTCGGAGCGGCGCGGGCGATACGCGGTTGACAAGCGCTTAATCAAGATGGCCGGAATTCTCGCGTTTTTCCGCCATTGACAATGTTGACGGTAGTTCGAGACAGGCGATCGGTAATTACTTGCAGATTTAAATGTAGCTACAAAGTATGGTAAACACATTAGTGTCCATCACTTACGTCCAAAAACAGATAGTTTTGTAGGTACACCAGTCGTTGATGTAGATAAGTAAACAATTCTTTGAAAATACTGCGGGCTATTTTGTATATGTTCGGGTTTACCCTTTGGCTATCGACTCCACATGGGTTCCAAACGAAAAGAAGGCGCCCATCATCTGCCTAGCCCTTTTCCAACTATGTTGGGGTCGGCTTCAAGTCTAACCGGATGCAGCTGAATACCAGTATTTTACATGGAGCTACTGCCTATCTGACCTCCACGTCCCAGTTACTGGGTAATACGATACCCCTTTTGGTAAGACTGGTTGTCAGACTTTCGGGCTTCTGACGACCCGTAACGACTGTCATAGAGCCGCAAATGACAGCCGAGACCAATAGCTTAGCGTGTTTTCCGAGCCATGGAGAAGCCTCAGTATGGATGGTCACCCATCCACTGACCAACCGCGGCAAGCGTAGCTTAACCTGATCGATCGACCTGTGCGGCTGTTATTATTAAGCCACGGGCCCCAAAGATAATTATTATAACATATTTCAAAGATAATTATTATAACATATTTCATAGTATGCAGTCGCTCCATGTAAAATACTCGTATACAGCTGCATCCGGTTAGACTGGAAGCCGACGCCAACAATAGTTGGAAAAGGCTAGGCAGATGATGATAAAGTACGTTCACGGTAAGAAAATGCTGAGATACAAGTTTGGATGATACCTGCCTGTGAGGTATCATCCCAACTTGCATCTTCGCATAGATACAGGTATGCATCAGGCGTAATTCAATGTCAACACCCTTGATTTTAAACCCTCCTTTAAATCACAGGAGATCACTTCCTATCTTTTCCACAACAACAAACACCACAACAACAAAACATTAAATTCTTCACCCGCAAATCTAAATGAAATCGCATGTGGAAGGAAATATAAAAAGGATGGGAAAGCTAATTCCCACGCCACCGTTATCATATGCGGAACGAGCAAATAATGGTATCGGTGACGAGTGATCCGAATTCCTGAGACCGAGACCGAGACCCAGATACCAGCGGAGATTAGCTGGGTGAAGGGAGAATACTAATCCTGTCCTGGAGGTTTGGGACAATGTGGGAGGTATGTTTTGTTAGGATTTTTCGCGTCTCATGTTGTATAGAATGATTTGGGACTAAGCTGGCTTGTGATAGGATTGAGGTCTCATAAATATAAAGCTGAAATCTAAAATTTTGTTGATTCTAAGAGTAAAATGAAAGTAGAAGTGACATCAGCTGTGTGGTACGTTGTTGATGATTTCAATGAATTGATGTTTGGTTTGGGTGGTTTTGCGAGGAGAGAGAACTTTTCTCCTGGAAGGTGAAAGTACATTTTTTATTGCTTGTTGAGATTACAAAACATACATAGTGCTTATCTAATACCAGGCTAGTTTTATTAAACTAGTTGACCCGACAGACGTTGTCTTGTCCAAATTTTCATAATTTAAACAATACAGACCATTCGTTTTTTTCCGAATTTGAAGATTTTCCTGAAAACTTTTCAAATTTTCTTTCCATAAAAACTTGATTTGTGCTATTGAGAACATTTAAAACTAAAAAACTGCCAAATCGGTACAGCCATTCTCAAGTGATTGCGCTTACCAACGAACAGCATTTTTTTTTTATTTATATGGATAAATGACCCACATGCCTATTTTTACTATCCCTTCATTTACGAATAATATTCTCAGTCACTTTTCCATAATGTCCAAACCGTCTTTATACCCCAAACAATTGAAACAAAACCCGTCCTTATTCTCTGGAATAAGGTCTGGAATAGGTTCTGGCTCTGGCCAGAACCTAGTCTAAGATACAATCGGCCATCCAATCAGCGTCTAGATTCTAATCAAGCGTGCGCAAACACACAATTATGGAGAGGAAGTCATTACGCACTTAGGGCTGCACGGAGTTACGCAGCCGGCTGCTAATGGGCTCTGCATAAAGGAAACTAGCCCTGGATATAAGGCTTCATGGTGACCTACTCTAGGCTTTCACTCTTTGTTTCAGTAGTGGTGTGAGAAAATAAGTAATAGAAATCAATGTTCTGTGAGAAACTGATAACTTCACCTAATTTGCCATTTATGTGACAGAATTACCAGAACAAATATGAACGGGTTTGGAAAGGCTTCGATTAAAAAAAAAAGAAGAATAAGATACTTGTTTGAGTTATGGAAGAGCGGAGTCTCCAAATACAGGCTTATCTACTACTACAAGTCTGTCTACAAGGAGGCTATAATCATTAGTAGTTGTTAAGGATTACTTGGTAAAATACTATTCCATTTTTCATTCTTCAAATGAATGAAAAATGGAAAGGTTAATTTGGTGCGTGATATAAACTTGAATTTACTAAAAAAAACGTAGCAAGAAATAAGGCTGTAAAAACCCCTATAAATTTTGCTGATTTTGCTCAAAATTATTGTTCCGACTTCATAACTTTTCATGTAGCAACCCTAGTAACATACTGGTCTATGCTTATAGCAAAAAGGAGGCATAATATTCTATAAGCAAGGAAACTTATAGTGCATCATGGATAGGCATATTATAATGTTGCGCGCCACAGTTGATGCCTGGGACATGGTGACATTAGTTACCACTAGCGCCATCTAGTATCGGGTAGCAGAACTAGTAGGGTCAAGGTCCTAGAAATTCCGACTAGCGACATCGGGTTAGTCGGGACCGGTATGTACTCGAACGTTCTAGATGTTACTATACTAGCTCTGCGGCACTATATAAGGCCGGTGTGAGCCGCGAGACACAGTTTTGAATAAGCGATATAAGGGAGTACATCGAAGCGATATTCAAGTGCGACTAAGAGTGATCAGTAGTGAAATTTTGTTTCATAATTAGTGTGTTTGAGTTGTAATTAGTGTTGTGATAAAAGTGTAAATTTTTGGTTATTACATCGGTAGTTTTTATTGTCACGAACCCCAACCTCGTAACAATAATATGCAATACAGCCACACTGTTGTTAGGTGCACCTTTCATGTCTTTTTCCAAGATTCTTGCTTCCTTTCCTCATATCTAAGTCTTTAATCACCTCTAACCACTAAATACAAATGCCGGCTCCTATTCACAAAGACTCGGGCGTTCATTAGGAACCTTAAACAACAAACTGGAGGCCAAACACCGCACTCACCGAACGTTGGAACTGCCAACTTGTACTATCTTTGCTAACTTAACCGCCGTTATTTAAGTTTAAATTGTGGAGCTTAAGTATCAGGTTTTGTTTCTCAGTGTTTGAGTACCTGAGCTTTGACGGGTTAAAATTTGTTCATAACTTTGGAAGTTCAATCAATTAGCGGAGTTTTGGTTTCCAAAAATATTTATCTCTGTGGAGGTAAGAGACGACTTAGGAAATTATGACAACAGACAACATGATATAATAAACAAAACTCCTTAGATAAAATACAAGTATCTGGAAGTAAGAACAGAGGGGCAATCCTCGTAATTTTAAGAACATTCACAGTCTGATCTCAGTCTCAATCTGTCAAAAGTACCCTCTAATTTCCCTACATTCATTTGTTGATTTGTTGACAAGTTTTTGACTTTGACTGTCGATGAAATGAGTTTGCGAATAGATTTTTACCATTTTTAATTACGGGTATTGGTCTTCAGAAAAACACTTCATGGGGAAAATACCCTAAAATTAACATTGAGGAACCCTGGTTAACTAAATCAACACTTTCACAAGCGATTATCGTGGAAATAAAAATAAATGAATATTCGGATCTAAGTGGCCAGGTAGCAACAACCCTCAACTTTTAGATCGGATATAATGTCCCACAGCGAGCTAAATAAAAATCTGAAGATAATAATGTCGGAAATTATGAAACAATTAAATAACTTGTTCGTGGAATTCCTTCCCCTTTTAATTTAATTAAAGAGTGATATTAGAACTGTTTGTTGAAACTAAAACACTTTGTTGAAACTCGGAAGAATCCGTTTAAAGTTTATTTAGATAACTTTGTGTTCTATTCATGTTTTGTGTTACAACTTCGTTTTGATGCTTCTTGTTTACTTGTCTTCTGGCTTATTGTTATGAGAAGAGAGAGTAATATTGATATTTTCTAGCAGTGTTGGTAATACCAGATAAAAATCAATCAGTCTGCCTAGCCTTTTCCAACTATGTTGGGATCGGTTCCAGACTGGAAGCCGAATGCAGCTGAATACCAGTATTTTACATGGAGCGACTGCCTTTGATAAGACTGGGTGTCAGACTTTTGGGCTTCTAGCTACCCGTAACGACTGTCAAAGATCTACGAATGACAGCCGGGACATACGGCCTAACGTGCATTCCGAGGCACGGAGGGGTCTCGATATGTGATGAATGGTCACCCATCCACGTACACGTATAGCTTAGCGCGATCATAGCTTAACTTTCGATCGATCCGTGCAGCTTTATTATTTAGTCATGGGGCCCTAGTTGGTAACACCAGATAATATACAGAAATTAAATTTGTTTCCGGGTTAAAATTCGGTATGTGCTAAGACGTTTCTATCATTGATACGTTTTAAGATAGCGTAATGGACAAAATTTGTGAGAATCAATCAGACAGTAATTCTTAATTACTGTCTGATTGATTCTCACAAATTTTGGTGGTAATTGAAATGAAAAGAAGATTTTGCCCGTCAGCGGAAAAAGTTATTTACCTGTATTAAAATTCAAATTCATTAAATCTTTAATATTTCCATTCATAATGAGCGAACTCGACTGCATAAAAACGAAAAGCTGTAAAATATAAAGTATGCTTAATAACATAGAGTGGAAATATGCAATGCTTTATACCAGCATATTTATTATTTAATCTGTGCCTTTTAGAGCGTAATTTCGGTCTGTGTATTACAAGCAGACGGTTTTTGTTCGCGGCTCATCCAACCTCCGATACAATGACTTGGGGCTGCAGTTTGAGCGAGCCTTGGGATTATATTATTTGCTTTTAAATGTTTAACAGTTTACGACCGAAATTATGCTGGTTATTTTTAATCCGAGGTGTTTTCCTGTCTCTCTGCTAAATATTAAGTTAGTAATATGTGCAAGCTATGGAAATGTGACATCTAGACCGAATAAAAGACTGAATTTCGTAACATCAAGACTTGTATATTATAAGACAGAGCTTACCTACATTCATTCAAAATCCACCAATTAGTTTGCTACAAAATCAGAATGAAGACATTGTGACATCTACCAACCCGCACTGGGCCCTCGTGGTAGATAAGTAGCCCACTCCTTCTCGAAGATAGGATGCCTGTGTCCTAATAGTGAGAGAACATTAAAGGCTGATTATGTTTATAAAATCAGAATGAAGCAATAGATACTATTGGGATTGAGGTGGTTTATTAATTTCCTTGCTAGTAAGCAAGGAAAGAAATAACCCAGTCACCTTCACTCTGATTTTTCGCAAAAAGCCAGCCTTCATTACTCACTAGGGGTTTATTATCACTTACTAAATTATAAACGCTCTCACTACCCCCACACCTCACCCCACGCTAAAGGGAATATACGTTAAAAACGCGGATTAATGAGCTGCGGCAGCGCATCCATTCGAACGAGACGAATCTGGCTCGCCATTGAAAGATTGTGATTAATGTTAGCGCGTATCGCTCCCCAGCGCACGAGCGGTGTGGGAGATAGCTGCTATTTGTTTTGGAGGAAGAGCATAAGAGAGGAAACTGTTTAGTGGTCATTTTTGGAGGGTAGTAGGTTTAGTATTTTTGTCGTCCAGTACTTCACAAGTATTTGTGTCACTATCGAAGGTTAAACAAGCGTAAGCAGAAGCTTTACGAAGTATCATAATTTTATTCATCATCATCATTTCTGCCGAAAGATGTTTACTGACTTCGACCGGTCCTATGCTTCTGGCATCCAGCCGTCTTAACACCTGACCTGCCCTTGAGACCTGCCCTGAAATCAAGCACTGGACCACATTGTCAGAGTTTTAACTTTTAAGGTTTTGAATACGACGCTTTTGGCTCCTTTGTGTTAGTGTGTGTATTTAGTATACATTTTTTGTTATGTGCGTTTTGTTTGCGCAGAATGATAATTGTTTTTTTTTTTTTTCACAGGGTCATCGGTTCATCTTGTGTGCTATATGATCATTGGCTTCTCTTTATTAACAATAACTAGCTTTCCCACCATGTGAGGAACCACCTGATTTTACAATCAGGAAGACAGAGACAGTATTGCCACTCCAAGTATATTGAGGTTAGCATTCAGTCTTGATCCAAAGCTGACATTTGCTATCCAATTACTAGACTCTATCGATTCTTAAGGTCAGACCGATTTAGATAGCTATCCCACTATTTCGGGGTTGCTACCAGTCCCAATGAAATTGTCATGAAGTTTTCTAGCACCAAAGTATGTGGAAGGACACATTTTTCTGAAAGGTCTGCTGATAATTAACAGCCATCCGCCCGACTGACCTTCAATGTTCATAACTATTTCAGGCAAAAGATTTCCACTGTTAGATATAGAGCCAAAAATCACGCGACACTATGCTGTGAATAGACAAAATTGGGGGATTCATTCAGTTTTCATATAGCCCCACTGTCTGTTCAAGTACCTAAGTGGCTCCCATAAACCATTTTAAATTTTCTCTTTACTTCCACATCAACGGAACGTACTTCGAACAATATCAGTATATATCTTGTTTCCGTATCGAGAATGTGTGAGAAATTGCAATCATTTTTCTCGCAAATTGTAACTGAAGTAAGGAAATAGATGAGCGCGGGGAGTCTTAAGACTTGTCGGGTGAGTTAATGCTGTTATTATATCGATATTTATTTTAAAACTACTGCAATATAGCTATAAATGAAAGTAATTATTTGACGTAACCAGTTTACCTACCCATTAAAATAATTTTTCACAAAATCTTTTTCATTAGGTTCCTAAGTTGTACTTTAGGTAGGTAGTTAGTTTGTCTTCATTAGCTCTATAGCTAATAAAACTACTATGCTAGACTAATTCAATGGTTTAATTCAAATCTCATTGATTAATACCAGAGGGGCAATCGTAATTTTAAGAACCTTCATATTCTGATCTGTCTTAATCTGTCAAAAACTAGAGGTATTTTTGACATATTTGCCTACATTTTTGACAAGTGTTTGACATTAAATGTCGCTGAGAAGGGATTGCGACTAGATTTTGAATTTTCTGATTACGGGAATTGGCGTTGGTTTTAAATCTTCAACTAAATGCCCTTGAAGCAGACATGTCAAAATTTAGGACAACTCGACGAACTACAGAATTATCATTCTGTCAGTCATTCCTCGTACTGACCGGATTTTGATGCAGATTTCAACATTATTTAGAGAATTTATTCCGAAAGATGCATGTGTATAATAAATTAATATTTAACTAAAATATAATAAACTAGCTGACCCGACGTTGTCCTGTCTTAACTAAGAATTAGAATAAACAATAAAAAAATATGACTTCAAACACAATAATGTTTATTGTAATGCTTTTTGACACACAACATTGTTAGTTTTGTTTTCTGGCGCGTAAATAAATAATGTTGATGGTTTTCCGACACGAGAACAGGCGACATACAATTGGCCAAGCGAAAAACATGGTTTTCCAAGATTGATGCCACAAACACTTACCGACTGCCGTTGCGATTTATTTATCAACATTGCAAACGCAAGCCGCACTGGAAATTGTAAGCGTTTAAAGTCGATTGGCTTGTCGTTTGGAATTATAGGAATGCGTGTAATCAAAACGTCTTCGCCTTTGTACTTCCCTTTCAAAATTGTGGCTCCGATGACGTTGTTCATAAATTTCTTCACCGCAAGCCGGGTGCCATTACAAAAACGTGTCTGGTTTATGTTCCGCAACATAATGATTACCGATCTGATTTTTATTGCAGATTATGAGGTGGCTCGTGCAATTCCAATTAATTTAAGAATTTTGTTAGGTAATTGACAACATCACCTTGGTTAGTAAATAAATCACAACTAAAATATTATAAATAAATATTAACTGTTGTCAAGTATTAAAAACCGTGCGAAGCAGTAGCGGGTTGCTAATTCATTCATTCATTAGATATTTAATTTGGTATAAGCTTATGACTTCTGCTTCCAATTCCGCCTGATTAAATTATATTATGCTTCCTCGCTTGGTATTAATATTAACCCGTCACCTGAATACAACGTTAAATGGTGTAAGGGACCCTCAGGGGCCTTTTTGTGGGAATCCGTGCAGAGTGGCTGGAGCCCGACGTCGACGGTTGAATGCGAGCACGTCAATATAATTTAGAGCAACCCTCCTCTGACGATTGATTGTGTAGTTAGCGACGGCGACTGATTGCTTGGTGATTTTGATTGTGAAAATTGATAGTTAAGGATTGTTTGGGTTGGACGACATTGGTCAAGTCTGATATTCGTCAAATCGGCAATTCGTCAATTCATTTGATATTGGTCACAGCTGTAGTTCGTCAAATCGTCTTTTTGTCCAATTCCGAAATTTGCCAAATACGCTAATGGCCAAGTCCACGTATAGTCAGGCGATGAAAACATGCGTTTTGAATTCACATAACTTACTCGTACTTGTTGGAACTAACAAAAGGAAAAGCCGCCTGTTGTAGTTTATGTTATGATATTTTATCGAAATGACTTAGATAGCTGTCAGACTGGCAAAGCCGTCGATGATCTCATTTTACTCAAATTCTTTAAACTCAAAACTCTAACGAAGCCTCAAAAAAAAATATTTATATTAAACCATTACCTATACAGGCACTTTTGAATTGCCAAGGTGTCGTGCCAGTTAGAAAGATGAAGTTAGTTGCCCTTTTCAAAACGTAGTAAGGTAGGTATAAAGAAGAACGTGCAGAAAACACATGCACACTCTTTAAAAAAAATGTTAGGTATGAGTGTACCATCACAGTTTCCATAACTCTTTAGAATGTAGACATTGCTAAACTTGATTATAAAATTAAAGAGATCGTTAATTCTTATTTACACCAATGACAACCCCATTTTATGTCCAGGCAATCACTGTCCATTCCAAGGTTGCCTAGAAGAGATCGCAGAAAGCGGTAAGGCTCCTGCAAACAGGCGCGACGCGCGACGCGAATCGCGCGCGACACAAAGGCACCGCTCGTTGCGCGACTTGCGGTGCCTTTGTGTCGCGTGTCGCGTCGCGCCTGTGTGTATGAGCCTTTATGGGCGCCCATTGTATATTTGTAGTATTTAATTTATATTTATGCTATATTTTTCTAGCGTAAGTACGTAATAACACCAGCCTATTATTGTCCCACTGCTGCAAATGCCTCTTCATATAGAGAGAAGGCGGGATCGTTATTTCCGTATTTATTTTGCACTACGATGTCTTCAAACCTTCTAAATATGTTAATACCATGCAAAGGTCAAAACGACTATAAAGAAAATCGCAACAACCAGCAATCCAGTTAAAATGGCGTCTAGTCACAGTTTCATTGTCTGCATCACGTCTTATCTCATTCTTTATCCTCCGTTACATTTTACGAGATGCATAGAATAATACGACAAGCGATATACTGTTTCTTATTTAAAGTCAGGGACGTAGTATTCAAAATGTTTCCAGAAATAAAGTTGTTGTGACCGCCACAAAATAATATTGTTTTTTTTTTTCTGTTGTATTACATATTTTAAGTAAAGATCCGCACTGCCATTATGTTCGTAGACATTCTGGTCTAAATAAACGAAAGCAACACATCGTTTAAATAATATTTTTTTATGAATACACTTGTACAGATGCCAGCACATCAAGCTACTACAATCTGTCAAATTTCTTTAATAGATTTTAAACTTTATCACTAAAGCATAAGGTTCAAAGTTGATTGGGAAAATTTGACAGTTTCGGGTAGCTTGATGTGCTGGCGTCTGTACAATTATTTAGACCACTGCTGTCTCACAATCTTCACTAAAACATTGAGAGGGATTGTTCCAATGTCTAATATTCACCTGATAATTTTTCCCTCTGTTCGCAAGAGTCCAACTTTCTCAGGAGTCCAACTTTTATAACATCCATACAAGTCTTCGCATGAGCTTTTAATTTTTCGTACCTACAGATTACTTGATTATTATTTGCTTCACACCATACTTATAATCTACTGAAAGTCAAGTTAAAGTTGAAGTAGGACTGCTGAGCGGTCACGTTTTCTGCATACCCAGTGAGCTGTAGGCCAAACTCACTATGTGGAGCCCTGAGACAGCTAGGAGGCGTCGCCCGTAAAGATAGAATAGAATATATAATCACACTAATATTATAAAGGCGAAAGTTGGTGTGTGTTTATATGTTTGTTACTTCTTCACGCTCAAACGGCTGGACCAATTTTGATAAAAATTTGTATGGAGGTAGCTGACACCTTCTATTAACATATAGGATACTTTTTATTCAAATGATCCCACGGAATCGAAACTTATGTGGGTGAAACCGCGGGGCGTAGCTAGCAATAATATATATAGAATAGCTTGACAAAACTAACGACCAGTGGTCCATGTTAGCCCTGGATCGCAACCACTAGTAGTTATGGGGAGGCTTTTGTCCAACAGTGGGATGATACAGGCTAACGATAACAGTAACAACTCAAAGAGTAACTGCTACCCAACAACTTCGCGACGGTAGCTACCACAGGTTGCGTCGTAGCTCCTCAACCCGTTGGATTATCGAGTCTTACCACAAGCTCTAATACTCCTCTAACGTAGTTATTGGGGCCGGTGTAAGGGCGGCCACACAGCCTTGATTGGAAACGCGACCCGCTTTTGTCACGTAAATAGATGTAATCTACTGATGTTAGGTAGCTAATCAAGTGTGAAGACCGCCTAAACGCTGAAATATGACGCTAATATATATTTTGAAGCTTTTGTTACGCCTTAAAATGTCTGCTTTGGTGTACAATGGAGAATTTGGTTTTCGCATTTGAATTTTTGAATTATGGTAAATGTCGAGGTCTTTGTCGAAGTTAGTGTAGAGCTAATTTAATGCGATTCTGATAGATGCGAGACCTTTTTAAACTAAGAATCGTACCTACCAGTAAATTTTTTTAATGAAAATCCGTTTCCATAATCCTTTTCTTTTATTCGAAAATTTAATGTCATACAAAAACCCTATTTCTATTTAGGAATTAACAATTGTGAAATCTATTTAATAAAGAGAAAATATATTTTATCACAAAACCAACAATTAAATTGCTTTTAAAACGCTTTTTTGTTTTCCGGATCCAAAATCTAATGGGTTTCTGAAACTCGATATGAAAAAAAAAACAGCTGGTCCGCCCCCATGAAAATATACATTACAAAAACCCAAAAAAGAAGCACTCGGTAAATAGAAAGATATTTATATTTGAACCGTTTCACAAGCTTTAAAACAATCCGGAATTGCACATGATAGCTAAAACGGATTTTTGTACATGATAACTTCTGCCCGGTACTTTGTTTGCGTGAAATTTCTTGTACATGATTATACATGATTATACATGATTTATTTTTTGTAAGAAGGTTTGTAGGTACAAACGCTTTTACACGTCAATCATATTTTTTTTAAACTACATAGATGAGGTCGGCGTTTCCTATCTGACTACTCTGAGAAGAAAGGTGGAAACAAACTCAGAGGTCACAGTCTCTTTTAAAGTCCAGAAAAAATCATAGTCAGATCATGTGAAGACCATGTAGGTAGATTGGTGAATGATTTCATTCTGAAATGGTCTTTTAAGGAAAGAACCACACAAATTGAGCGGACATGTCCAGTCAGTGCACGCATTAATTGTCAAAAATCGTGCAACCCAACTCAGAACTTGAGCTCAACGATTCGACGAACAATACCAAAGAAAGGTCATTTGGGTAGGCCGCGTAAATTACTCAAACTCATCAACAACAGATCATGATTAAAACTAAGCTAAGAAGTAAAACAGAAAAAAAGAAATGACCCACATTTAGTCCTCACATTCACAATAATTAAATTAAAAAAATAAAAATATTTTACAAAGTAAAGATTCATGTCATTATTTATATAAAATGTCAATGTGTATATACGGTAGCTTTCCATGAATGAAAGAATTATCGGAATCGGATCAGTAGTTACGAATATTACCGCCCACATATCAACTCTCATTATTTTACCTCTTTAAAATATTAGTAGGTAAACTCCACCATATTCAAGAAATAGTCAAAGTTGTCTTAATGTCCAATAACGGGTACTAAAACCCTGTGATTCAATTCCCACACATTTCAGACCATAATTTAAACACGTCTATAAAGTTGGATGCAAATTAGTTCGGAATTACTCTCCGCCGCAGAAAGTTACGAACTTAAATTTATGCACTTTGCGTTTATAATAAATCTGTATAGAAGACGAAAGACTTGAGCATTCTAGTTTTTTATTGTAGGTACTATTTCGGGCTTTTTATTTATTTCCAAGTTTCGGAATGTTTTGGATTGTTTTGATGTTGGCTTTTGATAATTTGCTCTACTTGTGTCAACTTTGTTACCATGATGAATCGTCAAAATTCCTTCCTTAATAGCTAACTTTAGTTATAAAAGGAACTCTTGTGCCAAATTTCATGCTCCTGTGCCGAGTGATTATAAAAAGCTGTGCGTTGTCTGTCAGTGAATTTAATTTTTTTGTTAAGTAGATACTGAAGGCTAATAATTACAATCCAATTGTGCAACATATAACATTTGAACTAAACCACTGCAGTAACATTAAATAGGTTACTTAATTGCTTTGGAGTTTCTTGCCCATTCTTCTCCATATGAAACTACCTTTTGGAAGGGGCGACTAGATCAAATCTATTTTTGTAAAATTTTGACTTTCAAAAGTAACTTTTATGTGCCTATTTGAAATAGGTAAATTATTTGACTTTGGCTTTGCTGAACCCGTCAAGCCCCGCGCGTACCCTATGTAGTACAATGCAATAGAAAATCAATTGTCTCTCATTAGCGGAACTTGAGAGGTCATAAAAACTGTCAGACACCAAAATCATGGTTCCAAGAAGACATGATGCAATTTCAAAGTGGGTAAAAGTAACCAAATGATTATTTAACATTATATGTGATTTTATAAAATATATTTAATACTATGACTAAATTAATAACAGAATAAACGTATTAATTTCTGTCAACCAAACATTTTACATAATTTTTCACTGCCGAACCCTGAACCGTACGTATTCTCCTCCCTGAATCTTTAAATTGAAGGTGTCCCTTGCTAGAACGGCCGGTATTTGAGTCTTCTCACATGGGGACACTTCCATTTGCTGGAACAGCTGGTAAGCCATCACCTTGATCTCGCAGAGAGCGAATCTTGAACCTGGAATTAAAATTATCATTATCATTTACGCTTGAATGTCAATGGCTAAATGAAAATCACTGCTAACCATTTAGTCTAATGGTCGCTACCGTGGGGACGTTCGAATCCATGTCTGTCGTCGCTTTGTCAGATTATCCATTAAGAAATATTCAGCAAACGACTCGGAATCTTAACTTGTGCCCGAGCAACGGTTTCAGATGTACAGACGCCAGCACATCAACCTACCCGAAACTGTCAACTTTTCCCAATCAACTTTGAACCTTATACTTTAGCGATAAAGTTGAAAATCTATTAAAGAAATTTGACAGATTGTAGTAGCTTGATGTGCTGGCGTCTGTACCTTCTGTTACCTAAATAAGACTCATAACAAACGAAATATGTGTGAACTATCACTACGAGGATCTTATCGAGGATGATTTCTGTTTATATTTTAGAAATTATTTTGTATGTTCGTATTGTAAAAGCCAATTATTTTTATAAAGAGTAACCGTGGAGTTTCTTGCCGGCTCTTTTCCATAGAAAACGACCGGATTGGAACCGACCGATTGGAACCGTGCACCTAGCTTCTGACGTTTCATAATTGCCCATGTAGGTTTATGTGAAATAAAATATTTTGATTTTGATTTTTTGATGTTATCCATCTACCTACCCCTCCTGGAAATATAATTTGTGATGTTATGGAATAATCACGCTTGGCTTGGTACGGTTGTTGCAGACATATTATTACTAGATTTAGAAACCAATTTCGTAATATATCCATAGCCATTCAATATTCGGATATTGACATTCACAAAACATTGGCTGATAATAAAATAAAACCATATAAATTCCAGAATTTCTAATATGTACATATAACATCGATCAAAAGAGCATTTTCATATCCAAATCTGTAAGTATTTGCCTCGCTTGAATATATTAGTAAGTCAAAATCTAAAATATTGTCGCCAAATCCTCTAAGGATGGCCTAGATATATGCATATTTAAAACAGTCTCACTCCTAGACGGTTCTGTGCCAAATTCGCAAGTCAGAATTCTGAATAGTTCAATTCTTTCAAGGTAGGTAACCTTCAGATTTGATATGAATATGTATGATTGAAATAGCTTTGATATATTATTATCCTTGAAGGCAGGTGAAGGTCTGGCAAAACCAAACAGTAATCCATAAAGGGTTAGGCAAAGCGGGTAGTTGACTTAAAGCGGGCAAAACGGAATTCATAGTGAATTTAACCGATTGCTGAATTGTGCTTGTGTTATCTTTTGACAAAAAAATTCAGTTTTGTCTAAGTGTATCCTGCCTGCCTTTTCCCAACTATGCTGGGGTCGTCTTCCAGTCTAAACGGATACAACTGAATACCAGTATTTTACATGGAGCGACTGCTTATCTGACCTCCACAACTCAGATACTGGACCCAGATACCCTTGGTAAGACTGGTGTCTAAGTGTATATGATTGTATAAACTACAAAATATGTGTATAGTGATGTGGGAAAAGACTGCTTTCCCAACTATTCGGCACTGCGCTATAGATGATGTTAATGATTTGATTTTAAATTTACCAATACAGTTTCTAGGTCCAAGTCCAAACGGTAAGTAGGTGAACGGCTTAATTTTGTGCTTGTTCTGCTCCGAGAATCGTTCAGGGTCGAACTTGTAAGGGTCCGGGAAGAACTCGGGGTTGTGGTGGAAAGCCCACGCTGGGATGTTCGCGGCTTCTCCTTTACGGATCTGGAGGAATAAAAGAACAAAATAAGTAGGTGATAGTTACAATGGATATGTTTACATGGACGTTGTTAGGAATCGCAAAAGACAATGTGATTTGGAAAAAAAGGGGGAACAGGTATACAAAGTAAAATATCTACGTTTTGGAACGGGCAACTAGCTTCAACTTTCCTGTTAACTAGGTACTGACCGGCTCCTTGACAATCTAAAATTATCTGTTAATGCTTCTGTCTTGTTCTTGCTAGTTAAAAAAGTACACCTAATTCTGACCAGTTTTCGAAGGAGAACGTATTCTTAAACTTCGTTATGATACTCAAACTCAAACTCAAAACATTTATTTCAATTAAACCATTTACAGGCACTTTTGAATTGTCAAAAAGTCGGTCAGTCAGAAAATATGAAGCTAGTTGCCCATTCCAAAGCGTAGGTACCTATGGAGAAGAACGGGCAAGAAACTCCATGGACACTCTTTTAAATTATAGTTGTACAAATATATTAGTTACATCAATAATGTGAATTTATAATTATATGTGAGAACGATGTACAAAAGATGTACGCGTTAAGTGTCCAGAGTACAACAAATGGCAAGAAAACAACAATTCAATATTAAAATAATTAAAAATATGCCGAGGCAGCTAAGTGATATGACCAGCCCCAACTGACGGCGCCCGTTCACGAACATGACGCATAGATCGGCACCATTCAGCTCAACCATTTTGAAGGGAGCTAAATGATCCAACACACACGCCACCGTCAGCGAGACATTTGTGTGAGCATGACATACTATCAGCCGCCAGGGCACATTCAAGTCAATGAAAGACACATTACCCGGTAAATGGTACATAGTGTATAGTATATACATAGAACTCACATCTGTGCTATGCAATTATACAATACAAAGGAAATTGAGTTTATACAATGCAAAGATAGTCTTACAATCTTCAGCAGCTCCAACAGAATCTTCAAGTGTTAATCAATTAGTTGTGGTTGTGGAGCAGGACCAGCCTTGAGCCAGGCATTTTTATCAGCGATGTAATCCCCTAACTTATAATATGCCTGACTGCATAGTGTGCGTTTTATACAAGACTTGAATTTCGTCTCATTCATTTCAAGAATGTGGGGAGGTATTTTATTATAACATTTTAAACAGTACCCCATAAAAGATGAGTCTACTTTAGCCAGTCTGAAACCTGGTTGAACTAATAGGTCCCTATTTCTAGTACTATAATTATGTCTTTCACCTCTTTTACCAAAAAGATGTAAGTTTTTTCTTACATACATGATATTTTCGTAGATATATTGACAAGGCACCGTCATGATGTTAATTTCCTTAAACAGTTCCCTTAGAGAATCGCGCCTGCGGAGAATATAAATGGCTCTGATAGCTCTTTTCTGCAGAATAAAAATAGAATCGATGTCTGCAGCCCGTCCCCAAAGTAAAATACCGTAAGACATGATACTATGAAAGTAACTAAAGTAGACTAGTCTCGCGGTATCTACATCAGTAAATTGACGGATTTTTCTGACAGCATAAGCTGCTGAACTTAGCCGTCCTGCAAGAGATGTTAAATGAGGACCCCATTGTAGCCTTGAGTCGAGCGTGATCCCTAGGAAAACAGTTTCATCGACGAATTCTAGTTTCTCTTGATTCAATATTATCTCACAATCACTACTCTTGACATTTACATTACACATTCACACACATACTTAATTATGCTTTTCAATTAGTCCCCAGTTAACAAAAGAAACGCTCTCAAACTTACAATATAGTCCTTATCAGCTTTGGCATTGGCTCTCCCCAAGTTGTAGTCTTTAGTGCACAGTCTGTCCAGTGCCACAGCTGGTGGCCACAGTCTCAACACCTCTAAAAAATACACAGTTTTAACATAAAAAGTATAAAATCTTCTTATTATGTAGTTGAACTTCTTTAAAAAATACAAATATTGCATCTTTCTCAGGCTTCACTTAGAGAAGTAAATAAATTAAATCAATTATTATCTGTAATTATTGTTCAGCACGTGTCAACAATATTGAAAAAGACAGCGTTCCAAGAATTACATATGTTCATAAGAAACTATAAACAAAAGTTAATTCTCGTTTTTAACGAACTTTGCTGAGTGCGGCAATTAGCTGTTGAAGTACCTGTATGTCTGAATTCTACCTATACATTATGTCATACTTGTTGAAAGTCGTTTAGAAATCCGAAACGGTTTCAAAGCGTTTGTCACTTGTCTAAGCTCGTAGGTGTTGTTTTATCAAAAATAAGCTCCCCAAAAGATTTTCTTTAACTCGGGTCTAATATTCTGTATCGAAATCAGGAAGCTTACTATCAACAGCCTCACTGACCCGTATCGGACCATTTAAAATTTTAGACTAATCTGCTGTTCAAATGTACTTACAGGGTACTCCCTAGTCTTCTAGTCTAAAATGTTAGTGTGTTAATTGTTTTATTTTCCACTGAAGATCCGGACCAACATAATCGACGCCTCTATCTCTATGCGTTCCCCAATTTTCACTGTCCTAATTAATTATTTAATTATTGTCAACATTCATTTTCCTAATTTGAACACCGAAATAATTATTGTATGAAATTTAAAATAGATTTTGACCTCTGATTTTGTTTCGGTGTTACTTCTTAGAGTAGTTGGCTAGGAAACATCAAGTTCATCTAGTTTTATTACTCCTCCAAGTATATCTTACCTGAAATAACCATGTCTAGATAAGGCAGGTTCTGTATGGAGTTGAAGTCGAACTTGCCACCGTTCCGAGCCTCATTGTCCCTGATCTCTTGCACCAGCCGCTCCTGAGCGTCAGGGTGCACAGCCAGCTCGTACAGTAGGAACGACATCGCTGCTGATATTGTTTCGAAGCCAGCAACGAAAAATAGGATGGCTTGGGCAATCAAGTCGATATCGGACCATTCTGAAAATAAATGGTGGTTGTTTTAGGTTTAGTTTTTCTAGGGCACATATTAATATATATCATGCATAATGTTCCTACTACTGGGGTTCAAGGCTTCTTTCTGTGAGAGGGAGTGGGCCGTGTTAAGTGCGCAATGGTCGACATCAATTTGGTTAATATCTTGGATGACATGTATCTCTTAAGTCAGAGCCAGTACCACTGCTCTTTTTTCTTCTATATATGGTAGGTTTAGATTATTAATTCCTTTACTAGTAAGTTTAAAATTAAGGTAAGTGTTAAATTTTAAGTTAGTTAGGTCCTAGGAACTCTCATCATACTGACCTCTATTATTTTTAGCTTTTCCAACATCTGATTCCTCAACTGTAGCAAATCCAGTGTTCGCTTTCTCATCAGATTTCTCTTCATGGGTCAGTTTTCCTGAAAGAAAAAACCATTTATTTAAGTAAGTTGCTATGGAAATTAATAAATAGGTATGCATATTTATCAAAAACATAAATGGGAAATAAAGACCAGACTTGGAACTCGCAACATATGGTGCATCAGTGCATCGTTCATAGTTTCCATGCCATTTTGTATAATGGCGGGGTAATTGCGAACACACTAACAAGTTATAGCTTTTATTTTGACAGTTAAACAACATTCATTGCGTTATTTTAACGTTATTGCGCAAACAAATTTTTCGAACATAATGAACCAGAATCAGAAATCAGAAATATTTATTTGCCAACAATGTAGGTACAGGTTTGAGATGGTACAGAATACAATGTTGACGCTACATTCTACCTTACGGCGTGAAGCAATGGATTAGCAATATCTTAATCAAAATAATAATCTAAAATTATTCAGATTGTGATTGATAGAGTGTGAAACTAGGGTGCAGGTCACTTAATAAAAAATTGCACGTATGTCATTATACCTCATCGACATTCTCAAACGCCAACCAGTTAAAATAATTGTATTTTGGCTGATGGCTACGATGACCTTGAGTTTTTTATTTCCATTGAAGTGTATTCGATTGCAAAATTATTATACGTAATCTGTTTGATTATCCATCTATCATTAAGCTCATTATGGCATGGAATTTCCTGTTTATGTGAACCTTAATAACATGAAGGCCAGTTATGACACGAGGCACTTTCAAATGGTAGGTGTTTTGTTTCGGCTCATTAACGGATATTACGGATGTACTAAAGCTATGTTTTCCTGAAAAAGCAGTGATCGCCCACATAGCGTCCGCAATTTACCGGTGAATGACGTCACTAAAACGTTATGAAAGTAAGTAGGTGTGTTTTCCTAGAGAGCGTTTTTTACACCGTAAAATCAAATCCCGCTGCCCAAAGATTTAAATCGTTCACCGTACTTGTCGTGCGATAGTGTCCATACTGAGAAGAGTGACAATCAAGTCAAGTCACTGTGTTATTGTGCGTCAGAGTTGTCAAAACGAAACAGAAACGCGACTATCTTTTAACGCGGTAGGGCGAATTTTTGCGATATAAAAACTTGCCGCTGTCAAAATTTTCATAGCAACTGTCACTGCGGTCGATAAGTGCGGCCACCGCTATTTTAGGAGACCGTTGCTTAAGAGTATAGTCAATGGATATCTTGTTTCTGGTGATAAAATAACTGTGGCAATGATCTATCATTCTTGTTAAGTAGTTGATACCTCAGAAGCTGTAAAACTTGATGGAGTCTTTTTTTTTCAGGATGGTAAATCATCAAATGACCCCTCCCGCTCTGGGTGGAGCGGAAGGGAGTGTCAGACTCTTACTGACTAAAACCCACCCGTGTTCCTTCTTTAGCCTTTTATGTTCTGGGCCAGCGGTAACCCTTTCGGACAATCCCGCTGACCCGGCAGGCTTCGGCCTTAATAGGCCCCATCAATTTCCCGGGCAGGAGGAGTTTGACCCCCTCAGGTTGGGCAAGAGCCGCTTGAAGGCGGCCCCGGCCCGTTCCAGTTTGGGGGCCAAACGTCGAAAAACTCGACGAAGTTCCACCGGCTGTCGAGGACGAGACCCAGGTATTTCATCGTCGTCTCAGCCGTCGTCGCGCCAGGACTAGCGTGACGTTAGTTATAAATGAATAAAGCTACACTAAAAATTTAAATAAATTCCCTAACCCTACACAGCCATGATACAAGAATCTTCCAACATAACTTGACACAAGAACACTTCATACAGAAAATAAGAAGATTGAACTACCTACCTCATTCATCACTTTCTATGAGGCGTGATTTAGATCAAAAGCTGGGCTTTTCAACAATAAAAAAATTTTTTAAAAACTGACACATAAGAATGAATAATGAATTGGGTTAAATATTTTCGACGTTCGATTAACATGACTTGATTGCTTCAAAACAAATGCAATGCCTTAGATACCATTCTTAGCTTCCATGAGTAGATGTATCATGTCAGGTCTGACAATATTTTTCTTCTGTCGTTCGGCCATAGCACCCATTACTATGCTTTGGAAGAAGTTATTCGTGGCTTCAGAAAACAGTTTCACGTTGAATTTCTGTAACAAAAGTAAAATATAAACTCGTATACTAATATTTACAAGCTAGCACACAAACATAATAATATTATGCAATTATATCAAAAAGGGGAAGAGTTTATTGGGCATCAGTAAATTTGGCCATATCGCTGTCAATGGGAAAAGTGCCCAAAGGCTGACAGCATTAACACGTTGAATGACAATGCAAAACTGGTCTAGGGTGTGGAGCCAGACCAAGAGATACAGAAACCCGCAGGGCAGTATGTGGCGAGCTGTTGAGCAGTAGCGACCCCACGAATCCTACTCACTCCCGGAAGATGTTTTGACCCTCGTCTCTGGCTTGCTTTTATTGACCGGCTAGAGTGAATACTGACGAGAAACAGAGCTCGAACCTCTTTCTTGCTTTTATTGGCTGGCTTGAGTGGAGATTCGCAAGAGCATACGTGCTTGGAGGAAGACAGTATTCCAGTTCCATCCATGGCCCCGAAATTTGCAAATATCTATATAGTTGCTTTATTTTCAGGCAACTAAGGCTTGTAAACTAAATAATCTTACAAAATAATAAACTAATACGTAATAAAAACATCACTACAAAATCTATTTGCTACGTCGCGTTGGGTGGGCGACGTATTGTGCTACGTCACGTAGCCTTCCTCGAAAACGCCGATACAAGACATCCGTGGGTACCTAAGTAACTATTTGATTATTAAAATGAAACCAGCCGTGAAAATCTCCGAAACAGTTTTCTTCGCACTCAATAGAGCAAGTAATCAAGCTTGTCATGATCACCAATAACCGTGATTTTATCGGAAATCGTTCGATGGGCTATATTCAATTCCTGACGTTGATACTATTTAGTACCTTACATAATACAAATACAATATAAGACGCGAGTATATTTATCATAATAATATTACAAACTAAACTATCAAATTAAGCCATAATTATATCCTTAGATAATTTAACCTGGCCTTATTAAAATCTAGGTAGCTTTTTAAGCTTTCATCATTTCATCTTTCATATCATTTATCATTATCATTAAGCTTATTATGGTTGCACTTCAACCAAAAACTATTTCGTAGCAAGTACTTTTTTCTCGAATGGGAACAACCTTTTTGTTACTGTTTAGAAACAATAGTGTCAAATATACTCCCGGACTCTTTAATCGAGTCACGCTGCACTTTTTAGGGTTCCGTACCAAAATGGTAAAACGGAACCCTTATGGTGAGACTCAGTCTGTCTGTCTGTCATAGCTGGATATCTCAAGAACCACTAATGCTACCAACTTGAAATTTGGAATAGTTTTACAAACAATGCAATATAGTTGGGAAAACGTCATCACGTTTGCCCAACTATATTGCAAATAAGAAAGAAATAAAAATATATGTATAATTTTTGCAACAGGGACTGAAAGGGGGTCTGAAAAATTCGAAGTAGGGCTACTAGGGCATGTGGGGTATCATATGAAAGAACGCAGTTTGCACATTCTCAAAAACTTTTTCTTTTTTTTTAGGCCTCATTTTTTCTTTGATGAAAAATGCAAATAAAAATTCCGTTCGGGGGAACAAGAGATAACAACAACAACTTCAGAGATAAGGGGGGGCCCTTATCTCTGAAGTTTGATAAGAGTAAAATCTGAAATAATTCTATGTGATAGAAGTTTATGTAAAGATTACAGGAAAAACAAAACAGAAATCATCATCAAAGTTATATTAGTTCCACTATCGGTCATGAGATGGCGCTGACATAAAACTGCAATATTCTACACCGCAGTGCACAGTTTTAAAATTCTCTGATGAATATAGGCCTTGCCGAAAATTTAAAAACATGATGGTGCGGAACCCTCGTTGCACGAGTCCCACTCGCTCTTGCCCGGTTTTTTGTATAAAGGTCTGTATGGTCATGAATTCAAATTTGGAAGAATGATGACACCAGTATGTCTGCTTCAATTGTGTACTGCATAAAAAGTTTTTTGTTGACTCATGATTATTTTTATGATTTAGGCCTTGAACCGTTACATGTAAATGCACGTACGAGTAGCTTGATTAAGGAACCCGAGAGTGTGATATTATATGTTATGTTATATGAAATAGGCATTTTTCTTGTTCAAACATTGTAACAATATAAAAAAAACCCCTGTTTCATTAATATTCATCGGGTAACCTCGACCCGTTGGGACACAGGGTCGTCGGACCACCTTGTGGGAGGCCTTCCAACGCTACGTCTTCCAGTACCCGATCGCCACTCCAGAACCAATATTCCTAGTGGGACACAATATTCCTAGTTATATAGTTTATTTAATTATTTTGGCTCACCTTCATAAGAGCAGGGAACGAAGTATACCCGAAGAAGATCAGGATTCTTTTAAAGCCAGAAGTAGCAGTTTCATAACCAACAGAGTAGAAGTCGTTGTTTCTCTCGTCATGGGAGTTGACCTTAAGGCCGAAGGCACAGGAAGCTATGACGTCATTGGCATAGCGCGTCGTCAGATCCTTGGTGTCCACATCCACGTAGTCAGCTGTAGAGTTCAACGGGTCTTTTTAAGCAGTTGAACGACGTTACTGTTTTGCTGAAGAGTTCAATACTCAATACTTAATATGTTTATTTAGTGCATTTCGCAATGTGAACTTAGGTGGGGAGGTTTTAAAAAGACATGGGGGCCCAAAAAGGCCACTTTGGCAGAATCAAAGAAGGATAACATTATGAATCATAATAGACAGTTAACTGTTAAGTTAATCGATTATCAAATCCCATTGGTGAAGGATTTGTCAGTTATTTTTATTTTTGTCTGTGCTATAATGCAAATCAATCCAATCTCTTTGATTATACCTACGTAGTGCAGCAAAAAAAAAGAAAAACACGGACTGTCATCGCCATATTATAATTCATAATGTTATCTTTTTATGATTCTGTCAATGTGGCTTTTTAGGCCCCAAAATCATTGTGGACCCTGTCAGGCACAGAAAAGTGGGAGACAGGAAGAGGGCTTTAACTTTATGATTTCCGTCAAGAGCTACAACAACTACCGCTTCTGCGGTTTCAGCATCCCCATCATTGTCTTAATTATCCTACTACCCTTATCCCAATATACATATTTGGACACTTATAGGTACCAATTTATTTTCAGCGCAGTTTGTCTTTATCTTCCATATAAGTTTATCAGCCGTCGTTTCAGTAATAAAACCCCTTTTAAGCCAGTATTATAAATAACAACATAATAACAGACGTTAACATAATAAAATAATATAACAGTATTATCGTTATTATTAAATTTCAGAACTCTAGATGTAAATTGAAGGACAGGAACTGTATTAATTCCAGCCCCTTTGTTAAGACCAGTTACATTATGTTACTGCCACTACATAGATACACCACACATGGCAATTGTTGTATGTGATAACATAACATACATAATCAGCCACTGCTGGGACACAGGCCTCCTCTCGGTGCGAGGGAGTGGGCAGTAATCCACCACGCGAGCCCAGTGCGGGTTGGCAGATTTTGTTTGTGCAGAATAAATAATTTTTCTTTTCTTTCTGTCTTTTCTTTTCTGATGTCACATGTCTTCGAATTTTTCGGTTGGGTTCGAACCTACGACCACTTGGCCATCACTGCTCGTTGTATGTGATAAAACTCTTAAAACTTCTACTAACTGACCTCCGGATTCCTTGATCTGCTTCTTCAGAGATCCGATCATCTGGTCGCTAACCTCCATCATGAAAGGCACCATGGCTCGCATCTTGGAGCTGGTGAACGCTGGACTCAATGTGGAACGCATGTCTTTCCATTCCTGACCTGTACAAAAATATTTGAGATGTTGTGATTGTCTTGAATTTTATTCTTCTTTTTTCTGTTTTCCTAACACATACCGACGTATTTTTTTTAACTTTTATGTCCTTAACGTTTTAGTTTCTAAGTTCTTCTTCTTCAATGATTCGTTCAATCATGATAGCTGCTATAATACACCTTCAACAATAATATGCTTATCGACACATTAATGACCCCCTTTTTTTTCAGGATGGGAAATCATCAAATGATCCCGCTCCGAGCCTGGTCCTGATCGGACGGTGAGCTACCCAATACTCTCCGCCCGCAGGCCCGCGCCTACGGTGACCGGGAGTCGTCGATTACTGTTCCCTTACACTATGTTGTACATTTTTACTGTTGCTCTATGACATTATGCTGTGCTAAGGCCTTTTTGTCACAAACATAATTTGTAAAGAGTTTTTTTTTTTGAGTGTGCGCAATTTTCTTTATTTTTTAAAGTCTAAAACTTTAACTAGATACCACACCTCTCAAAGAGAACAGGTTCCTGCCGAACAGAGGCTCCACAGAATCGTCCACCAGCATGCGATGATCCAGGAAGTGCTCGAAGTCCTTGACTGCGATCTTCTTCACTAGTTCCAGGTCTCGAATCATCACAACACCCTTCATGAACTCGTATCTGCCTACGAACCTAGAAAAGATTTTCATGAGATCAGTGGTAAGCTAGTCGACAGATATCTTCTTAATAAATATCTGAAATTCTTTCTCTCAGTGACAAATAACGCACAGCCAAAACCGCTGGGTCTAGAAAACATGAAACTTTGCACGAGAGTTCCTTATATAGCGAAATTGAGCAATAAACATTTCAATCCCCTAAAGGGATATATATTATAATAGGGATGATAGTGTGGCACCCATGATATCACCTTACCAATGGGTGCCAAAGTTACTACGTACCTCTCTTCCGGAAAACTCTGATACATATCGTTCAATGATTCAGCGATATGTTTTTTCCGCATCAGCTCGTTCATCAAGTTACCCACCGGTGGAACTATCTTGAAGTGTTTCACGCCGTACCGGCTGAACCGCGAGTAGGCCTGTCGCATGTACAGCACCACGGCTGTGACGATCACGCCGAGCCATATAAGGGCTAACATTATCTAGAAATAAACAGGTAGGTACAATATTTGGATTTCAAAGAGTGTGCAAAAAACACCATGGTATCGACCGCACAATACGTATGATTTGGTCGTAATGGGGATTCTGGAAGGATTAAGTCTGATAGTGGACAGCTGTTGGCTGGAATGATGAATATTATTGATGACGTTGAATGATATCCATGAACATCGTACTTGCCAACTAGTAGCTATGTCAGGTTTTTAGAACATGTGGAACGGTGGCTGTCCACTCATTTGACGTATTGATAAAGCAATTGTGTACTTAAGTACTTTGTTTGTTTTATTGGATACAACTTAATACATAAAAAATATGTATAGCTCAATGAAAACATGATTTAGATAAAATAGCAGTAAATAAACAGATCCATTAATTAAATTAAGAAGCCAACCATTTGACAAACTTGATATCCGCACTGGAATGATTTAAGAAACAAATTGAATTGAAAATCGAGAAAAGTTAAATTAAATTGAAAAGTTTAACAAAGTCAATCTCCTGTCTGTCCTTGCCGGGAAGTTACCTTGAGTGTATAAATTGTAGTAGTTTCGTAGGATCATCGACAAAATACACATACTTTAGAATCGTTGTCGATAAATTAGATACATTGAACCATTTATAGTTTACTTTTCTTTCACATCACTACAACAGAACTGTAATTAAAAAAAACACTTGTATTCTCTACTAATTCACTAACTCAGATACAACAATATGACTCATTGTCAAACACGAGTGATTTTGCCCAGTGACTCCTATGGAATGTAAAACATACATAAAATATCGTTTGCTAGTAAATACATAGATACCGGTACAGGTTTTATAATGTCTTGTTGTATCGCCAGTTATCTACGTAATCTTTGTTTAGCATATATTACGTCATGCTATCTGGACATACATAATATACATATACATGTATATTGTATATGCATCAAAATCCATTGCGTAGTTAAGAAGGACAGCGCTTGTCTGTTTGTGACCGTGCTGTTCTTCTAAACTACGCAATGGATTTTGATGCGGTTTTCACCTTTATTTAGATAATTTATTAGATATTTAGGGAAGGAGGGAAGGATAAATTCCGGAAGATTTATCACATAATTCTTCCCAAATCTATCCTTTCCTTACATTAATATTTAATATTGACAAGTTAAAAAACCGAGCGAAGCAAGGGCGGATCGCTAGTTATGTACCTACTATCTACAGCTGCATGATGGATATCTATGTATAGGTACAGTGTCACAAACAAAGTGCTACAAAGACGATTTTTGCTTGCACAGTGACCAAGTTTTTTACTGATATTAAAAAGGTGAGGAATGATGGCTGCAGTTTATAAAGACTAATCGTTTCGTTTATTCTACAGACATAATGATTATGTGATGATTCGGGATCATTATTTTTTTTTCTCTACGAACGATCGTAGAGACAAGGTTTCCCGTATCTAAATCAGGGTGGGGGCTGGTGTTTATGAAACAGTTTAGATAAATTTCGAGTGCCAGTATGGAGATATTTATGAAGACACTTTTAAATGTCCGTCCACGATAACGTTATAACGTGCACGTGTTTCCGAAAATTTGATGGCCGTGGATGTCCACGATAATATCGTCACGTTAGACATTATAAAGACGCACGTTGTGTGTATGTCCTCATTTAAATAAAAATCGTCTTGTCGGTAGTTTACCTAACGTATGTATATATAGGATGCACGTCTCACTAGTTAGCATCAATTAAAACTGGGACGTATTAATGATTATTTAACCCGAGTCAAAGTCAAAGATCGCAGCACTATTAAGCGGTCGTTATGATTCCGACAAAGATAATAAGTACTTGCTGCCATTAATGGACTACTTCTTTGATTTCTGGGCGCCTAGTAGTTTTATTGAAGTATTCCACTTACATAGAGCATCGATTTCAACGGCGCCTATACTCCATTTCAAATAGGGTTCGATATTTAAATAAACCTTTTTTAAAGTCCGTTCAACCGATTTGGAATTCTATTGTTGGTGGCATGCCATAAGGCACCATCCTTATGCGTACGGTATAGAAGTCAAAATCGGTTGAACGGATTTAAATAAAGGTTTATTTAAATGTCTAATCTTATTTCAAATGTAGCATAAGTTATTCCACTTACGGCAATTACATTTTTTTGTTAAAAATATGATTGATATTTTATTTCACTAACGGCGAAATCCTACAAACAGTTTCTAGTGATGGAATGAAATCTACATTCTACGTATTCTGTCATCTGACAATAACATCTGTTACACACGTAAAGCGTAGTAAGCGCGTAAGCGTAGGTACTACCTACCTAGTAACAAACAATTAGCAGCCTTTTTGATAGAGCCTGCTTTATTCTTCACAGAACCACCAGACCGTGGCTAAAACCACCCATACATAGAGAATAGAGATACTTAGCATCATTCGCAGGGTCCGACGTGGTAGATTAAAATCCAAGCTTCGAAACAAATAAACCTGTTTTTAAAGGACTTCAATAAAGGAGAAGATTGTGAATTTGGATGTTTATATAATTATATATTTTATTTTATGTATGTTCGGACATCATATACCTACATACCTATACGGATTTGCAAAATATTTTTTTAATAGATAAGGTCTGCCTCAGGGATGTTCTCTTAAACAGGAGATCACCCATTTTGTTCGGCGACTTGGGATAAAAAATAAAAAGCCGGCGTCGGTGGTTCCGCATTTTCGTTTTTTAACACCGACTTCCGAAATTAAAGTTATTATTCACTTAATAGCGTTTTTTTTTGGAAGTCGTTTGTTTTCAATAATAAAAAAGATGTATAGAACGTAATTTGATAACCGCAAGTTGTCATGATGATCTTAAGTACCATTATCATCATGACTAGCTTCTAGTTTAATTTTCACCAAAGTGGGCAAGCCTTATTTAAACACTATACCAAAACAGTCGATAGGTATCATTAGTAGTTGCTCAAATAAGTCGCTGAGACAGCACTTTATTCCTTCACCACTAGCTGTGCTCGCGACTTCGTTCGCGTGCGTGTCGGTGCGGTTTCAATTTTTTGCATGAAACCCTAATCCTGCTCCTTAATTATTCCTTATCAGCTATCTGCCAGTGAAAGTCAGTTTCGGAGAATAGTCGAAACTAACAGACAGACATACAAAAATTAAAAAATAGTTTTTTTGTTATTAGAACCGTATAAAGTACTTTTTTATGCATTTAGTAAAAACCTGTTATTTTGACATTACAAACAGACACTTAAATATTATTTATTTGTATTCGTATGTATGTACGTATTGTATAGATACATGTATGTTATGTTATTGAAGAACAGTGATTTGGCGATTTTATTTTTCATTATTCCACAAAAAACGCCAAATATATGTAGGTATATTGTATATGCAAAACCTTAGGGGTTTGCCGGTGCGTTGCAAAGACCAAGGGAAATTGCTCGGTTGAGGTTATAATTTCATCAAAACACCGAATGTAATGCAAAATTCAATGAATCGAACCGGAACCGGAACTTTGCAAACTTTGTTGTTTTTTGCAAACAAGTTCCGGTTCACAACAATCTGTAACTACTACGAGTATTGTAGATACCCCGCGGTGGGTTTACTCCTGCCTATAGATACAAAACGGGTTTTAAGCGTTGCTAGAGACTCAATTCTATCTTCTTGTACATTTTGACGTTCTAAAGTGCCTTGTAAGTGCTTATTTGAAATAATAATAAAGTCAATACGACTTTGACTTTATATTTATTAAATAAATATTCAGCATTAGGTTCTTGTTTACACTTAAATCCAGTCTAGACAGATTTTACATGAAAATTGAATATAGGAATATTGCTAGATATAATTTAAGATCTGGTGTTATTGGAGCTGGATCTATCCTCAGTTGAGCACTGCTGACCCAATTGCGGCCCAGTAGTTACGACCTCTACTTACCTCTACTTAGGTCTTGGGTTTTAACCCACCCAGGTAGACAAGCTTACTTCATCACAACAGTTGTTAAAACGACGAAATAGCGTGTATCCAATTATTTGCTTAAGGTACTATTACGAAAGAAACGGAAATCTGCTCGACATGTTATTCATTGTTTTTTTGCAGGGAGTTTCTCGTTGTTCTATAGCATCTTATGTCAAGAGAGGCTTCTATTAAATTAAATGAGAAAATGTCGAGTTTCCCTCACATTCGTAAACCGATACAACTCAAAAAAAGTAAACTTCTTTCTAAAAGCCAATAAGATCCTCCTTCAAAATAAATAAACCTTAAGATACACTTCCACCCCGCCTGCGTAAGCCGACCTCCTCATTACCAGTCGCGCCTACGCGTTCATTACGTGCGACGACGCGTCATTCATTGCGCGATCGGCTCCGGATTAAAAGATAGAAAAAGGTGAAAAATTACGGAACCCACCGGCGGAGATTACAAGCCGGATTACCCTCGTGTCATTTATCAACTTCATCTCGGTGCTGCTGGAGTTAGGGCGGGCTGTGGTACGAGAAAATGTCGAAGCGATTGTGGGATCAAACGATGTATTTTTTTTCATAACTGTAATTTGGTTAAAATTAAGAATAAACTTATTGTTGGATAACTATGGTTTCTACTACTGTAAAACCTTCTAGGGCATTTGGAGTCTTTGGTCAACTGGACCCATTCGAACTGGACCCGCGGGTCCAGCTGTTGACCTAATCACATTTTGATTTCTTTTTTTATACAGCCTTTTCTGTGCGTTTCTAAAGACAGGTAGATTCTTTGCCAGATTCGTACCCTTGTATATCGACGGGAGCAAAGTAAAAAAAGACAACTGCAATTTTGAGATTCTTGGTTTTTTGTAAAAACTAACTTAAAATATCATGTTCTACAACATAGCAAAAACAAAAATACAAATATCACCTTATTTTTGGTACTTTTGTCACGTAAAAGAAGACAACTACGCCTGTTTTGTGAAATTGCACGATGTAGATGCGGATAACTACCGCCTGGCCGTTTATACGCGGGACGCTCGGGGGACCAGCGGTCAGTCATATTTCGTCATCAGTCAGATGACATGTTCTTCGCCGGCCGGCACGAATTTTGTTTGTTTTGGTTTGTTAAGTGATAAGTGTGTGTAAAAGTGTTATCATATAAGTAAACAGTTTGGGTTCAACACAATAGACATGGAAAGACGTAAATTATTGGTGAATTTGGGCAAAACGAGACGACAATGCGATATTATGAACCGAGAAGATCTATTTGAATTCCCACGTAGAAACGACCAAGTGGTAGTTAACACAGTTGTCATATTTTTAAGCGCAATGTAGATGCAGACAACTACAATATCTCTTAAATTAAACATAATTAGAAGAAATGAAATATACATGTGGATATATTATTAAATAATGAAGCAATGATGAAAATTTCAATAAATTTGGTTTAAAATTGACAAAATGGGAGCAATTTTTCCTATTATACGCTCTCCTGAAAAGTAGCTGTTTTGTAGATGACTCTTTTTACTTTGCGCCCGTCTATATGTGCCTTTTTGTCTCGACTGTATCCACGAGTAGCTTTAAACAATATATGTTCTTCAAAGTTTGAATGTGGGTCCAGTTAACCAATAAAAATACAGAAAATAAATGATGTGGTCAACTGGACCCGCGGGTTCAGAAGCGACCGGGTCCAGCTGACCGAAGACTCGAAATTTGAGTCAAAATAGTCACTTTGATAAAACGATAACGAACCTCTTGAAGTAATAATAATAAAATAAATAAATAAATATCTTTTTTTTATCATAATTTCTTTTTTTTTTCAATTTGTCGTCCGGATTAGCGCTCGTCTTAAAACAAATAAGACACAGCAAAGTGTATGCAAGCTGTAAATGATTGCAGGTATTAAAATGACAGACTTTTTACTGATTGGTATTTCAAATACATGCATAACAAACGCACAGACGCCAGCACATCAAGCTACTACAATCTGTCAAATTTATTTAATAGATTTTCAACTTTATCGCAAAATCATAAGGTTCAAAGTTGATTGGGAAAATTTGAGAGTTTCGAGTAGCTTGTTGTGCTGGCGTCTGTGCAAGAATTTTTTGACACGGGGCTAAAAATGAACCGCCGTATCATTTTTTCAATGATCATAATTGTGATGCTGTTCCACAAACGATGGGACACTTAATATTGTATCCTGCATGTCCTGTCAGCTGCATGTTACAGGAACTGGTGGACGCTGGTGATGGCACCAAACAAGTAGCCGAATTCTGGGCCGACTCCATTTAGATTGCTATCGACACGCTAAAAAAGAATGATAATAACAATGCCAGGGTATTATTATCCCACTGATTGGCAAAGGCCACTTTGTCTTCACATTTCACAAAACAATTGCACAACTGTTTAAACTTTAAAGCGCCAAAATTGTGTCGATGTCCCAGTCACAATGTATAATTTTAAAGGCTTGAATTGTAGTACCTAAATTCCATTTGCTAGAAATATCTTGTAACTTGTACTCCCGCCCGAGGCCGCCAGTGACAGTGATGCTGGGCCAACATCCCGATAACTAATACTTGCCCTGGAATATTTGACACCAAGAAAAACTATCTTAATTCAATTCCTTTTTCTATCTCATTTATTTTGTACATTTCTTGCTTATTATTTATAAATTAGTGAGGAAAGTAATTTAGTAAGAGTTTGAGAACCAAACCGTCATGGAAACGGAGTAGGTAATATTTATTTTTATTTAAAGATTATTCGGGGAATGTTTTTAGACTCCATGGATTAATTTTATTATAGTTATAAAACGAGTGAGTTTTGTCTTAGTGTAATCATTTCTTCGTACCTACTTAATCTTTATTAATGAGTAAAGGCTTTTCAAACAGAAGCGACACGACACGTGACACAAAGGCACCGCAAGTCGCGCAACGAGCGGTGCCCTTGTGTCACGCGCGATTATATCGCGTGTCGCGCCTGTTTGTAGGAGCCTTAAAACAATGTCAAAATTAATTTAAGCAAGCCGTAAGCCCGATAAAACTTCCAAGGGGCCTTAGGGGAGGAGTTTCCAAAAACGATACCTGATACCTACAGCAAACTCTCATTTACAAACAGAAGTCTAAATATCAACTTCCATGTTTCTAACATTAAAAATAACGTGCTTCCATGCAAACTTTCATCCCCAATTTAACCCCTTTAGGGGGTGATTTTTCCAAAATACTTCCTCAGTGCTCACCATTGCAAAAGAAGAATGCAGGACTCCTTGTAATCTGAGAGTCGCATTAAGACTTCGCGTATTAATTCGTATATTTGTAAAAATACTCTCAAAAGATAGATCTCGGTTAAATTAAGGTAGGTAATAGAAGCATATTTTTTTAATATTGGGTTTCGCCATAAAATCTTTGTTTAAAGAGCAAAGCTTGCGTTTAGACTAACCCCCTGACATCGAAAACCATGCTTCTAGTCTCAGTGGTTAGATTTATACGTTGTCTGTCAGTGAGTTTTTAGATAAAATAGTATGTTAAGATTCTAAAACTTTCGGTTCAGAAAATGCAGGAAACTCCTAAAACCTCAACCTCCTAAATCATCAATAAAAGTTACATTAGTTCCACTATCGGTCAAGAAATGGCGCTGACATAAAACTGCAATATTCTACAACGCAGTGCACAGTGTTAAAATTTTCTGTTAAATATAGGCCTCGCCGATGAAAATTTAAAAAAATATGATGGTACGGAACCCTCGGTGCGCGAGTCCAACTCGCTCTTCTTTTAATATGATGTTGATTTTTAGTGTGACAGGAATCGCGATTCGACGCATATCGATGTGAAGTGGTTATCGAGGAGTTCGTTAGTTGTAGTTGTTTTTTGTAACGTTCATGTAGAGTCAGCAACGATACTTCTGAAGAAACGAATATAAATATTTCGACAATAATAATATTCTGTCTCTTTGGTACAGTGATAGCTCAGGAGCAGCTCAGTAGCAACACTAGCAGCCCAGCGTCTGGACATAGCATAATCAGGCTACACTGTTCCCAAAGCTGGGAAACAGACCTACTCTCTTTGAGAGAGGGTCGGCTGTAATCCACCACGCCGGCCCGTTGCGCGTTGGTAGATGTCACATGTCTTCGAATTTTTGGTTCTAGGACATGCCAGTTTCCTCACGATGTTTTCCTTCACCGTTTTGAGAGCAGTGGTGATTAAATTATTTACACAAAGTAAAGCGCTTGCCTGGGTTCGAATCAACTCGTAAGGCGGGGCCGACAACACTAGGGTCACTGGGCTACCACTTCTCTGTCTGGATATGTATAATTGCTTATGTAAATAGCTGCTAACTAACGTTACTGGCGAAATTGTACGTTACTAAGTACAAGTATAGGTCTAGACGCCAGCACATCAAGCTACTATACAGTCTGTAAAATTTCTTTCATAGATTTTAAACTTTATCGCTAAAGTATAAGGTTCAAAGTTGATTGGGAAAATTTGACAGTTTCGGATGACTTGATGTGCTGGCGTCTGTACAAGAGAATTGGGTGAATTGGAAACTTACAGTAAGTATTGTATGTGTGTTAGGTAAGAACAATATAGATTATTTAGGTCAAAGTTGATTGGGAAAATTTGACAGTTTCGGGTGACTTGATGTGCTGGCGTCTGTACAAGAGAATTGGGTGAATTGGAAACTTACAGTAAGTATTGTATGTGTGTTAGGTAAGAACAATATAGATTATTTAGGTACAATTCCTCTCTGATAATAAATAACCCACATCGTGTAAGCTGAGCGAAACATTATTAGCACTAAACTGAGCTTGTTTATCGCTTCCTTCAACATTCGTCGGTCATTAAGCAGTCTACACACCAAACCCGCCGACCCGCCGACACAGCCCGGCTAGATGTCCGGCGGCTTTTATTTCAAAAGAATCATGTCGGCGTCTTGTACCCGCGCGTGTCGGCGGGTCATCATGTCGGCGGGTCGGCGGGCTTGGTGTGTAGACTGCTTTAATCAACATGCTGATCATTACCGGTCTATTCAAATGTATGTTTCAAATTAATAAAATATCAACTTTATTTTAATGGTAATTAAGTTGATTTCAGAGTGACTAACACTATTGAAAAAGTTACAAAAAAGTTTGAAGTTATAGCGTAAACTGAACTTTATTGTTTAGGATTTAAAGTTATTTTTCCATAAACTCTTATTTGTTTACATTTTTGGCAAATAAATCGCGAATGCAGATTATATGAAATATAACATCGCTGTATAGAGGGGTAGGCAGGAGAGTATACTTCAAATACCTACATGGTGTTGGACATGTTGTTAATCCCAAGTATTGGGGGGCAAACTGGCCAGTACCCAGCCACAAATTTCTAATCTGGCTATTAAGAATTTCCTGGTGAAATGAACACTGTATCCGAAACGGAAATCGAACCTATCACACCAGTACACCACGCTGTTCAGTCGCACTAGTCATACGCCAATGTACACACTTTCTAATTATATTGAAAAAAAACGCCTTATTCATGTAAAAGTAAAAGCCAACATTCTAGAACAAATTATTAATTTACCCGTCCCAAAAATGTTAAAGGAAACAATTTTTTTTTGCGAACCTTTCGACTGTAGCGACATCTATCTGTAGCAATTAAAAGTGACAGTAACGAGTGTGTTCTTGTCATAATCTGAGCACCTTGTTATTTTTCATACTTTTCAGCGTATTGCTTGAGCCTTAATGAAGTCTGCATTATAAAAACTTACGAAAAAAATCAGGTAACTTTGCAGGATTTCTCTTAAAAAATATGGACTTACATTGTAGGCACTAGGATCTCAGTAAGGAATCGTAATGTAGACATTTATTATTATTTTAGGTTAGCTATCTACTTTTTACAATAGAAAGTTCTGTTAGATTTCACAAAAAACAACCCTAATCCAATAAACGATGACATTTTTGTGTCCAGAACAAACAAGCAGAAAAAGCGCTGCGGCATCAGCGATGTATCACACCTACCCTCACACCGCGAAAGTCAGCGAAAGAGCTTCTGCTCTTTCGCTGACTTTTGTGGTGTTAGTAGACGAGGGCCAGCTCTTACCTACATTTTACCGGTAGGTATTATTTCCGTTTTCATAAATCGATATTATTATCAACACTTTCAACAATATTCTTGATTATAGCAGTCTTTAGGGTCACAAGAGTTATCGTGAAAATAACATAAATGTTTTATTTACAGACTAGCTGCGCTCCGTGGTTTCACCCGCTTATGCATCGATACGGTGGGAATATCGGGATAAAAAGTATCCTATGTGTTATTCTGGTGTATTAGCTATGTTACTGTAAAGTGTGATCAAAATCCGTTCAGTATTTTTTGCGTGAAAGACTAACAAACATCCATCCATCCATTCTCACAAACTTTCGTGTTTATAATATTAGTATGTGATTACTTTAATTGTTAATCTCAGCCATTCTCTTTTAGCTCGATTCTCGGCAACTCTCATCCAGCTGCTACCAGCCACCCTGCGAAGATCTTCGCTCCACCTAGCCTGAGGGCGTGCTACCTTATGTTTGCCGATTCGCGGACACCATTCAAGAACAAAATTAGCGAAACGAGCGTGAGCGTTGATCGAGCTAAATGGCGTACAATGGGAGAAGCGTATGTAAGGGAAGGCCTGCGGGCGGAGAGTAATGGGTAGCTCACCATCCGATCAGGACCAGGCCCGTGCCGGACAAGCGTACGTGTTCCACGCGCGCCTCAAAGAGATATCAGCATCAAGTGAAGGGACCCGTCAGGGCCGAAGCCTGCCGGGTCAGCGGGATTATCCGAAAGGGTTACCGCTGGCCCGGAACATAAAGGGCTAAGGTAGAACACGGGTGGGTTTTAGTCAGTAAGAGTCTGATACTTCCTTCCGCTCCACCCAGAGCGGGAGGGGTCATTAGATGATTTCCCATCCTGAAAAAAAAAATCGTATGTCCAGCAGTGGACTGCTATAGGTTGATATAATTAATGATAGTTCTCTTTTATATTATTATGATATTTTTATAGTGAACTATCAAAATTACCGGTATAGTTCATAGCGCGTAAAATCTGCATATACTGCGAGTTCAAAACACCATATTTCCTTGTTTTACGTAACTACTCTCAAAAGAATATTGTTTACCACAACTTCACGCCCATACCATAAGCTTCAGTACACACTCCTAATAATATATTAGCCTATCAATACATCTTTTGTTTCTCGTCTTTAGGCTCGAAGTCGGCGTCGCGGCTGCCGTTGTATAAGCGGTTTACATGTAAATTAGTTCGCGTCATGTGCCCTGGGAGCTTGTTAACTATAATAAGATGGATATTTTCACTGTAGGCTCATGTACTCCGTGTACTTCTTAAGTCAATGTTTGCGACGACGTGGCTTTTGTGGAACATGGAATAAGTTGGAGGCTAAATTGTTTGCAGCCATATCAATCGTCTACCGAGGGGTTCTAGACGTTATAATAAGCCTATAATGTTCCTACCGCTGGGACTCTTCGAGAGGAAGTGGGTTGTAATCCACCACGCGGGCCCAGTGCGGGTTGGTAAATGTCACATATCTTCGAATTTTTTCCTTCATCGTTTTGCGAGCAGAGGTGATGAGAATACATGTACAAAAAGTAAAGAGCCTGCCTGGGTTCGAGCCTACAACCCGTAAGTCGTGGCCGGCCGTTACCATTGGATCACCACTGCTGCTCCTCACTAGAAGTTAATACAGTTAATTAATAAAATGAAGAACGGGTGAAAAGTTCTCGTTATATTATGAAATGGTGATAATTAAGTAAACCGTTTTAATAAAATGTAACTTTACAATGCTCCTTGAAAACATTGCGAGGTATACGGAGACGGTACGGTACGGTTACGGTATGGTGTAAGAGTATTCTATTCTATTCTATTCTATACATACTTAGTTCGACCATTTTTTCCCCTGACCAGTGGCAACTAACATTTATCTATTAGAGTCGCTTCGATCGAAGATTAAACATAATGTGTTAACTTTAAACACAACAGAAGGCCAATTCCCGTTATTAAAAACGTGCAAAATTTAGGCGCAATCTCATCCAATGTCAAAAACTTGTCAAAAATCTACATTTTTGACAGATTGAGACTGAGATCAGACTATGAACATTTTTAAAATTACGAGAATCTACTACCAAAAAAGCAAAATCAAAAGCAAAATTTACTTGCTTAACATTTTTTAGTCTTCTCTGCAGAACAGAAAAATGTTGACTGATCGATGAATACAACCTGCGACAATGTATTGTGTGTATAGAATAAGGTTTGTTTTCAACATCACGCCTGTAACCCTCGAAAGATTACACAGAGGTGTACCTATATTACACGCACATTTCGCCAAGTCCCATATAATAGGACGCTAGGCCTATTGCCATCAACCGAGCACAAATCCAGACTCTGTGTTACTACTGAGAAATTCTTGATAGGAAAACCCAATAAAACATTTTTGAAGTGAAAACTTCTTTTTGAGATGGGAAAAAACCATTGAACTCGCAACACTGTAACCGATACCGCGCTACATTCGGATGTATTCGGCTGTCCTCGGGATGTACTCGGTTTTAAATCCGATATGTCAGTGAGTGATTGCAAAGTATTCTGTTTGTGTTTTGTTTTCACTTCTGTTGGCACTCCCGGAGTGCCACTGTTGTTTTTTAAACACAATGAAAGATGGTTCATTGTAAACTCTACCGAACATAAAGGTATACATGTATGTATTTTATTATGCAATCAGTTCAAATAATTTAGTTTCGAAAAAGATAAATACAGAACAAAGGAAACGTAACAAAGGAAACGTAAATTATTGTTGTGCTTATTTACTCAGAAAATGATAACGTATTCGACTCATGTCAATGTTCGCTGGTCAGTTCACAATTCGTATTCAACCTAAAATGATGCCAACATCGCTCAAGAATAAAATAGTGGTTGTGACAGGAGGAGCTCAAGGCATTGGATGTGGAATAGCTGACCAGTTTCTGCTGCACGAGGCTAAAGCTGTTATTTTGCTGGATAGTGATGAAATCCAAGGAGCCAAAACAAGCAAAAACTTAACAGACAAACACGGAGAAGGTAAAGTCAAATTAATAAAATGTGATGTGACTACAGACTTAGAACAAGTTTCGAAAATTATAGTTGATAATTACAAAACCGTTGATGTACTAGTTGTAAGCGCTGGCGTTGCAAGTTCGACAGATCACAAAAAAGTGATTACCGTAAATATTACAGCAGTTATAGAATGGTCCATGAAGTTTTTGGAGCACATGCGAAAGGATAACGGTGGAAATGGCGGAACCATCATATTAATATCATCAATATTTGGATTCAGACCACTACCGTATGCCCCTGATTATCAAGCGTCCAAATTCGCAGTAAATGGATTTACAAAATCCTTGGGACACATTGAAAATTTTGAAAAAACTGGTGTTCGTGTTGTGTCGTTATGTCCAGGGTTTACTGAAACTAGACTAACTTTAAATTTGCGTGATACAGAACTTAAAAAGACCCTGCCTGAAGGCCTAGTGGAATTTGCGAATTCGTTTCCTTGGCAAAAGGTTGAGGATGTTGGTAATGCTGCTGTAGAAGTGTTTACTAGAGCCCAAAGTGGAACCGTGTGGCTGATTGAAGGTGGCAAACCAATAACTCAAGTTCCCTGAAGAAGCCAACATGAAAAAAAAATACAAAAATATTTATTTCAACTTAAACATGACTGACGAATTTTACAATACTAACTACATATATGTTGTAAACCCTGGGGAATTAGGCCTAATGTATATCTTACGGCATAACCTGTCACTGCTTTTTTTTTAATTATTTTTAACTATAGTAGTACCTATAGTGATTTTATTCTAGGTGCATCGTCTTCACATATAATTATACTAGCTTATGCCCGCGACTTTGTCCGCGTGAAAGTTCACCCTTCCCCCATTCACCCTCTTAGGGGTGGAATTCGAAAACCCTTTCTTAGTGGATACAAACCCTCCTTTCATGTCTCTAGGACCAGCGGCTTAGGCTGTGCGTTGATATATCAGTCAGTCAGGACTTTGAATTTTATCTAATTACATTTAAATATAGATAATGTATACAAAATATTGTAAAACATTTTTAAATGAGTAACGATGGAGTTTTTTGCACAGTCTTTCCCATACAAAACTATATTTTAGATTGAATTCTTTTTTTTTTTTTTTGTTAATTTCGATTATAAAAGTGCCTTTCCGAAATAAAACATTTGACTTTGACTTTAATTTACTCTTGGAAAGTTGTTACGATGTCAAGGTTATTGGTAAGGGGAAGAAGAAATTATTGTTGAAATGGACGAATAAAGATTACCAAAAAGTTGTATTCAGTGCGTGAAACCAGTGTTTGATTGAATAAACATTTGATATTTCTACCTGTGGAGGTTGTTTGTGGTTTGGGAAATCCAAAAGTGTGCGACTCATAATGTTTATTTGATCGTATAAAAAACCATAGACGTACTATATTATATTATTAGTTAGTTTTTTATTAATTTCCAAAGTTACTCAAACATGTACAGACATGCTAATGAAAACATAAATATTTATCTCATCACACAATGAGATAAATATTTATATTTTCATTTCATAAGCTTATCTTTCAACCCTATGACGTTATTACTATTTACGGTAGCCGTTACAATTATATCCATACCATTTTATTAATTTTCCTTTTTATGGAAACAGTACCTATATAAAATGACTTCAGTATCTACCCGAGGTAATAATATAGATAAAAATATTATCAATATAATACTAATATTTTTGTGACCTCTGAGAATATGCTCTGCGTAGTAACAAAAACTTAAAATATTCGTTCACTTTTTTAAAACATGATAATTTTTTTTTAATCACGAATATTCTAATTTCTCTCCGTGTTTGTTGTTCCATTTGAGATAATAATACAAGTTGGTAGGTACTCATAGGAGCCTTGATCAAGGAGAAACCTTTGTGGTGTTTTTTTTTTTAATAATAGATTATTATCTATTCCAAATTATTTAGAATAATCATCTGAAGAAGCATTTAGCTAAATATTAGTATCCACCTGGGTTCACGTCAACGATGCAATGGATGCACGGATCAAACTCAAAACCGCTCGCCCGATCCGTTGGGTCCACCATTTCATCACCATCAGCCTATACTGTTCCCGCTGCCGCGGTCATAGGCCTCGTCTCCTCGAGAGGCATTGGGCTGTAATCTACCTAGCTGGCCCAGTGCGGGTTGCTAGCTGTCACATGTCTTTAAATTTTTGGTTCTAGATCGTTTGATCGTTTCGCTTGATCGTTTTATTCCTTAAAAGGGGTAATCCCTTTTAAGGAATAAAACTATCAAAATGTAAAAGGGTATATACATAATTATATAGATTTTTAGTTCTGGAATATTTGTTTGTAATAAGTAGGTAATAGTTTTGTTGTAAATATTGCACTAGAATTTGACCATGGTTTTGAGATGTTTTCCCTTTGACACTACACTCATAGCTCGTATCATTAAGCCAGGCCGTCAAACTTACACGTATTAGTCCATATCTTGAAAAGTACTGAATCGATTTTGATGAAACTTGCACTGTTCCCTAAATTGAAGTAAATGTAAGCCAATAAAAAAATGGTCACGATTCGATTAATAGTTGCGGAGAAATGCGTGGACAAACATACATATACCTATACATACATCTATAAAAAAAATATTTTTGTTTGGAAGCCTTAGTAGATTGTCATATGTATACAATACAGTTCCAATAATATTACATACATACGTGTCGAATAGATAACCTTCTTTCTTTTTGAAGTCGGTAATAACAAGTTAATTGGTTGTTTGTCAGGAATTATCGCTTTCAGTGTAATTATTGCTATGCATTATAAATTCTCCGATCAGTTTGTAAATCTGTTAGTCGTTAAAGTACAACGACCAACTAACAACATGGCAAGAGACTTAACAAACAAAGTTGTCGTGATCACCGGTGGAGCCGATGGTATAGGCTTCGAAATCGCTGACAAGTTCCTTCAAAAGGGAGCCAGAATCACCATCCTCCTCGATATCAACGAGAAACTAGGAGCTGACGCGGTGAAGAAACTAACAGCTAAACATGGCAACAACAAGGCAACCTTTATTCGATGTGACGTCACAAAAGACATAGCTACTGTTTCAAAGTGGATTTTTGATTCTTACAAAGTAGACGTTCTTGTCAACAACGCCGGAATACTCAACGACCGTCTGCTTAAGAAGACCATCGACACCAACGTCACTGCGGTTGTGGAATGGGGTTTGACCTTCTGGGACCACATGAGAAAAGACAGAGGCGGTAATGGAGGTACAATCATGAACCTTGCTTCTATATACGGCTACAGAGTTGACCAGTTCCTGCCGATTTACCAAGCTTCGAAGTTCGCAGTTATGGGATTCACAAAGTCTTTGGGCCATGTTGCCAACTACGAGGGGACTGGTGTAAGAGTAGTGGCAATATGTCCCGGATTTACTGAAACTAAATTGACGGAGCAGCCTGTGGCTTGGGACATGGGACAGGATAAGGAGTTTGGTCAGTTCCTGAAGGCTCAAGCATGGCAGAAAGTGGAATCAGTAGGCAACGCTGCGGTGGACATCTACCAGAAGGCTTCCAGTGGCACAGCCTGGCTCACTGAAGGTGGTAAGCCAATTGTAGAAGTTGCGAAGTGCTAACTAACTCGATATTCCCTTTTTGTAACTAAATAATATTATGTTGGTAATTATTAAATATTGTTTTATTATTGAAATGTGCTTTTATTTTAATTATTTAAATATCCTATTAACTTAAATATTGTCTTTAAAACATTATACATTTATTACTTTGGCTGTTAAATAAGATAATTTAACAGCAGCGGTGGTACCTATCATCGGTTCCACAAAAACTCACAGCTAAAATGTAATTTAAAAAAAAAAAAAAATTTAATTGTTTTAAGTTAAAATTTTGTTACCTTGCGAATTCAAACGAAAACTGTATCATAATCACTAATACGATGTAACACGTTAAAATAAGAATGAGGTATGTTGTTAATTTTGAAACGATCTTAAAAATATCACTATCTTGTAAAGTACCTACACATATCTTTATGTGTCGTCTAGGTTCTGCTAAAAGATGCCCTCTACTACTTCTTACTGGCGAAATGTTTGTGTTTTGCACACCTCTGCTTATTCCTTCAGGCGTGTTAATTATTACATTCTAAGAGTGCATAGAGACTTTACATTTTTTAGTTTAGCCTTAAATTTCCCACTGCTGCTGTAAAGCAGTGGTGACCCACTGGTGACGGTCAGACAGGCGCTTCACTTTGTGTCATCACCACTGCTCCACTGCTGCTGCTGCTGTGGCACCTTCAATCTTCATGCACCCATTTTGTGGAGACTTTTGCCCAGTGGTCATCGTGCATGCGACTGATGTGACCCGCCCAATCCCGGAAATCAAGACGAAATCAAGACTAGAGGGTCTTGATTTCGTCTATACCCGTTTTGGAACATAAAAAGATGGTTATTTGATAATTGGTTTGTTTAAAAAACTTATTAGGTTCTGTCGACATCACTCTAAAGGAGTCTGCTGACTATGCCTGCTCACTATAGGATGATTTCGTACCGCTTCGGATCGGAACGGATTTTACAAACATGGCCGGGGAGGCCTATGTCCAGCAGTGGCCAGCAGTGCCTCCCACCCACCACCTCCACTTCGACCGGTTCTGTACTTCTCGCATCCAACGGATTACTGCAGCCTTCACAAGGTCGTCAAACAATCTTGTGGGAGGCCTTCCAACGCTACGTCTTCCAGTACGCGATCGCCACTCCAGAACCTTTCGGCCCCATCGGCCATCTGTTCTGCGAGTAATGTGCCTTGCCCACTGCCACTTAAGTTTGGCAATTTTTCTGGCCATGTCGGTTACCTTGGTTCTCCTGCGGATCTCCTCATTTCTGATTCGATCACGCAGGGAAACTCCAAGCATAGCCCTTTCTGTTGCCCTTTGGGTGACTTTTAGCTTCCTGAACGCTGCCTAGCCGAGTTGGATTAGACGATTGACCTCTTTCTCGAAGTTAGACCTACCTAATCGGACAGTTTGTCCTAGGCAAACAAACTCGTCCACGACTTCGAGTGTAGCGTCTCCGATCCTTATGAGAGTGGGTGTTACATGGGCATTTGACATGACCTTCGTTTTGTCCATGTTCATTTTAAGACCCACTCTTTCGGAGGCTCTACTGAGGTCATCGAGCATTGTATTGAGGTTCTCCATAGTCTCAGCCATGACAATTTACATTTGGATTTTAGTCTTTAAACGATATTAAATCGTGTACTGCGACGCGTGATCGGCTCCGTACGCCTGTCGTCGTATCCGATCGAATCCTTTCGGCTGTCGTCCAAATTTTTCTTTTCCTCTTCTGTGTTTTATGATTATTTTCTTCTTCTTCTAATGCAATAGCCAACAATACAACGTCAACTTCAACCATTTTCAAAAATTAGAACACGTCAATACGGTAGGAATGAAACTATTTGACTAGGTGCAGAAACGGATACGTTCGCAAGCTGCATAATTATGGAGCCCATCGTATGCGTCGACATCCTACCTGACGCGATCGGCTGTCGCCGCATCCGTTCGTATCCTTTCCGATCCGATGCGATACGAGCCGTTTGGTGGAAATCATCCTTATGACTGTATGCATGCGGATAATGCGCGGATGCTACGGTCTCTAAAACCGTTATGCACGGGTATGATACTTTCCAGTGAGCAAAGTAGTCCGTGTCATGTTTCTTTCTGTGCCTGATACGTTCATAGCACGGTCATGGAATGGTACGGACTAATGAAATGACATTATTTATTCTGTGAATAGGATATCGGAATGACTTTTACACATACTATTATTAAAATAAATAAGCTAAATGAGGTCGGCGTTTCCTATCTAACTTCTCTGAGAAGAAAGGCCGAAACAAACTCAGAGGTCACAATCGATTTTAAAGTCCTGACATAATTTTGGTCAGATCATGTGAACACCGTGTAGATTGATGTCAGAAATGGGCTTTTGACGAAAGTACAGAATTTGTAGAAGATTGAATGCAGATTTGAGTGGATCAATCCAGTCAGTGGAAGCATTTGTCGGTAATCGTGTAGCTCAACTTAGATCTTAAGAAAGGACATTTGGGTAGGCAGATGATGTTGGGGCAGACCTCTTAAGGCTACGTAAAAAAGTAAAGGCTATATAAAATTACCATTTTTGTATACCTTATCAATCTTCATAAAATATTAAAAAGAAAGTGAAGGTGCTCTTGCATTACCTATTTATAATAAAAAAAAAACTGAAGATACAGGCAGTTGTGGATTGAAGTACGAAATTGGAACATAAGATGAAATATTTAGTAACATTAGTTTAAACTTATCTAAATTAAACAAAATTACGAAATCATTATCAGTTATGTTTTTATGACGAACGCAATAAGCAAATATTTTTATTGATTACCTAATGATTCTGTTATCTAGCTTACTTTTTGTAGCATTTAGTATTCTACAAGCTCACTGTGCGGTTCACTTTGCAGTCCACTCGATATGGAGCGTGATCCTAAAGATAAAGTAGTCGTAGTGACGGGAGGAGCCAGAGGCATAGGATACGAGATCGCAGACCAGTTTCTGAAGAACGGAGCCAAAACATTAATCATCTTGGATATCAATGAAGATGTTGGAGGCAACGCTGTCAAAACACTAAACGACACATACGGTGAAGGCAAAGCAGTTTTTATAAAATGTGATGTAACAAAAGACTTAGATAAAGTATCCGAAGAAATAATCCAAGATTACCCAGTTGATGTTCTCGTTAACAATGCAGGAATTTTAAACGAGGACTCCATAAGGCAGACTCTTGAAATCAACTGTCTAGCTCTAGTGAAATGGAGCATGAAGTTCTGGGAATACATGAGAACGGACAAAGGAGGCCGTGGTGGTACAATCTACAATATAGCATCAATTTATTCATACCAATACAATCCATGGGCAGTATTCTACAAGACATCAAAACACGCTGTGTTGGGCTTCACAAGATCGTTGGGCCATCCTTATAACTATGAAAAGAGTGGTGTTAGGGTAATTGCTATATGCCCTGGATACACCGATACCGTCTTACTGGGTGGTAATTTTTGGGAGTTGCACAAGGAAGATATCAATAAGATGCTGCAGACTGAAGTAATAATGCAAACACCGGAGACAGTTGGGAAGGCTGTTGTGGAGAGCTTTACATTTGCAGACACCGGGACTGTGTGGGTTAAGGAAAATGATGAACCCATCAGACTGGCCCCAATGTGTTAAATTCACTCGATCAAAATGACATTTAATCCTTGAATTTTCATTGTTTATTCTGACCTGTGAACTGTGCTGTAAATAAACAGAGACTAGACGATAAAACAGTGATTTCAAAAATATCATGTTATTGCCATACTAGGTATAATAACCTGAAATGAAAGGACGAAATACTTTTCTTTAAAATTACATCTTAATTTGAATACTTTATTTAATTAATTTACACAAATTCAAGATAAAATTCGTCCGCATCGCTGTCAACAGGAACAGCGCCCAAAACTGGCAGCATTGAATACTACTCGTATAATACATTTCAATACTTATTTTATAACCTTTATCGTTTGTTTTGACTTATTGTTCAAATAAAACCGTTTAAAAAGTATCCTATCGTAAGCAATTTAAACGATAACTTTTTGATAACACTGACCAACTGTTGCTAAGGTAGTGACCGCTTTTTATCGACATTGTAAGAGCTATTCGATACCAGAGACAACGCTGAAACGACTCATGTGAAACACTCACATTATACACTGGAGCAGTGTAGCACGGGTATTTGGGATATTTCGTTTTGGGTGAGTATGAAGTGCAAGCGCCTTCCAGAAGTTATCCTACATCAGTGATGGCGAACCAATGGCACGCGTGCCGCCAAGCACGCAACAAGATAATTTAGGCACTCCATCAATTTTTCGATATCGGATATCGTTGCCGCGTAAATGCAAGAGATAATGTAAACCTGGTATACATTGATTGGCATCTAGTTTGTATCAGCAGTAGTCGCACTAATTTGTTCCTTTATTCAAATATATATAAATTGGTAAATGTTAGGATGACTGAATAGTATTTAAGGGCTATTTCTGTTTGCAATTAAGGAGTATTATTCTGAAAATATTGCGTTATTTTTCCAATAGTCAAGAAGTCAAAATTGTTTGTTGGCCACATTAAATATTTATTTGGAAAAAATGGCACTTAGATATATAGAGGTTCGCCATCCCTGTCCTACATTGCTGTTGAGTTGTTTGTAGTTTTTCCATTAGGAATTTCTCAGTAACAGCCAGGAGTCGATTTTTACCCGCGATCGCCCCCTATTATAGTATATTTTTATGTCACGAAGCGACGCGCGCTTTACTTGTGGTTACCACGTGTACAAACACGCTGTGCATGCGTGTGTAAGCGCAGGAGCTCTCTTTACTGTCCGAGACAATGGCGAAGTCAGAAGTGTGTGTGTTATGCTACTCGTCTTCATGCACACTTTCACAGCGTGTTTGTAAACTTTGTTACCACAAAATAAGCGCGCGTCGCTTCGTTAAATAAAAATACTGGACATGGGAATTAACATAACTGGCGGAATGTGGATGTATTATAGGTACACCTGTGCCTAACCCTTAGGGAAATACAGGCGTAATGATTATGTGATGTTGTAATGATTATCCAGTAGCAAGTCTTGAATAGCAAGGGCAGAATAAATATTTGTTTTTTCTATGGCACGGGGCAGTTAAAGAGTAGCAATTTAATCAACGCAACAACGACAAAAAATGGACGAGCTGGATAGGTTCCGTCAAAACTGGAAGGAGGAGGCGCGGGCTCGCGAAAGATGGTAGAAGTGGAGGGAGGCCTTTCCCCAGGAGAGAAACAGGTGGTAAAAAAAATACAATGACTTTTAGACATCTACACGTGACCATTTTTTATTACCACTGTAATCTGTGAAAAGTGTTAAAGTGAATGATATGTATAAGTTTATTTGACCTTTGGTATTAATAATGACAAGACTACAAAAAAATATTGAGGAGAAAAGAAGACTTGAGTTTATCTGTGACAAAAATATTAACCTCTCGAATGTCTTATGTTACACAGTGCGACTTAAGAACAATTAACTTCTATTGTGTCTGCTCATTAGTCAATCAAAGGGTTAAGTATCAACTGAAGAAACTATTATGACGCTGACGTTGACAAGGCTGGCTTTTCAATATAATCAATGTTCGATAAAAACGGCATTCAGATTATGCGTTATCATTTAATATGGGTAACCTTTAACCTTTCTGTAACCCTTTTTGATACTTGTAAATATTTTTATTTCTATTATAGAGTTAGTTATTATAGAGTTAGTTATTGTCTTGTTTCTGATTAATAAATATTATATTTAACATTTACAATATGGGTAACTGATATCTTTTAATTCTATATACCGCGATTCTGGTCTCTATCGTAATCACTTTATTTACAGGATATCAAAATGAATTGACTAATTCAGAAGGGCCAGAAGGGCAACGCCAGTGTACAAAATGGTGCCCGCGGCGTCTTCGCGGCGAGCTCGCTGCGCGCCCGCGGCGTCTTCGCGGCGAGTTCCTACATGTACCTACTACACATCTGTCTACCCCTTCGAGGAATATATAGGTGGCGTCTAATGTTAATTTTTCCCTTAATGTCAAATTAATTATTTCAAATAGGCACTTTTGAACGTCAAAATTTACAAAAAATAGAATTGATTCTAGCGGGTGGCTAGAATCAATTCTATTTTTTGTAAATTTCCAAAAGGTAGTTTCGTATGGAGAAGAATGGATAAAAAACTTCACCGTCACTCTTTTGATATATTTATAGTTTCTACTTACTTACCAAAAGGCAAGGACATGTTAGTCCTAAAACTAATTAGTTAACTCCAGGTCTTCAAGACATTTTTCTAGAAGTTTCCAACAACAGTTTGTTGTTTATGCGAAGTGTAATGAGGGGCATTGTATGAGGACAGGTGCGGGGGCGGGGGGCGCGGGGGGTGTGGCTAAAAGCTTTGCAACATTAGTTCCCATCAACTGCGCTACAGACTTAGCGGAGTTGGAGGATATTGGGAAGAAGGTGGAGGAGCATGTTTGAGGACTTTGGATGCAGGCGTTTTTTTCTATTACTTCGGTCAACATGAACGATAATTGTCGAGCCCTAAGAAATGTAAGCAGGATACCCAATTATTTTCTTATTAGCGTCAAACAAGCACTGGCTATAATTTTTAAAATGGTATTTTTGTATCAGTATAGGTAACTAGCAAGTGGATGTCATGATGGCCCGTTGGCTAAGGCCTTTCCTCTCATGCACGAGGATGTGAGTTCAAATCCGGGCAAGTATCTTTGTGACTTTTTCAATTCATAATTATGTAGATACTACTAGATTTTATCTTGGACATTACTAACATCGGTGAAGGAAAAATCAATAAATCATCGAGAGGAAACCTGGACTTATAAAATATAAGTCTGAATTCTCCAAGTCGTCTTCAGCGAGCGTGGTGATACATTCTCATGCTTCCTCCGTATAAGATGAGGCCTATGCAATGCAGTAGGAGAATAATAGGCTGGTATTATAATTAATTAACTATCAAGTTAGCTCACCTGTTTACAGGTAATGTCTGCTACAGTCAGTAGTTATTGAGATAACGATAGCATACTAACATAAGAGGTTACTTACGACTAAGTCATGACCAATAACCCTTAAAATTGAAAATGCACACAGCAATGTTTTTTGGAAGGGATATGTTTCTCGGACAAATTACAGCAAGGTGACTATATCTTTTTTCTGTGAAAATACATTGTTCGTGGCCTAGTACCTGTCTCGTGTCATGCAGCAAGCTCGAAGTTCTTCATTCCCGTGTGTGGCCGAGGTCTCGCATCGTAAACCGGCTGTTCCCACAAAGTTGTTCCTACACTTTTATTATTCTGTGTTTGTGTGCCTCCGCGGATTTCCGAGCTAATACCAAAGTTACCCGATTTCAAAACATCGCAAGGCATTACGATCTTTCAGTTTCACAAAGAGTTTATTAAAGTTTATGAATAGTTAGAGGACAGAGGACAGATCTGGTTTTAAGAAACTTGTTCTATGTTATCCTTTGGGGAAACAAGACGTGATGTTATGTTATAGAATAGAATACTCTTTACTATGTATACCATACAAATGACAGATATGAATGCAGAAATGGCGTCATGTTGATGGTGTGTGATAGTAAAGTGCAATACCTAAGCTGTCAAAATTTATGGAACAGCAATGTTTTTTTAAATAACCGACGAATAATTTAAACGCCGGCATTCTAGAATCTTAATCTGAATTCATGATTACAGTTTGGGCGTCTAAGTCCTCCCTGCTACCCTGCAGAAATCTGTTCATCACTTGACCGTAGCAGCAATATTTTGCAACTGCCATTAAGCATAAAGATTTTATAGACATTATTGAAAGAATAAAAACCAAATTAAGGAACACATATCTCAGAACAATAAGCGCAACTACGAAATAAAATCATCAACGAAAACAACCATTTGCTTACTAACTACAAAACATATAAACAATCCACAAAACAAAGAATAGATAATAAATTACTTGCCTCTAATCAGTGGAACGATATACAACTTTATCTCGGCAGTTTGGTGGCGAAGTTCCACGAAATAGATAGATACAGAATGCTGGCTCTATAAATCGAGCAAAATCAGGCCCACGCACACATAGGTACTTACGGAGATCTCGAACTATTTCAAACGAATTCCAGTCGCGAGTGCGCTTGCACTTGCTGTATGGTCTGTTCTAAAAGTATCTGATAAAAATGTAAACAAACGGATCAGCAAACATACCTGTGGATGCCAATTTGTAGTGCGACTTACAAATTGAGTGCTTTGATTTGATTATTTAAACTTGGAACTCTAATATAATCGATCGATCGGTTAATTTTACAGCCTCAATTTTCGTCGATGATTTTCCAATTACAATTGAATTAAAAGTTTTATCTAAATATTAATTATTGTTGCAAAAGTCACCCAAAGCGTTCATGTTTGCACGGTGTGACCAGGTTTTCAAAACCAGGTTTTGTTAGTCATTAGACAGCTAACAAAAGGAAACCAAACTTAGTCCGGGTCGCTGTTGCCGGATACTGTAAAGAGTATATTCATAAGTATTTTTTGAAAAGTGTTGACATAAAAAGTAGAAACCTTCTTAATATAGATGAACGTGTTCCGTGAGTGACTGAGCAGGGTTTGTTTACACTTTAGTCAGATACTTTTGAAACAGACCGTACATAGACGCGTGTCTGTATGTATGTACATTATGATTTTGCTCGTAGTATGGAGTCGGCCTTCTGCACCTACCTATTGTGTGGCAGTTTGGTGGCGAAGTTCCTCCGTCTAATGAGTCTCGTGACGTATGCTCATTGGACTTGGCTATAGTGCCGGTCACGATAAACGGACCCTTAACGTCTATTGACGACGTTCTTAGGGTCCATTGTGTAGAATTTGTTTATGGAGACGTTGTAAGATGTCTTGGCGAGTTTTGAGGGTTTGTTTATGTGATGCTGGTAACGATGTGTCTTCATGAAATATGACTATTTAATTTGGTGGTATTATTGCTGTTACGTCTTCCAGACAATCGTTAGATGAATGAAGCCCATTTACCTAATTATTCCAAATGTATCTACCTAAGTTTTGACAGATAAACTCCCGCACTGAATTTAATTAAATTTGGAAGAACATAATAATCATCATCCAACCTGACTTCACCCACCGCTAAGCATAGACCTCTCTTTTCAAGTGCCAATCACGCTCCAGTGCCAGCCTCATCCAGGTCGTACCCGCGGTGGCAACAACATCATCCGCCCATCTCGTTGCTGGTCAACCGACACTTTGTCTTCCAAACCGAACACGTCACACGTCTTCGGAAGAACATACTTCAAACTAACTTTTATTAGGCTCTTGTGAAACTCTAGTGCAAAATACAATTTGCTGACCTCTCACATGTCTGTCATCATTATGGTGTCGGTCTGACTATTCACAGATACATCAAATTCTTTGCCTGCAGCGGTCAACAGCAGTTCGGCGCGATAGCGGCACGACATGAGTTGTCACTAGCTGCGAATTTGTGTTCGACGGCAGCGTATAACGTGAAATAAACGCTATGTGGATGCTCCATGTTAGGAGAGGTTCTAGTGAAATTTTGGGTATGGTTTTAAACTTTATGAAGATGAATTAATTTTAAATGCAGTTATTTGATAATTATAGATAATTATAATGATCCGTGCGGTACCAAGTACTGACAAAAATTATAAATATGATGGCGTACTCGGGATAATCAAGCCAATATCAGTTTTACTTGTTGTGTCGGGAATCTATTTACCATTTGCATTAGAATAATCAACCTATAATGTTCCCACTGCTGGGACACAGGCCTCCCTTCTTCGAGAGGGAGTGGGCTGTAATCCACCACGCGGGCTGAGTCCGGGTTGGTAGATGTCACATGTCTTCGAATTTTTGGTTCTAGGACATGCCGGTATCCTCACGATGTTTTCATTCACCGTTTTGAGGGTGATGAAATTATTTATACAAAGTAAAGCACCTGTCTGGGTTCGAACTGAACTCGTTAGGCGGGGTTATTACCACTGGGTCACCGCTGCTCCTAGATATTGCATTAGATATTGTCAAATTTCTCGTGTAGACAAAGAAGGCAGGATTCCCGCACACGACACGCTTCCTCCTCCAACTTGCTCCATCGTCCACCACGCATTGCCCACGCGAATGATACGCATCAGTCTGCTTGTGACGTCACCAACGTGATTAATAATCTGTCGCGGCGCAGTAACATATTGTGCAACATCCACCACATGCTACAATAGCACAGCACAAAAAATTACACTTTTAAACAGTATGCCCACAAAAAATGTCCTTGCAAATCTAGACTGTGGCGCTCGTGATAATGTATTCAGAAGACTTATTCGTGCCTGCGTGTTGAGAGTTCGAGTAATGTACAGGGAATCGTAAATTTTGTACACATAATGTGGACACGTATGTGGACTAATTCAAATTTACTTCTCCCCGTGGATTTGTACTGGATTAGATGTTTGCCTTATTATGGTAAAATTTTGTTAAGAGTATTATATTCTAATAAACCCTCCTTCTGGCGCAATCGGGTAATAAGTGAGCTTGCTGAGTAGTATTTAAAACAAGTGGGAAACTATGACATCACAGACTTAAAGGTGAAGGAAACCACAGTGATTACACCAAGTGGTCTGTAGGTAATCGTAGAAAGAGAATGAACCCTTATTATTCTTTGCAGTATTTTCCAAAAACCCATTTGTAAGACTGTCATCAAGGGGTCATTAGCGCAATTAAAACAAATGATGTAAGGGAAAACAAAGCAGCGGACTACTAGTTGCAACAGTCGACCGCTAAATTTACATAATAAATTCAAAAATATACCAGACTGCCGGCCGATGGCGGAAGTTTGAAGTTAATCAGTGACCAAAATAAAAGGATAAACTGTGGTATATTTTTGGTGCATTTGATTGATGTGATGGAAGTTTAGATTTTGGAGTTTGTATGAAAATCGTTTGTTTGAAGGACATTTAGTTAGAGTATGAATGTGGATGGCTATAAGAATAAAGGAAGTCGCAGAATACGACGGATGTATTACGCGAAAGATGATAATGTTGTAAAAGATGTTATGTCATGTGATCTGCCTGGCTGACAACGCTAAATAAATTGATAATTTTGAAAAAGATGTTATGTAATGTGATCTTCCGACCGTCGTTCAATCGATGGTCGAGAGCGGGAGCGCATGTACGGGGTTGCCTCCTTTTGCGAGGATGTCATGTCTGCAAAGGAGGCAGCCGAACGGGAGAGAGATGCCGCATCATCTCTCCCCCCCTGCAGGAGACGCACCGGGCGCCCGAGAAGGGTGCAAAACGATCTGCAACCTCCATGAGAGGCAGCCTGCGGGCGGCCTGTATACCAGGCAACACTTATTCATTACGTACAACATTCGTTTTTTATTATCCTCCTGCCTTTACGCCTATTTGTAAGGTCGACACAGTATTGTCTTTCTCTCTCACACTCTAACATTCCTCATCTACCTAAGTGCTCATTTCCTCTAGCTTATCATATTTAGAATGAAAAGGAAAAGAAAGAATTATTGTTTACTCTACACAAATGCACACTCCGTTCGTCTTTTATATTTTCTTTGTTCTTCATTCATACTTTACACTTTTTTGTAACCGAGTTTCTTGCCGGATCTTCTCCATAAGATTCGACCAATTTATTGAAACCATGCAACTAGCTTCTGACGTTTCATAGGTGCCCATGTAGGTTTATGTGAAATTAAATATTTTGAGTTTGACATGATCCTCATACCAGCCATCACCATCCATCCATTTCAATATACCATCCATCATAATTATGTTCATATATCACAACAATGGAAAACTCTCGCCCTTTTCTGTCTAAAAAAAACCAAAGTCACAAACAACCTTTTTTCAGTCTAGTACATCCAAAAATTATAAATACCTAGTGAAGTGTGACTGTGACTACGTGAAATTACTACACATTGGCCGGTATAATTCACCGTTGCAATTAACCCCTGTAATTAATACGGCTGGCATGGTCACCCGGAACGAACGCAGATGTATTATCGCAAACACACATAGATGTTTAAATAACAATTCGGTAAAGAGATGTACGAAAATGATAATTATGAAAAGTTCTGTTCAACTGCCACAATAACTACACTTTGCACAATAGTTTAATCTTTACTTGTATTTACACTACGCAGGGAAGGACCCAGGCAGGTACAGTGAACAAGTTCAATAAAAAATTATGGCGATAAATATAATGCTTAATGGATAATGGACTTTAATTTTATAAGTCACCGCAAAAACAAATAATGACTAAGTTTCGCTCAAAAAATTAACGAACCAAAATAATAAACTTGATGATCTTATTAAATTACCAAGTTTTTTTTTATAATCGGTTGTATAACCGACTGTTTTATGATAAATAAAATAAATGTATTTTCTTTCTTTTCTTTTATAGTCGACGTTAAGACGTAAAAAAGTTCGAAAAATAAAACGAAAATGAAAGTTATGTAGTAAAACGATTCTTATGTCTTTATTGAATTAACAATTACGATTTATTCCGGTCTGATCCAAAGCAATAAAAGTTCAGTCTAGGTTCTACTTCCTCAGTCTGAAGTCGACTACATGACCTAAAGCGCGGTCTTTGTCGGACTACATAGAAAAGAAAGAGAAGCGCGATGACACAACGCTGGTAATTTATTGCAAAATATGAAGCAATTATCTATTTACAAAAATATATTGTTTGGACTAAAAAATTAAAACACTAGCGTTTTAGTATGTTGCTTGTAGAATAATCTGACAAAAAATCATAATAATTGTATGTATATTAGTAGGTATGGTTTTTATTGTAAAAAGAAAGTTTTTAGAGGTACCTTCATGTTTTTTTTCTATCGTATCGAATTGGTTATATTATTTTTTCAACGCACTATCTACCCAGCATATATCCTGAAGAATATTATATATTTTTTTCTAATGTTTTACTGTAGTCGATCATATACGTTTATTGTTTCTAAAACTTGCGTTTTTTGTGTTTATGTCCTGTCCTGTAAGCCCCTTAATCTAAGCCAGTGTCCCCCATACATGCAGCCTGAGGTTGAAGTTGTCTGCAGCAAGCTGGGCAGGAATGCAGATCCTCGCACAAGGAGAGAGTTCTATATGCCGTAGCAGCTAGTACGCCATCACTTTCACTAAACAGAGAGCAAATCTTGATCCTTTTAATAAAAATAAATGAAAAATGTTAATTTCTTCGTGTTTAGACTCCACCCAAGATTTGGAAGAGAACAGCACTTTTTACGATCATTTCTCTATTTTGACACCACCAGCGCCCTGATTGCGTAACACAATATCAATCTGAATAATTTTGAAGGATATTGCTAATCCATTGATTCTTAAGTTCAAAAATTTGTCTGCTCAACAACGTGAATAACGCAATGCATGTTGTTAAACTATCAAAATGAAAGCCATTCCTACTGTAAGTGTGTTACGCAATTACCCCGCAGGATGACTCCAATTATTTGACTACAGTATGTCATCATCTACCTGCCTTTTCCCAACTATGTAGGGGTCGGCTTCCAGTCTAACCGGATGCAGCTGAGTACCAGTATTTTACATGGAGCGACTGCCTATCTGACCTCCACAACCCAGTGACTGGGTAATAAGATATCCCTTGGTAAGACTGGTTGTCAGACTTTCTGACTTCTGACGACCCGTAACGACTGTCAAAGATCCACGAATGACAGCCAGGACAAACGACTTACGTGCTTTCCGAGGCACGGAGGGTCTTGTTATGTAAAGAAGGTCACCCATCCACGGACCAACCGCGGCAAGCGTCAGACCGTGCGGCTGTTTCTTTTTTTTTAGCTACAAGCCCACAGTACCCCCTATGTAAAATTTCTATATTTATATCTGTAAAGGCTCCTGCAAACAGGCGCGACGCGCGACACGAATCGCGCGCGACACGAATCCCGCGCGACACAAAGGCACCGCTCGTTGCGCGACTTGCGGTGCCTTTGTGTCGCGTGCAATTTTATCGCGTGTCGCGCCTGTTTGAAGGAACCTTAATTCGTATGGTGAACATAAAAGAGAGTATTCTATTAGGTTCTTCCCAGCGAAAGCACTAGGAAGTGGTGATGGGCGGGTGTTTTGAGGGATTTCCTTATGTAATTTAGAATTTCGAAAAGTGCTGATCCTGAGCCTAATTTGAATAAACTGTTTTTTTTAACAACATGATTTTCCACTGCTGCACTGGTCATAATAGATCTATCAATTCTATACCAAGTTACGCCATAATAAAATTAGTGTATGGTGGGGTTGACTAACGTATTTACTAAAACGTAAACCTAAAACTATGAAATATGTATTTAGTAGATACCTAATGGTAAAATATTCACAAAACCTACACGACTGTTAACGCGGAAACGCGCCCACACAGGAAATAACGTCACTCTACATAATATACTTACTCCGACAGAATGTAAATTCCAGTTTGTGTGTTCATGTTTTTTTTATGGTTTCGGGAGTAAACCTTTCATTTATATCAATAATACCCACTGTCTCTGGTTGTGTTATCTTAGTAACTGAATGACTCATTGTGAACATGAACTCTCAAGAATACACCCGTCTTCTATACCTACCCACGCCTTGTAGATAGGACAATATTATCAACGATAATTTTATTATTTCCTCAGCTTCTAGCTTTTACAACGGGAAAGTTCTGTGGTGACCATCTCTAAGCATTATAATATTGATGGGACAGAAATAGAACAGTGAGTTTTTTTTAAAGTGGTGACTGACATGAATATTCGCTCGATGTGAGCACGTTACAATCGAAATTCGATATGTCAGTACACCGAGCCGAGCAGCTCAATGATGAGCGCCGAGCACACGAACACGCTCCACCTAGATGTCGGTTTTTTGGCGAATCCCTTTGAATGTTACACTACAAGTCAGTCGCTAGCGCGAGCACTGCGCCATTTTGTCTACTAATGCTGGGGGTGGAGCACAGTCAAGCATATATTCGTCGCGAAAATTCAGTCATGGGCATTTGCTCACAACGAACAAATCCTCGATGCGAATATTCACATCGAGCAAATGCTCACGTCAGTTGTTTATTTTCTCTATGGATCTTTACAGAAATAACATCATAAAAGGTAGGATGCACAAATTACTTTTGGAAAAACTATCATGTTTCTTTATTTTGTTAAATGGCACTTTTAAATATGTAGGTATTTTATTTATGAATACTTAATTATTAAATGCTTCATTTCCACTGTACATGTTCTGACTCCTGTCTGGATTTACTTCCTCCGTTCCGTTCTACTTCCTCAGTCTTATTCTAAGCCAGTGTCCTCCCTGCAGCCTGAGGTTTAGATTATCCGTAGCTATCTTGGCGGGGATGCAGGTCTTCTCACAAGGAGAGAGTTCTATATGCCGTAGAAGCTGGTACGTCATCACCTTCAATTCGCAGAGAGCAAATCTTGACCCTGTTAACATTGGCCTTTATTTTAACAATCATTTAACCTGTTGACCGCTTGGTTTAGTATCAATTGCCGTGCCCCCAGCGCCCAGTTCATGAATCGACAAATAAATACCGACGATGAATAAGGTCGTGCAACGACATAAAAACAAAAAAAGGAACATTAGTTCTCTGTTGTATAAGTACGAGTGAAACCCTTTGTACACACAAGTTTTTCCTGTCGTGCAAAACTACAGTTTATTCGCCGTGTGTAGGCATGCTCGTTCTTTCTACGGCGCGGTTTATACGCCGTACCGTAAAGAATCCGTGCGTGGCCTGAGGCGGCCCGGGCACAAGAAAACATATTTTGTTGTAAAATCCGACTGGGGCGGTCAATAGGTTAGGTTACGTATTGAAAGCCGTCCTCCCCGGTGGGTTCCCGCATTGTCGAGGCGGGGGGGCTCAGTAGTCGTAGCTGGGTCACCCTCGGTGAAACAAAGAGGAACCCGAGGACGGGCCGCACGTCAGGGCTTTTGCCGGTAAGCCGACGACGTAGCGGCCAACAAGTAGGTTGCGGTGCCGCTTGGGCGTCATCGCAACTGAGGCGGGCCGCGATGTCGTATGGGAGGCATCGCGGCTGAGATTTGGAGGCCGCGGCGGGAGAGGAGTGCCGGTATTGCGGTGTGCCGCTCTCTCTACCTTCCGCGGCCTTGACGGGGTCGCCATCGTCTGCTGAATGCATGAGCATTTCTCAACGTAAAAAAAAAGGAATTGAAAGCCGTGGACACGCCCAAGGGCGGAGGACATCCATGAGGATTTTCCACCCCGGAAACAAAACGAAAAAAAGGTATTGAAACCCGTACAATACAGACCAGAAACTTACCTATACAATTCCTAGGTCCAACACCAAAAGGCATATATGCAAGCGGATTGATCTTATGTTTATTTTCTTCGGAGAAACGTTCAGGATCAAACTTCTCAGGCTCAGGAAAGAACTGAGGGTCGTGGTGGAAGGCATAGGTCGGTATCACGACTCCTGAGCCTTTGCGCAACTGTAAGATAAAAACTTTCAAATAAGGTAAACTAAAATAACACAGAAGACATACGTTGTATAAACTGTATAAATAATTATGAAACTTACAATGAAATCTTTTTCTGCGGCCTTGTTTGGTTTCCCCATATTGTAATCCCTGTTGCATTCTCTATCCAACCACATTGCTGGTGGCCACCGCCTCAAAACCTCTGCAAATAATGTCTGTATTTGCAGCTGCTACTTCATTAGTAACTGGATATATTTTCTACTCAACTGTTTAGAATGATATAAATGAAATTGTACCTAAAACATTTAATGTAAAGAAGTTGCCAAGACTCACACAACGCTTACGCTGGTAGAGCCAAGCCCCTTACTCTATAATGCCTAACTCTACAAACCTTACATTGTCAAAATGTTTGAATCTCCCAGATCTTACCTGATACAACCATATCCATGTACACCATGCTCTGTATGGAGTTAAAGTCAAACTTTCCATCGTTCTTAGCATCATGTTCCCTGATTTCTTGTGCCAAGCGCTCCTGCACGTCAGGGTTCACTACCAGCTCGTGCATTAAGAAACACATACTGGACGAAACTGATTCGAAGCCAGCAAAAAAGAACAGGAATGCTTGGGCGACCAGGTCATCATCCTGCCAGACTGCAAACAACAAAATTGAATATTAAGTGAAAATTCGTAGCGTATTTTGTAATTATTTTTGTATCATAGTTGATTACTAATCGCTTATTGATTTCATATCAGAGTAGCCGTCCGACAGACTTTGCCCTGTTCAAAAAACAATTAATTTAAAAAGCCAGGAGTGCTGGAGTGGCCCAGTGGTAACGACCCTGACTTACGAGTAACATAGAAAACATCGTTAGGAAACCAGTATGTCCTAGAAACAACACATTATAAAAGTTGGACTCCTGAGAAAGTTGGACTCTTGCGAACAGAGGGACGTGACTGTGCCCGTGCACTGGGCCCGCGTGTAGGATTACACCGCTCCCTTTGACAGAGAGGAGGCCTGTGTCCCAGCAGGGGGAACATTATAGGCTGAATCATGCTTATGTTATAAAATAAAAATAAGGTTTTTAGGCATAGAACATTTCAGACTATAATAAACATTTTAAAACAAAAAAATATCTAAATTGGTCTCGCCTCTGTCAAGTGATGCGCTTACCAACGATCAGCATTTCATTGTTTATTTAAACAGATAGATAGATTATCTAAAAATTTTCAAAAAAATATACCTATGTTATGCACCCCAACACCCCACTGGTATCGGGAACAATTGAATACTAACTTCGATTTATTTCTTTCTTTCCAAATGCAGATTCTTCAACAGTTGCGAATCCAGCAGCATCATCGTTGGGTTTGACGTCTTCGTGAGATATTTTGCCTAAAAGAACAAAAGCAATAACTGGATCATTCGGAACTGTAATTTCATTTTCAACAGACATTGGATCTTTTTGGCACCTTTTTTGGCTTCCATAAGCAATTGGATCATGTCAGGTCTGACAGTTCTCTGTCCTTCATTGTGTCCAGCACCAAGCTTGTGAAGAATTCCTTTACTGAATCTGGGATCACGTCCCAATTAAAAATCTGTAAGTGATCTTAGGTCATCTTGAATGAATATATCGATCATGATACCTACCAGAATCGGTTCTTGGACCTCTATTTTTTACAACACACTCAAGTTATTTAGAAAATAATTTGTTAAAAATGAAAACAGTAACCTACTACCCTGTTACTGACTGACGGTACTGACCGAAAGTGTTTATAATACTATATTTTAAGTTCCAAACAAGTTCTCAAATAAGTGAAATCATTGTAATTTATAATTAAAATATAAATGATAATGATAAATGATTTTATTTCTGTAAGTAGGTTTGCACAAACACTTGGAACACACACACACTGGAATTGGTTATAAAATTATTTAATAGCTTTTGATAAAGTGTTGTGTATTGATGTTTTCTTCTTCTCACCATAATTACTGGTCAAGGGCCAATGAGAGTTATGTTTCTTTTTTTTTTGTTATTGCAGGCTTTGTTAAAAATCAGACAAAAGCTACTACATATCATTCAGCGAAAACACTAGGAGGAAGTGGTGAAGGGCGGGCGTGAATAAATGAATTTTGATTTTGATCTATTGTGTTGAACATATACAATTATAAATTCACCTTTAATAGTTTCGGCATATTCATCATAACAAGGAATGCTAGCATCTGACGGAAATTGAAGCTGGTTGCAGTTTTTCCCATTTCAAAGAATTGGTTATCTTTATCGGTGTGGGAGTCAACTTTGAGTCCGTAAGCACAAGAAGCTATCACATCATTAGTGGAGCGCGTTGTAAGGTCCTTGCAGTCTATGTCTATATAGTCATCTGCAAACAGGAATATTAAAGATGTTAATTTATAAGTATTTCATATTGTACATGATGTATGTGTCATCACATAACATGCTGCTAGGTAATTATAAAAATTCGAATTACTTATTAGCAAGTAAGGCTACATTGTAATGTGAATAAAGTATCACTCAGTGAGTGAAACATTACAAGCAAAAAAATAAAATAAACACAACATGGTAACTACGCATCTTAACTGCTCACCCGGCCGACGCCCGTTGTAAAGTGTGGCAGGGTACTCTTCCTCCTCCTACTTACTACTTACCACCAAAGGAGCATCTCCCTGCATTTTGTAACGTTCCGTGGTCCACTACGAAGTCTCTGAACCGTCTCCGGACACAAGTGGGAACATGTAAGTCCAACCTGGTAAAGTGGGGCTACCTTGACGGAACGGCAGTAGGGTGCGATTGTGGAGCTATGTCACAAACTATGCTCCACCTCCTATCCTGCCCTCTGTGTCCCAAAACATGCAGTCAAAGTGACCTCTGCGCTGCCACCGACAACGCCGTGGAAGTGGCAAAGTATCGGGAAAACAAGATTTAAAATACAGTTGTGCCAGCGACACGAAGAAGAAGAATCCTAACTGCACCAATATTTGAGAAAGTCCATTTATAAATAAGTAAAAATACCTTCTGAAGCCTCAATCTTTTTCTTGAGTGACTGTATCATCTGATCGCCGACCTCCACCATGAATGGCACCATCAGACGTATCTTTGAACTTGTGAACGCTGGGCTCAATGTGGAACGCATGTCTTTCCATTCTTGACCTGTGGGAGATATAATTTGTTCAACAAATCACTAATATCTACAGAGTAATGTTAGGCATTTTTTAATAATTATGTAAAGTTTAAAAAGACGAAGCTAGTTTTATATTTAACCTTGCAAAAAGAACAAAGTTCTGGTGAAAAAAGTTTCTGCTCCAAAGTTGCGGTGATTGTGGAAGTGTTCAAAGTCTTTGACAGTGATCTTCTTTACAAGCTCCACGTCTCGAATCACTACTGCCTCGGTCAAGAATTCAAATCTGCCCACAAATCTGTACAACAATAAACATTAATGTTACTGGTTAGGGTTACATACGAAAATTTACGGGGACTGCAGCTAATTCTTCTGTCATCTTCTGTGGTAGGACATGGCATAATGTGCAGCTAAGTGCTGAAACAGGAATGTCCCTGGTTGCGAATTGGCTCAATGCTAATGTTCTCACAATAAATACCTCCAAAACAAACTTTATAAGTTTCAGCATCTGCAATCGTACTCAACCAACCAAAACAAACTTTATAAGTTTCAGCATCTGCAATCGTACTCAACCAACCGGCGATTTTCGAATCATTATACACACTTGTGATGGTACAATGTTGATAATTGTAACTGTTCTAGTATCGGCAAAGTTTCTAGCACAAAATATTTAGGGGTAATGCTGGATCAGAGATTGTGCTGTACCCCCATCTTGAGCAAGTTGCCAATAGAGTCACGCGCTGCGTCACGTGCTGCCTAGTCTGTACAGAATAGTGGAAAGCCTGTTGGAAATGTGCTCACTTAAATATATATTTCTCTTGCGCAATCAATATTGATATACTGTATTCCTGTTTGTGGTAGGGCAACAAATTCTAAATTCATCCAATCGGAGCGAGCACAACGAGCCCTGCTCAAAATAATGCATTTAAAAAAAAGGAGATATTCTACAGAGAACCTCTACAAACTTAGTGATGTATTGTCAGTTAGGAAACTATACATTACTCAAATGTTTTTAAAAAAGCACAAAACCTTACCTTATAATTCGGATATACACTTTAGGAGAAGAAAACACAATATAGTTCAAATACCTATAACCAAGACCAAATTCGGATCTATGCAATTTAGTAAACGATCAGCTCAATTGTATAACAAATTAAATAAAGAAATTTTCGTAAATGCAAAATCTTATCATTTTCTTAACATATGCATAATGTTGATTGACTGGATAAAACCACTGACATAAAATTCCTTAGAAGATACAGTATAGCAAACTACAATTTAGAGAATGCTTTCTTGACACGTGTCAGTTCCATACAAACGAATACATGTTTTGCGAATTTTATCTTCATTAGCTACTAAAAACCTGCCAGTGCGACCAGCACTGGCAGGTTTCAGAAAGATGGCCGGACTGTAACTCTAGATAAAAAAGCTATTCGTAACTCAGTTCTTAGTTCTAAGATATGGATTTCTTGCAGATTCTAACCTTTCTTCCGGAAAGCTGTTGTATAAATTAAGGAGATCACCAGCGTTGTGGCTTAGCCGCAAGAGGATCTTGCCCGAGTTGCCCAGCAGTGGCAGTGGCATGAAGTGCTTGATGCCATGTCGGCGGAATGAGAAGACTTGTCGGAGATACGACACCACCACAACCAGCAGAATGACCACACAAAGCAGCAAGATTATCATTTTCTGTAAGAAAATTTATAAATTAAAATAGTTTTCTGTTTTGAATTGATGAAATTGTAAATATTAATATTTTTAAATTACTAAATATAATGTCACTGTTGTCAAAGAGAAGTCTTTAAATTAAATTGGCCCAAAGGATGTCTATTCGACAATACCGCGTTAATTTAGGCCATCCGATATCAAGGCCAAACATAATGTTATGATAAATTGTAGTAGTACGAAGATAAGTAATTGAATATTTATAAAATTGAGCAATACTTATCGTAACACCTTGTCAGAAATAATAAATGTATTTTTATCACGGCTAGTAACATTACAGCCGGTGAAGCTGTTAACTGTAAATAAACAGCAAAAGTTAAAAATATTTTTGACTATAAGTACCCTCTGATATCGAACTTGCGACAGAGCAAGGTCGATTTCGGTCTGTCAGCATAATCATGATTAGCTTAAAATGTTTCTACTGCTAGGACATAGGCTTCCTCTTCGATAGATGTCACATGTCTTGGAATTTTTGGTTCTAGGACATGCCGTTTTTCTTCACCGTTTTGAAAGCAGTGGTAATGAAATTATTTAAGCAATTATTTACACAGAGTTAAACACGTACCCGAGTTCAAACCTATAACCTACAAATCGTAAATGCCATTACCAATGGGCTACCACTGCTCTAGAACGTAATATGTATTGTACCTCTATTATAATATTTGAAAACCCAGTATCTTACTCGTTTAGCCGTCGCAAATAAGTAAACACAGAAAAAACACTGTATATGAACAAAAACACGCCACTGGCAACGTGCTACTTATCTCACTGTCGAATTCACTCTGAGTCTGAGTTTGAATCATGACTATGAGTGTTCAACAAAAACATGCTATTCACAATCAAATGTGTCTTGTTGTTTTATAGCTAACGTCTAATTTTTGGAGTACAGGGCACTGCCATGGGTCAAAAAAGGATTAATGATACAATGACGACAGGCAGATATTTTTCTTAAAAACAGGGCCTCATGTGTGAACAGTTTTTTAAATCTTTTATTAAAAGAACCAGGATCTTATTAATTCATTTCAATTTTAATCTAACCATAATGTTGACGTGATAATCACTAAAAAATAGTGACCGACCGAAAGTTCGGTTTCGGTTTCGGTTTCGGCCAGTTTCGGCCAAATAATCTAGTTTCGGCCTTAGTTTCGGTTTCGGCCAGGAAATGGCCGAAACTTTCGGCCGCGCCGAAACTCGAGTGTTACGAGGGCGGTCCCATAATGAATTGGCCTAACTATGAACTAATGAAGGAAATTAAACGAAACCAATTTTATTTTTCAATATAATCACCATGAATACTACTAACACACTTCTGACATCTGTGAATCAACATCTCTAAACCTTTATAAAAATAATCACATTTTTTAGCCTCAAAATGACCGAACGGCCGCCTGCAACTCTTCATCGCTTGAAAAATTTCTTCCTCTTAAGTCTCGCTTTAAATTTGGAAATAAATAATAGTCAGACGGGGCCATGTCTGGACTGTGAGGTGGATGTTCAACTTCTGTGAATCCGCATTGACGAACTGCATCCTTCAAAACACCAGCGGTATGAACAGGGGCGTTGTCATGGAGCAACAGGACACCTTTAGACAGCTTGCCTCTTCGTTTTTCCTTTATCTTGTCTCGTAATTTATATATTAAAGAAGCATAATATTAGCCGTTCACGACTGTATTACGTTCTTTAAAATCCACCATCAAAATGCCTTGAAAATCTCAAAAGATTGTGCACATCAGTTTTTTAGCCGATTGTTGCACCTTTGCCTTTCTAGGGGGCTTTTCACCCTTATAACGCCATCTTATTGATTCGCGCTTGCTTTGTGGGTCATAATACAAGATCATAGTTTCACCACCAGTCACTAGCCGCTCGATCACAGTCTTTGAATTTTCGCCACAAAGATCCAAAAACTCCGAAGCGCAGCGCACTCTTTCCTGTCTCTGTACCGCTGAAAGAAGTTTCGGTACCCATCTTGCACTCACTTTTTTCATGTGAAGATGTTCATGGATCGCACGATGACGTACTTTTAGAGAGAACACTCAGAACCTCCTCTTCGATAAGAGCAATCGTTTCGGGAGTGAGCACTTCCACAGGTCGACCGTCGTGGCAAATGTCTTCGACGGTTTCTCTCCCGAGGCGAAACTCTTTCACCCAATTTTTTACTGTGCTATAGGAGGGGGCAGACTCCTTACACACGTCATCCAATCGTTCTTTTATTTGGGCAGGGTATAAACCTTCTTTAAACAAAAACTTTATGACACTACAATACTCAGTTTTCGACATTTTGAAAAAATACGCGACTCTCGTTATGCTAATGCCTGCTAAACTAAGACTAAGCATTTCATGTCGATGCGTGTTTTCTTATATTAAGTGCACGATAAACGTACTATTTAATGCAACACAACATGTAGCGACATGTCGCGTAGAACTATATCAGGCCAATTCATTATGGGACCAACCTCGTAAATGATTAGGTAAGTATTCAACTGTCTGTATGTATAATATACATTGTATATTCAAATAAATGTGTAAAAAACACACCAGATTTCTGTATACGATAGAAATTTTAAATATGTTTAAGTAAGTTTCGGTTTCGGTTTCGGCCGAAACTAAGAGCAAGGCCGAAAGTTCGGTTTCGGTTTCGGTTTCGGCTGAAAAACCTGTTTCGGTCGGACACTACTAAAAAACTTAGAATAGTGTCCATTTCTACTTTAAACAAGTTCGTTCCAGTTTCTAGTCTGACATAATACACTTTGTTCATGTGTTATATTATGTAGGTTTTTTCATTTAAGTCTTCGTACTATTTTTGTGTTGTTCGACAACTGAATTGCCTCGACCTTCATTTGGCGGTGGAGTTCGTGTTCATGAGCCTCAGCAAATATTTGTATTATGTTCGTCATTCATAATTATGATAAAACAATTACGTATAGTACGAATAGTGATACTATTGTAGCAAGCAAGTTTTTTGTAGTATATTATTAGGATCATGACCATGTCATTGTGTTATTGTTACCTTCAAAGAAAAACAACATAATATGAAAACAAAAACAATAATCATTGTGCCTTTATTGTACTACATTGCACCAAAAGATAATAAAAACACATTATTTACATTAAAAAAGCAATATAAAACAAAAATGAAACTTCATTCATTCTACTTCCTCAGTCTAAACCTGAGCCAGTGTCCTCCCTGCAGCCTGAAGTTCATGTTGTCTTTTGCTAGCTTGGCGGGGATGCAGGTTTTCTCACAGGGAGAGAGTTCCATATGCCGTAGAAGCTGGTAAATCATTACCTTCAACTCGCAAAGTGCAAATCTTGACCCTGTTGATGAACAGTACAGTTAGTTCTTGTTTTATAATACTCGAGGGGAACGGTGCTGATAGCCGAAATACAGGCTATGCCTAGTTCGGCTACAGACGCTAATCTCTTTACCTTAATTGAAATTGTTGCCACATTGCCATTGTAAAGTAGTACTAAGTTTTTGGAAATAAATTATTATTATTTTGAGTGTTTTTTTTTTCTCAGCTCTTAGGCTGGTTTTAGCTACATTTACGGGCCAAAGCCAAGTAAATGCAGCGTGTGGTGTGTATTAGGGTGTGTTTTCTTCCTCTAACTGCATGCATTTCCTAACTATTCTGCAGTTGTTTAAGATGGCAGCTTTCTATAGGTTGATATAAACGGATTCTTCTAAGTCTATTAGTTTTAGGCTACTGAGAAGGTGGTTGGGAATAACGCCAGTCGTGGAGACAACTATAGGGATAACGTACACTTTTTCTAGACTCCAGATTCTTGTGACTTCTTCCTTAAGTTCAGCATATTTACTTATTTTTTCAGATATGGTTTTTTGTAGGTTATGAGTATTGGGAACTGCAATGCCTATGAGGTATAGTGATTTTTCTTATTTTATCCTGCAGGGTTATGTCTGGTCTATTGTAGTGGATAGTCCTATCTGTAAGTATGGCGCGATCGTAGTACATTTTGTGCGTATCATTTTCTAGTATAGTTTGTGGTGTGTACTTGTAGTAAGGAGTACAAGAGTTTTGTATGAGACTGTGTTTAAGAGCGAGTTTTTGGTGAATGATGTTTGCTACCTGGTTGTGTCTGTGAGTGTAGTCTGTCTGTGTGAGGGTTGTGCATGCTCCTGTTATTTGTTGTATGGTTTCTGATTGAATGTGGGTTTTTAATGATAAATTTCCTATAGTTTATTATTATTATTAGTTTTGTGATTATTTTTGGAAATCATTCAGTAACCCTCTATTTCAGCTGATATTATTACGTCAAGCAGTGATGTAAATTTAGGCAGTTAAATCTCACCAATGCAATTCCTAGGTCTTATACCGAAAGGCATGTATGTTAGCAAATTGACGTTGTGTTTATTTTCTTCTGAAAAACGTTCAGGGTCGAACTTCTCAGGCTCAGGGTAATACTGAGGGTCGTGGTGGATAGCATATGTCGGTATCACAATAACTGAGCCTTTGCGCAACTGTAAGATTAAAATATCCATTAAAGGTACACTGAAATATTGAAATGTTTCATTATCACCGCTTGAATTGAATGATGGTAAAACTTACAATGAAATCTTTTTTGGCGGCCACATTTGGTCTCCCCATGTTGTAATCTCTGTTGCATACTCTATCGGTAACTACAGCTGGTGGCCATTTCCTCAAAACCTCTGAAATAATATATTTACAGCAATTAAGGTGACTCAATGTTTCAATATTAAACTCCTTGATAAATGAATAAATAATCTTACCAGATACAACCATATCCATATACGTCATGCTCTGTATGGAATTGAAATCAAACTTGCCACCGTTCTTGGTATCATATTCCCTGATCTCCTGTGCCAAGCGTTTCTGTACATCAGAGTTCACTGCCAGTTCGTACATCAAGAAAGACATACTGGACGAAATAGTTTCAAAGCCAGCGAAAAAGAACAGGAATGCTTGGGCGATCAGGTCAGTATCTTTCCATTCTGCAAGATACAAAATCAGAAATTTATTCAATTTTCGTAGAGTACTTTGTATATTTTTATCCATTTATGTTTATCATTACCTCGAGTTATTTCTTTCTTTCCAATTGAAGATTCTTCAACGGTGGCAAATCCAGCATCTTCATCATTGGACTTAAAATCCTCATGAGATAGTTTACCTGAAAGAACACGCATGCCATACCATTTTTTTGTATACATTTTAGTTATTTCAATTGAGCCACAATTTTAATCTCTACTAGAGCTAAAATTAATAGTATTTAGTAAATTTCGAAATGTATCAAATTCGTTGCCTTGAATATTAACTGGCACCTTTTTTAGCTTCCATAAGCAGATGAATCATGTCAGGTCTGATAATGTGGCGCAACTCTCGGTCCTTCATTGTGTCCAGCACCAGTTTTGAGAAGAAGATCTTGACCGCATCTTTTACTATATCATATTTAATAATCTGTAATTGATTTTTTTGATTTTAATATTTGTTTATTTTTAATGGTAAAGATAGAACTGATTAAAATATTTAAAATACAGTTGGCTGGAACATCGACGTGTAACCTGTTACCACGGATTCAGTACATACATGATTCTAAAAAAAGTAGGGTGTCTAGAATCATGTGCTGAATTCATTGAGCGATAATGTCGCTACCATCCTGTATATTCTTATCCAATCAGTATAAACTTAATTTTACCTTTGTAAGTTTCGGCACACTCATTTGAATGAAGAACATAAGCATCTGAAGAACACTGAAATTGGTAGCAGTCTTGCCCATCACATAGAATTGGTTCTCTTTATCAGTTTGAGAGTCTACCTTCAGACCAAATGCGCAAGAAGCTATCACATCGTTAGCGTAGCGCGTTGTGAGGTCTTTGCAGTCTATGTCTATGTAGTCATCTAGAGACAACAAAAAATAAAGAAAGGTATTTTAAATATCCACAAATTTTCGACTATCGTACTATTCGATATTGAATCGTGTCTGTCCGTAAAGTATTTGTGCGAAAAATGTAAAGTACAAAATACCTCCTGAAGCTTTAATATTTTGCTTGAGTGATAGAATCATCTGATCGCCGACCTCCACCATGAATGGCACCATCAGACGTATCTTAGAACTTGTGAACGCTGGACTCAATGTGGAACGCATGTCTTTCCATTCTTGACCTGAGGGATATTTAACATTTATAATGTTTTACTTTTGACGTGACAACGTCTAATAAATCGATGAAGCTGGCTGCACGCACGAAAAAACATGACTCATGAGGCGTTACCTCGCGGCCTCGCTCTGTAGCGTGAAGGCGTTCCATGGCGACTTGAAGTGCAAGCGAGAGCGCGGAACGAGCGACAAAGAGGCAATAATACATTTACATGTTTTCGTCAAGTATGAAGTGCAGTGAAAAGTGAATGTGGTGTCAATTGTTTATAGCAACGATAATTGCGGCGATAAAGGTAATGATTCTTTCGATATTAAATATATGTTCATTGATATATTGTCGAATCTTCGTGCTTGCCTCATTAAAATAAATAGCATCGGTCCGCTAGTGCAGCGATTGTAGGTTATGCTATAATTGACAAAACTATAACAATAAGTTTACAGAACTATTTCACGATGAGTAAAAAATCAATTGCTTTACTATTCGATCGAAATAAAACAAAACAACACGATGATAGGAAAAGTAGGAAATGAAAGAGATTTCATTTCCTACTTTTCCTATCATCGTCCTATTCTCAACAGAATAACACAAATTGTAAGAAGTTAAATATCACACATATTTAAAAGTTGTAAAACAATTTCTCAAAGCACATTCATATCTACTTGTAAAAACTATGTACATTGTTAATAAAAAAAAATTACATAAGTAATTGTATTTATGTGTACAAATAAATGTAACTTGATCAATTCAATTGTGATTTCCACTATTTACATCCTTCTCTATATCCATACAAAATATCTATCAAACAAATAAAATTAAAATTTTCTTTTGAAAAATGCAACTGTTCCATCAGTATTTTCTTATTACGTTGCCACGTTCAACTATCGTCAGTAAACCGACTTTACAGACAACCGATTTTTTTATCTAAAATACCGGTATTCAGCTGCATCCGGTTAGACTGGAAGTTGACCCCAACATACATAGTTGGGAAAAGGTTAGATAGATGATGATGAATGTTTTACTTAATGACATTCATATTACACTTAAATAAAAAACTAAAAGGAAAGACGAAGATAAAGAAAAAAAAATACAAGGAATAAGAGAAGCTAATCATAAGAATTACCTTGCAACAATAACAAAGTTCTGCTAAAGAAGGAGTCGGTTGCGAAGTTGTGGCGATCGGTGAAGACCTCAAAGTCTTTGACAGTGACCTTCTTAACTAGTTCAAGGTCACGGAGAACTACTAATTCTTTAAAAAATTGAAAGCTGCCCACGAACCTGAAAAAAAATGTTGTAGTGAACTGCATTAAAATGTTTTCGCTTACTTAATGGATTGAGATAATATATTACAGGTAGAAATTGAAAACTTGCGAGAATTAGAAATAGGAGGTGCAGTAGGTACCTTACTGTTACATAATCATAATAAATTGTCATTTCCCAAATCTAAATTCTTGAAAAAAGTCGTGTATTTATCGTTTTAGTGCAATCTAAGTTATTGCCTTCAAGTAGACACGAATTATCGACATTTCAGTATTTATTTTAAATTTTCATAACATAAAATATAACAAAATTAAAGTATCAATTTTAGCGCGCGCGCGATAAGCAATGCATTAATCGCTGAGTTCAAACCATGAATTAAGTTGGCAACTTGTTGAACTAGCGGTATTTACCTAATTTCGACCGATCCTACGAAAAAAAAAAAGCGCGCGACTTGGCGACGACGACGTTGCAAATTGCTCGCCTACGCGCACGTATGTGCATCCCAATCTTTGCTCTCGGGTTGTCTGTGTAGCGACCAGTTGTTAATAACATAATATATGTTGCACTACAAATATACAACCTAAACATAATCTATTGTGTTTTCAGTTACGTCACTTAAATTTTAATCTTTCCATTTCTTACCTTTCTTCCGGGAAGCTGTTATACAAATTACAAATATTATAAGCAAAGTGTTCTAGGCGAAATATGACTTTGCTCATGTTGCCCAGCAGTGGGACTGGCCTAATATGCTTGATGCCATGCCGGCTGAAGGTAGAGTAGACTTGCCGGAGATACAGCACCACCACAGCGATCAGTACAACCACCCAAATCAGCAAGATTATCATTATCTGGAAGAAAAGTACCAATCTATCAATCTTACAGTCGATATCTATTCCAGAATTTAATTTGTCAGAAGACTGGTGCGCGGCGCCTATTCTATAATTTGATAACGACCATAATAAAGTTACAAAAATGATAAGGAACTTTTGCATTTATAGATGCAATTTTTAATTTATATCTTGAACCTTATGGATTCAAGACATTTTGTGTAGTGTACGTAATAAAGAGTATTCTATTCTAAGGGCAATCAGATTTGTCCAACATTTAGGTCGCCGTGATTCTATGAGGAATATTGTTCAAAGCTGTTTATTTATATCCACTGAGTCTGTTTTCATCATCATTCAGACGCCGGCATCTACTGCTGGATATAGGCCTCTCCCAAACATCACCACATTGACTGCTTTCACATTACAAATCAGAAAGTATTTAAAGTTATGTTCTTACTTATTGGCTAGACAGGGAGTGACTACCGAGATGACGACTAATAGAGAAGTATGGAAAAAAAGAAATGTTGCGCCGTGCACAAATATATTAGGATAAGACCAGGAGAACGATGATGAAGTTTTTATCAAATATTCTTTTCAGCCAACAGCGAAATTACAATCATAATTTTCTCAAAATGCTTGGAAATTTGAGCATTATTTTGACAACCTTCTTCGGGATAAATCCCAATTGCTGTACTGGCCAAATACATGCGAGCAGTGCGGCCGGCAAAAGTTATATGAAAATCCATATCTGTCGTGGTTTAGCAGCCAAATAAATTACATAGTAAACTCATATCTGCCGCGTGATTTAAAAATGGAATGATCTTTTACTGCGAAATTTGGCAACCAAAGAGGTAACATATCAAAAATTAAACCTCTTTAAAGTAATCAAGAAACAAATGAACATGGCGCGTGAACAATAATATTGTTATTCGTCATTGATTTTGGAATTCATAATTAATTTACTCAGTTTGAATTTCCGCACATTATTTGATAAAAGTACAAGTACAAGACTTGGCTACAACTAGGCTACACACACATTTACACGTTCGTCCATCAATGCCTCTTTTGCTGGCCGCTGCAGTAATGTACTATAAACAATGCCATCGCAAGAATTTGAAAACAACAAGAGATTGATCTCACTTTATCGAATGAATAAAAGCTTTTCTGTTTACCTAGTCTTTATTGCTTAAACATTGGCTTAATTTTATTGTAGCACTGTGCACTTAGAATAGAATATTCTTTATTAAAGTGGCCAAGACTCAAAACTCAAAGACTCAAACTCAAACAAGACTGTTAGTAAAACTTACGACTATGTTAGTAAGCACAGACACTAAACAAAAACACAAGAAATAACGGTTGGTCACCGTTGCGACATCCCATGAGAGACGGCACCACAGTGACCCACGTAAACACAGTCAAGGCGACTCGCAACCATGTTTAAGACTGTTGGAGCCGCCCCACATCCTGCGCACCAGGAAAGCGCACCTTTTACGCATTGTTGCGTAAAAGCAATCTACATGCGTGTCTGCGAACATCCCTGACGCACTACAAAAACGGGAAAAACTTACCTATATGGTTTGAAGGTAGGTAGATGTTAATAATTCTACGAGTGATATTTCAAAGTTGCAAGAAGTAATTAAACCCAATGTAAGCCTTATTTAAACAAAATATAAACGAATTTTTCAACCCAACATTATCTGCAACGTTTTGATGAGATCAAATGCAATGGCCTTCAGTGGACCACAACGTAACCTAAGTGACTTTTGTTTGTCACAGCTTGTTGTCTTAATTTGATTTAGCCTTTGACCTTCAAATTCACAATTGACAAAAAAAAAACTGTGTGAAAATGTTGGTTGATGAGTTCATTTTTCCGTAAAAAACAGCTGGATAAGGTTCAATTAAATCGACTAATAACGGATATACTGTAGCTAAGATATAGTAACAAAATACATAAATTGTAATAGGTAATACCTATATCTTACAATAAAATATGACAGTCACGGATCAGACACAACAATAACACAAAATTAAATGGAAACAAATTAATCGGTGCGAGCGTGCTACTCAGTTCACTGACGAATTCACTGTGTGTGTAGGCTCATAAAGATGATACCACGAACATACATGTCATATTATGTAGGTATATCTGCCATATACAGGCTGGCAAAATAGATTGGAAAATTGTTCCCGAGTTTATTTCTTTACTGATGCTGCGAGCGTTGTATTACTGGGTTCTGATTCTGATATGAGACGGCACAAGGCACTGTTCTTGGGCCCATAAAAAGATATAATATTGTAACTGGTGTATTTTTACTCTAGTGGATCATGACGCCAATATAATTGGGTAGACAGTTGATAAGCGTTAGTAAAACTCTGTGTACGTCGTTATGTATGTACGTGTGGTAAATTATATGTAGTATAAAGTCTCTGGTTTACAGTGAAGGAAAACATCGCGATGAATATTCTTCTTATCCAGTTACTGAGCCAGTCTCCTCCCTGCAGCCTGATATTTGGATAATCATTATCTAGTTTCTGCGGGGTTGCAGGTCTTCTCACAAGGAGAAACTTCCACATACCTTAAAAGTTGGGAGGTTAACTCTCAGATAGCAAATCTTGACCCTCTTGATGAAGACAATAAAGAGATGATAATTATATAAATAAATAAGACGATGATTATTTTAATTTTATTTTTATTAGAATTCATTCACAATTTTTGTTATTGTTATTATACAAATATAACATAATTAATATTTTGTCCATGGTTGTAATCATAAGCATTAAGAGTAAACTAGTCACGAGCTCGAACTCACTGGTGGTCATGGCCAAAAAGCACGCTGTCTCACTAGACTTCGTTTCTGACAGAGCTAGTATCAGTGATGTGCAGTTAGACGTTAGTCTACACGCACAACGTCTAGTTCTCATGCACAGAAACACCGTTCCGAACTGATAGGCGCGTAAAAAAAAATCGAAAAGGGCTTTGTAAAATCGAGTTTTATGAAAAAACCACTGCATAAATCAATTATCTTCATCATCATCATTTCAGGCGAAAGACGTCCACTGCTGGACACCACTTTGACCGGTTCTGTGCTTCTCGCATCCAACGGGTTCCTGCGGCCTTCACAAGGTCATCGGACCGCCTTGTGGGAGAGGCCTTCCAGCGGTCGCCACTCCAAAACCTTTCGGCCCCATCGGCCATCTTTTCTGCGAGCAATGTGCCCTGCCCACTGCCACTTAAGTTTGGCAATTCTTCGGGCTATGTCGGTAACCTTGGTTCTGCTGCGGATCTCCTCATCAATCCGAATCCGAATCCATTATAAATAAAGTCTATTTGACTCTTCGATAACTGAGCTTTGTCGGTACGGACTTGGAATTTAAGATTTCACAGCTCTTTACACATTACTTATTTACACCCTAAGTTACGTTAAAAATAGCAAGAAAAACGAATCTTTGTTGGCTCATAACTTTTTAATGGTTTTTTATTTTACTATTTTGTTTCCGTACAGACAAAATTAATAATAAGTCAAAACGATATCATGTTTAACTTTTGGTGTACAGTGTCAAACAGTGGAGTAATATTCTCCCAAAATTTGTATGGAAAAAATATCGACTAGTGGCACCTTAAGCGTACTTGGTCATAAATTAATATAACTGCCGACGACGGAAGTGTGGGTCAGGCTCGACTCCGAGGTCTTCAAATCAAAATTAAAATATTTTATTTCACATAAACCTACATAGGCAATTTATGAAACGTCAGAAGCTAGAGCACGGCTACTAGCACGGTTCTAATTGGTCGTTTCATATGGAGAAAAGCCGGCAAGAAACTCCTAAGTTACTCTTTTAAACTCTCTTATCTATGCAATTTCTAGAGCCAGCACCAAAGGCTTATATGCGGGTGGATTGATGTCTCGTGTCTAAATTCGTATTTATCTGTAAAAATATTAAAATCTCGGTATAAACTGTTGAGAAATTCGGACATATTAATGCAATACCTACAGACTGCTGTCAGTATAGGTATAGCCAATTTGATGACCAGACCTTTGTAGCATATCTGTGTGCAAAATTCTAACAGAATCTATTCAGTAGTTTTGCGCCAATACGAAACACACATCCAAAGACAAACAAAGAAACGGACAAACAATCTAAAAAGCATATTTGCCATCAGAACCGTTCCCACACTTCGTAATAATTCTTCGGAAAACTTTTTTTTAAATGTACAGTTTTGACTTCGTTACTATTTTATTAATTGTATTATAGGTAAGTATAGAATAATAAAATGTTCTAAAGGGGGCCCTATGGGCCCGTGTGGCATGGCTAAATAATAACAGCCGCACAGGTCGATCGATCAGGTTAAGCTACGCTTGCCGCAGTTGGTCTGTGGATGGGTGACCATTTTTACAACAAACACGTTATAATTATCATTTATTTAGGGTCTATGTTTTGGAGTGCCTCAGGGCAATGCTATGGGTCAACAAAAGGAGTAAAGTAACAATGCAGCACATATTTTTCATTAAAAGATTGCCTCCTGTGTACAAATAATATGTATAACAATAAAACAATTACAGTACGAATATAACGCTATAAAACTGCATGAAGCGTTTGTTTTTGTAGTATATTAGGTTTAGGATCATGACCATATGTCAGCGCGTATTGTTTTAAGAGAAACTACATAATATGCAATATAAAAATATTAATATGTATGCCTTTATTGTAGTACATTGCACCATAAAATAATAAAAAAACACATTAATTGCATTAAACAAGCAACAAAACCAAAACTGAAACTTGATTCTAACTACTTCCTCAGTCTAAACCTGAGCCAGTGTCCTCCCTGCAGCCTGATGTTCATGTTATCAGTAGCAAGCTTGGCGGGGATGCAGGTTTTCTCACAAGGAGAGAGTTCCATATGCCGTAGAAGCTGGTAAATCATTACCTTCAACTCGCAAAGTGCAAATCTTGACCCTGTTGATGAACAGTACAGTTAGTTTTGTGATTATTTTTGGAAATCATTCAGTAACCCTCTATTTCAGCTGATATTATTACGTCAAACAGTGATGTAAATTTAGGCTGTTAAATCTCACCAATGCAATTCCTAGGTCCTATACCGAAAGGCATGTATGTTAGCAAATTGACGTTGTGTTTATTTTCTTCTGAAAAACGTTCAGGGTCGAACTTCTCAGGCTCAGGGTAATACTGTGGGTCGTGGTGGATAGCATATGTCGGTATTAAAACTGCTGACCCTTTGGACAACTGTAAGGTTAAAATATACATTAAAGGTACACTAAAATATTGAAATACATTGTCATAGCTGATATTGACTGATCGTAAAACTTACAATGAAATCTTTTGCGGCGGCCTCGTCTGGTTTCCCCATGTTGTAATCTCTGTTACATATTCTATCTGTAGCTACAGCTGGTGGCCACTTTCTCAATACCTCTGAAAGAATATATATTAGCCGATGTATATTTTAATATTTTACTACTTGATTAGTAATTGACTGAACAAAATCTTACCAGAAACAACCATATCCATATACTTCATGGTCTGTATGGAATTGAAATTAAACTTGCCACCGTTCTTGGTATCATATTCCCTGATCTCCTGTGCCAAGCGTTCCTGTACATCAGGGTTCACTGCCAGTTCGTACAACAAAAAAGACATACTGGACGAAATAGTTTCAAAGCCAGCGACAAAGAACAGGAATGCTTGAGCGACCAGGTCAGCATCTTTCCATTCTGCATGACACGAAATTAATTAAATATTTAATAAAATTTCGTAGAGTACTTTGTATATTTTTATCAATTTGTTCATCATTACCTCGAGTTATTTCCTTCTTTCCAATTGAAGATTCTTCAACGGTGGCGAATCCAGCAGCTTCATCATTGGACTTAACGTCTTCATGAGAGAGTTTACCTAAAAGAACACGTATGTCATATTTATTTGTTTGTCATACAATTTACTCAAGTAAATGAGGGGTTACAATTGTACCCCTAACTAAATGAATGACACCTTTCTTGGCTTCCATAAGCAGATGGATCATGTCAGGTCTGATAATGTGGCGCAACTCTCGGTCCTTCATTGTTTCAAGCACCAGTTTTGTGAAGAAGTTTTTGACTGAGTCTGATACTAAATCCCATTTAAGAATCTGTAATAATATATATTTTTTAATGCACATATTATTATTATTATATTAAATATTAGCATAGATTATGTAAATATTACCATTATAAGGATTTCAAATAAATATAATTTCAGAATCTGTAATTGATTTTATTATTAATTTGTTAAATTAGTGCAGATAGAACAAATACACAAAACGAACAAACAAACAATGAATACAAAGGCAGATTCACCTTTAGTAGTTTCGGCGTGCACATTAGAAAGATGAACACAATTATCTGACGGAAACTGAAATTAGTAGCAGTCTTGCCCATCTCGTAGAATTGGTTCTCTTTGTCAGTTTGGGAGTCTACCTTCAGACCAAAAGCGCAAGAAGCTATCACATCGTTAGCGTAGCGCGTTGTGAGGTCCTTGCAGTCTATGTCTATGTAGTCATCTAAATATACAAAGATTTTTAAAATGATAAAGAAACGTATTCCGAATATCTACAAAATTACAACTATCGTACTGTTTGATTTTGAATCGTGTCTGTCCGTAAAGTATTTGTGCGAAAGAATATTAAATACATAATACCTGCTGAAGCCTCAATATTTTGCTTGAGAGACCGAATCATCTGATCGCCGACCTCCACCATGAAAGGCACCATCAGTCGTATCTTTGAACTTGTGAACGCTGGACTTAATGTGGAACGCATGTCTTTCCATTCTTGGCCTGAGAGAGATTAATAAATTTAATGTTTTACTCATATTAAATTTCGAAGAGAAAAATACTACAGGAAGAAGGAAAGCTAGACGTAATAAATACCTTGCAACAAGAACAAAGTTCTGGTAAAGAAGGAGTCACCTCCGAAGTTACGGTGATCGACGAAGACCTCAAAGTCTTTGACAGCGACCTTCTTAATCAGTTCAAGGTCACGGAGAATTACTACTTCCTTTAAGAATTCAAATCTGCCCACGAACCTGAAAAAAGCTTATAGTGCACTGCCTTGGAACGTTTTGTTTACATTATGGATTGAGATTTATGTCTCAATACAGTTAAATACACACATCAACAGAATCTAGGGATACCTTAATCCTAAATTATTTACAAATTTATAGTTTAAAATATTTTGATTTTCCATAAAAAGTATATATAATGATTGAAACCTCTTTTATTATATTTTCAAAATTTAAAATATAAATTAAAAAAAAATAAAAGATAAAACAAGATTCGGTGGCAAAATTGTTAGTAATTGGTTACGTTAAGGAAAATTAAAATTGTGTTATTAATTTTTTTATTAATGGAAAGGGATTAGGTTGATTTTCTTTTTTAATTTAAAGTGCCGTGTGAGCTTTAAGAGTCATGTCACGTCGTCATTTGAGTCGAGATGAAATGTTACGAGCCGTGGGCATGTTAGAAAATGGTGCTATTCAACGCGTCATTGCCGAGACCCTACACACTTGCCGAAACGTGATATCAAGGTTGTGGTCACGTTATCGCACTACTGGGGATGTGGTTGAACGGCACACGGGTAGATATCGTTTTACTACGCAGAGACAGGATCGATTTCTCCAAATGACCGCCAGAAGACAACCCAATATCACAGCGATGCAACTAGTACAAAGGCTCCAGGAAAACCACCAGCTGCTGGTAAACGACCAAACCGTGCGAAGGAGGTTGCATGAAGTTGGTCTTTATGCTCGAAGACCGCTACGTGTTCCAGCATTGCGACGTGGCAATCGCGGTCGACAGCTTTCGGGCTCGGGAGCATGTACCATGGTGTGAAGAACAATAGACTTTGATGCTGTTTACCGATGAGTCCCACAGTTTGAGTTTCATCCGGTTCACGAAGAACACGCGTTTGGAGAACTCCAGGGAGAGTTAGCCGTCTACGGCATCCTCAGGAGGTCCACTCATAACAAGGCCAAAATAACCTATCATTCTTCCATTTACTATATCAACAAAATTCTTCATAGATTTTTAGATATTTAAAGAAATATAAAATATCCCTAGATTCTGTTGATGTGTGTAAATTATTAAATCACGGAAAAAAGGTTGTTGTTGTTTCATATACATTAGTGTGCTACTTCATCTTCGAATGCTAGTGTTATCTTACAGTACAAGTACTATAGTACAGCCTCTTGAACAAAAAAAATTGTGATAGATACTGTTTTTAATGACGTCACTTCAATTTGAATCTCTCTATTTCTCACCTTTCTTCCGGGAAGCTGTTATACAAATTACAAAGATCATAAGCAATGTGGTCTAGGCGAAACACGAGCTTGCCCATGTTGCCCAGCAGTGGGACTGGCTTGAAATATTTGATGCCATGTCGGCTGAAGGTAGAGTAGACTTGCCGGAGATACAGCACCACCACAGCGATCAGAACAACCACCCAAATCAGTAAGATTATCATTATCTGAAAGAAAAGTAGTAATTTATAATTCTAATCGTACCTAATTCCAGACTAATTTATCAGTAAGACGTCCGCGGCGCCTATACCATAATTTGGTAAGGACCAATGAATAATAATGCTTGAAAAACGATTTTGCTGTAAGGAACTACATCAGATTTATACACAATTTTTATTTTCCAAAGAAAAGTGGTTTTTACATACGGCCCCGTATGTAAAACCCCTTTTTTTTCTCTTAATCCATATGACGTACATAATAAAGAGGGACCACTGCTGGGACACAGACCATCTCTCTGTAAGAGGGAGTTGGCCATAATCCACCACACGGGCCAAGTGTGAGGTTGGTGGATGTCACATGTTTTAGATTGTCTTGTTACTTAATAATAAAAAGTATTATATAATTCTAAGGGTAATCTGAGCTGTCCATTATTATTTAGGTCGTGATTCTTTTAGGAATACTTTTCAAAGCTATTTATCTATATCCACTGAGTCTGTTTTCATCATCATCATTCAGACGCCAGTCATCTACTGCTGGATATAGGCCTCTCCACACATCACCACATTAACTGCTTTCACATTACATGTATGAAAATATATGATAGTTATGTTCTTATTATATTTTTTTTCAGTCAAGTGCAAAATTACAATCGTAATTAAACTGCTATCGCAAGAATGTCTAAACAACGAGAGGTTAATGTCACGTTATCAGATAAGTAAGTAAACGCTTTTCTGTATACCTAGTCTTCATTTCTATAAGATTGGCTTAATTTTAGCACTTTGTACTTGACTAGTAATCAGGTACTATTTAAAACTTACCTACTTTGAATGTAGACAAATTCTACGAGTAATATTTTAAAGTTGCAAAAAGTGTTCAAATCTGATAAAAAAAAAAGAATTATTCAACCAAACATCATCTGGAACGGTTTGATGAGATCAAATGCTCTGACCTTTAGTTGATCACAACGTAAACTGGTTGAATTTTGTTTGTCATACCTTGCTCGTGTAGTTTTATTTAGCCTCTGACCTTGAAAATCTCAAATGACAAAAAAAAAATGTGATAATGTTTGTATTCATTGTCCCGTAAATAACAGCCGGATTAGTTTAAATTAAATCGAAGTATGACGGATATACTCTAGCTAGAATATAACAAAAAAAAAATACAATAAAATGAGATATCTTACATTGAAATATGATAGTCACACGTCAGACACAACAATAACACAAAATTAAATGTACTTAAACAAATTAATCGATACGAGCGTACTGCTCAGTTCACTGACGAATTCACTGTGCGTAGACAAGGCGTAGACTCATAAATATGAACATACATTATCGTATATATCTGCCGTATACAGGGTTAGCAGATTAGATTAGCAAATTGTTCCCGCGTTTATTTCTTGAATGGTGCTTCGAGCGCTATAGTGCTAGGTTTTGATATGAGGAGTACCAGAAGGCACTGTTCTTGGGCCCATAAATAACTATATTATACCTAATACTAGCTTCCGCCCGCGCGGTATGTCGATGAAAACTATCCTATGTCCTTCCCCGGGATGCAATCTATCTTTCAGCCTTTTATCGAAATCCGTTCAGTGGTTTAGACGTGAAAAGGTAACATACAGACAGACAGAGTTACTTTCGAATTTATTATATACGTATTAATAGTATGGATTATCGTGACCTGTGTATTTTCTCTCGTGAATGATGACGCTAATTACTATGCATATCTAGTATTGTATACAATCAAGTATTTTCTAACTGAACAGACAGCTGTGCTGCTGGGGAGTTTGTTGCGCCACTTCTTCTCCCCAGCGAAAGCACTAGGAAGTGGTGAAGGGCGGGCGTTTTCTGGGACTGTCTTTTGTAATTTTCACGTTCTAAAAGTGCCGATTCTCAGCTTAGTTTGAATAAATGACTTTTGATTTTGATAACTTTGTTCCAGGGTTATCACTTCAAATTACATCGCAGTTCCTTAATGTCGTAAAAACAACACAGCGGGCGAGTTCAATGAAATAATTGGATCCGACCAATTGGTGTTTCGACCAATTGCGGTAGCCGTGATGCCCCAGAGGTTGAGGCCTCGTCTCTCATGTATGAGGTTGTGGTTTCAAATCCGGGCAAACACCAGTGTGACTTTGTCAATTCATATGTACTTTTTGAGTTTATTTTGGTAATAACTGACATCGGTGAAGGTAGTTAATATAAGTTTAAAATCGCCAGCCCGTCTTGGGCAAGCGCGGTGATCAATTCTCGTGCCTTCTCTGTATGAGAAGAGGTTTTTGCCCAATAGTGGGACAGTAACAGGCTGGTGTTTGTTAGTTGGACTCTATAAGGAGATTTAAGGAAATTTCATGATGCAACTGTAGCACCATGAATGTCTCCGAAACAAACAGTTACAAACACTATAACGAAATAAGTATCCATACTAATATTATAAATTCGAAAGTAACTCTGTCTGTCTGTGTATCTGTATGATACCTTTTCACGCCTAAACAACTGAACGGATTTCGATAAAATTTGGCAGAGAGATAGATTGAATCTCGGGAAGGACATAGGATAGTTTTTATCGACATACCTCGCGGGCGAAGCCTCGGGTGAACCCAGTATTATAAATGTGAAAGTTTGTGAAGATGTTTGGATGTTTGTTACTCAATCACGCGTAAACCGTTGAACAGATTTAGATGAAATTTCGTATAGAGATAGTTTAAGTCCCGGGAAAGGACATAGGATAGATTTTCATCCCGATATTCCTACGGGATCTAAATTTACGCGGGTGAAACCACGGGTCGCTGCTAGTAATAATATAATATGCTAAATAAAGGATATTTTGTAATTTTGCCTGTACCGTTATCAACAAAATTTATTGCGTTATTTACGTTGTGGAGCAAACGAATTTTTCAAACATAAACCAGACGCACTATGTTTTGTCAAGGATAAGGCTATAATTAGGACAAACCTATGGCCTTCCTCAAGAATTAGGCTATCAAAGAATTTTTCAAATCCGACTGGAAGATCCAGTTCAAACAAACTCTTCAGCTTTATTATTAGAATAGATATAAAATAATCATTATTACTGGCCGCCTCGTAAGCCAGCAGCAGAGATGCCGAGTACAGGCGCACGACACATTGGCACCGCGTCCATTTCAAGTCCAAGTTTACGTGAGTAATGTTGTCTTCTCATAACGAGAGAGAAGTTATGAGAAGACAACATTACTCACGTAAACTTCTTGTTCTGGCAGCACTTGCGCAGCCTGACTGCGTCGTACACCAGCAGCAGAGATGCCGAGTACAGGCGCATGACACATTGGCGGCGCGCCCACTTCTGTAATTTCCACGGCTCTGATAGAAACTGCAGCAGTTGGGCGCGGCAGAGACTTGTGCCTATAAGGTTTAAGTAGTTTCAAATATTTACAAAAATTTTGATAATATCTCACTACAGATATAAGCAGCTGTCGCGGGTCAATGACACTTAAACTTGTTGTACGTATATGTAAAAAAAACAATGTCAGTGGCAACGTGTCCTCTATTTTCACTGCCGAATTCACTCTGAGTTTGAACTCCAAATTGAATGAAATCCAAACATGAATAACTAACGTTTATTTGCTATTATATGCACCAAAATTAGATAAAAGTGCTTAATCTTATCGGGATGGAGCATTTTTTTCAACGTTTATTTTATTATTTCGTCAGCTTCGAACATTTTATTTCCGCGGTCTGTTGTGAGGTAAGCCCTCAAGGTCATGGTCCGATACCATCCTAATCAATACTATAAATAAGAAAGTGTGTTTTTATTTGTTACGCTTTCACGCTAAAACTGCTGAACAGATTTGGATGCAATTTGGCAAATGGGTAAACCCTGCCCTGGGTTAGTATTTATCTTTCGAGATTGAGAACTATGCGGATAAAACCGCGGTGCGCAGCAATTATTAAATATATTTATTGTTTAATAATTATCAATCTTAGGTTTGTTTCTATGAGAAAACTTTAAGTTAAATGATAAAAATGATTTTATTTCTGTAAGTAGGTTTGCACGAACACTTTTACACGTCAATCATTCAACCGTCTTTTATAAATTGAAACAAACAGACAGTGTTCATTTTGAAGCTACTTTGAGAATATGAAGAAGATTTACTTGTATGTACCTATTAAAATTTAGTATTTTTTATTCACATAGCTCAAAGAATTAGCAAGCTGAAGTGGCAGTGGGCCGGCCATATCTCGCGAAGAACCGACAACCGCTGGGGTAAACGAGTTCTTGAGTGGAGACCGCGACTTGGCAAACGTAGTGTAGGACGCCCTCCGGCCAGGTGGGATGACGATCTGCGAAAGACTGCAGGTAGATGCTGGATGCGTCAAGCTGAACAGGGCGCTATGGCACTCATTAGGGGAGGCCTATGTCCAGCAGTGGACTGCTATAGGCTGATGATGATGATGATGATGATTTTTTATATTTTCGACACAAATGTATTTTTGTTGTGAATAAATAACTTGAACTTGAACTTATTCCAGGTACATCACATAATTTCATTATAATAATTATTGTATCCCAGCCACCTTCTTTAGGTCGTCGGTTCACCCAGCTGGGGTGTGTCCCACATGACACTACACTTGCCGATATGCGGTCTCCACTCCAAGACTCTGCTCCACCGGCCATACGCTAAATCGGATACACTCGAGTCCAGTCGGTCAGTGCCACTCTCGCGGATAATGGGTATTGAATCGCGTATTATACCCGGCTCCAGTCGTAAGTTTTCATTTCCCCCGTGTGGTCATAGGCATACAGCCCCTTTTTTTCTTTGTGCAGGGAGGTATGCTTAGAATAAATACGTACTTTGTTACCAAAAGTCCCAAATAAATAAGGATAAAGGATGTAAATGATGATAAAGCTGGTAACAAAAACAACAAATCTTAAATTATTTATTGTTTTATTTAAACTTCTTTACAATGCTGTAACGATCACTTATACATACTATGAAGTTTAATTCAAAATTACATCATAAATTATATTAAAAATAATCTCATAGATTAGACTAAAATAGAATTAGATATCACTAAAATACAACATCCACTGCAAGCGAAGCTAAGCTAGTGCAAACCTTATTTTGTTTGCTTACATCTCAACAAGTTTGTATTTTCACACTTTCATTTCCACAACGATTGTACTACCGCATAGAATATTAAGGGTTGCGAGGTGCAAACTGTAGACAGCGCCATCTATCAACTACGCGTATTACTATGTGGTCAGCTAGCGAAATATTATTATTAGCAGAAGCAGGGACATAGACGCGCAAACTGTGACCGTAGAAATGTTTCGTCGTATATAAAAAAAAGATTTCTACAACGCAGGGTGGATCAGAATCATGTACTGAATCCATGATATTAAGGTAGTGCGTTGATGTCCCTACCCCCGTATAGAGCCACTACCAGAGACGACATACAATCGTAGAAAGAGCAAGCAATAATATTAGTCGAAAAAATGGAAACACGCACCATATCACACATCGGGTTGGGCGATGTCCCCATTCATCTTTTGTTCATCTACAAACTACTTATGTTGCTAAAGTGAGGTATAGTACTTTTTTGATTTACTTTCTCGGTGGATATTGCAATCCCACACACACACACACACACATCACAACCACAATCCTTTTTATTATGTTACAGCTCATAGTGATCTTTTACCAAACAATGACTGTACGCAAGTTGATTACATTATTATTTCATTTCTGCTTTGCTTTTTGGGACATTATTTATCCAATCGTTACTAATATTATAAATGCGAAAGTAAGTTTGTTTGTTTATTACGCTTTGACGCTAAATCGGCTGAACGGAATTGGATGAAATTTGGTATATGGGTAGACCATGACCTGGAGAAGGACATAGGCTACTTTTTATCCTGGATTGCAAACGAAGTCGCGGGCAACAGCTAATAATTAAATAAATGCTTTCATTCTAAGATATAACAACAACTCCTTTACTCATAACTACTGGATTTTAAGACATTACGGGCTAATTTTTCAATCATCTGATAACTTTATTCGAGGAATAATTTTGAAATTTTGACAGTTATTTCATACAAACTGTCAAACGTCAATTTTATTCCTCGAATAAAAGTTATCTGGCGATGGAAAATTCTGCCCTGAACTATCCAAAATTCACTAATATAATCTTTAAATTATTTTTAATCATCACAATCATTGTCTTGCTTTGAATCTGAGCCAATGACCTCCTTGTAGTCTGATGTTAAAAGTCTCTTTGTCAAGTACGGCAGGGATGCAGGTCTTCTCACAAGGGGAGATCTCCATATGTTGGAGGATCTGGTACGCCATCACCTTCATCTCGCAGAGAGCAAATCTTGACCCTGAAGAATAATGATTATGGTTAGTATATTGAGCCTTGCACTGGCGCGTCGGTACAATTATTGTCACTATCACGATGTAACGGACCTACCAGATAATATAACAACAAATATTTGATTTATTTTTCTTCTTGCCTTGTTCTAGTGATTTAGAATGTTACTTTGGGTAGACGCAGTAATAATGTTTTCTCGTCTTTTTTCCTTTGTCAGTCGTTAATATATTATCATTCACACCCTTTCCGCTTTGGGCCCCCGTTCCCCTTCTTAACATCATCATCTTTATCAGTCATTTAGTCGACTTCATTTGATTTATAAACTTTTTTTTTTCATTTACAAATTATAATAAACATTGGACTCACCTATACAGTTTCTAGGTCCAACACCGAAGGGCATGTAAGCGAACATCTGGATATTGTGCTTATTTTCTTCAGAGAAGCGCTCTGGGTCGAATTTTTTAGGGTTAGGGAAGAACTGCGGGTCACGGTGGAAACCAAACGCTGGTATTGTGATACCTGTACCTTTGCGGACCTGCAAAAGTAACGTTATTAAACCTATTATTTAGTTTCCACATTGTAGTTGTAAAGTACCATTATAATTTCGATATTTGGAAGAAAATATATGGTAGACTTACAATAAAATCTTTTTCAGCTTTGTCGTTTGGTTTTCCCAGATTGTAATCTTTTGTGCAAATTCTGTCCAGAGCAATAGCAGGTGGCCACAGTCTTAAAAGCTCTGCAAAACAAAATGATTGGCTATAAATTAGGAAACATATTTTTACACGGTTTAATGTGAAAATCATCAAAATCTTACCAGATACAACCATATCCATATATGGCATATTCTGAATACAGTTGAAGTCAAACTTGCCGCCGTTCTTAGCGTCAGTCTCCTTGATCTCTTGTGCCAGTCGCTTCTGGACATCAGGGTTCAGCGCCAGTTCGTAGAGCAGGAACGACATGCCCGATGAGACTGTTTCGAAGCCAGCAATGAAGAACAACACAGCTTGAGCGATAAGGTCGTCGTCAGTCCACACTGAAAGTAGAATGTAGTTGGGATTAGAAAAGGAAGCTTGAACACCTCCGGAGTTTTACGTTTGAAGCGTCTTTGTATTTCAAATTATATTTTCAAGATAGCTTAGCTCAAAATGGATGCCAGACATCTGAATGTCTGGCATCCATGACAATTAAATGACAAAAGCATTTGTAATGTCTGAACATTACAAATGCTTTTGTCATTTAATTGGATCGCAAAGATGCCGTCGACCCACCTGAAGGTAAAAGGACACTACCAACTATGGATTGACGAATATGCAATACTTTTGCCAATGCACCCGCGTTGCCATCCCAGAGACAATGATGAAAATTCTCACCCTTCGTATGGCCTTTGTATGGTGAGACACAAAGGCTTTCTAATTGTTTTTTGTAATTACGGCATTCAACCAGTTAATTAGGTACACCCATACCCAACAAAGCGGAATACAGCAACATTCCAGAAATAGATAAATTATGACAGAGTCGGACGAGCTCCTCAGAAAGAGCAATATTTTAACATGTAGTGTTCTTGATCACATTTACACCAAGGCCAGAATCTGTTACGCTAGCTCAATTCTATAACAGATATTCAGTTACCTGTTATGTTACCTACTTCATGTAACTCTATATTACTAAGTTACTACATCTCTATATTACTACATTAGTAATTTGTGTTTTTACTCGATTTCTTGTTGATACATACGTACTAGATACCTTGGAAACCGAATAACTAAGTTTTTTATATTGATATCAAAATACTTTGGAACCAGACACGGTATTATTAAATTACTTGTATTTGTTTTACACGTAAGATACCACTGAACTACTAACAATCGAAATAAATCTTTTGTGACCAACTCCTTTTCAAGACAGTTTTGAAATCAGCATATACCTGCATAGTGTAAACAAGACAATATAAGCCTGAGTAAAAATAAGTTTAATTTTGTTTCCTTTTTTAATCAGTTTTATACACACCTCTGTTTATTTCTTTCTGTCCAACGGACGATTCTTCAACAGTCGCAAATCCAGCAGCTTCATCATTGGATTTGTTGTCTTCATGGGTCAGTCTACCTGAAATTACATTTGAATTTTTTTTTGTTAATGTTAATAATACATAAAGATTTGCTGTTTTGGAAAGGTACTAGATTTTCATGAATAAAGTTTGTGTCATACTGTATTGAATGTTGTACACTTTTTAAATTTGTAAGTACCTTTCTTTGCTTCCATAAGCAAGTGAATCATATCGGGTCTTATGATATTCCGCATTTCGCGATCTGCCATCGTTTCCATAACTAGCTTTCTGAAGAATTTCTTTGACATCTCTGATAGAACATTCATCTTGAAAACCTGTTCAATAAAATACAATACATCAGCGTCATTTTAGTATAATCTTAAATACTTTCGCATAAAGGGTTTATTTATATTATTATAGTGTCTGTTAGGGTTATTATTTTTATTGTCAGACCTACAAAAACGTTTTCCTCTTTATTCAAGACGAAATTCATGATGGTATGAGCGTCACTACTAATACTTTGATTCCGGTTATCGCCCACCCATCCGTTGCCACTGCGACGTTGACCTTGAGTGAGGCTCATCGAGGCGTAGGTACGGTCAGCAACATAAGTCGATTAACAGTTTAGTTTTTTAATCTCAGTTATTGAGCAAAATATTTGTTCAAAATTGCAGCAGAAGTAAAATGCAATTTTGAACAAATATTTTGCTCAATAACTGGGATTAAAAAAACTGGAGTGTTAATATTTTGCTCAATATCTGAGTTTTAAAATACTGAAGTATTAATCGACTTTTGTTGCTGACTGTATCGATACATGATGTTGTTGTTATTCAACATTAGCCGTGTGATTCAATGTTTGCATCAAATGATAATTTTATTTATTTGCACGTGAGATTAATAAGTATTATTTAATTATAATGACTCAAACAATTTCATATTTTTGGTTCTTAGTAAAGTTCTTCCAAATGACATTGATAATTACATTATCGGATAGTGCTGATCTATATTAAAATACTGACGATAATATAGGTATGAACATTAAACCTTCAAAATAGTCAAGTTTTTTGTCTATTTATGTATTATGTTATTGATTAATTAATTTAGATCTAATCAACCTTATCGACTTTGTCTTCAGATATCGTTAGGTAATTTGTTTACAAGGACTACTTGTGTTCAACAAGAGATACTGTATGACTAACTTTATCTTAACAAACATAGGCGAAATCAAAGTTATACTTAAGATTAAAAAAATAACTAATGAGTGACGACTTACCTTAGCAACTTTCGGTGCATTAGCAATTAGGAAGAACATTAGCACTTGGCGGAAATTAAAGGTAGATGACACCTTGCCCATTGCGTAGAACTCATTGTCGACATCGTTATGGGAATCTACCTTCAGTCCGAAGGCACAGGAGGCTATGACGTCATTGGCGTAGCGGGTGGTTAGGTCCTTGCAGTCTATGTCTATGTAGCCGGCTGTTAAATAAGCCTTAGAATTAATGGAGCACCGTAGACTCAAGCAATTTAGTTTTTTTCAGTTTGTTCAAAATGAAACCAATTTAGTTTTTTTTCAATTTGTATCCAAATAACTTACATTTCGTTCCTTTGATCTTTTTCTTAATGGAACTCATCATCTGATCACCTACCTCCACCATGAACGGCACCATCAGACGCATCTTAGAACTTGTGAACGCTGGACTCAATGTAGAACGCATGTCTTTCCATTCTTGACCTGTAAGATATTCAAATATTATTATGTTATTTTAAAAATTAACCCGTAGTATGATTGTGTACCCTAGAAATATTTTCCACGAATATAATGTTTAACTATTCTACATAAAGCCTAAGGTAAGAGCTGCACTGGACTAATTATTATACATATTTGCATATAGCATCAATTACTTTTGAAGTGATAGTTTAATTTTGATATTTATCTTGTTCCTACCTTTCAAAGAAAACAAGTTTCTGGAGAAGAGAGAGTCGCTGGTGCTGAAGATGGAGCGGTGATCGAGGAAATGTTCAAAGTCTTTGACAGTGATCTTCTTCACCAGTTCGATGTCGCGGATCATTACCATCTCATTGATGAATTCAAATCTTCCCACGAATCTGAGGAACAAGATATTTTGAAAAAACCGATGGGTTATAAGAAGCTGCCAACCTAATAATCTTAATGAAATCACTAAACTAAGTAACCATAACTCCTTACTTTTCTTCAGGAAAACTGTTGTACAGTCTCTGAAAATCATCAGCAAAATGATCCACACGCAAAAGGATCCTGGACATGTTGCCCAACAGTGGGAGCGGCCTGAAATGCTTGACGCCATAGCGGCTGAACCTGGAATAGACTTGCCGAAGGTATAAGACCAGCACGGCGATTATCACCGCCACCCAGATGAGGAGTAGAATCATAATCTGAAATTACAAGAAACTTAAGTTAAATCGTTAAAGTGTTTCAGATAAATAAAAATTCACAATTTCTGGTTTATTATCAAAACATTTGGAAATACAATCCTAGATTTTTCCTTGTTATTAATATTAGCCATTAATGTCTTTGCTGATCTTTTATTTTTCTTTCTTTTCTTTTTCTTTTTTTATAAAAATATATTTTACTGTAGTAGATTTTTATAGAGTTTGTGGTTTTTGCGGTCTTCGTTTAATAGTGCAGTTGTGTTTATATCTAATTAGGCTAGAGATTCAATCTCTATCACAACTATATCAAAAAGTGTCTGCTTTGTTATATGTTTATCTTCAATTCTGAAGTCTGTATCTCATTGGTCCACTGCAGTCTACTGATCTGTTACTTCTTCTTCCCCTATAACTGGCTAAATAGTTTTGTATGAGAAATCCTTATTAATCTCAAGATTGAATGTAAAGATACCACAACAATTTACTGTTATTATCTTGATTTTTTAAGTACAGGCGCGTATAATGTGTTTGTAAGTACGATGTTTGTCAATGCCAAGGTAAGCCACTTGTCTCGGGTCATAGACCATTCATTAACAACATTAATGTCAAAGTCAAAGTCAAGTCCTTTATCTTAAATATAAAAATCTCGTAACACAGTGTCTGTTATCGAACTCCTCCGAAACGGCTTGACCGATTTTTATGATTTTTAACCTTGATTTATGACCTTGTACTTAGATTATATACAAGTGAATGAACACAACTAAGTTATCAACAATGTAGTATTATTTTTCACCCTGTTCATAATCATCAAAAATAATGTTTGTTTACCGAATTGTTTAACACGAACGTAACGCGTGTCGTCTATACTTAATTATGATAATTTAATCATGATTTGATGAAAACCAAAATCCATAGGTAGGTACCTACTTAATCAAATGAATCAATCTTAAGCTAATTGCTTACGTCGATGTATATCGTCGTAGATCGTTCACAGTCTGATCTCAGTCTCAATCTGTCAAAAATGTCACCGAGATGCGACTAGATTTTGAACGTTTTAAATTACGAGAATTAGCCTAACGATTGTAGCAAGTGGCGTTCTGTAGTTTCTGCCAAACACCATGGGAAGGCGTGTGTATCAGTGTGAGTATGTAAAAACTAACAAAAATCAATGACATTACTTACTATTTCGTCACAAACACAACACTAGTTTGTATACACACGGTTCAATCGTAAACAAAATACTGCGTAATATTACAACTTGCAACAAGTTCCAAACGTGTTGCTCGGAACACGAGCGAAGTGTCTCTGAGCGTACCAGACAGGGTTCCGGTTAATATATTGTGTCATGTTATTGCTAAATTTCGCTTGTATTTTTGTTTTTAAATGTTATAAATAAACATAGTATCTGATAACATTGATAATGGGAACACGTAAATAGATACCGGATTCTGAATATTAGTAGGTATTTTCTTGTTTATTTGTTGACAATGTCTGAAAAAATTTGTGAAATCTTAAATTATCTTCAGCCTAAGTAACGGCTTTATTACAAAGTTGCAACAGCAATAGTATAATAGTATAGCAAAGACCAACAGTCGCCATAACAACTGTCACCTCTAAACTACATAAACTTTAACTGATAACACATCGCTAACCCCATTCAGCTATTGTTAAAGAATTATAAGCTATCTATTTTGTGCAAATAGGTTACCATCATTATACAATTTTGTAAACGACAAAAGTGTTCTAACTGAACACAAAATAAACAAATAGTATTGTTATGTTTTTTTATTGTTTTGATTGGGTTGATGATATCGTCAAAGTCGCGGGAAACACCTGGATGAGGACGCACGGAACTGGAAAGTGTGGCAGACGACAGGAGAGGCCTTTCGCTTGTATTTTATAATATTTAATATTTCGCTTATATTTCATTATATTATTTATAGTGAAAAACAACTATCAGTTTACTTCAAAACTTTATTTTGTGTTTCTTCTATTTTGGTTTTCTTGATTTAAAGATCCTTCAATAATTTTGAAGTTTGCATCACTATTGCAATTCACTTGCGTCATTTACCTGTGAACCTATTTCCAATGAGGCTGACTCATTCGCATGAACTAACGAAAATGCTGAGTATTAAAGTTGAAATTAGGATTCAATAAATTGAGTGCAGTGTTAGCAGTCAACAGCGATCAAGGAGAGGTTAATGCCCATTAGTGTAATTCTTTTTCTTTATTTTCATGACACAATTTTTTTTTAGTACAAAATGAATGGAAGAATCGATAACTTTCCGATTTAGTCAATCACTAGCGTATATATAAAATAAATGGCTTTTGCACAGCACAACGATAGCGATAGATGTTTTTGTGCGATTAAGTTGTACGGTGCATGGTAAATGCACGCTGTGTGTCAAGAGTTAAGGTTTATAATTGATTGTGTAGTACGTTCTGTTTTATGAATTGAAAGTGTGTGCGCGACTGTGTACCTATCTATTGCTTTTACATGTGCAGTAGAGGCGCGGTGGTGGGGCCAACCTAGCGACATCGGGTTACGATACATTTTCTACTACTGGGCATATCTCCTTGTTTCATATATCTATGACTAAAGCTATCAAATTGAAATTTAGAATAGTTTTAGATGACGTTTGCCCAAGTATTTTGGAAATAAGATTTTTTTTTTATTTTGCAACATGTACTGAATGGGTCTCTGAAAAATTCGAAGTGGGTAGTCCCACTTCGAATGATCCCCATATGCACTAGTAGTCTAAGGCATGTGCGGTATCATATGAAAGAGCGAAGTTTGTACATTCTCAAATAATTTTTCTTTTACCGTTCCCCCCTTGTTGCATAGTTTGCATAGGGAAAATTCTGAAATTATTTTAAGTGATAGAAGTTTATGTCAAGATTACGGGTAAAATAAAACGATATCTCTAAATAGCGCACTTTATCAGAAATCATCATCAAAAGTTACATTCGTTCCACTATCGGTCAAGAAATGGCGCTGACCTAAAACTGTAAAATTCTACACCGCAGCGTGAAGTGTTACAAGTCTCTGACAAATATAGGCCTTGCTGATGAAAATTTATAAATATGTATTTATAATGTTACGGAACCCTAGGTGCGCGAGTCCGACTCGTTCTTGCCCCGTATTTTAAACTACAATCTACAATCAAAATCAATTTTCATATTCTTCACTTGTCACGTCATGTCAATACTAAATTTTTTTCAGCTGCATGGGCTCTCTCTTGATCTCGATCACGCCTGATGGAAAGCGATGGATGAGGTCTCTATGTTGGAACGAGCGTGCCCAGAAGATGCTTAATAACCTGGCCACGACTTTTGGCTTAGCGGGAAGCGGCTCGGCAAGCAGTGCGGTGTCTTACTGCTAGCGTTGACGCTGTGTGCGGTGCGTCGTGGCATGGTTGCCGTGGTGATAGTTGGTTGTCGTGGTTGGTTGGTGATGGCGTGGTTGGTTGGTTGGTGGTGGCATTTTTGTATATTTGTTTTTACCGCTCGCTGCCCCGCGCTAAGCCGCCGCTGATAGTGGCAAGGTCATGGCCAAGCCGTAAGGCTCTGGAACTCCCACGCATCGACGAAACACAGCAGGCTGCTTGACGCCGGACTCCGAGTGGGACCGGCCGCAACGCAAACCAGGCGGGCGTTAGCCCTACCACCGCAATTGCCCAGCCAAATAAGGTGCTGCGTGTGACTGTCCAGGATGCGCCGAGCGCTCGGTTCAGTTGAGTAAATGGCGGAACAAACTGCGCTACACGAGGAGGCTTCTTCATGCATCCCAATGGCTTTGGAACATTAAATGCTATCACCCATGTAACTTATAACTTTTATGTAGTGATAAAATATCCTTTTTGGTCGACTGCCCTGGCTGAGTAATTGAGCATCCATAGTAGGTAGGGTACGTATTCTTTATTACGCGTAAACACGATTTTTCGCCACAACAAAATAAACAAAAACGTAAAATACAAGAACTTCAAATCAAATCGAATCAATTTATTTGCGATAAGTGTTGGTACAATATCGGTCATCATCATATATACTATAATATTTTTATTATGGATCCTTAACACTTAGTCATATTACTGTGACATGCAATTTATATTTATGTTCATAATTATTAATATAAAAAATCGAAAAAAAAATTAAGAACTTAAAACTTAACAACAAATAAAAACTCACGAGGGCCACATTCAATCACGCAGAAACCGAATGACCAAAACAAAATGGCGACTCATTTGAATAGATTATTAGGATAACGCAATATTATATAAAACCATTTTATAAACAGAAAATAATAAATGAAAGTCCACATGTCTAAAGCTTCTGCCTTATTGCCAGTATCATAAATATTATGTTTATATAATATTTATGTGCCTTTTTGAAAATAAATGCTTTGACTTTGACATAAAAATAATTTGCACGATTTTATTTCAAACCAGCAGGGCCCCGCGGTTTCACCCGCATATGTGTCGATCGCGTGGGAATATCGGGATGAAAACTATCCTTTGTCCTTTCCCTGAACTCAAACTATCTCTATACTAAATTTCATCTAAATCGGTTCAGCAGTTTAAGCGTGAAGAGGTAACAGACAGACAGACAGGCATACACTCTTTCGCATTTATAATACAGTTTGGATAATATGGATTAGTATGAATAGTGTATATTTTATTCTTGGATCGTATGTTACGTAACGTTATACTATTAACTCATCACAATCGCTATCATTTCTACCTTCTTGCTCTTAACCTGAGACAATTGGGAGGTCATTGGCTCACGATAAATATGTTGCTAAAGTAAGGAGAGGAGAGGGGGGTAGATTAGCTACTCCCGCGGTGGATATTGCGTTAAAATTATCACAATCCCTTTTATCATGTTACAGCTGATAATGAGCTTTAACGAAACAATGCCTGTATACAAACTGATTACATTATTATCTATTTCATTTCTGCTTTGCATTTTGGGGCATTACTTATCCAACAAATAAATGCTTTCATTCTAAGATATAACAACTCCTTTACTCGTAGCTACTAGATTTTACGACATTACATTCACTAAAATAATCTCTAAATATTTTAATCGTCACAATCATTGTCTTGCTTTGAATCTGAGCCAATGACCTCCTTGTAGTCTGATGTTAAAAGTCTCTTTGTCAAGTACGGCAGGGATGCAGGTCTTCTCACAAGGGGAGATCTCCATATGCTGGAGGATCTGGTACGCCATCACCTTCATCTCGCAGAGAGCGAATCTTGACCCTGAAAAATAATTATTATGGTTAGTATACATCAGTCATGCACTGGTGTGTCGGTACAATTTATTGTCACTATCACGATGTAATGGACCTAACAGACAATATAACAATAAATATATGATTTATTTTTCTTCTTGCCTTGTTCCAGTGATTTAGAATGTTACTTTGGGTAGACGCAGTAATAATGTTTTCTCATCTTTTTTCCTCTGTCAGTCTTTAATATATTATTATCATTCACACCCTTTCCGCTTTGGGCCCCCGTTCCCCTTCTCATCATCATCATCATCATCATCTTTATCAGTCATTTAGTCGACGTCATTTGATTTATAAACTTCTTTTCATTTATAAATTATAATAAAGAATGGACTCACCTATACAGTTTCTAGGTCCAACACCAAAGGGCATGTAAGCGAACATCTGGATATTGTGCTTATTTTCTTCAGAGAAGCGCTCTGGGTCGAATTTTTCAGGGTTAGGGAAGAACTGCGGGTCACGATGGAAAGCAAACGCTGGTATTGAGATACCTGTACCTTTGCGGACCTGCAAAAGTAACGTTATTAAACCTATTATTTAGTTTCTACATTGTAGTTGTAAAGTGTCATTATAATTTCGATATTTGAAAGAAAATATATGGTAGACTTACAATAAAATCTTTTTCAGCTTTGTCGTTTGGTTTTCCCAGATTGTAATCTTTTGTGCAAATTCTGTCCAGAGCAATACCAGGTGGCCACAGTCTTAAAAGCTCTGCAAAACAAAAACATTGGCTATAAATTAGGTGAAAATGTTATTACAAAGCACTGTTTAATTTGAAAAACATCAAAATCTTACCAGATACAACCATATCCATATATGGCATATTCTGAATAGAGTTGAAGTCAAACTTGCCGCCGTTCTTAGCGTCAGTATGCTTGATCTCTTGTGCCAGCCGTTCCTGGACTTCAGGGTTCAGCGCCAGTTCATAGAGCAGGAACGACATGCCCGATGAGACCGTTTCGAAGCCAGCAATGAAGAACAGCACTGCTTGAGCGATGAGGTCGTCGTCAGTCCACACTGAAAGCAAAATGTAGGGATTAGAAAAGGAAGCTTGAACACCTCCGGAGTTTTACGTTTGAAGCGTCTTTGTATTTCAAATCATATTTTCAAGATGGTTTGGCTCAAAATGGATGCCAGACATTATAAATGCTTTTCTTAAATAATTGGATCGCAAATATGCCGTCGACCCACCTGATGGTAAAAGGATACCACCGACTATGGATTGATGAATCTGCAATATTTTTGCCATTGCATCCGCGTTGCCATCCCAAAGATAATGATGAAAATTCTCACCCTTCGTATAGCCTTCGTATGGAGACACAATGACTTTAATTGTTTTTCGTAATTACGGCATTCAACTGGTTAATTACACCCATACCCATCAGAGCGGAACACAGCAAGATTCCAGAAATAGATAAATATTATGACAGAGTCGGACGAGCTCCTCAGAAAGAGCAATATTTTAACCTTTAGCGTTCTTGATCATACATTTACACCAAGGCCAGAACCTGTCACGCTAGCTCAATTTCATTCTATAACAGATATTCAGTTACCTACTTCATGTAACTCTGTTACTAAGGTACTACATTAGTAATTTGTGTTTTTACTCGATTTCTTGTTGATACATACGTCCCAGACACCTTGGAAACCGAATAATTAAGTTCTTTTATACTGATATCAAAATACTTTGGAACCAGACACAAAATTATTAAATTACTTGTATTTGTTTTATACGTAACATACCACTGAACTTCTATCGAAATGAATCTTTTGTGACCAACGCCTTTTCAAGACAGTTTTGAAATCAGCATATATGTACATAGTGTAAACAAGACAATATAAGCCTGAGTAAAAATAAGTTTAATTTTGTTTCCTTTTTTAATCAGTTTTATACACACCTCTGTTTATTTCTTTCTGTCCAACGGACGATTCTTCAACAGTCGCAAATCCAGCAGCTTCATCATTGGATTTGTTGTCTTCATGGGTCAGTCTACCTGAAATTACATTTGTTTTTTTTTTTATTGTTAATATAATACATAAAGATTTACTGTTTTGGAAAGGTACCTACTAGATTTTCATGAATAAAGTTTGTGTCATACTGTACTGAATGTTGTACACTTTTTAAATTTGTTAGTACCTTTCTTTGCTTCCATAAGCAAGTGAATCATATCGGGTCTTATGATATTCCGCATTTCGCGATCCGCCATCGTTTCCATAACTAGCTTTCTGAAGAATTTCTTTGACACCTCTGATAGGAAATCCAACTTGAAAACCTGTTAAATAAAATACAATACATCAGAGTCATTTTAGTATATAATCTTAAATACTTTCGCATACAGGGTTTTTTTTATATTATTATGGTGTCTGTAAGGGCTTATTATTTCCTGTATTTATCTCAAACTTCAGACCTAAAAAAACTTTTCCTTCTTTAATCAAGACGAAATGAATGATGTATGAGCGTCACTACTAATACTTTGATTCCGGTTATCGCCCATCCATCCGTTGCCACTGAGACGTTGGCTTTAAGTGAGGCTAGTCGAGGCGTAGGTACGGTCAGCAATATAAGTCGATTAACACTTTAGTTTTTCAAATCTTAGTTATTGAGCAAAATATTTGTCAAAATTGCAGCAGAAGCACAATGCAATTTTGAACAAGTATTTTGCTCGCAATATGAGATTAAAAAAACTGCAGTGTTAATATTTTGCTCAATAACTGAGTTTTAAAACACTGAAGTGTTAATCGACTTTTGTTTCTGACCACCACATGATGTTGTTTTTATTCTACATTAGCCGTATGATTCAATGTTTGCATCTCAATTTAAATGATAATTTTATTATTTCTACGTGAGATTAATAAGTATTATATAATTTTAATGACTCAAACAAATTCATTTTTTGGTTCTTAGTAAAGTTCTTCAAAATGACATTGATATATAAGTATCGGATAGTGCTGATCTATAGTAAATTGTCAAGTTTTTTGTCCATCTATATTATGTTATTGATTAATTAATTTAGATCTAATCAGCCTTATCGACTTTGTCTTCTTCTTCAAGGACTACTTGTGTTCAACAAGAGATATTGGTGCCGATTCCTTTGTTCACAAACTAAACTAAATTTGAGTTCAGTGCATCTTTTTCCTTCTATTTCATTAAGAAAAGGACAGAAGATAAGTGTTAGTTTAGTCCTATCAAATTAATCAGCGCCTGACGTAAACTGACGTAACTTTAGAAGGCAAGTTTTTAATCACGTCTAAACTTGTATTGAGTAGTGTCAGGCACTGATTACTTTGACAGGACTAAAATAAAATTTATTGTCTGTCCTTTTCATAATGAAACAGAAAGATAAAGATGCACTGAACTCAAATTTAATTTAGTTTGTGAACAAGGGAATCGGCACCACTATACGACTAACTTCACCTTAAACAAACAAAGGCGAAATCAAAGTTATACTTAAGAATAAAAAAATAACTACTGAGTGACGACTTACCTTAGCAACTTTCGGTGCATTAGCAATTAGGAAAAACATTAGCATTTGGCGGAAATTAAAGGTAGATGACGCCTTGCCCATGGCGTAGAACTCATTGTCCACATCGTTATGGGAATCCACCTTCAGTCCGAAGGCACAGGAGGCTATGACGTCATTGGCGTAGCGGGTGGTTAGGTCCTTGCAGTCTATGTCTATGTAGCCAGCTGTTAAATAAACCTTAGAATTAATGGAGCACCGTAGACTCAAGCAAGTTAGTTTTTTACAATTTGATCAAAATTAAACTAATTTAGTTTCTTTTCAATTTGTATCCAAATAACTTACATTTCGTTCCTTTGATCTTTTTCTTAATGGAACTCATCATCTGATCACCTACCTCCACCATGAATGGCACCATCAGACGCATCTTAGAACTTGTGAACGCTGGACTCAATGTAGAACGCATGTCTTTCCATTCTTGACCTGTAGGATATTCAAATATTAATATGTTTTTTTCAAAATTAACCCATAACATGATTGTGTCCCCTAGCAATATTTTCCAGGAATATAATGTTTAACTATTCTACATAAAGCCTAAGGTAACAGCCGCACTGGGCTAATTATTATATATATTTGCATATCACATAATTACTTTTGAAGTGATAGTTTAATTTTTGATATTTATCTTGTTCCTACCTTTCAAAGAAAACAAGTTTCTGGAGAAGAAAGAGTCGCTGGTGCTGAAAATGGAGCGGTGATCGAGGAAATGTTCAAAGTCTTTGACAGTGATCTTCTTCACCAGTTCGATGTCACGGATCATTACCATCTCATTGATGAATTCAAATCTTCCCACAAATCTGAGAAACAAAATATTTTGAAAAAACCGATGGGTTATAAGAAGCTGCCAACCTAATTGGTGTGGAATAAAAAAGGAATTTTAATCAAATCAATAAACTAAGTAACCATAACTCCTTACTTTTCTTCAGGAAAACTGTTGTACAGTCTCAGAACATCATCAGCAAAATGATCCACACGAAACAGGATTCTGGACATGTTGCCAATCAGTGGGAGCGGCCTGAAATGCTTGACGCCATAGCGACTGAACCTGGAATAGACTTGCCGAAGGTATAAGACCAGCACGGCGATTAGCACCGCCACCCAGATGAGGAGTAGAATCATGATCTGAAACAACAAGAATCTTAAGTTAAATCGTTGAAGTAGTTTCAGGTGAATAAAAATTCACAATTTCTAGTTTATTATCAAAACATTTGGTAATACAATCCAAGATTTTTCCTTGTTATTAATATTAGCCATTAATGTCCCACTGTTCTTTTATTTTTCTTTTTTTATAAAAATATATTTTACTGTAGTAGATTTTTATAGAGTTTGTGGTTTTCATGGTGTTCATTTAATAGTGCAGTTGTGTTTATACCTAATTAGGCTTGAGATTCAATCTCTATCACAACTATATCAAAAAGTGTCTGCTTTGTTATATGTTTATCTTCAATTCTGAAGTCTGTATCTCATTGATCCACTGCAGTCTTCTGATCTGTTACTTCTTCTTCCCCTATAACTCGCTAAATAGTTTTGTATGAGAAATCCTTCCTAATCTCAAGATTGAATGTAAAGATACCACAAAAATTTACTGTTATTATCTTGATTTTTTAAGTACAGGCGCGTATAATGTGTTTATAAGTACGATGTGTTTGTCAGTGCCAAGGTAAGCCACTTGTCTCGGGTCATAGTCCATTCATTAACAACATTAAGGTCAAAGTCAAAGTCAAATCCTTTATCTTAAACATAAAAATCTCGTAACACAGTATTTGTTATCGGACTCCTCCGAAACGGCTTGACCGATTTTATGATTTTTTTTTGTGTATCAGTAGGTCTGAGAATAGGTCGTATCGTAGGCTATTTTTTATTTCGATATTCTGACGGGATCGAAACTTATGCGGGTGAAACCGGGGGGCGCAGTCAGTTTCAATATAATATTTCACATAAAAGGCACTATTTAAAGACAAAATTTAAAAGAAAATAGGTATAATGAAATATCGTTGCACCTTCCAAAATGTTTAGCTACGGAGAAGGGCCAAGAAACTCAACACTCACTCTTTTATCGTAACTTCGATTATCATAAAGAATTAATCATTGGTCAGAAATTGTTTTATTTACTGGTATTTTTAAAGAAACAATCCATCCATGGATTATACCAAAGACTATACGGCTAGAATGGAGGTGTCAACTGAGATGACGGCAAAGAGATTACGGATGAAGATGACATGCTGCGCCAACCACAAGCGAACTGGGTTATGGAGAGGAGAACGATATTTGATAATAATACTGGATTAAACAAAAAATATAATGAAATTAGTAACAATATTACTACACGTGGCATCATAATTTAATATGCTATAGTCGTGTTCACTAAATGTGTGTAAAGAAATAGTTTGTGAACATGACCTTGAACTTAAATTATATACACGTGAATGAATACAACTAAGTTATCAACAAGGTAATATTATTTTTAAGAGCAGTGGTGGCCAAGTGGTAACGGCCGCGACTTACGAGTTGTAGGTCGTAGGTTCGAACCCAGACAGGCACTTTACTTTGTGTAAATTATTTCATTACCACTGCTCACAAAACGGTGAAGGAAAACATCGTGAGGAAACCGGCATGTCCTAGAACCAAAAATTCGAAGACATGTGACATCTACCAACCCGCACTGGGCCCGCGTGGTGGATTACGGCCCACTCCCTCTCACTGAGAGGAGGCCTGTGTCCCAGCAGTGGGAACATTATAGGCTGATGATGATGAATATTATTTTTTACTCTGTTCATAATCATCAAAAATAATGTTTATTTACCGAATAGTTTAACACGAATGTAACGCGTGTCGTCTATACTTAATTATGATAATTTAATCATGATTTGATGAAACCCAAAATCCATAGGTAGATACTTAATCAAATGAATCAATCTTATGATAATTATTTCGCTTGTTTACTAATTACCAAAGGTACATTCAATACTCATGTCATGTGCTGACACTTGACTTACTAGCTGTATTCGCGTGCATGTCGGAATACACATTGGATTTCATGGGTTTTTTTTTACGTGGAACCCTATTCCTTTTCTAAAATCTAAGTTTCTCCTTATAACAAAAGCTATCTGTCAGTGGAAGTCCCGTCAAAATCAATCGGTCTAGCCGTTTCGAAGATAAGCCGAAACAAACAGACAGACAAACATTTAAAAAATTGTTGTTTTGTTTTAAGTACAAAGCTGTAAAAAGCTGATATTTTGACATTACAAACAGACACTTTAATTTTATTTATTCGCATAGATATAGTGTGGAGTTCCTGGTGTAAATAATTATTTGAGTATTGAAATGGTTACCACCATTTGAAGGCTTTAATCATTCTTCATTATTAGCAGTGGGGTCACGTCCTTTAAAATACTTGCTAACTTTAGATGCACATACAAGAGTAGTTAGAGTCATATCTATTTATAATTAAACAGTACATCTGTTCGTATAGTAGGTGAACATGTCTTGCAATCATCAGCTTAAATACAAAGAGAAAATAAAAAAAAAATTGTTTAATTAATTACAATTATTTTGAGATGTTTTTGAGCGGGTAAGATAATTAACCAACATTTTTTGCCTTATGAATTCATTTTTTGTACACCCATAACACTTAGTAGGTAATACAAAGAATTCTTAGTTAAAATCACAAACTGCAGTTTTAGTTTAATCACAAAGGTCTGCAACATTATAAGCCAAATATTTTTGTATCTACTTGATACCCATACACTGGTCAGGTGCGTACCTAATACTCAATGGCGTCGGCGTGCGTGTATGACCGGAGGAGCAATTCTCTTAATTTTAAGATCGTTCACAGTCTGATTTCAGTCTCAATCTGTCAAAAATACCTCTAATTTCCCTACATTTGGACAAGTTTTTGACATTTGTTTGTCACCGAGATGCGACTAGATTTTGAACGTTTTAAATTACGAGAATTAGCCTTCAGATTATATGAACGTAAATGAAGCAAAAGGCGTAACGATTGTAGCAAGTGGCGTTCTGTAGTTTCTGCCAAACCCCATGGGAAGTAGGCGTGAGTATCAGTGTATGTAAAAACTAACAACAATCAATGACATTACTTACTATTTCGTCACAAGCACAACACTAGTTTGTATACACACGGCTCAATCGTAAACAAAGTACTGCGTAATATTCGTTTTTTATTCAAGTTCCAAACGTGTTGCTCGGAACACGAGCGAAGTGTTTCTGAGCGTACCAGACAGGGTTTCGGTTAATATATTATGTCATGTTATCGCTAAACTACGCTTGTATTTTTGTTTTTAAATATTTAAAACTAAACATAGTATAATTATGTTATCATTAACAATGGGAACACGTAAATGATACCGGTTTCTGAATATTAGTAGGTATTTTCTAGTTTATTTGTTGACAATGTCTGAAAAAAGATTGTAAAAACTTAACGTATCTTGAGCCTAAGTAACGCCTTTATTAAAAAGTTGCATTGTGAATGAATAATCTCTTGTAAACAAGACGTAATCTTTATTTGACCTAAACAGCAATAGTCCCTATCAAAGACCAACCGTCGCCATAACAACTGTCACCTCTAAACTACATAAACGTTAACTGATAAGTATTAAACACAACGTTAACCCCATTCAGCTATTGTTAAAGAATTATAAGCTATCTATTTTGTGCAAATAGATTACCATCATTATGCAATTTTGTAAACGACAATAGTGTTCAGTTAGAACACTTTTGCAGTATTATAATAAACAAATAGTATTGATATGTTTTTTATTGTTTTCATTGGGTTGATGATATCGTCAAAGTCGCGGGAAACACCTGGATGCGGACGCACGGAACAGGGAAGTGTGGCAGACGACAGGAGAGGCTTCTCGGCCTATACCCGGTAGTGGGCGACCCCGGGCTGGAATGATAATGATGATTGTTTTAATTTATAAAACTAACTGCGGCCGTCCGCGAGAATTGAGCTATCAAATACAAAAAGATTTTTTCAAATCCGATTGGTAGTTCCAGAGATTACCCTCCTACATACACACTTACAAACTTTACCTCTTTATAATATTAGTACCTACCTATAGAGTATAGATGCCACAATATAACCTAGTAGAAGCATGTTCATTTTAATTAAAAATAATTAGTTTTATTAACCCCTTTTAAGATCAAATCAAACAAAAATTACATCCAATAACACTAAAATTAGTAACATGGTTGAGTTGTTCTCAAGTTAACAGATACGAGTAGACAGACGAAATGTTGATATTGTTAGTGGACGCTAGAGATGACGCCAAACACGTAGCCGAATTCTGCACCCTAGGTGCGTAACACACTACGACTCATAACCTGAATCACTTTGAAGGATGTCTGCTCAACAACGTAAATAATGCAATGAATGTTGTTGAACTGTCACAAAGATAGCTCTACTGTGTGTTACGCAATTACCCGTCTGGGCCAAATCCATTTAGATTGCCATCGTCACGCTAAGAAGAAGAAGATAGGACTACAGGTAAAACATTATATTTATTCAAATATCCTTATGTAGTTACCTGTCCTAATCATTCATATTGCTGTATCTTCACATGACCTATAGCAAATTTATAATTTTTTGTCAGACGATTTCAATTTGTTTTTATAACTCGCATCAAGTGGTTGAATGAACAGAAACCAAGGCTCAGACGCCAAAATGTACCCAATATAGAAGACAAGGGGACAATTTGTTCTACAATCACACTAAATGATAAACGGATCAATTGTACCCAAAATAGACTCTCTCGGCTCGGCAGAGTAGAGGCTATGCTACTACATAATTTGATTTTAGATAGGTATACGTTATTGGTGGCTCAGTTATAACATTCGCAACATCAACATCACTTTGTTGTCAAGGCCCTGATAACAATAACCTATTAGAGAGCTTAGTCATACGAGGACAATGGGGCCCAATGACAGACTGTAAACAATGCGGAAAGAAAACTTAAACGAAAATCATCTAGAGTCACCGACACAGCTTGCAGAATAAGCTGAAGTGGTAATGAGCTGGCCATGTTTGTCGATGGACCAATGGCCGGTGTGGCAGGCGAGTCCTGGAATGAAGACCCGCGCGTATCAGCAAGGGTAGGTTAGTTAGTGTGAGATCCGGGCCCCAGCTAGGATGATCCAACGACCCATAAAAAGATGGCTGAGACAGACTGTATAAAGTGTTGTGGTGCAGCTTGGGAAAGCCCTACGTCCATCAGTGGACTACGAATAGGCTGAATTTATTGAAGATTAAAGAAAACTTCATGAGTAGGTATAACTCTACCTAAACGATTCAGAATTACCATTCAACTGCGTAGCTTTGGGTACTTTTCCTGATGACACCAATGCGGACGAAGTTTTTGAAGCGCTATGATTCCTCCCTGTTTTAGACATGTACAATTTTATAATTTCAAGTCTTAAAAAGAAAAATGATGTCTATATAAATTTTTTGTGTAACAATAAACCAAAGAATATCAGACTTCGAATTTAGCGAAGGTGTTGTTTCGATGCTGATTGTGACTATCTTATGTTGAAAATAAACCCTTCGAGGGATGGTTGTTGTGTACAGACGACTACGTCCGGGTATATCTCCCGTCAACACGGTCCTTGAAAGTGACACACTCAGAAGGGTTTTTAAAAAAACCCTTTGTTCTGAGTGTGTCACTTGAAGATCTCCAACAAAAGATGTCCACAATACATGAATAGTCATGAGCAATATCAGTTATTAAGGAGTCACTCCATGTAAAATATTCGTATTCAGCAGCTTGGGGTCAGTTTCTGGAAACCGACCCCAAGATGGTTGGGGAAAGCCTTGTCAGATAATGATGGTGATGATGATCATGAATTAAGTAGGTGTACTCCTTCACTTTTGTATGATGAGAAACTAAACACAATATTAATAGATACTAGCATTATTATGTAATTTAACCAACGTTTATTAAAATTGCACCAGTGGGCACCTAATCACGTAAACAAAATTACAAATAAATATCCAACATTCCGTTTTCCTCAATCTCAATACAGTTTGTTTACTGGCGCCACATTGCACAATGAATAATATTTCATAATATTATTTATTGTGCAAAACAACTATCAGATTAGATCAGATTAGATTTATTTATTTGTTAAACATTGTATACATGCAAGAGCATGCAAGATATTACATAGTTTGATTCCAATCATGTTTAGCCGTAAGTATCGGCGTACAAATATTTCCATAACAATGAAAAGAATTAACAATACTAAAAATCGAAAAATGGAATTACAAAGTTTTAATTTAGAAACTTTACAAATTAGAAATTATTTTTTATGTTACTTATAATGTAAAAATTCAATTTAAGGCAAAAACTTTAATGTCAATCAAATGCAAGAATAATGTCAAAGTTACTAAATGTCTGTCATTAAAAGATTTATGTCAAATTTACAAGATAGATGTCAAAATTACAAGATTAATGTCAAAAATTACAGGAATTATGTCAAAAATTACAGTCGTTTCCGCAGTTTACTCCAAAACCTTATTTTGTGTTTCTTCTTTTTCAGTTTCCTTGATTTAAAGATATCCTTCAATAATTTTGAAGTTTGCATCACTATTGCAATTCACTTGCGTCATCAACCTGCGAAACTGTTTCCAATGAGGCTGACTCATTCGCATGAACTAACGAAAATGAGCCTAACGGCTAAATATTAAAGTTGAAATTAGGTTTCAATAAATTGAGTGTAATGTTAGCGGTCAACAGCGATCAAGTAGAGGTCAATGCCCATTAGTGTAATTATCTTTCTTTATTTTCATGACACAATTTTTTTTAGTACAATAATGAATTGAAGAATCGGTAACTTTCCGATTTAGTCGCTAGCGTATATGTAAAATAAATGGCTTTTGCACAGCACAACGATAGCGATAGATGTTTTTGTGCGAGTAAGTTGTAGTGGAGCGGTGGTGGGGCCAACCTAGCGACATCGGGTTCCGATACATTTTCTACTACCGGGCATATCTCCTTCTTTCATATATCTATGACTAATGATATCAACTTGAAATTTAGAATAGTTTTAGATGACGTTTGCCCAACTATTTTGCAAATAAGAAAGAAATATATATGTCGTCGCAAGCGATTTCAAAACGGAAACAATTCAGATTATTATTTCCACGTAAACTTCAGAACAATAGTTACTGTCCTAAGACGTAAACCTACTCGTTGATTGCGAACGATAATGTTACTCGACTCTCATTGGTCGACAGTTCTGATGAGTTGACTGGTTTGTACTGTGGACGCCGTGATTTGGCGCTTCAACTTCCTGCCAAAACGTGGACAGAGTCGATACGGAATTCTAGACAGGCATTCCATACCTGACACGAGACTGACCAGACCTTATAGTCGAACCTGTCACGTCCACCGTACAAGTCTAAGTTTCTGTATTACTACCTATTGTAAATATCTACTGTGTTACTGTGTAATAAAAGTATCTGACTGTAATTCGAGTTAAACCTAAGTTTCATTGGTTTGCCCGAGTACCCAACTTTATCATGGAACCCGTACCAAGAAGACATAACGATGATGATCGTTACGCCCACGCTCCCGCCGTCATATATATATTTTTTTGCAAGGTGTACTGAAAGGGTCTCTGAAAAATTCGAAGTGGGTAGTCCCACTTCGAATTTTTCAGAACCCTCCATGCCCTAGTAGTCTAGGGCATGTAGGGTATCATATGAAAGAGCGCAGTTTGCACATTCTCAAACACTTTTACTTTTACCGTTTCCCCCTTATCTCCAAAGTTTGCATAGGGAAAAATCTGAAATTATTTTAAGTTATAGAAGTATAGGTAAAGATTACAGGTAAAATAAAACGATATCTCTAAATAGCACATTTACACATTTTACATTTTTACATTTTAGCACAGGGGTGACATTATCACTAAGTGATAAAACCCTTCTAATAAATAAAGATTTAAAAAAAAAAAAAAAATAGCACATTTTTTCAGAAATCATTATCAAAAGTCACATTCGTTCCACTCAGTCAAGAAATGGCGCTGCCCTAAAACTGTAAAATTCTACACCGCAGCGTGAAGTGTTAAAATTCTCTGACGAATATAGGTCTCGCCGAAGAAAATTTAAAAATATTTATAATGGTACGGAACCCTCGGTGCGCGAGTCCGATTCGCTCTTGCCCGGTATTTTAAACTACAATCTACAATCAGGAGGCTTCTTCTTGCATCCCAATGGCTTAAAGAAAAGAGGCACACCCTTGGAAAGATAAAAGGATTGAGAAGGTATGGCTAAATTGAAAGTATTTTTTTAAATACGTTTATAGCACTGTGTGACCTATACCTGCCCTTAAGTCATGCTTTTCTGTGACTTAAGTAGTCCATTTTTACACAGAAAAGCGTGACTTACCTAAATGCAGATTTAGGTCACAACTTATATTCGTCATTGAAATTGTTGGATCACGCGACATTACTACTGAGATGGCGAATCTGACGGTGCCGATCGCTTTGCGGAATAATTACTGATTGTTGCTGTATTTTAGGGTTCCGCAAGCAACAATTTATGCAATGCACTTGACAAACAAAGCAACATTTCATAAACACACCATTCTATTGGGATGGTTATCAGATGCTCAAATACATCATCATTATTTATTTCTGTTCTACAGTAGTTTGGAACCATGGGAAGTTAACTTTTTGGTAGTGATAATTCCTGTTTGGTCGACTGCCCTGGCTGAGCAATTGAGCATCCATAGTAGGTAGGGTACGTATACTTTATTAACCGCAAACACGATTTTACGCAACAACAAAATAAACAAAAACGTAAAATACAACAACTTCAAATTAAATCAAATCAATTTATTTGCGATAAGTGTTGGTACAATGTGACCACAATAATATATCTACTACTTATAATATTTTTATTATGGATCCTTAACACTTAGTCATATTACTGTGATATGCAAATATTTATGTTCATAATTATTAATATAAGAAATTGATACAAAAATTAAGAACTTAAAAATTAACAACAAATAAAATCTCACGAAGGCCACATTCAATCACGCAGAAACCGAATGACCAAAACAAAATGGCGACTAGTACGTACGTCCATTTGAATAGATTGTTAGGATAACGCAATATTTTGCGATTTTTTTTTACGATATCTTGCTTTGAAGGAAAACTATTTTATAAATAGAAAATAATAAATGAAAGTCCAAATGTTTAGAGCTTCAAACTAGCAGAGCCTCGCAGTTTCACTCGCAATGTGTCGAACCCGTGGGAATATCGGGATAAAAACTATCCTTTGTTCTTTCCCGGGAATCAAACAATGTCTATACTAAATTTCATCTGAATCGGTTCAGCGGTTTAAGTGTGAAGATGTAACAGACAGACAGACAGGCATACACCCTTTCGCATTTATAATATTAGTATGGACAATATGGATTAGTATGAATAGTGTATATTTTATTCTTGGATCGTAGTTTACGTAACTTTAGAGCTGAAAGCTGTGTGCATTATTATATTTTACCTGTTTAAGATAATAATATGCTTACAATTTTAGCACAATATTATAGTGCTTTTTGACAAACTACAAAATTGAGCTTAGGTATTATTTCAAAAGGCAACCTTTGTATACATTTCTGATCTCTAATTCCATTTCCGAGATTAAGTACCGTATCTTATGGATTCACTAAAATAATCTCTAAACATATTAACTTAGTTATCACAATCGTTATCATTTCTACTTTCTTGCTCTGAACCTGAGCCAATGGAAGGTCATTTGCTCATGATAAATATGTTGCTAAAGTAATGAAGAGAGGAGAGGGGGTAGATTAGCTACTCCCGCGGTGGATATTGCGTTTAATTATCACAATCACAATCCCTTTTATCATGTTACATACAGCTGATGAGCTTTTACAAAACAATCCCTGTATACAAACTGATTACATTATTATATATTTCATTTCTGCTTTGCTTTTTGGGGCATTACTTATCCAATAAATAAATGCTTTCATTATATGATATAACAACTTCTTTACTCATAGCTACTAGATTTTACGACATTACACTCACTGAAATAATCTCTAAATATTTTAATCGTTACAATCATTGTCTTGCTTTGAATCGTAGCCAATGACCTCCTTGTAGTCTGATGCTAAAAGTCTCTTTGTCAAGTACGGCAGGCATGCATGTCTTCTCACAAGGGGAGATCTCCATATGCTGGAGGATCTGGTACGCCATCACCTTCATCTCGCAGAGAGCGAATCTTGACCCTGAAAAATAATTATTATGGTTAGTATACGTCAGTCATGCACTGATGCGTTGGCATAATTATTATCACTATTACGATGTAATGGACCTTTCAGATCTAACAATATTATATTCAAAACTTAATTTAATTTACTTTTTCTTCTTGACTAGTCGTGGTGATTTAAAATGTTACTTTGGCTAGACGCAGTAATAGTGTTTTCTCTTTTTTCCTCTGTCACTCGGTAATAATAATAATAATAACCCCACCGCCGCTCTCTACGTTGACGTCGTGATAGCGCTTGCGCGCTCCGAACTCATGGCCTGTGCCGGAAGAGTAGAGAGATACATAAACCCGCAGGGCAGCATGTGGCGAGCTGTTGGGCAGTAGCGACCCTATTTCCCGAGAGAAGTCTTGTTCTTCACCTCTGGCTTACCTATAATGGCCGGCTGGAATGAAAAATGACGAGGTACGGAGCTCACACCTCATTCTTGCCTTTATTGGCCAGTTTGAGTGGAGATTTGCAAGAGCCAACATGCTCGGAGGAAGAAAGTATTCTGATACCGATCTTGACCGTACTTCTGGGACCTGGACCTGGTACTACCTGATAGCCATGGAATACCTCTCCACTCCTCATAAGCAACTCCCGACAGCCCCGTGTCGCTACGACACTATGTGCTCCGTTTCGTATCCACTGACCCATTTATCTGTGAACATTATATTGTCTTTCCATAGTTCAAGGTTACCGATCCACTATTGCAAATCTGAACCCATAGCCCAATATATTTTATTTCCATATTCTGCAATAGTCCTGCACCAACCGGGTGTTGTCCTTGGGTGCACTTGCATAGTGTATACAGGGATAATCGTCAGTTGGTGCTCCCTTATCGTTTAAAATTGTCTAAGAGGCCTCTGCGAGTTGGCTTCGACCCCTGGTACGCCTCCCAAAGGTCCGGGACCCCAGGGTTCCGAGATATATAAAAGAGATAATAATAAGCCCTCTAAACAGCCACACGTCCTGATTGACCATCTAATCACGTGGGGGGCGGACACACGAATGAGAAATTACTGGCGTGCCTAACGTGGTTCTGGAATGGAAACCCACTTAAAAATGGAGACTCGTTCTAAAAGAAAACCGCCGCCCGGGGTTATCGCCGGGGCGAACTTGGAGCTGACGCTGAGTCGGCTCATTGTTTCACTCAGCATGCGAACCGTCAGCGGTGAGGAGTTGAACAGGCGGGCTCCTACCGACAAAGATGCTAGTCGAAACCGTTGGTGATGGTGATCGACTAACAAATCGTCGTTGCGCATGCAAAAGCCGCTATGTGTTATTTAGTTATTTTCGGTTCTTTATGCAGTTTTAATCGTTATTTCAATACACACATACTGTATAAGCAGCTATGTGATAAGTGAAATATTTAAAGAGTTAAGGAATGTAGCTATGTGATATTCATACATCGAAAGTTCCGTATAAACACGCTAAATGTTATAATTCATATAGCTCAAATAAGTTCACTAAAAACACATAGCGACATTTGCATGCGCAACGACGAAATAGGACAGACTCCCCTGAAGAACCATAATTATAGTCGCACCTTCAAGAACATCATCACCATCAATATCATCTTCACCCATACCATCCCCATAACTAGTTTTAATACAGTTTCACCAACTGCGGCCTTGAATGTTGTGTTGTGCGGGAGGTATCTACATTCTTAGCCACGTCCACCAAGGCTTGGAAAGAAAGAGTTCGCTTGAGATGGACCAAAGAAGTTAACAGACAGACACACTTTCGTATTTATAATAGGTATTAGTATTGATAATAAACAATGGACTCACCTATACAGTTTCTAGGTCCAACACCGAAGGGCATGTAAGCGAACATCTGGATATTATGCCTGTTTTCTTCAGAGAAGCGCTCTGGGTCGAATTTTTCAGGATTAGGGAAGAACTGCGGGTCACGGTGGAAACAAAACACTGGTATTGAGATACCAGTACCTTTGCGGATCTGCAAAAGTAACGCTTTTTTAAACCTATTCTTTAATTTCTACATTGTAATTATAAGAAAATATATGGGAGACTTACAATAAAATCTTTTTCAGCTTTATCGTTTGGTTTTCCCAGATTGTAATCTTTTATGCAAATTCTGTCCAGAACAATACCAGGTGGCCACAGTCTTAAAAGCTCTGCAAAATAAAAACATTGGCTATAAATTAGTTAAACAGATATTTACAATACACTGTTTAATCTGAAAAACATCAAAACCTTACCAGATACAACCATATCCATATATGGCATATTCTGAATAGAGTTGAAATCAAACTTGCCGCCGTTCTTAGCGTCAGTCTGCTTGATCTCTTGTGCCAGTCGCTCCTGGATGTCAGGGTTCATCGCCAGTTCGTAGAGTAGAAACGACATGCCTGATGAGACAGTTTCGAAGCCAGCAATGAAGAACAGCACCGCTTGAGCGATGAGGTCGTTGTCAGTCCACACTGAAAGCAAAATGTAGTTGTGATTAGAAAAGAAAGTTTGAAGAGTCTGTGACTATTTCAAATCGTATTTTCAATATGAATCCGCTCAAAATGGATGCCAGACATCCAGACATTATAAAAGCTTTTCGTATACAAGGTGTTTATTTTTAATTTTCCATAACTCTAGTAGGGTATGAATGAGACGATATCAAAGACTCAACTGGCATAATTATGAATTACTTTTAAATTATAATTTTTTTTATGAGCTTATTTTTCATACAAAATTATTCGAAATTTTCACACATTTCCTGTGTTATCTCAGTGACTATGTCTCAAATATTTTGTTTTAATTGTTGAAGGTTCATTAACCTATTAGCCAGGAGTATTATTTATTAGTCAGGAGCTGTTAAATCCGGGGATCTTGATGGTCTATCAATGTCACCGTTTCTCGACGTCTATTTTAGTTACTTTCATAGCATCATGTCTTACGGTATTTTGTTGTGGGGGCGGGCTGCAGATATTGATTCTATTTTCATTCTGCAAAAGAGGGCTGTCAGAGCCACGCAAAAAGACAAGTCGAGCTCAGGAGACACGAATCTCTACGGGAACTGTTTAAAAAAACTAACATCATGACGGTTTCTTGACAATAAATATGTCGTATCATAAACCTAAACAAGTTAATGTTTTTGATCAAAAAACTGGATTTTCTCAGGTTTATGAAAACATTTTAACCTTATATTTTGAATTGTTACTTCATTTGTGTCTTTTTTACATTGTTCTCACATATAGAAGCAACAAGAATAATGCACCCAGGATTTTGTAATATCTTGATTTAAAAGAATGTCCATGGAATTTTTTGCCCTTTCTTCTCCATAGAGATCTATGTTTTGGAATGGGCAACTAGCTTCAACTTTCTGATTAACTGACAGACTATTTAATTTTGACAATTCAAAAGTGCCTGTACAAGGTTTAATTGAAATAAATGCTTTGAGTTTGAGTTCGAAATGTTTGTTACAAAAGTAGTTATTTTTCCAAGCTGCAATTGGCATTTTTTTTTGTTTGATTGTTGTTGTTTTCACGTTTTGTTGTCATATTTATGCCAGTGTCGCGGGCGCATTACGGATTAATTTGTATTATCAATGTTAATTAATAATGTGTGTTGTCTTTGGTGCCTGGCCCTGACATCAAGAAATGGACAAAATTGCCAACATTTTTTACGCTTGAGTACGAGGCATTTCAAGACCACCAAGTAGTTTATATTTTTTCCTTTTTTTAATTTTTTATTTGCAATGTGCGTTTTTGTTTGTGCAGAATAAACAATTCTAAATGAATCGACCTAGTAACGTTCTTTTCAATGTGCCGATTGTGGCTCGTGCCGTATGACATGTGGCCATGTCTTGTTGGAACCACATGTTTCCTAAAGAACGAGGACTTGCTTTATCTGTTCGACGAGGAACTGCTTTATCTGTTACAATGCCATGCTGCTCACATTTATTAACTAAACGAGTTATTGTTAGCCGCGAAGTTAGGTGATTTCTACCAAAAATTGGCCGCAAATTTCTTAGTTTTCGCAATACATGATTGGGTTGAGTAGAATGTTTTAATAATTAAAACAAATTGTTCAGTCGTAAAACGCTCCATAGCAAATTTGCCGTATCTACACAAAATAATTTTCATGAAACAACTGTCATATTTGCCGCCAAAGAAAAAATGGCGGCAAAAAAGTTGTGTACCTCCAAGTCGCCCACCCTGTACATTGGAAGCCACAGAATTATTAAATTACTTTTATTTGTTTTATACTGTATTATTTTTTTGTCAAAAACCAACTGATAAGTTTTAAGAAGTAAATTATACATAAGATACCACTGACCCACTAACTATCCAAATTAACCTTTAGTGACCGCTCCTTTTAAGGACAGTTTTGAAATCAGCATATACATAGTATAAAGTATAAACCTACTCTTAAATCTACCAAGACAATATTATAGCCTACCTGAGTAAAAATCAGTTAAATTTTGTTTCCGCTTTTAATCAGTTTTATACACACCTCTGTTTATTTCTTTTTGTCCAACGGAAGATTCTTCAACAGTCGCAAATCCAGCAGCTTTATCATTGGATTTGTTGTCTTCATGGGTCAGTCTACCTGAAATTAGATTTGGATTTTTTTTTGTTATTATTAATATTACATAAAAAAAATATTGTTTTGGAATGGTACTAGATATTCATGAATAAAGTTTGTATCATACCGTACTGAATGATGAACACTTATTAAATTTGTAAGTACCTTTCTTTGCTTCCATAAGCAAGTGAATCATATCGGGTCTGATTATATTCCGCATCTCGCGATCCGCCATTGTTCCCATAACTAGCTTTCTGAAGAATTTCTTTGACTCCTCTGATAGGAATTCCAACTTGAAAACCTGTTAAATAATTTTTGTTTTTTACATTTTTTTTATTGCTCGATTACGCCTGTTGGATGAGCTCTATGATGGAACGAGCATGCCCAGAAGATGCGTAAGGCACTGGAACTCCCACGCATCCCACGAAACACAGCAGGCTACAATGAGGGTTTTCTGAAATGACGTTCGCTAGGTGGCAGCACTGGCACGTCAGGTCCAGGCATCTGTCAAAGAGCCTATATTTTCTTTAGTCATGACGGAATGATGAACGAATGAATGAATCGAATGATGAACGTCATCATATATTTTGTATTGGGAGACCTCTTGTCACAGTGGTGCCAACTGGTGTCGTAAATTTTCACGAAAACCCTCATTATAAATCAGCGTCATTTTAGTATCTATCTAATCATAAATACTTTTACATAACAATAGTAGATATTTTGTTCAGTGTGTTTCAAGGCGTACTGTTAGAGTCTGTACACGAGTAATCTATGGGTTAATTACACTAAAAGGTCACTGGATGTCCTGGGCGTTCAGTACAATAATGGTTTCAGGATGTTGTTGGGACTTCCTCGCTACTGCAGTGCGTGGAAAATATTTGCGCAAGCTCGTACCAACGGTATCACGCGATTATTCGCAAAAAACAGCGTCACTACTGAGGAGAGACAGTCGCAACAGCATCCTGAGAATTGTAGCAGAGAGTTTTGGCTCTCCAAAATTGTAAAGCAGTTTGTGCGGAAGGTGATTGGTACTAACACTAGATAAGAAGTTGTTTTAATATTATGTTACTAACACTGTATGGACTCTTTGGTCCCAAATCATTATCAGTCTTAGATCATAATTAGCCTTAGTGCGGGTTGGTAGATGTCACATGTCTTCAATTTTTTGTTCTAAGACATGCCGGTTTCACCGTTTTAAGAGCTGTGGTGTTGAAATAATTTACGCAAAGGAAAGCGCCTCTCTGGGTTCGAACCTACGACCTACAACTCGTAAGTCGCGGCCGTTAGTACTGGTATTAATATTACAACGGGTTTTTTATATAGTGTCTGTTCGGGTTTATTATTTCCGGTATTTATTTCAAACCTCAGACCTACAAAAATTCTCAACCATCGTTCTTTCTTTGATCAAGACGAGATGAATGATGTATGTGCGTCACTACTAATAGGTACTTTGATTGAGGTTATCGCCCATCCGTTGCCACTCCGACATTGACCTTTTTTTTGGGTGGGAAATTATCACTCCCGCTCTGGGCTGAGCGTCAGACTTTATGTCAGACATTTACAAAAAAAAATAAAATTTACGTAGGGACGAATGGAAAGACTATGCAATTGAACAAAGTCCGCGGTAACATATAAAGCTTTATGATGCGAGTCCTCAGGTACAAGTGGATCACCCCACCAAGCGACAGCAACTTGGTCATTAGATAGCGCTAGGTCCAGAATCCTATCATTGTCGTTTGAATGACAGTTATACTGTGAAAGGTTACAGATGTTGAAGTTATCAATGAGGTTTGTTTGGACTACGCCCTGCAGGTTAGTAGGGCGTAAAGTATACCCATCGGCAGAATAACAAACTTATCAGCAGAATGCTGAAGGACAATATCCGATAAGTTTTCGGAGAAATTACCAAGCTGGACTACTAAAGAGTTGCCTAGGTTCTGGCCACAGATGTAAGTTACGCTAATGTGCATTTTATAAGATATTCTTGGTTTCTTTCGCACTAGTGTCAGTGTAACCCACAAGTCCTCAGCACTCGAGCACCATTCACTGCGAGCATCCGCCACAAGTTCACGTCTAACCACGATTAAGACACCTCCTCCCATAACTTGATTAGTGTTAGCATAGCTCCATACGAGATATCTGTCGTCAATCACTTCAGAATCAGATATCCCGCCAATTAACCATCTCTCCGTCAAACAAATAACGTCAAAGCTATTAATACATACATTTCTAAAGAAAACTCCTGTTTTTGTTCGTAGTCCCCTCACATTTTGATAATAAATAGGTACTAAGGGACGCCATCAAAAGTGTTCGAAAACGTAAGCACAACACGAATCTTGACAATTCAAAAGTGCCTGTAAATGGTTTAATTGAAATAAATGCTTTGAGTTTGAGTTTGAGTTTGAATAGCAGAAGTGTAGGGTACATTCGATTCGCGGAAACTGATAATACTCGTATTTCTAGAAGTAAGGTTAATTTCCGTGAATAAGGAAGATAGGACTTTAGCGACATAAACATTAAGTACAATTAGCATACTGCAACAAAAGGAGCCATAATAAAAAATATGGTCACAAAAAACTCGGTATTTATATTTATATTAAATAATAATAAAATAATTTATTTGCATAAAACATGGTATACAATGGTGTCAGAGTGGCACAAACATGTTTAGCTAAGATAAAACATAGCATGCAAAAGTACGCAAAATACGCACATCGACGTAGAGTTGCGGACACCAGCCAAAGTTATATTTAAGAATAAAAAAATAACTACTGAGTGACGACTTACCTTAGCAACTTTCGGTGCATTAGCAATTAGTAAGAATATTAGCACTTGACGGAAATTAAAGGTGGATGTCTTCTTGCCCATGGCGTAGAACTCGTTGTCCACGTCGTTATGGGAATCCACCTTCAGTCCGAAGGCGCAGGAGGCTATGACGTCATTGGCGTAGCGAGTGGTGAGATCCTTGCACTCTATGTCTATGTAGCCGGCTGTTAAATAAACCTTGGAATTAATGGAGCACCTTAGACCAAAGCAACTTAGTTTTTTCAATTTGTTCAAAATGAAACCAATTTTGTTTTTTTCAATTTGTATCCAAATAACTTACATTTTGTTCCTTTGATCTTTTTCTGAATCAAACTCATCATCTGGTCACCGACCTCCACCATGAAAGGCACCATAAGACGCATTTTAGAACTTGTGAACGCTGGACTCAATGTAGAACGCATGTCTTTCCATTCTTGACCTGTAGGATATAAAAATATTATTATTATTGGATTGGACTGGATTCAAAATGAGCCCAAAGCATGATTGTGTCCCATAGCAATATTTTGCATGAATATAATGTTTATCTATTCTGCATAAAGCCTAAGGTAACAGCTGCCCTGGACTGATCATATATTAATGTTACACACTTGTCATATATTACATATTGGATTATATCTTTGCATATAGCATCAAATCTCTGGAAGTGATGGTTTAAGTTTGAAATGTATCTTGTTTCTTCCTACCTTTCAAAGAAACCAAGTTTCTAGAGAAGAAAGAGTCGCTGGTGCTGAAGATAGAGCGGTGATCGAGGAAATGTTCAAAGTCTTTGACAGTTATCTTCTTCACCAGTTCGATGTCGCGGATCATTACAATCTCATTGATGAATTCAAATCTTCCCACGAATCTGATGAATAAAATATTTTGAAAAAACCGACGGGTTGTAGCTGAAAAAGAAGCTGCCAAACTACATGGTGTTGTAAAAAAATATATTTTAATCAAATCACTAAACTTAATAACCATAACTCCTTACTTTTCTTCAGGAAAACTGTTGTAGAGTCTCATGACATCATCAGAGACATGAACCATACGGAACAGGATCCTGAACATGTTGCCCAACAGTGGGAGCGGCCTGAAATGCTTGACGCTATAGCGGCTGAACCTGGAATAGACTTGCCGAAGGTATAAGACCAGCACGGCGATTAGCACCGCCACCCAGATGAGGAGTAGAATCATGATCTGAAACAACAAGAATCTTAAGTTGAATCGTTGAAGCTGTTGAAGATAGCTGTTCTACTTGTTCTCAGTAAGGTGTTTGAAAAGTTGATGCTCAATCAAATGCCACTTTAATAAAAATTTCATCTTTCATGAACAAACAGTACGTTTTCACGGGCGTTGTACCACTTACGCCGGTATTACCCTAAAAGATGCCATTGGAATCTTTGGCGACCTCTGTAAGGCGTTAAATTGCGTAAACCATGAGACACTTCTGCTGAAACTTAAGCACTATGGGATTAGGAATTTAGCTCTTGATTTACTAAAGTCAGACCTAAAAGATAAACAGCTTAAAGTTCAAGTCAACGGCGTAAACTCATTAGGATCTGAAATGGCAATGGGCGTTTCTCTAGGTTCGATATTGGGTCCATTCCTCTTTTTAGTTTACATTAATGATTTACCCCAATTACTTCAATCGAAGATGGTGTTATTTGCAGATGACACCTCATTGATCTTTAAGATAGACAGACGGGCACAAAATCTTGACGACGTGAACAATTCGTTTCTGCAGTAGCTCTACCATGAGTTTGCATAGGTAGCCAAAACTCGCTAGCGTCTCCGTAAATAATATGTATGAAATATTGTACAGCGCCTCTAGCAGTCGCAGAAAAAATTGAAATTCGTACCAAGCACTATATATTTCGATAGGTAAGAAACCTAACGTAATCTCATAGTCATTAACGATTTCAGCTTTCGCCATACAAAACGGCAGGAGTCACTAATTTGATAGACGCTATCGAAAAATACGCTTTGATAGTAGTTACGTAAATCACTAGCATTTTGACGTGTTAAACATAATTACGTTTATATTGAAATTATACACGTTTTTGAGTATTTTGAGTCAAAATAATGTCTGGAAGAGCTTATTTAGCATGGGTATATGTTAGCGGCCACTGAACAACGTGAATTTCGAGCCAAAATTACAGGAAAATGAAACTTCTAGCTTACCAATGGACGGGGCATTACGCAGCTACTTATGAGATTTTCTGTGATGAATATTAACTTAAATTTAAACAAGTTAAAAACACCATGAAAAAATAACCACAAATAGAACAAAAAAAGGTAAAAATAGGCTAAACAGATTTTTTGTTTTGTTATATCCTTTTTCTAGTTCTTCCTTTAGTTATTCAAATTTTCGTACAAGTATTTCATTACTATTAGATACTTTACTATTAGATATCTTAGGTATATCAGATCTAGTTTATAAAATGGGACTGCGACACTATCTGTTGTAGAAATACGTTTGTTGAGTAGGATATTCTATTCGTAGAAATGGTCAAACTCAGTGGTCGTAGGTACCAGACATCACTCCACTTTCTTCATCAATCTAGGGCATTGATCAGACAAAAAAAATAATTTTCAAGTTTTTAGTTTTCATTCCATTACTTAATATTCCTCATTTCCTTTCAATATAGTGTATAGTGTTCTACTTGTCATTTGATACCTATATTGAAGGAGTTGTGAAATAAAAAATATAATTCGCCCTTTCATTTGATACCCATATCGAGGAAGTTGTGAAAAAAAAATGTAATTTTATTTGTGGTGGCGGCATCTTGGATTTGAAATTTATCATAGTGTATAGTATTCTACTAGTCAAGCCCTTTCATTTGATACCCATATTGAGGGAGTTGGGAAAAAATATGTAATCCGCCATTTTGTGGCGGCGGCGGCTATCTTTGACCGATTTTCATCAAACATAGCTAAGAACACTTCCGACTAATATACCTTTCAAACAAAAAAAAAAACAAAATCAAAATCGGTTCATCCGTTCGGGAGCTACGATGCCACAGACAGACACACAGACACGTCAAACTTATAATATAGAGGTATGAGGAACAGGGTGTAAAGTTCACTCAGCCTCCATAGAAAAGGGAGGATCCTCCGACCAGACGGGTGTTGTGTCTGGCGGGCAACTGCCCGTTGATTCGTGTCGGGCCGTTGTATCTATGCTAGTTGCGCGGTAAACTCTGCTTGCGCGATGCAGGATTTGCGTACGTCAGTATGACGCGTTGTTGCATGTGGCGTTGTAGATACCGCTACATCACTCCCCCCCGGAGACCGGAGGTCGATAGTGGGCTGAGTCTTGTATCTTGCGATGCTTGCCAGGCCAGCTGAGGTTCCAGTGAGTCGGAACCGGTTGCCGCATAGTTCACGGTGAGTCGGAACTGTCTGCGAAGATGTCCCCAGTGAGTCGGGGAGGCGCTGCGTTATGCTCCAGTGCGTCGGATGTAGTACAAGCGCCGAGTTGAGGCTGGCTGCTGCGTCGCCCAGGAGAGGAATTGAGCTCTTCTTGTTGACCGGCCGAAAGTGCAGTGTGCTGTGCCGAGGTTGCTGATGAGGCTGAGGGTGATGACCAGGTATGCGCGGTCGCTGCATGCTGGTGGTCAGGATACCCGTTGAAGCCGTGGGTGCTGGCTGGCTGGGTGACTCGCCGCTAACGCTTGCGGGAGTGATGATGATGACGTCACGCTGAAGTATTTGCACGAAGGCTGCGCTGACGTTCATGTTCGGGGTCACCAGTATAGAGGTATGAGGAACAGGGTGTAAAGTTCACTCAACCTCCATAGAAAAGGGAGGATCCTCCGACCAGACGGGTGTTGTGTCTGGCGGGCAACTGCCCGTTGATTCGTGTCGGGCCGTTGTATCTATGCTAGTTGCGCGGTAAACTCTGCTTGCGCGATGCAGGATTTGCGTGACGTCAGTATGACGCGTTGTTTGCATGTAGCGTTGTAGATACCGCTACAATAACACCCCGTCATTTTTGCGTCGGGGGTTAATAAAAGACATTTTACTTAAACAACCTTTTCATTTATTTTATTATTGTATGGGAAACATACAGCATATTTAACAAAATAAGGAACACAAAAATTTACATAAATACACATACTTAGTACCTACTAACTACACAGTTTTTTCTTTAAACATTGGACACTAGCATTTCCCCTGTATCGTGGGTGCATTTACAAACACAAATCTCACATGCACAAACACCCAGACCCGGGACAATTAGGTATCTTTCTTTAGAAGATTGGATCACACAACTTATTGCTCCATGCGACAAATAAACCGGCGATTCTTAGCGCAGAAGGGACCGGATTGGTGCAGTTTCTGAAAATTGTGCCAAACTTATTTCACTTAATTTAATTGAAAAACGCCGTGAACCACATAATTTCAACTAAATTATAAATTTAAAACGACACACCATGACACAACAGTGACATGTAAGGAATAAAAACTCAATAACCACTAAATACCTTAAGAAGTTCACTAACCGCCAACCATTCTATTTAGTCTGATTATTGTCTATCATAACATTTTAACCATAGGCGACAGCACTAGATTTTCTAGACATAGTGTGTAACACCGAATTCCGTCGTTAGTCGAAAGTCTACGATACCGCGAAGTCGGGGACAGGGCAATGCGCCTCCAGTGGAGCTGAGCAGGACCTCTAGTTAGACGCAGAGATGGCCGATGGAGTAAAGCTGTGACTGTATGGTGGCGAAGGTTACGCCAAAGAAACCAGGGCTGTCCAAATGCGCGTTGGATTAACGATATCGTCGAAGTCGCGGGAAACACCTGCTCGCTTTAAAAAAAAACTAGTAGATAATTTCCTAGGCTAGGCTACCTACTTACTTATGTACAGACACCAGCACATTATAAGCTACCCGAAACTGTTAAATTTTCCCAATCAACTTTGAACCTTATACTTTAGCGATAAAGTTGAAAATCTATTAAGGAAATTTGACAGATTGTAGTAGCTTGATGTGCTGGCGTCTGTACTTAACTACTTACGTTATATTGAATTAGACGAAATATCATCATAAAATGATTATAAGAGTAATAAATGGTAGGTACCTACCTAGTAAGATTTACATTATTTTTTTACTTTTAAGTAAGATTTTGTAGTAGACAGGTTTAGGTAGGTTTTGATTCGAATTTAATTTTTTTAAATAAAAATATAATATTTACAATCACAAAAATAATAAAAAGAATCTGAAGTAGGTTGATGAAATTAAAATACTGTTATAGGCGAGCAGTCCTATCGCGTATTTACGTATCGCGCGGCTGTAGGTAGGTAATTATTTCAAGAACAGGGCCGAGTCACAATACTGTTAGATATTAACATTACCGTGTCACAGAGGTCTGCAACATTATAAACCAAATATTTGTGTATCTACTTGATACCCACACACACATACACAGCTCAGGTGCGTAGTACTCGCAAGCGCACCGGCGCGGCGTGCGTGTATAACCAGAGGGGCAATTCTAATATTAAGATAGTTCACAGTCTGATCTCAGTCTGAATCTGTCAAAAATACGTCTAATTTTAGGGAAATAAGAGGTATTTTTTGTCATTTGGACAAGTTTTTGACATTTGTTTGTCACCGAGATGCGACTAGATTTTGAACGTTTTAAATTACGAGAATTAGCCTTTAGATTATAAGAACGTAAATGAAGCTAATGGCGTAACGATTGAAGTAAGTGGCGTTCTGTAGTTTCTGCCAAACCCCATGGGAAGTAGGCGTGAGTATCAGTGTATGTAAAAACTAACAAAAATCAATGACATTACTTACTATTTCGTCACAAGCACAACACTAGTTTGTATACACACGGTATAATCGTTAACAAAATATTACGTAATATTACAACTTGCAACAAGTTCCAAACGTGTTGCTCGGAACACGAGCGAAGTGTCTCTGAGCGTACCAGACAGGGTTCCGGTTAATATTTATGTCATGTTATTGCTAAACTACGCTTGGATTTTTGTTTTTAAATGTTTAAAAATAAACACAGTATCTGACAAAATTGATAATGATTTATCTCATTCCCACTCACTTCACTCACTCACTCCGTCACTTCGTCACTTCTAATAAAAAAATATTAGAAGTGCCGTTTATATTTATATAGCCACTCAAATGAACCAACCTTAGACACGGCTGATGGAATGGCCATAAATACGAAGAACGTATTTGACGGTAATTAAAGGTGGCTGCCATCTTGCCCATTGTGTAGAATTTGTTGTCTACGTCGTTATGAGAATCTACCTTCAGACCGAAAGCGCAGGAGGCGATCACGTCGTTGCTATACCAAGCTGTCAGGTATTTGCACTCCACGTCAATGTAGCCAGCTAAAGAATAACAGTTTTAGATGGGTTACAGAAGCAACGTGGACAAAAAACAGTATTTTAGGTTTGATCAAAATGGTGATAAACATTTTCAACTGTCGAAAAATTGTAATTCCAATGTCAGGGTTACCATATTTTTTGGTGTTTGAAAATTCCGAAAGCATAAAATTATCGAGCACCAAAACAAATACTCGTATTTAACAAATTACTTACTTTTGGATTCTTTGATCTTTTTCTGAAGCGAGCGTATCATCGGTCGCCGACCTCCTCCATGAAAGGCACCATCAGGCGTATCTTGGAGCTTATGAACGCTGGACTCAGTGTGGAACGCATGTCTTTCCATTCTTGTCCTGTGCGAGACGGAAATATGTATTTCTTTAAATGAACCTTAAGAATATTTTTCTAGAGCAACAATATTTAAAAATAATGTCAAAAGGATCTTTGCCTTTTTGTGTTCGGGGTTCCTTTTGCTGGGGTAATTATTAGTCGTAACTGATGGTCAAATCAAATGCTCTAAAAGTATTAGATTTTATACCACATACCTTCTAAATCTCTCAAGGTCCTGGCGAAATACGATTCACCGCATCTGAATAAAGCGCGATGATCAAGAAACTGCTCGAAGTCTTTGACTGCAACCTTCTTCAGCAGCTCGATGTCGCGGATCATTCCCACGAACCTAATGAAATAAAATTAAAGAGTTAATAAAATGTGAGCGAGTGATGTGCAAGGACTGAAAGGATAAGGGCCTGTCCTCCGGCGGCCAATTGTAAGAACGACATTGTTGTCATCGTGAGTAGAATCTGGATGTGGCTGGCACAGGAGCGTGGAAATTGACACAAGCAAAGAGAGGCCTCCGCTCACTCGGTTTGTACAGACGCCAGCACATCAACCCACTACAATCTGTCAAATTCCTTTAATAGATTTTCAACTTTATCGCTAAAATATAAGGTTCAAAGTTGATTGGGAAAATTTGACAGTAGCTTGATGTGCTGGCGTCTGTACATGATGATGAAATGTCTAATACAGCTATTTGCTTTTTTGTTGTACCCAACGTGGGACGGGCTTGAAGTGCTTGACGCCATAGCGACTTAACCAGGAGTAGATCTGCTAGAGGTATACCACCAGCAAAGCGAGCAGCACCGCCACCAAGACTAAGGTATCATGATCTGTAACAACCAATACGTAATCATCATAATCTGTCTAGCCATTTACCAACTATGCTGGAGTTGGTTTCCTGTTACATGGGGCGACTGCCTTTCTGAACACCACTACCCATTTCTGGATAACACGATAGGTACCCTCGGTAAGACACATACAAAAAATCAAATATTACTATCTACTTCGTTATCGCTCAGCGTTTTTTCTACTTTTTAGGGTTCCGTACCAAAATGGTAAAAAGGAACCCTTATGGTGCAACTCAGTCTGTCTGTTACAGCTGGATATCTCAAGAACTACTAATGCAACAACTTGAAATTTGAAATAGATTTATATGACGTTTGCTTAACTATTTTGCAAATAAGAAAAAAATGTATACATTTTTTTAACAGGGTCTTGAAATTCGAAGTGGGGATGTAAAACTTTTTATAAAAGTATTGTGTTACCAAGTAACTGGGTTGTAGAGGTCAGATAGACAGTTGGTCCATGTAAAATACTGGTATTCAGCTGTAGGTATCTGGTCAGACTGGAAGTCGACCCCAACGTAGCAGGCTGATTGATTTGATGTGTTAAATACTGGGCAACGACTCACGCACCGCCGGCTTTAATAGTCTGTGCGCGCTGCTGTCACAAAGCTATAAATTTGTCGTTTTGAATTCATCTTACAATGGACAGTCAAATTCCCGAAATGCAGGTTTTTTTTATTTAAGTTGGAGATTTTTTTTTTACTATTAAACCTCGTTTTAACAATAAACAAGTCTAGACTACATGTGTTAATAATAGTTTTATTTACCACTTTTTATGATTTCTTAAAAAGAAAGTTGTTGAAAGTGTGTGTGTGTGTGTCGTGTGTGTGTGAGGGTGTGTGTGTTTTTTTCGTCTATAGTTTTATAAACAGACGGTACAATCGTCAACAAAATCCTCCGTAACTTTACAATAACTTTAATCGTGTTGCAATTCGCACGAGCAATTTTTCAATGAGCGTACAAAGACAAAGCTTGAGATTATAATTATTACGACATGTTATCGTAATACTCGCATCCATTTTTTGTTTATTATATTTAAAAATAAACGTGGTATCTCTTATCATTAATAATGACATAGATACCTACACAAAAAGAAACCGGATTTTAAACATTTGTACAAAAGTAGGTATTCTGTTACGTATTTGTTGAGCGATATAGGTAAATTGAAAAGTCATCGTGATTTCAATATATTTCGATAACTCCTATAATTTAGTGCGGTAATAAGGTATTTGACAAGGTTTTGCAATCCATCTCAGATTATTTAGTAGCGTATAAGGAACCCACAAAAAGTAGTTATTTTTAATTCTGTGATGTTTTTCGTTAGAAAATCAAACTTAAAAATGAATGGTTTAATTATCCCGCCAAAACGTTAGTTCGAGCAATATGGCGGCATTAGCTCCATGTGACGTCACAACACAGTAAACAAAACACACTTCAATAAGTCAAATCTTTCCCAAGTGCTTTGGTACTGCTTTTTTTCTACTGTTTAATAAGAAAATGAATTGTAAATGGTGTGCAATGCCAAACTGCACCAATACGTCAAAAAAAAACGCGGAAAAATTGTTTATTCATTTGCCGAAGAATGCCAAAATGCGTAGAAAGTGGTTACAACTTGCTCGCAGGAACAAAGTCCTGATCCACGACGTAGTTGTACGTACCCAATAGCATCGTCACCATAAGATTCTCGTGCAGCCCTGGGAATGGAAACTAATTTGTACTTACTGTAAACAAATTTTTTTCTTCATAACCTAAAAAACTATTACTTACTGAAAGAAAGACTATTATTTCACCTTCGCAGGATTAAGGTTACTTACGTAGTGTTATATTTATGGTACAATACATTGCTGTTTTTACATTTCTCAGCTCTGCAGAATAAAAATCGGGGTTATTTTTGAAGAACATTCCAACCATGATTGCGTCCACTTTGGGCAAGTTTCTGCTGTCTGCTTTCACAAAATTGACATCTATGATGGAGTGGAATACCAAAATATACGATGGAGATTGTAAAATACCACAAATTTTCACGATAATATTTTATAATCTTATATAAACAGATCAAAAATCGTAAGACTGCAACAATGACAGATCTGACTACTGTTTTGTGACGTCATCTTAGATTCAGACAATCCTGACTGTTTTGTATCACGTGACATTATTTAGAAATTAATAACTTTTTAACAGGGATTTTGAAATAAAATAGCCATTATATTTAAGTCGGATGATTGCAAATCCCTTTATAAATTTATAATAAATGTGGATAACAGCATTTAACACTTTATTATTTTTACTGTCAAATAGCCTATTATCATACTGGAACAGCGTAGACAAAGGGGTAGGCTCATTTTCGTAAAAAATATTTACAGAACACCACGAAGTATCTAGCCTTCAAGACCTTTACACTCTGAATGCCAACAAATATTTGCATGGGCGTTCCTTTAAGTTATGGGAAAATTCATCAAAGAAAAAGCCTTAAAAAACAATTCTTGTCTTACCGAGTTGTAACAATTATGGTATTAATAGGTTTCGGAAAATGTTGTGACGGCTCTCAAACTGAACTGCTTCAATAATCGAATGGACAGATTAAACATCTCCAGGCCATTGATACACAGGCATCAGCTAATTAACTGCTAGTGTGTCTAACCAAAAAATAATATTAATAATAACCCCACCGCCACCGCCGTATCTTCCTTGACGTGGTGAACTCTAGGTGTGTGCCAGTAGATATTTTACTTTGCCGAAACAGGTCTTGGGAGCCACACCAAGAGAGATACAGAAACCCGCAGGGCAGCATGTAGCGAGCTGTTGGGCAGTAGTAACCCCGCCTGTAATTTCAATGGCACCCATACCCTTCCCTCACTCACAAATTATGTCGAATAGCAAGTATCAACATAATTCAAATTCAATTAGGTATTAATAAATTACAACAATATATTACCTAATTAATAATCATGTTGTGCAAGAACATACATACGGTACATTTTTACTGATAACGACATGAACCGTGATAGGTAACACTGACCTGACCCCATAGATACTGGGCCCGCACCATAATTTGCGGAGTAGTTTAATTATAAGGCAGGTAAAGTTGACAGAAGAAGCTTAGTAAAACTCACTCAAAGAAACCAAAAATATTTGCCAGACGAATATAGTTCCTAAATAAATTAATTATAATATAAATAACTTTATAATAGACGATGTGGTCCTAAAAACTCTTAATAGTTCAAGAGGGTCTAATCGCATAGTTCGTCAAAAAAGTTGTTGATACGTCAAAACAAGTGTCAAATTAAATTTTTCGGACAGGCAAGGAAACATCGGGAGTAGGGACAAGTGTCAAATCGTTTTAGCATTCTTTCTTGGTTCGGTCCCAAACAAATCCTATGTCGACCCGTAACTTCGGCGAAAACTACAGATTACAGGCTTAGGGAGTTCACCCTCAGATGTGTCTACAACCCATCTCGGAACACCCTGTATATAGAATTAAAAACTGGCCAAGTGCGAGTTGGACTCGCACACGAAGGGTTCCGTACTACAAGGCAAAAACGCCGAAAAAAACACGTTTGTCGTATGGGAGCCCACCTTAAATATTTATTTTATTCTGTTCTTAGTATTTGTTGTTATAGCGGCAACAGAAATACATCATCTGTGAAAATTTCAACTGTCTAGCTCACGGTTCATGAGACAAAGCCTGGTGACAGACAGACAGACAGACGGACAGTGGAGTCTTGGTAATATGATCCCGTTTCTACCCTTTGGGTACGGAACCCTAAAAAAGACCTGTATGTAAACAATCAAAGTGCTAAGTCATGCTTACTGGGAACAAAGTTATATACACGTGTTATTTTTTATGTTATTATTAATTTACCTTATCATAATTAAGAAGTATACAATTTCCTTGTTATATTTGAATGTTTTTATAGCTAGGTGAAGGCGTGCCGGCTCTGCTTGTTAAAACTGTATGCATAAAAACCTATAAAAAAAACCGGCCAAGCGTGTATCGGGCCATGCGCAGTGTAGGGTTCCGTAATTGCCCGTCACAATATTCAATATGGTACTTAAAAGGGGGCTTTTTAAAGAGAGACGGACGAATGTGGCGAAACTATAAGTGTTCCTAGTTAACTACGAAACCCTAAAAAGCTAGAAACCATTTTTTAAATGCGTTCATTTTGATTATTTTCTATGGAAACATTTTCTTTTTAATTGAGCACTAAAACAATACTCGAAAATACATATTATGAAAAAATCGAAATTCTTTGAGTGGTTTGTTCCCCGGGTTTTTGTGACGGGCAAGGTATGTATGAGTCACATACAAAAAGTAAGTCTTCTCTATTAAAAAAACAAAAACTTAAAAGAATTGGGCTCGTCCGGGATTTGAACCCGGGACCTCTCGCACCCTAAGCGAAAATCATACCCCTAGACCAACGAGCCGCCTGACGTAAATACTGAAATTATAATATGTGTGGTGAAGACTGTGGGTCTACCTTGTTTGTTTAATAAAGTACTGTCACCGACAAAACTCTATTGACATTTTAATAATGCTAGGTACTTTTTTTACACATCATTTAAATTCACTCAAGATGATTTGATTCATCGTATTACAGTTATTGATCTAAGTATTACAGCGTTTTATTTATAAGCTGTGCCGGAAAACAAATTGGATTTTATGGGTTTATTTTTTTTGCGCGGAATATTTTTTTTTCTAAAATAAAAGTCGCCTAAGTTACTCCTTATAACATCAGCTATCTGCCAGTGAAAGTATCGTCAAAATAGTCCAGCTATTTCGGAGATATCTAGAACAAACAGACAGACGGACTGGCATTTTGTTATAATTATTATATTATATATTTGTATTTATATACATAACGTATAATTAGATATACTTTCATATGCATTTAGTAAAGAGCTGTTATTTTGACGTTACAAACAGACTCTTCAATTTTATTTATATGTATATCTATTTATAGATACTCCATAACTAAGAGATGCCTAATATTCTTTTAATTTTGTTCCGGTTTTAACTTTTGTTTTGTGACGAAGTTACTTCGTCAAATTTACTCCAAGTTTTCTCGTAATGGGGTCAACCATCTGCCCATAGTGCCGTTCTTTGGAAACTTCCTCCATTCTTTGGTATTCCTGAAGAAAGAGCACGCAATTGACTGCTTGGAGAGAACTATGAATTCGTTTCCTGATGATAGGTAAATTTCAACTATTTTGTCTGATGATGTATGTCTTTAACACAAAGTACGATGCGAAGGGTTTGTTCAAATTCATGGCCCACATTCTGTGAAAGTACTATTGTTTAGGATACGATGGGACTGGCATACGCTGTGTGTAAAAGCCCCTATAAATAAATAAAGAAAAAAAAAAAAAACACAAAGTAATTTTAGCGAAATATTTTTGCATTGTCCTTGATAAAAACAATTCTGCATACAAAAGATTATAACCATTACATTTGCATATACCATGTGATACCACACCATGTCCATCCGAGGCGGCAACAGATTTGCTTTTATAGCTAATTTACATTGACGCAGTAGGTATTTCAATCCAGTGAGGCTGAATTGGTGACGACATATTTTGAGCAACGCCGTTTAGATTAGCACATAAAAACACCACGCCGGTAAATCCGGAAGGGTTAGCCTCGGTGTACCCATAGTACACCTATATTTCGCTAGTTTATTTTTTTTTCGCTAGTTTTGTTTTTTTTTTCGCTAGTTTTGTTTTTTTTTCGCTAGTTTTGTTTTTCTTTCGCTAGTTTTGTTTTTTTTTCGCTAGTTTTGTTTTTTTTCGCTAGTTTTGTTTTTTTTTTTCGCTAGTTTTGTTTTTTTTCGCTAGTTTTGTTTTGCCGAGCACAAATCCAAACTCCGGGCTGCTACTAAGTAATTTCTGATTAAAAAACCCAATTACACATTACACTGCCTGGGTCGAACCCCTTCAGATTAGTCCAGTAATTATTCTCATTTTGTTCTAAGATTACATGCCAGCGACTGGATTGGACTGGATCGACGAAACCTGGCTAGAGTTTATGTGAAGCGTTAATTTCCTAATCAGTCAGCTTTATCTCCAGGATAATAGGACACTAAAGCCTGGTGTACCCGGTATACTTAGTTCGCGACCTGGAGGCCCTGAAGCGGATCACCATCAAGAACTTCGAGCACTTTGGGGACCGGCGCCAGGTCACCGGCAAGTTCGAACCCATGTTCGGGAGAGGACTGGTCATGTTGCATGGTATGTTTGTCGGTTTTTGTTTAGTTGAAGCAGTTTTTCATACTAGAATAGCTCGTCTTCGCCCGTAGTGGTCCGTAGTGGTCGGAAATTATCCCACGCAAGCGTAATACCGGGATAAAAAGTATCATAAAGGTCCTAACCCAAGTCATGGTCTACCTGTGTGCCAAATTTCATCGAAATCCGTTCAGCCGTTAAGGCGTGAAAAGTTAACAATCTGACAGACAGAATCACTTCTGTATTTATAATATTATGGTGTGACAAAGCTGTGTTACGGATGTGCAGCTGTTTCTTCTTATTTTCCATGTTTTGATAAATAAATATAGAGGTAGATAAGAGCATTTTCTATCTCTATGGATGAGTACCCCTGAATTAGGAGGATAAGATACTAGAAGATAATCAAAAAGACACTAGAAGGAAACCAAAGAAATTGAAGTAAGTATGTACTTAGATTTAATCTGATTCAATAACCAATAATAAAAATAAGAAGCAGACCAATGGACCGCATGTCATTATAACGAAAGTAGAATATACCACTACACAATATTTGTGACAGTCCCGCATCGTGATACACATCCATTACCCACACTATCTCGAGTACTTACATTTATAGCAGAAATAACAGGACAAACAATGCGTGATTGCCTTTGATGTTTATTTGTTTTACAAATAGGTAGGTATCTAAATGACTGTATGTTATTTTTGTGTTATTGACATAGGCTAATAAACGATGATTTAGGAAATTAAGTGCGTATGTGCACCTTAGCCAATTCCGGGACGTTACCGATAATAAAATGATAGCGCCTAAGTAACGATATATACACACACACATTACCTTACATTACATGACATTTACTATGGCCCCGTCCGTATCCACCGCACGTCTGTCACATGAACGCCGTCATCCCGGCCGCCGAAGTCTCAAGTGGTTTGGTGTGACTGCTAGAACTCGGTTCAAGATGTGCTGGCAATACAAAACACGTTTGATCTTGTCGACACACTGCCGTCGTACCGACGCCGCCGCTTGCCCGGCTTTTGTTTTGTTTTGCATAACATAGGTACTGAACCCCCGAGTTCGGTCGCGGTGTATAATCAATCTCGTTTCTCGGTGACGTCCCGATGACGGCTGCGGTGGACAAACGCCCTTATAATGTGTTGTTGATTGTCAATTCTATTCTGTCCAGCGGCTGCAAAATAAGCAAAATATCGCATACAACACTCATTCTGTTTCATAATAATTGAGAAAACCTTTACTATGTAGACAAAAATCTTTTGAAGATGCTGCTTCATACATTCATACATAAACACATACATAAATTCACGCCTTCTTCCCATGGGGATAGGCAGAAACTAGAGAACGCAACTAGAGAAAGCGAAATAGAGATTATATTCCATTATAATTGTCATGCTATGTGCACAACTCTTTTGGTGGTTGCAAAATTACTCAGTATATTAGCATAAAAATATTCTTAAAACAAGATGGCCTCTCAACACTTGTTGTGTGTGGTAAATAATAAGGAACACTTACATGTACTACCTAGCTATGCTAGTACAAATCCAAGGGGCGAGCGGAGCCCAACCCAAAATTAAATGATTGTGTACCTACTTACCAGATTGTTTCATAAAGTCTACTTTTATTTGATTCAACAGATTCGCGAAGGCGACGCTGTAGAAATCCGAAGCACTTCCCCGATTCTACCAAATTTGACCCTGACAGATTCAACAAATTCGCGAAGGCGACGCTGTAGAAATCCGAAGCACTTCCCCGATTCTACCAAATTTGACCCTGACAGGTATTCGCCTGAAAACAGGGACAAAATACATACTTACCTGCCCTAATTTTTTTTTTTATGTTAAATACTTTTTTAAATTGTCTGGTAGTCCTCTAATTACGGCGGTAAAAATAGGGGACTTATTGTAATTTTTAGAGGGTCATATTTTCTTTACTAATTAGTTGCTGAAAATGACAGGGACGTGTTTAGAGCAGACCTTGATTTTATAAAAAAAAATATTGCTCTAGCTAGAGGCATTATTCAGGAAGAAAAAAGGGGAATACATTTGTATGGAGAATCACACGCTTTGTTCTGTCTTAACTCGGGAGGGAAACATGTCTGCTCGGCGCTGGCATGGGTACAGACAGCTCCATCTCTCGGATGACCAGGTAAACCATCACTTTCATTTCGCAAAATGCGAAGCTGGAACCTGGAACAGTCAGACATGCGTTTAACGCCATCTATTGAATGGAACAAAATGTTAGTATTGCACAGCGTAAAGTCAGCACTGACCTGTATTAAAGTACCTATACAGTTTAATACAGGTCAGTGACAGTCAGGGAAATTAAGTTAAAATTGACCACCAACTAAATTGTTCGAAAGGCTGATGCAGCGCCATATGGAGCTGCGTCGGTCTCAGCTTCGCGAGTTCCTGGTGGCGGAATCGCGGGACAGGCTCTCACGCCCTACCACCGGCCTCGGCACCATCGAGGCGGTCCGGCCAGTACTCGAGCGCTGGCTCGGGAGGAGGCTACACTCCCTGTCGTTTTGGATGACGCAGGTGCTCTAAGCGCATGGTTGCTTCGGGAAGTAGGTACCTGTGTCGCATAAACAGGGATCCGGACGCCCGGTGTCACCACTGCGTCGACTGCCGGGAGGACACGGCGTGGCATACGCTGGCAGTGTGCCGCTTGGGAGGAGCCGCGCCGTGCCCTTGTCTCAGAAGTAGGCAGTTACCTGTCGCTGCCGGCCGTGGTCGAGCCGATGGTCGGCAGCGAAGAGTCTTGGGACGCGATGATTTCCTTCTGCGAAACGCTCGTCTCACAGACGGCTACGGCTAACGCTCTTCTTGTCTTACAATGTTTTTTTATTAAAATGTATCTGCCTGTCTTCATTATTATATTCCATCTTATTCCCGTTTGCAGAACAGACTGGAATAAAACGAACGCTTTACGCAACGGTAGCCAGCAAAATATAAAACTCAACGCCATCTGTGGCAATTATTATGAACTAAAATAAAACTGCTAGTCACATTTTATAACTGTGGCTACATCAATCATTGCTGCGCCATTTGTTATGGAATGGCGCAGTAATGATTGTGTGAGTTTTGTTTCTTTTACTCTTTGTTTCTTTTATGTTTTGGTGTGGGTAGTTTTAAGTATTACTAACACTAGTCTATAAGAACATTGTTACTAACAAAATGGACACTAAGGTCTGAAATAAAGTATTATTATTATTATTTGTTGGTATACTTTTTTGTATCTCAGCATTGATGTGCCGGTTTTATAGGTTAACACGGGCCTAAGCCAAGTGCTAACCTAAGCGATAGATGATCAAATATTATGATGTGATGATATGTTTGGGCTTTGTGTTGTTAGTGATGTTTGTAGGTGTGATATTTGGGCATCATTGTCATTCTGAAGGAATTTTCGGACAATTCTGCAAGTGTTGAGATATTATTATGGTTTTTAAATTTAATTTTCTCAGGTTAGTACCTGGTATTTTCAGAATCTCACGGGTGTGAACCAAGGTGAGATTCTAGTTATTATTTTAGGAAGGTAAATTGCTCTGTACTGCAGTGAAATTATTGTCCAAGTCTAGTTGTAAAAATTTTCTTACTATGCGGCAAGTGTTTAATATGGCAGCTTTTTGTAGTGTTATATATGTGTATTTAGATAGATTTAGTGCATTAAAACTATTGAATATTTGTTTCGGGATAACACCTGTTGTTGATATTACTATTGGGACTATAGTGACTCTATTCATTTTCCAAACTTTGGTGATTTCCTCTTGTAATTCTGTATACTTCCTGATTTTTTCTGTGATAGTTTTTTGAATGTTATTAGTATTTGGGACTGCTATATCTATTATAAATGTGTGTTTGTTTACTTTATCAACTAGTGTTATATCAGGTCTGTTGTTATATATGGTGTGGTCTGTAATTATAGTGCGGTCATAGTATATTTTGTAGAATTGGTTTTCTAATACAGCTCTAGGCGTGTACTTGTAATATGGCGTGTAGGGATCCTGCATGAGTTTAAGTTTAGTTGCGAGTTTTTGGTGCATGATATTAACAAGTTGATTATGTCTATGCGTGTAGTCGTTTTGGGTTAGAGTGATACAAGCTCCTGTGATATGTTGTATTGTTTCAGGTTTGCTGTGACATTTTCTGCATAAGTCATTTCCTACTGTACTATCTTTTATTATGTATTTTCTATAATTTTTCGTATTAATGACTTGATCTTGAATGGCTAACATAAACCCTTCTGTTTCAGGGAATAGTTCACTTAACTCTAGCCATTTGTTAGAAGCCTCTTTATCTATGTATGTTTGGTGTAAATCGTTGGGATGTCTTCCATGTAGTTCCTTTTGCCTCCACTTCCTGTGTATCTCTTCTATATGTCTCGCTCTATCTACTGTCTCAATATTGCTATCATCGCTAAGGTTCAATGGTGTATATTGTTTGTCTATCTCTATAATTGTTTTGTGTAATTGACTGTTGATTTTCTTCCGCCAGAAAAATTGTTTTAAATTTATGATTTGCCTTTTATGAAGGTGTGATATTTCGACTAGTCCCCTGCCACCTTGTTTTCTGGACATTATAACTCTTTCTATTGCTGATTTGGGATGGTGATATCTATGTTGTGTCAGTGTGGTTCTTGTTTTTACTTCAAGAGCATGTAACTCTGTGTTAGACCATTTTATTACACCAAAAGAATAAGTGAGTATAGGAATTGCGTATGTATTTATGGATTTAAATAGACTTTTACTAGATAAGTGCATTTTGCATAACGAATGTATTCTGCTGTTGTATTCTTTTTTAAGTTTATCCTTAATAATCTTATGTTCTAGCAATCGTGCTTGGTTGTAACCTAAATATTTATATAGTTCTTCATCTTTCATCGCTTCTATTACTTCTTCGGTGTCTGTTGAGTAGTTTCCTTCTATAATCTTACCTTTCTCTATATTTAGTTTCCGGCATTTATCTAGGCATTCCGGCATTTATTATTATTATTATTATAACGAATAGTCACTTCAAACTTTTCCATCGCATGAAATAGTTTTGCTATTCGTCATTAGATGGCGTGAAGTATAGCGAAATTAATTACCCGGTGACATAATGCAAGGTAATCAGTTAAAGAACTATTGTTAAATTATTGTGATATATATAATATAACTGATTCTAGTATTAGAAACTTTATAAAGAGAGAGTTATCTCAGTGCTCACCAACTTATTTGCTTGTGTAGTAGCTTCAAAGATTACCTTCCACACCTTTTGGGAAAAGACTTCGTTCAGTTATAGGCAATCTTCCTAAAAAGGGGTTGATGGAAGGTACTAATAGGGGGATCGAGCTGGCCAATCACGGGCGAAAGATATAAAGGGATTGGCCTGATACACAGAAATAGAAACGGGTAGGTACAGACGCCAGCACATCAAGCTACTACATTCTGTCAAATTTCTTTAATAACGGAACGGAACGGAACGGAACGGGGTTTCTTTTAACGGAGAAGGTATAGTGTGTCTCGTTATTATCAGCCATATTTAACTATTGTGGGCGTACAGTGGGTTATGAGTTGGTTATTGCGCAATAGAAAAACCGTTTGCAGTTCAATTAAGATTATAATTTCACGAACAATTTAGTCACACTAGCAAATTACACACAGTAGGTACACGACACAACCAGATACGGAACGCTGGACAGTTTCTGAGCACATGTTGCCCGTACGATGTCCAATCTCCAAGTCCAAAGTCCAAAGTGAGCTCCACATCGTTCTGTCGAGCTGTTTTCTAACCCCCACGGACTCAGGCTAGACTCTGTCAAGCGCCACCAGATGGCGCTAGCGTTCCGACTAGTCAAATTCATGACCGGATGCGACACGGCCATCCTGCGATGCACACGTCCTCGTGTGTTAATCTGTAAACAAACATACCCCGCAAAGTATCTCATAGCTCGGTCACTCCTGACCAAATATGGTACAGGCAAAACAACACAATGAAAATTCGCACAAACTAAAAAAAATTGCAGAGTTCAGAGTATCAATCATTATTTGATTCCCAAATCTCAAGATCACAAACTAAATAATCAAGTAAACATGATAGAGCAGCTAATAAAACATCCTTAGAGCATGACAAAACACAGCAGGAATCTTATTCGTGGCCTGTGGCTTTTCACTAAGCCCCTACAACAAACCTCATGTTTGTTACTTTGAATTCCTCCTGAATTCCGAATCCCACGGACTCTATGGTCTCTACAAGACCCCGACCAGCCGAACTAAGATTCACCACTATCACTCGACTTTAATCTCTACTCTGTTTCATCAACCAGACTTCTACTTTGCTTTCCTCAAATTCGTCATTAATACTCTGATCCCTTGGCCTGTGCCATGACATATGCCTTAGCCTCGTGAGCGTACTTAATTCAAAGTCAATCATACAACAGAGTAATCAAACTTTAATCAATCATAACAAAAAAAACATCAACCAGTGCCATGTACCATCGTTATCCACATTACAACAATAATCTTTTTCACTAAGAGCCTTAGATACCTGGAAACCCACACACGAGTAAACCACTCTAACGCCACGGCACTCCGGCCGACCAGCAATCCGCATTGCTCTCACACATCCAGCGCATGGATCCATCCATGTGTATCACCCCTGTGACTACACACTTTTTACTACGGCCGATAGAGAACCCCTACTCGCGTGGTTCCCACCACTCAGGCTTGCTCATAGCTCATCACCACTGTGATTACCATCTATTTCGACTGGTACATGACCTACTGGCATCGTTCGTAACCTATCGTGAGCGTATTTAAAAATTGCATTGTTAACTAGATTGGGCTATACCTAACAATGTAACAGTTTTTTTTTGCTGTTGTTTACCAGGGAAGCACTCGATACCCGAGTCAAAACAAAATGAAAACGACTCACCAAATTCAGTAGACAATAGATCTGTAGCTGGCTTAATGGCTGTAGTGGATGCAATCCACCGCCTCCTTGGCAGAAGTCGTGAAACTCCTCGCTCGAAAAGCACCGTCCTTGATCAGCGATTATTCGTACAGGAGATCCAAAGAGCGCAGCGCCGTCCCCCACTGCCATCCGGCTTGCACAAGTCCTTGTGTGTTAACCTGTAACCAAAAAAATCAACAGCAGTGCATGTTCCACTCGGCCAATTCTGACCAAAATTATTACAAGTTCTGGTGAAAATCACAACAAACTTTCTCTCAAAGCCGACATGTCGAACAACACCCATACTCATTCAAATAATAGGAAACTCATTAAAATATTGCAATGCTCATACTCTGACCTCCATCCGGCCTTCATCATCACACTTATAACCTCCATCCGGTCATAAGCATCAAACCAATCGACCTCCATCCGGTCACAAACACAAGAGGCAACCTCCATCCGGTCACCTCCACATGTAACCGCCATCCGGTTACAAACAACACCATCAAGATAATCATTTCGAGCCTTTATCAAAATAATTCTTAAAGTAGGTTTGTTCAACATGTTACTTTATTTTTCCTATAACGTTACAGATTATAAGAAAACTCTTACTATGCTAGGTAATCTAAATCTTAAGTTGACTACTTAGTATTCAACTAGTCTTGTCAGCGTTATCATTTTCGTCATGGGTAGTCTCGTCATCGTCACCTACGTGCATGTCAACGTCAGTTATTTTACGCAGTCGGTCGTGTAGAAATGTAATAAAATCTCAAGTTGTGGCTCGCTATTCGCAACGCTTCTTATGATTCGTTTTGTGCTGAATACACGCGTTTAACCAATACCAGTCAACGCAACAACATTATTAACTCGTTTGCCACTTAATTTGGCTGCACAACTCGCTTTTACTAACGAGCATTCAGCACCAGAATAGTAACAAAACAATACAGCTGACCTTTGTTCTAACGTGCCTGCGGGTAGTTGTACGACGCAAACATCCACTCGCCGCTGCTGCTTGCAGCGCGTGCTCCACCTCCACCTCTGCTTGGCTGCCACTTCTCGCGCACCGGGCCGCAACATGTCCTGGATTCCCTTACTTGCAGCACACGAAGGGCTTCACCGACGGCTGCGGGCTGCTTGGCTCGATTCTTGAAGTCACTCCACGTCACTGGTAGCTCCACGCTACGTCCTTCGTACTATTAACGATAGCCACGTTGATACTGCTTCCTTTGTGCGCCTTAATGACGGCCACAAATTGACCTCCTTGCAGTGAATTTTCAGCAAAACACAAATCAGAAGCTGTCGTATTGTGTGCCGTTACGTTTGCACACGCGTCCTATCGCATTTTCTAATTACGGGAACACTTTTTTTCCTAACATGGCGGTAGGGCGCAACTGGCGCGTCACCGGGCAAAGGTATTTCGGCATACAGCCTATGCCCAAAACAACATTCACTATGATCGCGCATCCGTATCTGGCTTATCTGGGTTCAACTCTAACAGGTCCACACGATTATTTAATAAGCGTTCGCAGTTTGCACTTTGTTTTTAAAAATGTCAACGGTCACTTTCACTTTTAGCGTTCTCATTTTGCGCATCAACCAACACGTATCCCACTTCTGATAACGGAGAAGGTATAGTGTGTCTCGTTATTATCAGCCATATTTAACTATTGTGGGCGTACAGTGGGTTATGTGTTGGTTATTGCGCAATAGAAAAACCGTTTGCAGTTCAATTAAGATTATAATTTCACGAACAATTTAGTCACACTAGCAAATTACACACAGTAGGTACACGACACAACCAGATACGGAACGCTGGACAGTCTCTGAGCACATGTTGCCCGTACGATGTCCAATCTCCAAGTCCAAAGTCCAAAGTGAGCTCCACATCGTTCTGTCGAGCTGTTTTCTAACCCCCACGGACTCAGGCTAGACTCTGTCAAGCGCCACCAGATGGCGCTAGCGTTCCGACTAGTCAAATTCATGACCGGATGCGACAGATTTTTAACCTTATCGCTAAAGCATAAGGTTCAAAGTTGATTGAGAAAATTAGACAGTTTCGGGTAGCTTGATGTGCTGGGCGTCTGTACATGCCCTGACCAGTGGGGGTAGGTATACGTACCTGCTATAGGTAGGTAATCAATCCATGTTCCTTTATTATGGACAAGGATGTGCACCTCCATATTATTAGTAGGTATAATATTCTTACTTACTTATATATAAGGAATACTGCAGATAGAATGGGTAATATATTGGGTACGTATTGCAATATCTAAAACTAAAAAAACAAACGTAAAATCACCTACGTTCAAAATCCCTCAAATTTAAATACCTAATGTTTGTTTCACTTATATTCAAAACACCGAAAGCTTAAAATGTCAAATGTATATGTTACTGAAGTTCATAAAGCTAAAACTTGAAATAATTCCTATGTACAAAGTTCCTTAAATTAGTTTACCTCACCGTTAATTGACCAAAATGAAAAATGCCGATCTAAGTACCTATGTAAAGTTCAAAATCCAAATAAAACCACAATTATTATAATATAATACCTACTTATAATGGTTACGTATAATAATAACTACAGTTATTCTAAATATTTTCGATATAACTACGGTTGATTCACATATAACACATATTGGTCGACCGAACTACTGGTTTACTTACTTAATTAAGATTAAACTAAAATGAATTGCACTAACGAACGATTAATCTAATGGTTTTTTAAGAAATTGGATATTTCTATTTCTGTCTGCAGGGTTTAAAGGAACCTAACCAAACCGAACCTCGGGGTGTCCCTGACGTCGACCGTCTCCTTCTGGTTCAAAAGCACAAAAACAGACAAAATCAGATTGATCTGATATTTTGTTTTCATTTTTTTAATTGCGGAACCTGATCTACTACTTCATACAAATAGCTCGCAAGTGATGCATCATCTTAGGTATTTTGACCATTTGGTATTTCAAATGTTGGTGTATTAAACTTAGGTGTAATAACTGTTGATATTTTAAACATTTGATATTTAGTCCAATCAGTATTTTAAACTTAAGTAATTCGTAGGTAGGTGTTAGTTGCTTAGGTATTTAAAAACATTAGGTATTTAGATTTTAGGGATTTTGAACGTAAGTTATTTTACGTTAGTTCTTTTAATTTTAGATATTGCAATACGTACCCAACTTATTTCTCAGTAGCAGCCCTGAGTCTTCAGCGGGATTGTCCGAAAGGGTTACCGCTGGCCCGGAACATAAAGGGCTAAGGAAGGAACAGGGTGGGTTTTAGTCAGTAAGAGTCTGACACTCCCTTCCGCTCCACCCAGAGCGGGAGGAGTCATTTGATGATATCCAATCCTGAAAAAAAAAAGCTTGAGTCTGGATTCGTGTCCGAGTGTTGGCAATAGGCTCGCTCCCTGTCACATGGGACTTAACCATAACTGGCGAATTGTGAGTACACCTCTGCCTTACCCTTTCGGGGCATACTGGCGTGATGCTAATTAAATAATTTGGCTTATAACCTATCAATTCGCTGTATCCATCCTGCTCCCTATACAAGGAAGACATGAACCAAGTGGTACCTACACAATGTAATGACGTCTGTACACTGCGGTTAGAAATTTCCGAAAACATTACATTATACTATATTATTTAAACGTATTAATTAAACACCTACGGGTTTTTAGTTTCAGCAATAATTAATCCAATTAAAATATATATTATGTGTCGGATAAGGTGTACAACACAATATTATAACTTATGCAAAACTATAAGGAAGTTTTGTTATATAAGGTAACCTTAAATTAACTTTTTTTAAGTTGGTTAATTAAATTTTAGGATTACCAGCACTTTTGAGGTTTTTTAACCCCCGGCGCTGAAAGAGGGTTGTTATTATTCTCAGGGGTTCACGAAAAATGAAGGGGTCACGAAATTAGCAAAATTACGTTTTGTATGTGTGTGAAAATACTGATTTTCGGCATCTAATGAAACTAGTAAGACTATCTTATTATAGAACCATGAAATCGTTTGAGAGCCTACATAGACTTTACTAATGGTAGGTACTGAATTTTCAGGATTTCTTTCATGTAGGTGTAATAAAGGAATTTTATTAAAACCATGGTTTAATTCACATTCATAAATCGTATATTTCTCTTCTTATTTTCACATAATTATTACGAAATAATACATAAAAATCTGTCTTTTCGTCAATTGTGCGATAATCATACAACTATCTACTGCATTCTTAAAATTAAAGAAAAAATATCTTAAAATAAGTGAACATAATACGAAACAAAATGTTTAACACCTATAAATACTTAATAACTGGAATTATGCACCCTTTGTAGCTCACTAACTATTAACTATGGATCAACTTTGAGAAATTGAAACAATATAGGCTGATATAGCGGTAGTTAATAAAAAACAGGTTTATTTAACTGTCATATTAAATTCGTTGTAATGTAATGATTTATTAACTCGATAAACAAATTAACATCATGCATATTTTTTTTATTTAGAAATATATAAAACTGTTGTCACAAAACTAAATCAGCTAATATTGTTGATCGAGATGTCCACAATCTACGTACAACTATAGAAAAGAAATGCGGTTAAAAGTTAAAAGAAAATAAAATAAGTACCGATGTGAACTAGTTCCCAAAGTGAATCCATATTAATGTTATACTTACGTAAAATATCAAGTTCCACTACAATAGACTAGCCATAACTTAGATCTTAATAAATTCAAATGAACCGACTATTATATTATTATGGTAAAGAATTAAAATCGTTGTTCCATTAAGACACAGGCTTTGTACTGTCACTTTATATAACGATACATAAATAAAATATCATAAAATCAATCTTATCATTACTAGTTATCTGTACTTCAATAAATATATTAGTTTTTGTGGAAGAATGAAGGTAATAAAAATATATTATTTGAAATTCTGTATACATATTAAATATATAAATGGCTATCTACATAACGGTTTACTGGAGAGTTGTTAATGATGACGACTGAAAGGAACTATTCACAGAAAAAACAATGATTAATTTTATCTTACATCACAGCGTGTGCCTGAGAGTCGCAAACTTAAATACTAGAAAATATTAAAATTAAATTGTCAAAAACATGTATTTTACTCTTTAAATCTTAAAATATAAACTCTTTTTCATCAAAACTAATCTTTGGCCTGCAGATCTTTTTGTCATTTTATTTTAATTTGCACGAACGCACATTTTTATCTTAAGATTTTATTTTTATTTTAAACTAACACTGAGACGGGAATTTTAAATAACAGTATAAAATTTATTTAAATTACAATTAGAGATGAATCCTATCATAAAATATTAGAGCTCGAGAAAAGACATGAATTTAAAGAAACTATGAAATTAAGTACATTATCGTTTTACGTATACAATACATATGGCAACTTGAAACATGCTTAACATTATTATAAAATAACTGGGCACTAAACAACTTAAAACTATGATTTATAAATTAATTGGAATGTTTGCAGTATCATAACACTCTACATAATACACACACGTTTCATACGGTAACAACAATTAAAAATACTTTATCAAAAATTCGTAATGTTTCTACGTAAACAACCATCAAAATTTTTGTTCGACTGTACAACTGTACATCGAGGATAAAATACTAATAAAATTACTTAAAAAAATAATATGGACATACCAACAAGTCGGTACGAGTTAATTGACGGGACAATCCAACCGATCGGTCTCCAACAGATCGGCTTCCAACCAATTATATTATCCAACAAGTAATTGATCCAACATCCACGAGTACAACCATTGAAACTATTTCGATCCGAACATTGAGCCTATTACGCTAATTACATTCATATAACTTTTCAAAAACACTTAACTTTGAGACCACCTCCAATTAGCAACTTACGATCAAATTCACAATAAATATTCGGACTGTAAGTCTAGAACAATAATTTATAACAAAATTGGTATCGTAAGAAGAAAAGAATAATATGTTATTAAGTACAAAGAAGGGTTTAATAGTTGACTAATCATTACAGCCCTTAACAACTTCCATACTCATAGATCTAGTAACATCAAAAATGTTAGTAGTTATCTTTTAAAATGCGAAAGCATTTCTCAAAAATGCTAAAATGATGGTCCTGGCACAATTGTCCAACAAGACCATGTTATGACCATCTAAGCTTGGAGGTGTTCCCATTTCTTTCCACATAACCTGATTAAGTATAACTATTCATTTCATTCATTAAAGTCCTTGGATGTAACGATGATTTTTTTGGAAAAATCAATTGACATTTTCTACTGGATAGATCATTATTTATCTCTTTTTAAAACATTAACAATAATTTCCTCCAAATGTTTCTACTGTTATTCAAATAATGATCAAATATCTAGAAGCTCTTTGCTCCTAACTTACTTACTATTACTGTATTTTCGAATTCCTCCTCAAATCAAACTCTCCAAGGACAAGATTCTACTTTACTCGTACGTAACCATCGCATATCACTGTTTATCTTACTCTGAGCATCGACTTTCAACAAATTTTATCCTAATTTTTACTTAATTTAAACTAAGAGTAGGACATATCGCTTAGGTTTTCTGATTTGACTTTGACGAAGTTGGGGTTGTCGGTTTTGAAGTCGGGTCCCTTGTGGCCGAACTGGTACACAAGGCGCGCCGTGGGTACGGACACCAGCACCGCCTGCCGGTAGTGGTACCTCATGGCTCGGCTGAACTTCTCAAAGGTCATGTTTTCGTTCTGCTTCATGTGGCCCCAAAGTTTCGCCACCTCGTCTGGCTTCACGAACCTGCAATGAAAAATGCTTTGTTAGTCTAATTCTTTTTATGTTAACAAAATGCGCTGTGAATTATGCATTTGCAAGCAACGTTGTCACAAGACACGTGCTCTGTGTTATTGTGTGGGATCTATATATTTGAATACATAACCGACTGGAAAACGATAAAGCACAAGTACTTAAATGCTTTAAATCTTGTTCTGAAGGTTTATTGTGCCTTTATGGTTTGTGCATCGATTCATTTTCATCTTATATAAGGTCGCTCAATCGTAGAACACGTCAGTTGTATTCCTTGGAAAAGCAATTACTAAACACAATATTATCTTCAGTGTCGTTTGCTGTGATTCATTGTTAAACTTGCAAAGAGTAAAATATTTTAATTGTCAGCCGGAGCACGACACCCTCTTTGTGTAACTGCACTCCTCGGAAGTGTGTCGCCGTGGCTCGGAGACGAGCAACCTTTGCCTGTACGTGACCCCCATTCAAGAAACCAAAGGATAATAAATCTTTGACATTCAGCATCAAGGTCCAAACTGCAACCTTAGCATCTCTGAGCTTTACGGCTTCATACATCATGAACATTTTTTGTTGTTTTATTGAAAACTAAAACATTTTTATTAGTCTATCAACTTGTATTTATATAATATCGATGAATAAACAATTATAATCAAGTCAAGTTCAACTGGAAACGATAATAACACAGCTCGTCATATAATTTAATGCTCATTAAATGAATTCTCAGCCTTTATTGGTTAGACTTATAAAGTAGTTGTGGCATAAAAGTATGTGTATAAGCAACCGTGTCAAGTTCTGATGCAAAGTGTCCAGATAATTGTGTGCAGAGTCAAGGATATCTTGTTGCAGTCATTATCGGCATAGTTAGCAAACGTGACGAGGAGACCGACAAGCGAACATACAATACAGACGCCGAGTAAGATCTAATATAAATATACTCATAATACTCGCAGAATGATCTATTGAGGCGTAGCATCGCACTGCTCCGACGCGTCCACCGAACAATGCGTCGTGACATAATGATTAACTGTCTGATGTGGCCTACTATTTATTTTAATGATTATATTAATTTACTTGAACCATTATAGCGTTAACTTTTGCTCCTATTAGAGAGCTCCTGCGTGACCTTTATATTTGTGGTTGTGTTGCATTTTTGGTCATTGATACCCTTCGACTATTTTTTAGCCTCTTGGTAACTCATTATTCATTGGATCTTTAGGAGCTGTTCATTTTTTTTATCAGGCTCAAACACAGCTAAGTTGGTAAGTACCACTAGTTCATCGACTCCAATCATGAGTACTTGATCAGCAAAACAGTTCTATTTATAACTTTCCTTTTGCGCTAAACAGCGTTTAACATTGAGAGTCTAGGTCGAATGCAAATTATTGAACGATTCGATATCGCAAAGGGAATTACGTGTTAGCGTCTATTTTATAGTTCTTCATAAACTGTTGGAAGACAGCCATGGCATTGGCGTGGCGTGTCCGACGCCGTTTTTTCTTCGACTCATCTGTTATAATTGCGTTTTTTCTCTTCCACAGTGGTCTGTCATTGGGTCACAATGCCACATCCTGATCGATTGCCACACCGAACCTTAGCTGATAATAACTGACCATTTGTTTCGCTTCCGACATCGTTGTTTGAAGTTTATTGGCTCATTTACTTTGCTTTTTTTTGTAATCTAATCGTAGAATCGCCTCTTTAGTACTAATTGTTTATCTAAAAATAGACAGATTGACAGATTACCTATCGCACTGTTATCCACCACCAAATTTTCAATGAATGAATTGTTATCATTTTTGTAGCCGATAATTAGCATTGATAATTTTCCCGAAGATTTTCGGAATTCTGATCTTTAACATTTTGTAAGTTTATAAATAGCACTATGGCTTGTAGCTTCCTTTCAGGAAATGCAGGTGCATAATTATTATGAACACTTGTCTTAATCATATCAATTTGTCAGACATGTTGCCGTGTTGCATAACAATCATTATATTTTAGAAGATGTTGCTACTTGGAATGTATCATCATCATTATCATCATTAGCAAGGACATGAATTCGTTTACCATGAGCCCATGAACAATGTATCCTACATTGTTCGAAAAGTACCTCATCTTCCTAGATGAGGTACTTTTCGAATATTGTGAGACATTTCCTTCTTTTATTTTAAACAATAGGATGTCATTTCGAAAAACCAACAAGTGTATTATATCATTAACCTTGTATAAGCGTGGTATGAACTATAAAAAATGTGATTCATACGAATTTGGATGCTCGTTGCGTACGAACGAGGCCGGCTGCCGGCCTTGTGTTGTATCGCTGCATCAGTTGGGCCAAGGATCGACTGTGACCCTACGTGACACGCATGGATACCAAATGTATGGTGAAAATACTGCGAGGATCATTGGAATGAAGCTATTGATAAAGATATTGAGGCAAGAGACAGTATATATAGAACAGGCTGCTGATTTGAAATATGATGGATTATGGACTGACGAAGTTATAAAAATATTTATCGAGAACCTGCATCCCAATATAACAAATTAAAATGCCGATTTTAAGTGTCCATAATGCATTTCGAAGTATTGAAAACAGCAAAATCACTTCGCAGAATCCATTTAATGCCAAAACTGGAACCCAAAATTTGGTCAATTTAAGAGTCGTTTGGACTTGAATGACGCACAATAACACATACTCACATAGCATGATATGTACATGTAAACAGTAACCTGTTTGCCCCCCTCTCGGATATGTCCCCCGCATACAAGTAAACTTGCAAAACGTGACTCTGACTTTCGTAAACAAGTTTCAGAGACCTCCTTTGGTTTTTTTTTGTTTTTACCAAAACTTATCTGATGGAGCTCGTCCTTTGTTGCTGTGTATGCAAATCAGGGGTTTGTATTTGATGCGTTGATATCTGTGTATACTTGTGTACTTCTTAGTATTGCGTTACAGATGTTTTTTTTTGTAATTCAAATATAACCTTTTGGAATAAATATTGCTGGGTGAGGTTACATAAAGGGTATAATCGTCTCGTATTAACACTACCGCAATGAGTAAAAAAATTAAACCATCCACAAAAATATCTAAATATGCCAAAACATTGGGTAAACAAATGTAATAAGGGCTATCAAATGTTTTATCAGTTCAGCGGAACACAGAAGCCGTTCCTTCGTCTGCAATCAATACAAAAAATCTCATCTTTGAGAACATGCATCACAAGGCATGCCTTCACTGCAAGCTTTCTCTTCATTCTCCTTGGCCTTATAAACCAAAGACCCTTTTGTTTTGCAGAAACAACAAATTTCTTTAGTAGTTCCAAAAGGTCCTTATGCCAAAGATGCGAAACAAGCCTAGTTAAAAGTCACGTCATTCTTCTATGCCTTTTATCATAATTATCATATCGGTGCATTGACAGATTAGCCTTGGCAGAACTAGCCTTGGCAAACGGTGCGTTTAAAACGCAAATATATGCGTACACATACTACACATAGAGGATTACCTGTGAATTTGTCGTTTTGTTTCACATTTGTAACCAGTAGAAGGGACATACCCGCGGGGACGTACCGATCTCAATGATGTTGCGATTACTTTGCACACTGTACACGATTCTTGGTATTAATTTTTATAGTGTGAATAGGCGTAATTTGCACATTTCTGTGTGTGGATTTTGTAAAAGATACAATTTCCAAGTCTTTTTAAAGTACCATTAAAACATGCATTGTGTTTGGCAATTGTTTTATCATAAACTTCATAAAAGCGGTCAGTCGCTATCGAGCTCGCCTGATTCTCTTGCATGCAGACTGAAACTCGTTAATATAGGCCATTAGCATGCTGGTTGGTTTAGTTACCTAGCAGCATTATGTTCATTATTTTTTTCCAAAATCAACCTCTGTTTCGGCAACCGGTTTTCATTTTGGTATATAAACTTGTACATAAATATTAGCATATAAACAACTTTGAATTGAGGTGCTTTGATTCATATTTTGTTATTAATGTTTATGGTGTTTTTAATCCATTTAATATTTATTGCGGTTCAAATTATTATAAAATAAATATCACCTGATTAATTTTTATGCAAGTACATTTCAACTTAATATCTGTTCAAAAACTTTTTCCTTTGACCTGTCTGATATACCAAACTCTAAAGCTCAGACCAATAAAAAAGTAGTCTGAGCTCTAAAGCTATAAAAGGTTTACGATGATAATGATGATACTCAAGCTGTCGTCAATGCTACTGAGGGGAACGTACCCTTCTGATGTGTACGTGTTAAAGGCAATCTATAATTATTATTAATCCGGAATAAAATAGTTATTATTGCAGTGATCATGAAACCCAACACGGCAATGATCTTTGCGGCTTTGAGTAATGCTGACGCATTCAGATGTCCTACACATAAGTCAAGAGAAAATTGCATCAAGTTTTATAATGGTCTGAAGCTTCGTTGTCGTTCTTGCTTTCGTTTTATTTGAGTATTATTTAAATTTATTTAACAAAACAAAGATTTTTTCTGTTGTTAGAATAATATTTTGATAACAATTCAACGTTTCAACTGCTATCGGTTCCCTGTCCTCAATATCTCTCTCTTTGCCATGTTTGTAAATATGTGAGCACCATGTATCTATCAGATAATTAATTTATATGTCATGGTTTCATTTAAAGTCTTTTACCTATTGTGGTATAGTAATTTTATTTTAGGTGCATCGTGTTCACATATTATTATTATATAATTAATGTATGCAAATTTTTGTAAAATATTTTAAAAGAGTAACGGTGGAGTTTCTTGCCCGTTCTTCTCCATACGAAAACTACCTTTTGGAATGGGCGACTAGAATCAATTCTATTTTTTGTAATTTCTGACGTTCAAAAGTGCCTTTTATGTGCCTATTTGAAATAAATGCTTTGACTTTGACTTTGCAACGATTGACAGAATTTACAAACGGGTTCGTTTATAGTATGAACCTGTATCATAGGGTCGGCAACTTGAAGCAGCAGTCTTATCAGCGTGTTAACGACTTGAATCATTAGGGTTATCGAAAATATCTCAAGTTTGGTGGACGTTTAAATTAAATTCAACTCTAAACAACATGTTTAATATTTAAATCCGACTTCGTTACATATTAGTTGGTTCTAGTTGCACGATAGAAACGGACATTTTCAACATTATAATTAGTTTCGAGTACCTGTTCTATATTTTTGTTATGTCAATGTAAGAAGCTAATAGTTTGTTTTGTTGCTGCAATTTGCTCTACTGTTACTGTTATCATCGATAGAATTATTGCATACTCTTAGAACCGTTATTTCATCGACAATTTTCAGGGGATTCTTGGTGCAAGTCCCTACAGTAGTGGATTATAAGAACTAGTAGGTAGGTATGAGTATAACCACTTTTTGATATAACATAAGCGCTTGCGTTGTGATATCTTATCACTTCGTAGAAGCAATACAGTAATCTACTTCTTCTGCGTCTATATTATTACTCAATGCATTATCCACTTCTATGCAAATGGAAGAATTAAGTTTATCCATATTAGTAGCTACAACATCACTTGTTAAATTTTTATACATTTTGGTTGTAAGCAATTAATTGTGTCGACATTTCAATAAGTTTCTGTTTTCAAGACTAATTATAAAACCTTTTTAGAAATTTGATTGAGAAATACTTCGATGTTTTTAGGAATATTTGCGAAACTTGGTAGGTTTATTTAGGGCAACCATATTTGGTCCTTGATTCTAATTTGGTTATTGTATTTAATTAATCATCTTGCACAACACATATGGTAGATTTTCGGTAATATTTGGTCATTTAAATGCTTACTCCTGAACAGTCTTTAAAGATTTTGCAGGAGTTTGTATCCATCATATGATCTACCTGTTCTTTTGGCAAAAAGTCATTAAATTCCACTTATTTTACAGGTAAAGCATCCAGAATGTCGTTATTTGTAACCCAAAGTATAGTAAAAGCTGTTTCGTTGCAACATTCTGAAGACAAAAGTTGTGGTGGAAATTTTTGGCAAGGAGCTCCACACACCTACGCTTGTTGCGTTCGATCAACTTTTGCCTCTGTTGCAATCTTTTTAAAGTTTAGTTTCCCGTGCATTAATGTACCGTACGATTGTTTTAAATTCTGAACATGTCTGAATTAATGCGTTCCAGGTATTGTGTGTAGTTGCGTACGTAAACAAGAGATGTTCGCGAACTGTTTTGATTTCTTTTTTGAGATTATTTTGTTTTATTTATGGCTTCTGTTGACCGCAAGGTTTACCTTGCACTCGTTAATTAGACGGATTACGACTAATATGTCCTAAGACTGATTTAATATTAGTAACTTGCATTATAATGTAATTATATTTTGACTTGAGTTGGAAAATAAACTTCTTCTTTTAAAACTTATTTATAGGAAAGAAAGTTGTGAAAGGAGTGTCAATCATGTTTACAATAAATAGTATCTACCTAGATTTTGTGCTTCTTCCAACCAAATTATTACCTCATGGTAACTGAAATCCTGACGTGATATGTTTGTTTGTTCAGGTACAGTCACCTACTGATTGTATTTGGAGGGAAACATATGTGTTAAAAGAAATCGATAAGTCAAAGATTTTTTTGCTTACTTAAAAGATTTATTATGAAATCAGTAATTTAAATTGAATAATGCAAAGTTTTCGAAACAAGTTTACATCACATCACCATCAAAATCCAAAAAACTGAACCAACCAAATCTCAGAAACACAGAAAAAAGATCAACTCACATTAAAAATTCTAAACGTTTAGGTTAGTGTCTAATAAATCGTGCCATGAATTTGTAATATAAACATATTAATTAGCATAATGAAATACAATAGTTGAACGCTACGGATGCTTTAAACTGGCCATTTAGATGACTTCCGAGAAAATGCAAATCAGTTAGTCAACAGCTGTATGTATAACGAACTTATACACACATAGAAACAGACTAATACATACATTATTATATTATGTATTGGTTCTATTATTTTGTACTTAAATACGTGTTCATATAATTATGTTCGTCGTATAAATTGGCATTTACTATCACTGTCGCAGTCAAAATACATTTCAGTCATATCAACAGTTTTCATGTTTCCATTTTCAACTGTTTAAAATTCGAACTGCGCGTCTCACGTGCTGCCATTTTTTACAAACACCTTGAATCCGCCTTGCGTCATCGCTCTGTTCTACTCCCATGAAAACTCTAAGTTAACTAATTACCTGCTGAAACTAATGATGACCCGGCTTAACTTAAGGTCGGATTACATCTGTTACTTTTACTGATAAGATTAATGGAAAATCGGGGTCACAAAAAACTCGTCACTGTGAAAACAGGTCGAAATTGAAGTGACGTCGCCGCATAATCTCTGATCGTTCGATTCCAAAGCGTTCTGATAGCGATGATACGATATCGTTGTGTTTACTATTTTATTTCACGTTTTCCTCAAGCTGTCTCGCTCTGGCGCGCCGGTGGACAGACACTGCCACTTTAATTGCTATAGTGAACGGTATTTATATCGTGACCCGTATTTTTGCAATAAAGTCGCGTCATAAGTTGTTAAGCTCGAATTTTTTCAGAGTTTACAAACAGCTGGGGTTTATGTATTGAGGTTGTGTTGATTTGTGGTTGAATTAAACAGAAAACTTGCAATGAGTGTTGTCAATATTGCACTCACGTTGACACAAAGTGCAATGCTTTAATGGACAGGTATGGCAGTAGTACATACGTAGGTCATCGTCACATGTACGTCACAAAGTATTGTTTAGATTTGATTCTAAGACCAATTTACGAGTGTGTCTTTGAAAACCCGTTTATTGATAAAATCTTGCTATAATAATCTTGTTAATTTAACAAAAGCTTGTCAACTTTGCAAAGAGATAGAAGTGCTAATCAGTTATTTGCGCATGATTCATATTATTGACAGAGATAAGCCAGTTATCAGCTTTGTTTGTGAGAAAAGACTATTGAATGTTGTAATTGGTGGATAAACACGCGTAGTTCTTTACTTAAAGGTCGTAAAACTGGACAGCGGTCATTTTTCCCCGCGAAAAAATACAAATAAATACTCAAATGTGAACGTAACTTTGTATTCGTCCAAACCGACGCGCGGCGCACGCGCTGCCCGCCGCGGTTGCGTCCTACGTAGCAGATAGAAGATGAAACTTGACTTTCAGGAAAGATAGAATGTTTCCCACCATCTTGCCGTTACAAAATCGCATCGTAAAAAGCAATGAACCACGACTCAACATGCCAGGAAGACTGTTACGTTACGCTTCACTCCACAACGAAAATCATAAGAATTTTATGTAAAAAATAACTGGACTAGTCATGTCATGATAAATTGATAAAGTTCGATATCTTTATCACACATCTGTGATGCCTTTATCATAGTTATTAATGTTCATGTTATTAACATAAATCCGTGCCCTTATTTTTTATACATTGTTATGATATTTCTCGGCTGCTTCAGGTATTATGCGACGGCAAACAATCATAATAAATAAACTACATAGCTTGAATATTATGCACATTTTTTTATAGACACATTGCAGGTATTCGCACACAGGAATTTAATTGCATCGATTCCTTGTCCGTTCTACTAGTTCTGCGTTGACACGAAATGACTCACATAACATTTTTTGCAGAAGTAAAAAAATCTTATACCATTTTCCTCATTAAAGGATAACTTTTAAATAATCGTATCACATATTTGATGTTACATAATTTATGATACCGTTATAAAAAACTAGACATTTATTAATGAAGTTGATTTGCATAACTGACGGTGGCACACGTCAGCGCGCGCGTGTAATTCGCCGCAGGTGTACATGTGTGTGCGTTTGATTCGAATGTGTGTAGAATCAACCGCGGGGGAATCCCAACGTGCAAAATACTGGTATCTACGCTTATGTTTTAAGAAAACGTGGGTGAGAGTGTATCTGTTTTTTATTTTAAATAGTTGTCACAGGGTTATAGTGTAATGATAATAAGGCGTCAATATCATTTATAAGCAATATGTTTTATCAAATTATTGTATTTTGTAAAAACCAGTTGCGTTATCAAACACTTTTTTTTTGCAAAAGATGCTTTAATTACGAAAGATAAAGATATAATATGCTACCTATGAAAATCGCTGTGAAATACCATAAAGGAATATTTTTTTAAACTACTCTTGTCTACAACTGTACCTACTTATTTTTAATTTGTTTTGTCTTTCACTCAGAACTAAAGTCAACATGTTAAGCTTTCCTGTAAACTTTCACTTTTTATAGCACTTTGTTACCTAAGAGTTGTCTCCGCCTAAAAAAGGCTGCGGATGCTGTTCAGCCAGCAGCCACAACTGTTCGGTAGGTACTACCGACTTGTGATAGTAAAAACAAAAGCCTAATTTTAAAGGTAACTAGTATAAAAAATTAAGCAAAGAGTTGTATTCTTCCACTTTGATTGTCGAACTCAACGATTTCCGTTATTTGTAAACATTACGTAGTCTAGAGTCCAAACTGTTCCTAAAGTATCACTCTTTATCTGCAGAAAAACTTTTCAGACTACTTTCACATTACTGTGATTTTATTCAAAAGATGTTTACGTCAGTGAAGTATACTTCAGAGAGTTCTTGGTTGATTGGGCTTAAGACTTTCACTCTTAAGAACTTCCTAATTTCCCAGCGTTTTTCCATCCTTTAAGGCCAAGTAGTCTACTAATTATGTTAAAAGGAACAACGCAACCCTTTCTACTTGAACTCAAGTAAATACTCATTTACTCTCAAAACAGTAGCGTAAAAACAAAGACATAGCTAAAGAAAAAAAAATCTTGCAAAAGACAGTGGCCTTCCCGGAAGAAGGGAGACTTACTAATCAATATAATAGAGCCACTATGAGAAAAAATACATATATACGCACCAAGACGCCTATCATGCGAAATGACGCCCTCTGTATATAGAGTTAAGGTATATAATGCTGAAAGTAGGTAGCACGAGGCTGCCCTAGTTATAAATAGATTTTCACGAAAAAGAAATGTTACAGGGAATTTGGTGCAAAGCGGGCACAGAGTAATGAATGAGCCAGAAGGTGCTTGGTGCAACATTGTTTTTGTACTATTTTTTGTTTTAGATTTATTTTGTTTATTTTTCCTTTTTTTATTGTTATCATGGCAACAAAAAATGTAAAAAAAAATATTTCAAATTAAATAGGCACGAAGTAGTTGTTTTGAATACAATAATAATGATCCAGTTTTTATCCTTGAATGTACCTCTGATTGGGCATTTAGTTAGGGATACAATAGCACATGCCTCGTTTATCTAGATATCAAACAGTGGGGTTTATTTAAAGGAAAATTACATGATTATAAATATTTATTTAAAAATATATTTTCCAGATTATTATATTTAGCGTTGATACCACTTTTATCCTATTATGTCATTGTTATTTAAATGGTTTATCAGTATTTATAATGATTTTGGTTTTCAAGTATATTTGTATATTTTGTTGCTAATTGCCCACATCATTTAAAATAAGCATTTATAATATAAATTCTTGTTTATATGAGAATATATATTTATATATTGTCATATTACGTCGGTGCAGATACCTATACATATTAATTAGTGGTGTAAACATAATAATATTGTACACTAATTGGCTTGTAACTCCGACGTGTAAACAGTGCTTAGTTTAGTAACAAGGTCAAAAGATTAGAGCTTATCTTACTCATATGGGTCGCAGGCGCAGCCTTTATGACCTCTCGTTATATTTTTTATTGTTAAAAACTAATTTAATTGTGATCCTTCATAAAGTAAGTATACAATTTTACTTTTAAGTGATAAAGTTTGTAATTAAAAGGGTTTATCAGTAAACGCCAAATTTGGTGTTGATGATTTAATTATAAAAAGAACTTTTTACTGATATGGAAGTTAACTAGCTGCCATATTTTTTCTTTTGTTCATTAATTCATAACTGGCCCCCGACAACCAGTTTTATCCATTGTAAAATTGGCATCATTTGTAAACTTATTTTTTATATAATAGGTACAGAGTTAAAATTTAAATGGTTTAAGGAAATACTGAAAACTATGATCATATTTTAAAATAATTATATGACATAGTGATGTCATGACAATAGAATGGAATGCTAGAACTATTTTTCCTGAAACTTCTCATTTCAAAACATAATACCTAAAATCAAGTCAGCAGAAAAAACCTATTTCAATTCAAATCCCTTATCGCTACACTAATTATTTCACCGAACGCCCTCACGAGAAAAATAAAATAAAATATTTATTTCCAAAAAAGGAATTCTCTGAAACATCGCTACTCGCGCTCTAATTTTTCTGGACCACACTCACAGACGCAATTAAGTCGCGTACACGAGCTGTCGGGGGGAGGGTGGCGCACGAGTACCCCTCCCCCGGGAGAGGGGCGGGAGAAAAAATGCGCGTGGAACGAGAGAAAAAGAAAAACGCGAAAAGCGGAAACAAGTTCCCGCGACACGTGACTGTAGGCTTCCCGGGAACGTTGCCATGGCGACGGGCAGGGCTGCTGCGTAAATACACCACTCTTTGTCGAATAGCACTGCAATTGCTTCGTTTTTCTTGCGTAATCTGTGTTATACTTTGTTTCTTTTAACTTTACTCTTGTTGCCTAAGGTTTTTGTGTTTTTCTCTAGAATGTGTAAGAATGCAGTAGTTAATAAAATACTAAAAGTCATGACGGATGACTGCTGAAGCTAGTCTTACTCATTCAAAATGTGGTTTAATTCGTCACAGATAAAGTTTAAAGTAGCATTGCGCAATGTGATAACTATATTACTCGTAGTTAGTGTATGACCTCGGAAGGGACACGCAGAGCTAGTTTTAAACTTATGTCATTACTGGGCTAACTTCATGTACGAAGTTTGAAGTTAGAATCAAAATTATAAAAAAGAAAACAACTCTCTACGAAGTAACTTTAGCTAAATACTTATTCCTAATATTTAAAAAGTGTTGGCTATTGTTTCCTGACTAGTAAAGTAATACATACAAGTGTCAAATACAGAAAAAAAGTTCTAAAAACAATTTATTACGTACAAAAATAACTCAAAATTCTCATTCCAATTACAACATCCCTCAGACCTCAAAATTAATAACTACCCTCAGAAAAGTAAGCAAAACATTTTTCTTCGTGTATTTCGCCGATAAAAATAGACGAAGCGTCCACGTGTATCCCAGCAAAGTAACCGGAAGCTCGCACCGGCCTTGGCGGTGCGTAGCAACCCCGGAAGAAAAAGAAAAAATCTATAATAGTACTACGGTGCAGGGGGGGCGCCCTAGTTGCGGCCCGGCTACCCTTCGCAGGCAACTGTATGTACCAGCCGCCAGGCCCTCGGAGTACATGCTCAAGTTTTAGTTAATAAGATAGACCAAAGTTTTGATCAAACAATTTGAGTATTGAAGCTCTTTGAGAAGTTGTGAGTTTGCTGCGCAGTGCACTTTTGTTTGATTGAGTTTTGACTAAATTTAAGCTCAAACAACGTATTTGTTATGCTTTAGGGTTAACTGTCATCGCTCATGCGCCCCTAGGCCGTACAGACTGAGCTAAACAACTTCCAAAACATTTTTCGCTGTTAGACTACCTTTTGTATTTTTAATTAGATAAATCGTTACACGTTCCGCAGTAATCTGCCAACATGAAGGGTCAACGAATGTCCTGTACTTTCGGAGTATTTCTGATAATGGAGACAAATTCTGGGAAATGCCGAGGAAAACGCGTGGGAAAGCTCTGTTCCCGGAATTTATTCCATTATAAGTGGTTACATTTTTGTGATACTTATCCAAGCGGCACGAGTAAGAAATTGATGTAATATTGAAAGGGCGTAAGTGATGGTATTGTGAGAAAGAAAAACGATTTTAATCGAGATGAAATTGAGCCTAATACCTATACATGAAATAGATCTTGATACATATACATTGATATTTCTTTTGTTTACCTGATAACTTGCATGAAGTACTAGATCATATCGATTTTAATGAAAATTATAATCTTAAATGCAAGCAGACATAAGAGATTTACATTTATAAGTTTAACACTAAATCGCTTCCTAACATTTAACCAGTTTGAACTCATAAAAACCGAGGTCGAGACGAGACAGGCAAAAACGCACAATCGTAAAACAACACAATAACACAGACAAAAAAAAACGAAGCTTTGAGAACCAATAAAAAATTATAATATCTACTTGGGCGCGTATTGACATGATTACTTGAATTTGCCATTCAGTGACCTTTTATGGATAGTTTATTATTTTCATGTGTTTTTTAAAACTTGAGCGAGTTATTTTTTGGCCAGTCAGTCAGTTTTCATACATTATGAATTCACGTTTGAATGATGTTACATTCAAACGTGAGCTGTTTTAATTAACGACGTAGTTAGTTCAGTAAATTAATGATAAAACAAATTAATTGGACTCTACTACGCTTTCGATAATTTCATTGCGGTTATAAATCTAAACGTAATGGAAGGTGCATTACTTGATGAACATGAAAAACTAGTTGTGAGTGTCTTATCTAGATAGACATGATCTATGAATATTCTTACGATAGCTTTTTCTTTTTAGTTTGTAGCTACATACAGTGACAATTCATCAACAAGACAGTAAGTACGTTGACACCATCTAGATAATTATGTCCTAATGAGTCAGGCAGTCAAAATAAACACAGAGTACAAAGATGTTGTCAATGTGGAAGCACTTTGCGTTTCATTCGAAATGAATGGTCATCTCGTTAGCATACTGAGGCTAGGAATTCCCCAGCCATGTAATGTGTTATCTGTATGCTATGCAGACGTGTCTTGATCTTTGACATAGTTTATCAACAGTTGCACTGACTTCTGTGTCGTTAAACCGCTGCAACGGATGCTAGATTTTAGTGATGTTAGGCAATTCATTAATCATTGCTAGGTTTGAAGTACCAACAAAGAGAAACTTTAGAGATGTTTTAATGTGTGTAATCGTTTTGGAATGTGTCTTATTATTTCAATGATTTGTGCCCTTCAATTTCTTTGTTGCTACTATAAGTTATTTTAGTTCATCATCATAAATTTTCTTACCTATAAAAAAAAATCTATCATATTTTTTTCTTTACAAATTAATAATATTATGGTAATCAAAGTTGTGCACATAATATATTTGATTAGTAAACATGAAGTCAGTATTAATTATCGTAAAGTAAACTCGCATTAAATTCTAAGGCTGGGAATACACTACTGCGGCGACAGCGGTGCTAATATTACAGATACCTACATTGTTATGCTATATTACGCTAAATTACTTGTCCTATTAAGAATAAATTGTTTCCGCTTTCTGCTGTCGATTAATATACTACAACATTCTTAAATACAAATAAACATTTTCGCAGCATTTGCGATGCCAATCAATTCTGTGTTTTATTTTGTTCTTTAGCTACTAAATCGCCTCCGCCTGACTACTGTAGCCTCATCCGAAATCTAGTTAAAACTAACATAGAAACCGGTTGTAAAATCTTCAGGCCACCTCGGACGAGCAATAAAAACTGCATACAGTCATACTTAATGATGATACGAGTGTATATTACTGTGATGACCTTTGAGAATATAATGAAAAAAACATTAAGCTGAAAACTATGAATCTTTAAGTAGTTTCCACGCTGATGTGTGAGCGAGATGAAAGCAGAACTATTTTAGTTGAACCGAAGTTTACTAATGCTTCATGAGAATAGTTTTATATTCTATTTCAGTTAGTAATCTGTGGCCATCTAGAATCATTTGTGGGCAAAGTTATTAAGATTTATGCAAAAATTGATGACACTATAGTTCATAGTATTATATCTAACCAGTAAAGCGAATCTTTTCCACTGAAACGCGAATCGCACTCGAACTCTCGTACAAAGAAAAACAATTCTAACGCTTGTTATAATAAGCATCATAATGAAACAAAACAAGATCCATACATTGATAAATGAAGTTGTAAAATGTTTGACAAGACGCGATAAGATATTTTAGACTTAAACGCGGTACAAATAAGATCGAATTTTAATGAGTGAAGTAGTATCATCAACATGTGAACCATTGAGCGAGGCCAGCGTCGAACCGGCACGGCAAGGTTGAGGCGACAGATAAAAACAACAAACAAAACCACAGAATAAGTTATTGTGAGGACTCGAGAATATTTGCTAAACTGATGATTTATTTGGATGATCCTTTAAAAGGCGATGGTTCAGTGCATATGAAAGCCAACGAACTTAAAACGCAAGCGGACTGAACAGTGAACAGGTTTGGAAGAATTTAGGGTGACTGAGATGAATACTAAAGATGGAGAAGTAATTGCTGAGTTTGAAAGAAACTCATAAATCACATTATATGTAAAAAATTGACGTGTCGATAAATATCGCACTAATCTAGTTTTAAATAATGATCGAGTTTTGTCAAATCATACTCCTACTGAGTTGCATACTGCTACTGCGAGCGGTGGAGGTGAGTGGCCCTATAAAAGAATCGTTAAATGCCTATAAAGCTACTGATCTTGACAGAAGGATCTTGCTAACTTTCCAGACTTGTCCAATACGAACAACAAAGAAAAAGTACTTCTAAAAGTATGCAAAACTTTGCAATTTTCATATAATATATTCAAGAAAAATTCTTGTGGTATCGTTTATAGACCAATTGGATGCAATGATTTAATTACTGATTAATTGGTAGCGATCGCGTGTCAAATGATCCTTAATAATGACCTTTGTGGAGATAAGCAAGGCCACTTGCTCGTTGTCTTTAAAGTGTTACAGAAAAGGGTAAAATGATAGAATCATGGCCTTACAACGATCGCCATTGTTTTAGTTTATTTTTCAAAGTTTTAGGTACGTAAAAATTCTAAGAAAAGTCGAATGTTTTTAATGTTTTTGACAATTTGACTACGTCGAAAATAGTTTATAGTATATGTATAGTATGAATATTATATTAAGTATCATAATATTATATCAAAACAGGTTATGTCATGTATCAAGGTATCATAAAAGCTATGTAATAAATCTAGTCATTCAACATTCTAATTCCTATACTGTAACAATAATTCCGTTATTTTAAGTTAATCGATTCGTATAAACCAAATATTGTTAACAGAGTACCAGGAGATTATGAACTCACAACAACTAATTTTAGAATCTTCCAAACATTTCACAGCTCCGCTCGGGCGCTGTGAGCGAAAATTATTAATCTTCGAAACTTTCGCCCAATAATAGTTTTCCTTTTCAATGCTTGCACAGGAACACATGATTATAAATATTAAATCCATCTAATTGCTTATGTATTAATTAAGTTAACGATTGATGTAAGGTCGAAAGGGATAAAGAAATGATTTAATGCGTTATGCAGGTTGATGATCATCTGCATATAGAACAGGACGACCCTGCATGTGAAATTACGTCGTACCTTGATCACTCGTAACAAATGAAGACTGATCGATCGTTGTGCTCATGAATAATTGCATGTTAGCTATACTTCTTTTCAATCAAGGAGTTCTAGTGGTCACTTTAGTGGCCATTATGGTAATTTAAAGGATGATAACATTACATGGTAAACTTGTAGTTTCATCGTCTAAAAGATTCCAATAATAAATAAAGCAGCTAGATTAATTAGAGTTTGAACACAATATTCTTGACACCGTTGCAAACATTAACTTGTGAAGACAATTCAACGGCACACATACAAGTCTTGTAAGACTCAAACTAATGATCAATAAGCATCCACTGAGCACATTGCGACTTCAATAGTTTAGCTGTAAAATAGTTTATTGTTGCCCAGCGCGCCTCCACGTGCCTCAAACGTGATAAATAATATATGAGCGAAGTAGCGAAATGTGACCACAGTAAACAAATCTCCAAGTCACGACCACTTACTTTTTTAAAAGTCTCTCGTAACATATCATGCGCATAAAAAACTATAAATATTTGCAAAACTCACCTAAACTTTCCCTGAGAGTGATCCTCCCACTTGATGATAGATGGGCAGTACTTGGAGTCCAGCAGGAGATTCCTCAAGAACTCGGGCACAGAGACGCTCCTTGGGCGCTTGAATGTCTTCCTGCCGCTGCCTTTCGGCCTTCCAGGCGGTCTTTTGAATATTTTCCTCTTGTCATCTTCGTCTCCAGACTTGCTTCCATCGCTGCCGTACGAGCACTCGGGGGAAGCGGTCTCTGATGAGCGGAACACGTCTTCAGCGTCGTCGCTCGAATCAGTTTGATGCAGGAGAGTGCTGTCATTAGGAGTGTAGTCGGAGTTGTACAGTCTGTTTTTGTGATCCAGAGAGTCCAAGTCGAGCATTGTGTTGGCAGACTCGTGACTGTGGTAAGGATCAACATCTGCGTACCTGATGATTGAGGACTGACGAAGTATCTCCTCGTTGAGGCGATTGTGCAGCTTCTCAAACACACTGTCTGCAATCCGTCTCGAGATGGCCTGGTCGGTGCTCGGGTGAACCATCCTGTGAAGCACATCCTCTCTCTTCATGGCTCTTAGCTCATATCCCTTAACTCTGAAGTTGTAGAACGGTATTTCAGTTTCACAAAATCCCATGCATTGTACCGTGTCTATCATCCAGGACACGGTGTCATCCTCGTTCCAGGCGTCCACGACTTTGTACTTCCAGTCATCCCTGTTGTCCCGAGGGTACTCGCGACAGCTGACCAAGTTGTGGTACACGTTCATGGCGCTGTCAATGTCTGGTTCTGCGTAAGCGTCGTAAGAAGCGTTGGAGTAGTAGTTCCCATAAATGTGAGAAGCAGTTCCCTTCTTGAAAACTTGGAAGTCATCAAGTCGCGCGGGCGCGGGCGATGTGGAAGGGAAGTACAGATCGCAAGGCATGTTTTGGTCGTATAGAGGGCGCGCGTAATCGATCATTGTGGCGACGTACGTGCGGCGTTGCCGGTGGTTCGCGGCGGAATGGGCGGTAGGCGGTGAGCGCGCCTTATGACTATCCACGCTACTGGCGTACTGGTTTTTGTTGTTTACAAGATGCGTTTGGTGTATTCACGCCGAGCAGCGCGGGACGTGGGCAGAGCGCCGCTAATCAAGATCACTGCGCGATAGTCAAGTGCAATTTTTTCGCGATTTATTAGGCCATGTCGCTTTGCATATGTAATGTTTATGTTTGTCAATGCAAACAGTGCTTGTCGCCGAGGGCAAGGCAAACTGCGGCAGAGATGACTAAATAGGTTAATGCTTATCTTATAATCTTATGACTTAAACTTATTATGTGGATGGTCACCGAGATGTCGAGGTACATAATTGTTTTTATGTATTATTCTCCGTAGATATTAAATTTACGGTGCACTTTACCATTTGTAACATTGGCCTACGCAATTTTATTCTGCTATCAGCAAAATATCCAAATACAGTAGGAACACTAATTATTTTAATAGCGTCACTACTAAATATAAATACCGAATGAGATAAGCTAGGTATGTATAATATTTTCGAAATTTTAGATATTGTTAACAAATTCATATAGAATTAGGGGAAAATTTATATTATTACATATTATATATAATTAACCACAACTGAAACTAATAATATTAATCATTATCACAACATGCAGATAATCACGTAGAAACAAAGTAGGTATAATATTATAATAATATGCATTTAGTTGAATAAAGGAAATAATAATAATAATATATTTCATAAAAAGGGAGATTGTAGTACATAAAATTATACATATAAGTTTGTAGCATGTCAAACACAATCTGCTGGGTGAAGTTCTGCTTTCCTAGCTAGGTTATAGAATAAGGTGTTAAGGATATAATTATGATTCAGTGTAGTGTAACAGTCAGGTTTCTCGGCCTATTTTGAAAAGCCCACAAGATGGTAACAACAGGGTTTAAGACACCTGATTTTTAAAATAATTTTGAAAATTTTAATGGAAACGTTAATAAATATTTATATTATGATGACATATGACGTGATCCGCAAATAAGTCATCTTAGCTATGCAGTATATACGTAGTTATACAACGCTTTGTCTTCTTCTTTCGAAAGTCAAAGTACTGACGACTGAAAGAGAGAAATCGTAGTGTAACTATTCATCTGATATAAAAAATTTATTACTAAGGGGGTAATTCTTTAACATTCAAAAGATCAATTAGATTGAAAATTGTAATAAACTAGCTTCTACTCGCGAATTAGGGCCCCGACTCACCGCCTCGCATCGCATCGCCCGCCCGCGCTATTACGTCGTTTACGTTTAGAATTATTTCTGACTTTTTTTGCGTGGCTCCTCACGGTTGTAGTACGTTGAATAGCCTAATAACCTTCCTCAAGGATTGGGCTATCAAATGCAAAAAGAATTTTTCAAAACCGACTGGTAGTCCCAAAGATTAGCGAGTTCAAATAAAGAAACATTATACACACCACTGATTATAAAAGTAAACTAATTAACGCGTAATTAGTTTACTTCTAAAGTGTTACTCGAAAATTTGTGACATTACTTCGTAGACATGCTACGAAAAAGTGTTCGTAGCAGGTAGCAAGTCATTTCATAAAGAGCTACGAAACACACGTTTACTGAAATTGGTCGTAATAATTACGACTCTTTTTTATTATAAAACAATAATTAGAAGTACATAATTATTACCAACTTTCTAGTATAAATGTTTGCTACGGAAAACCGTAGCAACCTGCTACGAATGTAAATCAATTAGTGATGCAAGTATTATCATAAATCAATTAATATTACAATAAATTCTGTTCACACCCTTTGATCTCTGCAGCATGGTTTTTGTAAGTACTTATCTGAGTGTTTTCTTAGAATAAAATAACTTATGTAGGAGGTGTGCTCTGCATTAATAAGTTACCCATACATTAATGTATCTATTGATAGTAAGTACCAGTTTTTCATAACTATTCATCAATTCTAGTACAAGTTTTTCACAAGCCCATCAGCAAATATGACGAACTTCCAAACAAACTGTCATCCCCTGTTAAATTTTTAGTGAATGGTTATTCATACATTTATTCTTAGTGCTCACTTTCGAAGGAACTCTTGTGCGAAATTTCAGGGTTCTAGACCCAGTTAAGAGGGAACAAGGCGTGCGTTTCTCCATACAAATGTATTCCCCTTTTTCTTCCTGAATAATGCCCCTAGAGCAAAATTTCTTTTTATAAAATTAAGGTCTGCTGTAAACACGTCCCTGTCATTTTCTTTTTTCAGCAACTAATTAGTAAAGAAAATATGACCCTCTAAAAATTACAAAAAATGCCTTATTTTTACCGCCGTGATTAGAGGACTACCAGCCAAATTAGGAAAAGTTTTTAACATTAAAAAAAAATGTAGGAATCTAAACATTCTTAAAATGTTAATGTAAAAAATAATTGAATCGGCTAAGTTTTCGATAAGAAAAAAGGGGAATACGAAACTTCGATCTCGTCAAAATGTTTGTGATAATTTTGTAATGTCTGAGCTGCAGCTGTCCCTATCACACACTACGAGGGCAGACTTGAGGTAAGGCAACGGCAATAGTTTCTTCAAATACCTATTTTTCAAATTCCTCGCAGGCCCCGTCCCCTCTTAAGGCTGTGCGTTGTCTGTCAGTAATTGAATAAATTAATTTAAGAGTTTTATTATTTCGAAGATTGTCTACTTTAAATAATTTAAGAAATGAGTCTCACACAGAGAAGAAAAGTCAAAAAGAGTGAAAGAACCTTGGTTAAAAAATCAGACGGAGTTTCCTTAAAAAAAACTTTGCAAGTAAAACAATATAGGTATGTACCCATGGCTAGGCTTTTCAGGGAGAACGCAAAAGCTTTTTTCCTACAGAGAAAATTGATCACTTTGCTTGTTCACTTGGCATGTCCACGCTTCCAGAACATTTCAAGTCAACGTTTCTTCGCGACGTTTTCCTTCAACGAAAGTCGGTCGTCTCTAAGATTAACTCAAAAAGTACATCATTATGAAATTGAAAAGGTCACGTGTACACTTGGCAGGTTTCAAAACCTCGTGTTTGAAAAGTCCTGAAAGTTAGTCATACTTCACACTTTTTATTGTGCTACTGTAAACCGTCTTATTAAGTCAATTCAAAGTTAAATAAATATTGCGAAAGAAGAAAAACCAATTTATCACCCAAAAAGTACCTAGGTACTTTTTGGGTGAACCTAGGTTCTTCGTCAGTAGGTCACGAGTGGAGGTTACTTCCTGAACACGAAATCCGTAGTTTTGGCATAAATTACGGGAGGATCCTACTTCTTAAGTCCTTATAATTATCCTTCCGTAAGTTATACGGAGTAGAAGATTAGTTTGGAGCACGCGACGAATGAGTGACACCACGATTTGACAGTTGTCACTACTCCAGATGGTACCCGTCCGAAAAAGTTAATTAATCGAATGTGGGGTGCACTCCGAAGTTTCCAACTACATACCTACATACTTTCGGGCGAGCCCGTATCTCCGTTAACGGATCCAAGAGTTGATGTGATCGTGCATGCTGCAAACTCAAACTCAAAGCATTTATTTCAATTAAACCATTTACAGGCACATTTGAATTGTCAAAAAAGTCGGTCAGTCAGAAAATATGAAGCTAGTTGCCAATTCCAAAGCGTAGGTACCTATGGAGAAGAACGGGCAAGAAACTCCATGGACACTCTTTTAAATTATATTTTTACAAAAATATTAGTTACATCATTAATGTGAATTTATAATTATATGTGAGAACGATGTACCTAAAAAAAGACGTACGCGTTAATAGCGTCCAGAGTACAGCTAATAGTAAGAAAACAACAATTCAAAATTAAAATAATTAAAAATAAGCCGAGGCAGCTAAGTGATGACCAGCCCCAACTGACGGCGCCCGTTCGCGAACATGACGCATAGATCAGCACCATTCAGCTCAACCATTTTGAAGGGAGCTAAATGATCCAACACACACGCCACCGTTAGCGAGACATTTGTGTGAGCATGACATACCTACTATCAGCTGCAGCTGCGATAACGCATGCAATTCCCAGTTCGAAGAAGGATTTTACTATCAGGAAAGCCACAACTCGTTTGTGGAATTGTGCTCGGTTAATGGTAATAGGTAGAACTGCATCATGTTATACGGGATCTACTAAAGCTAGGAAAACATAAATGTTTATCACCTCTGTCAATCCCTGTGGACAAAAAGGCGTGATACTATGTTAATATTATACAAAGTACAGATCGCCACTTACCTTCATACAACATCGTTACTATACCTTGACTTTAGTTTGTCCAAGTTTTTACGTAACAGCATTTCATAAAGCGGCTATCCAAGTGCTTCACTCAAGTCAAAACTTTAAAAATTCTTTACTGTACCTACCTTTATTAGTGACTGCTAGCCACTTGGAATACGCGTCTGGAATCTGGAATCCATGTTATCACAAGTACATTGATCGTATAGAGAGCATCCAGAAAAGGTTCATCAAGTATTTGTGTTATCATCAGAAAGTGCCCTACCGGTCTGAAGATTACCTCAAGCTCTGTAAGATGTATCATATATTACCCCTAATTAATCGGCGAGCAATCTCTGACTGTATTTCATTATTTAAAATTTTCAATAATTCTATTAACAACTCCGATATTCTACCCAAATTTTATTTTAACGTTCCTGGAAGGTCGAAGCGATGGAACGCACCGTTACGTGTTCCATTTACCTCTACGAATTACAGGCAAAATTCATTTATAGTGCGTGCAAGTAGTAACTTTAATGACATATGTAAACAGCATGATTTTGATCCTTTCATAACGGGTGTATCCTCAGTCAGAAAGTGCCTGAGCCTTAGCTTTTTTAATTAAGATTTTGTATGTTCAGATTTTTATTCTCATAGCGAATATGAAATGTGTTAGGTATGTGAATTTAGTTTAAACTTGATTGTTATACTATTTTTTTTTCTCTTTCTTTTTTTGGTAGCTGTGTTGTGTTGTTCACACTCTTTCTTTCCAATCTGTTTTTAGAAGTAGTGACTTGTAATTGGCTGTCAGTCTCACACGCTATTTTTTAATCTGTTTGTTTTAGCTGTAAGTCGTTCATAGCAAATAAATAAATAAATAATCCAAAATATCGTAAACAAAGTAACTAAATGTTCAGTGTAACTAAACACTTGCATAACCAACAGGAAAACGATACTGAATGGATTGATGAATGAAAAGATGCGTCGTCTTTGACGTCACGTTAACTTACTATGCATAAGGGTGTGGTCAGATGAGGTAGTAAGCAATAGTTGTTCAATTTCTTTGTGAATGTGTTCACTTGGGGAATTACCGCAGTAGCATAATATTAACTACTAGCAGCGCCCCGCGGTTTCACCCGCATAAGTGTCGATCCCGTGGGAATATCGGGATAAAAACTATCTCATGTCCTTTACCGGGACTCAAACTATCTCTATACCAAATTTCATCTCAATCGGTTCAGCGGTTTAAGCGGTGAAGAGGTAACACACAGACAGACATACACACTTTCGCATATATAATATTAGTATGGATTTTGACCACCAACAAGTGTAGCAGTGTAATTTCAGTTTGTTGAATGAGTATGATGCATGAAATCTTCAAATTAGGCAACGAATAGGCAATCAAATGACTGGATTTGCCCGGGGGTAAGCGAGCGTCTACTGCACTAGTGGTCCCAGGTACGGACGCCAGCACATCAAGCTACCCGAAACTGTCAAATTTTCGCAATCAAATTTGAACCTTATGCTTTAGTGATAAAGTTGAAAATCTATTAAAGAAATCTGACAGATTGTAGTAACTTGATGTGCTGGCGTCTGTACAATGTCAGCACAGATATTTGACTGCCGTTCGTCTAGTCGTCGCAAGCGCTACTGCTGAGCAGCATGAGGGCCTGGGTTCGTCTAGTCGTCGCAAGCGCTACTGCTGAGCAGCATGAGGTCCTGGGTTCGATTCGATCAGTGCAGGCAAAGTGTTATTGGATTTTCTATCCGGAATTTCTCAGAAGCGGCTCGGAGTCTGGATTTGTGTACGGTTGAGGGCAACAGGCTCTCCCCCTGTTACATGTTACTTAAACATCACTGGCGAAATGTGGGGGTACTATAGATACACCTCTGGTCAAACCCTACGGAGCAACAAGGCGTGATATGACGATAAAAAATATACGAGATTTTTTTTTCTAGTACCGGGGCTTGTCACTCTTTCACTATAGTGAAAGTTTCACAGAGTACTAAAAACATAATAATAATATTATAGTAAAAGTGCGCAGTGCGTCACACCCCTACCCTATTTCAAGTTAAAGAAATATCATCTTTATTTCAGTGATAATTTTTATTTCAGAGTGACACTAGCACTATTGAAAAAGTTATAAAAATGTTTCAAGTTGTAGCGTAAACTGAACTTTATTGTGTAGGAATTAAAGTTACTTTTGCCATTAATTCATTATTTGTTTACATTTTTGGCAAATAAATCGCGAACGCAGATTAAATGATCTAGACTTCTTCTGGGTCAGACGAAATAGAATTTCTATTCACCTAGTTATGGTTTTCCTAAGTAAGTAAGTATTTCCTTAATTACCCTCCTAATCAATCAGTAGGTACTAGAGTTCCAAAACCGAACGTATTATTAATTGAAGTAATTTATTATTGACTAGCGACCCGCCTCTGCTTCGCATGGTTCTTACAACTAAAAAACTTAGAGATATGTTTATTATATGAAAGTTTAATAAACCTTCCGGAATACATTTTGTAAATGATGGTGTAAACCGCATCAAAATTCGTTGCGTAGGTAGTTTATATACAAGAACAACGCGGTCACACAGACAGACACAAAAACCGGTCAAGTGCGAGTCGAACACGACGAGTTCCGTACCACAATGCAAAAAACGTTGAAAAAAAACACGACACAACATTTTTTCAGCGTTTTTTATTAATTTTTACTTTTATTTTATTTATATTATTTGTTGATATAGCGGCAATAGAAATACATACTGTCTGCCTGTTAAGGTTCATTAGATACAGTCCGCTAACCGACTGACGGACGGACGGACAGCGGTGATTTAGTGATAGAATCCCGTTGGCATCCGTTGGGTATGGAACCCTAAAAAGTGACTTTATTTTTTCGTACGATATAGATTTTTCCACCATTCCCTGTATTTAGCCACATGAACGTAAAGGCATGCATGACCTATTTATAAAAATATAAACATAATTTCAAGTACATATTAAACAACCCATAAAACAATATAAACAAACTGTAAAAGTACCTACGTACCAGTGGTTGCGGTTTAGTGATTGGCCACAGACGTAATAGAATATTTTGAGTGATTCAGTGCGTTCCCAGTAGGTACCTAACTGCTAGACTTGGTGGCTACATGCTCTCAAACATTGTCATCAGTGCAGAGACTGACAAACTTTTTACTCCAGCCCGTTTATTCTGTAATAAACTCACCATGAAAACTTAGGTGACGTGAGCTTGAGGTTAGCTGTCGTTCCACCTGATGCCTGATGATTCACACTACAGTATAAGTCATCACAGTGAAATGTTTACAGAATAATAAAATAAAGAAAGAAGAAAGAAAGAAAATACGTTTATTTGCGGCAAACATGACGCGAATAAAAAATAAAAATATTTATTTGACACTAAGAAATACATGTAACAAACCAGTCATCATAGAAGAAACAGGAATGTATTGCCACAAAACTGATCCTAACCCCCAAACTAGGCCTGGACCTGTATTTTGGGGGTCGAGAATAGGTCGGCAGCTGTAGGTATGGGCGGGCCCCGAGTTTTAATAGAAAGCGGTCGACGTACGAATAATTTTCGCGTTCATTTGTCAATAATTTGTTCGGAAAATCCAAGCTCGTCCTTTATAGGCACGACGACGCGTTCGGGTTTACCGAACAAAAAAAAAACCAAACACGATGATCGCTCACTTAGGGCACGGCCAAACATCAAAGCGATAAATTGAAATCAGCGATATATCACCCGAAGTATACCTACTCACGTAGTGTATCACCAGCCATATTACAACGGTGAAGGAAAACATCGTGAGGAAACCAGCATACCCTAGAACCAAAAATTCGATAACGTGTGACATCTACCAACTCGCACTGGGCCCACATGCTGGATTTCAGCCCCTGACTCTCACAGATAACATTATACATTGATTATGCTACGATCTCAAACAGCTGTACTTTGCTTTCATGATGATGTTAAAATTAAATCAGATCAGAGGATAATACTTATGACAACGGCTAGTCCGACATTATGAGGAGATGAACTACGAAGAAAAGAAAAAACAAACCCGACTTATACATATAGGTACAGGGTGGGCTACTTACAGTGCTCTAGAATTACATTTGTCTATTACAATGGCTTTCCGAAATACCTCCAGAAAACTATCAATAATAGTAGAATCCTAGGCGGGGCTTCTAAAAATCGTTTTTATCACATCTATTCAAAACGAGCTAGTGTATTCTTCGTAAACAGGGACTAAAATAGCTCTTTAATCCCTAGGGACTAAAATTGATTTGAATTTGGATGTGGATATTGTTAGTAAAAGTTCCAATCACCAAAGAGATCAATCACGAACAATGTATGAACAAATAACAGGATGTATGATAAAAAAAAAGGAGCGCGAGCCAAATTAAAAAAAAAATTGTAAAAATAAAAAACGCGCGAAAAACATTCTGCCTTCGTTCTTAATTGTTTACTCAAATTATGATTTTACTTAGTTTTATGAAAAATGAGTACATCTTCCTCAAGTAATAAGTAATTGTAATAATTGCACTTACTTATTTTTTCATAGAGGGTGATAAAAAGAAGAGGTTCCACCTCGGGAGCAACACTATTTTAAACTCGAGTGACGTACTTTGAATCCCTCCCTGCGCTCAGGATTCTACTCTAGAATCCTTCACTCCGCTCTGGATTCAAAGAAACACACTCGCCTTCAAAATAGTTGTTTGCTCCCTTGGCAAACAATCTACTATTTGAACCACCATAAACGGGCCCCCATGCACTTGTGTAAAACTACTAACAGTATCCAAATTATGACACCTGCGAACTAGCTGTCTAAATATTACTCTTGTTGGTCACTGCTAGCACACAAAACTACTTTATTTGTGTTTCTGTCGGCAAATTAAACATGTTGAGTAACACAGGTCTGTGGGAATGACAGTAATAACTGAAGTTATTATGCTCACAGAGTGATGCGAGCTGTAATTGCTCGCTGGAGACAATACTGCCTTTGTTATTCTATTATAACTTCCATATAGGAAAGTGCAGTAAAATCTTTATTGATCCGTTTTTAACAACACGTCACGCCTTATGTACATTTCTACCGTACTTTTTAAGGTTCTACTGAGCCTTCGCCGTCCGCCCATCCATCTGTCTGTCAGCGGACTGTATCTCATGAATGTGGGTATAATTCCCTATAACAACAAATAATAAAAATAGTTAAAAAAATTAAAGGGGTCTCCGTACTCCGTATAAAAAAACGTGTTTGTTTCGGCGTATTTTGCTTTGTGGTACAAAAGCCTACGCTTGCAAGTCCGACTCACACTTGACCAGTTTTTAATAAGATCAAACCTTTTTCCATTAGCTAGGAAGCATCCAGACTGCAGGCTGCTATTGAGAATTTCTTGAACCCAATAAGGCTAACCAACCCGGGAATGAAACTCCAGCCTCACGTCTACCTGTCGCATTTGCCCAAAGAAGAATATTTCTGACACTCATTAACATGATATAGCCGTTAGGTAAAATATGACCACATTCAAAGCTCTAGGCATAGTCCAAGTAACATAAAATAAGTGTAGGTATAGTCTGTTCAAAAAGTATCTGATGAAAGTGTTAACAAATCCAGTTCAGGTTTAATTCTTAAACAATCACTGATTAAAGGGAATTAGTAACACATCCATGTGTATTTAAGAGGTTTCAATTTTATTTATCACCGCGTTTTCCAACAATTAATGTTTGAATAATGTCATTAAAAAATCCTCGACGAAGATTGAGGTTATAAAATTAACCTCAATCGCGAAATTAGAAACATCTTTTAGGTGATTCGAAATCAGAATTTCGGGTTCAAATTATTAAAATCCTAACCCTCATGGAAATTGGCATCCATATTTAGGGTTGAGTTGAGACGCTTGTTTTCTGATCCATTTGTTTACATTTTTTCCAGATAGTTTTGGAACAGACCATAGGTAATCTATAATCAGTAATTTAAGATCATGTTAGGGATACAAAGTATTTTCCGCATGGTTCTTGCGTCCGTTGAGAACCCAGCGGAGTGACCCGCGCGAGGAGCTTTAGGCACCTCACGTAAACAAACGTTTTCCTTTATTATTACTAACATGTTAGTTAATATTCACATGCAACAGTAATTGCATTTAATGTTCTGTTGGTCTGTGTCTGTGTAATAATTGTGATTGATTGTAAATGTAACATAGGTACCTACTTACATGTGGTGGTTTAATTTGATGACTATTTTTTTATTTGCGTCTCTTTTGCGGTATAACCAACTGAATAGACATCACCATCATCTGCGTATCCTTTTCCCATCTATGTTGGGGTTGACTTTCAGTCTGACCGGATGCAGCTGGATACCAGTTACATGGAGTGACTGCCTATCTGACCTCCACAACCCAGTTATTCGGTAATACGATACCCCTTGGTAAGACTGGTTGTCAGACTTTCAGGCTTCTGACGACCCGTAACGACTGTCAAAGATCCACGAATAACAGCCGGGACCAACGGCTTAACATGCTTTCTGAGGCACGGAGGGGTCTTGGTATGTAAAGATGGTCACCCATCCACGTACCAACCGCGGCAAGCGTAGCTTAACCTGATCGATCATACCGTGCGTCTGTTTTTAATTAGCCACAAGCCCCTCAATCAAGTGAATAAACGTACGAGTTATTATTATAATTGACTGTTTCATGTCATAAGTCAGTTTCTATAAGACTTAGAACTATTTTTTAAAACCCATATTAAAAATCATTTACTGTAATTAGGCCTTTGAATCAGGCCTCCGCTAAAACGAGCAGTATGATTATATCTTTTAATTATCTATGTCTATATCTTTCCATAATTATAAATTAATATCGCTTCTCGTGTCTGTCTGTATGACCGCGTTGGTCTTCTAAACTACGTAACGGAATTTGATGTGGTTTTCACCGTCATTTAGAGAATTTATTACGGAAGGTTTATGCGCAGTAATATTAAACTTAAATATGCCTATTAAGAAATGTGGAGGTTTTGTCAAACCTTAACAACCGTGCGAAGTAGTGGAAGCCGTTATTTATAAAATAGTAAGCAGTCAAGAATATGCTACTGTCCTTCAACTGGAAAGGAATGCCTGAATTCAAAATAATATTAGGTAAATACTTTGAAACTACGAAAAGTAAGACTCAAGTAGGTACAGGTGCATACAAAAAATAATGAATAAACTTTGAATTGAGACAAGTTTTATCAGTCTTTTCGTTAATGTTCCACATGCAAGTTTACCTTAGAGACAAAGTTTAAAAGTCTACAGTCTTTTCTCTCAAACTGCAACTAGCAACGTTGCGCGACGCCAGAAATTGCCAACTGGTGAGGCCGTTATACTTTTCAGGACAAAAACGACCACAAACTGTAATTATAATATCTAGTTAATTAACACAGCATAACATCACGCCTTGTCTCCCCGATGGGTTGGTCAGGGGTGTGTCTATGGTACGCCCACATTTCGTCAGTTGTTTTAAAGTCCCATGTAATAGGGCCTATAGCCTATTGCCACCAACTGAGCACAAATCCAGACTCTGTGTTGTTACTGAAAAATCCCTGAAAACCCAATGTGTTATTTTGCCCGATCTGGGCGTCGAACCCAGGACCTCATGCTCAGCACACCCACTAGACTAACGCGGCAAAAACAAATGCTAAAGAATACACACATGTGTATTCTTTAGCATTCGGGTTTTTGGTACACATGTACCAAGTTATAAAAAAAGCAAAGCAAAAACCCGAACTCCAAATATTATATTCAACAATTCAAAAACTTGATTTCACGATTTGATTTAATCACTACGCCGCCATTTTTTATAATTTGCATCATTTATAATCAGGTTTATTGATTGTATCTATATTTTATTCTGATTTTTATCGAGTCATTATGCAGTTCGTGTGACGTCAGAAATTTGGCACACCTATGTAGAAGCACTCAGCATAAAATTAAGATAACTACGTCACGTAGGCTGTGGCATGCTGGTGTTTGACGTAGCTATACATGAAATAATTTATGTTGAGACGTCACTGATGTAACAACGGATACACAGAGTAAAAAATGTGAAATCAAACCAGTCCTTCAAACGCAAGACTTGGTCTACGGAATACGTCAGACAGTGTTTCATAGTAGCGCATTTGCGCAAGAGGATAAAATAAAAATAGATGATAATAACGACCAAAAAAACATGAGCGAAATAGGCACAGTTCACATAGATCATTTTCTATTAATAATCTATTCAACAGAGCTGCTTTTGAGAATTTCCTAACCCACTGACACATTTCCGATGGAAACCCAAGACCTTGTGATATGTGCAGCTGGAGCTACTCTTACTAACTCCTGACTAACAACTACCTATGGTGGTAAATATTATGGCGGGCATTAATGGCGATTTATCTCATGTATGATAATTCACACTATAGTGCCAATACGTCTTAGGGATTAATAAAGTATTTTATAGATAAACAATAACTAATAACTACTATTATTAACTTAGGATCCTTAGAACATGCACTTTATAATGCAGAAAACCAGTTTGAAGAGGAATCCATATAGTCAAATCAGAAATACCTTAAAATAAAACTAATTCATGACGAGCCCGCTGGAATTTCCCATCGGCCAAAATTACGAACATCCAAACAAACTTTCATTGCATTTTTTTATAAACCCTTTAGAGGATGAATTTTCAAAATTCTTCCTTAGTGCTCACTTTCCTTGTATAGAACTCTTCTGCAAAATTTGATGCTTCTAGACCCAGCGGTTTAGGCTGTGCGTTGTCTGTCAGTGAATTATTTTAAGAGTTTTATTAAATAAAAGAACATGCATCAAAAGAGTCTGTAGTATAAGTGACGATGTCTTAGTATATACCTACACTGCTACAGTGTACCCTAAGCTGTCAGCTAGGCTTCCAAAAGTTGAACAGTAAATCTTTCATAGACCTGTGAGTGCTGTTCATACCAGTCGGTGAAAGTTTACTATGAAAATGCCGAAATACCAGTTAACCGTCAACAGAATATTTAATACAGGAATCCATGCTCCTGTTGCAGCCGCTACTCATCCATACTCATACAATTTCAGAATCGATGAAGTAGATAGTGCAGGGTGTATAATAAAAACTCATGCGTGGAAAATTGATTGAATTTATTACCTTTACAAAATTACAAAAGTGGAAAAAATGTACTTGCCGGTTGGAAACATGAATGCAGAGAGTGTTGCTAGACATCAAAAATGTTAAGCTTGATCACAGTGTTGCAACTAAATAAATTAGTTGATAATCGATTACAATTAAACTTACTAAAATGACAAATTATTCAGATTGAGTATTAAATTGATATAAAAATTAGTTTATAATATTTATGTTGAATTTACTTTAACACAAGGTAGGCACATCGACTCGGAATCTATTACCATGAATTCAGTAGGCACTGCTTCTGAACCCCGCTACGTTGAAATTTTTTCTCGATTATAAAAAGAACTTGCTACTGCATATATTTATTTTTTACCGCATAGGTAGGTACTGCACTTTTCACGTAGTTAATGCTAGTACTTACTGCTAAGTCATAGTTGCATCATCTTAAAGAAACTGATCAGTTGGATATCTACATACTAAACACATTAATATATAAGTTGGAACTTCGCCCAGCCAGTATTTAGCGCTGAAAGTTTACGAGAGAAACCGAAGTAAAAGTTAATTTAGCGAGCGACGCCGGGGGAATCGTAAGTGACATTTTCACCTGGCAGGATGGACACGGACAGATGGCTATACGTGCGTGTACCTATGTTTATTGTGTAGTCATTAATGTAGGAGACACTTGGAAAAAATAAAATTAATCACGTTTGGTGCTATATTGTAGTCCTTCCAAATTGGGAAAAAACATGGCTATCAATTAGTGAATGCCAAGATAAGGCGAAAAGTTCAGAATCATAACCATTCCATAGTAGGTATATGAACTGAACTGAACTGAAGCCATCAAACTTCGATGACCAATCCCTGTAGGACGATTTAATACGTTCCTACGTTGCTGCGTACCTACTATTTTACCTTACTTGTGGAGCAGCTTTTCCGGGAATTTCCAGGTACAGGTCATAATGTCCGGACCTGAAAATTGCCGAAAAAACGACATCACTGTTAACTTGGATTTAATTGGTGAAGATGATAAAATGAATCACATACAGGTGAGAGATATTTTGTATGTTCCATGATTCTCTGTCAGTCAGTTGGTAAAGAAAGTACCTAAAGAAAGTAAAGTAAATAGGTCAGTGGGTCATCTTAATACTTTTATATCTTTAGTTTCATTACATTAGGCTTAACGTGCTTTAAATTTCCAATATTACGTGTCTTGCAAGGTTTCTCTGCTAGAAAATTGCTGGCCAATATCATCAAAATAGTTTGTATCAAACAAACTCAAACATGAGTAAAACTTACTCAAGTGTAAAGTATGACTCCTCACTTATTTTTCAGGGATTTTATTTGAACCTAATTGCTATGTCTACTTGTCTAGCTGTATATATGTCGACAAAATATTAGTAGGTATGTCTTCATACAATCGTCCGAGGAAAATCGGTCTGTTGTGACGAATATTTTCCGTTCAAGTGTTTTCCCGGTTCAAGTCAGAATGCTGAAAGATGACGTGTTCTACGTAAGACTAACCACTATTGTTCTGCGCCAGCTGCTGGTAATGTACCTATCATTTTTACCTTGACAGGGTTTTTATTTCGTAGTGAACGGTTTTCGTAATATGAATGATAATAGTAATGTGCGGTTGACCATGAGTGCTAAAATTTTGATAACTCATGTACCAAATTTTTAAGAATCAAAGATTGTAGGTGAGTTTTGCAGATTAATTCAACGTTTTTTTTTCTTTTATACTGTTCTTGAATGGGATAATCTCTGTAGGTACCTTCTTCACAACCATCCCTCAGTCAATAATAATTTTACTATAAACCGATACTATTCAATATTTTCTATATAGACTAGTATGATCCGCACTTCAGCGTACTTACACAATTTAATATAAATTCCTGGCTGTAAGTAAACAATGTGAACCCGCTTAAAACAATCCTAGGCTAAAGTACTTCATGCCACACATGCGTAGTGATAATAGCAAGTACTTGGCTCGACTGCAAGTGATATCAGTGCATATCTGGGGTCAACGGCCGCTTGCATCACGTCGCGTCGCTCGCGTCGCGGGTGTGGTGCGCACGCGGACCGCGGAGGAAAACCCGCGGTGCACGGGATTACCACGGGTGAGGAGCGGTAGTATGCCGCTGTGAGAAATATAGAAATGTGTGCGGGAAGTATTAAGAGTAAGATAGATTGTTTTTTACTTGTATAGGTACATTTCAGTTATGTTCAAGACAAACGTAGAGTTTGCAGGTCCTTGGGGAATATTACTTAGGTACTTAAGAAGGTTAATATCAAAATACCTATCAATGTAATGTTTTGCGTTTTTTTTTTGTCTCCCCTGTAAATTATAAAAGCGTTACATTTTTTATAAGCCTGGATGCGAATTTCAATATCAAAATTCTGTAATAAGTTCGGTTTGTGGAAAACCTTCAACATTCCAACATATATTTACAGACAATAATTCGAACGTTAATGTCCAATAATGATCCATAATAACACGTAATAATTCCAAATTAATACAATACAAAAAGTAAAACGTATCAGAAACCAGTTTGAGTACACATCACGAAACTCGATATTAATTATTAAAAAAAAAAACTGGCCTAGTGCGAGTCGGACTTGCACGCAAAGGGTTCCGTACCACAAGGCAAAAACGCCGAAAAAAAACACGTTTGTTGTATGGGAGCCCCCCTTATTTATTTAATTCTGTTTTTAGTATTTGTTGTTATAGCGGCAACAGAAGTACATCATCTGTAAAAATTTCAACTGTCTAGCTATCACGGTTCATCAGATACGGCCTGGTGACAGACAGACAGACAGACGGACAGTGGAGTCTTAGTAATAGGGTCCCGTTTTTACCCTTTGGGTACGGAGCCCTAAAAAGGTGAAAAATAATAAGCGTACATACCTACCTAACAGGTTTTCATTTATCACCCATTTTGTACGCGTACGACCCCTATGATAAACACTGTACAAGAAAAAACTTTGTAAAGACAAACTGATTACCTACTCACAAGAATGGTAACTAAGACTGAAATCAAAACAAGTACAGTACAGTATGTTTTGCAAGCGTCATTTTAGCGGCCCAGCGGCAGCGCCAGCGCACCTTACATTCGCGCACGCGACTATTCACGTTTGGCAGACCCACGTACAAATGGACTTATTAAAACTTAGTAAACTAATAACATTACCAATGCAGATTTTAGATACGAATTATTTATTACAATAATAATATTATTTTATGAACATAATTTTCGTCGAAGCGGTGGTGACCATCAAAATTAAGTAATAACACAGGGTGTAAAACGGCCCATCACTAAACTGAAGGTGTCCAAGTATGGTCCAGCCGGTCGATTCTGTAAAAATCTCACCGTGAAAACTTAGGTGAAGTGAGTTTGTTTTTGCTAGGAATTGACACTATTGACAGCTCACTCCACGCTCACTTCACCAAGTTTTCACGGTGAGATTTTTACAGAATCGCACCGCAGTACAAAAAAAACATAATATTGGAAGAATCTCTGCTTCGTCAAGGGTAGTTTACATCAGTTATATGCTTTTTTGATGAATACTGCGCATGTATGAGTCAGACACGCACACACACTACACTAAATAATTAATATTAGAAAGCCCTCCCCCCCCACGTCTGCCTGTCCGACTGAACGCGATATACTCAAAAACTACCGGATTTTCATACAATTTTCACTAATGGAATGAGACGTCCTCGTATCATAAGGTTCAGTTGAAAACCAGCGTCAGGCATTAGTTGTCTGACATTTATGCTGAAGGCACACAATACCATCTGTTTTTTTTTTTATGTGAATATTATGTGCCTCACTTATCCTGGGTCAAATAAACTTATTTTCTTTCTTTAGGAAGGTCTAGGTGTATAATTCATTAAAGGTTTTGTGTAAATTAGCTGAAATAATGGTGATTGTTGATGTCGGAAAAAATCATGCCGACTGGTAGCTGTTGGCCCTTTAACACAAACGTTTTTCTTGCCGTAAAAAACTAATGTTTATTGCGCCGTGAGTAGGCACGATCGTCAATATTGTAGAGATCACCATGGAAACTTATTGATGAACATGTTTTTAACTGCGGCGCGGTTTTATACACCATACCGTAAAGAAACCGTAATGCGCCGTGTAAAGCAATATGAAAACAATCTATTTTTTTATTCTGTAATTTTTAGTTTTAAGTAAAAACTGGAATATTTGTTTGTAATAAGTAGGTAATAGTTTTGTTGTAATGCACTAGAATTTGACCAAGGTTTTGAGATGTTTTCCCTTTGACATTACACCCGTAGCTCGTATCAATAAGCCAGGCTGTCGTCACACTTACACGTATTAGTCCATATTTTGAAAATTACTGAATCTATTTTGATAAAACTTGCACTGTTCCCTAAGTTGAAGTAAATGTAAACCAATAAAAAAAATGGTCACGATCCGATTAATAGTTGCGGAGAAATGCGTGGGCAAACATACATACATACATCTCTATAACTTTGTATATTTGTTTGGAAGCCCTAATAGATTGTCGTATGTGAATATAATGCAGTTCCGATAACATTACATACATACGTGTCGAATATATGACCTCCTTTTTTTTGTTGAATAGCACGCAGACGCGAACTGAATGATAAGTACTGGTAATTAAACAAAACGATGCAGTTTTATTAACGTCTTGAGTTCAATCTTGCAAGATCGTTGGATGTCTGCCACACGTTTCTGAGGCTTATCTAAGGCCAGATCGATCACCTAGCCATAACAGGCTGTAGAAAATCCCAAAAGCACTATACCTACTTATATTATTTAAAAAAAAGTTTGCTAGATGAGCCACACCGCCTCATCACAATTATTTATTAAGAAAATAGGATACTTTGAACTCTGAGTTTCTTTTCAGTGGTGGCCAGAAAACACTAGCTTCAGAAAAATATTTGACTTGTAAGTAACTGGTGTCTTAAGCAACTTCCTGAATAAATTGAAAAAAAATTACGAGTTACGCATTAGGCATCCTGTAAATATAGATTTAAGTTTTATGCTTCGTTTAGCAAATATCCGAAAAATTTGCAAGCTGTGAGGTAAAATGTAAAGAAACTATATTATGTAAAATCATCTTATCTGTACACATAGATAATAGCGAATAAATTATTTCTATTCTACGTATCTATGCCAAAAACAGAAGTTGTCATCAAACAAATGTTTTGACGTAGAAAGATCTTATGACAACAACGGGAAGACGACATCACTTCCTACTGATATCCACGCAACTGATATCCACGCAACTGAAATCCACGTAAATAAGATTAACTGTATTTCGACTTACGCATGGCGGCGATCAATTTAATTTGTTTTAAAGGTCTCGTTTCAGCCTAGACAGAAAATAGATTGTAATCGCTTCTCTCCATTTCACTTTGATGTCAATAAGTCAGAGAATAACAAAGTAGAGCCTTCTAGTTACGAGCGACGGTCGGTCACATTGTGTCGTCATTTAACCAATATTGATAGAAGTATATTTTCAAGTGGAATATAGATAAAAAACGAGACACGTGTACCTTTTGTACAGTCACCTATTCAGGCTAATCGCCCACTAGGCAGACTGATTGTAACGGCCAATCCGACCTCATTGATGATAATAAAAAAATATTAATAGTGTCCACGAAGTTTCTTTCCCTTTCTTCTCCCTAGGAACATACTATGCTTTGGATTGGGCAGCTAACTTCATCTTCATCGACTGACCGATTCCTTGAAAATTCAAAACTGCCTATAAATGGTTTAATTAAAATAAATTCATTTTCTGATTGAGGCCCTTGCACTGAGTAGCCAAGAATGTTCTCAATATTTTGGCTACGAGGCGGCCCAGTCGGCGGTTAGCTTTAGAGTAAATAATGGATTTCGTCTGCATTTCAAATTAAATCATAAACTAAATATAATTTTAAATATTAACCATCCCAAAATGTTTGTTTGACCTTGTAACAGCCGGATGCATGGCTAGGCAGATGAAAAACCTTGTACAGTGTCCTTTTAAAAAAACTCGGTTAACTGAACCAGGCATATATCTAGTATCATCGTTACTATCCTGTGACGTCAGACACAGGATACTAAATCGACCAAATCGTCGTATACTTAGGTTTCTATAGTAGCAGCAAAAACTGGAATAATTATGCTTATTACTTTAAAACGTTCTTCATTGTCTTTCTGTTAAGTAACAGCGAAGTAATTTAGTTGCGTCTGAGAGTACAGTCTTTAATTGATCAGAAGGCCAATCTTCGTACTTAAAAAAACATTCAAATTGAATTCGCATTCTCATCTCAGCGACAATCAATGTCAGACAGTCAGAGACTTGTCAAAAATATCGGTAAGTTTTTTAAAAATTGAGACTTAGATTACTCGTATACTTAATGCGAACGGTCTTAAAAATGGGGAAACTGTTCCACTGTTTTAAGAAACATTTTCAATATTAACTTACAAGTGAAATTCTGCTAAATAGATAACAGTAGGCTTTCTGTCTTGCATCGGAATCTTACACCTCGTCCACTCTGTTGTAAAACATAATATACCTCATAAATAACGCAATATGTGACGAGCTCGTGTCTTACTGTCCAAAAATTGCGAGTTGCTCACTTTCTTTGGTGCAGAGCTTTAAACATTATGCTTGCATGGTACAGTTAGCATGCGTCTGTAGTACCTAACACAAAACCTGCACAAGAAAAACACCTGCAAGGTCAACCAAGATCTGCATACCAGGGAGTCATCTTGCTTATCTCGTATCGGCACGAACTTTATGAGAAAAACTATTATTATTTGCCAGTCAGCTATGTGGTTGCGACTCCGACTGCCCAGTGCGGGTGTATCGGAAGCACATTTTGGTATTGCCATTCATGGAAGTGCATACTCTCCAAACGGTGTAGGAAAACGTCGTGAGGAAACCGGCATGTCCTAGAACCAAAAATTCTATGACATGTGACATCTCTACCAACCCGCACTGGGTCCGCGTGGTAGATCACTGCCCACTTTCTCTCGGAGAGAGGAGGCTTGTGTCCCAGTAGTGGGAACATCATAGGCTGGTTATGATTCATGGAAGTTACGTTAATGCGCTCCAAAACGCCATCTCAACTCAGCAGTTTGGGCTGCAATGTCTACCAAAAACAAAACACGCATTATAGTGCAACATCTCCTTTGACCGATCTTGCTAGCGGTCATGTAGAGGTCCATGTTGAACAGTATACCCGCACTAGCACACAATGAAACAATGTTTTTGAACCTCTCTGGGGAAAAACCAGTCGTGAAGGTCAGGTTACGTAACATACATTCTTCGTTAGGTCTACAGACAAACAAACATGCTCCTTGAAGCTCATTATTGCAAAACTAAAAAAACTAGATAATCAAGTCATACCGGTTAAGTCTAGTCCAAGATGAATACTGGAATCGATCAGTCATTCGATTCCACTGTTTCCATTTGAAATTGATATGTTTATTCGAATTGCAGTAGGTATAACAAACCTACACAAAGATAATGCAGATTGTTTTAATCTAATAGCTGTAGTTTGCGGACAAAATAGCCACGATTTAAAATGTTAAATTGCATCAATGTAGATTTCTTCTGATTTATGGGTAAATGGCGATACAAATCTCTCATTATTTGTAAATGTCTATTTTGCGTGGGTACCTGCGGAACAATCCAAGAGCTCCTGCTCCACTTGAACCGGTGCTAAAAGAAAAGGTGTTAAGGATAAATGTACAATTCCATTTTATGCTAAATCTAACGCAGCCTCCCACACTTTTCCTCATCTCTGCAACATAAAGATGGTGAACAAATTTCCAGTGCATGCTGATGACGTCAGGATACTTTCTGATGACGCCAGTCTAATGAAATACGCAATCTCAAGAATGTGGTCCACCTGTTTGACGTGTATGGTAGAGATCATAGCGTCACCAAAAATGCATACGGTAAAAAAAATCTTACAAAAGGAAAATAGAATTTATTTCTATTTTCCATTTGTATGATTTTTTTAATGAATGTTTTGTATGATTGGTTAATGATCTTTATGATATCGCGAGATAAACACGAACCTCTAATTTTTAAAGCCATAACAAAATGCAAGTGTTTATTTACTAAGATAGTTTAAGCTGACCAACAGCTACTTTAGTAACCAATTTTATAATATAGCAGCCATACTAACATTTTTGAAAGCCACGTCACGTCTGCCTCCAAAATTTCTCTAAAAAAGATCATACAATATTCAAATCGCCGCCTATCATCAAGATCTGCATAACATGTGATATTTCCTTGTATATTTACATGAATTTCCAAGAAACATAGTTACTTACTCAAAACTTTTTATACATAATGTGTTTGAGTCACTCTCGGACGTAACATAACGGTACTACGACCTTGAGAACATGTTCACTGCCAAGGTTGAGGAAAAGGCATCGTCGATGAAGTTTCCTGTGGCTTTGCCTTATTAATTATACCTAATCAGATAGACGGTGAGAGAAGAACGGTACTATAAACGACAATTTAAGAGTCATCGACTAATTTGAGGAGAAACAGTGGGATTAAAGTTCACTGATAGTCAAAGTGACAATGAAAGTAACCAGCGCAGAAGTAGATGATGAGTCAAACATAAATGAAGCTCGCTGTCTATTATCTCCTGCACTTTTTATAGGTAAGGCGTGCAGGCGACCGATAGTGATACGGAAGTGCGTTTTTTCTCTTAAAATTTTAAAAGTCGCGAATCCGAAACAGGAGTTATTTTCAACTGTATTTTCTGTCTAATATAATTTCTTTATTACATTTTACTTACTTACTGCACTAGCGATTAATTCGTCACCAAACAAGAACAAAAAACGCTCCTGCTTTTTTTTCACTTAATAGGCATAGACGAAAACATTGCGTCGGAAGCTCCGCTGATGAACCACGTTCGATGGTTTTCCTCGCTGTTAAAATTAGACATGACTATAAAAAAACAATCATAATCCCATTTTTTATAAAAATTTAGCATAATGAAATTTTATTAACGGAAAATATGGTAATTCCCACAGCGGTAAATACGCTATACACCAGTTCTTTTGGGCATTAATAATGCTAAGGACATGGCGTTAGAATTGATACAGCTCACTGACCCATAATTTTGACTCGTGTATGGTTTTTTTCCGGGGAAGGCCGAGATGAAAAAATACAAGTTAATTGCAAAGGTACCTATTACAAAGTCGATGGTATGATTAATTCTTACTGCTGATTTTTTATCCAACATTCGTTTTTTTGCGCAAAAAAGACAAAGTGCCAATTGATGAGGATTTGTAGTTTTTGCCACCTAAGCCTTAGGTACTTGGAAAGGCTTAAGCTCCCGTAATAGTTAGGGTTACCTAGACAAATGGTAAAAACGGAAACTTTTTTAGTTTCGTCATTACGTCTGTCCGGATGTCACAGTTAGTTTAATATAACAACCACACCTGTAATCCTCGGTGGGTTAGACATAGAGTACCTAGAGTACACCAACATTTCGCCAGTTATTTTTAACGCCCATGTAATAGAGGATATCAATCAGTCTTGAATCCAGACTCCGGGCTGTTATTGAGAAATTCCTGACAGATGGGAAAATATACAATATAACACTGCCGACCTGGAGATCGAACCCTGGACTTCTCATACACAGACAGACAGCCATGGAGACTACTATCACTAAGTATATCGAAAATAAACGGAAAGATTGTTGAATTAGGAAAAAAATATTAAGGAATTCCTTAATATTTTATTACTAATTAGTTAATTATAGAAATTATAAAAAAGGGGGATGAAAAAAATTCAATGCACACTTTTGCACCACATAAAATCAATTCTGCTTATGTGTAAATATTCATCCCAACTGCGGAACCCTTCATTGTGCGTAATCCGACACCGTCCTAAAGCCATCTATGGCAAAAATTAAAACAAAGCCGATAACTTTCCATACTACCTATTTACACTGAAACCGCTAGGAGGAAAAGTGTTAATCACTTGTAAAATGTTCTAAATACTGCGAATATGTATTATGACCGAATAGCAACACATTTTTTGGTAGTAGGACATCAGAAAATTCCCCTAAAAGCAAAAATGTATTGAAATTCGCGCAGAGTAACTTTACCGCAATAAATGCACAGGTAGGTTCAGATTTCAGTATGTAATAGATATTTGAATTCGTCTTAAAGAATGTCCCCCATTGGCTCGCCGCCCCGCCAAGCCCCCAGAAGTCCGTAATTATACATAATAGCCACACACCTGCTGAACACATAATATAGATACTTGGTTCTACCGGAGCGTATTAAAAAAACCCCGCGCCAGTAAACACGTGCGCACCACATGTAAAACTTACGTAACGAGATATTAGTACAAGATATTAGGTTTTCCTAGTAAACTGTTTTACATTTAATGTTGTCGACTTCTGGATGTTTTGTTTTTCCTCGTTCTTAAGCTCAGGTTTGTTGCACGTGAGGTAAGAATCTGTAAAGTTTCATCATAATGGTTTGTTGTTTTCAGAGCTTTGAGTGCTTCGTTGTTGTAGTCGTAGCAAGCGCAACTGTCGGTCCTGGGTTGGAACACCGGGTCGGCTAGTGCTATTGAGTTATGGCACTAGAAAACCTTATAATTAGCACCACTATTCTAGATTTGGCAATAGATGCGCCCTCTTTTTCATGGAACTTTGTGAGGGTACGGTGAAACCTCTGCCTTTTATTTTGGGGAATACATGAATGATTGCAGTTTCGTCGAACGTCATTCATCAAATGGCCAATTTCATGATTCACGAAAGGCCATTCCATCGCTATTATGACGATGGTACTGTTAAAAATGCTTCTACTTCTGACATAATATCAGTGACTAACACCTAACACATCTGTCGGAATTGTTCACGGAGTTAAATTACAAAGCTATGGGTGCCACCGTAGGGTACTACTGATTCCCCCCGTTCTTGTTTCCACCCAAAAAATTATATACTTAACGGAGAAGGTATAGTGTGTCTCGTTATTATCAGCCATATTTTAACTATTGTGGGCGTACAGTGGGTATGTGTTGGTTATTGCGCAATAGAAAAAACCGTTTGCAGTTCAAATAAGATTATAATTTCACGAACAATTTAGTCACACTAGCAAATTACACACAGTAGGTACACGACACAACCAGATACGGAACGCTGGACAGTTTCTGAGCACATGTTGTCCGTACGATGTCCAATCTCCAAGTCCAAAGTGAGTTCCACATCGTTCTGTCGAGCTGTTTTCTAACCCCCACGGACTCAGGCTAGACTCTGTCAAGCGCCACCAGATGGCGCTTAGCGTTCCGAATAGTCAAATGCATGACCGGATGCGACACGGCCAAACTGACTAGCGACCGTCCTCGGGCGTACCTGGATGCAATCCTGAAACAACGTTACGCAACTTCAAATATACACTCGTCCAACCTGACAAGCAGAATAAGTTTTGGCTTTGACATTGCTATCACCATTCAATTGCATATAGACTTGGACCGGACGGGTGTGTCCTTACGACTAACCGTGATGTAACGGGTAGCCCGGACTACACTGTCCCTTCGACCAATCATTCAAATACAACTCTTGGACCGGACGGGTGTGTCCTTTCGACCATCGCGGATGGACCGGACGACACTGTCCTTTCGACCAATCCCTCAAATACAGGGTCTAGACAAGTGTGTCCCTTCGACCAGCCCCAATGGCATGGACCGGACGGCACCGTCTTTCGACCAATCACTCAAATACAGGGTCTAGACAAGTGTGTCCCTTCGACCAGCCCCAATGGCATGGACCGGACGGCACTGTCCTATCGACCAGATCACAGACAGGGTCTAGACAAGTGTGTCCCTTCGACCAGCCCCAATGGCATGGACCGGACGGCACTGTCCTATCGACCAGATCACAGACAGGGAAGCACTCGATACCCGAGTCAAAACAAAATGAAAACGACTCACCAAATTCAGTAGACAATAGATCTGTAGTTGGCTTAATGGCTGTAGTGGATGCAATCCACTGCCTCCTTGGCAGAAGTCTCGAAACTCCTCGCTCGAAAAGCACCGTCCCTGATCAGCGACCACTCGTACAGGAGATCCAAAGAGCGCAGCGCCGTCCCCCACTGCCATCCGGCTTGCACAAGTCCTTGTGTGTTAACCTGTAACCAAAAAAATCAACAGCAGTGCATGTTCCACTCGGCCAATTCTGACCAAAATTATTACAGGTTCTGATGAAAATCACAACAAACTCTTTCTCTCAAAGCCGACATGTCGAACAACACCCATACTCATTCAAATAATAGGAAACTCATTAAAATATTGCAATGCTCATACTCTGACCTCCATCCGGCCTTCATCATCACACTTATAACCTCCATCCGGTCATAAGCATCAAACCAATCGACCTCCATCCGGTCTTCATCATCACACTTATAACCTCCATCCGGTCATAAGCATCAAACCAATCGACCTCCATCCGGTCACAAACAACACCATCAAGATAATCATTTCGAGCCTTTATCAAAATAATTCTTAAAGTAGGTTTGTTCAACATGTTACTTTATTTTTCCTATAACGTTACAGATTATAAGAAAACTCTTACTATGCTAGGTAATCTAAATCTTAAGTCGACTACTTAGTATTCAACTAGTCCTTGTCAGCGTTATCATTTTCGTCATGGCTAGTCTCGTCATCGTCACCTACGTGCATGTCAACGTCAGTTATTTTACGCAGTCTGTCGTGTAGAAATGTAAGAAAATCTCAAGTTGTGGCTCGCTATTCGCAACGCTTCTTATGATTCGTTTTGTGCTGAATACACGCGTTTAACCAATACCAGTTAACGCAACAACATTATTAACTCGTTTGCCACAATTTGGCTGCACAACTCGCTTTTACTGACGAGCATTCAGCACCAGAATAGTAAACAAAAACAATACAGCTGACCTTTATGTTCCAACGTGCCTGCGGGTAGCTGTACGACGCAAACATCCACTCGCCGCTGCTGCTTGCAGCGCGTGCTCCACCTCCACCTCTGCTTGGCTGCCACTTCTCGTGCACCGGGCCGCAACATGTCCTGGATTCCCTCACTTGCAGCACACGAAGGGCTTCACCGACGGCTGCGGGCTGCTTGGCTCGATTCTTGAAGTCACTCCACGTCACTGGTAGCTCCACGCTACGTCCATCGTACTATTTACGATAGCCAGGTTGATACTGCTTCCTTTGTGCGCCTTAATGACGGCCACAAGTTGACCTCCTTGCAGTGAATTGTCAGCAAAACACAAATCAGCTGTCGTATTGTGTGCTGTTACGTTTGCACACGCGTCCTATCGCATTTTCTAATTACGGGAACACTTTTTTTCCTAACATGGCGGTAGGGCGCAACTGGCGCGTCACTGGGCAAAGGTATTTCGGCATACAGCCTATGCCCAAAACAACATTCACTATGATCGCGCATCCGTATCTGGCTTATCTGGGTTCAACTCTAACAGGTCCACACGATTATTTAATAAGCGTTCGCAGTTTGCACTTTGTTTTTAAAAATGTCAACGGTCACTTTCACTTTTAGCGTTCTCATTTTGCGCATCAACCAACACGTATCCCACTTCTGATAACGGAGAAGGTATAGTGTGTCTCGTTATTATCAGCCATATGTTATCTAACTAGGCTGAAGGCGGGTGATTATAAAATATAGACTTCTGATTCTAAACGATACTTTAATTAATCTCAGGATAACCTCTCACAATCAATATCAAGCCGTTAATGCCGCCCGCGGCCCGAGCCTGCCGCTCGCGGCAGCTACTCGTGATCCCTCCAAAAAAACGTTGACACCGTCGTCCGGTAGAGCGTGCTGTCTCGCTCCCACCAGTTGTTGTGTTGCCAACACGGCCATGCTGCATCGTGCCTGCCCCTGGCACGCCACCTCACGCCTGGTAAACCAATTCTATGGTACACAGGCAGGTGACCGCTCCTGTGATAATGTACTGGAAACATATATAATTTATATGATTAGTATTTTGTTACATTGTCTCTCCAAACCGACTCGGTCATCATGACGTCCAACAGTACAGAACACTTAGTTATTTAACTTAACCCTAATGCGAAGAACTCCCTTTAGACTTAGGTCGATCAACACATGAAGGACTAGTTAACTATTTTATCTACATGATCCTCGGTCTCTCTCTAGGCGTTCTTTTAGGGTTAGGATACGTCCGTCTACCTCTACTAGGTGCTCCTTTAGACTTAGAATACACCTAGTTAGGTTTAAATTGACCCGAGAATCAAGTGAATTCCAATCCTTACTTAACCTTAATGCGAAGAACTCCCTTTAGACTTAGGTCGATCAACACATCAAGGACTAGTTAACTCTTTTATCTACATGATCCTCGGTCTCTCTCTAGGCGTTCCTTTAGGCTTAGGATACGTCCGTCTACCTCTACTAGGTGCTCCTTTAGACTTAGAATACACCTAGTTAGGTTTAAATTGATCCGAGAATCAAGTGAATTCCAATCCTTACTTAACCTTAATGCGAAGAACTCCCTTTAGACTTAGGTCGATCAACACATCAAGGACTAGTTAACTCTTTTATCTACATGATCCTCGGTCTCTCTCTAGGCGTTCCTTTAGGCTTAGGATACGTCCGTAGTATACTCCGTTAGGGGACCAAGGACGTCAGTGTGAACCACTTTAAAAGGGTACCTCAGGCATCGTCCAAGATTCTATGGGTTGTCTAGGAGACTTCACTATAGTTTCAGTTTTACTAGGGCTAGGCCGTACCTGACCGTGACCAATAAGCCTACCTAGGTATTCTAACTAATTGCAAATGTATTCTTTTTTTTTATTATTTTATTTAAATTGATTTACATTCTGTAACTATTTAACTCACACCCTGACTTATTACATGTAATTTTTTATTTTATTTTATTTAAATGAAAATCGTTTACTTTTACTATGTTTGTAAATATGTGAGCACCATGTATCTATCAGATAATTAATTTATATGTCATGGTTTCATTTTTAATTCTTTTACTTGGCTTTCCTCAAATTCGTCAGTAATACTCTGATCCCTTGGCCTGTGCCATGGCATAAGCCTTAACCTCATGAGCGTACTTGATTCAACCAGAGCCATGTACCATCGTTATCCACATTACAACAATAATCTTTTTCACTAAGAGCCTTAGACACCCGGAAACCCACACACGAGTAAACCACTCTAACGCCACGGCTCTCTAGCCGACCAGCAATCGCATTGCTCTCACACATCCAGCGCATGGATCCATGTGTATTACGCTATGACTACACACTTTTTACTACGGCCGATAGAGAACCCCTACTCGCGTGGTTCCCACTACTTAGACTTGCTCATAGCTCATTACCATTGTGATCACAATCTACTTCGACTGGTACATGACCTACTGGATCATTCGTAACCTATCGTGAGCGTATTTAAAAATTGCATTGTTTACTATTTTGGGCTATACCTAACAATGTAATCGTTTTTTTGCTGTTGTTTACCAGGGAAGCACTCAGTACCCGAGAATTACGCCTAGGTGTATTCTCACGCAGCGTGCATCCACGACTCGACATGGTTATGACTATAGGCAACGTAAATGACCACTACGTGAACAACAAACTAACCGCGTATTAGAATATTGACATTCAAGCTTCAATTAGATATTGACTGTAATTATCTGGGCCAGAAGGAGCAAAGTTAATAAAAACCTTTAGTGTAAGTAACATTCAAATCACACATATTTTACTACCGTTTATCATGATTTCACATAACCATCTCATATAAACCACAATATACTTTAGAAAATAATGCATTGTACATATACTTTCTACATAAATTACAAGACTAGCAATAGTTAAACTATAGATTTAACCTCTCAAACGTCGCCGTTACACCATTGGATAATAATAACAATAAAATTCTATTGTGTCTGCTAATTGGACGCGCGAAGGAACACATTCGAACAAAATAACGGTCACAGTTATAACATAGTATGATATTTAAAGAATAGGTACTTATTAAATCAGACTGACTTACAGTAGCTCCTTTCACTTGACTCTACAACTTGTTCTCTTGGTGGTCCGGGCTCGAATGATCCCCAGCCCCAATGTCCTCAACCTCTTTTTTTTTTTTTTTTTAAACGTTGAATCCATAGACACGAATTACAAACGATCATTGTCAATTGATAGGCAAAGGAAATGTATTCAGTCAGCCAAGTCCACAGACAAAAATTAAAAATGTAGTAAACTAAATGTACTTCTTGTGAAAATGTGTTTTAATACAACCTTAATTCCCTAATACGCGAAATAAAAGAATTAACACGTGATTGTTTACTTCAAAAACACGTACGAAATATAATGTAATCGAGTAGAAACACGTGGCGAATCACATTAAAATGCACAGAAACTAATCACGGACAAAATCAACAACACGTGGTGAAACAATTTTAAACAGTCCCAAAAACACTATTTTCGGTTAAAAAGATGGCGAACGATCTAAATCGCGTGTAATTTAAACTAATACCACTTCTGATGTTATCTAACTAGGCTGAAGGCGGGTGATTATAAAATATAGACTTCTGATTCTAAACGATACTTTAATTAATCTCAGGATAACCTCTCACAATCAATATCAAGCCGTTAATGCCGCCCGCGGCCCGAGCCTGCCGCTCGCGGCAGCTACTCGTGATCCCTCCAAAAAAACGTTGACACCGTCGTCCGGTAGAGCGTGCTGTCTCGCTCCCACCAGTCGTTGTGTTGCCAACACATATTTTAACTATTGTGGGCGTACAGTGGGTATGTGTTGGTTATTGCGCAATAGAAAAACCGTTTGCAGTTCAAATAAGATTATAATTTCACGAACAATTTAGTCACACTAGCAAATTACACACAGTAGGTACACGACACAACCAGATACGGAACGCTGGACAGTTTCTGAGCACATGTTGTCCGTACGATGTCCAATGTCCAAGTCCAAAGTGAGTTCCACATCGTTCTGTCGAGCTGTTTTCTAACCCCCACGGACTCAGGCTAGACTCTGTCAAGCGCCACCAGATGGCGCTTAGCGTTCCGAATAGTCAAATGCATGACCGGATGCGACATACTTTTTAATCCCGTTTTATCAGACAAAATCGAGATGGTACAGTCACAGAAAAAAAGTACTAAGCGATTATTAATAAGTTATTCCAGATCAAATTATTCTATGTATATTATCACAAATCAAATCAAGGCTTTCAATCAATCAATGCTTGTTCCCTGTTTGTTAAGGAAGAGGGTTTTACTTTATCTAACTCGTTGCGGTATAATAACACAGGAAATCATCAATATCCCGCAATTATGTGTAGCTAGGGAAACGAACAACTAGGACAACCAAACAACTCGGATTTTTTTTTATTATTTCCACACTAACACTTTTGCTACTGATTGTACCTTTTCTCATTTTGATAGTAACGTGGGACGACTTGCAGAATGAAAATATAATTTATTTTGATTTGCTGCAAGTCGTCCTACATGGGCCGTAGGTACGAGTTGATGAATTATTCCAAACCCAGCACAAATACTACGCTATATCAATGAATGTCAAACTTCGTATCAAAAAAAACAGTGGCACTCCGGGAGTGCCGACAGAAGTGAAAACGAAACACAAACAGAATACTTTGCCATCACTCACTGACATATCGGATATTCATTAAAAACCGAGTACATCCCGAGGACAACCGAACACATCCGAAACGTGTATTTTTTTAATCGTCCTAAAAACAAAACACGCGTGGTGTCGCTTACGGTAACAGTGACGCGAGTTCAATGGTTTTTCCCATCTCAAAACTCAAACTCAAAGCATTTACTTATTTCAATTAAACCATTTACAGGCACTTTTGAATTGTCAAAAAGTCGGTCAGTCAGAAAATATGACGCTAGTTGCCCATTCCAAATCGTAGGTACCTATGGAGAAGAAACTGCATGGACACTCTTTTAAATTATATTTTTACAAAAATATTAGTTACATCATTAATGTTGAATTTATAATAATTAATCAAAAAATGCCCATCGCGCCTAAAGAAATTTTCACTTCAAAAACCGTTTTACAAAATGGTGTATCATTATCAGATACCATTGTCCCGCGTACAATAGAACAATGATATAGGTAGTACCCAGTTTGTATATTATAGTGGTGAAAACATTAAAACCACTGACAGTGACGTCTTTACTGATACCATAATGAGTCGTAGGGAATTTTAATAATATTGTTGTTACCTAAAACTAAACGGGAATCGGGGAACCGCGTGTCGCGGCAGAGAATGAGAGAACCCCCTACTGTTGCGTTTCGCTCTTTAAAATTATCACTTTAATTGTGTTCGCTGTTAGTAAAACTAATCAGTCAATTCGGGCTGCGTGGAAAACTATTATGTGTATTGTCTGTTTAGTTTAAATAATAGTTAACACAAAAAGTTGTAATTTTAAACAGACAATAATTGGCTGTTTAAAATTAACAGACAATTATTGTCTAATTATTGTAATAAATTAATTTAGTTCGATAATACTATTATGTAAATTATTTACATAATAGTTTTATCGCACTAAGGGCTGCGTGGGTCTCTTTAAAATTACAACTTTTTTTGTTTACGTTTATCTAAACTAAACAAACAATTTACATATTAGTTTTTATTTGATTTTTTTATAGTCAGATAACTGATATATGGCTGTTATACGGCAGATTTTGTAGAAAATACTGTGACAACATAAGTTATATGACTATTGAATAATTATAGTCCTTATTTGATTTTAGATGTCATCTTTTGTATTAAAGCACCGTAAGATAAAACAATGTAACCTAAGCTCTGTTCAACTTTGAAAACTGCAATCACGAGGTGTGATATGATCTGTAAGCCTTCACGCAGCAACGACACCAGACACCATGATGAATCCATGGACAACAAGAAGAGCTATAATACTTATAGAGGGAGAAGGGACTGCCTCGTCGGTGTAGTGGTCGCAAGTGTACTACAGAGCATGAGGGCCTGGGCTCGATTCCAAGTTCGAGCGAATTGTTACTTTGTTTTTTCTATCTGGAATTTCTCCCTGGCAGCCTATATTTTGTGCCCGGTTGATGGAAGAAGGGCTCGCCGCCTATTTATTTATTTATTTAAACTTCTCGCACAAAAAGGTACAAAGGCGGACTTAATGCCTTAGGCATTCTCTACCAGTCAACCAAGGGTGGTGAAGAGATTGGATGGCAGGTGCTTTGATTGAGAGGAACAATGAGGATAAAAAAATCCTAATCCTATTACAATGCGTGCCACGAAAGATGAGACTTGACACACCACGTGGTTTGACTTGCGCAGAACACGATTTTAGGTATCTTTAGCGGTATGAGATCTGAGTGCGGGACGGGGCCGGACGTCATAGGGGCGGCGAAAAGAGCGGGGGAGGCGGGGTCAAGTCTCATCTTTCGTGGCACGCACTGTACATGAAACTTAAACATAACTGCCGAAATGTGGGTGTACTATAGGTACTGCCCCATTGGCCTCGTGGTTGCAAGCGCGACTGCTGAACGTGGGGTCCTGGGTTCAGTTCTCGGGTGGGACAAAGTGTTATTGGGTTTTCCATTAGGAATTTCTTAGTAACAGTCCGGAGTTTGGAAGTTGGCGGTTTAATACCCCCCCCCCCCCGTGCCTCGGAAAGCACGTAAAGCCGTTGGTCCTGCGCCTGATCGCTCCCTGGTCGTGTCGGATTTCCGTCCCATCGGACTGTGAGAGTAAAGGAACAGGGAGTGCACCTGTGTTTACGTACACACTTGTGCACTATAATATCTCCTGCACTGAAAGAAGTAAGCAGTAAATAAGAATGATATAACATTAATCTGAACTGCTTTAAACAGTTCCATATGAGCCTAACATTCAAAACAGTGTTTTTTACTGATCCGAAAACAGTTAAAGCTTGAGTCAAAATGTTACCTTCATGACAGTAAACTTTAACGTTTTAAGTATAAGCTAAAAGGTCACAAAATTAACAGTTTTATTCATTTTGGTGATATCGTTCAAACCATTGAATCTTACTTACCTACATTACAGTAATGGTGGTTTCCTTTTTTTTTGTTGCTTTTTCAGTAAATAGTATGTTCAATGATTAAAAGCTACTGTTTTGTCGTTTACTGTTTTACAAACATTTCTTCTTACTGTTTAAAGTCAGTAAGTCTTAAAGAAATCGCTATGAATTATTTTTTTCAGTGGAAGTACCTGGCTAATCTTCGTTGAGATTAACCACTGTGGCCGAAATCGGTCGGGAGGCTATTATAGGTACACCTCTGACCAGCCCCTCGGAGAGACAAGGCGTGATGTTATGTAGTACGTGGATGGAAACTAATTTATTGGACTTGTAACTATTAAGACCAGTATACCAATATGTAGTTGCTATCAGAACTTGGTGACACAGTTGATACAGCACTGCGACGTACCGACAGCGATACGGACGTTACTGCTGCTCGCAATTTCCTCCAGGAAGTCCATTTTACTAACCATAATTAGCAACCAAATTAACATTTAAAATAAAGGAAAACAGAATCGATAGGCTACGTGCTGATAGTCCATGTGTAATAACTACTGAATTGATTAATCATACTTGAACTACATAAATGTAGGCATTAGCGTAGGCAATCTTAAATCACAAAGTTACTAAATTCATCATCTTCGTGTGACGGTTTGGTCACCGCAGTTTGAATATAGGTATACAGATGCCAGCACATTAAGCTACTACAATCTGTCAAATTTCTTTAATAGATTTTCAACTTTATCGCTAAAGTATAAGGTTCAAAGTTGATTGGGAAATTTTGACAGTTTCGGGTAGCTTGATGTGCTGGCGTCTGCACTGTCTGATTAGTGAAGCTCACAGGCTTCCGGAAAAATGTACACAAAGCTTGGACAGAAAAAATTCAGAACTGCATTTAAATACAAGCATTGCAAAAAAAAAAACAATATTATAATATTAAGTGAATAAATATAAAAACGTTATACTTATTCATTTATGTAATATAATTGATTGTACACTACACAAATATAACAAAAAATAATCAGACACTACAAAATATACAATGGGCGACCTTATGGCTTTCTGCTTACCTACTTTTAGCCTACTCTAGTACACACTTTAGACCAAGACCTTGCCTTCAGTGTAGACAAAACCTAACATACATTAACAGATTGGATACGTAAAATACTTTTCGGACTTAATTAAATTTATACGCAAGACGATAAGATCCGATAATATAACACATCCGTTTTCCTTCCTCGAGTCCCGTAAGTTCGAATCTACGTAGATGATTGACATGTTAGAATAAAATAATTAAGTGACTAAAGGTTTTACGAGCGTCATCAGTCCGCAATAAAGATAGAATTAAGGAAACTAGCTCGGTAATACTTATTATAGTACTAAAGTAGATAAGGCAACATTTTTGGAGCCTTACCCGCTTTTAAACTAAACATGGCTGTAAACCAATAACCCAGTTAAATATTCAAATCTGAGTTACCCTGGAGAAAAGCATCATTTTTATTTACTTATTTTTTAGCTTTATTGTATCCTTTAGTTGTAATTCTTGTAACTATATACTGTTTTGTGTTGTGTACTTATTTATTTATTTGTTAGTTTTGTTCTTAGATAAGGTTAGTATTGTTAGGTTTAGGCCTTTTGCGATGAAAGCCTTCTCCAAACCGTTCCAGGTGGCTCTATCCTTTGCCCATCTGGGCCATAAGTGTTCGGCTATTTATACAATGTCGTCACTCCATATTTTAAAACCCTTCCTTCTTTTTTCATATACAGTGGACCCCCGGTAATCCGGCCCCTGTCTAGTCCGGCACCCCCTGTAATCCAACATGGTCTACATATTTTCTAACGTTGAGTTATTGCATATTTTTTGTAAGTTCTATAGCATTGATGACATTAATTTTATAATAAAGCATAAGCTCTCTATTGTGTTGTTTAATTTACTAAATTAGACATACATAATGAAGTATGATTTGTACTTCAGAGTAAATATATACATATAACATATAGAATCTTATCATGGGATCTGTAATTTGTCGGATTACAAGGTACTCTTTTGTAAACATTTCCGGACTATAGGGGGGTCTTAGGCAGTACTCTATAATCCGACAAATTCGATAGTCCGACACTGCCCTGCAAAATGTTTGTCGGATTACCGGGGTCCACTGTATTGGGTAACAATTTGAAATTATTTGTGACCATTTTCATCCTTAGCTCTCTGAATATGGAAAGCATTATATCAACCTATAACGTTCCCACTGCTGGGACGCAGACCTCCTCTCTGTGAGAGGGAGTGGGCCGTAATCCACCACGCGGGCCCACTGCGGGTTGGTGGATGTCACATGCTGGTGATGATAAATGATATTATTTACTTTAGAAGAAAAGACGAGTGAATTTCCTTTGACACATCTTTAATTTTACTGACGTCAGTAAAAATCCAAGAAGATCTGACGCACATTAAGGCACTGGGCAGAAACGTGCTGGTACAGAACTCATTGTAGTTGTACCTACTGCTACAGAGGCATAGAGAACTTACTACTGTATACAATATACATATTAAAGATGAAAACCTGAAACAGGAGCCCAAAGTGGCCACAATGTTCTTAAAAATAAGCATAATCTTTTGTAGATAAAAATTATTGAAATGATGACATATTGGGTGTTGCAATCTCATAATTTATTTTATTTTATTTGGGAAACAAACATAAGTATACAATTAGTTCAACACTATCCAGAAACAGTTTCCACAGATTACTATACAAGTAAATTATAGGTATGAAGTATACAACCAGAAATTCACACCGCTAAAGGTACAGAATTTACAATTTAATATTATATAACATTATTATTATTTAAATTTCGATGGCAAAAAGTTCTTATACAAAATTTGAATTTGGGTAGAGAAAGGTGAAAAATATCTAAATCGTGATTCGCTTAATAAATAATATAATATTAATATATGCAACAAATTAAATTATATTAATCTTATCGTTCGGTATACATTATCGTAAGAACGAAATTTTATTGCTTTATTTCCGAATGCAGGTAAAAAGTTAACTAAATGCTTAGAAAGACAAATCCTTTGTGTAGTTCATCAATATTAATACTACGTAATAAATTACACACATCTTATACGATGTAAATCAAAAAGCTAATAAAATACCGGTTTGTCGAAAACCATAAATAGTTTGTCTTTTGGGTTTTTGCCACGAACAAATTTTGTTTTTGCGATGACCTTCTAACACGCTTTATAATGAAGGTTTTTGGATTTTTGATTGCGTTTTTGTAATGGGTTCCTGCTACAGATAGTGTAGCTGGATATAACATATTATGTAGGTGCATAGCTTCCATTTTAAGACGGCTAAATGCTGGATATAGGGTGAGGATAAACAACAAAATAACAACGAGTAATTTAAATGGATAAGCACAAAAGAATATTTCCAGGATTACATAAGTAGAGATCATTTCGTTGACGTTTACAATTAAAACTAAAATCACCCACGAGGCGAAACAAAAACTGCTATACTCAGATCAGAGGGTCACACAGCTACTTATACTAAACTTACCACGCAGACAACTGCGTATGTATTGCTGAGAGAAAACATGTAATGTATCACACAGTGAATCATGGTGCCTTGGACGTCAATGGTAAAAGTGATAGTTCATGATCGGCCATCGTTGATGGTGACGAAGAACGTGTTGTGAATTGCGACGCAATACAATAACACGATGAAATTACACTTGCGATGATTTGGATGCACTTTGCGTTATTTTCGAAGGAATATGTAAAAAACAACTGAGCTTTTTATGTTGGTTTCCTAGACTCAAGATATTTATTTCAACCAAATCAACAAATTGATCAATTTGGCAGAATCGGACAAGTGGTCATAGTTTGTTCACTGTAATTATTAGTCTGGTTATTAAACAGCATCAAGATTACACAGGTCAGCGGGGACATTGACGCGCAAACTGGAACTATAAATTCAGCAAGTGATTCTAGACCTAGTGTAGAAATATATAGTCGATTATAAAAAAAAATTGATGTTTCATAGAAACGTACCTACGCAGTCAAAATTGTTTGAAACATTTTTTTTGTCAGGCAGTTCAGTATTTTGTACTGAATTCATGGTAACAAGTTGTGCGTCGATGTCCCTGCCACCCTCTCTCTCTATTTCACGCAAACTTAAAACAATGCGGTGATTATGAATATAATTATTGTTATAAATAACCCTAGCCCAAAGACGGGTGCATGCATTTTAAGAAACAATACTTAATATAAGGTAAAACATCTCCCATCCCCAGCCCATCAGGACTCAATTTTCAAAACTTTAAGCCACCTAACAAGGCTCACGGTTTCGAAAACTTAAAGGTCAACTCAAAGATATAGCATATCATTGATATACATATGCAAAGTTTATTATGTTAGAAAAAATCTCGCGAGCCGGTCAGACCTGGCGGACCGGTCGGCCCTGAGTTTGTTGCACTGCGCTCCGACTTCTAATCTCATCAATTTCGTGATTGTCATTAGTTTCTCTTTCTTGCTGTGTTTATATTATTATATTGTGATCATTCAATGTTTTATATTTCATTATTTTTGTTTGGTCCTACCATAATTTTTATTTAGCAATCCTTTGCTTAATATTTATAATTTTTCATATTTAATTAATTCGATAACCGGTAGTACATTGAGTCGTAGAGAAGTTATTTTGACTTCAATTTCAAGACCAGCAGACAAATTAGATTGAGCATGTTAGTCAGCAAGAAATTCGTAAAGCATGGTATTGAATATTCGTGAAAATCGTGCATATGACTAAGCAGTACATCTAGGTGTACGTTTGTCTTCCTAATTTCCGTGTTGAAAAGGAGACCGAGAAGTACATCAATTATCTTAAAGAACACGTCCGCACAGGGTGATTCACTTAAAATCGCCGCCGTGAAGGTCACACTTTGAAAATTCAAGAACATGCGAAAAGTGGTTTACATTAAGCTGTAGTCACCTGTCTGTCCATTATAATAATTAAAGATTTATTTAAATAACGTTTGTACCACTATTTAGATAGGAAAAATAAATTATCCTAATTAAAGGTCAATAATACGGTGAACATGAAGCAACAGGACAGCCTGTTATATAGTGAAGCCACATATACTATTGTATGCTAGCACGTGCTATAAAACACACCCATGCCTGAACTAAGCCATGGCACTACAGAGCAGGGAACAAAAATCTGAAAACTTGATCAAAATTCAAATCAATAAAATGTGGTCCGTCTCACATGTGAATTTTTATTTTGTTGGTTTGTTTTTATCAATCGATCACTTCATGGGAATTTCAGAGAACATTTACTGATCAGTTGTGATCGAGCTTTGCAAAGACCAAAAATGGGTCATTTATCAGCCCAATGCTAAAAACTATTGAAGACTTTTCTGAAAGAGCTACATTTTAATTTGTTGCGTAATTTTGATTGTGTCATAGTCCTGTGCTTTTCTGCTATAATTCTAAGAAACAACAGGAAGTAAATAAAGTTCCTCATTATATTCTAAGCACTACAACAAGGATAATTTAACTAGTGTACCCTTGACTGACAGAATGGTCGAGAAAATTTTGCCAAAACCATGAAATTTTTCCTCTTTAAATGAGCGGCATCAATTGCACTACAACCAACCTATCAAGGTCCACCAGGTCCTTCCACTTTTATTCGTGTTTCAATTTGGCAGCTGACTTAGACTTTACTATTGAAATCCTCCAACATTGAAAGAAATCATCACCGTCCTGCTCTTCACCACCTCATTTGGGGTCAGCGCAGCATTTCTTATCCGTCCAACATCTCTATCAGCCGTCATCACAGTATTTCCTTCTTTCTCAGCCAGATCAACTTTCAATCAATCAATCTCTGATTTTCTGTTCTTAAATTTTTCTTCATTTACTTTGTCTATTTATATATTAACATATCAACTTACCAACTAAACTTACACATCATACACCGGGCATTCCTATTTGCTTTGTACTGCCCTTCCTCTTAAACCCATCAATATTAAAGGCTCGAAATCATGAGCTATATAATTATTACGTAGAAAAATATGTTTTCCTTCACTGAGCTCCTGTTTTATGTAAGAAGGGGGAAATAAGTTAAGTACTTTTCAGAAAGCAGCACGTGCCGGGTTTTATTTATAGTATACATTGAACGTCAGCCTAACACGCCCCATACACGCGGAAGACCTCTTCTTTTATTACATTACATTTTATATCAATACCAGGAAAGGTAGGTATTAGAACCGAACTATATAATGTCAAAAAATTACAACTGAAACAATTTTAACCAGTGTAACTAACTGTAGGTACTAGTACTACCTACATTTATGACATCAATCAAAAACATGACGTATTTAGGTGCTTGAAACCGCAAGAAAAATTAGGTACCTACCTATAATCCATACTAATATTATAAATCCGAAAGTGAATCTGTCTGTCTGTCTGGTACCCCTTCACGCTTAAACCACTAAACCGATTTAGATGAAATTTGGTATAGAGATAGTTTTTAACCCGATATTCCCACGGGATCGACACTTATGCGGGTGAAACCGCGGGGCGCTGCTAGTTAAACATAAAACCGTACAGCATCGGTACTCCGGAATTATTTCAAATTAGGCACCTATAATGTTCCCGCTGCTGCCACATGACAGGCGTTCTCTCTTCGAGATGGAGTGGGCTGTGTTCTACCACGCGGGCCCAGTGCGGGTTGGTAGATGTCACGTGTCTTCGAATTTTTAGTTCTAGGACGTGCCGGTCTCCTCACGTAGTTTTCGTTTGAGAGCAATGGTGATGAAATAATTTACACAAAGTAAAGCGCCTGTCTGGGTTCGAACCTACGACCTACAACTCGTAAGTCGCGGCCACTGGACCACCACTGCTCCCCGTTCATTCCAAATAAATTAAACATGAATTAAATAAAAGCGCTTTGTGAACAAGACTTTATTACAATTACTGTCTAGGAATTTAAAATTTGTGTAAAAACTACAGTGAGAAACTTTTCGGGTTTTTGAGTTCTTGTGGAACAAGTTTTGAAAAATATAATGTGTGTTTTTAAGAGCGACAAAAACTCAAAAGTCTATTACGCTGTTATAATCATAGTAAAGAAAAATATACCAGCCACCACCTAGAAGGACTGAGGACCTAAAGAAGGTGGCTGGGACAGGCTGGATGTGGAAGGCGGAGGACAGGGTGTCGTGGCGCAACCTGGGAGAGGTCTATTTCCAGCATTAGAAGTAGTGGACTACGATAGTTGATTGACAGATGATTCACGTTTAGCCGTTTAGTAATAAAATTTGAGCACGTGACCAAAAACAAATGATTTTGAACATCGTTACTTATGTGATTCCCCGCAATGAACTGCTTCTTATTGTGATTGTTTGCAGAGGTCTTTGTGACGGCAATTGGTGATCTATGAATCAGAAAGTTATTGTCGAAACTCTTGCAACACCTTTTTTGTTTTATACAAATAATTTTACTGCTCTATTTAAGATTTTTCACCTAGTAGGTGTAAAAGAAGAAAATGCTGCATTTACCTTAGTCATTTGTTACATTATTTTAGTTCTTTACTATCTTTTGCTTCCTGTAAGTCCTGTAGTGTAAACGAACGTAAAATAATTAATAACACAACAGTTTCGACTGCGAGACACATCAAACGCTTGTTTCTCATGAATATCTACAAGTAGGTACAAGCTACAACACAAATTATGTCAAGGACCAGTTAATAGGTTTATAATATTCCGATCACCTTTGACTGAGGTTTATCACCTACCGCCAGGTTCCAGCCTTCACACGTTAATCCCCGCATCCAGAGGCGTTAGTATGGCGATCACGTCGCGTGTCACGATTACATCGCTCGCCAAGGTCAGGGGCGCGGGACTTGTGCAGATGACCAGCCTTACACGTATCACGAAATAGAGTGGTGTGTGCAGAAGGTTTACTGTAGGTTACAGAACCACAGATTTGAAGATGAAGGAAGAAGTGGATAAATCCCTATAGGTATAGCGTTGGACACGCAAGCCAGAGTTTGAGAGTTGAAAACCAACGCGTTGAACCAACTATAGTCCTATTTATACATACACTAAAATGTATTATAAAGAGGTAAGTTTTGATGTAAGAGTTAAACTCCGAAACTCGTCATCCGATTTCAAAAATGAGTTCACTGGTAGAGAGCTACATATTGCCGAGTGACATAGCCTATGTCACGTAGAATATGTTTACTCCACGCAAACGAAGTCGCGGGCATAAGCTAGTCATAATTAAATTAATTGAGTATGGCTGAAGATGAGTCAAAAGATCTAGGTAACTGATATATTTTAAAAACGTACTTAACACGACTTTTTCAACTATACTTAAGTATTAGTCTGAAATAAGCGAAGCCAAAGCTGACTATAGGTGAAAGAGAACGTCCTGGAAAAACCCTCACAAAAAAGCTGAAATGTCCGATCAGCGAGCTAGCATGATATTCAATGGTCGTTTTTAGGGTTCCGTACCAAAAGAGTGCCAACGGAACCCTATTACTAAGCCTCCGCTGTCCGTCCGTCTGTCTGTCAGCGGGCTGTAGGTATCTCATGAACCTTAATAAGTAGATAGTTTAAATTGTCACAGAGTGCGTATTTCTATTGTCGCTATAACAAAAATAATAAAAATAAAATAAAGTATAGTGTTATACAAATTAAAGGGCAACGCCGAAAGAAAAAAATACACTCTGTTTTTGTATATTTTTGGGAACATATATACAACAAACGTTTTTTTTTTCGGCGTTTTTTGCTTCAGGCTGGCATTTTTTTCTTCTCAGTTACATATTTTTTAGGAGTTCGCCTTCTGCAGATCAGGTTGTAAAACTCATGTCATTAGCATGTAAATTAATTCGGACATCTACATAATTTCTGCTGTTATGCCGCTTTGATGTGACAAACTAGTTCGGAAGCATTTTTTGTACCTTGCATTGAACTTTATGAAGCCACTCTTGTTAATCGAGGTTCCATTCATTATTTTTTTTGGGTGTTCCTCGGAAGTTATATGCACTATTAATGTTTGCTTTTATTATCAGAATAGGTGGTCAGAGGTATACACCCATATTATTGTATCGCCAGTCAACTGCCTCGTAGGTTGAGTGATCGCAAGCGCATCTGCTGCATTTGAGGTCCTGGATTAGATACCCAGCTTCACTCTTTGAATTATCATTATACGATCGCATTTTTCATTCATGTAACAGAACAGGGATACAACTTAAATACCTACTCCTTTTAGCTTTACTTTGGAATATCAAGGGCTGCTCAATTCTAGCCATCTTCTAAAAACCACAGTCAAGGCAAAGATCTAGTAAACAAACAATAGTTTATCTCAATCTCGGGGCCAAACGCACCTATTACGAGCACAATGTGTTCCTAAATACATGTTAACATGTACATTACATAAAACGTAATGCCGCTACGTGACGCCAGGTGGCGCTGCCAAGGAAACTATTTGTTTTTATGAACTATGACGCCATACGGGTCTTCCTACAAATTTTATATTATACAGGTAGTAGGTAACTGTACGACGAACTTCCTATGCGTATGTACTCTTTTATGTAGTCAGATTAATGGTAAAAAAATTAAAGTAAAAAAACCTTTTTAAAAACAAGCATTTACCTATTTGAATGCGCTGAAAAGAACAAAATAAACTTTTCCTTTCAAACTTTTACTATCAACATATAACGTCATTACACAATTTATATGTTATAAAAGCTTGATTTGTGTCTGTGTCTGTCCTGTTGTAAAGCTGCCGAACAAACAGTTAAATACATACATACACACATGCATTGCAAGTTAAAAGCTTGTAAAAATAAAGGATGGGGCTGGCTGTGTAGTAGGATGGAAGAAAATCTTTTCAAATACATATATCTAAGTGCTATTTTTTTTTTTAGTTAATTAGAGTCTACTACAAAATAATAAAAATATTTGGTATTTACCTTTTTTTTGTCGGGGGGATCCTTCAAAAGGCACCCGACCTCCGGGGAGGGAGGACGGGGAGAGTGCCTTTTTTTACCTCACTAAAACCACCCCGGTGACGCCATCAGCACATAGGGGTGGTTCCGGTTCATCTTAAAAGACTAGCGGAACCCCCCGTGCAACGCCTGTAAAGCACATCCCTAGGAAGAAAGGGCCCTCCCCTGAGCCTCGCTATGCACGGCAGCACGTGAGTAGTTTCCTAGAAACAGCTGACGATAGAAGTAGTAATTTTCACAATACTTTTCGAACTTGATGACCGAGTGAGACGTCATGACGTCAAAAAATATTTTTGTGAAACAATGTTTCGGTTTCTATTGTGTGAATTAAAAAATAAACCCCAGAAAACAGGTGTGCTGTTTAAAAGGGGTTGGTGAAAAGTTTTTGACGCATTTGTCGGCTTTTATAACACCGGCTTCTCTTAGAAAAGTTCTTGTTCGCCTTGCGCAACTGGCCACAAAATATTATTTCCCTCAAATTGTTTGGTACTTACAAAAGCACGTGCGTTTTCTGGAACAACGCTATTATGTAGCTCTTCTCCATCGTTGTAAAACGTGACTCTGATTACGTCAAAAATATGAGCAGCTGTATTATTAAAATGTGCCAATTTGTTTGACAACAAGTTTGGTGTTTTTGAATCGATTACAAGGTATTGCCTAACGTCTAATACCATAGTAACTTCCATAGAATAGAATACTCTTTATTATGTACATTGTACACCATATAAATTCCTAGGGATAACAATAGACAAACACTTTAACTGGAAAGTTCATATTGATGAACTCTGCACAAAGGTAGATAGATTCGTATACGTTCTACACAGATTAACACGTGTGGCTATAGTGTTGATGCGGCACTATATGCATATCATGGCTATGTCTCATCAGTTTTGCGTTATGGCATTATAATAAAGGGTAATTCTATAGAACTTTACAGAGTGCTTCGAGCTCAAAAAAATGCATTCGCTCAATATGTAGAGCGCACTTACTGGACAGCTGTGTTCCATTGTCCAAAAAAATTAAAAAATTAAGTAATAAGTAATAAACTACCAGATTGTTTTAAAACTCTTAACTTTAGGTCATTTAAATATAAATTATTAAATTATTTCTTATGTAAATGCAACCACTCAACTAATGATTTAATGAATGAAATGAAAAGTTGTCTTAATTATTAGAATAATTAATATTCTGTTCTTAATATCTCTTTGACATAATTTGATGTTTTTGACATATTCATTCCTATATTATATTTAACTAATTTGCAATTTGAATGTTATCCTAATTTATTTAATTCAATGCTATATCTGATCTAACAAACTAACCAAAACCCTGAAAATGTACATATTTGTATGCCAGGGAAACGACAGGATATTATGAACATTTAAAAGTATTAACAACTCTGTAAAAATATTCTGACAAATAAATGGAATATGACTATGACTGTACCTTTCGGAAACACGCTCCGGCCTCTGACGCACATTCACATTAATCCAATAATTTTAAATATATTTCTAGTGAAATGGTGTGTGCATAAATGGCCAATAAATTGTATTTAACATTGAAATTATTAAATTAAACTGTTTCAAGCAGTTTAATGTTACCGTTGAAGCTTAATTAATTAATTATTTCAAATATTATTATGATTGAATAACTTAGCTGAGGTAATTTTTAAAAATAGAACTTAATCAATATATCGCTTTATCTTTCTCTTTTTAAAATTGGTAGACACAGTGGACACGGAATTCTTGTGAACGCTTCGAAATCGGGATTCTCTAGGCGTTAGGATCTCTAATAGCTCCTCTGAACTAAAATGACGCGCCACTCCACAATTATTATTTTTTTTGTTAATGTGAGATCAAATACTACACCAAATCCACAATCTCCCATGTAGCCGACAGCCGGCCTGTAGCCGGTGCCTGAGGGACTCAAACTCAAAGCATTTATTGTTATTAAAACATTTACAGGCACTTTTGAATTGTCAAGAAGTCGGTCAGTCAGAAAATATGAAGCTTGCCCATTTCAAAGCGTGTGAGGTACCTATGGAGAAGAATGCAACGCAACAATGATAGTAACGCATTAGTGGGTAACATTTGAACACATACTTTTGATGTATGTGTACAGACAGGGAATTTAATTGTTATAAAAGTTGACTACCAAATTAAACGATTAAACTCTCCATTTCGCAATCACAACTGTCATTCTTTGACATTTGTATGAAATGACTATGCTACGGCAAACTGACGTCAATTCAATTCGGTCAAGTCAATTTCATTAACAATTATTTTCCCTGACCGTACAATAAAGGGTCGCGCAATTTCAGCTTATAGCTTAGACGATCTCTATGGCTCTTGACCACTCCCGGCTTGGCTATGGCAGGGCACTCCCTGCCATAGCCAAGCCGGCAGTGGTCAAATTGATCTAGGGGAGGGCCCTAAATCAATTTTGAATCTAAAGAGCCAAAATGAATAACAATGCTCCGTTCCTCCACCCGTCACCCGTGTACCTAATGGGTATGATTCCTTTTAGTAGACATTGTTATAACTTTATATAGGCAACGTATTGACTAAGCCTACTTAAAAATACCCAAGCACGTTAACATCTGAACATAATAATGTTTTCATGAGCCTAGCGCCAAGTAAACATCGCCAGAAAATAGTAATTAGAGTTCTCTGTGAAGGAGTCCAGAGATATATTACCTCTATGCCTATCACTGCGCGCCGCCGAGCAGCATTTCTATGTTCCAACTTGAAGGGTGGCATACCCATCAAACTGCGGGGTAATTGCGCAACACTCTTATAATGACAATTGATTGATTGATTTGGATTTGGTGCACATAATAAAGAGTATTCGATTCTATTAATCTACGAGGTAATGGATTCGAAATATCATTCAAAGCTCTCGAATTGTGATTCAGACTGTGATACGCAATTAGCGTGCTGGAACCTATCCTAGTGTAACCTACGTACAGGCAGAGGAGATATGTCTGGTTGGCCTCTGGAATGGCAACGCATCTGCGCATGTAGGGGTTACCATTGAACATTAGGTAGTCCATTGACTTGTTTGCCATCTAATCACATAAAAATACGTATTTTTTCCTGAGTCATCGTGGTTACCAACCAGCTCTGGGCTCGCGTGGTGGACTACGGCCCGCTGTCTCTCATATATGTAGATATGGCCTGTGTCCCAGCACTGTGAACATTAAAAAAAGGCTAATTATGCTTATCCATACACATGGCAAGGTGGCCCTTTTACAACAGTTCCAATTTACTTCGTGGGATACTCCTTTGGACAGTTAATAAATTCACATAATGATTAGATGGACATATGAATGTTCACACTGCTGGTGTACCTGCGAAGACGACACAAATACGTATTATAATCATTTCCCTTCCATATAAAGCGATTCATTAAACATCTAAAGTTACTAGATCAAAGACAGCAATATAGAAGGCATCACGATAGAAGTCATTATATATTTTAACATTTTACTTACCTACATATCTATAATGTACAACAAAAGTCATCATCATCATCATCTGCCGAGCCTTTTCCCAACTATGTTAGGGTTGGCTTCCAGTCTAACCAGATGTAGCTGAATACCAGTATTTTACATGGAGCGACTGCCTATCTGACCTCCACAACCCAGTTACTGGATAATACGATACCCCTTGGTAAGACTGGTTGTCAGACTTTCGGGCATCTGACGACCCGTAACGACTGTCAAAGTTCCACGAATGACAGCCGGGCCCAACGGCTTAACGTGCTTTCCGAGGCACGGAGGGGTCACGGTATGTAAAGATACAACAAAACTGTACGAGGAAAAGTTCGTATAGGTACTTCGTATTGATAAATTATATTGTATTACTGTAAGTTGGTTGTAAAAAGACACTTTATTATAACGTCAAATGAAATAATAACACATATTAAACTAGATGCGGTAGGTATTCTGTAGCTTTTTCTGTAAATACACGGAACCCTATGTGTTTTTTTATGTCTACAGCGTGTATCTGAAAGGTGTCGTCTTTAAGGGTTTGGTACAGACCATAAAACTGACCAACTTTCTCCATGGGACCAACATCGTTATCGAGAAAAAAGTATGGGCCACTAAGGGCCAGTAGAATTTTTTTTCACAATTACGATATTATGACGAGGTCCGCATACTTTGTGAGTTTGAGCTCATTGAGTGCAAATACAACCAGCCTACTAATGTATTTTAGTGTAAGTACCTACATATTGGTCGATCCATTTATGATTATCTAGCAGCGTCCCGCGGTTTCACCCGCATAAGTGTCGATCTCGTTCGAAAGACACGTGGCGCCATCTATTATCATAATAACGTTATTGTTGTTTTTCTCGGGAACAGCACTTTTTTTTCGGGACGAAAGGTACCCTATGTCTGTTTCTGTACACCTGGCAACGTATATGCAAAACTTGAGGATGATCGGGTCAGTGGTTTAGTTGTGAAAAGGTAACAAACAAACAAACATACTTTCGCATTTATAATATTAGTATATTATATTTATACAAGTCATATATCCTAACTAATATTATAAAAATATTCAACACAGGATTAACCCGCAAAATGAGCATGTTAACAAAATTTTCCTGTTTTAATAACATCATAGTAACCTACTTCATCACAATAATGCCATTGAATCCAAACACTACATTATTTAAATTATTTATTTTGTACGGAGCGCTTAGTATATTCTGTTTTTCCTCCATTATGTATAACACATCTATATATAACAAAACAGGTATCCGACGTTTAATAATGTGTGTATGTAATGCATGCTTCGTTAGGTAATAATAATTAATGACTTGCTTATCGTACGGATTGAGCATCTTAGAATAGTAATGTACTACTCTACAATATAGTATGGTAATTATCTTCTAGGTGCGATCGTTATTATTGTGCTCAAGAAACAAAACTTCGCTACTGCGTGCTAAAAGCTCTCGTGCATAGCTATAGTGTGTTTCCTGTATACCTAACTCAGTGTATTGGTACAAAATATGTATTTTGTTACTGTATCTGATGTTTGACAATAGTTGGTGATTGTCAAACGCCATACTTCCATAATTTAGCTTATTGTGTGTTAGGTTAAACGAGGGGAGGGGGTCGTCAGAAGCCCGAAAGTCTGACAACCAGTCTTACCAAGGGGTATCGTATTACCCAGAAAATAGGTTGTGGAGGTAAGATAGGCAGTCGGTCCACGTAAAATACTGGTATTCAGCTGCAGCCGATTAGACTGGAAGCCGACCCCAACATAGTTGGGAGAAAGGCTAGATAGATGATGATGAGGTTAAACGAGGGAAATACTTTGAGAGAGTGTAGTAGATACCCAAGAAAAGGAACAGCTTTTACCATGGAACCACTCTGACATACCAGCTGCCCCCTACATTTTGATCGTATGTGGTAGCTGTCACGTCCTGCTGCGGTGGCGAGCACTGCTGTAGTGCCACCACTGCTGTAGTGCCACCTCTGCTGTAGTGCCACCACTGCTGTAATGCCACCACTGTTGTAGTGCCACCACTGCTGTAGTGCCACCACTGCTGTAGTGCCACCGGCCACACGTGTTGAAAGAATCCATACAAAACATGAAAAAGCACGTGAACTGTTTGTAGCTGGGCCCCCGGTGGCTGTGGCCGGCCACACGTTTGCACCTAGCCTTAGTCTCAAACGGAATCATAAAAATATTATTAAAACAGCTGTAGAGCATATTACGACAGAGTTTGTCTAAACAAGCTGTAAGCTGTAAGCAGCATTATTGTGATTCGTTTGAAAAGGCACCGGTGTAGTGACATCGGTTTCATTTATCTAAATATAAATACAAAAGAAATAATATCCAAGGATATCTTTAAATATATTCGCCATCTTAGGTATGTGAATTCTAACAAGAAAAACTGATAACAAAACTTTTTCTAGAAGTTAATGAGAAACTTGGTCGGCCCCTACACCTACAATAAGTTTGCATTTGCACAATATGATTGAACCAGCCCTGGCACTCAAACTATCCCTAAGATCCTATACGACCAATTATATTGCACAATATCACGAAATGCGCGATGTTTTTGACCGCCTAGATTGAACAAAAGTTTGAGCGAGTTTAATTTTATTGCACCATATTTTTTATTGCAACTTGTAGGATCAGTATTGCGCAATATTTATAAGCCAGGCTGGAAGCCTTGGAATACTAGGCAAGTCTTGCTCACGCGAAATCATTGACGCTTTTGAGCCGTCAATGTTATTGCTGGTCCTGCTGTTAGAGCTGCTGAAGATTGTAACACTATCTTTGCATTGTATAAACTTAATTTCCTTTGTATTGTATAATTAAATTCAACATTAATGATGTAACTAATATTTTTGTAAAAATATAATTTAAAAGAGTGTCCATGGTGTTTCTTGTTTCTCAATAAAAATATTGCGCAATGTTATTTTAGCCGAAGCGCCCGCCTTATTTTCAGGCAATAGCATTGACGGCCCATAAGTTTTAATGTTTTCTCGAGAGCAAGACCCGCGTAATACTTATCCTGCACGGTACAATAAAATAGAGTGCAATAAAAATTAAACTTGCTGAAACTTTTGTTCAATCATTGCGCAATTTTCAATAGTACCTAACCCTAAGCCCTAAACGGTCCAAAACATTACGCAATTCGTGATATTGTGCAATATAATTGTAGCCTTATGTAAAAAAAATACTCATAACGGTGCACATGAATTTCAACAGTAAAAGTCACATTGTACTCATAATCATCATCATGTCAGTCGAAAGACGTCACACGATCGATTGCAAAATCGATCAAAAAGCACAAGCTTTTCGCATCCAGCGGATTCTTGCGGCCTTCACCAGGTCATCGGTCCATTCTTTCGGTCGCGGTCGCCACTCCAGAACCTTTCAGCCCCATCGGCCATCTGTTACGCGAGCCACTGCTCCCGAGGAATTGATAAACTTAAGTGGGCACATTTGCCCACTTAAGTTTAGCAATTCCTCGGGATGTGTCGGCTACCTTGGTTCTCCTACGGATCGCGTTCATTTCTGATTTTATCACGTAATGAAACTCATTATTACAAACAAGTTTTATAATGGGACCAACCATGAAATCACAAAATAATTTAACTGCTCCATATGTTCAGTTCATCGACCGACAGGAATAAGCTGAAGACCAAGAGCATAAAAATCATCTAAATAAACGCTAACTCTGCTTATCCCTAGGTTAGACAGAGGTGTGAATATACCTGACACGTGTACCTACCTATTATTAATGTGAGTCGCAGCACCCACATCTCTGACATGTAGTTAATTATGCAATGCCAGTTGTTGCATAATGTTTCTGCGCCATTAACTCTAGTTTATTATGGCAACAGATCCTTCTTATTTTTTATTACCAACGTAAGATACCATTAGGTTTTCTCAGTTTCTGATGAAAAGTTGTGATAGGTGAATGCATTTGCCATATTTTTAGTCTGATAAACCGTAACATGAGGTACAGATTGTTCGCCGTGTCTGGGAGTCGAACCGTCGTTCGAGCTCAGTCTCCTGTTCCTCGTACACTCTCTGCGCTCAACGGTACCTATCATGGACGCTTTTTTTTTTTTTAGTTTGGGAAATCATCAAATGACCCCACCCGCTCTGGGTGGAGCGGAAGGGAGTGTCAGACTCTTACTGACTAAAACCCACCCGTGATCCTTCCTTCGCCCTTTATGTTCCGAGCCAGCGGTAACCCTTTCGGACAATCCCGCTGAATCATGGACGCTTAGATCTTGTCAGTATGTTTGGACTTTTGTGAGATAAACATAGTTATGACTGTCGAGAAGTTGTATAAATATTATACATAGTTTTTATCGTTTTATGTTTTAAAAAAGGTTGTTTTTAAAGTATGACCAACTATCTGATGCAAGAAAAGGAATATCAGTCGATGGTAGAATCTACCTACATTTTTATTTTGTCTAATCAACAAAGCAATAATGTGAGCAAACTCAAACAATTTATTTCAATTTTACCATTTACAAGCACTTTTGAGCTGTCAAGGAACCGTTCAGAAAGATGAAGCTAGTTGCCCATTCCAAAGCGTCGTACGTTCCTACGGAGAAGAACGGTCAAGAAACTCCAAAGACACACTTTTAAAATCAAAATATTAAAATATTGGTTACATTATTCATCATGTACAGACGCCAGCACATCAAGCTACCCGAAACTGTCAAATTTTCCCAATCGACTTTGAACCTTAGACTTTAGCGATAAAGTTGAAAATCTATTAAAGAAATATGACCGATTGTAGGTAGCTTGATGTGCTGGCGTCTGTACAAATGATACATATTGAATATAAATTCAAATCAATGTATCAATCACCCTAGGGTATCTATTACGTGACCACTTTTATCAAACGGACTTTATAATTTATCTACAAACAAATGAAAGCATTAAGGCTCCTACACACAGGCGCGACGCGACATGCGACACAAAGGCACCGCAAGTCGCGCGACGAGCGGTGCCTTTGTGTCGCGTGTCGCGTCGCGCCTGTGTGTACGAGCCTTTATAAGGAGGCAAGTATTTGTGAGTTTATATACAGGGGATAATCTTCGGAACTACTGATCCGCACGCTAATTGCACACTATCAATCACAATCTGAACCATTTTGAAGGATATTGCTAATCAATCACACTATTACTATAAAGGAGAAAGTTTTTGAGTGTGTGTGTTTATATGCTTGTTACTTCTTCACGCTCAAACGGCTTGATCAATTTTGATAAAATTTTGTATGGAGGTATCTGACACCCTGGATTAACATATAGGTTTCTTTTAAGGCTCGTACACACAGGTGCGACGCGACACGCGACACAAAGGCACCGCAAGTCGCGCAACGAGCGGTGCCTTTGTGTCGCGCGCGATTCGCGTCGCACGTCGCGCCTGTTTGCAGAAGCCTTTATCCCGAAATTCCTGCGGGATCGCCACTTATTCGGGTGAAACCGCGGGGCAGCTAGTTGCTTCATATGTTAGATAAAATTGTCTGCTCGACAACGTAAATAACTGAACTGAACTGATGAATGTTGAACTGTCAAAATGAAAGCCAACGCTATTGTTAGTGTGTTACGCAATTACCCCGCCGATTCCGAAAATTCACTAATGGGAACATATAGCACTACCGAGTGTCATACGATATACAGTATGTTAACTAACAGAGGGCGTTCCCGTTAACCCGCAATAGTATAGCATCCATACATGCTAAAAAAAATATTACCATTCGAAAATAAAATGTTTTTATTTTTTTTATATTAAAATATTCACTAAAAATCGTAAATTGACACTCTATTTATTTAATTAATTCTAATTTATTTAATTAAATAAATTCCGACATTGCTGTCCTTCAAGTAGGTACGCGTGTACAGAGTGTTTCTTTAACGTATCAATTTACGATTTTTAGTGAATATTTTAATATAAAAAAAAATAAAAACATTTTATTTTCGAATGGTAATATTTTTTTTAGCATGTATGGATGCTATACTATTGCGGGTTAACGGGAACGCCCTCTGTTAGTTAACATACTGTATTTTATGTTATAGGTAATAATATCTAGTCGCGGGCAGATTCCACCGGCGTTAATAATTGCAATCAATCAAATCAAAAATAAAACACAAAATAGAATACAGATAATGTAACTTTGGGAACAAAAACAATGTAGATACCTATCTACATACTGTGTATCACAACAATGCTACGTGCTAAAATGTAAGGCTACCTGTCCGTACGCTAAAAGGTAAAAAATGCTCGGTCCTAAACAAGTTTGCCTCGTACGGTCGTACCTATACCGGTAAGACCTGCACTCAACCAAGGTCACGGTCACTCCGCCTGCATCACATTCACCCACATTTTTGGGCACTTTTATTATAAGCATACATATATACACATAATTGGAGGGAGCAGAGTATGGTCAGCAACATATTACATTATGCAAGAAGTAAACGCCTTTGACTTACGCCAGAAGTAGGCTTTGCAGATAAGATAAGATATTTTGCAAATATGGGTACAAAATACGCGTGACTTAAAAAAAATAATAATTCAAATTATTTATTAGTCACAATTTGTACAAGGATAGAATAGACGTGACCCCCAAACTAGGCATTTGCCTGTATCTTGGGAGTCAATGTTGCGACATTTTCAAAGTGGTACATAGTGCATAGTGATTATTGCAAGACAGGAAAAGAGAAACTAAAATATAACTAATCTAAAATCATATTAAAATAAAATAAAAAATAATAAAAATTAAAAATACGCTTTGAATATAATAGCCATCAGCGTGAGATCAAATTAAGCAAAATAAAATCAACAGTGTGATGTCAATTAAATAGCGATTATTGTATAGAGATTATTGCAAGACAGGAAAACAAAAACAAAAATTTAACTAAACTAAAATCAATTAAGTTAAAATAATATAATATAAAAATAAAAAACTTAGAATATACATTGCCATCAGCGTGAGATCAATTAAATAATAAGTCGTAATACCGAAACTAACAAGATATAAATCAACAAAAATCTAATCAATATAAATCAATTTTACAAAATAAAGTGTAGACTGTAAGTGTGAGTATGTGTTAGGGTGTGTGTGTGTGTGTTGTGGACGTCAGCGAGAACGTAGGAGTACATTTAAGGCTCGTACACACAGGCGCGACGCGACACGCGACACAAAGGCACCGCAAGTCACGCAACGAGCGGTGCCTTTGTGTCGCGCGCGATTCGCGTCGCGCGTCGCGCCTGTTTGCAGGAGCCTTTAGTCCGTTTAATGTTGCATACCTAAGTAGGTATAAATTATATTTTTCTGTTTCGTCGTAGGAGAGAGTATTTAATATATTAGCAACAGCCTGTAGAAGGCATGCAAAGTACAAAATACTCTAGAGATGCTAAGGGTACATAATATTAAAGATAAACAATGTCAATCTAACGATTGAATAACTAGAATTCCAATTTAATTATGAAGCAAGTACTTCAATAAGTATTTGTGTTATACACAATTCTCCTGCAGTCAACTTATTTCGTATTGGAATTAAATTAATATTAATAAAATAAAAATAAAATGTTATATTTTTCTAATTTCTAATCACTATAAAAAGTAATAGACTGTACGCTATGACGGCTTTTGGGGGAGGCCTATGTTCTGCAGAGAATTTCGTTTGTTATTCTATCTTCTTGGCGGTAGAATCAGCTATTCGACGCCTTTTTACTGGTAAATTGCCGTAATATTGGTTTTAAAAACAATAATTGCAGTTATGCATTTCCTTAGCGGTGGGACAAATTGACACAAAGGCTGAAAATAAATGATTGTAATTAGCTTCAAGAACAGTTTATCATTTGTTCTTTTACTAACTATACAATCGAGTTTCTCACAAAAAAGCAGTTTTAGGTATTCAATGACGAAATAATTTGAGACGAATTAATTTTTTTATTATACCTAACATTAAACTTTTCAAAGAATTCAATCAAACATCAAATCAAAAAATTAAATTATTATTACAGAAAGACCGTTTATTATGTGGACTTTTAAAATTTTTCGCTGAATCTAAAATATTGTTAAATATAATTTATTTAACAATATTTTAGATCCAAATGCTCTGTGAGAAATGAACACGAACATGTCTGAACATGTTCATGCGGAACATTCTTGACAACATTATACCTAATTTGTTGCAGGCTAAGCAGATGATGATGATGATTTGGCTCCTTTGCCGTCTCTTGTTTCGCCACAAATTACATGGGAAGCATAAAGGTGTAAAGACGCGTCCTAATATAAGAGATCACCGCGCGAGACGACGGAAAACGGAAAGTGCGACGACGACCGAACAAAATGATCGCAAGTTTCGATTGTTTTCTATTAGGAGAAGGGGTAAAACATAACAAGACTAACAGCAAACTACACCTTTCCTAGATCATCTCCTATGCGGCTGCCGGCTGGGATGAAATGTTTTTGAGTACTTACGTCTTGCAGTAGATCTTTTTGTCACAGAAAACCACAACAATATAAACGCAATTTAGTTGCTACATAACGCCTGTAATCCCCGAAGGGTTGAGCAGAAATGTCCCTACCTATGGTATACCTACATTTCGCCAGTTAAGTTTTCCCAGTCCCATGGGGTCAAGCCTAGTGCCATTACAAAAAAAAATACAAATACAAACTCCAGGCCTCTACCGAGGAATTCCTGATGAATAAACCCAATGACACTTTTTACGACCTGGGAATCGAAACCAGGACCTCATGCTCAGCAGTAGCCCTTGCGACCACTAGACCAGGGAGGCCGTCTCAGTTTAATGGATATACAGTGTGTTAGGTTAAACGAGGGACATATTTTAAGGGAGTGTAGTACTCATGAAAATGAACAACTTTTAATATGGGCCTGACTCAAAAATATGAAAAAAAAAAACAGCTGTTCCCCACATTTTGTCCAGTTATGCGAACAGAAATGTATAGAGTGGCTGGTTTTATTTTCTCAATTTCAATGTTGGTTTCTTAGTAAAAGTTCTTCATTTTTATGAGTACTACACTCCCTTAAAGTATGTCCCTCGTTTAACCTAACACACTGTATAATAGTGTGAACCGAAATTATTAAGAATAAACTACTTGACATTCACTGCTCCTATCAATACCAAGGTATGAACAATGATTGCATGTTATTTGTATTCAAGTCATAAATCAATGCGAACGCGCCGATGCCGCTGCTTGTTCAACGGCTTCGTCGTAACAGCTGAATCATGGTGTTTCCGATTAGTGTCTGACCGAGGTATCACCTTGATGTGACAGGAAGAAGCCTTGGGTTACCTTCCAGTAAAAGTAAGGTTATTGGTTGGAAACTACTAAAAGCACCCTTTAAAATGAGCTTAAGGACGAATCTACCATTCATTTTCTAAACTGAGATAAGGACAACCACCCTGAAACGCATACGTACCCGCGTCCGATAGCCCTCTGAAAACCAACATAGGCAGTTTATGCAACAAATTTCCTAAAACACACTAATTACTCTAGTAGCAACTACTATGCTTCTCCTGTGCTGCTGAGGAGTTTGTTGCGCCACTTCACCTTCCCAGCGAAAGCACTAGGAAGTGGTGAAGGGCGGGCGATTTGGGGGACCGTCTTTTGTAATTTTGACGTTCGAAAAGTGCTGATTCTCAGCCTAATTTGAATAAAAGAATTTTTATTTTGATTCAACCTGTTCGTAGAGAAATATTTATTTTACATAGTTATCCAAGAGTTCACATGAATACAATGTTAATGTGCACATTGCTAGTAAACATGATTAATAAACAATTGTTTTTCTCGTTGCACTTGATTTCAATACTGACATAATTATTATAGTCCAACACCATAAAGCTATTAGGTACCCTTGGTACACTAGGTATACCATATTATAGTGTAGGTACAGTGCGTGCCACGTAAGAAGAGACTTGACCCCGCCTCCCCCGCCTCTTTCCACCGCCCCTATGACGTCCGGTCCCGTCCCGCACTCAGACCTCATACCGCTAAAGATACCTAAAATCGTGTTCTGCGCATCTCAGACCGCGTGGTGTGTCAAGTCTCTTCTTACGTGGCACGCACTGTACGCATGACGACATTTATCAACCTATACAATTCCAGTATAGATTAATAATAATAAAATAATATAGAACTTCATCATCATCATCATCATTTCAGCCGAAAGACGTCCACTGCTGGACATAGGCCTCCCCCAAGCACCTCCACTTCGACCGGTTCTGTGCTTCTCGCATCCAACGGGTTCCTGCGGCCTTCACAAGGTCGTCGGACCACCTTGTTGGAGGCCTTCCTACGCTACGTCTTCCGATATAGAACTTAGTAGTAGTAGATTAGCTGACTTCGCATTGTACGAAAAATCTATACAATACGATGTCAGCTAAAACTGGAAATTTATAGCTTGATATGTCGCTTGCGGTGTGTACTAGGAAAGTAACGTTACACATACACCTAATGAATGTATGTATAGATACACTGAAGCTGTCAAACGCTTCACTCAAGTGAATATTTAGTTTTGTGTTCCACGTTCACACAACACCGACAAAATTATATAGGAATGAAAGTTCATCTGCTCCTTTCATTTCATTTTTCGATCATTCGGTAAGCGAGTGACAGATTCCGAATGCCGAAATACTAAATCGTTACATCGGTTCACTAATGATTTCATATTTCCCTTTTTGTAAATCTGTGTTCAGACAAGTTCAGCAAGAACAAAAACTGAAATCTAAAAGCTAGTTTCCACGTCTCGAGTTTTCTTCTTCCATTCACCCCTGCCAACCGTCGCGATATCATTCACTCCCTAATCCTTCATATCATTCCTTACACAATCCATTTTTTCCTAGCCTTCCTATCCCTCTCAGTCCATCAATATTTATATTCATCAGTTCATCACTCGATTAGTCACAAGCGTTTTTCCATGTGACTTAAGTATAATTTAAATTTTTGGTCCACAAAAGTATGTGTACGAATCAGGCTTGCACAAAACCTCATGGTTTCAATTCAACACTTTTTATACTTGTTGTTCACTTCCACTAAGCATATAAATATTCACTATCCTAGTTAATGATTGGATAATTATGAAGTGTTGCCAGCTCGCGGCTATTATTAAGTGTTATTAAGATGACCTGTTATGTATATTATGTACTTTATATACACATAACTGTATATAGATGCAGCAGGTATGTTATGTAAGCGTAATGGGCGTCATGGTGTGTCGTTTAAGTTGTTTGTGAATAACAAAAGTTGAGGTAGGTCGGTTTTTAGATGGCTGGTGTCACCATAAGGTGCTACCAAACACATTGTAAGAATTGGGACGACCTTTGCCCAGCAGTGGGAATTAGATAAACTAAAACATGTAACCGTTGTTATACATTACTAAAGGCAGTAGAGCATTAAATTCCACAAGCCCAAAAGCAGACAAAGTATTAGAAATTGTGTAACTTTGTGCAAACAAAAAGTTTGTTACGACGCGACGTTAGCAAAGCATACTTACCTACTTTACTGAAAGTATGACGATTAAACAAGATATTTCCTATCTACATCTACACCATAGAGCTAGCTCTACTGTTCATATTTTTACTAAGCCCGCAGCCAGCCAATCGCAGCACACGAATGAAGTACCTCCACGTGATCCATTCAGTTACAACGAGATTGCGCAACATTCCCGCACCATGCGTGCGCGCCGACCTGCTAGTGGAATGGAAAACCCTTTCTGAACGAATAACTGTCTTTGCTTCGTAGAAACTCCATTATCCTTCTACATCTCAAGGTCGACCAGATTACTCGGGAGTCTCTAAACTGACATTTTAGGGTCCCGTCGTCCGTTCAAAACGCAAAAATAAAACTGGAGGATCAATTTCTTTTTCCTCAAGAACCTATAAAAATCGGTTTGTTTATTATTTTATTTAAATTCCGTGCTTCTGCCATTGACAACACTTGTGTCACCAGTTAAAGGAGAGCGTACCTACCTTATGTCTTGACATAAGGTAGGTACGCTCTCCTTTAACTCAAATGTAATTTTTTTTAGGTGCAGGGTAAACCGACGAGGAAACCGGCATGTCCTAGAACTAAACATTCAAAGACATGTGACAACTACCTACGCACACGAGAGGCCCGCGTGGTGGATTACAGCCCACTCCCGCTAACGGAGAGGAAGCCTTTGTCCCAGCAGTGAGCACATTGTAGGCTGATTATGCACGGTCAAAGAAATCCCTTCAACAGTTGACTGAGTTCATTCATAATTTTTTAGACAATTGAAAAATCTTTGAAGCTTTATAGGACCTAACAGACGACGGAACCTACTCACCTCACGATGCGCTAGTCCTTTTTTTTGCTACAAAAAAGAACCGACAACTTTCATACGCGGGGATAGCCCGCGATTTATATTCAAGAATCGATGACCGTGACGACCTTGAATTACTGATCGTCTCCCTTTCGTTAAGAAGATCCCCAGAGGTACTCAATGACGGACTATAAGTACCTAGGTTTGTTATGTTTTCTCGCATGTAAAATCTGATTTAGATTGTACCGAGATAGCGTTGTAAGTGGGGCATCATACTTCATTATCTTCCCTAAAAAAAAACTGGCACTCCGGTAGTGCCGACAGAAGTGAAAACTTGAACAATTACGAGTGTATTTTGTGAATCGTCTTATAAACAAAACACGCGTGTTAAGGTGTGTTCCTTATTTTATAGGGTTTTTTGCAAATCAGGTATGATGACCAAAGTGACTGGTTTATTCTTCTCGTGAAAGGAATTTATTCAGATTTACAAATAAGCACACAGTTATATATCCGTGGTTCAGCGCCATCTCGTCGTTGTTGGATGAACTACGTAGTTAGTACGCGAGGCCCTCGTAGTTCTTCCCGATGTGCATAGATGGCGCTGTCCTCAACAACGCGCGTCTTAAGTTTTACGTCTGACGTTAGTACGCGAGGCCCTCGTAGTTCTTCCCGATGTGCATAGATGGCGCTGTCCTCAACAACGCGCGTCTTACGTTTTACGTCTGACGTTTTACGTCTTACGAATTTTCGATCAGGGTCACGTGACCTGACGCGAATTTAGAAGTTTTTACCCATTCCAAAAAAAGTACACAGCGCCGCTAAAGAAGTTTTCACTTCAAAAATTTTCTTCCGCTATCATCATAATCATTCAGGGTGGCGGGGACATCGACGCGCAAACTTCGAATTCAACACATGATTCTAAACACCCTAGCGTAGATTTACGTCGGTAAGAAAAAAAAAATCTGCTATTTCATAGAACAGTCCAATACCTGCGAGGTCAAAATGTATGGAACAGAAAATTTTTTACAGCTAACTTTTGAAGGAGTACAATTATTATACAATAAAAAATACACTCATTCAATGCATTTGACGCTAAGATCTCACGCTGACGGTAATGTTACGAGTATATTCGAAGTGTATTTTATTTTATTTTTTTTATTTTCATATGATTTTAGATTAGTTAAATTTTAGTTTCTCTTTCCTGTGTTGCAATAATCACTATGCACTATGTACCACTTAAATTTGAAAATGTCGCAACACTGACGCACGAGATACAGGCAAATGCCTAGTTTGGGGGTCACTATTCTTGTACAAATTGTTGCTAATAAAATAATTTGAATTTAAAACTCAATTATCTGAATATAACACCCTTCCTTAAAACATAATGCATTGGACGGGGGTGTCATGATTGCTACAGTGACATCTGTGACGAACTTTATTTATATTTTTTTAAACGTTGTCAAATGATTTGAGAATAAATATAATATCTTTAAACATTAACAGATGTGTTTTATTCATGAGGGCATGAATGATGTGCCGGTGATTTAAGACAAAGCTAACTTAAATGCACCGAAAATCACCACGATTGTAGTTGTCGATTTTATATAAATCTAAATTACAAGGACATAATTATTACGAGACTTTTCACCTTTACCTTGACTGACAACTTTACAACTGGTTTCTTGACGTGTCCATCCGCATTGCATGCAATTATTTGCTCCAAAAATAAGGTCCTATATGGAAAAGCATCAATTATCTTAATGAAGTAGTCTAATTGCCGCAGCTAAAATTTTATTAGTATCGGATTTTTTTGTTGTAGTTGCAATTTCCACTGGTGTAAATTGTAGGCGTGACTGATGTCGTCATGTTACAGGGACGTCCTTGACCTACGATGCGCATGTTAACCCAGTCTTCTTATGTCTTCCTTCCTTCTGTAACGTCACAGAGGAATTAGCCTCAAGTTTTCCCTCCCTGTTCAGTTTGTTGAACTTTGAAGCTGTCGTCAGGAGCCAAGTGTTCAAGTCTTATCCTCCTGATTATCCTGTTAGGTAATAACATTAGTTAATCATAATATAAGGTGGTGGTTGGTATAGTACCTACACGGCTGTAATGACACATCAAGGTTAGAAAGAGACGTCACACGGGTATGAGGGACAGAGACGGCGTTCTAAGCCGAACTTTCTCTAAAACTCGTGCCAAATTTTTTGCCGCGTAGGTAATGTACATTTTTTGCGGACCAGCTGGACAGTAAATTTGCTGGTCCAAAAAAGATTGACTAGACTTTGTTAGCCCAGTTGAGAAAACAACCAGAAGTGGGAGGTCACAGGCTAGATTAGAAGTAGGTACCTACATCATGGACACTAAAGATGAGCGAACTATGACGATGATGAAATTCAATTCAATTCAATTTATTTATTGCATCAAATATGGTAGGTACGTGAAGTTCTTATAATAAAATATTTAGTAACACACATTTGGCCAATATTTAGCATGCAATAGTACAAGTTTTTATATTTAAGATATTAATTGTTAGGTAACATTTTGTAAGTTTATGTATCTACTAAACAGTTAAATATATCTGTGCTTTATTGTATAAAATTTACAGGGACACTTTTGAAAGAACTCATCTATCGAATAAAAACATTCTTGTAACAACGACTTCGGCAACGCAACACTAAACTTATTGAAGGTGTTAAGTACTTAATTATGCGGAAGGACGACACTCGCCAATCAAAGTCGCTAGCCTGTTGCACACTGGTTTATTCTCATAAAATGTTTCCCCGGCGTGGGGAGGAGAGGGGCGCAGCCCGCTCACCTACCTAGCGCTCGCACACATATATAACATCCCTTCCCCTTAAGCTAGGCAATAATCTTATTCTAATTATCTTAAAAATCTACACTTAATCTATGTTCGGTCCGGTTGTTCATCATCGTCCTCATCGTCATCACTGGCGTATTGAGTCGCCGTTGGTGTCGAGAAGGCCGGACTAATTTCCTGCCGCCTGCGCCTGTGTGTTAGCGTCGTCGGCGGTGTCGCCGAAGTTCCCTGTTCGGGATCCGCTGCCGTTCCTCCTCCCTCTTCTGGCTGCGTGACGGGCTGAGGATGATTGCCGATATGCGTCGTTAAGTCGGGTATCACGTCTGGGTCCCAGTCCTGGTTGTCGTTTGATGATGATGTTTGTCTTGACCTTATTTGGTCAATATGCCTTGTGACTTCGCATCTCAAATGTGGCACGTATACCACATACATTATTTTGCCTTTTTTCTTTCTTATTATTCCTTGTATCCATTGGTATTTTTTATTATTTGTATTTTTCGTTATCCAAACTTTCTCGTTTTCTTTGAATTCTGGTCTTTGTCTTCCACGGTAGTATTTAGCCTGTAAGGACTGATTGCAAGCGACGGTCTGAGTTAGGTCTGTGGACGAAGGTGACGGCGGCGCCGCCGGGTTCAACAGATCCAGCCGCGAGCGCAACGCACGCCCGAATACTATCTCCGCGGGTGTTTTATCAGTGGTGCTATTTTTAGAGTTCCTGTAATCGAATAAAAATTTTGCAATTTTCCCTTGAATTATTTTTTTATTACAACCCTCCAAAATTATAGCCTTTAGCCCCTTTTTAACAATTTTCACGAAACTCTCGGCTTGCCCATTACTGGCTGGGTGATATACAGGTGATAGGACGTGTTCGATACCGTTTAGTTTACAAAAATCCCTAAATTCCAACGAAGTAAAAGATGTACCGTTGTCACTCACCAACGTGTGTGGAATCCCAAACCGCGACATAAAATCATTTAATTTAGTTATAACTGCCTTTGAATTATAAGTTGAGGACATATCGTAACATTCCACCCATTTGCTATACGCGTCAACAATAACTAAAAACATGTAATCGTGAAACGGGCCCAAGAAATCTATGTGAACTCGGTAAAAAGGATGCGGCGGCAATGGCCATGGCGCGAGAGGGGCATGCGGGGGCGCGGGGCGCAGCGCACAGCACACGCCACAAGCACCCGCTAACTGCTCTAGCGCCGCGTCTACGCCTGGAAACCACAGCCGCTTGCGAGCCTCTGCCTTCATCTTAACTATCCCGAAATGAGAACTATGTAATTCCCTACATACTCTTTCTTGCAATGTTGAGGGAATAACGACTTTATGTCCACGCATTACGATGTCCCTTTCGTAAGATAACTGTGTACGACAATTAAAAAATGGTTTTAAGCCTCCGTCATTAACTTTCCTGGGCCAGCCGTTTAAAATATAGTGCTTAATAGTAGCCAGGTGAGTATCGCGAGCCGTCTCGCGACGCATGTCGTTTAGTGTCACCGGTAGGTCCCCTTCCACTACAAAGTTGACATAGGTCGCGCGGTCCTCGCAGTCTGCGAGTTCGTCCGGTGCCTTAGTCCCGTTCTCTCCCCCGCTACCCCCGTACGCCCGCGATAAATAGTCCGCGCTGTTATGCTTGCTGCTGATATACTCAATGGTATAGTTATAAGCAGCTAGAAATATAGCGTATCTCTGTAGACGATTGGCGGACACTTCGGGAATGCCTTTGTGGGGCCCGAATATAGCTAACAGGGGTTTATGGTCTGTTCTTAGCACGAAGGGTTCCGACCGACCATATAGGTACTGATGATAACGTCTTACCCCAAAAATGATCGCTGTTGCTTCCTTTTGTATTTGTGCGTAATTTTTTTCAGCTGACGACAGCGTCCGGGAAGCGTATGATATTGGCCTTTCTAATCCTTCAGCACCTATTTGTGATAATACAGCTCCTAACCCCGTTGGTGACGCGTCTACAGTTAATATTAACTTAGCGTTCGGGTCGAAATGCGCTAATGTCTTATCGGATGCTAAAATGTTTTTTATTCGGACAAACGCGTCATCGTGATTACGGGTCCATTCCCACTTTGTATTTTTGTTTAGTAAATTATATAATGGACTAAGTACGGATGACGCGTCCGGCACAAAGTTCCGGTAATAATTAGTTAGACCCAAAAATGACTGCAACTGTGACACATTTGTTGGCTTAGGAGCTTGTAAAATAGCTTTGACTTTCTCTGGCGATTTCCTAACTCCATTTTTATCTATGACGTGACCTAAGTATGAAATTTCGTCTTTATAAAATTCGCATTTATTTTGCTGTACCGTTAATTCGGCATCGTCTAAACGTTGCAAAACCATGATGAGTCTCTGCCTATGCTGATCTTTATTTGTACCCGTTATTAAGATATCATCTAATAGAAATATTATTCCTTCAATACCCGATAGCAAACATTCCATTGCCCGCTGGAAAATGGCGGGTGCGCTGGCCAACCCAAATACTAATCGAGTGAAATTAAAAAGACCGCGGTGCGTATTAATGCAGGTTAACTTCTGTGATTCTTCATTTAAAATAAATTGGTTATATGCCATTGACAAATCAATTTTACTGAAGTGTATTCCTCCATGTAACTTGGCCAACAAATCGTGTACCGTCGGCAAGGGATACTGATCGATTATTAATTGTTTATTGATTGTTACTGAGTAATCTGCACATAACCTGATGCTACCATTTTTTTTCAAAACAGGCACAACTGGCGACGCGTATTCGGAGTGTTCCACTGGCTTTAGAATGCCTAGTGACAGTAATCGGTCGAGCTCTTTGTCTAACAGTTCTTTTAGCGCATAAGGTACCGGTCGTGCTTTACAATAAATCGGTTTAGCGTCGGATTTTAAATGTAAAGCAATTTTATGTTTGTTAAACGATCCGAGGTTGCCTGAAAAAACTTTAGGGAACATGTTAAGGAGTTGCTTGTCAATATTGGCATGGTTGGTAGACCCGCATAGCTCTTGCGCTTGGTCGAGCACGGCATGTACACGTGCAGGCGCCAACTCAAGGTCGAACTCACGAATGAAGTCGCGACCAAGCAGCGGTGGTCCGCCTGCGCGAACTACGTACACATTCATAGTATGCGTTCGGCCCTGATACGATACCGGCAAATAAACAACTCCGATCGTTTCAATATTTTCCCCCGTATAACTAAATAACTTTTTGTTGGTGACTGACAATGGTAATCGTTTAAAATTCGAGTTGTATGTTTTCTCTGAGATGACGCTTACTGCTGACCCACTATCGATTTCGAACTCTAAAGCTAGACCACTGATTGTTACACGCTCCGTCATAGGTTTCCCTTTCACGCACCGAATATTGTAAAAACACTCACCGTCGTCGCCTCCGCCGTCCACAGATCCTTCCTGCACGAACTTTACTTTGCCCTCGTTTGGACACATTTTTCGCAAGTGGCCCTTATTTCCGCACTTTTTACATTTATAACTTTTATAACGACACTGATTTTCTTTGTGATTAGTGAACCCACAAACACTGCACTTTTCCTTTTTGGTAATGTTGAAGACGCCGTCCGGGGCCGCTGCGCCGATGCCGCTAGAGCCCGACGCTGCCAGCGACGAGGCATCGCGTGCGCAGCGCATGCTTTCTGCCAAGTCGATGGCCTTTGCAAGGGTCAGCTCCCGCTGATCCTGCATGAAAAGTTTGTCCCGCTCTCGTCCTGCCGCCATGCCCATGATAAATTTGTCTAGCAAAGCCTCCTCCAAATTCTTAAATGCACAGTGAGTCGCTAATCCTCTTATCCTGGCCGCCCATTGAGTGTGCGTTTCTCCTGGTCGTTGTGATGCTGAATAGAAGATTGACTTCTCTGCAAACCCGAACCTTTTTGGTGTGAAGTGTTCGTCGAGGAGTGTTACTATTGCCTCGTAATCTATTTCTTCCACCTTGTTGGGTAACGCCAGGTCACTAGCAAGCTTGAACGTTGATTCACATAATGACGTTAATAATATCGCCCTCCGTTTGATTGTTGCTTTGTCCGTTACTGATGTTATGTCGTTAGCGATAAACCACTGATTTAATCGCGACTTGTAACTATTCCACTCTTGCGACTGGTGGTCAAATGTGGAAAGAACGCCATAAGTCGCTCCCGTAAACATTTTCCTTTACTATTATAAAAGTGAGTCCGCTCGTCGCCACGTGTTAAGTACTTAATTATGCGGAAGGACGACACTCGCCAATCAAAGTCGCTAGCCTGTTGCACACTGGTTTATTCTCATAAAATGTTTCCCCGGCGTGGGGAGGAGAGGGGCGCAGCCCGCTCACCTACCTAGCGCTCGCACACATATATAACAGAAGGGTAGTTGAGTAATTGACCTAGGCAAAGCATACAACATAGAAAACAGTGTGTCGACGATTTTTCTCCCATCCTCCATTTTGTTCATAAAGCAGTAAAGGGTTGTTTTGATAGACGGATTGATGATCGCTATTCACAGACTGGACGACACTGATGTTCTGCCTCGATTATATCCCATTTTTTACCTAAATACGTGGCCTGGCTCTTAAGGATAAGCTTCACGTGATTACAAACAGGAACGTTTCAGGAAAACCTAAAAAGCGCAGTGGCGGTTTCCATATAACAATGAAACTTACCTACGTATGGCCGATTGTAGCAAAGTGCCTACGTTACACTTATTTCAGGTATTTCCGTTAATTATGCCTATATATAGTAATTGCAGTGTGTTGTTCTTTGAATTTAACCTTTGTATCATTATTCATTGTATGTATGGAACGACTGTAGCTAGCGCTACACGAGTATTCTGTTATTTAACGCGTTCCTTCTTGAAATTACCATTTTTGGAACGAAGTTCTTTGATGCAGCTCACGGTAGGAGTAAACTGGTAGAAATCGTCACGTAACGAAAAAGCGTTACGTATAGCTCACACTCTCAAACTATCTCTCAGATAGAGAGATAGTTTTCATGGTTTTGGCCGATAATGAGGTCAAAATGTAAATTCAAGATGGCTGCAAACATTATAAAATATTTCATCATGGTTGTCGTTTTTATAGTTTTGGAGCGTGCTAAAGCAAATAATGAGGTCAAAATATAAATTCAAGATGGCTGATCTTGGAGTTTCATTTTGAACTTCATTCTTGACATGGGTTCCCCGGCCCCACACATGTGTTTTTTTTTTGTTTGTAAACTGGTTGGCAAGCATGCTGAGGGCCCATGAGGAAAGTACACTTGAAACAGAACATCGAACGTATGATACAAACTATACCAACTCGTTACTACGCCGTACGGCATTTCATACAAACTTTCAAGCCCTTGTTTTTCGAAATGAATAAACCGATTTTAATGAAACTTCATACGCATAAGCAGGATATAAAGGTCTAAAAAGTTATTTAAGAACATTTACAGTACCCAAAGGGTAAAAACCAATTAGTAAGAGTCCACTGTCCGTCTGTCACCAGGCTGTATCTTATGAATCGTGATAGCTAGACAGTTGAAATTTTTACAGATGATGTATTTCTGTTGCCGCTCTATAACAATAAATACTAAAAACAGAATAAAATAAATATTTAAGAGGGGCTCTCATACAACAAACGTGTTTTTTTCCGCGTTTTTGCCTTGTGGTACGGAACCCTTCGTGTGCGAGTTCGACTCGCTGACCCACTTTGTGTTTATTCTCATTGTTGCTGGCTACTGCGATTCTGGCGTCCATAGGCATATTTGAATCGTAACGATTCATAAACATATAAGCAATGCAGACAATTTACAACCCTAAGTCTTTAGATTTGAGCTTTTGTAAAAATACTCGTAGCAGTTGTTGTTTCTGCCGCCCATAGGAAGAAGGCGTGAGTTTATGTGTATGTTAACTTACACTCATACATACGTACTTGAATTAGACCATTTGCCCCACTAGGTACCCATTGATTTCTAAACCAAGCATGTTTGTTCAATTTTAATCAGAAATCACCTAACAAAAATAACCCATGGATATATTTTTAAACGGCTGATAAGTAGTAGATATCAGTTGACTGACAGTTACCTGTTAACTGCTAACAATGTGGTTATGGTGCAATAAATATTACCATGTACAACAATAGCTATTTATGGGGAAATTATCACGTGTTGCGTCATCAGTCACAAGCAAGCACCATGTGATGGGTGATTGTGTTAATTAGTAGGTACTGCGGTCGAATAATCGTGGTGGTCGCTTTTAGCTGGACTTCATTATTATTTATTGTTATTATATATACGTACGTTTGTACATATATACCGTGCTTTAACTGAACTATATTATGTGATGTCTTAAGCTAGTTGATACAACTATTGAAAAAAAAATTCTGACCCTTTTGCAATCCATACTAATAGTGTGTCTGTCTGTCTGTTGCCTCTTCAACCGATTTAGATGAAATTTGGTACAGAGATAGTTTGAGTCCCGGGAAAGGACATAGGATAGTTTTTATTCCCGATATTCCCACGGAATCGAAACTTACGCGGGTGAAACCGCAGGGCGTTGCTAGTCAGAAATAACTGAGATCATTTCGACTTTTTCTGTTAGTTCCACTATTTCTACAAAGAAAGCAACTTCGAAAGCGCCTGTAATCTTCAAAAATATATTGTTATATATTTTTGAAGATTACATTAGATTTTATTACGTGGGCGTGTTCGCCCACGTTCATTCATCAGAAACCAAATCCCATAAACACGCATAAAAACGAGTGTCATTTCAATTTACTTGTCTCTAATCTTCGACTTATTCAAAGCCTAAATAATTAGAGCTCTGTCACGACGGGTTGTTACTCGTCAGAGACATGTGGGGAGCAAACCAACACAGATCGAAAACACATACAATAAGATTCCGACCAATTGCGAACCTCCTCCTTTTTACCTGACTGCGCCAGAAGGAGGGTTATGTTTTTCGAGTGTCATCATCATCATCATCATCTGCCTAGCCTTTTCCCAACTATGTTAGGGTCGGCTTCCAGTCTAACCGGATGCAGCTGAATACCAGCATTTTACATGGAGCGACTGCCTATCTGACCTCCACAACCCAGTTACTGGGTAATACGATACTCCTTGGTAAGACTGGTTGTCAGACTTTCGGGCTATGTTTTTCGAGTATATATATTTCTTTGGCACGCTCTGTATCCTAAACGGCTTGTTTAGAAGTCGGTTAAAAAGGCTAGAACACCCGATATAAAAAGGGGTTAGCAGAAGTGTTGGAACAACACTTCTGCTAACCCCTTTTTATATCGCCATAACGTTTATTTAGCTCGCGCCATATAAACTTACTTCACCACAAAAACACCACTTTATAGTCATTTAAGTATCGCTAGATGACCACATAAGGATACTAAATCGTTATAGAAATGACCAATTTCCATTCTGGTCATAACTTCAGTGCGTAATGAAAATATATAGTGTTGGTCTTCTGCCAAGTACCTAAGTTGACGGACTAACAAGCATGCTAACTTATTTCACTTTATTATACAGGTGCCTAGAACCAAAGATTCGAAAACATGTGACATCTACCAACCCGCACTGGGCCCGCGTGGTAGATTATAGCCCACTCCCTCTCGATAAGAGGAGTCCTGTGTCCCAACAGTGGGAGCATCATAGGCTGATTATGACATGATCATGCTATACAGGTCTGTGGATCCACTCATTAATACAACAAATCTAGTCGAAGCACTCCACGAATGTTTCAATAATAGCGAAAATTGGATATTGGGGTTCTAGGTTAGCGGGCAGGCGAACAGAGATAAGTACCTCGCGTCTAGCTCATTTGTATCTGTTACACAATGGTTCGCGGTAGAAAATAAGCTTCTCTCTTATCAATCAAAACTATGCCTTTTGCAGTTTTCTGCTGAACATATTTAACCAGACCTAACCAACCATCAGATACATGTGTGCACTGTGCATGCCACATCACCCGCAGTAACACTCTCTAGACCAGTCTTTCTCAAAGTGGGCGATAACGCCCCCTTGTAGGCGCTGGAGGCCTAGAGGGGGGCGGTAAGGTACCCAAAATAAAACGGAGGGTGTTGAAGTGGTTTACGGGGGCGATGGCTGATTTGTAATTTCATCTAATTAATATTTTAAAATTTAGTGACATTAAAATCTACCTACTATCTACACAACATCGATTATTTAGTTCATATTTCTGCCCTGTTTGATTGTATAAAAACTAAAAATATTTAAGATAGCTTTCGTAGGATAGTCCGTGAACAATCAAGTTTGAACAAGTTTTTGTTAAATAACGCGATTTATGCAATCCTGTATCAATCAGCTGGTTCCAATGCCGATTGCTTATGAATCTATCATTTAAAGAGCTGTTTCGGATTTTATTCACTGCTTTGATGACATGTTGCAGTGATTGAAACAGTCTTTAACATAAATTTCTTGCAACCAAATGTCGATGAAGGACGCAATGTACTGCGAGCACATCTGGAATTTTGCTTTTGAAGTAGGTACAATCTGTTTGACTCTGTGATAGAGTTCTTGGAAAACAAAGACACAGAATTGCGCGACAATCTCATCACATCAATGAATGATATCGCGTACAAGACAGACCTGTATAAATTATTTAATGATATAAATCTCCAACTTCAAGGTGATGACTTGAACAAAAAATATCGTTGCTGCTTTTGTAGCCAAACTGCTGTTACCCAAGAAGAATATCGGCAGACGTGAGTTCCACAATTTTCCCAATTTATCAGTATCCTGCAACAACGATGACTTGGTTGCCTACTGCCAACATTTGGAAAACCTCCACAGTGATTTCATAGATCGATTTCAGGACATTTTCAAATTGGAAATAGTAGACTAGGTTATGGAACCTTTTTCAAATGTCAACACAGCAATATCATCCCAGCTGGAAGAAGAATTCATAGAACTGACAATGAACGAGGAAATAAAAATAAAATTAAAAAATGTCTACCACGAATTTTGGCCACAAAAGCCAATCCTGCAATTGTACCCTGGATTGTGGTCGATCGTTCAACGATTTTTGATAGCATTCCCATCGTCATATTTGTGTTAACGTGGATTTAGTGCTGTGGCAACGCTGCTTATTAAATGAATGTCATAGTGGTTTTTAAGATGTGGTAAAAATAATTGGGGTGCCATGAAAAATAATTGATTTTCAAAGTGGGCGGCTGATGAAATAAGTTTGGGAACCTCTGCTCTAGACGATTTTTTGTGTCTTATTTTTAAGACCGCTTAGTTTTTTGCCATTTCATCTACATAGAAACCTACATCTTGGAATGTTCAATCTTAGTCTGTAAATTCCTGGCTAGCCAGCCAGAGCGTCTGGGTAATACTGGTCATGTTGTTGTTATATGCGACCTACGAGCTTTTTACAGCGCGTATATGATATGTTGCTTTATTTGAACGGACTTGAAATGGAAATTGGAGTGGAAATTATTTGCAGAATTGAGAGTTAGAGCTATTTTGGCACGCGGCCAATATCGGAACTAACTCCACCATGTTGTTTATTGAATACATTTCAAGTGACATTTCACTGATTACCAACAGCGCCCCCATGTCCATATTGTCCATGTCATTCGAGAGCCAAAAAATTCTTATGACAGTGTCGAAAAGTTTAGGAGATTTGGTTACTGATTTTGATTAATTGGCGTTCAGAAATTATATACTGCAACGCTGAAGCCTTATTTTTAATTAACGTTTCACTTTATTTTTGCTTTTCAAAAAAAGGAAGGAGCTCACTGGGCATCAAAAAATTCGTCTGCAACGCTGTCAATGAGACAAGTGCCCAAAAGGCGGGTAGCATTGTCATCCAACGTGGCATACCTACTGGATTCTTTGAGCAGTTTATTTTTCCTACTGCATTTATCAAATGCAGAACAACACAAACTTCTTCCATGGAGACATAAAGTTGAAGCCTATTGCCCAATAGCTATGTCTAACGTCTATGTGTTTCTTATTATGATAATAGAGTAGCAATGGGTTTCCCAGCGAGTAGTGTGATCGGTTGCTATACCACGCTTTTATTATTAACTATTATACAATATCAATAACACATTGCTTTTCCTGTTTTTATTACACAGGCCGACAAAATTTAAACCCAGAAACCAGACTATACTTTTCCGATGGATTTTGACGCGCTGAATTTGAATCTGGCTTCAAAATTGCTCTATCACGTCAGAGTTTCGAGATATTCTAAAATGAGGAAAAACGGTATTTTTTGCACTTTTAGGTTAGGATATCTCGAAACCCTTTTTTTTATCGTGGAGAAATGCTCATGCATACTGCACTACCACGGGGATCATGCAGTTATATGGGACTCTAACCCACTAAAACTCCACGGTGTCCTCCTCTGCCGCTTACGGCGGGAACACGGGCAAGCGTGAGCACTCATCCGTGAACCCGCCGCGGCCGTCCGTTACCGGACCCTCCTCTGGGGAGTACTCCCTATCACCGGTGCACCAGAACACACAGCACGTCGCGACCACCCCAGGGACCAAACCAGCACATGGGCGCCAGACGACCCCGTGTCGGGGCACCCTTGGTCCCCCTGCGACGGGTCAGGACATTGGCCCCGCCGCCTGCCAATTTTCGGCTGCAGAGGATAGGGAGAGCGGCCACCGTAATATCGACACTCCTCTTCCCCTGCAGCCCCACCGCGTCCGCCATCATACGGTGACGACCCCGTCAAGGCCGCGAAAGGTAGGGAGAGCGGCGCACCGCAATACAGGCACTCCTCTCCCGTCGCGGCCTCCAATCCTCAGCCGCGATGCCTCCGATACGAAATCGCGGCCCACCATGCATGGCATGTCGCCCAAGCGGCACCGCAACCTGCTTTTGGCCGCTACGTCGTTGACTTGGCAGCAAAAGCTCTGACGAGCGGCCCCTCCTCGGGTTCCTCTTCGCTTCACCGTGGGTGTCCAAGCCACGGCTACTGAGCCCCCCCGCCTCGACAATGCGGGAACCCACTCGGGATCTCGAAACCCTGATTCAGAGCAATTTTGAGGCCACATTCGAATTCAGCGCGTCAAAATCCTTCGGAAAAGTAGGTATAGTCTGGATTCTGGGAAAGAGTGTTCGTCAAATTTTGTCGGCCTGTGATTATTAAAACTAATGAGCCATGAGATTCGGCTGAAAATTATGACGATCACGGGGTGACTATGCGAGTGTGTGCACCCTGCTATTTGCCGTGAAAGTCGATTAAGTTGAAAGGAAAAGTGGTGTGTGTGCTTTCCAAAGCACAATGACGGTTGATGACGGTGAACAGTCTGCGGTCTAACAGTCAGGTAGTCAGCGCACGTGACTAGGTACATGTACTTTACTTGTCACGTCATTGGTTTAGACAATGTTGTTGTAAGCGCATAACTTACAATTTTACCTATTGTGCGCTTATAATATTATTAATATTGAGGTGAAAGTAAGTTTGTATGTAGGTACCGGTAATCTTCGTAACTATAATACTAATCCGATAATTATTTCCCTAATTAGAAATTACTGTAGCTCCTGAGATTTATATAATGTATTTTATGTTAAAACAAGAAATTTCACGCGTACGAAGTCTCAAGCAGAAACCAGTAAGAAATACATGAACACAAGTGCAAATAATTCCATTGTGTCCTACAAAAGAATGAATGGGCCCACAAAGCCACTAGGAGCTATGTCTTGAGTCATTGGAACAGTGAATGGACCCACATGAGTGGTGATATCTTGAGTCACTGCTATCAGTTAGTATTACGCGGTGCATCCAGTGAATCATTTGAGGGCTTCTTATCGTCATATAGACTTTGTTCCAAATGGATGGTATCGGTCGGTAACCGACTTGTCTACATTTCTGACTAGGTGGGGGCAATGTCTATTTAACTTTTAAAATAAAATGTTACCCGCAGTGGAATGGGTAGGTTAGGTTAACCAATGTTACCAAAAATTACTGTAACAATGTTTCTAGTATTTGTTACATTCTAGAAAGCTCGTGAGATCAAAATTTCCCATGACGGCTTCTATCTCTACTCTTCGAAGAATAGTCCTTATTATCTCTTACTACAACATGAGCGTTTTAACTTTTGACATAATAATCCATACTAATATTATAAATTCGAAAGTAACTCTGTCTGTCTGTCAGTCTGTATGTCACCTTTTCACGCCTAAACCACTGAATGGTTTTTGCAGACAGATAGATTGAATCCCGGGGAAGGACATAGGATAGTTTTTAGAAGCTAGTCTTTCTTTAATCTGTCATTTTGTCTTACATTTCTTCCGTTGTACTGTGGTCATGCTAGATGAATATTCAGATAATTAGCAATCCAGTTAATTGGCAAAAGTATCGGTCCATCAACATCATATTAACATAGCTTAGTATTCAAGACGTAGTCGGTTCCATTTAGGAGCTGCCTTGTATCGACCCCTGCAGCCACGGCCGTTGCGCGACACTGACCGACGACGTTCAAACCGTGCGCGTGCGCATCTTAACGCGCGCAGCGTGCGCAGGGTTGACAACAATAGAGTTAGGATATAATAAATTTAAAAAGGTACATGTAGTTTAGTTCCGATTCCTTCAGAGTGATTGCAATTGTGCAACATTTTTTTTTACACTTTAATTACTACTAGCTGCGCCCGCGGTTTCATCGCATAAGTGTCGATTCCGTGGGAATATCGGGATAAAAAGTATCCTATGTGTTAATCCTGGTTAAAAACTATCTGTATGCCAAATTTCATACAAATCCGTTCAGTAGTTTTTGCGTGAAAGAGTAACAAACATCCATCTATCCTCACAAACTTTCGCGTTTATAATATTAGTAGGATAACTCAATTGATTGTAACTTGTGATATTCTTTAAAAATTGTACAGAACTGTGAACCTCTTCCTTGACAAGGCATTTGCCGTTTTTAGGGTTTTGTACGTCCAAATGAAAATATTGTGTCTGTATATCTGTCCCTCTGTCACAGCCACTTTGCTCCGAATCTAATAGACCGATTAAGTTGTTTGGTATACTATGAATTTCTGTGACCCACACACGGACGTGTAACGTAAACACACACACATCTGGGAGGCAAATAAGAAAATTAAAAAGAAAAGTTTAGCAAACTGTATCGTGTGACACATCAAATGAAAAGGGCTTGTTGTGAGGGTGTCAAATATCTACTTTTTTATAATTTATAAATAAATGGTTTTTAATGTGATTTAAGAAAATAGATGTAGATATATTGACAATTCCCATCAGCCAAGTTTTATTTTTTCTTACGTACATATGGGGTTACATACAACCCCCCTTGGGTTACATAAGAGGAAGTTTGAAAGTGGCACCGGTAACTGAAAAGTTGTGTGGAAATCGGCTGACATGCGCCATTTATAATCTACGTTGCCGCGAATCTCTTAGGGAACAATTTAAAAAGGTTAATATTATGTATGTAGAAAAAATCAACATCTTTTAAAAAAAATAAGTGACAGACATAATTTTAATACTAGAAATAATAATAATAATAATAATAATGTTTATTTTTTCTTCCACAAATAATACTTATAAACTAACACATGTAAATGAATTGAAAAAGACCACTATGTTTATTTGTGGGAGACTGGTGCCTAAACTAAGCCTAAGCTTGTATTTCAGGACACCAGGGACTCCCCCCTACAGGTAAAAATTACCTTGTTTATTGGTAAAAAGTTAAAGTAGCTAGGTATACTGTTGTCTAGTTATTGTAATTATAGGTATACAGATATGGATATTTGATGGAAAGAACAAAACATTATAATTTAATAGCTAAATAATAATAGAACCTTAAATTTGTGTGAGGTGTGGTGGAGACAAGATGTGGAGAATAAGGTGCGTGTGGGATGTAGGTGCGTTTAATATGTTTGTCTGTATCTGTGTGTGTGTGTATGTGTGCCTGGTGTATTTGTGTGTGTGTATATGTGTGCCTGGTGTATTTGCCTGTATGTCGGTGTGCGTGTGAGTGTTTGTCTGTGTAGGTGTATGTGATAAAGTATAGTTAGGATGAGAGGGTATAATGTGAGTGGGATCATTATCTAACTAGATGTATGGTAAATGAAGGATATATGTCTTTTTGATTCTTGTTAAATTTTTATGACTAGTAACTCTTCTGTTTTAGTGTAGTTCAACTTTAGTAGCCAGTTTGTTAATACCCGTTTACATTTAGCTTTACTGTAATTAAAAATACCTGTTTCTTTGTTTATCTTATTGTACAGCTCAGGGCCTCGGAATATATAAAATTTTTGGGCAAAACCTGATTTCATTTTAATGGTATTACATATTGCATACTGCCTTCTCGTTGCTAATTTTGAGAGATCAAAAGAAGATGAATCCGAATGTTGTCTCAGAGTAGTGGAGAGGATGTATATTTGTCGTACTGTTAAGACCTCGGCTTCTTGATACAATGCGGCAGTGGGGAAGAGTCGTGGTTTTGAGAGGCCTATTTTCAGAATCAATCTTTGAGCTCTTTCTATTTCCAACATTTTTGTTTTACTGGCACCTCCCCAAGTTGTTATACAATATGTCAATATGGACTGAACAAGTGCGAAGTATACCATTTTAAGTGTTTTACCATCCGCAACCTGTCTAAGCTGTTTAAATATATAAGTAAGTTTCCGCACTCTTTTACATAAGTTGTGAATGTGTTCATCAAAAGATAATCTTCTATCAATGGCAATACCCAGATAACGAATACTCTGTGTCGGCTGTACATTTGTGCAGCTGCATTGATTCAAGGGAGGAAAGCAACATCGATGCACAATTAGGGGGGGTTTATTTTGGAAGAAGTTTTTAATGCTCCTGATTGAAAATGGGATATATTTAGTTTTATCAGCATTAAGTGAGAGCGAGTTTGCAGCGAGCCAGTGGCAAACCGTATTTAGCCCCAATTGAGCTAGTGAATATACCTCCTCCCAAGAGTCACCAATGAAAGTTAGAGTTGTGTCGTCTGCGTATGATATTATTTTGCAATTTTTTATTTTAAGTTGACATAGCTCATTTATGTAGCATAGAAACAGAGTAGGGCCAAGAATACTGCCCTGTGGCACGCCGTGCTCAATAGGAAGTTCATCACTCAAATGGTTCCCGATTTTAACGCGCTGTGTACGCTCTGACAAATAATTAGACATTAATTTCAATTCATTTCCCCGTATTCCCATGTTAGCTAGTTTTCGAATTAGGGTGGGGATAGAGACTGTGTCAAAAGCTTTGGCAAGATCGAGAAAGATTGTTAAGCATTTTTTGTTATTGTCCATGTTTCTTACCACGAAGTCAATAAAAGTGTGAACGGCCTCATCCGTGGACTTGTGGGCTCGAAAACCGTATTGTGTTTCTGCAAGGATTTTATTTGACTCTAAGAAATTTATTAGCCTATGATTAATAGTACGCTCGAAAACTTTCGATAGTGAAGAAAGGATAGAGATGGGCCTATAGTTGTTGACACATCCTGTATCCCCAGCCTTATATATGGGGGTAACGATTGATTTTTTCAGTGCTTTAGGAAACACACCTTTGTCAAAGCAACGATTTATGAGATATGTGATAACAGGAGCTACCAACTCCACAACATGTTGAAGTAGCATAGATGATATTGAGTCCCATCCAGGTGAGCATTCTCTCTTTAAATTCAGGATTACAGTTTTAACTTCTTCCGTATCCACTTTGAGTAGTGCGAATGAGTTGCTAGGGGAGGTATCTTTAACGGAGGTGTTATTGAAACGTGGAACATTCGAGGGTATGCGTTTTGCCAATATCTTACCAACAGTAGAAAAGAAGGTATTAACATGATTGATAGATGATTGAGGGCTGTGATGTGTTTGTAATAGTTCTTCAGGAGGTTTATGACATTTATTAGAATTCGTTATAGCTTTAATAGTATCCCATAGCAATTTGGAGTTACCTTTAGCCATTTTCAGTTGGTTTTCTTCATGCTGTCGCTTTAATTTTTTAAGGAGATTGTTGCAATAGTTTCTATATCGTTTATATGTTATATTTAGTATTTCATTATTTGGTTCTTTTTTAGTTTTAATATGCATATTGTCCCTATTTCTAATACATTTCAGTAGCCCTGGTGTAATCCAGGGTTTTAAAATAGTTTTATTTCGTGGCATCCTAATGATCGACATATGTTGTAGTGTTAAATTAGATAATAATTCGATGAATTTATCGGTTGCCAGGTTTAAGTCATTTTCAGCATAAACTTGACTAAAATCCAATTTTGAGCAGTCAGTGATGATCCCGGACCAGTCTAACTTTCTGATTTCTCTACTATTTATAGGTTTTTTTGAGCCCCCATGCTTGAGACAAAAAAGAACAGCGTCATGATCAGTAACCAAAGTATGAAGCTTAAATGTATAGGACTGTAACTTGCTCTTGACTAAAACATGATCCAGGCAACTATAACCTCTAGTAGGTGAGTAATGTGCCGGAAGTAGACCGTGGAATGAGGCAATATCAAGATATGACGAGGTATTGGAATCCGCATTTAATATATTTATATTAATGTCACCCACTATGATTATATTTTGAAATGTTTTTAACTGCACAAGAATGTTGTGGAAGGATTGCAGAAAGGAATCTAAACATCTAAAAGACGGTGGCCTGTAGATTGCCACAACAACAGTGTTAGTCCCAAATCTGACTAACATACAGTTGCATTCACAAAGAAGTGGTTCTTCTATTGTGTAAAAATGTTCATTACGGACCATGACTACCACTCCATCATTCTGATTAAAAGTTCGGCTCGTTTTATAGGAATTATATCCGTTTATAACAGGAAGATTAGATACCTGATGTAGCCAGCACTCCGATAATACTATAACGTCGCATTTGAAGCTCAATCTAGACAAAAGCACTGAGAATTCATCGAAATTACGATTGATACTTCTTATATTTTGTTGTAAAATTTTGATAAAGTTGCTAGCTGTTGGTATGTATTTGGAGCACTGTTCTGGCTCACAACTAAAAGAGATAGAAGCATTAAATTGGTCCAAGTTATTTAATAAGTCATTTACTGCAGCGAATGTTGTTATTTATTACACTCGTAGGACAATTTGAGAAAGACATAGGAAGTTTAAGATTGCTATCCGCATTGTATACTATCAAGATTAAGATGCAGAATTGAAAAATAGTGAACGAATAGAGCATACGTGACCAATGATTCAGCCAGCCTGGCGTGCAGCCATGGCACATGTGTAGTATTGATTTATCTCCAGGGAACCAAAACCTGATTTTTTGTAAGAATGGGTGTGTGTGTGTGTGTTGTTTGTTTAAGTGTGATGTTAAGAATAGGCAAAAAGATGTGGAGTGTATTATGCGCAGTGTATTGACATGTTTCCTTATGCAAAATCTAAAAACATGTTTTCTTATACAAAAAATAAAAAATCTAAATACTAAAAAATCTAAAATAAAAAATCTAAATACATGTTTTCTCATACAAAATCTAAAAACATGTTTTTTTACACAAAAACCAAGAATATGTTTTCTTATACAAAATCTAAAAACAATAGCAAACAGTTTATCTGAGAAAATGAGGAGTCATATAATCTTATCTAAATCTTCAGAATTTTTAATTTGAATGGGTGAGTCACCTTCACTCTTCCGTATATAAATTCTTCCAAAAGAAATCCAGCACCCATGAAACCCTTGTTTTTTAGTAAGTTGTCTGGATAAGTAGAACAGCTGTTGTGCCTTTGCTGTCAGACAATCAGATACATAAATGTTTTGAGGGACTCCTTTAAACTTAATATCATTAGTATTTAATGGCAGCCCTTTTTTTAATTTTTGTGATTTATTGTATTTGATCACCGCACCAATAATATCAGACTTTCTTGCAACAGTTGTAAAGTCAACTACAACCGCTTCAGTTTTACCTTTTGTTCTATATATGTCGCGTATTTCCGTTGTGTTTACATTTAGATTAAGTGGAATCGCCGCTCCAAGTTCCACAACCATTCCCATAAGTTGTTGCTTTGTTTCCGATTCCGTCTTAGGAATATTTCGTATTTCGAGGGTCGTAGCTTTAGAGGCCTTTTCATGATATTCTAATTTTTGTTCCAAAAAAGAAATTTGTTTTTTTGATGCTTTGTTTTCTTGTTGGAGTTGCTCGATCTTCATTAATGATTCATCATATTTTGCATTCACAAATTCAACTGACTGCTTTAATTCAGAGTGCAATTCCTTGATCACGTGTAGTGACTGATTCAGAAGATCAAATTTCTGGTTCTGTTGATCTTGAAATGAAGTAAACATTAACTTCATTTGTGACGTAAAATTTCTGATACATTCGGCATGTTCGTTATCGTGTCTTCGTTTGAACCTTCTAGTAACATTCACCTCTTCTTCAACATTATCGGGGAGATTCAATGCCGAGTCCGAATATGATTGTGACTTATTTAATTCGACAAAGTTTGGAGGTGTCAGCTGCTCTGTCATTTTTCTGCCACGTGTTTTCGTCCAACTAGACACTTGCTAGGCACTGTTTTAAAAAGTTAATTTTTCAACATTCGCGGACAAAAAATATTGTAGCTAACCTATCCACTTTTCCTTCCTTAAACACTGGCTGATCACCATGTGTATCCTTGTTCCCGGTCTTAGGGCTAGACCCCAGGCGGGTGATGCCATGTGGTATGGCTAGATCCAAGGCGGGTGATGCCATCTAGATAGGCTATATCTTAAATGTGTGGTGCCTTTGTAATGTTTGTATAAATATTGTAATTGCAAAAAAATATTGTAGCTAACCTATCCACCTTTCCTTCCTTAAGCGCTGGTTGGCCACCAAGCGTATCCTTACTCCCGGTCTGAGGGCTATATCCTAGGCGGGTGATGCCATATGATTGGCTAGATCCAAGGCGGGTGATGCCATGTTAGGGTTTTTTGTTTGGCTATATCCTAGGCGGGTGATGCCATATGATTGGCTAGATCCAAGGCGGGTGATGCCATGTTAGGGTTTTTTGTTTGGCTATATCCTAGGCGGGTGATGCCATATGATTGGCTAGATCCAAGGCGGGTGATGCCATGTTAGGGATTTTTTGGCTAGATCCCAGGCGGGTGATGCCATATGGTATGGCTAGATCCAAGGCGGGTGATGTCATGTAATGGAGCTGATCCTATATAGGTCATGCTTATTGAACTTATATACAGCGCAGAGAGCGCGCTGGACCAGAATGGCCGTATGGGCGCAGAACTAATAATTGAATTTAAATTGTAATAATTTGATTATTTTTCATATATTTAATCTAAATGTCATTTCCGTTCAATTGGTATTTGTTTTGACAGCTTTAGTTCTTCCGGTCAATTTAAAATAATGTTGATATTGACTTTACGTCACATCCACTGTATTTCTTTTACTATTTATTTTTAACTTCCGGTTGTTTTAAAATATCTGTCCTGTTACGTCACATCCACTGTATTTTATTAGTATTTGATTTGAACTTCCGTTTCCGATTTAATTTAAATTTGTGAATTAAATTATTAGTTTTTGATTTGAACTTCCGTTTGCGATTTAATTTAAAATGTAGTAAGTTTTTATTTTGAATTTCCGTTTAAGAATTAAATTAGTATGTTGGGATTTTATTTTGACTTCGACAGCATTTCTGATTGGTTTATTCTATTTTTATATAACTTCCGCTTTTTGTTTTGACGAATTTGATTGTGAACCGTTGTGAGGAATCAGTATAAATAGGCCGTAATGTGGCCAGTAAGGGCAGACTTTGTACGCTCAGCAGTGAATAAACACCTCAAGTATAAGTAAGTGCTTTCCTTTACGCCATTATTATCTACATCTATATTTGTGTGAACTTTCGTAAAAATTATGTGTGAACGTGACAACAACGGCGATGATGCGCCGACAAAATAAAGATAAATTAGATCAAACTTTTCCAGATTATCTAAAGTAGTAAAGGGTACTGTGATAAATGCTACAACAAATTACCTTGTGACATATTGCAATTAAATGAAATAACATTTAAAACTCATATTAAAAGTACACTATGTAAACAAGGATATTACAAATTAGAGGATTTTATCCAAGATAAGAATGCTTGGAAACATGCTGGTCCTGCTCCATAGGACAATCTAGAGTCAAGACAAAATCAAACTGCCGGTCGATTCTGTAAAAATCTCACCGTGAAAACATAGATGAAGTGAGTTTGTTTTTGCTAGGAATTAACACTATTGATAGCTCACTCCACGCTCACTTCACCTAAGTTTTCACGGTGAGATGGTTACAGAAATTCATATTTTTAAATTTTTTATGACATTGTTTTTTACAACCTGTGATTACAGTAACTCACACACTTGTTAAAATTCTAGGAAAATCATCTACTTTTACAATATTTGTAAATATGTGAGCACCATGTATCTATCACATAATTGATTACCTGTCATTGCTTGATTTTTAATTCGTTTTACTTTTTGTGGTAGACTAATTTTATTCTAGGTGCATCGTCTTCGCATATAATTATATTATGTATACAAAACCTTGTAAAACATTTTAAAAGAGTAACGGTGGAGTTTCTTGCCCATTCTTCTCCATACGAGCACTACCTTTTGTAAGGGGCGGCTAGAATCAATTCAATTTTACTGTAAGTTTTAACGTTCAAAAGTGCCTTTAATGTGCCTATTTGAAATAAATGATTTGACTTTGACGTGGTATGGGCATGTGTTACGTAGAAATGAGGAATATTAGTTCAACCATTCAACTATTAGTTCAACTAGGTTTCAGACTGGCTAAAAGTCTTGTATAAAACGCACACTACCGACTACCACGACCGATTTCTTGACAATTCAAAAGTGCCTATAAATGATTTAATTGAAATAAATGCTTTGAGTTTGAGTTTGGAAAATGTTGTGAGGAGAGTTTTGAGTATGGATGTCGATGGCTATAAGAATAGGGGAAGACCAAAGAAACGATGGATGGACTGTGTGAATGATGATATGGTTAGACAGGGGGCTACTACCGGATGACGACTAATAGAGAAGTATGGAAGAAAAATACATGTTGCGCCGACCACAAGTAAATTGGGATAAGGACAGGAGAATGATGAATGATGTATAGGGAGGGGGTCAGGAAGTTGTCAAAATTGTCTTACGTAATAAATGAACAGCCCCTAGTAATACAGATTAATATAAACTACATTTGCATAGGTAGGTAGATATGACAATGCTGTATGTACATGCTAACGACAGTTACACGTTACTACTCAGTACTACCTGGAAACGTAGCTAGCTACCTAGGCTCGAATGAGCTGTAGGTCCCCGCTACAACTTACTAACTATAAGTGCCTAGTAATTACCTACGTTACAATGTCGGTTGGCATGTACTTATTAGATAATGTTATTATCTAGCAGCGCCCCGCGGTCTCACCCGCATAAAGGCTCCTGCAAACAGGCGCGACGCGCGACGCGAATCGCGTGTCGTGCCTGTTTGAAGGAGCCTTAAGTGTCGATCCCATAGGAATATCGGGACAAAAAGTAGCCTATGTGTTATTCTAATGTATAAGCTATATTACTGTTTTCATCAACATCCGTTCAGTGGTTTTTGCATGAAAGAATAACAAACCATCCATCCATCCTCACAAACTTTCGTGTTCATAACATTAGTAGGATCTGTAGATACGTGTAGTAGGCCGCGCCTTAGTGGCTACAACACACAACAACCAGTATAAAATAGCCCCTTTTTCTTTTAAAACTTCTAATTGAGTCAACTCAAGGTAAAAAATTTGTTACCAGTAAAGTGCGATTGCGATTATTTTTGATCGTAATACCTAACCGAAGTTAACTGCCAATTTTAGGTTTAGGGCAGTGTTTGTACGAATGAGTGAAATCCGTGTTAATTCGTGTAATAACACGAATTCACTAATCATTCGTACAAACACTGCCCTAAACATTGACTTGTTGTTGATTCATCCCAAGTTCCCCATGACGTGACGGTTGTATTCAAATCTATGTCAAAATAACAGCTATTTACTAAATCCCTATGAAAGTATATACGGTACGGTGTAGACCTATGAAAAACCAATTCGATTTTTTTGTCTGTCTGTCTGTTTGTTCCGGCTAATCTCCGAAACGACTGGCCCGATTTTGACCGGACTTTCACTGCCAGATAGCTGATGTTATAAGAAGTAAGAAGGCTATTATTTTAGAAAAAAAAAATGTGGTTCCGCGCAAATAAATTAAAACTCTTGAAATTCAAAAGCGAACGAAGTCGCGGGCACAGCTAGTCTTATACATCTATACTAATAATTTTAAAGAGGTATGTTTGTTTGTATGTAGGGGTAATCTGAAAAATTATTTTCGCATTTGATAGCCCAATTCTTGAGGAAGGCTATAGGCTATATAACATCACACTATGACCCTTAGGAACCATTCAGTTATTTTATGGCAATAACATTAAAACTTTATAAATCTCACTGCATAATCATTATTATCTAACGCGTTAGCTGTCAGCCCTACCACAAAGCAATTAATATGTTTGTCGCGAACTGACCAAGGGGGGCTCAGGGTTCGTGACGTCATGAACTTGTCTGTAAGATACCTAACTTGCGCAGGCGCAGGCGTTGCTACGTAAGGACGGATCGTGCTTGCCTCGATGCTCTGAGGCTCGCGAGCGCAACTGCTGAGCGCGAGGTCCATAGTTTCGATTCCCAGGTCGGAAAAAGTGTCATTGGGTTTTTCGATTAGTAATTTTCCCAGTAGCAGCCTGGAGCGTGTCTGTGCCCGCGATGCAACAGACCGCTTCCATGGGACTTAAACATAACTAGCGAAATGTGAGTGGTGGTGGAAACACCTCTGCCCAACCCTTCGGGGAATACAGGTGTGATGTAATTTTAGGCATGGTGGCATGGTGTGGTCCAGGTGCTCCAGGTGCTCCAGGTGCTCCAGTTGCTCCAGTTGCTCCAGGTGCTCCAGTTAAAAAAAAAGTTCATGGACGTGAAAAACATTAAGTAAAGCGTTTTACTTTACTTGAAAACCATCAAAAACAAAAAAAACATCAGTAAAGCTTTTTGTAATAAAAAAAAAACTTTGGTACCTACTTATTCTAACATAATCTCTTTAAATATACATTTTAATATTTAGTTATATATCATTTTATTTTTAACACGTTTTTCTGATCTTCTTCATTTTTAGGTTTCGTTTCCTAAGCGTTCCTGCACACGATGCCGTCGCCGCGCCGTCGCCGCGCCGGCGCCGCACCGTTGCACTGTAGATACGAGTCGCGCGAGGCCCGCCGCCGCGCCGCCGCCGCGCCGCCGCCGCGCCGCCACCGCGCGCGTTCCCCTCCCTATCTGTTTGATTCATTCACGGGAAATTACGCGGCGTGCACGTTCGTACGCGGCCGGTAATGGAATGAATGAAACAGTAAAAACGCGCGCGAGCGCGAGTAAGAGTCTGACACTCCCTTCCGCTCCACCCAGAGCGGGAGGAGTCATTTGATGATTTCCCATCCTGAAAAAAAAAATATATACATTTTAATATTTAGTTATATATCATTTTATTTTTAACACGTTTTTCTGATCTTCTTCATTTTTAGGTTTCGTTTCCTAAAGGATATCAACATCTTGTTTACGGGACCCATTGCTATTGCTATATTGCCTACGCAGCGCCGCGCGCCGTGGCGTAGCTATCCAGTTGAAACATAACCATGAAAAATATAATATGTAGTCTGAGTCACCTAGCGACGAGTAGGTGAACTATATGAACATTTAGTAAGTATGCTGACTCAACTGGTAGTAGTTTAGCTATTGAACACGAGATGGCAGTGTTTCAGTAATTTATAGAGTTTTATACAGATGGCGCTTTTATAAAATATAGCAATTTTCAAATATCCGTGACCCTCCCAAATCACACAAAATAGCTTTTTGTGCGATGGATGAATAAGAGAACTAGGGCGGCCGAATTTAGGGGCGAGAAATTTGACGACCGATTCTTTTGTTTACCTTCTTACAGAAACCAAACGATTTTCTGATGTCTTGCAGCAACCGGTCCACAAGACCTCTTTCCGATCTTGAACTAAGCGACAACTGATCAGTAATACTAACCACTCAATTTGGGCACCCCACTCGTACGTAAGGTTCGAAAGGCTAAAGTAAAGGCCAGATTTCAAAACTTTGACTGCAGTAAAACGAGTTTAAGTTTATGCTTTTCGTCATAAGTCGACAAAGTAAATTCACTTTCTGTATAATGGTCAAAAGAAAACAGAACCTAGTCAAGGTAAGGTGCTAATATTTCCAGGCTAGCTTCGCTCTCTCTTGCATAATAATATTCTCTTTATCCATGAGCTTTTCTTCATAAGTCGACAAAGCAAGTAATACCTAGTTCTTTTGGAATTATCAGAAGTAAATCTAACTTGTCCAAGTTTGTTTCAAATTTTCGATTTCGCTTCGCTCGCTCTTGCATTCTACATTCTCATAGCTGCTTAACTGCATTTAAGTCGTCAATATATTACTGTTTGAAAATATAAAAAAAAAAACTAACCTTACCGAGCTAGCCGGATTGTTAACAAATTTCGAGCTCACTTCGCTCGCTCTTCTCACCCTATATAATCTGCCTACTAATTATCAAAAAATGTAATCGAATTTTGCAGCATTATTAAGTACCCCCCATGTAAAAGCTGCATCCCTGAATAGCATTAAAGTAATGTGGAGCAGGAGATATACATAAACATTCACACAACATCTCGCCTTTAATCCCCGAAGGGTTAAGTAGAGGTGTACCTACATTTAGTACTTACACCCATATTTCACCTGTTATGTTCAAGTCCAATGTCACAGGGGCGAACCTACTGCCACCAACCCGGCACAAATCCAGACACCAGGCTGCTTCTGAGATTTTTTTTGTGAAAAAACTTAATAACACAGTACCCGACCCTGGGAATCGAACCCAGGACCTGATGCTCAGCATTAACGCTTGCAACCGCTAACGAGAACCACCCTTAAAATATTCCTAGGCACCCATGGTGACGCCCCCAAAATCTTGGGCTGCGACCGCGCCTGCACTGTCACGTCCTAAAAGGAATACTTACGTCAAATGACAAGTCACCCTGTATAAACTCAGAAGACCGGGAGGCGGCCTAATTTTGTTTTGACGCCTTATTATTAAGTAAATGAGCTTTGATTAGCACAAAAATATACCCAAAAACTATTTCTTGTGCTATTTCAAAAAAATTGTTGGATTGTAAAAATAATCTAGAAACTGACATTATTATAGAGGTCGGTAGGGGCGGTAAAATTTGAATAAGGCGGCAATATAATTTTGGCGGCAAATGTGTAAATCTGCCACTGGAAGTCTTGTTTTTTTTTCTGTATGAATCAGGGTTGTAAGTATCTGTGAAAGCATGTGTAGGTACCTAAGTATATTATTTGTCTATAATAATTCATGCGCCCTCGGAATAAAGAGCTTTTTGGTACAAAAATAATAAAATGCTGTAGAATTGTAACATTTTTTATGCTTTTACGAAGAAATCTTCAGTCATAGTTATTACGATCCTTATCTTGTAAGTTATAGCGGCCGGTCAATACCATCGGTTAAAGTCCAACCATTATTTACAGTAACGTTTATTTTTGTTACTATGGAACAAAGCAAATGACGTAAATATACAGGGTGAATATTTCGTTTTTTTTACAGGATGAACGGGGGAAGGAAAGAACGGGGCGCGCGTGGAACACAACGCCCCGTCGACGTCCCGGTCGACGGAGCTGGTCCTTACCGGACGGCGAGCTACCCATTGCTCGGCATCCGCAAGCCCACGCCTACGGTGGCCGGGAATCGGCTCTCGCCTCTCGACGCCCAGGGCGTCTCCTACGGCGACTAGGAGCGTGAGGGCGCAAAGATTGACTCTCATTAAGCATTACTGCTTCGCAGACGGACGCGGCAGCTTCCCATGCACTCTCGCTCCATACGATGGTCTGGACCAGGGCCGGACGCGAAAGATCGCCGCCGCCGAACGCCGCCGCGACTCCACCGTATGCTCCACCATGCTCTTCTGGCGATACACACAATGGTGTTACCATTGTGTGTATCGCCAGAAGGGCGTTACCTCCCGCCTTATCCGGAACAGGAACCCCCCGAAGCAACCGCGTCCGGTGAGGACTTGCGTCAGGAGGAAGATGAGAATGCCGTGGCGCCTCTGGCACTCCTCAAAGAGTGGGACTTTTCGCCGCAATTGTGGCGTGCCCAATCTTATGTCACACCTTAGCCTTGTTGTTTTTAGATGGATGATGAGCCAAGCCACATAGGTACTACAACAGTAAAGTACAACACGTATTGTATAAGTTTATGTAATCGCGTTCTCTTGTTTTACGACAAATAATGCTGTCCAGTTTGCGACGCGTTATTAGTTAATACGGAGTAATGTCAGCACAATGAGCATAGCAGCGGGGGAGCGTGCGTCATGCCCGCCGTGATCATTACACTAACATATCTTATTCTAGAGCTGCTACTAGTTGCATAGTGTAGACTGTAGATGAGAGACGCCTCGTGTTACAACACCACAATTATACAGCTCCCGGACACTCCCGGTAGTAATCAGGTTGCATAGTTGTTATCATACAATTCTGCCATACGATAGTTCGGCTTCCAACTAAGTGTCCTTTTGGTTTGTATTTATTTGTATAGGAAACTTCCCATTACCAAGTACCAAATTAAAAGCCTAACTAACTTTGGTACCTAGTGTAAATAGTTTGTTGTGTTATTTGTTACATGAATTTTAATCTTCTGACTTCAACAAAGATGGCAGTTTACTGGCTGATCTTGCTAAGATTAAATGGAGGTATCAAATGCCTGAATACGGGAATTTGTGGTATGGGCACAACGTGACGCCTGTGGTGACGTGTTGCATGGAAAAAAAAAAAAAAAAAATATACAAAATAGTTTATTGGTTCAATTAGGTATTACATTACATGTTAATGTGTTTGGAGCCTCCATTTAGGCAAACAATGCCTGTATTAGAAGGCTCCGCTCTTTCAACATCATTGTCGTACACTTATAGTAACACTAGTTGATACTATAGTGTACTGCAACTTATGGGTAAATATGCAATGTAAGTACATTTTTTCTGTATTTATATTTAGCTTATACATTAGTTCTTAAGAAAATAAAAATTTATAAGTAAAGTTGCAATTTAATTAATAACAGTAAAATAAGACTTATTCCCAGTCAGTGCAAGTAATGTAAGGTGTGGTGTGGTAAGAGTGCGGTGTTATGTGTTGTGTGGTGAGGGGCGCGATGTGGTGTGATGAGTGGCTAGGTGCGTGGAATGTTGTGAGGTATGTGATGTGTGGTATGGTTTCTGGTGTGTTGTGTTGCGTTGCGTTGTGGTGTGGTGTGATGTGCTTTGGTGTGGTGTGGCGTGTGTGAATGGTGTGTGTGATGGGGTGTGTGGTGTGGCATAGTGTGTAGTTAAAAGATAATTATGGTAGATATAATGTGTGGTATCTTCGGCTACCCAACATGTTCCAGGAGTGCCTCGGTTTCCTCATAGGTAAGTGGTTTTATCCAGTCTATTATACTCTTTTTACAGTCGTGGTAACTTTTATTATATATATAAACGTATTTATTAATTTTGTTATACAGCTGAGTAGAGCGTTTATTAAATTGATTGCATGCGAATCTAGTTTTAGTTTGGGGAACTTGGAGTACTAAATCCTTTCTTCTTTTAGATTTTTCCTTATCATTAAATGGTAGGGTTTTATGTTTTTTTAGTATGGTTTGGGTTATGTACAGCTTCCTTACAGAGAGTAAATTACTTATTTGGTATAAGCTTGTTGTGGAGAACCTTTTATTTTTAAAATACATTATTTTTATTAATGCACGCTGCGCTCTTTCTATATTAATAAATTTTGTTTTTGCTGTACCGCCCCAGATTGGGATACAATATAATAGTACAGACTGGGCCAGCGCCGCATATATTTCATTTAAGAGATTTCTGGGACGGTTCCTACAACTCTCTATTTTGGTTGGAACAATATGTCTTAGGGTTTTAAAGATCCAACTTAGTTTCCTTATCCTCCCAGAAATCTGCTCTAGTTGAGGGTACCAGGACAGTGATTGATCTACCACAACTCCAAGATATTTAGTTTTGGTCACTTTCTCAATGCATGGGCAATTACAGCTATCAGCAGACATGTCTCCACATATGTGTACCTTTAGGTCTAACTCTTCAATAGGCTGTGTTCGGTTTCTGATACTAAAACATATGTAATTAGTTTTATTAGTATTTAGGGAAAGTAAGTTACTGGAAACACGGACATGGATTGATAGATGAACATCGCGGAGCTCGGATATCCTGTGATAGCAGTTACGTGTCGACAGCGGCACGTGGCATCGCGTGGCAGTTAGCTGACAGTTGACACCTTGGGCCTTGGTCACTAACTCATTAACATAAATATTAAAAAATATTTCAATTAGAAATGATAATGATTGTTCTTGGCTCCCGTATTTCATTGAAATCAACAACTAATCTAGACCACGGTTAGCTACTTAGAAAGAACTTAATTAACTTAGTAACAGAGACTTCACACTGCTTAAGACAATAGTTTGTCGTAAAACATTGGACAGCCATGACGTGATTGGGCAAAAGCGAAAAAAAAGCAGCGCTGCAGAATACATAAATTAAAGCCAACCTATTTAATTTGCATTCCTAATTAGACTGAATTTTACGAAACGAACGAGGAGACGAAATAGGAAACTCATTATCTACCCAATTAATGACTTAGTTGCAATAAAACACCAATTAAATCCTTATTTTTGTTAGTATTGCCTGTATTCACCTAAGCTTCCCGTGTCAAAAAAATTGCCCAATCGAGCTAGCAATGTAAACCTGAAAGCACCCAAACGTCGGGCAAGTGCTCGTCACTCGTCACGCCGCGCGCGTCGCTCTGTGACATTTCACGGATAATTCGGCGGGAAACGCGGAAACGCTGTGAGGCTGTGACCTCGAGGCTTCCGCGCTTCACACAAAAACACCGCCACCATGCCATCCTAGGAATCATGGATAATTCACAATAGATGGGTAATTGTGAACCTCGGAGACTAAATTTATCCGCACCTAGTCACGGAGCGTACACCGGAGAGTGACAACTAATTCAAGTGTGGGAGTTTTTCTGGAATTACCTTTGGCTTTTTTACAGGAGCTCTTAGATTTAAAATATATTTTCAGAATATTGATACTACATTATGGCATTATACATGTAGTCACTCTGTACCATCAGTTCTACAGTTCTTCTCAGTCTGTCAGGAATAGCTCATAGTAACTGATTTCATTACAACTACCTACCAAATTCCATGCAGCACATGACGATATCACAAGGAAGTCCGTTAGGCGGGTAAGTGAAGAAGAAACCCATTTCCTAGACCCCAACCGGAAGGTGAGGTGCACCTCATCAAGGCTGTCACTAAACACTAAGATGCAACTCTTTTAATACCAGAAGTACTAAGTGATGAACTAGCATAAGAAGTCAGTAAAAGAATACTGAGTCAAGGTTCAAGACTTCAATCCTCTTAGGATGGTTTTAATGATGCGCAGATTAACATTTATGTTTCAGCTTTTATTGAAAGTAGTTCTCATATTTGCCTATTGTTTTAATCCTCGTCACCTATGTTGGTAAGGATTTAAGGAGTTCGTTCCATATATTTCGGGATGGATTACTAAAACTAAAGTTGATCAATCCGTTCTGTTGCGTGGTGCGTCAAGTAGACTGTTTCGCAAAGTTCGATGAATCCAACAGTTATACAATCTGTATTCCATTATGGTGTAACTCTGGTGTATCTGCCCCATTGGTCTCGTGGTCGCAAGCGGGACTGCTGAGCGTGGGCTCCTGGGTTCGATTCCCAGGTCGGGGAAAGTGTTATTGGGTTTCACCATAAGGAATTTCTCAGTAGCAGCCCGGTGTTTGGAAGTTGGTGGTGTGATACCCCAATATCCTCGGAGAGCACGTACCTAAAGCCGTTGCTCCTGCGCCTGATCTCTCCCCGGTCGTGTCGGATTGCCGTCCCATCGGACTATGAAGGCAGAGAGTGCAACTGTGTCTGCGCACACTCTTGTGCACTACAATATCTCCCGCGCACCTGGCTAATCTCCGTTGAGATTGGCCACCGTGCGTGACCGAATTCGGTCGGGAAGATGTTCTGTCTTGGTGTCGGTGTTGTATCAGTTAGTAAAAACCGTGTTTTTCACACAGTTCGATAAATAAAGTTGAGACCATTGACCCGTATTTTTTTTTTTTGTTACCAATATAAGAATGAAGTCCAAAGATGAGATACCCGCATTTAAAATTAAATACTAGAATACACTAGGTATATGACAACTTTGCTGTTTTGTATAAGAACTCGTTGATTTACGTAACGAACCCAGCAGGCGGTGCCCTTGGCCCCCGAGCAAAATAAGCAAGCGGTCGCGGAAACTAAATGCCCCAATACACAGCTCTTGCTGCACAATCGCAATAAATAAAATAAAAAGCCTTTTATTTCCAGCTTTAACAGATTAATCTGCACAATCATAATGAAACTTAAATAAGGCGCTGCAAGCGCTACAACAGTGCGCAACCCAACTTAGACCGACATCTATAAACGTTACTTAGCACATACCTCCTATGGCTAAGCATTATTCCTGTCACGGTCGCACAACTGTCAAATTATAAGTGCAAAAAGTGCAAAACTAGAGACGGAAACTCATTCATTTCCTTAATAACATCTCTCTTTAAATCCATACTATAATACATATTATAAAATCGAAAGTAACTCTGTCTGTCTATATGTTACCTTTTCACGCCTAAACCACTGAACGGATTTCGATAAAATTTGCCAGAGTGATCGATTGCATCCCGGGGAAGGACATACTGTCCTTCCCCGTAGGATAGTTTTTATCGACATATCTCGCAGGCGAAACAGCGGGCGGAAGCTAGTTTACTATATAACACGTTGAATTAGATATTTTAACCAATTTAATTTCATCCTTTATATTTGGTAGATTTAAGTATAAACATCGGTTCCCATGCTTGCAGTGCACTATAGCAGGGGTGGCCAACCGGTCGATTATTAGGGGGGTCGACTATTAGTCCAGTCGATCGCGGCAAGGAAAAAAATATGAATGCGTAAAACAGACTGCGCAACCTACCTAATCACTAACTGCTGCACGCATCATCTTGTATCATTTTTCAATCGCCGTTCCGTCACGTTATTTATCCTCTCTTCTATGCAGTTTAGCTCTCTTTTTTTTTCGGTGCGCGATAACAATAAGCGGGAAGCGTGTGGGACGCGGGCGCGGGCGGTTGTCAATCCGTCAGGCGTCAGTCACTTGACGACAGACTAGCGCAGTTACGAGTGGTTACGAGTTATATTTCCCTCTTAATAAAATAAAAAATACTACATAATTGTGTACTGAACTATACTGTTTCATTTAAGATTTCAAGAAGTATATAATTGGTAGATCGCCCAGGGTGTCGTCAGTGAACAGTAGATCTTGGGTCTAACCAAGTTGGCCACCCCTGCACTATAGCAACAGTGTAAACCAAAGGGAGTTGTCCGATTCTCCAAGTCAAGTTTTTGAGGTTTAGTAGTACATTAAGGTAGGTATACATATAAATTTATATGCGGTATAATGTGTAAATTAATAATATTATAATTATAGTGGCGTAGGTGCGAATAAAATAAATCAATTTGGCTAGAATAACATTAAAATTAAATGCGTTTACAATAAATATAGGTAAATAACATGTGTAAGTACTTTATCTATTATCCAACAAAAGATCCACAAACTACTCAATTACTATACCTTTGTTTACAGATTGTAACCACGTGGCACGCTAAATAGACATCTAGATAGATTGATTCGGGAAGAACACTACAGCCAGTTATATAGGTAATGGACGTGTTCGAAGCAGTCATCCCTAGATTTTTCTGTGAGGCGATAAAAAACTGCCGTGGTCGAACTCTGAAGGTACCTACCAAGAAATTTAAGTTTCCTTATTGGCGGGGAATATTGTTCTAGAATTTAGATGCAGCATACATAAAACTTTCCCTGAAAGCAGCTGTCTTGTGTGATTGAGTGGCGAGTTGCTGCGAGCACTGTCTACTTGCGTATTCTCTCAAACTCAAACTCAACTCCAAAAAGTGGGCATGCCAAGTGCAACTTACGACGTGATTATAATATATATATCTTGAGGATTGTGTTGTTATTTAAAAAAATGGCGTTACGTGACTTCTTCGCGGGATTGAGAAGCAGAATCAAGCGCAGGCGTTGTCAGCAGAATGTCGCTGATGGATTGTAGAATCCGCTGTTATACAAAACCGTTAGTGGTTTTACAAAACAGCTCACGCTGTAACAGTGGTTAACAGTGGTTTTGCAAACAACTGAACAACGTTCAGCGGTTTTCCATAATTACTGAACTTGAACACGCGGACTTGCATAAACGTTTTACATTTATCAATGCAGCGGGTCAACGATAAGAGGTTTTCAAAAACAGCTTGAAATGTTTGTAGATTTAACTTAATTTTGTCGCTCGTGGCTCTGTGTGTCGTAGCAGTAATAAGAGTAAAAAATAACCTTAGCTCAAGTGAAAGCAGTGATTTAAGGATAATATTAATTAAAAGTTATTAGTTTTATAAAAGACGCTAGTTGTGACTGCAGGTAAGCTATTCTGCATTACCTCTGAAACGTCGTCGGTAGCAGTTTTGTAAAACGTAGCGCAATGACAGTCCAGCTGAACATTGTTCAGTTGTTTTACGTAACGGAGCGGTTTTGTAAAACAGCGGTTTCTACAATCCACCTGCAAAATACACAATGCCCAGGCGAATTGATACAACTAGTTCTATTTTCTACCACCTGTGGCGTTGCTAAACAAAACAACAGAAAGAGCGTCCAGTTATAGTGCGTTTCCGAAAATAAACATGAAAAAGTGCGTGCCGCGAGAAAGCTGAAAATTGACTCCCAAGTCACAGGTATAAACCTAGGAGTAGGAGCCAGGGGACCATGTTTGAAATACTACTTCTGCATGCTGTAAATGTAATGTCTGTAACTATGTTGTCACTTTTTTAATTTATTATTTATTTATTATTAGCTATTACAATCAGGGAGCCTTATTCTCTATGACACAATGAACGAAACCGCGCGAACTGAACGCGAGATTGGCGGGATTAGCTAAAGCATTGACGTGGTTTCGAGTAAGGAATAGTTCAATGGTCATAATATTAGTGAATTAGGGCCCAGTTGAAAAATGAACGAGCGTTTTCCGGGCGGCGCGCGGCGGTTTGGTAAATTAGTGTGACAGTGAAGCATACGCAGAAGACTTACAATGCCCTGCGTGTCCAATACAACAACGCGTTCCGGATGTTGATGGGGTTGCCACGCTTTTGTAACGCATCAGGTATGTTTGCAGACGCTCAAGTGGATGACTTTCAAGTGATACATCGCAAAAGAATTGCGTCGCTGATGCTACGCATACGGAGCGGCCCCAACAGCTTCCTGCAGCTTACTGCAGGGAGAATAGATATATAGATTGCTCCTTTACTGAGCATTGGACAAAAAACATGTACAGTCAAACCTGGATAAGTGAGAACTGGATAAGTGAGAAAACTCTATAAGTGAGAGTAATAGCCAGGACCCGTCATTTTAAGCTCTCAAAACCTCTATTAGTGAGAAACAGAAACCTCTGTAAGAGAGAGTCGTTTTTCCCTCATAGACCTCCGTAAGTGAGACTGCTACTTATCTATACCTCTATAAGCGACAGTCGAGCTTTATTTACAAATTTAACATCTGCTATTTTATGACTCTCATTCTTAACTTTCGTGGAACTTGCTACCATTGTTTTAGTATTGTTTTCTCGTCAATATTGTACCTATTCTATTTCGTGGAACTAAATAATGTTGTTATTCTATCGCATTCTTTTCGCATGGACACGTGTGCCTGTGTACCACCCTGTTTGTCGGACTTACTCAATTTATAGTTATCAATTCCAAAGGAAAGTTCTGTTCTGCACCATGTCAAAACGGAAAATTAAAGTATTGTCATTAAGTGATAAACTTAAAATAGTGAATGTGTTTGAATCCGGAAAATCGCGAAATGAAATTCAGAGGGAGTTTAATTTACCAGAATCCACCTATTATAAAATCAAAAGACTCTATAAAGTCTGAGTGCTCTGATGGACATGTACACACAATACAATTTTTGTTTTGTTTTCGTAAGCATTTAAAAATATATATGTATGTACATAATATATGTATAATTTTATCATATTACATATTTACTACATTCTTACTTGCTGTGTCTTGTTATTGCTGCGTACCTCTATAAGAGAGAAACGCTACCCATGTACCTGCATTAGCGAGAAACTCGGGTTAGTGAGAAACCTCTATAAGCGAGAATGAGATTGTGCTCCCTTGAACTCTCGCTTATCCAGGTTTGACTGTATAGGTAAACCAAAATCACATGGCATAAAAAAAATTCAATGTTTTATTTTTTTATGCCATGTGATTCTGGTAGGCATTTCTATTCAGGTAGTATTTGTTGTTATAGTTACAAAAATACTGAAATAGTGTATTAAATGAATGGACAGTAAAAATATTGGAACGGGCAGTTAGATAAATAGTTCGGCAGTGCACCAGCACATGTTAGGTTGGAACGCGTGACCACGCGTGAGCCGCATCTTAGCTCACAGTAACGAAGCCAAGGCACCCCGACCAAATGGGTTAGGTTAGAACTGTGACCAACGGCGCGCGAGCAGAGCGAGTGAAGCGAGCGGTACACTGGCAGCGGCCGGCTAGCGCTACTTCCAAGTTTTATTTCTTAGCGACTTATTCCTATTTGATAACTGCCCACGAGCCACACCCACACGTAAACAAATATTTAAATATTATGTAGCTAATTAAATAAATATTTGATATGGCTCATTTCTATCTAGTTTACTGCTTAGATTTACTGCCGAACTTGTTATCAAAGTTAGGTTCCCTAACATATGACTCTTGATGAAATGGTGCGATCACAAGCGTCATCAATGAGGGTATTCTGAAATGACGTTCGCTAGGTGGCAGCACTGGTACGTCAGATCCAGGCATCTGTCAAAGAGCCTATATTTTCTTTAGTCATGACTGAATGATGAACGAATGAATGAATCGAATGATGAACGGCATCATATATTTTATATTGGAAGACCTCATGTCAAAGTGGTGCCAACTGGAGTCGTAAATTTTCACAAAAACCCCTATTTGCCTTAAATTAGGCATTATGCAAACAGACAGCGCCGGCGCCGTATGTATGTATACGTATAATGAGGAATCTTACAACCTGCTTGCGACATAATTATACTAAATATAAAGACGAAAAAGTCTAACCTAAATTTTGAAAGCTATCTCCCAAAGTTTTCCATAACATCTGGTAGAAATAGGAATGATAACGTAAGGTCGTCTGACCTTATGTCGTGATACTGTTACAAAAATGTGTCTGGCAGATAGGAGGATCTCTATGTCTCTCTAGGTGCTGTGACTAATAGGTATATTCGTAAAAGGTACAGATATTATAATACAAGCCTTGTAACATATTCATATTAGGATAAGCGAATATAGAGTAATAGGTTATCATTACCAGGTATTAGTCAACAATAATAGGGACGCGTATCATAGCGAGACGAGTCCCGTCGCTATGATATTATTATTTGCCGACATCAACGAAGGAATATTTAATCACCGTATCAATTCTTTAATAGGCATACGTGAATAATAAACGTGCATATTCACGAGAATCTTGTATTTCATATAAATTATTATGGAGAATATTACGCATATAACAATATTAGATTGAATAGCTAATAATAATGAATCGGTTCACTAATATTTGACTAATATCTTGTAATAGGTATGGTACCATAATATGCGATAACTAATATATTCAATAATAGGATTACCTAACAATGATCCTAATATAACATATCTTCGCTTAATAGACTTTTGTTATTCGAACTGAGTTTATCTTTACACCACGAACATTCCATCGGGATACCTCTGCCTATACTTTTATCGAACGCAAGCCTTGGTGTACGCAAAATAGCAACATTCCTGCAAGGAATTTGTAAGTACTATCAGCTCAGTCATCAACCACAAAACCGCACCGACGCGACGTAGACCAGCATCTTTGTTTGTGACATAATACTCTCAGCTGACTGCACGCTGTGACCTTGACCGTAAGCTCGCGCTCGCGGTATGCGGCGGACGCGCAACATCGAGAGCTACTCGCGACCGACTACCATGGCAAGGTAAATTACAGAGACAGATGCTGAAACAAAATCAGTTGAAATATATAATTAAGTAGGTATAGGAATTAGAGAACTCCAAAGAAAAATGATTTACAGGAAGAAATATGAAGGGAAGACTCTTTCATCCAGGTACCACCATTGCCAGTGATGTGACTGCTATTGGCTACCTACTCTTGTCTATTGCAAGAAATAATTGGTACTGCTACCTCATCGATAGCCCCTACACTGATTTTCCAAATCTCAGCTTGTTCTTGCAGTCTGCCGACTGAACTACGGTGTGAATGATGTGACATACAATGTTTTGGTGGTTCTTGTAGCACCTCTACCCCACCCTTTTGATCAGTGAGTCTTCTGTAGGTATTTGTTAATTTTCCGTGAACTTCGCACGTCTCAGCATGGTAGCAACAAAAGAGCAGCATTGGATGCGCACGCGCCAGTCGCTGCAGTACGACCGCGTCGCCTGCATGCATGGCACCTGCAACCAGTCGTGCATGCTCGCAGTCGCAACCAGTCGCGGTTGCTCTCTCTCGGGAGTAAAGTCGGAACGGTGATCGAATTGCTGTGTGGAGTGTTTCTGTGTCAATTAGTTCAAGTAGGTGAGTAAAGAACGCATTTCATTTTTCTGATATCTCTCTTTTTCCATCGTAAGTAAGTCTAAATACCAAAATCTTAATTCTTTGGTTCCTATACAGATTCAATTTAGATACTTCTAAACAATGACGCGTTTTAAAAACTTGATCCACAATGGAATTACAGTGTAACAGATACCATAATCGAACATTACCTCAACCCAACGCAACCTCATTTTATACTAAGTTGGCAACACTGCGTTGTCTTTACCTTGTAACCTCTATGAAAGCAATACACGCAATCTTTTCTAGTTTAAACGTTTATTTTATTTCCACCAAAATATCATCATGGTAGCAGAGCGTGGTTGATTGAAAAGTAAACGCAGTGAAAACTAAAGAAAGATCCCAGGCGCAGTGAAAACTGAGACTGGCCGGCGTATTTTGTCCGTCATACATTTTGAGGTTAACCGGCGCGGCGTGCTCGAACAGAAATCACGTAAAAATCTGAAATACGCATAGAAGAAGTCAAATACAGGTCACAATCCATTCCATATCGACAGACTAGTCGGAAGAGATAACTATGCCTGTTGGAAGTTCGCAGTCCAAGCATATTTCGAACTCGAAGATTTGTGGACATGTGTTACCGGTACCAATACAGATCAAAAGAAAGAAACCAAGGCAAAATCTAAGTTAATTTTATTACTGGACCCAATCAATTACGTACATGTTCAGAGTGCAAATACATGTAAAGAAGTCTGGGAGTGTTTGGAACAGGCTTTCGATGACAGCGGGTTGTACAGAAGAGTAGCCTTGTTGAGAGATCTGATAACAACTACATTGGAATCTTCCCGAAGCGTAGAGGACTATGTGAATAAAATAATGTCGACCGCCCATAAGCTCAGGAATATTAAGTTTGATATTGATGATGAATGGTTAGGTACACTGATGTTAGCCGGCCTCCCTGAAGCTTATAAGCCCATGATCATGGGATTGGAGAGCTCTGGCATCAAGATCAGTGCTGATTCCATCAAATCCAAGCTCCTGCAGGAAGTTCAATGCTCAGATAATTCAGCATTCTTCACAAGGAAAAAGGCCATTCAACGGAATCAACAAGATAAAACAAAAGTGTCTAAGGGACCCCGATGTTACAACTGTAACAAGCATGGGCATTTTGCAAAGAATTGTCATGCTCCGAAAAATAAGAATGTAGAAAACACGGATGACACTAAAGGTTTTGTTGCAGCATTTTCAGCATCTCCTCAGACAATGAATCCGGACCTGTGGTATGTGGACTCAGGTGCCTCTATGCACATGACAAATAGAAGTGACTGGATGTATGATGTTTCAAGTCCACCGATACCCACCATAACTGTTGCCAGTAAGACACCGCTACCTGTAGAAAGTATGGGAAAGGTCAATTTATTGTTAAATGGTAATAAAGAAAGAAAAATTCAGGTAAGACAAGTCTTATATATACCTAAACTTGCTGCAAACCTCCTATCAGTCAGTGCTATGGTGAAAAATGGCTGTAATGTGAATTTCAGAGATAAAGGCTGTGACATTTATGATAAAAATGGGAGGCTACTATGTTCAGCCACATTAGTAAATAATTTGTATTTATTAAATACCCACAGAGAAGTATTTTCTAACCTGTCATGTTCAGATAACTTAAATGATGTTGTCCTGTGGCATAGGCGCATGGGACACTTGAATTTTACAGATGTTAACAAGCTACCGGAGTGTGCTGAAGGAGTCCATCCATTTACTGAAAATAGTAAAGGTCCTATTACTTGTGTCACCTGTCTCTCGGGAAAACAGACCAGACTACCCTTTAATAACATTGGTTCAAGGTCTTCACAACCACTGCAGCTGGTCCACACTGATTTATGTGGACCAATGGAGCAAGAATCTCTAGGAGGTATGAAATATTTTATAACCTTTATAGATGATTACACAAGACGAGTTCATGTTTATTTTTTGAAAAATAAATTGAATGTTGTAGAAGTTTTCAAAGATTATAAAAATAAAGTTGAGAATGAACATGAAAGAAAATTAAAAGTAATTCGTTCTGACAATGGAAAAGAATACTGTAATAGAGAATTTGAAAGCTTCTTGACCAATCATGGGATTGAACATCAAACAAGTACTCCGTACTCACCCCAGCAGAATGGTCTTGCTGAAAGGATGAACAGGACCCTGGTGGAAAGAGCGAAATGTATGCTGTTTGATGCTCATCTTGCAAAACAGTTCTGGGCAGAGGCAGTAGCAACAGCAGCTTATATAATTAATAGATCACCTACAAAATCCATTCATGGTAAAACTCCTATGGAGATGTGGACTGGTAAGAAACCGAACTTGTCTAACCTAAAAGTTTTTGGCTGTGAAGTAATGACACAAGTACCAAAAGAAAAACGCCTTAAATGGGACTCCAAATCCAGAAAATTATTATTTGTTGGCTATTGTGAATCAACTAAGGGGTATCGTATACTTGATCCAGATACAAATAGAATCATAAAAAGCAGAGATGTAGTATTTTTAGAAAATGTGGAAAAATATGATAATAATGTATACTTACCTTGTACATCTAACAGCAGCAGTCCAGGGATACAGCCACCTAAAGAACCCTGCAAAGAAGAATTAGAAGACGACACAGATCATTCTTCTAGTGAGGACTATCTGTCTGGCGATAATAATGATCCATCTTATGTACCAGAGCAATCAATTGATCCCGAGTCACCAACACGAAATGTAAATTTGCGTCCGCGAAGAGCTGCTCAGTATGCAGAAACAGATGACCATGATGTAAGTTACTTCTGTCCAATACTTGATTTAAATGATCCACAAACAGTGGAAGAAGCATTGTCATCTTCTTATGCCGACAAATGGAAAAAGGCTATGCAAGAGGAGTATGACTCCCTGATTAAAAACAAAACTTGGTCACTGGTAAATGTACCATGTGGTAAAAGAATCTTACCATGTAAATGGGTCTTTAAGATTAAAACCAACGAAAAAGGAGAGATTATTCGTTTTAAAGCAAGATTAGTTATCAAGGGGTATGCTCAGAGAAAAGGAAGTGACTATGATGAGGTATATGCTCCTGTTGTAAGATATACATCTGTTAGATTCTTACTGTCACTGGCTGCTAAGTATGACTTAGAAATGTTTCAAATGGATGCTATAAGTGCTTTCCTTCAGGGTGACATAGATACTGAGATATACATGTCACAACCAGAATACTTCAAAGAAAATGACCAAGTATGTATTTTGCATAAATCAATTTATGGGCTCAAGCAAGCTAGCCGGCAATGGAATCTTAAATTGAACAGTATTTTATTAAAAATTGGCTTACAAAGATCACAAATGGATCCCTGCATCTATTATTTAGTAAATAAGGCAACAATAATATTTATTGCAGTATGGGTAGATGATTTTTTGATATTCACAAATAATAAGGATAAAACAACAGAGATTAAAGAAAAATTAAAAGGAGAATGCAGTATGAAAGACCTAGGTGAAATGAAGCAGTGCATCGGCATAAATATAAATAGGAACCGAGAGACGGGTGTAATTATGATAGATCAAGAAAAATATATTAACCTAGTATTGGACCGTTTCAATATGTCTCAATGCAAACCAGTTAGTACCCCGATAGAGGTGAATGCAAAATTCGATAAAAATCCTGAAGATGCAAACAATAATATCCCATACAGGGAAGCGGTGGGATGTCTAATATATCTGGCACATGTCACGAGACCTGATATTCCCTATGCAGTCAATAAGTTGAGTCAGTACTGTAATAATCCAGGAAATCAACACTGGCTTGGAGTGAAAAGAATTTTGAGGTATCTTCAAGGAACCAAGACCTTAAAGCTCTGTTATGCCAAAGATGACTCAAAGGATATAATTGGATACTGTGATGCTGACTGGGCTAGTGACCCAGTGGATAGAAGATCTTGTACGGGTTATTCTTTTCTGTTTCAGAATGCTTGTTTATCTTGGAATTCATGTAAACAGCAAACCGTGGCACTCTCTACGGCGGAGGCCGAATACATGGCGATGGCGGCGGCAACCCAGGAGGCTCTGTGGCTACGGCAACTACAGGACGAGCTCGGTCAGGGCGTAGACAGCGCGATACTCATCCACTGTGACAACCAAAGTGCAATAAGACTGGCATCAACAGACTGTTATAAACCAAAAACTAAACATATAGATATTCGGCTACATTTTCTTCGAGAAAACATTGTTAAATCTAAAGTTAAATTTATATTTGTTAATGGTTCCAACATGGTAGCTGATAATTTGACTAAGGGTACTACATTTGAAAAACATTTGTTTTGTGTAAGTAAAATGGGTTTGCGTTCTGTGGGGAGTGTTGGCAAGTAGGAACGCAACCTCATTTTATACTAAGTTGGCAACACTGCGTTGTCTTTACCTTGTAACCTCTATGAAAGCAATACACGCAATCTTTTCTAGTTTAAACGTTTATTTTATTTCCACCAAAATATCATCACCGATAACAATAACCAGTCTTCATGAATGCACCCCACGTTATCAGACAGCTGAATCCGTAATCTTCAATTTCAATGGGCAAAAATATGGTCAATCACTGAAGCCAGCTTCTTTCAATAATAATTACAATTCCATCCTCGATAATAATCAAATAATTATAAGTACTGAAAAGTACGAATCAAATGTGTCAACCGTACCTACCGTCAGTCTGCGGTGTTGACAGCACGTACATACCTACGGCAGCGGGTGGTGAGTGTGTGACAACAACAGAGTGTGGTGGGCAGTGGATCACGTACGAGTAGCTTTAGTGCAGTGCAGGTAACCGTTGTTTAAGGGAAGCACTGTGAGTGCTGATTTAATTATGGGCAGGACTACATCTAGGGTTTAACTCTCGAAGGTTATGGGAAGCTGGGTACTAAGCACGTGAGTATGTGGTGCTAAGCTACTCGTAGCTAAGCAAAACCTTACTTGTGACGTTTTCCTGTAGCTCTTTTAAGATGACACAGGTAGGTACTATTCTTATTAATTCAAACGAATGATCCTAAAACAATTCTGATTATTGAGATCCCTTGATAGATGTATGGCTGACACGCAGTCGAAGCAAGAACTCTTCAATTGAAAAGACTGTAATATAGAATCATCTAAAATTCCATAATTATTGTGAAAGCAAGACCATACAATTATGCTTTAATTATTCCAATATAAACACACTTTATTAAACAGAGCGGCAGCGGCTACCATGTGTAGTGTTTATTAAAAGAATGTGGAAAGAAATGCCAAGTACAGTGAGTGTCGGACAAACCGAGCGAGTCGTACGGTGCCAAGTTGAACCGGCCACAGATAAATAATATAAATTACTTTGCACTTGTGTTTCTAGGTTTTACAATTCAATCGGACTGTGTATGGAGCTTCATGGTCCTTCCGTCACAGACGTGATCCCTGGCTTTAGATATGACGGATACTCTGTTTTGGGAAAGTGCATGATTATTACTTACGTATTTTTATTACTTGATAGAAACATGGTTTCCTTTTCTTTCTTTGATCAATGTCATCTAACTTTTAATGATACATGACATTCATTTCTATAATTTGGTCTATCTTAGACCAAATTATAATATTTTAAAACAGGTCGGTGAGAAATTCGAAATTTTTGCTTATATGTAACGGTCTGTATAAAGTCTGACCTATATGGTTAAACTCTCTAAATTCAAAGAATACTATTATTCTCTTATAATAAATTAAAGTCTTATTATATCAATTCAATCCAATCTGATTCCTACATTATACCAACTTTCGATCAGCGTAGTGCAGTTTTGTTTCATATAGAACCCATAAGATCATTTCATTGTATCCTTCATTGTTTGTCACCACTTCGTTCTATTGTGCCTTTAACTTAGCCCGATCTATTCAACCGAAGGTCTTGAGAATCTTGACCTTACTACATAGTCTAGATCTTCCAAGATGTAAAGGACAAGCACTGTTTCGAAACCGGCGCCAATTAATTAAATTCACTAATTACTGTTAGACTAGTTTTTGCAGCACCCACTGCTTACTGCTCGTCTGCAGCGAGGCCGGAGGGCAGGGCTACCACTCAGTAATGATACGCCTTTAAAATGATTTGCACAAAACGTTTTTGTACAAAATTTTGATAAACTAGTTATATAGTCTTCACTTCACTTCCTGCTAAGATGTGATTTACAAGCAGATTCCTCTATTCTACTTAAAGTTAAGAGATCTTTTGCAAGCGACTTTCGAACGACGATGTCTGTCGGTTCCCATTTCCATAATATTTAGAAAATTAAATAGAAATAGAATCTCGCTTTCTTCTACAAAGATCATCGAATGGTCGCTATAGATCGTGTACTAATACTTCCTGACAAACTTCAAAATCGATAACTATTAAGTTTGTGTAGGTCGAGTCATGCTTGACAACCTTGTCGGTCTTCGAACGCAGACCCCAGCTTATAATTCAGATACACTATATCTGTAACTGCATAGCTTGACTAAAGGTCGCTCAGTAGAACATGAACACGACTCGCCGGCTCCCGACGTCAATGTCGCCGACATGCTACCTATCCCAAACATTTCACCGTCAGCCAACAGCAGATCGGTCGCATCGACAATGTCCGTCACATAGTAGTCCACTGTGTCTCTCTTTTACATGAGCTTTTTACCAACTTCAACCCAAAATATCTATATCCACCGAGGGCCTGATTAGCCAAAGAGCAGGTGTTGCAAATGCTACAGGCCTCGCACTTTAACGTAGGTACAATTAAGTCAGATACAGTAGATCCAAAAGAATATTAGGTATGTATCAGTGGTCTATTTGTGTATACACACCAAGCCAAAGTGCTAAAATCATTTGAGCTCACTTCGCTCGCTCTTACATCTTTCTTAGTTACATTCATTCTTAAACTTTCTGCGAAAATCGACGAAGTAACGCGTTTTCGAAAAATCAACCCTGTAGGTTAGTATGTACAAAAAAAGTACTATAATTAATATTGTTTGGGGAAAGTAAGGTTCAAGCAACGTGACCGTTAATGAACACGAGGAAAAGAGCCTCTGTGTTTAGAAGTTTAGAAATGTTGATTTGGCTAGTGTTCTAGCTAGTAGTAGCTAGGTATCGAGAACTATTTTTTAACTGACGAAAAATAGGTGCAAATTCTCAACTCGTCACGTATATTTTTTTATGTATGACCACGCCTAACTTTTATGTTGATATTTTTTTATTAGATACCTGGAAGGGACTAAATAAAAAAGAGACTAAATGCAACCTCCCATTTAAAATTAAAAAATACAATCCACCTCTAAGGGTAGAAAAATAGGGGTCGATTGATTTTTCACCTACAGAACTTTCACTTGTAAACCAATTCTGTTAAAACATGGCACACGTTTGTAGCAATACTAATACAACTTTCATGACACTACAACATAATAGAGACCTGGAGTTGAACTGAAGATGGAGACGGAAGACAGTCGAGAGAGCTCCTCAACAGGTTATAGCAGCTAAATCGTATTTGGGCTAATTTCATTCATCTTGACGAGAACTTTAGACCTAGTTGGGGCATGACCGTCATCAAGGGTCTGGTGATGGAGACGGAAACCTGTCGAAGGTAATTCTTGCTTTTTTTAAAATGAAAACGAAAAGCGAAAAATTCAAACGTTTTTTTTTTATTAATTAGTCACTGTTTTATTTTATCTAACTTTAGAGCCTATGTCGTCTTTACATATAATTCTATAAGTATACAAGGAAAACTTTTTAAATAGTAACTATAGAGTTTCTTGTCCATGCGAAATTACAGAAACGGGCGACTAGAATCAATTCTATTTTCTTGTAAATGAGTGCCTTTATGTTTATTGAAATAAATGAATTGTCTCTAAACTAAAACCAAAAGGCAATCCAACATCTTCCACACAATTTTTGGGCATTCAGTCTAGCTAGATTATAGCTACATTGAATTCCGTGTTCGGGATATTCCTAAGCGATTTATCTAGGTACTATAACGGTGACTAAGAATAAAATACAGTTATTAAACTGCATCAGCTGGAGTGTATCACTGTAACCTCCTAGTTATATAATTGCCACTCGTGAAGCCACGATCTGCCACGAAGTAACGCGCTTATCGTGACCAGTTTGAAGTTCTGTCTTACTAATATTCTTGCGAAAATAATATACACTTCTTAGATTATATTTTGTTAATACTTGCCTACCTTAATTTCGACCTCACCATATCATATAAACTAACGCAGTTGCTTAGATTTCTTCAATAATCAATTTAGGACAGAATTATGTCTAGCTGCGTCATTTCATACATATTTTGTGATATATCCCAAACATCAGTTATAGAGTGTTTTAGTTAAATTGGAAAATAATTGGGCCACAATTAAATATAATTAGGTAGCTAATGTTGGGAAATTTTTTTGGCAAGCAATTTGCAAACGGTTCAGAAATTGCTCTACCCACTGAAATCGCCTGTCGTGCAGGATTTGACAGTAATTACGCACAAATTGCCATATTTCCCGACAATTATTTCCGAGCAATTTTCTGTTCGTGTACTAAAAAAATGCTTTAGGTATTTGGAAACTGTGAGAAAATATTCAAATGGTTTACTATTCTGCGACACTTACCTACTGATAAAAATAATAAAGCATGCAGGCTGCCTAAAAGTGTATCACTGAATGAAACTACTTAAGTACTATGTGGTTTGATAAGTTTAACCCGAAACTGGCGAGGTCGCAAAAGTCCAAGAAGCTCATTTAAGGGGTTTACAGGACCTAAACACAAAAAACGCAAGTTTTAGAAACAATAAAAGTACCTATATGATCGACTACAGTAAACAAAATCAGAAAAATATATGATATTCTTCAGGATATAGGTATGCTAGGTAGGTAAACCAAAAGGCAATCCAACATCTTCCACACAATTATTGGGCATTCAGTCTAGCTAGATTATAGCTACATTGAATTCCGTGTTCGGGATATTCCCGAACACGGAATACACGGTTCACGGTTTTCGTGTTCGTGTTCATTTCGTGTTTGTGTTGAAAACATAATACAATTAATTTGATACGACGGAAAAATATCATGAAGATACCTCTAAAAACTTTCTTTTTACAATAAAAACCATACTACATAATATGTAATATTATATCTACATAAAAGCATTCTGATTATTCTTTTATTTTTTTTTATTATTCTGATTATTATTTGTCAGATTATTCTATAAGCAACATAATAAAACACTAGTGTTTTAATTTTTTAGTCCAAACAATAGATTTTTTGTAATTAAATAATTGCTTCATATTTTGCAATAAATTATCGGCGTTGTGTCATCGCACTTCTCTTTTTTTTCTACGCAGTCCGACACTGACCGCGCTTTAGGTCATGTAAGTCCCTTAATAGAGCAGTTATTTAGTAGCGATGTTTATTTATTTATATATACTTTATTGTACACCACAAAAATACATAACATGAGAAAAATACACCAAACACTACAAAATATGGGCGGCCTTATCGCTTTCTGCGATCTCTTCCAGGCAACCTTGGAATGGACAGTGATTGATTGAGTGATGTTGTTGACTAGGGAGCCCGAGCTGCGGGGTAGGTGCGTAACACACTATCGTAGCAATGGCTTTCATTTTGACAGTTCCATAACATTCATTGCGTAATTAACGTTGTTAAACATACAATTTTTTCGAACATATAAAGCAATGAATTTGCAATATCCTTCAAAATTATTCAGATTGTGATTGACAGTACATATGTTACGCAATTAAGGTGCAGCATTGTTGATGATTGTTGATTATAAACTTCACGCTCGTTTCCTCTTACAACATCAGCAGAACTATAGGTATGCGCAATTTGCATCAGTCTGTCACGGCTGAATTAACATAATGAATATTTCTAACGCACAATATTAAAAATAGGTTTACAGTAATGTGTCTTCTAACAATGAGTAGAACACAAGAATTTTTTATATGTTAAAAGTCAATTAATTACTATTAAAAAGATTTTTTTATATTTTGCTTTAGAAATATTCTCTAAGTTAATTGCAAGTTTTAGTTACTAAACAATAATAAAAATAAAACAGCCAATTGCTTTTATATTATCATCTGAAAAGAGCCACATTAAAATCATGTAAAACATGAGGTGTTAAATTTCCAGTGCATTCTGCAGTGGTGGCCAAGTGATAACGGGCTCGACTTACGAGTTGTAGGTCGTAGGTTCGAACCCAGACAGGCGCTTTACTCTGTGTAAATTATTTCATCACCACTGCTCTCAAAACGGTGAAGGAATACATCGTGAGGAAACCGGCATGTCCTAGAACCAAAAATTCGAAGACATGTGACATCTACCAACCCGCACTAGGCCCGCCTGGTGGATTGCGGCCCACGGCCTCCTGCAAACAGGAGGCCTCTGTCCCAGCAGTGAGAATGATATAGGCTGATTATGACGAGTCTAGATTCTAGAACGTTCTTACGTACGCGTACGTAACGAGAGCTCGATGTTACCGAACACACACACAGCTGTTCATAGGAAGCGTACAATTTCCAGCCAGCATAATTACCATACTCGCAGGCTAGAAACGAATGGTTCTCAGCAGACGCCCAGACGGTAATATTACTGGGTACAAATCTGGATGGGTCTAGAACTTTCATCTTAGACTAATTACCTACATTGTACAGTCAGAGCGGTTTTGCAATACATCCGATCCGGACCCGAGAAATGCCGGCCCGAAGTGACCATAGTCCTATTTGTATGAGGGGTTGCGCACTAGATCCGAACTCTATCCGTCCGAATTTAGAACATTCCCAATTCGGATTGAAGTCGGATCTTTAATTCGGATTCGGATCGGATGTAGTGCAGAATCACTTCCAGTAAAAATGTGTGTGTCACCTTAAGGTCTATTTCTGTTTGGTTAGGGCACGATGGTATCAGCGGGGTAATTGCGTAACACACTAACAATGGCTTTAATTTTAACAGTCCAACAACATTACATTGCATTTCATTACGTTCTTGACAAACAAATTTTTCGAACATAACAAGCAATGGATTAGCAATATCCTTCAAAATCATTCAGATTGTGATTGGAAGTATGTTACGCAATTAGTGTGCGGCTCTACCGACTCAGTAGGTATGTTCAAAAGGTAGGCATTATATACCCTAACTTGATAACAGAAAGAATTTGAAAACTAACCAAGGTATTCAGAACGATACATTACATACATACTAGTACAACAATCAATATCTCTTCATCTGTACTCAAGATTACAAATAATACAAATATTTATTGGAACAAAAACAAATTACAATTTTTGTGTACGATACTGGGTTAGTTTTTAGTAACTGTGTCGCAGTCGCAGTTAATAGCGCCCACCCCCGGAGGGAAAGACCACTGAGTTCCATAACAACGATAAATGATTTTATTTTTGTAAGTAGGTTTGCACTTTGCACAAACACTTTTACACGTCAATCATATATTTTTTTAAACTAGATGAGATCCGCGTTTCCTGTCTGACTACTCTGAGAAGAAAGGCCGAAACAAACTCAGAGGTCAGGTGTCAGGTCAGGTTATATGAAGACCATGTACATCGATTTCTGAGATGGTCTTTTGAGGAAAGAACCACACAAATTGAGAGGACCTGTCCAGTCAGTGCACGCATTTGTCAGAAATCGTGGAGCTCAACGATTCGTCGAACAATTTTGGTTATAGGTAGGTACTTATAGGTAGAAACTACACATAACATTCATAATAATAAAACCAGAACTAGACATTTATTAATAATACTTGATTATTATAATACTTATTGAGATTAGTTCTGGACTTTAAAAGAGACTGTGACCTCTGAGTTTGTTTTGGCCTTTCTTCTTAGAGTAGTCAGATAATACCTAAACGCCGACCTCATCTTGCTTATTTTTTTTATATTATGAAGTGTAAGTGATTGCGATAACCTATTTACAGATTAAACAATTTCATTTCATTTAATTGCAGAATGCCGCAAAAAAAATTGAATTACCCGAGTTATATCAGGTCAATTCAGTATTTTACATGAAATTACTGAACTGATCCATTCGACCATTGTGACGCAATCTCCATTTGTACCTAACTCTTTTGTTTTACTTTCCTGTAATATTAATTTCCTTTTAGTAATTAATTGGTCCAATTACAAGTGATTATTGTCCATCAGTTGAGATAAATGTTAATATCGCCAATACAATAATAACTATGGGATCCATGTTCGTGTGTTCTCGGAAAGTTACTTTTCTATAGTGTCACATAAAAGATATTTGAAGAAGGTCCACTCTTGAGATCATGATAGAAAGATATCTCGTGAAAAATTTAGGTACAGACGCCAGCACATCAAGCTACCCGAAACTGTCAATTTTTTCCAAACTGCTTTGAACCTTATGCTTTAGCGATAAAGTTGAAAATCTATTGAAGAAATTTGACAGATTGTAGTAGCTTGATGTGCTGGCGTCTGTACATACATAAACTCAATAAAGAATAAGTCGCTACGGTTCTACATAAATGTCTAAAAGGGACTCTTGCACTGCTGAAGGATGCAGGCAATGAGGCAGGTGATCCTCGATAAGAGTTCGTTTTCTAAAACAAAAGACCATGTACAGTCAACTACACGTCAGTGGTAACTCTGGCCAAAGTAAAACACGGGAAGTATCAACCAGCCGTTTGAAGATTTCACAAAACAGGCTATGAGCACTCGGACCCCACGGCCCAAGAGTTTCAACCCCAAACGGTTCGAAAATATAATGTCTAGTATTTCTACGGATTATTTATAGTAGACCTTCTGCACTTGACGACCCTCGTGTCACAATGACGTCACTTGCCAGCACGTGGCGCACGCGCACCGTCGCGGTCGCACGTGACTCGAACGATGAAATTGTGATGCCGTGGAACAAGACGGGCGGTCACAGCCACAAGCACATGCTGAACTACCGTTGTTGTGAACGTTATTATGCCTGCGTATATAGAATTCATAATTAGCGCTAGTGAGGCGATCGAAATGGTGAATGTCACATAACAATATGTCTTCACATTTTTTCTCTCAAAACGTGAGGAAAACTGTTTTGAGAGCACTGAATATAAATGACACAAACTAAAGTATTGCCTACCTTGGTTCGAAGTCGGGCTTGGCTCCACTAGGCTACCACCACAGCACTCATATTGCGCACTCAGGGAAATTATATTTTACGCAACACCTCACGTCAATTTGCTGTGTGCCAAGTGAAATAGGCATTTCTTACAACTGCCAAAGAATGACAGTTGTGATTTGAATATACTGACAATCTAATTTAGACTAGACTAGATTAGAATCTAATGTAGACGCCAGCATATCAAGCTACCCGAAACTGTCAAATATTCCCAATCAACTTTGAACCTTATACTTTAACGGTAAGGTTGAAAATCTATTAAAGAAATTTGAGAGATTGTAGTAGCTTGATGTGCTGGCGTCAGTACCAATGTGTAAATAAACAATAAATTATGAACAATTACAAATAAATAACACAATTATAAAATAAATTCCAAATTGGCCACATTACATTAAATTAGGATTAAGAGGAAACAATGCAATTGTCGAGAGAATAGAGTGGCATGATAATCAATTGTAATTGCGATAATTATATAAATACCTGCTTGGACACATTGCAATTAAATTAAAACAAGTTGGAAATAACACAATTAAACTGTGAGGTCTGCAGGGCTGGCGGGACGACAGAATTGTTACGCACAGCTTGAGAATCATACGTATAGTCATAATTAAAAGTTATTTTAGCTAATGTCACTGAAAACGCCGGGAGGAGACGCCCTAGAATAACACATACTCCTATTATAGTAACCTTATTGGTGATGTTCTCCTCAGAAATGTCCGATACGTCGTTGGTTCTCGCAAACGCCGTGCGTTTATGACCAGTGTGAGATTTTTCGACTACGTTCGATTACGAGCGCGTTAAAATTTTGTATGGGAAATTAGGTTTCTCCTAGTGACCACCAGGTAGCGCTATAACTTTTTCCCATAAAAAATTCTAACGGGCTCGCAATCTAACGTGAGTGAAAAAACTCACACTTACTTAAGCCTCCGATGTGAACGTAAATGAAGCAAAAGGAGTATGAAGGACCCTAGCAGGTGGCGTTTTGTAATTTCTGCCTATCGCCCATGGAAAGAAGGCAGAATTTAAAATACTAAGAGCGAACACTTTGCCAGCTAAAGTCTGTTGAACTTATTAGTTTGGCACGTGTTGTTAACCTTCCTGTGGCAGGTTTGTTACATTCTCCGACCACAATACGCACTTATTGACGGCCAAATAGTACACACGGCGAAACAAAAAGCTATACATTTCCAGTTGTAGCTGACCTCGCATTGTATAGGTTTTTCGTACAAACAGAAGTCAGTTTATACTGGTTATGTATAGCTTGATGTGTAGCCGTGCGTACTACAATTTTTGTATGTAGCTAAAATCGTCTCGTGTTGTAAACAAATATCGCCAAACCTAACCTAGGTACTAAATAAACTTGTCAATCCTAAGTATAATAGCGAAGTGGACTCGATGATAATGTATAATGCACTAAGTAACGGATTATATAAAATTACTTGTTATTGATGTTATCACTACTAATTTATACCATTACTAAACGAATTCAAGAGGGTGGACAGACAAGAACATTCTCTAATGCGCTGATTACGTTGCGAACTGCTTGCAACACTTTGTTTTAGGTAAGTAATCTATGCTTTTGACCGCCATTTCACATGCGGCCGGTAATTGCGTAACACGCTAAGTTAACAGTAGCAGTTACTTTCATTTTAACAGTTTAACAACATTCATTGCGTTATTTAAGTTGTCGAGCAGACAAATTTTTTGAAAGTAAAAAAATGTGATTATTCACGGAAATGATGTTTTAACAAAATACCTCTGCCAAACTGCGAAGAGAGACGTAGCTCCTTAATTATTTAAACATTTACATACCTATATATATATATTTTCTAAAGAAGCAATGGATTAGCAATATCCTTCAAAATAATTCAGATTGTGATTGATAAGGTGTAACGCAATGAGAGTGCTGTGTGTGGCGACGCGCGACGGTGCAGTTGTTGGAACCTGGGTGAGTCAGGAGCGTGGACATTGGCTCTGACAAAGAAAGAAAGGCCCCAAACCCAGTAAAACCCAGTATAGTGTATCGTGGTCGAAGTTGGGCTGGTGATATTGAAGATGATGGGGCTTCTATTCATATTTCGAAAGGCTTCGTAGAAACTGGATAGAAATTTCATAGACTGGGTATTTACTGGACCTCGGTCCTTTAATACCCAATGCTACACACACGGTGTCACTCTGGTTGTCTATACACATTGCATAAACAACCAGATTCCTGTAACAAGACCCTTATGTATAAATAATACACATGGTCTTGTTACAGGACACTCGTGGCTCATTTCAATAATGACATCTAACAAGATATTATTATTGGAATGAGCCATGCAATGTCACTTAGCATCTTTAATTCAGCAATTGTGAGAAGCTACATGATATTATAGTCATGTAATTTTAATGTAAATGATTGCAAATTTGCCATATTATAATACCTACATACACAGACACACATGACATTAAGTACGTGATGAGTGCAATAAAGATATTACCTACTAGCTTCTGCCCGCGACTTCGTCCGCGTGAAATTCGTAATTTCCCCAAAAAATTTCGAAAATTATGTATAATTATGATCTTTTTCATTTATTTCTAGATAAATAAGTATTCGGGCCAATTTTTAGGTTTACAAAACAAATGAAGAAAGAATATGGGGAGGCCTTTGCCCAGCAGTGGAACAATAATAACGAAAAAGAAAAAATAACAAATAAATATTGATTTTTCATAATAAACTGGATCCCTGCTTTTCACCCCCAGAGAGATGGAATACGAAAAAATCGTTTGGGGGTGGTCATTATTTAACTGATAGATTATTTATAACAATTTTCGAGTTAATCATGCTACGCAGTAAAATCCTCCTTGTAAAATTAACTACCCCTTTTCCATACCCCGTTAGGGATACATTTTCCAAAAACCATGATACACGTTATGCTTTGCTTATGTCTTAAGTATAAATACTAAGTTTCGAATTAATCGGACAGCTCGTTAAAATTCTTCCATACAAATTTTGACACCCCCCAATCCCCCTCTAATGGGTAGTTTAAAAAAATGCCATACTTTATAATTTACTTAGATAAATATTCGTGCCAAGTTTCAAGTTTATTAACTCGAGGAATAAGATTTTTTATACAAACAAAGTCCCTCCATTTCACCGTCTTAGGGGTGGTATTTCGAAAACCCCTACATACAAACTTTACCTCTTTATAATATTAGTATAGATGATGGATGAGATATTACTAAAACATTTAATTCAAAAAAGCAGTTCGCTGAGCACAACGGTTTCGTACGTAGCCAGTAAGCCGACCGCCCGGCCCGGCTGAGCCGCGCGGTGCGGTATGGTACCTCGCAGAGCTGCCGGCCGCCTTGCGGAGTTATTTTAAAACTATGATATCTCCTAAGATATTCATTGAAATCAAATGCTGTCAAGGGTAATTTTGTTCAAAATTAAATACTTGTGATGAATAACGTATTTATTTGGATAAAGATCAATATCATGTTTATAAAAACACCTTCGCAAGTAATGCATTATTTTAGAACAAATTTGATTACCCTAAAAAAGGTAATGGTTAATCAACCTTAACAGATAGATATATACTGTTGCGGACTTTTTTATAGGACTTTTATAGAGGAACAATTGCGTCCTACATGATTTTTATGTAACTTTAACCGTTTACGCAGCGTACGCAACGGAAGCTCTCAAAAGGAATATTTTTTCCCGTTTTTGCAACATTTTTCATTGACGCTCCGCTCCTTTTGGTCGTAGCGTGATGTTATATAGCCTATAGCCTTCTAAAAAGCCCGTTAAATGGACTATCCAACACAATTTTTTTAAGAATTTTTCAATTCGAACCAGTAGTTCCAGACCGCAAAATTTTTTTTTTTTTTTGTATATACTTTTCCGGGATAAAAAGTACCCAGTGTGGTGCCCAGGATATTAAAGAATAATTATACCAAGTTTCATCGTAATCTAACCGGTAGTTTTTGCGTGATGCCTGAACAAACAGACAGACAGACAGACAGACAGACAAAAATTTGTTTAATCACATTTTTGGGTTCGGTGTCGGTATAGTAACACCCCCTGCCATTTATTTTTTTGATATTTTCAATGTACAGAATTTTCACTTCTACAGATTTATTATAAGTATAGATGTCAAAATCGTTGTTACATGTAAAATTACCATCTTAAAATACCTACAGACATGATTGTATTGCCTGCACCAATATGTATTATTATCTTTGAGCCTGCGCCCACGACGCATGAGGGCGGCACGACGCGGCAAGGGATTTAATATATGTGTCTACGCCTGAACGCAGCCTTTAATATTGGCGAGGATGCGAACGCGCCCGATGTCGGCGGCGCTCGCGACACACTTCACTTCACTAACTAACTTCACGACTTAGCGCGCACCGCCATACTTGTCGCGACACATTTTATAATTGTAATTTTTTAAATAATAAACTACTTTCCTACAATCAACGAGGTCGGTCTTTATTGTATCGCCCACAATATGCAACGAATAGGAATTAACTGATTTTTTTATGTAGTTGTGATTTGTATATTGAGACTTGGTGCCTGAGTAAATAATTAACTTCCCCGTTGGTCTCGTGGTCGCAAGCGCGACTGCTGAGCGTTGGTCTCGTGGTCGCAAGCGCGACTGCTGAGCGTTGGTCTCGTGGTCGCAAGCGCGACTGCTGAGCGTTGGTCTCGTGGTCGCAAGCGCGACTGCTGAGCGTTGGTCTCGTGGTCGCAAGCGCGACTGCTGAGCGTTGGTCTCGTGGTCGCAAGCGCGACTGCTGAGCGTTGGTCTCGTGGTCGCAAGCGCGACTGCTGAGCGTGGGGAGCTGGGTTTGATTCCCGGGTCGGGCGAAGTGTTATTGAGTTTTTCCTTTAGGAATTTCTTAGTAACAGCCCGGAGTTTGGAAGTTGGCGCTGTGATACCCGCGTGCCTCGGAAAGCGTCCTGCGCCTGATCTCTCTCCGGTCGTGTCGGATTACCGTCCCATCGGACTGTGAGAGTGAGCGAAGAGAGAGTGCATCTGTGTCTGCGTGCACACTTGTGCACTATAATATCTCCCGCGCCGAAGGATAGTCTCCGTTCAGACTGGCCGGCGTAACTGAAATAAGCTCTGAAGGACTTTTAAATACATAAATAATAGTACCTATGACAATTAAATTGAAATTTCAGGCAGCAGTTGAAAGTGAAGCGGCCTGTACGAGAGGCTTGGTGTGGTGATGAGCCAGAAAACGTTGCCCCACACTAGGAATTACTCCTGTATCGTGGGTGCGTTTACAAACATTTAAATTCACATCCACAAACAGCCAGACCCGGAACAACTACCTGTAGGCAATACAAATATTTGTTCCGTGCGGGAATCGAACCCACGACACGCAGCGCAGCAGTCGATCGCTCAGCCACAGCGCCAACCGTGTCGTCCACCACGCGGGCCCAGTGCGGGTTGGCAGATGTCACATGTCTTCGAATTTTTGGTTCTAGAACACGCCGGTTTCCTCACAACGTTTTCCTTCACCGATTTGAGAGCAATAATAATAATTATTTATAATATGTAATTATTTTTGATAAAAATAATTTACACAAAGTAAAGCGCCCGTCTGGGTTCGATCCTACGACCGTAAGACCGGGGTTCGTTCGTAAGTCGCGGTCGTTACCACTTGGCCACCACTGCTCCCAACCTCAACAGTTATCCTTCAATTTCTAAAAAGCTATTTCTTTCATTTGTCAACTGGTAAGTTGACTGGTTGCTGTGATTTTGATATTGTAGCTCAATCAGCCGAGCACTAGTAGCTCGTTATAGGTCACAGCAATTATATTCAAAGCTATGATGAAACAAACCACCATTATTACATCGTGACAGCTACGACAATGAGTTATGTTAACACTGGACTCAGACTACCTGAAAAGCACCAATCTATACTAAGTTTTTTTCTTTGAACACGCTAATCTCTGGAACTCGGATTTTAAAAGATCTTTTTGCGTTTGATAGCCCAATTCTTGAGGAAAGTTAGGTATATGCTATTTAACATCGATCTTTAGGAGCAGAGGAAAACGAAAAAAGTCAGAAACAACGCTAAGTGAAAACGAAGTAATAAAATGGGCGGCCGGGGCGATGCGATGCGACGCAGGTATATCTTTCCACAATCGACTAATAATCTTTCTTATTCTCTTCCTTCTATTTCGAGTTAAATGGCGGTTTGACTTCCGAGAGGACGGAAAGACACACATGAGTCATGATAAAATGATTAGGGTTCCGATTTTGGCATTTGGCTACAGAGCCCTAAATTGGCATTTGGCTACAGAGCCCTAAACTTGGCAACAGCCAGTCATGTCTTCTTGCGCAATGACACTGTTAAAGCCCCTTTAGTACAGCCTTACGATGGGCCTTACAAAGTCATTACAAGGAATGACAAAACATTTGTCATTCGAATTAGGGACCGTGACGTTACAGTCACAATTGACAGGTTAAAACCGGCTCATATACTGTCAGAAGGTCAATCTGCGCCTAGCGAGAATATCACAACTTATATTGTAAAGCAAAACGATCACCAAACCGCTGCTTCTGATCAACCACTTAATGCAGATAGCAACATGCAACCACAGCAACAGCATATTCCTCGCCGTTCTGGTAGGCGAGTTAAATTTCCTGATTACTATCAGGCAGGTGTTTCGTGATCTTTATCACTGGTAGGGGGGTACTGTGGGGACTGTGTCTTACGTACCCATCCCTTGCATAGTTTTAAGAATGTAATATTTTTATAGAAGTACTTATTGTAATAATTTTTAGAAAGTTTCATTTTGTGTTTTTCCCACGAATCACATCTGCAAGCGATTTAAGTCATAGGTACTATTGTCTTTCATGATTCTTTACTTTTAGTTAAGGTTCTTCATTGTTCTATTATGTTTAGTTATCTTGTATTGTACCCATTTGCTATTGTTAGTTAAGGTTCATTGTTCTGTTATTTTTAGTTGTCTTGTATTGTACCCATCTGCATTTCTCGTGTTTTATTATACTTTTAAAAGGCAGACGTGGATTTGCCGCGTCCTTTGTTTAGTGAACGGCAGATTTGGGAGAGTTTTGGTTCAGAGCTTCAGTCTGTGCTGAACTACGATCGTGCGAGGTCCTCTCTGACCCCCGATCATATTTTACTCGCCGAAGCTCGCCGTAATAGTTTACGGCGAGCTTCGTGTTTCTATTAGTTTTACTCTTCATGTAACATTATTTAATTTTACCTTTTCGTGTCAAGTGTAACTGCTAGCTGTAGTTACTTGATAACGTAATAAATTAATCGTTACCTATTTACAACTCACTTCAGTGTATCACTCGCCCAACGCGGTCACGAACCAGCACAGTGGTGACCCCGACGTGATCAAAACTATCATATAGCGTGAGTTCGTGACAGTGCGTAAAGGGTTTCGCGAGTGTTAAATCAAAGTACGTATTAAAATGGCAAACGGTCCAGAGAACGGCAACGTGTCGTGTTGTAAGCTGTCGACATTCACACCAGACTGTCCAGATTTATGGTTTGTGATAGCAGAAAGGTCAATGGCGGAGTCTGGGGTAACAAACCCTGCAAACATGTTAACATGCTGTTTACGCAGCATAGACTACCGTGTATTGAAAGACATACGAGACATTGTGCTGGAACAAACACCTGTCGGGCGAGACGAATATCAATATTTTAAAGAAAGAATCATCAAACGCTTCACCGACTCGAAAAACGTGAGAATTACAAAGCTTCTTCAAGATCAAGCGATGGGTGATCGAACGCCTTCTCAATATTTGCGTCACCTTAAATATCAGTGTGGTAATTCGATAACGGAAGACGCGCTGCGCGTAGTATGGGTCAAAGGTTTACCCAAGAACATGAGAGTTATAATGGCCACTCAAGAGGATGTACCGCTCGAGAAAGCCGCAGAGCTTGCGGATACCATATTACAGACGCAACAAATGCCAGAGTGTAGCAGCAGCTCAGCCATTGCAGCCGTTAACGTTGAGCCTCCTCCCAATAATACGTTGTTAACAGAAATGCTGGTAAAAACCATGACAATGTTGGGAGAAATAATGCAGACCGATCGTAGATATCCTAGACAGAGGTCACGATCACGATCCAGCTACCGATCACGTGAAGCATCACCGTCGCAGCAGAGCCGCAATGGTCAGGGCTTGTGTTGGTATCATTTCAAGTTCGGCGCGGAGGCTCATAAGTGTATACAGCCGTGCGCTTACAAACGAAACCAGTCGCAGCCGGGAAACGCCAGCGGGAGTCACTAGCGGCGGATGACGCACATTCCCAGCCCACCTCACGTCGCATCTTCGTTTACGACTGTATATCGAAAGCACAATTCTTAGTAGACACTGGAGCAGAGCTATGTGTCTTTCCTCACCAGCTAGTGCTACCTTTTAGAAAGAATACCGACTACGAACTTGTGGCGGCTAACGGCACACCCATCAAAACTTATGGTACCATAACTCTCACGTTAAATTTGGGCCTACGCAGAGATTTTACTTGGGTATTCATTGTTGCCGACGTAAGCAAGCCAATACTAGGTATCGACTTCCTAGAACACTACAACCTTATGGTCGATACAAAAGCCAAGCGACTCATTGATGGTACAACCACATTGTCTGTTAACGGACAGGTAGCTGGCCATCAAGAGCCATCCATAAAAACAATAACGGGCTCATCGCCGTATCACCAGCTGCTCTCAAAATACCCAGATATCACACGCCCTGATGGCAAGGCTCAAGTGAAACATAATACCAAACATCATATAATTGTTACTCCTGGACCGCCCGTCGCGCAGAAACCCAGACGTCTTGCTCCGGATCGATACAGCGCTGCAAAGAAGGAGTTCGACGCGATGCTGAAGCTAGGCATCGCTCGGCCTTCGCAAAGCCCCTGGGCATCGCCTTTACACATGGTGCCTAAGAAGGATGATGAATGGAGACCGTGTGGCGACTATCGTGCACTCAACGCCAGGACGGAACCGGACCAATACCCAGTGCGTCATATCCAAGACTTTGCACAGTGCCTTAGTGATAAAAAAGTGTTTTCGACTCTAGATTTAGTGCGGGCGTTTAATCAAATTCCAATCGCGGAAGAAGACATTTCCAAAACCGCGATAACTACGCCGTTTGGACTATATGAATTTACATACATGACGTTTGGTTTACGTAATGCAGCCCAAACCTTCCAGCGGTTTATGGACGAAGTGCTACGCGATCTAGACTTTTGTTATTGTTATATTGACGACATTTTAATCGCCTCGCGTAGTGAAAAAGAACATTTGGAACACTTAGAGACAGTATTCAATAGGTTAAGGCTTTATGGCGTGGTCGTAAACCCGTCTAAATGTGTGTTTGGTCAATCAACGATTAAGTTTCTCGGCTATCTTGTGTCAGCCGATGGTACGCGCCCGCTACCTGAAAAGGTCGAAGCGATCCGTACTTACCCGATTCCAGCCACAGCAAAACAGCTGCGTCAGTTCCTAGGTATGTTAAACTTTTATAGAAGGTTTATACCTCATGCAGCCGGTAGTCAAGCTATGTTATGTGAACTTTTACGAGGCAACCTCAAAGGCAAAACACCAATCGCTTGGACAGACGAAGCCAAAGATGCTTTTGAAAACTGTAAGCTCAGTTTAGCTCAAGCCGCGTTGTTAGCTCATCCGCGTCCAGACTCAGATTTAGCCATTTTTACTGACGCGTCTGACTTCACAATAGGCGCCGCGCTACAACAAAGAGTAGGTAATGATTGGCAACCTATCGCCTTCTTTTCCAAAAAATTATCACCTGCTGAACAAAAGTACTCAGCGTATGATCGCGAACTCCTCGCTATTTATGCTGCAGTAAAACATTTCAGACATCATGTTGAAGCGCGTAATTTTGTTATTTTTACTGACCATAAACCAATTACATATGCTTTTAGAAAGAAAGATCAGCAAAATACGCCTAGACAGTTTCGTTATTTGGATTTCATTAGTCAATTCACAACCGATATTCGCCATGTTAAAGGTACAGACAATGTACCAGCTGACGTCTTATCGCGGATCGAAACAATCGACTCATGTATAAATTGGTCAGAGTTGGCAGTTTCGCAAAGCAGTGACATATCTTTGCAATCACTACTAAAAAATAATAATTCTTCCTTAAAACTGAAGCATGTATGTCTACCTGGAACAACTGAACCTATTTATTGCGACGTTAGTACACCAAACGTTCGCCCTTTTTTAACCGAATCTTTTCGTAGAGCAGCCTTTAACTCCGTACATAAACTATCACATCCGGGTGCTAGAGCTACAACGAAGCTAGTGTCGAAGCGATTTGTGTGGCCTTCTATGAATAAAGATTGTAAACAATGGTCTAGGGCATGTATCGATTGTCAGCGTGCTAAAGTTTCACGACATGTCCATTCAATACCAGGAACTTTTGCACCTCCTTCAGCTAGGTTTGAGCACGTCCACTTAGACTTAATTGTAATGCCCTATTCAGATGGATGCAGATACTGTCTAACCTGTGTCGACCGTTTTTCACGTTGGCCTGAAGCCATACCGCTAGAAAACCAAGAAGCTGAAACCGTTGCTCGTGCATTTTACACTCACTGGATATCACGCTTCGGTGTTCCTTTACGTGTTACTACAGATCAAGGCAGACAGTTTGAATCGCACCTATTTAGGAATCTCAATACCCTATTAGGAACTAAGCATCTTCGTACTACTGCGTACCACCCATCTGCCAATGGAATGGTAGAACGTCTTCACAGGCAACTCAAAGCTGCAATAAAATGTCACTTACCAACTGAAAATTGGGTACGCATTTTACCAACAGTAATGTTAGGTGTTAGGTCAGCCTGGAAGGAAGATCTTCAAGCTACTCCAGCTGAAATGTTATACGGTCAAGGTATTAGACTGCCGGGTGAGTTTTTAGCACCCTCGATAAATAATAATATCACAGTGGCGTCAGACTTTGCTCAAGAACTTCGAACTCAATTCAATTCGTTAAAACCAGTAAATGGCTCTGCACATGGTGATATAAAGAGCTTCATTTTCAAAGACTTGGCAACAGCCAGTCATGTCTTCTTGCGCAATGACACTGTTAAAGCCCCTTTAGTACAGCCTTACGATGGGCCTTACAAAGTCATTACAAGGAATGACAAAACATTTGTCATTCGAATTAGGGACCGTGACGTTACAGTCACAATTGACAGGTTAAAACCGGCTCATATACTGTCAGAAGGTCAATCTGCGCCTAGCGAGAATATCACAACTTATATTGTAAAGCAAAACGATCACCAAACCGCTGCTTCTGATCAACCACTTAATGCAGATAGCAACATGCAACCACAGCAACAGCATATTCCTCGCCGTTCTGGTAGGCGAGTTAAATTTCCTGATTACTATCAGGCAGGTGTTTCGTGATCTTTATCACTGGTAGGGGGGTACTGTGGGGACTGTGTCTTACGTACCCATCCCTTGCATAGTTTTAAGAATGTAATATTTTTATAGAAGTACTTATTGTAATAATTTTTAGAAAGTTTCATTTTGTGTTTTTCCCACGAATCACATCTGCAAGCGATTTAAGTCATAGGTACTATTGTCTTTCATGATTCTTTACTTTTAGTTAAGGTTCTTCATTGTTCTATTATGTTTAGTTATCTTGTATTGTACCCATTTGCTATTGTTAGTTAAGGTTCATTGTTCTGTTATTTTTAGTTGTCTTGTATTGTACCCATCTGCATTTCTCGTGTTTTATTATACTTTTAAAAGGCAGACGTGATTCGTGGGAAAAACACAAAATGAAACTTTCTAAAAATTATTACAATAAGTACTTCTATAAAAATATTACATTCTTAAAACTATGCAAGGGATGGGTACGTAAGACACAGTCCCCACAGTACCACTTTGAATAGAAGCTTTAAAGCCAGGGAAATTCATTGTTAAGCAAATTGACTACCAACTTACCTAAATTGTTCGTACATTCAAATCACAACTGTGAGAGTTGTATAAAATGGCTGTTCGGCAAATTGCCGTAGAGTGTCAATTTACTTAACAATTACTATCCCTGACTGTACAAACCAGTGACAAGAGTGTCCCGTCTGAACCAAGCATAGGAATGAAGTGTCGCGACAACGATTGTAATTCCCAGCAATCCTAGCTGTGACCTTCATATCTAGGAAATACAATACTCAGAACGTTATTCAGGTTGTAATAAGTTCTTAGATTTTTTTTGAATTGCTAATTTTATGTCGTGGTTCGGATCGTGACTAGATGTTAATGTACCTACTGAGCTGAAAAAATTAATAACTTATTAAAAACCAATGTAGGAGTAGGTACCTAGGTACCTAATGATTAGATTTTTTTTTTAATTTGACTTGTTGATGTTGTCGAGTGGTAGAGTAGCATTAGGATCTCTTTAGTAGCTAAAAGTGATACTCAAATAATTAAAAATTACTTATTGTCTTTGCTCTTATTGACACTCAACCTAACTTAAATGAAAAATGAAATTTCTGCCTGCTGCTGCGGGGTAATTGCAACAATTTAGCAATGGATTTAATTTTGACAGTACAACAACATTCACATTAAGAAGCACTGGGTTCAAAATAATTCAGATCGTGATTGAAAGCGTATTTATTATGCAATTAGGTAACGAACCCCTAATCCAAAGCCCCCGTTACCCTGTCTACCTCAGATATCCCATCGGTACCCACGTGTGTTTGCGATCCCGGGAATGCAGGCTGTGGCCCCGTGGCCTCGGGTAGTCGTAGGCCTTGAGGTCGTCCTCAAGGCCAAATTGCGCTGTGCCAAACTTATGGCAGTGGTATGTACACAATCAACGTCGTAAAAAAGCGATGCTTATTGATGTATTGTATGATGTTTGATCAGGCTGCTCGTAAACGAGGGATGTTTGATCGATGGCCACTTATCTAAGATACGTACTATAACTTACCTTTTTTGTTAATGAGAGAATTGTTATGTATTTAGGTAGGTAAGTACTTATGTCTAGGTACATCCGTCCGTCCGTTTGTTACATGAGTATACCTACTCCATGGGGCTCTGCTATTATGAACACAGCATATCACCACGCCTCACCACGCCATCCCATGAAGAGGTCAGCAGAAGAGTACCTATTCCTTATTGGTACCAATATTTTGAAAAATATTAGGTATATGATATTTCCTTAATTCGTAAATTATCTTAGATCAATAGGTTATCGCTTTAAAGTAGGTATCAGCGCTTGATAAGCTTGAAGCGGCTGAATATTTTTACATTATGATCAAAATTTCTTCAAATGGATATTGTGAAACAGATGGATTCGGGTTACTTATGTATAAAAATAACAAATATAGGTAGTGCTTTCAAGTTTTAACCTGAAAGGGATCTAAAACCAGGTAGGAAGGAAATTACATCATAATTATGTCGATAACGTAGTTCTACCGGAATACACTAGAATTACTTCGACAGTGTAAAATGGACAAGAATTGTGACAGTTTTAATTTAACGTTCACGATGAAGTCTATAACTGAATTTATGTTTCATTCACGCGATGTTTAATTACTATTCATTAACATCGTATTACATCAAACATATATGACGTCACTTTGTTTGATTTCGACGTTTGTGTAGATAGCAATACTATATTTCAAGAGATTTCTCAGAGCCCGGATAGCTCAGTCGGTAGAGCATTGGACTTTTAATCCAAGGGTCCAGGGTTCAAGTCCCTGTTCGGGCGTTACTTTTTGTTGATGTTTGTTACGTTTCATCACTATTTTAATGTTTTTTTTATTTACACAAATCATATTTTAATAGGTATTTCCGACGCACAAATTGATTTAATGTTCTGATAAAATTAAATTATGAATTCAGTGTTAATTTAAATTCCTTGAAACTGAATTGAATTTTTTAGTGGAAGCTACTACACGAAAACCTGTCTAACTGATGGTTGTTTATATGTAGGTACATATAACTTGCGTTTAATTTTTACACTGCAAATAGCAAGCGCTTCCGCCATTTGTGCCTGGTCTCGGGTTCAATTCCTGCATCTGGAAGAAAATATAATTTTAGTTCCCAGCCCTTCCGTGAGCAGCTCTAGTTCTTAAAAAAAACGTTAAAATACATATAATATTGTCCTCTGTCGCCACTTTGTAGAACAAGTTTAGCTCGCCACTGTAGTAAGCTCTCTAAGAAGTATTTGTCACATCACTGCTTGACAAAATAACATGTATAAGGCCACCAATTTCGTATATAATTATAGTAAATACATACATAAAGCACACTATTAAATGCTACATCATGTAGCGGAATTAGATACTATTACTTTTTTATACAACACAGGAAATTGTAGATTGTGACAAATGACAATACATTCAATAATAAAACATGCAAAAAGTGGTGAGAGGACAAAATGGTGCGTTCTGAAACGGTCGTCATTATGTGCCACTCAAATAATTTAGAAACATTATTTATGATTAGACAAAATAGAGGGGCTTGTGGCTAAGTAATAACAGCCGCACGGGTCGATTGATCAGGTTAAGCTATGTTTGCCGCGGTTGGTCGTGGATGGGTAACCATCTTTACATACTAAGACCCCTCCGTGTCTCCGTTGGTCCCGGATGTCATTCGTGGATCTTTGACAGTTACGGGTCGTCAGAAGCTCAAAAAGCCTGACAACCAGTCTTACCAAGGGGTATCGTATTAAGACTCCTACAAACAGACGCGACACGCGATATAATCGCGCGCAACACAAAGGCACCGCTCGTTGCGCTACTTGCGGTGCCTTTGTGTCGCGAGTCACGTCGCGCCTGTTTGAAGGAGCCTTTACCCAGTGACTGGGTTGTGGAGGTTAGATAGGCAGCCGCTTCATGTAAAATACTGGTACTCAGCTGCATCCGGTTAGACTGGAAGCCGACCCCAACATAGGAAAAGGCTAGGCAAATAATGATTTATAAAAACTTTAAGCACATTTGCACAAGTAAAAAAATACTGTACAAAGGCGGACTTAATGCCCGAGGCATTTTCTACCAGACTACCTTAGGTCCAACATTATATAAGGCTGCAGGAAATCTTGCTCCCTATTACATGACATGGGTCTTGGGTATTAATAGTAGGAACCTATGACGTAACTGACGCAATGTCTGTGTACCTGGTAGTCGCGTTGATAGCTGCGACACAGTGGTTAACTTTGGTAGAGATCATCGTTTCTATTGTAATGATGAGGATTTGTTGTTGTTCAAAAGAAAACTCTTACTTTACTTTTACTTCCTCTGCCGACCCTTTCAGGGCATTCAGGCGTGATGTGACGTCAAAGTCAAATCATTTATTTCAAATAGACACATAAAGGGCATTTTTGAAAATTTTGAAAATTTTTCACTATTTTCAGAAAAATAGAATTGATTCTAGACGTATTTTCGTTCAAGAGAGTTTGAGAGCCTAGGCCTTCAAACTTAATTGATACAGGGACCTTCCATCTCCGTGTATTTTCGGTTGCCATCTAACTTTTCTCTTTCTTTGTCAAGTATATGTACAAACGCCAGCACATCAAGCTACCCGAAACTGTCAAATCCCAATCAACCTTAAACTTTATGCTGTAGCGATAAAGTTTAAAATGTATTAAAGAAATTTGACAGATTGTAGTAACTTGATGTGTTGGCGTCTGTACTTTTCAGGAGGTATTCTATCTCAGAAAATTTGTAAGATGACACACAAAAAGTAGGTAAGTAGGTACCTAGTTAGTTACAGACATTTAATTTTAGCGACGGTATCTATAAAAAAAGCTATTTGAACAGCTTCAGACGATGTATTAATACATCGTCTGATCGACGATAATCTTTTAATTACGTTAATTTATTTGAAAAAAGAATGACGCCTTCTTTCAAATAAATTTAAATTCTTTAAAATTTTTTCTTAACGTGTCAGTAAATGTAAAAACTAATTAAACTACACTGGGTGCCTAAATTAAGAAACTTCACATTAGGAATAATTAGGATCCTTCAAGAACAATAATTTCTTATCATTCAACGATTGTCAAAAGGAAGACGCAGTTAGGAAAAGTACCCCCTCTGTGATCCTCACCGCCGCGCGCCGCGCGCCGTAGTCCGACAGCTTGAATACAAAACATTGGAAAGTTCTGCGGTGACGTCACGCGACGACTCCCTGCGGTGTCCTTGTATTAACGTGAACTGTGAACTTCCTCACAATGCAACCAATACATAAGTGCGACAGAAGTACCGCTAGCCCCACACCTGTCTAACTACAAGGTCCAATGAAACTTGTTCAAGTTCTATGTTAACGACAACCCCTTTTTTCAGCCGTCGCCGGGCGCCGCTGGTGATTTCGCGCCATTTCGCCACAGCTCCAGTCACTCGCTCGCCACACTCGGCAGAGCGCGGCGGCCGACACTCGCACAAAATAACAAAATAAATACGAGTTACCCGCAACTTTATAATAATAATAATAAAACAAAACAATCCGCGACAACAACGACAACATTGTGCCTAACGAACATTCCTACGCCATCTGTGATAATAATGAACACAAAATTAATTTAATTTTCCTAGTGTTGTGATTACTATTAGTAAATAAATTCAAATGCGACCGTCGAAATAAAATGTCTCGAGCCTCGGCGTTCAAGACCGTGTTTTAATTTGGTTTGACACAAGACTGAAAGATGACGAAGTATAAGTTGAACAATACAGTGCGATCTGCGTCCGAGGTGACCCTGACGTCGTACATGACGGGCAGCACGGACAGCACCACCAAGAGGGACGACCGGTACCCGATACCTGACCTGGACACCAACCAGAACGACAACATGAACTCGGAGTCGAATAGGAACTTGGAAGCGAAGAGGTGCCACGTGTGTCCGCACTCGTGCGAGTTCCTGAAGGAGTCGGACAAGCTGGCGGCGGCGCTGGTGAAGCAGGAATGCGACAAGTTCGGGCTGAACGAGCTACGCGTGGACGGGCTGGACAAGAACGTGTGCCTGTGCGAGAAGTACAACGGCGGCTGCAAGCTGTGCCCGCGGCCCAGCCTGGCGCCCACGCTCACGCTGGGCCTGGACGGCAAGGAGGCCTGCCTCGCCTGCCACCGCTCCACCTGCGCCACCATATACACCAGTGAGTACTCTTCTCATTATCAAAACTTTAGTATTTTTTACCTTTATGAACTGTTTAGCTTGTAAAGATCTTCAATGTGATTACAAAATAATTTTGCGAAATGTAAATCATCAATAACAGCAAATGTAACTTGTTATTTACTAAATCAAGTACTTATAGTATCCTCATTAAAATGGCAATCAAAACCTGCAGGATCTTTTAGAATCCTTTTTCATATTTTTTACATCTCAGTACTACGCCTACAGGTCCATTTCCAAGCAATTTCATATATCGTATCTTTTACAAAACATCTAAGAAGTGTAGAAAGACTGAAAGATCAACAATCATACTATGAAATGAACCCAAAACGTTCCATTGGCGAAAAATAGGTCGGTGGGTCAGGTAGAAATTTTGGAATCGATAAAAAATTCTTAGCAGAATATGAAAACGTATTATTTGTCATTCCAACTTTCCATGTTTAAAGAACCTCAATACTTCGGTCCTTTTATCACTTTGATTATGCTAATCAAATCTAGCGGTAACCTGACTTTGACACCAATTTCAAACATCATATATTGAACCGTTACTCTTACATAATATAATTTGTTATGTGCTTGCGAAACTTGCTATTCGATATCGCAAAACCAAACAATTTGTAATAAATTCTGAAAGAGTTTTAACTGTAAACTGTCGACAAGTTAGATTTATTTTCTAACATTTATGGTTACGACATTATTGCTAGAATTATATTATTTTGAATAGCAATCATTGAATAACTTTAAGATCCAACTAGTTTCTGCCTGCGACTTTGTCCGCCTAAAATTTCGCCCGTCTTCGGGGTGGAATTTCGAAAAACCCTTTCTTAGTGGATACCTACTCTTCACAAAGAACACACTCTCAAAATGTCTCAAAATGTCATGTCTCTGGGACCAGCGGTTTAGGCTGTGCGTTGATATATCAGTCAGTCAGGACTTTGAACTTTATACATATAGACGATTTCGCTTTAAACATTTCTCTGCATGTCTTAAATCAAGATGTTTATAACTTAGGTACTAACTTCTTCCCACGACTTCGTCTGTGTGGAATTTATTGTAACCCCGACCCAAACCGCATCGTTTGGCATTGTTTGTCCGCGCTATTATTTCTTTTTCATTTAGCGTTCTTTCTTACTCTTTTTCTTTTTGCTCGGTTCCTTAAATTCTTAGCGTGATGTTAATAGTCTTCCTCAACTTCCTCAAGAATTGGGATATCAAATGAAAAAATATTTTTTCGTATTTGAAAAAATAAATATATCTAATAATAATAATTTCGTATTTGAAAAAATAAATTTAATAATAAGAAAGATATTTTTTTCAAATACGACTTGTAGTTCCAGAGATTAGCGCGTTCAAACTCTTCAGCTTTTATTATTAGTACTTATAGTATGACTTGTGTTTGTGAAATGTTTGTTATTCCACATAACCCCAGATTGTTGCCACACTTGCCGTAAGGCTGTCATATTCATTGAATACTTTCTCTCCAGTCACATTCATTGAATACTTTGATTCTGTCTTCTATTCTAAAGAAAGGTATAAAATCGAAAAGTTTACTTTTAAGTAAGTGACGATGGACTATCTTATCTATGTATATTATTACTAGCAGTGCCCCGCGGTGTCACCCGCATAAGTATCGATCCCGTGGGAATATCGGGATAAAAACTAACCTATGTCCTTCCCCGGGATGCAATCTATCTCTCTGCCAAATTTTATGGAAATCCGTTCAGTGGTTTAGGCGTGAAAAGGTAACATACAGACAGACAGACAGTGTTACTTTCGAATTTATAATATTAGTACGGATAGTCCATCATATTTAAGCACACATTATGAGTACACCGTTATTTATGAGTAAACCGATGCCGTTTTATAAAATAAACTATGGACAGTCACGGGCGCGCTATTCCTTGACTCATAGACGTCATTATCAATAACATACACAAACATACAGAACAAAATATCTCGTGAAATCTCTAGGTTATTCAAATATGTTAATTAGGTACTCCTGAGGCAGGAATTGAATCCGTCGACTGGCGCATAAGGCGGAAACTTTGCTATTGCTATTGCCACCATGTCAATATTTGTGAGGCAAACCGTTCACAACCACTGAGAGCTTTGACAATGAGAGTTTATACGATAGCAAAATACTAGAAGTGCCTGCGACCATGTCGGTATACATACATATTTGAATTAATTCTGTAGGAAGCATGCCAGTCTACCTCTAGTTCTTCATCTGTATGTTCAGCACAGTTAGGTAAACCACATCGATCACCACTGAAATTCAGCAGGAAGGGATGTTGATGGTTCTACAGGCAAAATAAGATAGATAGAATACTCTCATCTATGTTCACTTTATAAATTACAAACATAAACGTAGAAATTTAAATAGAGTTACCTACTTAATTTAGAAATATGCACATTATGTAATGCAACGTTAATGAAATCAATCACAATATTAAGATGTTTGCAATAATTGTTTCGTCAACGGACTGCAGGTAATAGTTGAATAGTAAAATTAATATATTTAAGGAGACCTGACTGATAAGGATAACCAGACTCCAAGTAAACCTAATACGGGAATAGATTAACTTACGACTTCTATAAATGGCTATAGAAAACAAATTGAAAACATGCGCCATCCAACTTGAAATAGGAGCAGCAACTATTACATAATCATCATTTCCCAAATCTAAATTCTTGAAAGAAAATCGTGTAAATATCGCCTTGATAGTGCAAACTAAGTTATTGGCTTCAAGTAAACACGAATAACATCATAATCACTTAAAAAAAATTTGATTACCAATTTTAGCGCGCGCCCGATAAGCAATCCATTCTTCTCAGAGTTCACAACATCATAGAAAAAACAAATCTGACAACATGAAACAAGTTAGCAACACGTTGAACCAGCGGTAAATTTATCTAATTTTGACCGTTCCTACTATGGTTCCTACGAAAAAAAGGCGCGTGACGACTTTGCCAAATCGCTTGCGTACGCGCACGTACGTGCGTATGTGCGTCCCTTTTCTTATAATGACATGCTCTAAATTTTCTTAATAACACGTTGAATTAGATGTTTTAATTTGGCGCACCTATTCAATTCCATCTTGTATTAGTATTTACATTACACGGAAATATGTGGTGTTTTATTTAAATTCCACTATCTTGTTGCATGGGCAATCACTCGCGAGAATGTGCAAATTAAGTTTTTCTGCATATGTTCCCTTCAAAATGGTTGAGTTGAACGGTGTTCCTCGTGATGGCGCCGTCAGTAGGGACTGATTATCTCATGCCGTGGCTTATTTTAATTTTAGAATCGTATTTTTTGCTTTTATCTTTTACTAGCTGCGCCTCACGGTTTCACCCGCATATCTTTCGATCCCGTGGGAATATCGGGATAAAAAGTATACTATGTGTTAATCTAGGGTGTCAGCTGCCTCCATACAAAATTTTATTAAATTGGTCTAGCCGTTTGAGCGTGAAGAAGTAACAAACGTATAATCACACACACACACACACTCACAAACTTTCGCCTTTAGAATATTAGTGTGATTACGGACACTTTTAAGGTACACGTCTTTCTACATCAATCGTTCTCTCTCATATAATTTCAAAATGAATGATGTAACCAAAATATTGGTTATATTTTGTAACAATATTTTGATCTAAAAGAGAGTCCATGGAGTTTCTTGCGTGTTCTTCTCCATACAAATGTACCTACGCTTTGGAATGGGCAACTAGCTTCATCTTTCTGACTGACCGACCCCTTGACAATTCAAAAGTGCCTGTAATTGGTTTATTTGAAGTCTAGTCGTCAGAAGCCCGAAAGTCCGACAACCAGTCTTACCAAGGGGTATCGTATTACCCAGTAACTGGGTTGTGGAGGTCAAATAGGCAGTCACTCCATGTAAAATACTGGTATTCTGCTGCATCCGGTTGGACTGGAAGCCGACCTCAACATAGTTGGCTAGGCAGATAATGACATTATATTTACTTGTTTTAAAGGGGACTTTATCGCTGACAGTTTTTTATTCAATTCGAAAAGTAATAATCATAGACATGGCTATTCAAACCGTTTGATATCAACCCTCTGGGCTACCACTATTGTATACTCGTACAAGATTTGCCAAGTAACCGGATTGTGCAAGATTAACGAGTCCCTTCTGTGCGAACAAAAACCTTCATGAATGATCTTTTCATTCTTTATCCAACTTTACATTGAGTTTTATTATTATTTCTATAGTGACCAAATAATCATTACCTTGCAACATTGAAAGTTAACCCCTCTAGCTGCTCTTCTGATATTTTTATTCCCGTGTCGTTTTCTGTACCGTAATTTGATCATTTAGGATTTAAGGCTCCTTCAAACAGGCGCGACAGGACACGCGACACAAAGGCACCGCAAGTCGCGCAACGAGTGGTGCCTTTGTGTCGCTCGCGATTATATCGCGTGTCGCGCCTGTTTGTAGGAGCTAAAGAGTTTGTTTGATCGCGCTAATCGCTGGAACTACCAGTCGGATGTGAAATATTATTTTTGCATTTGATAGCCCGATTCTTGAGGAAGGCTATTAGGCTACATAACATCATGCTAGGGCCCTTAGGAGCGAACAAAATCCAAAAAAAGGCGCAATGAACACTTAGCGAAAACAAAGTAGGTAATAGCGCAGGTAGGCGATGCGATGCGACGGGGTGGGTCAGCGGAACAAGAAATTTCACGCGGACGAAGTCGCGGGAAGAAGCTAGTATTAAATACAACCATTATCCATATCTAAAAGCGTTTGAATAAATCTTAATACACGGAGGTACCTACAACAATACCTACCTGTTTTTAATGTAGGCGGCGGAAAAATACTTCAGTTTAGATTAGAAATAGATTTGTTAAAACATGTTAGGTATGGTATAGAGAGGCACCTAGGTCTACATAGTAACCTGGGTTCACGGGTTAGGTCTCGTGGTCGTGGTCGTTAATGAGATATATTGACAAGCCGCGTGGGGGAGCAGAAGTTCCACTGTGAACGATTACGTGTAGGCAGCATTGTGTGATGAATATTCCGCTGAGATTACGAATTGATTATATATTTAAACAAGCCAGTAATTTCTAACTGTTTCGTTAGTGGAGTGGTCGTAAGTGCGACTGCTGAGCAAGAGATCTGGGTTCAGGCCCCGGTTTGGGCTTTTAGTCAACAGCAGCTTGGTAATTCCTTCCACATTCCAATAACATAAATGAAAGTTTCTTACTTTCTCCACTAAACCTCTTAGATGTGAGTGTGGTGGCATGGTAAGTACCTACTTACTATTATTAACTATCATGGTACTTAAACATATAGTGGCGAAATTACTAACCTAACCTAACACTGTTTGTCCACCCGCCACCGTCAACGGGACGTCAACAGGAAACGAGATTAACGAGCCCAACGTGACGTCCCGGTGACGGCGTGCGGTGGACACGCGGCCATGTTAAATGTGTGTATCGCTACCTCGGCGCCGTCAACTCGTTCTCGTTGACGTCCCGTTGACGTGGCGGTAGACAAACGGCTTATCCCTCAGGAATGCAGATATGTTGTTGTCATGTTGTTGTTGTTGACATGTTGTATGTTGTTGTTGTGTTGTTTTTCCTATATTCTGGCAAATAAATAAATAATAAATAAATAAATGTGAGGTCGTTGTGTCCCATGCGACAGACAGCCTCTGAGTTTTTTAGTCTAAACTAATGCTGTTATAAAAAGTTTAAATATTTATTTGTAAGGGGCGCCCTCTGGAACTACTGATCCGATTACAAAAATCTTTAACAGACAAAATTGCTAAGTGTCGAGAGGCGAAGTCACGTGCAGAAGCTAGTTTCTTATACATAACTATTACTATCGCATTTCAGGAGACCTGCATATGCAGTTTCTCATAATGTCTGAGAAGGCAGCTTGAGGAAAGAACTATGCACAAAATATACAGTATGCAGTTTGAGTAATTATATAATTAGCACTAGAACCACTGGGTTTTTTTTTTCAGTTAGTCTACAACATTCATCACGTTATTTACGTTGTTGAACAGACACATTTTTCGAACATATAAAGCAATGGATTAGCAATATCCTTCCAAATGATTCAGATTGTGGGTAATTATAGTGTGTTACGCAATTAGGATGCTGGTCAAATGGGTATATTAAAGGCACACGCACTAGTGGACGGTTACGGTTGTAATCAACTGCGTCGCGCCGCACCGCATCGCATTTAAAGAAAAACCGCTGTACGACCCGCATGTAGTGTGCGGTGGTAGATACAAAATGTAAAAGAATTATGTAGGAGGATCTTTGAGTTGCGGTGCGGTCCGCCGATGTGTTGCGGTGCGGTCCGCCCATGTGTTGCGGTGCGGTCCGCCCGTGTGCATCGGCTTTAAAAGAGCAACTGTGGAGACCTGTGGAAAAACCTTTAGCAAACGATGAGAAACAATCCAGTTGCAACAATATGTCGTGCCATTAGTTGATATTTTCTCACGCTACATCAAACTAACAGAGCTATCAGTAGATCTAAGAGCTGTGCATTTCCGCTCAGCGGCGGACACGTCAGGTTACCTGTAGGTACGTAGGAAGTACACACAAACAAAGAGGTAGGTACAGGCAGCTCACTAGCAACTACTCTGAAACAATGTTTAAACGTGCTGAGAAGTTATCATTCTAATAACGCGGTTAGAAATAAAATAAGTTTAGATATGAATTTCACTTGGCTAAATGATAATAGCCTCACGGGTCTATCGACGGCTAAGCTACGCTTGCCGCGGTCAATTCGTGGATGGGTGACCATTCATTAAATATCGAGACCTATGCGTGTCTCGGAAACACATTAAGCCTTTGGTCAAGCCGGCTGTCATTCGTAGATCTTTGACGGTCATTACGGGCCGTCAGAAGCCCAAAAGTGTGGCAACCTGTCGTACCAACGGGAAGGAGTGAACGCCCTGGGAGGAGTTACGTATACATGACCTTTTTGTTGATATTCTTCAGAAAGATCAGGTGCACAGTACTCGTCACCGGCGTGGGACGTAAACGATGCAGAAGCAGTATGTAGGTAAGGATCGTAGCAGGTGGCGTTCTGTAGATTCTGCCTACCCACATGGGAAGAAGGCGTGAGTTTATGTATGTATACCTAACACTTTCGTTGAGTGTACCCAAAGCAATCACACACCACTTAGATCCGATGGTACCGACTGTACCTACCTACATTAATGTTACATCCACTTTGCATTGTTTATAATAATTAAGTGACAGCTTGCTAATTACATTTGCATTCTGATAACATCATGATTCATATTGTATGAAATGCACTTGTATATGAATGTTTTAAGGCTCCTTCAAACAGGCGCGACACGTGATAAAATCGCGCGCGACACAGAAGCACCACAAGTCGCGCAACGAGCGGTGCCTTTGTGTCGCGCGTCGCGCTTGTTTGCAGGAACCTTTATGAAAGACGATACGGGAATGCCTAGCATAGTACCCTTACCTCTTATACAAAAGACGATGATAAAAACTTTTTTTTTTTGTTTAAATTTAAGTTTTTTACTATCTCCAAATTTTAATTATAATCTTCTACCTTTCCCAGAGGCATCTAAAATAACGATTTATAGTTAAAACCTACAGTATGGTATGGCGCGATGGGGTTTAGTTTAGAATAATATGGATCGAACAATCACACCATCCGTTTCAACAATTCGTCCAAAAGCCGTTATTAGTGTGCGAAGTTCCTTGTAAAATTATATCATCTTCCTAGCCAGCCAATTTGATTAGGTCTTATATTTTTGTTGTCCTACTGCATTTGTCCTGGCCAGTATCCGACGCGGGCGCACCTTGTCATCGGCGCATTAAGCACTTGCCCGCCAATGTATTACTTCCCGGGACTCGGATGACGTTGCATTGTCTCTGCCATACATTACATGATCAATGAAAGGACTTTTATCTTCAATGCGAGAGTGAGTGTTCCGCTTTCGCGACTGATGAATCTTGGACAATTGCTCCAAGGCTCCAAGGGTATGAGCATCCGGAGTTATAAGATTAATAGTTTCGGTAATTGGTGTCCTCTAAAAATAAGACATACCTGCCGGTATTTTTTCTATTATTTCTCTGTTTGAAATACTAGCTGTACCCGTGACTTCGGAGATTAGCCAGGACAGACTGACAGAAAAAAAAAATTATAAAGTGTTTTTTTGTTATATCTAAGTACCGTAATATACTTTCATTTAGTAAAAAGCCGTTATTTTGACATAACAAACAGACACCTCTATTATATTTATTTGTATAGATAAAACATTCATTGCCCATCTCAGTGGACTTGCTTGGCTTGTTTCTAATGAGGCTATCTCCAACTAGTTGAATAATCAACAATGTTGGACAAACATGATTATTATAATAATAACATTGCTTCACGGAACGAATTATTGAACTAACGTTTACCAGCTTTATTTAGGAAAAGTTAACGAATAATGTGTTTTCATTAATATACGTTTTGCGTTTTCGCCTTGAAATAATGTACTATAAACATTTTCTTTTAGAACTGTATTATTATTATATTATTCTTAGTTGTTTCACACTCATTTGAATTAAACAAAAAACATATCACGTGAGAATGGTTTGCATCGTTTGTTTTCTTTCGGTTTTAGTTTGAATAACAAATGAAACGACTCTCATACTTACAAGCTTTGCTTTAATTAAAATTATTTAGGTGTTACGCTATAGCATACCAAATATTTAACTTTTTCTCAGTAAGTACATTCAATCGCTAAAGACAGCTCGCGATTAGCTTTCTTTTGTGTGGGTATCGACTGTTTTTCCGTCGGTTTCAAATAAACACATGTTCTAACTGATCAGTTGCCTAGAATCAGATCGGAATAGGGTGCTAGTACCTATCTGTTCAAATTCTGTCTGAACTTCTAAATATTCTTTTGAATTAATCGAGAGTGGCTCGATGATTCTAATTGTGTTGACTCTACAGTCTACACACATAATCAATGCTTTACTTACTTACTAGAATTGATCAAAATACAATTATTTCAATCCATTATTATTTTTATCATGTTCAAGCATGCATATTAACATTGCTTGGCCCACGGGATACTAATTACAAAAGTTTCAAACTTCTCTTTTATTTCGATCCTTTATTTGAATTCGTTCAACACACCATTGTGTGGGACTGCCACACTCATACTTACAGATATTTATCGCAAGTCTGATGGCTATCGCTTTTTATTCTATTGTTACCGTGACCTTCTCAGCATGCTAGCTAGGTGCATGTAGCTCCAACAGCTAGGATAGCCTGCAGGTATTAAAATATCAAAATTGAATAATTGTATTTTCAATATTTATTATTTATTTATTTATTAAACTTTATGCACAAGTAAAAAAAACTGCAAAATATCGCTTTGGATTGAAGAAATCTTAACTTATATCATACATACAACCCGAATCTCTTCAAAGTAAGAGTGAACAGGCTTCTTCTGGGTGAGCTCACTCCATCGTAGACTTTGTCTCTGTCATCTCTGACCTAGACTAGAGTCAAGAGCAAACCCATTTCAAATAAAAAAAAAAGGTACAATTGTTAGTTTTTTTTTGTAAGAGGCAATCTCTGCATGTACTGATATGATTCGAAAAATTATTTCATTGGTAGAAAGCTACACTATTGCTGAGTGCCATAGCATTATGTTTTATGGTATAGTTGACTTCCACACAGAAGCTGGTAAACAATAAAAGCGAGCATGGGTTAAACTTGAGCTTCCCCTTGTGTAAACAAACATGGCTGACCTCTCTGCACCCCTTAGCTGCTCGAGTCAATATTAAAACAACGTCCTTTAAAGTAGTTTCTGTCGACTCAAGAAATCTGCAATAAGTAACTCGTCGCTACTCGTAATCACACTATCACAATATATTATAAAGGCGAAAGTTTGTGTGTGTGTGTTTATATGTTTGTTACTTCTTCACGCACAAACGACTGGACCAATTTTGATAAAAATTGGTATGGAGGTAGCTGACACCCTGGATTAAATATCCTTTTTATCCCGATATTCCCACGGGATCAAAACTTATGTGGGTGAAACCGTGGGGCGCAGCTGGTAAATAAATAAATAAGTGAACTCTGATTTTAATGACAAACTCACTTTTGAAAAAACGAAAACAAATATTTTGTTTTAAGATCGTACTTAATCGACTTACTACAGCTATAGACTTACTACTTCTCTGAAGTTCAAGATAATTTTCACTTCGGTTAGAACTGATATAACATTCAAACACATGCAACCGACCAGTAGTCATCATCATCATCATTTCAGCTGAAAGATGTCCACTGCTGGATATAGGCCGACCAGTAGTACTTGCAAGTAAATAACTAATACAGGGATGCCAAGTGATATTCCGTGAACACGTTCCCTGATACACAAACAAAGTTTCTGAAGTCTTAGCAAATATCTTTCGCTAACAAGCAACTCCATCACTTCCTAGAAAAGAATCCGTAAACAACAATCAGCATGAAAACAACGCCTCTACACGTGTCCCCCCCCCTGATCACACCTGCCCCCCTCACACCTACAATCAACTAATTAGCAGGTCACACGGTAAGTTGCTGCTCTAAACAGGGGCTGTGGTCAGTTGCACCTGTGATTATAAGCGATAAACGTCATAGTGATAATTGATTAATCAATAGTTGCTTGGTGTATTATTTGCAGCCGGCAGTTAAAAAAAGGTAGATTTATACATTTCCGGATTAAAATTTGTTTTTGCTTATAATGTACGAGTAGTTAACAAAAGTTACCTGTGATTCAAACTTGAAACTAAACTGTATAAGAAAATCTTTCAGAATGTTCATTATACGCTATATTTCTTGGCAGACATGACCCCGGAAAGATTAAAGTTGTCCAGTTGACAAAAAGGCACGCGGCAATGTTTTAATAAATCTAATTATAAGATAAGAAGGCCTTTAGTTTAAGAATTGCGGAACCGAATCTCAGGGCACGGCACAGGGCATAAGGTCAGGGCTCAGATTTTACTTCAATGAAAGGTGTAAACCCTGGACCAGTCAAAGAAACTGACCTCGAACGTGACTGCTGGGGTAGCCCTAGCACATGGTGATATGACACGTAGGAGGGTCATAGGCGAAGAGTGTATGGACCTCTGGGTGCCAACCATGTTTTTTTTACCAGTTAATTGAAAGGCATTAGAACTGCCGGACATTTTTACCAAGAAGTGGTGTAGAATCTTGAAAGCTAAATTCAATGAAAACAGAACAAAGTTAAAAGTTTGTGTAATCTTTTGAGACGTTTAGGTGTCAAAGATCAGTTTGCAAACTAGACAGTTGACTTTGACATTGACCCCCATGAGTAAACACCATAACAAAATGGCGGTCACTGACCGTCATGACCGAACTGAAATCTCTAATGATCACAGTTGGTTTGACGTTCAAAATATTTACCCCAAGCAGTCGATAAGCAATAAGTTTTTATATGTCAAGTCAATTTCCTGAGATTGGAGAGTGTAATTAAGTTTTTCATCTAATTGGTGTGCCAAGGCAGGCAGTGGAGTGCGGCTTCCTTTTACACGTTCGCGTAGTTTTTGCGATGGTTTTTGTTTAGACAGACTGATGAAGTACTAAAACTAAGTCAATCTGTTAAATATGAGAGGATTTTGTAGGAAGGGACTGCTTGGAGTACTAACAAAGTTGTTAGCTGAACAATGACCTCTTGGAAGGGTCGCAAACTTGTCAATGTACTCAGTAAGCACACACCAGATCATCCATTACCTGTACAACCAAATCTTCTTCAAATCGGAGCGGAGTATTATATTACCTCCTATTAGTACAGATTACCTTCCGACCGACAACTATAAAGAACATGGTCGCTTATGGACCTAAACGTTATCATAGCAACGCCGGCAGTACCCTAGAACACCTGTCCTATTGTATCAAGATGTTATATGACCGTTTTTATATCGCGTGTCATAAGTGGATGCTTCACGTGACGAGCAGTGCGCGCCAGTAGCAAGCGACTATGGCGCAGACGGAACTGCAACGCGTCGGATGTGTGACAGATTAGTTCCTTAGGGTAACGCCTGTAGTGCGATGACGGAACATGATCTTCCTACTAAATACATGTATCTATAAGATATAGGTGATCGAGCACAGTGGCGAGCACTTAGAGGGTATGTCCAGAGATAGGAATTCTCGCAATCGACTGAACAATCCTGTCATCATTGATTAGCACCCTAATTGCGTAACACACTATGAATCACAATCTGAATCATTTTGAAGGATATTGCTAATCCATTGCTTCATATGTTCGAAAAATTTGTCTGCTCAACAACGTTAATAACGCAATGAATTTTCTTGAACTGTCAAAATGAAAGCCATTCCTATGTTAGTGTTACGCAATTACCTCGCTGTTTAAGATAGGAAACAACTCTATCCTCACACTGACTGACGGGTAGTAGGTACGTTGATATAGCCAAGTTTCTCTCTTCTGTTGTGAAGTTTGACGCGCCACTACTTCCCCCAGCGAAAGCACTATAGTGATAAGGGGGGGGGGGGGGTTGACGTGCGAAAAGTGCTGATTCTCAGCTTAATTTGAATAAATTACTTTTGATTTTCTAACGGTATCATGTTTGTAGATTAAAAACAACATCACGCTTTGTTTCCCCGAAGGGGTGGCCAGAGGTCCACCTATCACACCACACCCACATTTTGTCAGTTATGTTTAGGTCCCATATAACATGGAGCGAGCTTAAAATTTTGACAAAAATTCAAAGCGAAATTCTTTCGCCTAGTTGTCCCCAAACAGGTCCTCATTTATTTGAAACCACTACATTGTCGTCAATCATCAGTACTTTTTTTTTTTTTTGAGGATGGGAAATCATCAAATGACTCCTCCCGCTCTGGGTGGAGCGGAAGGGAATGTCAGACTCTTACTGACTAAAACCCACCCGTGTTCCTTCCTTAATCATCAGTACTTAGGTAAACATACATATTCAATAGACGCACCCCATAACGCCACACTATAACAACGATGTAATAGAATCCACACGATCTCAATAAGCAGCGAATCGATCAATAACTGAACTCATGTGGTACGTAAGTGCAAGTTATACAAATAGTACAAACGAGTGGCTCAAGTAGATACACGTGGTCAAGGTGGGACGAAGCTTCTAATACTTCCTTTGTTATCTTTAAAGAATGTGGTAACTTGAATGCGGTTCAATTTAACATTTTTATTTAGTAGATTTTATACACACTGTGAATCATCATCGGCCTAGCCTTAGTTGGAGTTGGCTTCCAATCTAACCGAATGCAGCTGAATATCAATATTTTACATGGAGTGTCTGCCTGCCTAGGTTCATGTAGCAGCTGTTGTAGACCTCACTTCGATTCAAAAATAGCCAATACTGGACGCGCCACTGATTATTTGACGGGTTTCCACTCAGGTCCAATCGCTGACAATAATATGAATTATTCAATACCGGGGCATTGTTTTTAGAAATATGTGTTAGTTTTCAAAGAAAGGTTAGTTCTGACTTCAAGATATTGGAAATAAAAAATTCTTGGAAACAGAGCTCATGATTCTCCTTAAATAGCTCAGTGTCAGTGGCATGCACATCACGAAAAACAATAGTCTGTAGCATTCGTCAGGTCCAGGTCCGGTTACAGCCGCAGCATTGTGCAGGTCGCTGTTATTGTAACTGAAGACGCGTGGTTGTTGACACACACGTAGGTACACGGAACTGCGCCCGCGACGCTCGCTCACTTGCACTGACAATTACACTCTGCTTGACATAATCTGTGACATAATACCCAGATGCTAGCGGAAGGAAAATGAAAGGAAGTTGGCAATTGTTTTTATAAAACAGTTTTTCACGCCTTTCATACTGTATACTGACTTCGTTTTTGCGTGTGTTTTGTTAAAAAGAAAGTAAGTATCCTATATCCTTTTTTTTTTGTTTCCGGGGTGGAAAATCCTTATGGATGTCCGCCGCCCTGGGGCGGGCGGCGGGGTCTGTCAGACTCTTACTGGCTAAAAACCTCCCCGGTGTTCCATCTCACATCTACGCCGGGGGTCGCGGGAACGTACAATCCTTCCGCAACCCCCGACTGGTGACGGCCCGCCACTGCGGGCCTCCTCGGGTCAGGTGTGGAGTGAGGTATTTGACTCCCCCGCGACGTCTAAGAGGGGCGCGCGTGGAACACTACGCGCCGCCACCTCGGGTCCTGATCTTCTGATGTGTAGGGGGCGACGGACTTCCCCTAGTCCGTCGCCCCTGGACCCATTTAAAGGGGCTGGAAGAGGGCGTTATCCGCCCTCCGCTGACGCCCGGTGCGCCTGCTACGGGCCGGGTGAGTGGACGAGATCTCCCTCTCCCTTTCCGCAGCCTCCTTCTGCAAGACCACTGTTTCGCAAAAGGAAACCACCGCGTCCCAGGACTCTTCGCTGCCGACCATCGACTCGACTACGGTCGGCAGCGAGAGGTCACGGCCTACTTCTAAGATGAGGGCATGGCGCGGCTCCTCCCAAGCGGTACACTCTGCCAGTGTATGTCACGCCGTGTCATCCCGGCAGTCGACGCAGTGGTGCTGTGGTGACACCGGGCGTCCGGCTCCCTGTTTATGCGACACAGGTGCTTCCCGAAGCAACCATGCCCCGAGATCACCTGCTTCACCCGAAACGACAGGGAGCCGTTCCTCCTCCCGAGCCAGCGCTCAAGTACCGGCCGGACTACCTCGACGGTGATGAGGCCGGCGGTAGGGCGTGAAAGCCTATCCCGCCATTCCGCCTCCAGGGCCTCGCGAAGCTGAGACCGACGTAGCTTCATCGTGTCGCTGCATCGGTCGCTCGCCCCGCACCCTCGCAAGTATCCTATGTCCTGTCCCAAGTCCTAGGCAACCTATTTGTATAATAACGAGCGTTTCAGTGGTGTAGATAGACCCAGTTATTATCGCACTTATAATATTAGTATGGGTGGATGTGTATTTGAGCAGAATAAACTATTTTTCTTTCTTTCTATCTTTCGACACTTTTGAAACTGTTCACGATATAATGTGAACTTTTTAGGAATATTTATCTTTGGTTTTTTTTGCTTTTTATTGTCTTTTTTTGATACGTGGCTGTTTTTTTACTGTCTGTCATTATAATATTTTTATACCGAATGGCTGTGTTTTTCTGATGAAATATAGAAATCCAACCTGCAGCCTAAGCAGTCGGTAATAGTGGTATATATACATATATATATATAATATGCAGTCACTCACTGGTTAAAAAACACTGGTCAAGACCATGCGTTATAATGAAAATGTCCTACGCGAGTGTTAATATTAATGGGCAAAGATTTTACTATAAACTGCTGGGTCTCAGATAAGTGGCTCGGTTATTCTTATTAATCAGTACATATTGATCAAAATCAAATACGATGAACCTGGGTAGACCGCGCACTCTCGTTGCAGCTAACCACTCACAATATAATACGCTTTCCAGAAGCTAAACAAAACCCTAAGAACTTATCAATTTACATCAACTGAATTGCAACTTCTGTTTGAGTAATTGATTTGATTTTTCAGTAACGTTAGGGGATTCACTGAAGCATTCATTGAAGTATTAACTAAAATTAAAGAACTAATAAACTAGATAGGGAATAATGATATCGCTTTTGCTTGAGTACGTATAGATTTTATTGTATTTGTTGGTATATTGGCGTGGCTAGTAAACATATGGCAAACAATTTAATTTAATGTTCTGTGTCCTGTAATGTTAATTACTTTGCATATCTAGTATTGTAAATCAAGTATTTACTAACTGAACGGACAGAACAGAGTTTGTTGCGCCACTTCTTCTCCCCAGCGAAAGCACTTGGAAGTGGTGAAGGGCAAGCGTTTTGGGGTTTTCGAAAAGTGCTGATTCTCAGCCTAGTTTGAATAAATGGCTTTTGATTTTGATTTTGAATGAGTTATGAATGATATCGGTGAAGTACATTAAGTGGACCTTCTTTTGTTTTCTTGTATTACATTTAAGTCGGTGCTGGTAATTAATCGGTGCGTTATGTAATGGGCCTCATTATCAAACAATGAATTAAGATAGGTCAAATGCTTAAGATCAGAAAGTTTAATTATTATGTAAACTCAAAGTATTTATTTCAATTAAACCACAACAACAGGCACTTTTGATTTGTCAAGGAGTCGGTCAGTTAGTCAAAAAGTTGAAACTAGTTGCCTATCCCAAAACATATGCCTGTGGAGAAGAATTGGCAAGACACTCCAAGGACACTCCTTTTAATCAAGATATCACAAATTCTTGGGTACATTATTCTTGTTGCTTATATAAGTGAGAACAATGTAAAAAACAAGACAACAAACAACAAAGAACAACAACAACATCAAACAACAACATCAAACAACATCACAACAACAACACATCAACAACAACAACAACATCGTAACATCGTAACATCGTATAAGATTAATTAACTTCAGCTATGGTTATTAAAATGTTTTATTTAAAGAATTCTAGTCTTCGATAATAAACGACTTTATTTTCATAAATTGCTTTCATGCTTTGAGCCACAACTATATGACGTAGTAGAAAGTTGTTGCACACAAGGAAGGTTCGGATCCCACCAAAATAGGGATCAAAACTACCGGTTTTCAGGTCTTCAGAAAGATAAATACACCACGGGAACGAAACACTACCTATAAGTCAGTTAGTTTCAATACTAATCGTAAGTGCAGATGCCGTGATGAGTTCTGCTAGAATAAGGGTTCAACCTAGATAACTAACTAGTCTGACGAGATGTGGCCATGCTACGTTGTGGGGCTGGAAGCCTACTCCTCCAGTGCAAATGTACCTTACGTATTAAGTAGGTACAATGAAGTCGTTATTCTTCAAAATTACTCTATTCTGCAAGAATCATGTTCAAATACCGATAAGGTTACAAATAGTAGGTTTCCGAAACATATCCATCAATATATACATAACATAATCAGCGTCTAATGTTCCCGCTGTAGGAACACCGGCGCGGTGTCCTCTGTGTGAGAGGAAGTGGCCGATAATTCACCACGCTGGCCCAGTGCGGGTTGACGGATGTCACATATCTTCGAAATTTTGGTTCTAGAACATGCCGGTTTCCTCACGATGTTTTCCTTCACCATTTTGAAAGCAGTGGTCATGAAAGCTTCTGCTTGGGTTCAAAACTTCGAACATATAACCAACAACTCATAAGTGGCGGCCGTGTCCGCTGGGCCACCACAGCTCAGAGTCAATATTCTAAAATTGGACTTCCACAGCCGGACATTGACTGAATCAGGCTTCATGGACAAAACTAGAACTACCCATATTATCAATGGCTTGTGTACCAACAATTCATATACAGACGTACGTGTGTGTGTGTGTGTGTGTGTCATTCGTGTCACAATTATTGATCCGTGAAAGATGGCGGCCATTACCGTGTGTCATGACGCGCGGCCCTGACATCAACTGACATGTACCGACACGGATCTGGTGCGCGGTGCGCTGGAGCAACTAGGCTGAACTAGTCCGATCCTAGATCGATGTTACTAAAAACATGAATAGATATCCTTTGCAAACTAGACCATTTGGAATGAAAAAAGTATTATTTGTTGAGTTTTAAAATTAGGTAATTGCATAGGATTATGTCCGTATTCCTCGCAGGGGTAGGCAATAATGTATGATATTCTTTACAGTTTCTTCAGTTATGTTTATGTCCCAAGAACTAGTACCCAGTCCGTTACCATACGATCGGGCACAGACGCAGACTCCGACCTACTTCCCGGGCACAGACGCAGACTCCGACCTACTTCCCGGGCACAGACGCAGACTCCGACCTACTTCCCGGGCACAGACGCAGACTCCGACCTACTTCCCGGGCACAGACGCAGACTCCCACCTGCTTCCGACAATTTTGTATGATGTCAACCAAACAACACTTCATCCGACGAAGTAATCGAACCCAGGATCTCTGTGGGAGCTCAGCAGTCGTGCTTGTGCGACCACTAGACACATGAGACAATCTATTTCAATCTCTACGCGACTTTGTCTCTTTTACATTTGTAACACGGAATTGTAAATCCTGAAATCAACAAAGTATAATTCATCTTTTATTTTACTTAAGAAATGAACAAGTGCCTCAGCAGCCGGTTCCTAACCACGGACTTAAAGGGTGTCGGTCTAATATAATAATAATAACAGGGTTTGGGGCCCATTATTGAGTGTGCAAGTCACCTCCTGCCCTTTTTATCCATATAAGTATAAAACATTGGTGCACATGAGGGAGGGGCTATAGTCCTTCCGTAGCCAGTCCACTTTAGCAACCCAAATCCATAGTCAAATATCGTTGTTCCTATTCCCTGCAATAGACCTTTACCAATTGCGCGTTGTCCTTCGGTGCACATACAAATTGCGCACAGAGATAATCGTCGGTTGGCGATTCATTACATCTCATTTAATGAAAAACTTAAAAACTTCCAACGAATCTCAGCGAATTGGCTTCGGCTCCCCGTACGCCCCCCAAAAGCGCGGACCCCCGTACCCCTCCCAAAAGCCCGGGCCCCCCGTTCGCCTCCAAAAGGCCCGGGCCCCCCGTACGCCTCCCAAAGGCCCGGGCTCCCCGGGTTCCGAGAAATGTCTCAGGCGTAAAGAAAAAAAAGAAATCTTCAGCAACCCCTTCATTGGTCAGGTTGTCTTTCGACATAGGCCTCCCCCCGTTTCTTCCACTTATCTCTGTCTCGAGCCAACCCTCTCCATCCTTTTGGTAATTCGTCCTCCCATCTTTTGATTTGACGTCCTTTTTGACTACTCCCGTTTCTAGAATACCATTCCATTACGTCCTTCGTCCATTTTTCTCTGGTTATATAATGAGGACAGCCTCATTATATGACCGGTCCAGTTCCATTTTAGTTTTCTTATTTTTTGTAATACATCACTCACCTTTGTTCTTTTCCTTATTTTTGAAGTTGTCCACCGGTCTCGTAGCCTTATGTTTAGCATGCTTCGTTCCATGCTGCGTTGGCAGACCAAGAGTTTTTGGTTGTTTTTGCTGGTAGCAGGTCATGTTTGACACCCATATATGTAAGACATGGAAGGATGCGTTACATGTTATATAATTTGCTTTTATATTGACATTGGTATTGTTTAGTTTTTAACTATTTCTTTTAGTGACCAGTACCGCTTCCAAGTGTTGCTTATTCTTCTATTTCTTTGGAGTATTGGTCTTTTATTGATATTGTTTGCCCTAAATATATATTCATCTACATATTCTATAACTTATTGACCTATTTCGATATTTTCCCTTAAAGAATTCGTCATTACTTTACAAAAACATATAATTATATCACAAAATGTTAGATATATAGAATATTCTTTATTATAATTTTTTTTATCGTGTTTAAAACAAATTAACAACTAATAATAATAACAACAACAACAACAAAATACAACAATTTGGTAATAGCTATAGGTAACTTGACTTTGTACCATCGTTATTCCACTACTAGATACGTCTAACAAAGTACCTATGTTATTATAAATATTTGTATTCACGTTAGTTTCCGTAAAAACAAGCACAGAAAACAATCTTCACATCCCAAGTGCTCGATGATATCATTGGTCTGACTGATTTAACAGAAAAACTAAACTACATTTATTGTAGATTTACTTAATCAAAACGTTTCGTTCCGTAACGTTCCGTTGTGATTGTAATAGGTATATTAGAATCCTAGTGGGTTGTTCTCACGTTGAATGTGAACTCAGAGATACAAGTCTTATAATTACAACCACGTTTTGAAACGAAACATAGAAATATATTTCTCATAAGATCGAATGTCAAACATTCAGCCACTGCAGTATTCTACCGTCAAAACAAAATGAGAGGATTTAAGTATCCACATACTCGTATGTAGTAGGCTTTAATTACAGAACGTAGGTACCTAATCATATGTGACCTGTGCAGCCAGCGGTGCATGCTGTGACGTCACGCGATCCACTCAGCTAACTGTCTGTTTACTTACGTGACAGTTTAACAACAAAACAAGGCAATTAAAGTGTTAGTTGCATAGCAGGCGGGGTCCGGGGAGCGGGTGTTTCTGTCAGGAACTCGGCACAATCCGGCACGGAGCGACGCAAGGGCGCAGCTAATGGCAATCAAAGGCAAATCGAAAGGAGCCAAGGAAAGGAGCTAAATTTGATTAACCATTATTTAGGTCGAATGTTATGGTGACATTAACTCATTATTCTTTCATTTCTTTATTATTCTTTAGAAATATAAAAACATAATCGGTCTATAACGTTCCCATTACTGGGACACAGGCCTCCTCTCTGTGAGAGGGCTGTAGGTAATCCACCACACGGGCCCAGTGCGGGTTAGGTTAGAAAATTCAGTTAAGAAAATATATAGGTAATGTAAGAATTAGTAGTCCACCCGGGGCGAGGTGATATGGATCTATTCTGTGCCCAAGTTAATACTGGTAAAGCAAAACTTTATGCTTCATATATCAAGCCATTTACTGACACGACCATCAAAGAAAAGGTATACTTGTAGGTACTAGTTCAGTATATAATGCTCTCAAGCAATTAAACGCACGTCATGTCAAGTGTAAGCTCTTTGCACACGTAATGCGCTCCCTTCGCTTTGCATAGAAAGCTGGCGGACGAGGCGTGGTGGCGCGAATTTCTCCGCACATGCGTGCTAACATCGTCTATAACGGGTGACGAAGGTACCTACCTCGTTGTGCGGGCGCAAAATATCGAACGGAGCGATTTTGGTTTCACAGTTGGAGCTTATTATATAGATTTTAAAATAATACGGATATATCTATGAACGTTGTATTTGACGTTTGTTATAGATTTTTTTTTTGAATCCGTGACAATAAAATAATGTTAAAAGTAAGTTCTTAATTTCCTATAAGGTTCAAAGTGTTATATTAATATTGTAGGCTCGTTTTAATACAATATTGTACTCCTTTGACACCAGAAAATACAAAACAAACCCTATATCAGGAATCGCATAATATTACAATTTCTAAAGTTGTAAACTCATGAACAAACGTAAACTGCTGTCACTCCTTTTCTCCACGGCAGCCTAGAGGGACAACTTTCGTTATGTTAATAGATTGTAGGTCAGCTATCTACTGACCACTGATCACGTTGCGCACTGCTCGCTGTCCATCGCGCAGTAATTAGTGGAAAACTTTTAAAACACGCATTTAATGCATTCTGTTAGCAGTGTTTGTTTTTATTAAGCTGATTGGAATGTAAGCGGCGTACACAGATGGGGAAAGATGCTTCGTATAATTAATTAGCTTTTCTTTAGAATGGTGCCGATTCCCAACTAAACTAGCGCCTGAAACTATTCCATGCAAGTTTAGACGTGATTAAAAACTTGCCTACTAAAATTACGTCAATTTACGTAAGGCGTTGATTAATGTGGCAGGACTAAACTAAAATATATCTTCTGTCCTTTTCTTAATGAAATAGAAAGAAAAAGTTGCACTGAATTTTTTAGTTTTGTTTGTGAACAACAGAATCGGCAACAATGTTTGTTTTTGTATTGTTAAGTAACTCTCATACATTGCCTATTCAAGCAATAATAAATGGTGACTGCTTGATAACATAAGTGTGCATTTTTTATTTTATTTTAACATAAGCAACGACAAGTATGAAGTGATTTAAAGCGACTCCTTTATTTTGGACTAGCACTTTGCCCGCGATTTCGTCCGCGTGGGTTTCGTAGGTACATTCCTTAAAAAAAATTAACTCACTCTACACCTCCCGTTAAAAGGTAGTTTTCGAAAATTAATGTTTACGATCTTTATAATTTATATCTTCTGCCCGCGACTTCGTACGCGTGTAATTTTTTGTTCCCCCAACCCACCCCACCGCATCGCATCGCCTGCGATAACTTCTGACTTTTTTTCTTTTCGCTCAACTCCTGCGGCTCCCAGCATGATGTTTAACAGCCTATAGCCTACCTCAAGAATTGGGCTATCAAATGCAAAAAGATTTTTATAAATCCGACTGATACTTCCAGAGATTAGCTTTCAAACAAACAAACTCTTCAGCTTTATTATTAGTATTATTTTAAAACTATGATATCTCTTAAGATATTCATTGAAATCGAATGATGTCAAGGGCAATTTTGGTCAAAATTAAATACTTGTGATGAATGACGTGTTTATTTGGATAAGGATTAATATGATGTTTATAAAAACACCTTCGCAAATAATGCATTATTTTAGAACAAATTTGATTACCATAAAAATGGTGATAGTGAGTCAACCTTAAAAGATAGACATAATAATAATGCTGTTGCGGACTTTTTTCTAAGAAATTTTAATTGGGAACAATTCCGTCATACATGATTTTTGCGTAACGCAGCGTACGCAACGGAAGCTCTCAAAAGGATTCATTTTTCCCGTTTTTGCAACATTTTTCATTGATGCTCCGCTCCTATTGGTCGTAGCGTGATGTTATAATAGCCTATAGCCTTCCTTGATAAATGGACTATCCAACAAAAATATTTTTTCAATTCGGTACAGTAGTTTCGGAGCCTACTCAATTCAAACAAAAAAACAAACAAATCTTTCCTCTTTATAATATGTATTAGTGTGGACATGTAATTTTAAATAAGACAAAAAAATGGACTAATTCAGGGGATAATTCAGTTCAGTCTCCCTAATCAAAGTTACTTTTTTATCCAAGTTAAATAAAATGATTTTTTTTTAGGACTAACAAGAACAACGATTTAGGTAGAGATTAGTTAAACACAACTGAAATCAAACATGTTTTATTAATATGTATTTGCGTGGAGGTCCAACACAACATGTGTGTTTTGAATAAGAATGCCAATAGTAACCTCATTGTAATATATTTTTTGCCAATTTATTGTATGCGAGGATCGTTCGGTTGTGTTTGTAAATGGAAATACCAAAGGAGCCATTTTTAGACAACGTTATTATGTAGCGGGTTTCTAAAATACAAAACATGTTTAACTTCGTTCATTCGTCAAATAAAAATGCGTTTTTGTTATACCTCAATTGCATTGAGATGTTAATCTTATAAATATTGATCCAAACCAGACTTCTTTGTGTTGCCAATCGCGTGGAAACTTGCGTTTACTTAATAAAGTTATGATATGGATTTCTTAAGCGCGTTACTTAGCTGAAAAGTTAATTAAATATTGATAAATAACAAGCTGTGCATTATGACGTAGGTCAATAACATACAAAGGCTTTAACCATCGTAGCATAATCTAAGTACCTATATATGCTCAGAGACAAAATCATCATCATCATCTTCTTCCTAGCCTTTTTCCAAGAAGAAGCCGACCCCAAGGTCGGCTTCTTCTTCTTCTTCTTTGCTTAGAGACAAAATATTACAGGCAATATGTACTGGAGCTGCGCCACACCGCAAAATTACGGCTTCAATATTAGATTGACTGGAAGAAAATACCTAAGGCATTAGTCCGCCTCTGTACAGTGCTTACGTATAAATAAATTAATTAAAATATTAAACAAGTGACCTCAGACACTGACAGATTATTCACCAGATCACAGATATACAGCTACATTGTAGCAGACACAGTATGTTATACTGTGTCTGCTAAAATGTGGCGTTTTTATTATGAAGAAAACGTTGAATATAACCTTCTGTTCTGGGGTTTTATTGGTAATCTGTCTTCCGTGCTATCTAGTGGGTCGAGCACATGCAAGTTCTATTGACTAACTGTGAGTAGGGAAAATTATAGGTCGCAGGCTATATATAACAGAGTATTTTTGAGAGCAGTGGTGGCTCAGTGGTAACGGCCACGACTTACGAGTTGTAGGTCGGGGTTCGAACCAAACAGGCACTTTAATTTGTGTAAAATAATCTTATCACTACTGCTCTCAAAACGTTGAAGGAAAACATATCGTGAGGAAACCGGCATGTCCTAGAACCAAAAATTCAAAGACATCTACTAACAGGCCGACCGCTTAACTGAAACATTGCCTGAGGTAGCTGAGCGATGCGGGAGGGGGAGTTGTCACAAGTTGACCAATCACTGAGCTCTCGCATCACGTCACCACACCCCTCCCGCACCGCGCTGCTACCTCATGCAGGTAACGTCTCAGTTTAGCGGTCGGCCTATAACATCCCGCACTGGGCCCGTCTGGTACATTACAGCCCGCCTGTGTTCCAGCAGTGGGAACGTTATACTAACTATAGGCAGGCAATATTTGTAACAATGTACACACAGGGTCAAGATTTCTGGATTTCCACAAGTTTTACCGGTGCAAAATTATAACCCAAACAAAAGTTCATATATTTTGTTAATTTATATGGCAATTTCCTGCTCAGGGATGTTAATGATTATCTATATACAATTTGTGTGTGTGGGCATCCGAGCTGGGAATTGTAGTAGCTATAGTTAGTAGTGCAACCCCTTAAAGCGCATAGGTACAATAAACGTCACGAATATTTGACAGGAACTCAACCTACACGCTGCAAACAAAAGACTCACCCTTCCATTCCCTTACTTACATTTGCGCAAACGCAATCACTTCCTAAAGTGTATTGTGTGTCTGAACAAAGCCATGTTGACGACAATAGTGTGCAACATCCGGGTGCGCGCGCGCCGCCGCGCCGGTCGCACGGCGTTGGTCATGCGTGACAGGAGCTACAGTTGGAGGAGGGTTGGTTAGCAAGAAACAATCACATTTGTAATTAATTGTAAATTCAGAAAGAAAAGAAATTCAGAAGTCTACTGTTAGTGTGTCACGCATTCACCCCGCTGCGCTGCGCTGCGCTGCGCTAGGTGAATAACTAGAATTTTATTGTCTAAGTGTTAATGTTTTTTACTTTCAACTACGTAGTAATGTTATCATTAATCATTACAAAACCGATCACAAAGGACGTATTTTTTGCTTAGACCTAAAACAGTGCAGAAATGTTGTATGAAATCTCATGGTTGCAGTTTTTAATTAATGCACTGATTAATTTTTAAATTGTAAATTTACCACAGAGGTTTAATTGTCACCTATTAAGTTTAATATAAAATGTATGCATTAGATCAAAAAGATACTGGCAGAAAATAAAAATCGGCTGAATAAAAACGACTTGGTGAAAAAAAAAACAAATGGCGCGCATTTTGTACCATTGTTAAACTTTGATTTTTGCAAGAAAAGATTTAAAAAATGGAAATAGCGATAGCGATATGAATGCAACTCCAGAAAGTATTTATATAAAAATTGCTGCAAATGAAATTGTTAATAACCTTTTGCCGCAAAAGTCACGGGATATATTTTAAAAGCTTAGGAAAACTTTGTTTTCATTAACTTGAATTTTTATTTTGAGTTGGTATTAGCTATTTATTCACCAAGGGGAGTAAGGCACAGATTACTAATCGAGTGTACATTTGAGGCCCGACGCGAAGCGGAGGGCCGTAAACCACACGAGTTTAGTAATCTGTACTTACCCTCGAGTGATATATACTGCTTTATACTACACTTGTTATACTACATTAATAAATTGCTATCATTGTCACTGGAATCACTCATTTCAACTTGTGATTTACACCGCCAAACTTTAAACTTTACCAAGAAAATTGTTTCTACAAAATACGTCAACACTCAAAAACACTCAAAACACTCAAAAACACTCAAGACACTCAAAAACACTCAAAACACTCAAAAACACTCAATAACACTCAAAAACACTTAAAACACTCAAAAACACTCAAGAACACTCAAAAACACGCAAAAACGCTCAATAACACTCAATAACACGCAAAAACACTGAATGACACTCAATAACACTCAACAACACTCAAAAACACTCAAAAACACTCAAGAACACTCAAAACACTCAAAAACACTCAATAACACTCAATAACACTCAATAACACTCAAAAACACTCAAAACACTCAAAAACACTCAATAACACTCAAAAACACTCAATAACACTCAAAAACACTCAAAAACACTCAATAACACTCAATAACACTCAATAACACTCAACAACACTCAATAACACTCAACAACACTCAAAAACACTCAAAACACTCAAAAACACTCAATAAAACACAAAAACACTCAAGAACACTCAAAACACTCAAAAACACTCAAATACACTCAATAACACTCAAAACACTCAAAAACACTCAATAACACTCAAAAACACTCAATAACACTCAAACACACTCAAAACACTCAAGAACACTCAAAAACACGCAATAACACTCAACAACACTCAAAAACACGCAAAAACACTCAATAACACTCAACAACACTCAAAAACACTCAATAAAACACAAAAACACTCAAGAACACTTAAAACACGCAAAAACACTCAAAAACACGCAATAACACTCAATAACACTCAATAACACTCAAAAACACTCAATAACACTCAATACACTCAAAAACACTGTATAATGCTTTCTGTCTCATTTTCTCCCACGTTAAATCTTATAAATGTCTCTTTTTACTGTCGCTTTTTCGTTTTATAAAATTTCAAGCCGCAACAATGCCAAAGAAGTTTTCACTTCAAAAACAAAACGCGTTAGTAATGAACGCATTATATAGCCTGATTTTCAGGGCAGTAATGAAATTCCATACAATAAACTGCCTAGATTTTTGAGAAGGTTTAATGAACAGCTTTCAAGCCTTTTAGTGGGGTAGTATTGGTACACTTACTAAGCAAGTGTAGTATAAATGTATTTTATCACGGTTGGTAGATTGGTAGTTGAAAGAAAAGTAGATTACGCACCTTGCTAATGTGAGTAATTAATGCACTCGTGTTCATCAAGCGCCCTCGCGTGCGCTCTGGCACCAACAAAACGCTCGTGCATTAATAAACTCACTTGACGCTCGATGCAACAATCTACTATTAGCTCCATTGGTCTCCCAAAAACAAATAATAAAATTATAATCTTTATTACATAAGAAAGTGGTTACAAATTGTGTGAAGTCCCTTACACTTGTGCTAGATGGTTAACCTATGTTACAAGAGCCAGTGCCCTCTCCCGGGTGGAACTTCTATGAGAGACTTATACAATAAGATTAACAAGTATAAAAAAAGGCTAAAGTAATCTAAAAATAATAATAAAAAATTGTTAAAAAAGATGTAATAAAAGAAGCTCAACTTATAAAAATATTTTAAAATAAACACAAACCATAAAAATTATTTATAAAATTGTAAAGTAAGTAAAAGTAACACTATTCAGAGCCTATTGCCAAAACTTTTACGCGAGCGCTTTATGGCTCAATTACACCCAGCGGGCTCGTTCGCTCGCTCCGCTCGCTCCGATCGCTCACTTGAGCCCCCGTCATCCCCTTCGTGTTAGGTTCCTTTAAACCCTGCAGACAGAAATAGGGGCCCCGCGATGCGGGGCTCCGTCGACTACGCCTTATTATTATTGTTATGCTTAATAAACTTATGCTTTAGAATATTGTTATGCTTAAAAAATGTATGCTTTAGAATGTTATGCTTAATCATTATTATGATTATAGAAATTATGCGTAAAAAAATTATGCGTAAGCTGTTATGCGAAAATAATTTCACCCTCAAATTAAAACTATAAAATCATCTTGTACCCGCATATATTTTTTATTACACTTTGTAAATATTTCTTTCTGAGTATGAATGAAAATGTTATGGCAATTATGTTTAGGGATAAAAGCGTTATGATAAAAAACAGTAGGAGTTTAAATATATTTACATTAATGATATTATTAATTACAATTTTCGGAAACATGAGTGTTATGTCATGAACATCGCCGGTAGCACTACAAATAGTATGAATGAAAACTTTAGGATGAAAAATTTTAGGAAGAGTGATCATTCGGATTACAAATCGTTAGGAAGAACAATTTCGGGTAAAGAACTTTAGGTGAGCCAATATGGACCCGACTTTTATGCCATTATGCGTAAGAAAACAGCTTCTCTGATGCGCCGGATTCGAGGGAGCGCCAAAGTGCTGGGGAGATTCATCCAGCTTCATGTGACGAGATGACGCTATTACTGACTACGAGTTTATTTTTCACGTGCTATTTTTAGACATGAGACATGTTTGTATCCGATTGAGCTGAAATTTTACATACATCTTTAGTTCCGGTAACATACAATGTGCAACACTCAGTATTGTAATACATAATTTCAATATGGCCGCCGCTCCAAGATCGCGGATTTTTTTTTTTCAACCCCTTTAAAGGTATCAAATGAAATGGCTTGAAGATTAAAAAACGATAAAGTTTACACTAAATTCAATATGGCCGCCGCTCCATAATGGCGGATTTTTTTTAACCGACTTCAAAAAAAGGAGGAGGTTTTCAATTCGGTTGTATTTTTGAAGTGAAAACTTCTTTAGCGGCATTGTACACTTTTTTGTAATGGGTAAAAAATGTTAAATTCGCGTCAGGACACGTGACCTGATCGAAAATTCGTAAGACGAATGGCTGTAGCCGGTACCGCGCGTATTTTGTTTATAAGACGATTCACAAAATACACACGTAATTGTTCAAGTTTTCACTTCTGTCGGCACTCCCAGAGTGCCACTGTTTTTTTTTTAATGTTTGTTACCTCAGTACGCCGTCATTTATAAACCGATTTGGAAATTTCTTTTTTTATTCAAAAGGATATACTTCCAGATTGGTTCTATGAGGAATTGAGGGAATTCCTCAAATATTATCATGCGTAGCTGTAAAAGAGCGTATAGAAATTTAGGTTTCATGCTTCGTACGGTCAGAGGGTTCACGAATGTGAAAGCTATTATAGCGTTATATAATGCATTGGTGAGGAGCCAGTTAGAATGTAATGCAGTCATCTGGGCTCCGCATGAAGCTAAATATAGTCTCATGCTGGAGAGGGTACAAAATAAGTTTATAAGGTATTTATATAAACGTTATTATGGAGTCTATCCCTTTTATCCGTTAATGTATCCAACCTTATTTATTTTAGGTATGGTAGGATACAATGAGCTAAGGGTTAGGAGGGATCTTGCACTCACCTCATATATTTTTAAGTTACTGAGAGGGAAGGTGCATAATGCAGTTATTTTAGGGCTGGTGAGTCTGTGCGTTCCGGACAGGTACGTATGGCGACGACGGCAGCCGCCACTGCTAGTGGAACCGCGTGCTCGGACCAACCTTTTAAGGGAGGCGCCCCTGACGCGTGCACTCCGCACGCTCAACCTCATAGCGAGAGGGACTGATTTATTCTGTTGCTCTCTGAGTGAATTCACAAGGAATGCATTATTTATAATAAGTTATAGATAGTTATGGATAGTTATAGTTAAGTTATGTATAAGTTAGGATAAGCGCATTTACCGCATTGGGTTATATCCTGTAATGGTATATGTAAGTAGAAATAAATAAATAAAAAATAAAAATAAAATAAATTATAGGCACACCTACCGCGATGTGGGTATTTTTTATAGTAACTCTCGGAAACCACCATTCGCTGAAGTGGAACTGATGAAGAAGACCACAGATGGCCACCGGAACTATTCAATAATTAAAAAGAAAAGTATTACACGGGTTGCGATTCGATTACTTTAATATGGTTGCTAAGCAATTTATGCTCGTCACAAAGCGAATGGTTAAATGGAGCTGATGGTGGAATACTAGGAGAACTCCTCAACAATTAACGTCCCTGCATCGGGAAACGCAATATTTTGTAAAAGGCGATGGGCAAGTTGACATTAGGCTATTGTAACTTAGATACATTATAAACAGACCCACTAACAAGCGAGAAATAAAAACTATTTAACAAAAAAAAACCGACTTCCAAAAAAAATACTACAAAGTGAAAAATAACTTTAATTTCAGAAGTCGGTGGCAAAAACTAATATACAGGTCCAAAGACACCGACTTCCGAAATTAAATTTATTTTTCACTTTGTAGTGTTTTTTTTTTGGAAATCAGTTTTTTTTTTGTTAAAAAGTGTTTGCAATCCCCGTTATATGGGTATCAAATGAAAGGGCTTGAAAAGTAGAAAACTATAAATTTAGTAACATCACACTAAATTCAATATGGCCGCCGCTCCAAGGTGGCGGGTTACATTTTTTCAACCCCCATAATATGGGCATCAAATGAAAGAACTTGAAGAGTAAAAAACGGTACGTGAACAATCAAAACGATTTATTCAATTAAAATATAAAACAAACAGGTGGTAATATTTAATGGAACTAATAATAAAATAACATCAGTGGTATAAAAAATAAAAATAGAGCAATAACGTAAATCGTTTAAATAATGTTCTTAGTCCAATTATTGTCAATGATGTAAATAATGTTAATAGGGTAAATAATTTCAATGGTGTAAAACAAATTACCTTCCAAAAGTCCCAAAACCCTAGTAGTTACGTTAGTACATATTACGCAGTAACGTTGTAAAAATGGTTTAGATATTATTAATTATATTATCTGTTCCCTTCAACATCTTATCTTCGAAACCTTGGAACTTTTCACCTCACAATTTTGACCTTATCAACAAGTAAAAAATTGGTAAATATTTATCATGGCTACTTCTTCTATTATGTTCTGATAACGACGTGGGAGGCATTTTTTTGTTACCTATCTCAGTCGGTATCTGAAACTAAACTTTGTAACCATTTATACATATAGTCATGTGCTGACTACGCGGCGAGGTCACGACCTGTATCTATCTACCTACTGCGTAAAACAATTAAAACAAAATGTTAGTTAAAGTTAAAAAGTTCCTAGTCCCGAATAAGAAGTTAACAACAACAAAAATTATTAACCTAAACGCCTAAACAAGATTTGCGACGCGTAACTCAACATTTAAGACCGTAGACGTAATGAACGTCTATAATACTATTCCCACTGAAAAAAACGAATCGTTTCTACTTAGTAACAAAAGACAATCGTATTTAACTAAAAACAGGTTGATCACGATTCCCGCTCAGTTCGTGATGTTCATGATTAGATGATTGCTATCAGAGATCCATTATTAAATGATTTATTTCTATTTATACGGCACTAAACGCCAAACGGTACCTTGATTAGCTTTCAAAGAGTTAAAGAAAAACCTCTTACGTCTTGGCTGAAAAACATCGGGTCAATCACACGCGAAATAAAAGACACGAAACGATTCTCGTGAACTTTTTGAGTGCATAGGCAGATCTTGGCTATTGAGATGTAAGCTATAAAAATTCAAACATGTAGGCAGATATAACGCTTCAATCAGTGTTTTTAACACTCACAGAATAATTATGATCTTTACTGATTACCTAATCATTGACGAGTTGTCAAAAGGTAAAATTTTGTATCGATATTTACATTTACATATTACCTCAAACTAGTTGAATCTGAAACAGGCCAGCGCATCTAATGCCTCCACTGACTCGTACACATGCTCTTTTGTACAAACACAATGACTGGCATTGACGCTTCATGGAAATGTCCACACGCTGCAGTACATCCATCACTGTATGACATTTGATGCAGACACCTGTCAATTTGACGCCATCATAATACCTAGGTACCTACTGGAAATATTACCTAACGGTGATAGACTATGGCGGTAGTGAGGGACCTATTATCTGTTCAAAAAGTATCTGATGAAAAGGTAAACAAATGGTTCGGAAAACATACCTGTGAGTGTCAAGAGTGTCAATCTGTAGTGCCACTTGAGTTAGTATTTTTATTTGAATAAGTACTACAACCCGAAATTTTAATTTTAAATCATTGAAAATGTTTTTCATTTACAATTGAGGTTAATTTTATAACCTCAATTTTCGTCGATAATACTTCGATCACAATTCAATCATTTTATTCAAGCTATAATTGTTGGAAAACTTGCTGATATAAAGATTATGTAATAAGATAAATGTGTGTGTACACTTTCATCTGATACTTTCAGAACAGACCACAGGAACTTGCATTGTTAAGCTGCGCTACACTGGCACTTCTTTCAAGAACTATTGCCGGCAATAATAAATTGAGCAGGAAGTGGAGCAATTAGTGAAGCAACTCAATCAACTAGTTTGCCATATCGCTGTCACTTTCCAACTATATTTGACTGAGTAAAGCTTTGCCTGCCCTAGGGAAGTGGTTGTGAGATATTTTAAGTAACGGTCGTCACATAAATCTGTAATTTTCACCAGTAGGTATTTGACATTAAGGTCAAAATTTATACCTACCTACGTGAACATCATACCTATCAGTCGAGACAGATTTCGTAGAAACTAGTATTATAGTTAATTATATCTGCCGACTACATTCAAATATTGTTAAAACGCCGCGTAGCGCTACGAGCGAGGAACTATTGCGTAGACCGTACGTAAACAATAGTGTTCTAAGGCCAGGAACATGTACAGGTGAAAGAAACCCGATACCTACCTGAAGTTTTGCTTGCCGCGGAAGTTTCCACCGACATCTTTTAAATTTCACTCAGCTGATCAAATAGACTATACATTGAGCTGTTACTTTTAATATTTTCTGAGCTGTTACTTCTATTTATAATGTAGCAATATTGACGAGTTTCAGTTTAATTGTTTGCACAGTGGTTTCTTATCATAGTTTTTCTTTACTTTGTACTTGAATAAAAATTTTATTTATCATGTAGGTAGCTCAGTAGACAATTGTATAAATTATATTAAATACAAATAATTATGTCATCTGAATATGTTTTGTCATATCCTTATTATGACAAAACATATTCAGATGACATATTTGTATTTGATATAAATTGTTGTTGAATGATTCCTATAATTTTAATTATATGTAGTAAACAATTAAATATGTTGTTGTATGTTGTTGTTGTATAGGAAACCAAAATCAATGTGTGTGAAAATAAACCAACATTGTGTATGCTCATGTCTGTTGGTGTAGTTAAGTGAGCTAGATACATTACAGCGTCTTTTTACTTTGTAAAGAATAATTTAATTTAATTATTATGTGAGGACTATGTGGGTCATGCTTTTTTTTCTATGTTTGAGTTAATGTTGATCTGGCATTTTTGAGTAGGTACCTACTTATACTACTACTTTTGAGTATGCGGCCTACCCAAATGTCCTTTTTTTGGTATTGTTCGTCGAGCCGTTGAGCTCACAAGCTACACGATCACTGACAAATGCTTGCACTGACTGGACTGGTCCACTCAAATCTCTGTGGAACTTTCCTCAAAAGAAACAATCAGACAGACAGACATCAATCTCTGGTATTCACATGATCTGACCAATACTATGTCTGGACTTTAAAAGAGACTGTGAACTCTCTGAATTTGTTTCGGCCTTTCTTCTCAGAGTAGTCAGATAGGAAACGCCGACCTCATCTAGCTTATTTTTTTATGAGGTGTAAAAGTGATTCCGATAAACTATTTACAGAATAAACAATTTCATGTCATTTCTGCGCCAGCGCCCGACAAGGCTAGGAATGATACGGCCATAATGACTCCACTTCAAAAATTTGAAATTCGGCGCGTTCCTTGGTCACACTAGGGTAATAAGTCTCCCCCGAAATCATTCAAATTTACCTACAACGACAAGAGATATTGTGCATGCCTACATTATCTACGCATTATTAAACTAACCTAAATAACCAATTATATATATATAACGCTGGCATCTACGTAAGTACCTACATATAAAATAAATGCGGAAAAGCACGGCATGTGATATTTGTACACAACATGACGTCGCGGCAATAAACTAAAAATATTATTATCATAAGTTCAATTGTTGACACTCGTTAAATAATAGAAGTTGGTAAAAATATTAATTGTCGAATACTTAGATTTAATTTCTTCTTGAAATCATTTTTTTATAAGCTACTGAATTGCTTCCTTGTAAGTAACGACTGAATTGTTATCACAAATTAAGAAATCGTAATATGAAGCGATAATATAAAATGTTTAACTATTTATTAGATACAAACATCTGTTAAGCACAGAAGTAAACAATCATCATCATCAAAGACCAGCTCAGACATCGATCTACATGGTCTTCATATAACCTGACCAAAATTATGTCTGGACTTTAAAAGAGACTGTGACCTCTGAGTTTGTTTCGGCCTTTGTTCTCAGAGTAGTCAGATAGGAAACGCCGACCTCATCTAGTTTCAAAAAAACATGATTGACCTGTAAAAGTGTTTGTACAAACCTATTTACAAAAATAAAATCATTTATCATCATTCGTCATCAACTTCGTTTGCTGCCCCCGAACTGTCGACTGATATCAGACGCTTCAGTTTTAGTCATCTTTCACTAGAAGTGAAACGTTTGAATCTGAACACAAAAAAACTCATCATAATTTTCCTGTCCTTGTCTGAAGTTACTTGAGGTCAGCGCAACGTTTTCTTCTTCTATTCTCCTTTGTCCTGTCCATCGTCACGCTATTATGCACAAAATAGATCAAAAGTGAAAAATGAATTCATTAGTGGACCAATCCAACGATGTTGGAGCTCGTTCGTGTGAACGTGAATTGAATTAAAAAAGAACATTCAGTCGAGTGAACTTTCAGCCGAGTGAACATTCAGCCGAGTGAACATTCAGCCGAGTGTAGCGTCTCATATAACCTTTAGCCAGTCCATCTTCTCTCGCTCCTCTACCACAGTACCACTGTGACAATGCCGCTGCAATATTAGGCGGTTATCACACTGCAATAACTCAAGTTCAAGTTCCGCTACGGTTTATTTCACATTTAGATAATTTAATTCACATAGTTTGACATCCGTTGTTTGGCGGCACGTCCGTGACCTTCGGTTCAGTTAACTGAATTATTTATCTAATCTTTAAATTCAAGTTCGACTGTGTGTGCGGTAACCATCTGTTTGATTTCTATTTATTTGTTTATTAAGGGGCTTCGAGGACCTAAACACAAAAAACGCAAGTTTTAGAAACAATAAAAGTATATGATCGACTACAGTAAACAAAATCAAAAAAATATATGATATTCTTCAGGATATATGCTAGGTAGATAGTGTGTTGAAAATATAATACAACTAATTTGATACGATAGAAAAAAATCGTGAAGATATCTCTAAAATATTTCTTTTTATTACAATAAAAACCATACTAATATATACTATACATAATTTTTTTGTCAGATTATTCTACAAGCAACATACTAAAATACTAGTGTTTTAACTTTTTAGTCCAAACAATAAATTTTACCAGCGTTGTGTCATCGCGCTTCTCTTTCTTTTCTATGCAGTCCGACAGTGACCGCGCTTAAGGTCATGTAAGCCTCTTAATTTAAGATAAAAGTAATTTAAATTTTGTTTTAAGTACTTTAAATTGTAATCTGTGGAGAACGTAGTGAGTAGCATAACCTTTTGATTTTCATTATTTGCCAAAAAGTTAGTCTTTAGTTTTTTTTTTTGTACTAATATAGTAACATTTCTGGTACGCGTGTAAACTGAAGCCTTCATTCGTTTATTCAGTGAAAAAGTTAAGTCTTTAGTTTTTTTTTGTACTAATATAGTAACATTTCTGGTACGCGTGTAAACTGAAGCCTTCATTCGTTTATTCAGTGAAAAAGTTAAGTCTTTAGTTTTTTTTTGTACTAATATAGTAACATTTCTGGTACGCGTGTAAACTGAAGCCTTCATTCGTTTATTCAGTGAAAAAGTTAAGTCTTTAGTTTTTTTTTGTACTAATATAGTAACATTTCTGGTACGCGTGTAAACTGAAGCCTTCATTCGTTTATTCAGTGAAAAAGTTAAGTCTTTAGTTTTTTTTTTGTACTAATATAGTAACATTTCTGGTACGCGTGTAAACTGAAGCCTTCATTCGTTTATTCAGTGAAATAAGATCACAATCACAGCGCTACGATATTGCAGGTCAGATGTCGGTTATCTACGTGATTTAGGAGTCGTACAAGTGCAGTTTCCATAAGAGCGTGATGACACCTTGCGAATGGAAAATACAATCTGTAAAACTTTAGAAACGAAAACACTTAAGTACTTACAAAACACTTGACCGCCACAGTCATGTATAGATGACAAACCGAAATATGCCCAGCACGCCACGGTGCGACTACATGACAGACTGACGCCAAGGGCACGTTTTTGATTTTTTGACGTGTGACGGTCAAAAAGTTAAATACATTACATAGCTACCTACCTCATAAAACTTATATAAATAAGTTAGGTAGGTACCTACTTAGATTCCTAATAATAACATTTAAGTACCGTAACATCCTATAGAAACCGCAAGCGTGGTGTTGTGTTCTGTTATAGTTGGAGTGTGTTGAGTAGGTTGTGTACCTCTGCAGTTGAGCAGACTTCCTTCCTCTTAGATAATGTGACACTTTGTAAACATGACACGACTACTTAAGTATGTCATAAATCATAATTTATGAGTATTAATTAACCGTTATAGTACCCGCACTCTGAGAAATATCACAATCTGCAGCATCACTCAGCCGCAAGACGTCCACTGCCATACATAGTCAGAAGCACTTTTCTTAGGTTTAGTCGACCATATTTATTCCTTTACCACCCTAAAATTGAATGTCACTTGCTCGTCACAAAGCGACAAGTTCTAATTTTGGTTTCAAGATCAATGTGACAGATGGCTTCAACCTTAGTGAAGTTTCAATATTCTGTGGAGTTTTTGTCAAAAGTGATCCTACTTATTTTTATTAGATGGCGGTCCAAATTAGGCCTCTCGTGCAGGCAAAATAATATAGGTACCTATATTAGGTATCCATAGCTCTAAAGATTACCTATCTCTATCGCTTTAGATAATCTAATGGAAACCAGGGCACCTTCTACGTGTCATTTCCTTCAATTGCCCCATCTTCTACATATACACAGCTAAAAAAGATTCATCCTAATCCAAATGAATAGGTACCTACATATTATGTTTAGCGACAGAAGTCTTTTAACACATTATTTGGTTAAATCTTCATTATTGAGCTAAGTAAATATGTAGGTATTAAATTTAAGACACCACACACCATAGAAAAAACAGGCACCCTCATCGTTTGTTTGGTTATTTCTTTTATTTTAGAATGAAAATGCAGAAAATAAGTATGTTACGTTGTGCTCCATAAGATACGTTGTACGTTATTATTATTACAAACGGTAGTTTTTCATTGTTAATAAAACTGTAATACCTGTAATTGTAATAATAATAACGTACTTATAAAATTGTGGAGCACAACGTAACATGCTTATTTTCTGCATTTTCATTATATAGTATATATTATGTATATTCTAAAATAAAAGAAATAACCAAACAAACGACGAGGGCGCCACTGCGCGGTCGGTGATAAGAACAAAAGTAAAATTAAAAGAAAATTAATTCGTAAACATTAATACTCAGACCAAGTAAAACATTAATATGAATTGCTGAATTATGGTAATTCAGAAATTCATATACATAGTATCGAATAATTTTGTGTCCATTTGGATGTGTAAAAGTAGCCGTGTTGATAACCACTTTTAAAACGTTCTCCTGTCATTCCAGACACAAACGGCACGTACAACGGCGAGCTCCCCCACAAGGAGGGCGGCGGCGGGGGCGCGGCGCGCAGCTGGCGGCGCGACGCGGCCCGGCGCGCGCGCGCCTGCTGCTCCACCAAGACGCTGCTGCGGCGCCTGCCCATCCTGCAGTGGCTGCCCAAGTACTCCCCGAGGAACGGCCTCGCGGATGCCATCGCTGGTGAGTCTACCTGAACTATCTGACGCCTAGGAAGAGAGCGAGCTGATGACATCACCTTCAAGGAGCGTAATAATAACATTTAAGATCTTAGTGCCTCATTAGTGTAGTGGTCGTAAGGCTTGACTGAGCATGAGGTTCTGCGTTCAATTCCCAGGTTGGGTTAGGAATTTTCCTTTAGGAATTTCTCAGCCCGGAGTTTGGATTTGTCCCGGTTGATGGCAAGAGGCTCGTCCCGTATTACATTGGACTTTAACATACCTGGCGATATCTGTGGGTACTATACTAGGTACCTACAGCTCTACCTATCCCTACAGGGAAAACTGGCGTGATAATATGTTGTTAGTTCAGGCTGACCACAGGAGTGGTGCGGAAGTAGTCGTTTACCATACTGCATACAATGACGGCTCGTAAATGTTTTCAACTTTTCATGAAGTATAAATCTTGAAAAAAACTGTAAAGTATGTAAGGCGATGCGCTTGAGTGGCGATTTAATTATGCGCATTGTGTGGCCGTGTGGAATTGTGCGAAATCGGAAAAGGCGTGATTATCGCGCGTTTTACACAACTTATGTTAGTTACTGTAGTGCGTTGTGATACGTGACGCGGCCGAGGAGCGACGCTTAGGAATTATATAATACCTACTTAGATAACTACCACATCAACTACCACATCAGGAAAATGTGATGCTTCAACAAAAAGTTCAAGGATAATCAGCATAATCGCTCAAGTATGGTTAATTACCTTGTCACAGGCTTTTCAGGGAGGGGTTCGTGGCTACATAATAACAGCTGCACGAGTCAATCGAAGGTTATGCTACGCTTGCCGCGGCCGGTTCATGGATTCATGAACCATACATTCCATATCGAGATCCATCCGTGCCTCGGAAAGCCTGTTAAGCCGTAGGTCCCGCCTGTCACTTATAGACCTTTCCTTCCTTTAACAGTCGTTACGGGTTGTCAGAAGCCCAAAAGTCTGACAGTCACCGGTCTTACCAAGGGGTATCGTGTTACCCTGTAACTAGGGTATGGAGGTCAGACGTCTGTCTGTCTAGTCGCTCCATGTAAAATATTGTTATTCAGCTGCATCCGGTTAGACTGGAAGCCGACCCCAACATAGTTGCATAAAGGCTAGACAGATGATAATGTCACAGGCTTTTCAGGAGTTCGGCAAGTGGCAGAGTTTGGAATTTATAAGTATCAGGTTAAGTTGATTATGTTACACTTCAAACTGATTCCAATATAAACCAGAAAGAGCCGAAATCTTCACACAATTCTAGCAAATATTTTACCATATCATAAGTGCCTTATATGTTACCATGGCATGGACGTAGGAATCCTCAGTATTCAAGGTATTACCATAATAACTGGTGTGCATTTGGTGCTCGCGACGGCATGCGGCAATCTGGTCGTCACACGCGTCAGGGCGCGCGACTGTCCGTTGTTGCAGTTGACACACTCTTGCTACAGCTTGCGTAAGTACCTAGTAGGTAGATGTTGTAGGTAGGCAAGCTTAGGTATATAAAATCTCATTCGAACTATGGTGAAAGCCGCAGTACATTTTTATGACTGGTGGCATTTGTGCAGCTCACTACGCCGGTACAAATATTGTTTTGGGATACATTTGTCGCCAGACGTCGGTATCAATATCAACTTCTGCTTGAGTTTGAAAACGCGCGCGTGCGTCTTTCAAATTGAGTATCCAAAGCAAAGTATACATAGCATAGCAGTGGCGAAGGTTTCATACAACTCAATTCCTACCGACTTCCCTTTGCAAAATGGCACAGTCAGTACTTTAAAGTCAAATAATATAATCATAACTCCGGCTTACCTCTTACAAAAATCGAGCCTTCGCTACTGATACATAGTGAAGTTTATCACAGCATATGGTACAATAACTGATCCGTTTCACATCGATTCTGAAGGCCCACTAGAGCGCAACATTCTCGCCGCGTCCGATGCTTCACGCTCGTATTACCAACGTTAAGCGACAATTTGATCGTCCACATGCACTTGTCTGTGGGCCGGCAGCGCGGCGCGCGGCGGCGCGCTATCCATAATAATATTATAAATTCGAAAATAACTGTCTGTATGTTACCTTTTCACGCCTGAACCACTGAACGAATTTCGATAAAATTTGGCAGAGAGATAGACTGCATCCCGGGGAAGGACGTAGGATAGTTTTTATCTTGATATTCCCACAGGATCGACACTTATGCGAGTGAAACCGCGGAGCGCTGGTAGTATTATTATAAACAAAATCATGACGATACGCATCAGTGGACAGGACGCCTATGATTCACGCAATTTGTTGCAAAATTTCAGTATTACTTAGTACAAGTAAACATAATACCGTAACCAAGTGTGTAGGTATAGTCAGGTAAAAAAAACATTGTTACAGTACCCGGCGATAAATATTGCACATCGACCTTTGGAAAGAGACAATCGGCTAATTTCGGCTTCGTAGAGCGTTATCTCTGTCGCACGAAATATAAACAGTCCGGTATCTATTAGGAGCTGTTAAAACAATTATGGTTTGCTTCTTTTGATAATTAATTTTATTCTTTGTATAAAATATAAAAAGGTAAAGGTCGATGTGCAATATTTATCGCCGGGTACTGTATGTATGTATTATTTATAATAAAATAGCAATATGCATTGCACGATAATACCAATCATAAAACTGTTTAGAATTTATCATGCTCATGAATGTTAAGTCTTGTACATGCATGTACTTACTTATTATTGCGAATTTTGTCAATCAAGTTTTTTTTAAATAATCTCAATTTATGTCATCAAGTACAGTCTAAGCGGTCGCTTTTGTTGCTGAGCTCTATTAAACATGTATCAAACTCAAAGCATTTATTTCAATTAAACCATTTACAGGCACTTTTGAATTGTCAAGAAGTCGGTCAGTCAGGTGACGTGAGGTATTTTATCATAACATTTTAAACAGTACCCCATAAAAGATGAGTCTACTTTAGCCAGTCTGAAACCTGGTTGAACTAATAGGTCCCTATTTCTAATACTATAATTATGTCTTTAACCTCTTTTACTAAAAATATATGTTTTTTCTTACATACATGATGTTTTCGTAGATATATTGACAAGGCACCATCATGATGTTAATTTCCTTAAACTGTACCCTTAGTCAATCGCGCCTGCGGAGATTATATATGGCTCTGATAGCTTTTTTCTGCAGAATAAAAATAGAATCGATATCTGTAGCCCGTCCCCAAAGTGAAATACCGTAAGACATGATACTATGAAAGTAACTAAAATAGACTAGTCTCGCGGTATCTACATCAGTAAATTGACGGATTTTTCTGACAGCATAAGCTGCTGAACTTAGTCGTCCTGCAAGACATGTTAAATGAGGACCCCATTGTAGCCTTGAGCGTGATCCCCAAGAAAACAGTTTTATCGACGAATTCTGGTTTCTCTTGATTCATTATTATCTCACAATCACTACCCTTGACATTTGGTAAAGAAAATCTTATGCACTTAGTTTTTTCCCGTTTAATACTAAATTATTAGCAGTGAACCAATTTTGGACCTGCAGTAGGGCGTTATTTACGTCGTCAAAATTTGTAGCACGTCTATTTACCTTAAAAATTAAGGAAGTGTAATCAGCAAATAACACCATTTGTGGTTGATTTTTTAATAAATGGAGTAGATCATTAACATACACTAAAAAGAGGAAAGGACCCAATATCGAGCCTTGTGGCACACCCATTTTTACTGTTAAACCATGTGAATTGACACCGTTTATTTGAACTTGCTGTTTTCTATCAAAGTCAAAGTCAAATCATTTATTTCAAATAGGCACATTAAAGGCACTTTTGAACGTCAAAACTTACAAGAAAATTGAATTGATTCTAGTCGCCCCTTCCAAAAGGTAGTTTTCGTATGAAGAAGAATGAGCAAGAAACTCCACCGTTACTCTTTTAAAATGTTTTATAAGATTTGTATACATAATATAATTATATGTGAAGACGATGCACCTAGACTAAAAGAAGTCTACCCCAATTGTTGATCGTGATGGATTTTAATCGTGTTAAAATGATTGAGCATTTGATTAATTATTATCTTTTCAAACACCTTACTGAAAACCGGCAACACGGATACGGGTCTATAATTATTGGTGTTGTATTAAGGAATACTTCGCTAGAATTACAAGCAACGTGATAATCGAACCGAGTGCATTGACCTCAATTATATTATTTTAAAGTTGCACTATTATCGCAGGAATGCATTGCAATACCGTTAAAAACAAGGGACTATGAACTCTACGTCCTTGTGATAACGTGCAAAAAGTGTTTTGAGAGCAGATGTATTGAGGCTTGGTGGAGCGTGTAATGGCGCGCGTCGTCACAGGCTTTGTGTAGCGGTGCAGTGTGTCGCAACCATTACCACAACAATGGCCGATTTCTTTTAATTAAATCTAGTCTAGTTTCGTAAATCAAGCACTGTACCCTGTGACTGTGCCTCTGCGATTAAATCGAGCAATGTGCCCTGTGACTGTGCCTCTGCGATTAAATACTCATTTTACGGCACCTATAGATACAATAACCTATAATGCAATTATAATTAGGTAATTAGGTACGCGCACACTATAATTCACACTATAATCCAACTGGACAAACGAAACCAGCATTCTTAACCCAAAGGACATACAAAGTACCATGCTTGTAACCTGCAACCTGCAACACTACAACACGAGACCTCCCGCCGTAACAGCGACAATCGACGCTTTCTCAGTTTTTTCATCAGTTACGCTGACGACATGGTGTTGCTGAGCCCATCGCTCAGTAGATTAAGAAAACTGCTAGATATTTGTGAGTCATATGCTGTGGCTCACGGTCTGAGGTACAACGAGAAGAAGAGCGTGTGTATGGTCTTTAGAGGTAGCAATAAGCAACCGGAGCATATACCACCTGTCTATCTGAAACTGAGGGACACGTTCCAAAGGCGGAGTCACAATGTGTTGTGACAGACACTCTGAAAGACGATGCGGCTATCGTAGAACCAAGAGCGTTGTCGGTGCGTGCTAGCGTTGTCGTGCGAGAGTTGTTGGTTCATAGATTCGCAAGGTGTTCAGTAGACGTAAAAGTAACACTGTTCAGAGTCTACTGCCAAAACTTTTACTCCAGCGCTATATGGCTCAACTTCACCCAGCGGGCCTACAACGCTCTTCGTGTACAATACAACAACGCCTTTAGGATTCGGGTGAGGCTTCCTCGACTCTGCAGTGCGACGAGCATGTTTGCTGAGGCAAGAGTCGATAGTCTGCTGCTGCAGTGCTGAGGACTTTCACTCAGTTTTATGTGACGAGTTGACGCTATGATTTTTTGACATGAGTGATTTTATTATTTAAATTTTTTGAATGATGACTTGATTTGATATTAATACTGGTATTCAGCTACATCCGGTTAGATTAGAAGCCGACCCTTTTAGTATTGACTAACAAAGTTTTAAGACATTTGTAACTTACAATTATGGACAAATAAATAGTCTGAAATATATTTTTTTTTAATTAAATTTATTATTTCCTCTCTGTATTCAGTCCCTATGGTACTTGACAACGTGGTAATGGTCTATAATCACGCCTATCAATTAAACGTGGTCGAGATCACGATAGATTGACACTTCGTTCATTATTCTTAAGGAACGAGAAGCTCTAAACAAAGGGACATGAATAATAATGAAAAAAAAAAACAATAATTAGAGTCATCATTAACACTTTCTTATGCAATTCAAATTATTATTGCATAATATGACAAATTGACAAGAATAATTGAAATGAAATTATTGTTGACCTTCATTAGTTACTTTATTAAAACAAAGTAGGTATCTACATACCTATACCTAATCATCTTTTTTTAGGTTTACTCACCAAATTGATTTTATTTAGCTTATCTACCAAGGTTTTACGGACAATTGTAGAAAATCCAGTTGTTCATTGTCTGAAACATCAGCGATACACACCAGTATAGTATAATGTTGGCTACAATACTAGATTGAAAGTAATGTGATTCGTAAGGTGCAATAACGAGGTACAGGCTAGTATACATAGGTACATATATAAAACTTATGGAGTCATAGATTAACCCTTCGTATCTTCGTTCGTGGATCCACGGCAGACACATTTTTAAAAGAGTAAGGGTGGAGTTTCAAGTCCATTTTTTTTTTTCATACGAAACTACCTTCTGGAAAGGGCGACTAGAATCAATTCTATTTTTTGTAAATTTTGACGTTCAAAAGTGCCTTTTATGTGCCTATTTGAAATAAATTACTTGACACAATGGCTTTTTAATTGTTTCTGTAATAACGACATTCAACTGGTTCAGCTTAATTGATTCAAATTGTAGCGAATACAGGAGTGTGGCATCGGCACAAGAACAATAGAGCAGTGGGTGCCGTGGGTGCCGTGGGTGCCGTGGGCGCCGTGGGTGCCGTGGGTGCCGTGGGTGCCGTGGGCGCCGTGGGTGCCGTGGGTGCCGTGGGTGCCGTGGGTGCCGTGGGTGCCGTGGGTGCCGTGGGTGCCGTGGGCGCCGTGGGGAGGATGACGACGTAGCGAATATTGAACACATATCGAGTACTTCTGTAGTTTCATCTTCTCTCTCCGCCGCGATCATCAGGATCCCTTCACCATCGAACCTTGGTTTATAATTAATGTATTTAAACACTTATCGTCAGGTCAATGTTTTTGTGACGCGACAATTACCCACTTTCGTTGACATTGCGATTGTTCGTTGTTATAAAAACTGTATCGATCTAATTTATCAGTGACAACGCCTTCGGGGAGAAAAAGGCAAATAAATTAAATGTCACGCGCCAAGGAATCCGACGCGCGACGTGCTTCATAGAAACTGAAACGGTTTTCGTTGTATTGATTTAATTCTTTGAAGAAATAGTTGTAGGTCCAGTTAGTAGGTTACATTAGTCATAAGGTTCACGCAGACACGAGCCCTGGGGGGCTTAAAAGGCCACTTTGGCAGAATCATAAAAAGATAACATTATGAATCATAATGGACAGTTAGCTGTTAAGGTAATCGTATTAAATCCCATTGGTGAAGGATTTTTCAATTATTTTTTTTAATAAAAAATAATAATATATTTATTTATTTCAGATTAAAAATCCATAACAACAAAAATAATAAAATATGTTGTTAGTAAAAAAAAAAAAATCTTAACCTAATATTAGTAAAAACAAAAAAATTGAAGCGACTGACACCTACGTGTGCAGCCGAATCCAGCTCAAGCTCCAGTTTTTTGTCTGTGCTAAAATACCAATCAATCCAATCCAAATTGAATCCCAATCTCTTTGATTATACCTACGTGGTGCAGCGAATAAAGAAAAACACGGACTGTCTTCGCCATAATATTATTCATATTATGATTCATAATGTCATATTTTATGATTCTGCCAAAGTGGCCTTTTTAGGCCCCCAGACTAATCAAAACATGTAATGTAGATAGTAATAAATAACGTCTAATAAACAACTTGACGAGATAATAAACAACTTTGGACACAACAAACGAAGTTGTATCAAGCTTCACTTTATTCTATTTTTTTAACGTTACCAGCACTTTGCCCTGCTGTAGGACAACACAGGCTAACAATAACTTTTACAAGTACCTACTGCAATTTATACTAGAAACACCTAAATGAGCTTAGTGAGCATTTGTCGTAGACTCTTATCCGTAGCGGCGGCGTAGCTCCGGCGTAGCAGCGGCGTAGCGGCGACGTAGGGGCCTACGAAAGAGGCCTACGTTTAACAATTGCGAAGTGACTAAAATGTGCACCGTGCTTGTGTATGAGTTTCGTGCCCAGTGTCGTGAGCACGAGGCACTAACAAGATAAGACGAACAAGTAAACACTAGTGTCTAACTAACAGTGGTTAGTGTCAAGTGACTTGTGTACAGTGTTTCATTGTGACGCTTCCTCCGCGTCAAACTGCGTGCGAAAACGTTTGTATGTTTTATACGAGTTATTAACACTAAGATAATATTTAATTGTATTTTATGTTTATAGTTAGGTAGTTAATACGGCTGTCATTCGTGGATCTTTGACGGTCGTTATGGGTAGTCAGAAGCCCAAAAGTCTGGCAACCAGTCTTACCAAGGGGTATCGTATTACCCAGTAACTGGGTTATGGAGGTCAGATAAGCAGTCGTTCCATGTAAAATACTGGTATTTAGCTGCATCCGTTTAGACTGGAGGCCGACCCCTACATAGTTGGGAAAAGGCTAGGCAGATGATGAGTTAGGTAGTTAATTAAGTATAATGATATGCTAAAATAAATTAAATACAGGATGGCAGGGACACGCAAACTGAAACCATGAATTTTAGTTAATAACCGACGAATAATTTCACCACCGCGGGGGGCTCCGCATCGTGCACTGAGGCCGTGCTGACTGGCCGCCATGTCTCAGCCTCCTGTGTATGTGTTCATGACACACTTAGTACTCATTATGATTTGAGGATTTAAGACACATCTTCCACATGCCAGTAATTCTCACAATCAATTTTTTTAATCTCAATTTTTTTTATTGGATCCTCCTTTTAGGCAGATAGTGCCTGTGTTAGGAGAGTCCGCTCTTTCATAGCAAGACATGTTATACAAAAAGCTAAACGTATAATTTTTATGCTAAAACTACAAAAATATTTGCATGAGTGGGTGTATGTGTGTGAGTATACATATACATATGTGATATGTGAGTGAGAGTGTTAGTCTGTAGGTGTGACTGAGAGTACATGAGTGTAAGGGTGTGTGTGTCGAGGTGTCAGAAGTGTTTCGGTATCATCGGTAGTGGGCGGTAGGCCACCACGCGGGCCCAGTGCGAGTTGGTGGATGTCACATGTCTTCGAGTTTATGGTTCTAGGACATGCCGGTTTCCTCACGATGTTTTCCTTCACCGTTTTGAGTGCAGTGGTAATGAAATAATTTACACAAAGTAAAGCGCATGTCTGGGTTCGAACCTACGACCTACAACTCGTAAGTCGCGGTCGCTACCACTGCACCAGTAATTCATCCTACGGCATTATAAGTCAGCTAGGGGCCTGTCCGTGTGCAATAACCACTGTGTACTAGGCGTGTGTGACGCAGCCATACATAGTTTCTCACACAGCTCCACTATCAAAAGCATGCACACCGCACAGCATCATAATATGAGACTCGTGCAATTCTTTTTGTTAATAATGTCAACACGTCAATGTTATATATTCCATCTCGCTCACGCACAATCGGAAATTCAAATTGATTTTGTGTTCTAACAACTGTCTCATTGGTTAAGTGGTCATAATTGTTACTGCTGAGGATGGAGTCCTGGGTTCGAGCCCCAGGTAGGGCACAGGTATTGGGTTTTTTATTAGAAATTTCCCAGTAGCAGGCCCGATAGCTGAAGTAGTCTGAATCTGAGCCCGGCATCAGCCACCATCAGCCACCATCAGCCACTAACAGGCACCATCAGACACCATCAGCCACTAACAGGCACCATCAGCCACCATCAGGTGATAGGCTCGTTACTAAATTTCCGGCGATACCTGTGTGTACTGTTCACCTGTGCCTACCTTATCTCAAATACAGGCATGATGTTATGTTACATGCCTGCTAATAATAACAGACACCCTTGTTGTCGTGCAGGTATCACCGTGGGCCTGACAGTGATCCCGCAGGCGATAGCATACGCAGGCGTGGCCGGCCTGCCGCCGCAGTACGGGCTGTACTCGTCGTTCATGGCGTGCTTCGTGTACACGGTGTTCGGCAGCGTGAAGGACTCCGCCATCGGCCCCACGGCCATCGCGGCTATCTTGACGCGGGAGAACCTGCACGGGCTGGGCCCCGAATTCGCTGTGCTGCTCGCCTTCCTGTCCGGCTGCGTCGAGCTGCTTATGGGGATCCTGCAGCTTGGTGAGTTCTTATTACCTACTATTTATTTAAACTTCTCGCACACAGTAAAGGTACAAAAGCGGACTTAATGCCTTAGGCATTCTCTAACAGTCAACCAAGGGTGGTGAAGAGATTAGACGGCAGTTGTTCTGGATAAGAGAAACCATGATTTAAAAAAATATTAAACTATGTACACAAATAGGTTATAAATACACTTACATACTATGATATACAGAGGTGTTGAGATGACCTCCTATCTACGATCAATCGTAAATACTCAGGTTTAAACTTCAGAAACCCCCCTTACTGCTACGGAATAAAGGCGCTGTTAATGTCTGCTTGTGACCACAGGCGCGGCCGCGCGGCGTGCAGGTAAATGTACCCGTAATCATTGGGTAGAGCTGTTGCTACTTGTAAAATCGGATGGTTTCATTGTTCAGTGACAACAATCAAAATAACGAAGGTACCTTATCTCTCTTCATATTATTGGCAAAGGTCTCCCATGTGACATGACGTGACAGTGACACTCGTGACGTCACACAAACAAAGCTGTTAGTCTCTCTATTGTCAGAAGGTATTACTAAATAGTAAGCAGATCGTACACAGTGCATTGTTATTCATAGTTTGTTACAGAATGGTTATTTATGTTTTAAAGAAGGTTGGTTATCTTTAGTTAAGAAACTCTGTGACTGGACCGGATGATGATGATGGGACTCCCTTTTCCGCACTTAGACTCCCATTCGGTCCGTTGTGCGTGGACTGGACCGGATTGGATAATCGTCATTTCAATTAACAAAAAATTAATATTCAATACGCACAACTCAATCACTTATTTATTACATTCCACAAAACATGTGTAGGAACTTGATGACATTTAATGACATTATTATGGACCCTATGGGCGCAGCGAATCGTAGGAGAGACGAAGGTTTATAAACTTAACTTATCAGTCTTCGTTGCTACATGTTATAATGTTATTATATTAGGGTTTTTTCTAACATGTATTAATTTTCAAATATAATATACAGAAACTATGTACTTAGTTTCTGTACTTATCATTATTAGACAATATAACACTTATAGTTTATGGAGGTATAAATATTCGTTTCCAGTAAATTAACATTTTTTTACGCTGCTTGTAAAACTGTGACCAACAAGCAAACAGCGGAAAACCTAACAAATGCTCAGTTAAAAAACACTCCATTTTCAAACTATTCTGTCTGAGCTTAGTTCTTAGGGAGGACAGAAACACATCAGATGCTAAGTACCTGAACATTGTAAAACAATGGCATGACTGATCATGCCATGCTTGTTTGATACACTGATGTATCAAACAAGCTGACATGCACATTTCCTGAAAGTGTAGTTAAAGTAGCCAGTTACTATTAGTTATTCTGTGCCAGTGTCCACACCGGCGCGGCGCGGCGGGGCGGCGGCGCGGCGGGGCAAGGATGTCAGCGGCTTCTCTATTGTGATTGTGACATACTATGTTATGTCAGTGAGTCAGTATTACCGAAACAAAAACAAGTTGCGCTGCAAACATCGTTATTTACATTGTTAATCACTTGAATAAACATCATGAGATGAATGTTATACTCTGTGAGTTAATATTTATTATTTTCTCAATATCCACATCTTCTGTCTTCCGCGAGCCGGTCACTGACTTACGTCGCAATGATAATCTCAGCCATTTACAGAATCACTTGCTACAAAGATAAACTTATAGTTAGTAAAGTAGTGCTAAATAAGTAAATAAATGACTAAGAGAGAATTAGCAATATCATTGGTTACTGAAGTTTCTTAACAGTAGTTATAACAAGGCAAGAGATTCATGAGAAGAAAGGTAGGTAGGTACAGTCAACAAAAGAGATAAGTATGCAGGATCGTCGGATATAGTTGAAGTTTAGTAAGAAACCGATAGATGTTGTCGACTGAAATGTAATTTGATAAATGAGCTCTTTGTTTTCTATTAATAAAATTAAATTTTATTCGAGAACATCCATCGGTTTCTTACTAAACTTTAACTACATCCGATGATCCTGCATACTTATCTATTTTGTTGACTGTACATGTAGTTTACTTTAAACGTCTAAACCTACAACTGCTATATTTCATGAGGTGATTTGAAAGGAATGTCAACAAGCGCACACTAACTATGTTGATGACCACTTCAGAGTACTGCAGTGGGTGACGGCCACCCGAGGGAACGCTCGGCATGCCGCTGTTATTTTAATGATGTTATGTGCTATTATTTATGCGTGTCTTATCAATGCGATACTCACTTAGTCATTAACTGAAACTTAATCCTTCGCTACTACTTAGTGCGGGTAGGTAACAGTAATAAGCTATACACTCGCTTCACGATGATAACGTAATCACCACCCGTCTGCCTGAGATAGCGCCCGTCTGCCTGAGACAGCGCCCGTCTGCCTGAGACAGCAGCCTATGAAATTGGGCCATTAAGTCAACAAGAACAGATAGTACTATCCACAAGACGCGCCCCACTCTTTGCTTTAATGCTTACAGTACAAGTACAGTGTGCAATATATCTTTAGTATTTTAGTTTATTCGATACACAGTAATCACTTATTAGTGGGTAATTAGTGTGTATCGTCAAAACTAAAACACGTGCGGAATTAACTAGCGATAACCACTAACGATTATGAAGAGAGTGGGGCGCGTCTTCGTAGATGGCACTAGTTGTGGTCTATAACTTAAAATCAAAATACATATTTTATTTCACATAAACCTACGTGGGCACTTATGAAACGTCAGAAGCTAGGTGCACGGTTCCAAATGGTCGTTTCCTATGGAGAAGAGCCGGCAAGAAACTCCACAGTTACTCTTTTAAAAATAATTGGCTTTTTCAAATTACAATGTTCTACAGTCTACAAGGCATAAAACGTTCTCACATTCACAAAATATAAAAGAATAAAAATAAATAGAATAAAAATAAAAAAAACCCATTTAAACCAAATGACATGATTGTATTTACAACTGTAACAAATCTGAATTAATATCCAGTCCACAAAAGCCATAAATAAAAGAGTTGAAATTAGAATTGTACGAATAAAAAATGTCAATAGCGACAAAGGTCCGTCAGCGGTCTCTGATATGAGAAACCTAAGAAAATAGGTAGAAGATATGTTCGCATTACCTGTTAGCAGTCCAATGTTTGATGAAATAATACTTTTAATTAGATGCCCATTGCTCATACCCAGCAAAGAGGACTGGACTGAAGAATGTACCATTGTAGTTTGTGTAACTGAAAATCATTGAATTTATCTTCGTTCTGTAATAGAGTAAAATAAAACATCCGTTGATACGTAGAAGCCAGTACACCGGTACCTTCATGATTGGTTTTTTGCGCGCAGGCTTCCTGATCGACTTCATCAGCGGCCCCGTGTCCGTGGGCTTCACGTCGGCTGCTGCCATCATCATCGCCACCACGCAGGTCAAGGACATCCTGGGGCTCAGCTTCCCGGGAGGCAAGTTCCTACAGGTAACGTACCATTTGGACAAGCCACACAAAGGCGGAATTCCACGGTGTGATTGTAGGCGTTGAAAGTACCTACTCCATGAAATCTTAGACTGAGGCCTTAGTGTGTGTCCAAGCCAACCTTTGCAAAATGGGAATATTTTTAGTTAAGAAGGAATAGTTGTTTTATACAAAGTGGAACAATGAAAATACATTTTGGTAGCCGATTTGAAGTCTATAGGTACACAGGCTTCGCATCGGCTACCCAAATGTATGCAAATATTGGCACGAATCAGATAGTGTCCGTTAAAGGACTTCTACCACCTACAATCCAATTGTTCCTACTACCTACACGTTTATGAAAAACATTTGCAATCAACATTTTAATGAAATCGCCTTTATGACTCAACTAGCTCTATATCCTGTATTTTTGTTTAAAAAGTGTCATGTAATGCAATAATAATGTCGCAGAACATGTACCGATCTATCAATCAATGAATCAGTAGATTTGTCCGTCTGTCAAACGTGCTTACAGAGGAAGGTGATGTAAAAAAGTGTTTATAACGAGGCTGGCAAGTTTTTGTGCCATTATTAAATAATTAAGAGCACTTTTTGTTGTAATAATTTGAAACTTTTTGCTTGTCTCGTTTTAAAAAAACTCTTTCTATCGACCTTCGTTTATCAAACGACGTGCCTTCGTCTTTTGTTGGTTCTAAAGCACACTTAAGTTGATCCTGTCCTTATTGATCTTCTCTTACCTACTTAATACTTCCCCTTAGCTCTTTATCTGGATTTGTAATCAGTGGCGTAGCTAGGTAACCAAGGGCCCTGGGGCAAATCAAAAAATGGGGCCCCACTGCTATCTAAACTGGTTAGGTTTTATCACTTAAAAATATTAAATATACAAATACTTTAAAAATGCTAAGCTAATTTATCATCAGCTCTTTTTCGTGCACTGCAGGGCAGGTAATAAAAATATTAAACAATAACAACATAAATTACAATTAATACTTGGTGTAGGTATTGAGCAATAAAACGAAATAGAAAAGATTCAAGGGTTATTATATAAAGGTCGGACCTACCAACTGACTAATTAACAATTATATTTACAATCTTTTCCTAGCTTTAGTTTTCGCAAAAGTATCAATGACTTCGGCTTGATGCGGTTTTGTTTTCAATTGCTATTAGCGATAAATGTCGGAGTCGAGTTTGGCCCACACTATTTCTTAAATAATTTTTTATTATTTTTAATTTGCTAAATGATCTTTCAGCTGCTGCAGAAGTAACAGGAATTGTAAAGAATAATAACATTGCTGTAAATACATACTTCCGTTAGGTCGCATTCTAGCACTCTATATTTGCTCATTATTTCCTTACATAATTGGTGAACAGTCCATGCTTGAGTTGATTGAGGTAAAACTAGGTGGTAAATATTAATAAATTGAAGTGAAAAGCTGTAATTAACGGTGGAGACCAAGAACGATTTCCTCGCGCGCGGACCTGAATTAATGCACCTACTACATTTTTTTCACGATATTTCGCGTTATACAATGAGTAGCCAAAATCCATAGATTTGACATGATTGATTGACGTAACAGACATCAATATGAGTGGTACTAAAATCAAATAAAATTGAACCACAATATTGACCAGTACTAAAAAGTTTATTAACATCAGCTTACTTATTCCTGATACAGCATTAATTTTTTAACCGTTCTCGAAAAAAAAATCTTGACTCGAATTCACAATAAAACGCACATATCGCTATCCGTCAAATTGACAACACTGCCAACCCACAAAAAGAATTTAGGGGAAATCCCTAGGTATAACTTTCGAATTTCTCTCAACTGAGTTGCCATGATTAAAGTCGGGTTGCAACCTGTCATATTTATTTTGAAAATGGGAGAAATTTTCAAAAGTTCAGTTCGCTCGAGATTTTCTGGTAAGGATTCGAGGGCCCCCTGAGCTTGAGGGCCCCGGGGCACTGCCCCGCCTAGCCCCTAGGTAGCTACGCCACTGTTTGTAATACCTACCCGACTTACTGAGAAACTTCGATAAGTTCTCACTGGCTTTTGGCAGATTTTGTATTTTTTTTTTAATATCAATTTAAGTAAGTACCATTTAAGCAAGCAGCGCTGTAAGTACAACAAGTGCTTATTGCAGGTGTGGACGGGGCTGTACGAGCACATCGGCGAGACGCGTCTGTGGGACTCCGTGCTCGGCATCTCCTGCATCGTCGTTCTGCTGCTGCTCAGGGTAAATAAACCTTCTCTACACCAATAACGTTATGCTCTTACAATCTGGCTATACAGTATGAATGAGGAGTAGTAGAAGTAGCACCACAGAGGAAAAAATGTGGTCACTAATATGTTGTCTGCTTAAACATCTTCTCTTAATGGCATGGAAACCTGTAGGCCACATGTCAGTGGGAAACACTTCGACTTTGAGCTGTATATACTAGTATCGAGTGCGGATGTCCAATAGAATATCTAAGAAGTGCTTGTAGCCGCTTGTTACCCCTGACGTCATGACGGGCAGCCTACCGTACATTAAAGAATAATCTATATCTATCTATCTTCGTGTACAATTGAAATTCTGCAATGGAAAATAACTAATGATAAGTTGGTGTTACTTCCAGAAAGTAAAAGACATAAAGGTGAACCCCAAGCCGGACCCCGAGTCGGCGGGCGCAGACGCTGGGGGCTCGCGCATGCGCCGCGGCGCTGCGCACGCGCTGTGGTTCCTGTCTACGACGCGCAACATCCTCGTGGTGCTGCTGTGCGCGGCGCTCGCCTACTACTTCGACACGCAGAGGAAGGCGCCTTTCGTGCTCACAGGTGACCACGTCATCAACATTCTTTGACAACCATTCTGGTCAGAATTGGCTGAATTGACTGACTGGTTGACCTTGACTGATTGGTCGAAATAAATAGTCGCGATCCAGATTAGCAGTTACAAAATCAACCTCCATCGTGAAACGATGTAATGAATCTCTTAAATCACACTTCACACTATAATCACACTAGTATTATAAAGGCGAAAGTTTGTGAGTGTGTGTGTGAGTATGTTTGTTACTTCTTCACGCTCAAACGGCTGGACCAATTTTGATAAAATTTGGTATGGAGGTAGCTGACACCCTGGATTAACATATAGGCTACATTTTATCCCGATATTTTCACGGGATCGAAACTTATGCGAAACCGCGGGGCGCAGCTAGTTATCTATAATATCAAATGTGCATCTTCATCTTCGTTCTAGAAGCTTGTATCAGTTCACGTACAATCGATCTATTCTGTAAAATTCTCACGGTGAAAACTTAGGTGAAGTGAGCTTTAAGTGAGTAAGCTTTAATAGTGTCAATCGCTAGCATCAGGTGGAATGACATGAGCTGTCATTCCACCTGAGCTTGTAGCTCACTTCACCTAAGTTATCACGGTGATCTTTTTACAGAATAGCACCGCAGGTACCTACTCTTAGCGAGGAGTTTCCACGGTGTGCTTATTACTGTCAGCCGGATTTCATATTGTGCTGATTAGGTTAGGTTACCATTTGGTTAGATAAACGATAAAGATATAGAACATACGTAACGTAACTTTTGTTTTTCAGAAAGTAAATCTACTTTATAATAATCTTAAATTCGCTGACAGACAACGCGCAGCATAAAATGCTAAATGTAAAAGCTTGAAATATAAATATAAGAATTCCTTGTATAATGAAGGTGAGCACTAAGGAAGGATGTTGATATTAAGTTAGATTTATTGGGGGAAATAATGAATTTAGCAACCGCTTTTTCTTGTTAATTTCACTTTGTTTACCTATTGTTTGATTTATCTATGTTAGGAGCTGAAAAGCAAAAATATCTCTGATAGTTTTTTGCTCAAGGTGAACAATCAAATAAGTTTGTTTGTAAATTTTATGACTGGTTTCGGATATTTCAAGCTTCGTAATGACCATTGTAAAGGGAATTTAGAAAACACCGTTCGTTATTTGGTTAGAATTCACGAATACTCTATTAATGTAAAAATGTTCTTACCTAACTTTTTAGATTATATAATTATAGAAATATTTCCTACAATAATTAGTAATTCACACTTTCGTTAGATACGTTTTATAAGCAGATTAAATGGTTTGAAAAGTACGCTTTTTGGGTCAAACAGCCAAAATCGGCGTTAACGCTCTTAATATTCGTCTCTTACGGGGGTTAAAGTTTGTATGAAAGTTCACCATTTTTGGCAATGTATAATCCCATCCCATCGGGCGCCATGTTTTATGTTTATAACCGCCGATATTTACTTTCTGCTCTACCTGCATAGCGGCAAGTTCTAACGGTACTATCCCACTGTGTGTTCAGGCGAGGTGAAGCCTGGCCTGCCAGAGCTGTCGGCGCCGCCGTTCTCGGCCACTGTCGGCAACCACACCTACACGTTCTCGGAGATGGCCTCCACACTGGGGTCAGCCATATTCGTGGTGCCGCTGCTGTCCATACTCGAGAACATCGCTCTCGCCAAAGTGTTCTGTGAGTATCACATTTGTTATGCTTCCAAAGGAAAGAAGTTTCGATCATTACACGTACACGTACTTGATGCTTCATGAGTATTTAGCAGGTAGGTACCTAAATAGACATATTTGAAGTAAGTAGTTCCATCACATCGAAGAAGGTCCTCCCAAATAGTTAATAGGCAGATGTTGATCGGTCCTGTATTAATAATACATCTGAATCGAAACAGCTTGAGATCTTATTTAAACACATTTACAAACTATCATTGGAATTAACTAGACTTCATTCTAGAGCGACAAGTTAAAGTTATGAAGCCAAGATAAATTTTAAACGAAGTGAATAATTGGGTGTGTAGCGGAGGGCAAGTACGTGGACGCGACCCAGGAGATGGTGGCGCTGGGGGTGTGCAACATGGCGTCGGCGTTCGTCCACTCCATGCCCGTGTCCGGCGCGCTGTCGCGAGGCGCCGTCAACCACGCCAGCGGCGTCGCCACCACCGCCGGCGGCCTGTACACCGGCGCGCTGGTGCTACTGTCCTTACAGGTGACACATACATACATAGCAACATTACATATGCTTCGCTCGTTTTTGCAACCTACGTTCTCAGAATTCTCAAACTTTTTACATCAATCAACAAAGTAACTCCATAACCTGTATGAATGGTCAAAAGAAAACCTAAGCCTTCCGTGGCGGGGTGCTAAAATATGTGAGCTCGCTTCGCTCGGTCGATAAAGTACCTCTTATTTCTGTATGAATATTTAAAAGCAAAATCTAACAAAATTATCTGAGAAGGGATCCACAAATGTTCAACTCGCTTTTGCATCCTCTTTTTTATGTCTAAAATGACTGTATCTCCTATTAAAGTGAATTAATAATGCAGAGGACTAAAAACTATAATTGTCGCCCCTCTACTGGTGAGGGACGGCGCTGAAATCTCTCTCAAAGCACCGGTAGTACTACTGGCACTGAACACCTCTGGACCGCCGACAGGATGGTGTCCAAGGTCCAAGGCATGTGAACTATTGTCACCTAGTTGGTCGTTCTTGTTCCAGTACTTCACGCCATACTTCTACTACATACCGAAGGCGTCGCTGGCGGCCGTCATCATCGCCGCCGTCGTCTTCATGATGGAGCTGCACGTGTTCAAGCCTATCTGGAGGACTAAAAGTTAGTACCTAACTAAACTAATCCTTAGTTTGGTTCCAAGGTATAAATGCCTTTATGCTGAATATAAGTAACTGTTTAACATGCAGTGCCTTCTGTTTTTGGAGATTTCAATACATATAAAAAGAAAAGATCACTGACTGTCTAACTTATCAAGGCCCAGCCCAAAGTCTTGGATCTGAAGAGGTAAGGACAAAGACTGAGGAGGTAGGGACAAGGCCGGATGTTTCGAAATTCCGACAGGATAGGGAAGACGAAGTGCCCATGTATGAGCATAAAAACGACGAAGGCCTTATTATCCCTTAATTTTTAAGAAAGACATAACCTACTTACCTATTGTCTTAAGGCCATACATAAGATATATATATTTCCTATCCGTTAATACTCCTGTTTATAAGACCGTCCTGTAAGGTAGTCTTAAGTTAATACTAATTATTGATTTGTGTTTTCGCAGAATTGGACTTGATCCCGGCAGTGGTGACGTTCGTGACGTGTCTGATGCTGCGGCTAGAGCTCGGCATCGTCATCGGCATCGCCGTGAACCTCGTGTTCTTGCTGTACGCGTCCGCGCGACCTTCCGTCAAGGTCACCACGGCTGTCGTGAGTACAACACTATATTGGTATACACAACACACTATTCGTAGCTAGGTACATTTTGAACATACGCTACGTCTGTTTAACCAAATTTTAAAATGTTACGTATATTTGTGAATGTAATTGAGGTACCTACTAACTTCGTGCCATCGCCATTAGGTAAGTATTATGCGCAAATATTTGACCGAAATTAGGTTAGGACGATATACGACTATATTCGTATATAGTCGTATATCGTCCTAACCTAATTACAACAACCACACAACAACAACAACAACAACACAATGCGCACAACAATGCTAGTGCGGACAATGTACACATGACAATGACGGTCTAGAGGTCACTCATCCTCCATAGAAAAGGGAGGATCCTCCGACCATACGGGTGTTGTGTCTGGCGGGCTACTGCCCGATGATTCATGTCGTTAATTGTATAAATATATGCTAGTTGCGCGGTAAACTCTGCTTGTGAGATGCAGGATTTGTGTGACGTCAGTATGATATGGCGTTTTGTAGATACCGCTACATAACTCCCCTCCGGAGACCGCAGGTCGATAGTGGGCTGAGTCTTGTATCTTGCTTGCCAGGCCAGCTGAGGTTCCAGTGAGTCGGGACGGATTGTTGCATAGTTCACGGTGAGTCGGAACTGTCTGTGAAGATACCCCCAGTGAGTCGGCGTCAATCAATAAATCAACTCAGCCTATCGCAGTCCACTGCTGGACATAATCCTCTCCCAGACTGCGCAACAGCACCCTGTCCTCCGCCTTCCGCATCCAGTCTACCCCAGCCACCTTCTTTAGGTCGTCCGTCCATCTAGCTGGGGGGCGTCCCACACTACGCTTGCCAATACGCGGTCTCCACTCCAGGACTCGTCTGCTCCACCGGCCATCGGTCCTTCGACAGACATGGCCAGCCCACAGCTACTTCAGTTTGCTTACTCTGCAAGCTATGTCGATAACTCCGGTTTTTTTCCGGATAATTTAATTCCTGATTTTATCCTTCAAAGAGACTCCGAGCATAGCTCGCTCCATAGCGCGCTGAGCGACCTTGAATTTGTGGACCAGCCTGACCGTCAGTGTCCACGTTTCAGCACCGCATGTCATGACGGACAGAACACACTGGTTGAAGACCTTAGTCTTCAAACACTGCGGGATAGGCGACGAGAAGACTTGACGGATTTTTCCAAATGCTGCCCAACCCAACTGGATCCTTCTGTCGGCCTCTTTCTCAAAGTTGTGTCTACCGAGCTGGATGACTTGCCCTAGGTAGACATAAATCCCCCCCCCCCCCCGGTGGGTTCCCGCATTGTCGAGGCGGGAGGGCTTGGACACCCACGGTGAAGCGAAGAGGAACCCGAGGAGGGGCCGCTCGTCAGGGCTTTTGCTGATAAACCAACGACATAGCGGCCAAGAGTAGGTTGCGGTGCCGCTTGGGCGACATCGCAACTGAGGCGGGCCGCGAAGTCGTATGGGAGGCTTCGCGGCTGAGGGTTGGAGGCCGCGGCGGGAGAGGAGTGCCGGTATTGCGGTGCGCCGCTCTCCCTACCTTCCGCGGCCTTGGCGGGGTCGCCACCGTATGATGGCGGACGCGGTGGGGCTGCAGGGGAGAAGGAGTGTTGGTATTACAGAGGAGGGTCCGGTAACGGACAGCCGCGGTGGGATGAGTGCTAACGCGTGCCCGCTTTCCCGCCGTAAGCGGCAGAAGAGGACACCGTGGAGTTTTAGTGGGTTAGAGTCCCACATAACTGCACTATCTCCCCGTGGTAGTGCAGTATGCATGAGCATTTCTCCACGATAAAAAAAAGGTAGACATAATCCTTCACAATCCTTCACAACTTCGAGAAGCGACCCTTAGATGTGGATTGGACTCGGCAAGACGTGCGATTTGTATATGACTTTTGTCTTGTCCAAATTCATGCCGAGGCCAAACCGCCGGGAGGTTCTATTTAGGCTGTGCAACATTTGGTCTAGCTGTTCCAGCGTCTCTGCCATTATGACGATGTCATCAGCAAATCGAAGATGTGAGATATACTCGCCGCTCACGTTGATACCCTGTCCAGTCCAGTCCAGCGTCGACGAGTCGGAGTGGCGTTGCGTTATGCGCCAGTGCGTCGGATGTCGTACTGCGCCGGGTTGAGACGGACTGCTGGCGTCGACCAGAAGATGGTTTTTTTAAGGCTCCGCTTGCGGACCGGCCGGAGTGCAGTATGCTGTGCCGAGGTTGCTGATGAGGCTGAGGGTGCATGATGACCAGGTATGCGCTGTCGCTGCATGCTGGTGGTCAGGATACCTGTTGAAGCCGGTGCTGGCTGGCTGGGTGACACGCCGCTCGAGAGCTTGAGAAAGTGATGATAACGTCACGCTGAAGTAGTTGCACGAAGGCTGTACTGACGTTCATCCTCGGGGTCAAAATGCCACACAAAATCCTTTTTGTGTGACATCAGTATGACGAGTAGTTCGCTTGTGGCGTTTTGTAGATACCGCTACACGGTCCACATACCATACCATCATACTACACCATAGGTTAGGAGCGGTAACCCTTCGCGAGGAGGCACGGCTCCCTGTCGTTTCGGGTGACGCAGGTGCTCTCGGGGCATGGTTGCTTCGGGAAGTACCTGTGTCGCATAAACAGGAAGCCGGACGCCCGGTGTCACCACTGCGTCGACTGCCGGGAGGACACGGCGTGGCATACGCTGGCAGAGTGTGCCGCTTGGGAGGAGCCGCGCCGTGCCCTCATTTCAGAAGTAGGCAGTGACCTCTCGCTGCCAGGAATTGGTGGAAATACCTCCCTTTTGTTGTTTAATATATATTATTCTTTCTTTGTTTGTTTGTCAGTCAAGCGACGGCATCTCGCACCTGGTGGCGGTAGTGGACCGCTCGCTGTCGTTTCCGTCGGCTGAGTTCGTGCGGCGCGCGCTGCGCAAGGCGGCCGAGCGGCACCACACGGACACGCCGCTCGTGCTCGACGCCACGCACGTGCAAGCCGCCGACTTCACCGCCGCTAAGGTATGTACGCAAGATAACTCCTCATTATCGGTAAGCGCACTCGACCACTTTTCATATTTAGATCATTTTATATTAAGAACTTGTCACGAGCAATTTCCCATGTCTACCCCATCGTCATCATACTCTTGCCCTATCCCTTGCCCAATTTATTTGGGGTAGGCCCAACAATATTTTTCCCATACCTACAGAGATACTGAAGACTAACTCAGAGTTGAACACTGAACTAGTCTTCAGTAGTCTTTTCATTTTAAAATCTATAGTAAAACATTTTCAATTTTCAGGGCATAAAGGCGTTGATAGACGACTTCCACGCGCGCGGGCAGACGATAATCTTCTACAACGTGAAGCCGTCGATCGCGGAAGTGTTCCGCGGCGTGCGCCCGCGCGAGTTCCTGCACTGTTCGTGCCGCGCCGAGCTCGACCGCCTGCTGCTCGGCGCTGCGCGCGCGCACGACCAGCAGCGCCCGCGCGTCTGTTAGTACACTTCTGCACTTCTACCCATTACACAAGTTTTGTGACCTCGCCACTATTTTCAGTGCGCATGATTAAAAACACGAATACGTTTTGGTTCTTTTTTATTTTATTAATTGATTTTAAAAAAAGAACAATAATAAATAAAAATATTACAAAAACCTTAACAGTTTTGCTAATTAGTTTTGAGTTATCAATTAACAATGAAACCAAATGTTATTAGATTACCTACACAAAAAAAAACGGTTTTTGAAACTCAAATTAAATTAACTGGCGAAGTTTTACAGGTTTTGGTCTGGTATCGATGACTAATAAAGTAGATAATGACGACAAAACAAATAAGTACTAAAGTAATCGTTCCTACACTCATAGTGTCATGTGACTGCATACCAGCGGCCGTTGCCTTACCCCGTAATCAGCTGTAATTACTTGAAATTACAAGTTTAAAAAATTGTCTGTGAAGTTTTGCTAGTTTATTTAATTTAAGCTTGTAGATAAGCGGCACGACGCCGCTGACGCGCCCTTTGACTATATGTTGTTAGTTCGCCATTTCTTCAATTGGGTGTGAGTCACTGCCCTAGCGTGCTCAAAGCAAGTTAGAATTTTCCTATATAATGGTTCTAATGAAACACTGAATTCTCTAGAATATTCGGCGCTCACGGATTGGCGGCGACTCTCATACTCTTCGTGCTCTTCGTGCTCTTCGTCCTCTTCGTCCTCTTCGAACTGTTCGTCCTCTTCGTCCTCTTCGTCCTCTTCGTCTTCTTCGTCCTCTTCGTACCTTGACACACGAGACAGTATTTATTAGTTATACCTATGTATTTATACTAGCCTAGTTATTGTTAAGTAGCCTAAGTGTTGACAGCCCCAGTGGGCGCAGTCAAATAAACGTGTTGGTTATTTTAACACTTTGTTTTCTTAGACATTTATATTTTTTTATTGAGGCTGGTACTTTTGTAAGGTACAGCACTGCCTACCCACCACCCAAAGAATGAATGAATGGGTTTGAATGTAAGAATATATGCGCAAGCGATGTACGCTACACTTAACGACACTCAAAAATATACATCGTCATCATTCTCCGGCCGTTATCCCAATTCATTTGTGCTCGGCGCAACCTTGTGCTCGGCGCAACCTTGTGTTTTTCTTCCATACTTCTCTGTTAGTCGTCATCCCCTTTGTAACCATATCATTATCATCATTCACACCATCCATCGTTTTTCATTCACACTCAAAAATAATATCCTCCCGACCACAGCAGAATAAAGTTTAACTGTTCTGTGCTCCCGAGCGTATTCCCTCACGGTGGCCATCTCGATGGAGACTAGTCCGGTACGCAGGAGATATTATAGTGCACAAGGTAGATTTATTATAGTGGAAATGGTATCTAAGTGGTGCAACAAAGTGTAATAAGTATTTTACAATAGTGATATTGTTTGTGACAATTTTGTACTTACCAGTGAAATATATATGACAATAGTGTAGTAAACTAACACCAGTGCTAAACGGGTTATACTCAATAAATTGGTGCTTCCTCTAGCGTAACAACGTTAAAACTCAAAAATTTGGTATGAATAATTACTTGAGTGGCAATTTTATGAACCCAAGTGACTAAGACTAAAAAAACCGTTTCGAAAAGATATTTTTTAAAATGGACTTTGGACCCCAAAGATTGTACGACAACTAACTCCATAACGGTCACAAGTGCTGACTAGGCGAACTAAAAGAACTACGCTACTCGCCGCCCTCTGGCGGCGAGTAGCGTAGTTCTGGAGTGTTGGTGGAGTTAGTTGTCCAAACCTACCAACCAACCTACCGCGCCTACCGCGTTGGTGCTACCAACGTAGGAATAATTAAGTATTTGTACGTAAAATTACTAGCTTGGGGGATGAAACTATAACGCTGAGAAAAAAAAAATCCAGTCTACCTCGTTCTTATAGAAACGTCAATTTTCGATGCTACAGTTATGAGTATGCCAGAAACTTTACTGCAAGACGATGAAACCATTGCGACGCTACAAGAAGAGATCAATGATTTAAGGATTAAGTTGCAAAGCGAGAATCAGGAAGTTGACAATTTGCTCTGAAAGAATAAAAATTTAAAGTCAGATCTAGATAAATGTAATCGTGTCATAGAATTAGAAGGTGAGTGCAGGAGAAGCCAAGTGTGCCACAGTTCTAAACGAAAGGTTTCAAACTCGAAACTCCAAGTGAGTAGCCTAACATCAACCCCAATAAAGCGATCTTTAGGAAATAAACCTATATGCTAAATAAAAATTTTGAATAAGGCGACCCAAACCAGTAATCTCACGGCTCACACACCAGTAAAATTAAAACGCTAAACGTCGACTGCCTGTAGTAATAAACAACTAAGGACGAAAAATGCATGCAAACAAACAAACATCAAGACAGCAAAACCGAAATAACCGATACTGTTACACCAACAAAACAAATTATTAATAATTCGGACAACAGATTTTTTGATTTCAGTAATTTAAAACGTAGCAAAATGTGCATCCGCACCGACAACACGAATAAATTGCTTGACATTGCAGAAAACACTATAGATAAATACTTTGCCACTACATCACACCTCATAGAAATTTCAATTCAATTCAATTCAATTATTTATTGCAATCACATGTGTGTGTGTGTTCCAAGCTCTCCTGAAAGGCATCAAATAAAAACTGGCAAACTTCACCATGCTGAACTACTGGACTAATGCATTATATTGATAAGTGGACTTCCAAGTCATATCTAAATATTATGACAGTATTTTTTTTACAAGAACTCACAAATACAAACATATTAATTAGGTATGCACAGTTGCAGAAACTTTCAATAACTTGTTACCTATATCTGGATACAGCTACTCATAGACATGCATATTTTCTGAATAGAATTTAAGATTACGATGATACCATGTTCAATAGACGCACAGGCTTGATAAATTACTCCGGAATGAAATCTATTTTTTAACGATATTTATAATATGATTATATATATTCAAAGTGTCAATACTGCGTATGAAATATGCGGACTTGACTTAAATGACAAAATGCATCCTAATAAATAAAATCATTTTATTTCGGAACAAATAATAGATTCATATTGTTAGTAACAGTTTTCACTTAAAATACTATTGCAAGTTCTTAAAATAAAGACGAATGAATGCGAAGACCACCCAACAAGACGCCCAATAACTATGGAACAACTCTTCGCACGAATTGCTTTATTATGGCGGAGGAAGTAGGTATCTGTCGCGAAAGCCTTCAGGATGCTATTGTGACTGCTGTTCTGCTCAGGAATGACACCGTTTTTTTACGGATGGTGACATGAAATCCATCGGTATGGGTTATCACGAACATGTCCGAGGCACTGCAAAAACAAGGCAGTCGCAACAGCATTCCAAAAACATTATTATATTGGACGCGCAGAACATCCATCGACCTTTTCGAGTAGTTGACCCAACGATTACAGGTGTAAAAAATCTGACAATAAGCCTGAAAAATCTGACAATAACCCCTGACCGCTAGAGCCCTACGCTCAATGTCACCATGGTCCAGTGACCATGGTAACCTCAGTAGGTTATCGGTTAGAAAAATGCCCAAGGTATATTAAGCTTTGTGATTGGTGTACCGTTTATGACAAGTTTGAGGGCATTTAAGAGCTTACAAAGTCTACAGACAACCAACATAATTAGGACAAAATTTGCACAACGATTTATTTTCTTTCTAGCTCCGTACCTATATTTATAATAAATTTAATGTAACTCTAGATTTTAGCAAATTATAATTCGCACATATTTAAAATGGTTGTGCGAAAACATTTACTCTGCTTAAATTATAAAAGTACTTACTGAAGACACATTTAAGATTCTGAAATAGCAAACTCCATACATACATACTTACATACTTACCTACATAATATCAAATATACCTACTCACACGCTCATAATCACGAAAAGCCAAAATAGTGTAAGGGCGTTTGTGCACTACAAGGAATTTTACCGTCCGGCATTCCGATTTTTTACGGTCCCATATGGCACGCCCATAATAAAAAAATAAAATCGGACTGCCGGACAGTAAAATTCCTTGTAGTGCACAATCGCCCTAAGTCTATCAATTTCATTTCAAAATTAGTTTAAGTTTTTCATTTGTTTAAGTTTCTATTCCTATGAAGTCACTGACCTGTATTATACCAGTAGGTACATAATAGAGGTTAGTGTATGGAGCCTATATTATATTCTTAAGTTCTCACTCGTTTGTTACTCCACGGGTCACAGGAATGGGAGTGAACTTAGCAGATCATTGTCCAGCAGATCAAAAATAAAAATGAGTTCTTTTCGCATGCAGATGAGTTCTACAGTTCCTGATACTTTTTAGAAATAGTTCTGGCGTTATTACCTGAAAAAAGTCAATTGGCATAATGATCTGCCAACTTCCCGTAGCAGATCATTTTGCAGCAGATCAAAAATAAATGCGAGTTCTACTCGCATGCGGCTGAGTTCTACAGTTCCTGATACTTTTTAGAAATAGTTCTGGCGTTTTTACATTAAAAAAGTCAATTGACAAAATGATCTGCCAACTTCCCGTAGCAGATCATTTTACAGCAGATCAAAAAAAAATGGGTTCTTATCGCATGCGGCTGAGTTCTACAGTTCCTGGTACTTTTCAGGAATAGTTCTGAACTCACGTCCACGTGCCAGCAAATCAAGTCAGAACGTTTAAGAAGCCGATAAATAATATTTTTGTCGTTTCAAAGAATTCTTAAAGCTAGAACTCTTTTGTTTTCTACAGATTAATATCAGAACTGCAATCTAGAACACAATTCGAGTCCAGAACTCATGTTCGAGTGCCAGCAGATCATGAAAAAACGTTAAAAAGTCGAAAAATAAAATTTTTATCGTTTCAAACACTTCTTGAAAGCTAGAACTCTTTCGTTTTTCACAGGCTAATATCAGAACTGCAATCAAGAACTCGATCCGAGTCCAGAACACGCTTCCAAGGGCCAGCAGATCATGGCAGAACGTTTAAAAAATCGAAGAATAGTATTTTTACCGTTTCAAACAATTCTTGAAAGCTAGAACTCTTTCGTTTTTCACAGGGTAATATCAGAACTACAATGTAGAAATCGATCCGAGTCCAGAACTCACGTTCGAGTGCCAATAGATCATGTCAAAACGTTAAAAGTCGAAAAATACAATTTTATCATATCAATCAATTCTTGAAAGCTAGAACTCTTTCGTTTTTCACAGGCTAATATCAGAAAACCAAAATAATGCACTTTCACCAAAGAACTGTAGTAGGTACAGACGCCAGCACATCGAGCTACCCGAAACTGTCAAATTTTCCCAATCAACTTTGAACCTTATAGGTAAAGGTAAAGTTGAAAATCTATTAAAGAAATTTGACAGATTGTAGTAACTTGATGTGCTGGCGTCTGTAACAAAAGTAAATATCAGACATGGTAACTGCGACATAGAAGAAGTTAAAGTACCAAAATTCATAGGTTTATTGCTTGAGGCCCACAGAGATGACATAACGTCGTTCATATTGCAATTTGTTCAATGTCAAAAATTTCAATTTTTTTATTATTTCTCAGTTATGCTTTAATTTTAATTATGAACGCGACCGAAAAAATGTTCAGTCTCATCTACCAATAGGAAAGCGGCGTTTGAAACTTGCAATATGTCACGTGATCGACTCGGCAGTAAATCTTATACGCCAAATTGTTCTATGTCAAAGTTTGAGCGGCAACGGATTTTTGCACTGAGAAAAAACAAGTGAAAATTATTAACCAAGTTATAAATTGTGCTTTGTTTCTGAGGTAAGCTGATAATTATCATAAATTACGTATCACTGTGTGCTAGTTTTAGTTGGTTTTCGTTTATATCCTGGTTTTAATTACACTTATGAGAAATCTTAACCTAACTTTTAACAAAAAGCGCTGTGAGTCCGCCATTTGACTGCTTCTTTTTGCTGTTAAACGCTTAAGACCTTTAGTGTCACGAATCTATTAACAGATAACGTATAAACATAAAAAAATATTTGTTTATGTTGGCCTTTTTTGTAAATAATGTCAATATAACAATAAGGCCTATGTTGGAATACGTAGTTACAAACGCGACATAGAACCTTTTGAATTTTGCTTTGGTTTTGTATGCATGGCTTGGCGGTTGATTGTTGCAGATGAATAACAGAAGAGGAAGGCGGTTAAAACAGTTAGCTACAAGTTTCTTTCAACACCCTCGCCAGCAGCGACTGAACGAAGCTACTGGCCAGATGTTGCAGATGAATAACACAAGAGGAAGGCGTTTAATACAGTTAGCTACAAGTTCCTCTCAACATCCTCGCCAGCAGCGACTGAACGAATCTACTGGCCAGTTGTATGAAGATGAAACTCTGCAGCAGTGTGACACGTCTAGTGAAGAGGTCTTGTTCGAAGAAGGGTCGTCTTCTGACTCGGACTACGAGCCAGAAGAAAGTAGTTTTGGCTTTCTTTCTAATTCATTAGAAGAAAGTACGAGCTCCAACGAAGAGGTCCTTGATGAGGAAACAGGAGTGCTTACTCGTAAGGATACTCACAAAAGGAAACGCAGTCGTAAGGGTCAAGCAGATCAAACGAAATGGAAGAGATTAAGAAACTCTAAGGCTAGGTTACAAGGTAAACAGTATGAAGGTTTTGAGAAGGATAGGAATGGAAAATACAAACAAACACTGTTGAGACCAGCTAAAGGCTTATAGGAAACATGTGGTGGGCATACCGAAGTGAAACATGGGGGACCGAAACAAAGGTTTGAATGTGAAATGTTAACCGAACCGATCCTTGAATTTGTCTAATGCTCTAATTGAATTATCAGTCGAAAATAACATAATCATCGAACAAAAATACCTCGAAGTTGGGCACACCCAGATGGAGGTCGACTCGATACATAGCAGCATCGAAAGAAAGTTGCCACCTCATCGAGATATTTTCATACCTGGAGACTACATCAATATAATAAAGAGCGCAAGAACCAAGCCTGAACCGTATAAAGTAGTTTGTCTAAGCTACAGTGATTTCAGCAGGTGTGAAGGTGGTAGATACTCCAGCATTCGACCAGGAAACAAAAAGGGCGATCCACTTGTAGTCGACATTGTAAGCCTGCAATATAATCCAGATGGGATCATACGGTATAAGTTGGACTTTAATGACGACTTCAAAGAATTACCGCGTCGCTCAAACAAAAACTACACACGAACTGGTAATACTGCCCTTTATCAATCATTTATCCCTATTGACACCACAAAATTTATACATTTACAAGAATTAAAACCACTGATTCCTAAAGATTATCACCCTTTTTATGACTCCTTGGAACATAATTGTTCAGATCCTGATGCCTGTCCTCATAAACGAAATAATTAGTATGCGATGGTCCAATTGTATACTAATTATTAATTATTACATTCGTTACATCACGTTATTCATTTTACCCTGCCATTTAAATATAATTCGTGAATTTTAAAATAAGTTCAATTTAATTTTGTTTTATGGTAACAACATTTAAGTTTGTCAAGAAATTTACGTCAATTTTGTTGTTTATTTTTCTTATGTATATTTTTGATTGTTCCTACTTTAATTATAAATAACTTGAATAAATATTAAACGTGTTATATGAAATTATCTGTGTATTATTTCATACAAATAAACTATCAATATGTTACATGTCATAAATTTTACGTCAATTGTAGTTACAATAGGTTCTATGTCAAATTTCTAACAAAATATATTTATTTATGAAAATTTTAAAATGCACATTTAATAGAACACAATAGTTAGGAAACATTAGGTAAAAAACATTTTGGTATCATAAAAGATTTTTTTTCAATATGCTGTTTTTTTACTCTCCTGTAAACTTGTCATTTTTGACATAAAACTAATTGCAATATGAACGACGATAAGTAAGAATTAAAAAATAAATCAGCATCACGCACTTTTCCAAACTGCTAGAAAAATAAATATGGATGCGCTACTAGTTGCATATCACGGCTTAGTAGCCTCAGCCTTTTGCGATATGATATTATTTTTGAGGCTGACACTGAAAGTTCTTAGAAAATAAAAAACTGAACAAACTAGCAAATTATTAGTTTTATTATATCTTTTCAAAATAGTATTCATTTACATCAATACATCGCTGCATCCAATGGAACCACTGAGAAAAGCACTTTGCCCACTCGTCCTTAGAGGCCCCCTCTTCGACGGCATTTTGAAACACAGCCACTGCTTCCTCGGCGTCCATAAAACGCTTTCCTCGAAGTTTTTCTTTTATTTTCGGAAATAAGTAAATAAAAATCGCAAGATGCGAGGTCGGGGCTATAGGGCGGGTGACCCAGTAATTCTACGTCTGACGTCGCCAAGTAGTCGATTGTTTGCTTGGCGGTCTACGACGAGGCGCTGTCGTGGTGAAGCCGGATCCTACTGCGAGGTCGTTTCTCCCGAACTTTTTCCAAGATAAGTGCCAAACAATTGTTAGTGTACCACTCTGCAGTAACTGTTTTTCGATCCTCTAAAACAATTGTTGCGTATAGACCTGTCCTTCCGAAGTATTAAAAGTACGAGTACCTACCTACACTATGTAATCGAGGATATTACAAATTAGAGGATTATATCCAAGATAAGAATGCTTGGAAACATGCTTGTCTTACTCCATAGGACAATCTAGAGTCTAAACAAAATCAAACTGGTTCCTAATTTAATTTATACATGTATATTTCAAATTTTTGTGACATTGATTTTTACAATCTGTGACTAAAGGAACTCACACGCTTGTTAAAATCTAGGAAATTCATCTACCTACTTTTACAAAATTTGAGTATATGTGAGCACCATGACTGTATCTATTTATCACAAAATTGATTTACCTGTCATTGCTTCATTTTTAATTATTTTTACTTTTTGTGGTAAACTAATTTTATTCTAGGTGCATCGTCTTCACATATAATTATATTATGTATACAAAACCTTGTAAAACATTTTAAAAGAGTAACGGTGGAGTTTCTTGCCCATTCTTCTCCATACGAACACTACCTTTTGGAAGGGGTGCCTTTAATCAGTGGCGGACTAACAAGGGGGCGGAAGGGGCGGCCCGCCCAGGGCCTCCGGTCTTGGGGGGGCCCCCAAATGCCTCCGCGTTCCCCTGATAAAATCCTAAACAAGACTTTAAAAATGTGCTTAGTACCTACATAATTTCATCAAGATCAAAACACTACAGCCATCTAGACTTTTTACGTGGTAGGTACTAATATTCTTTTAACTTTGCTGAACGCGTCCAATATGCTGGGAAAATTCCCGTCTTTGTAGCGGGTACTTCCCCAGGCATCCCTGAATGAATGAAGTGCAAATAATTCACTCTTGTACGCCTACATTTGCATTCACTACATTCTATTTACGTGGAAAAATAAACATAGGCCTCATTTAACAAATATTGAATTTCATTACTTTGATATTTAATAGTTTGTTAGTGTGTAAAGTTTCTTATTTATCTCATTATTTTTATTGAAAAGGATTCAACCATCTGGTTCTCAGAAAAGGAAGTTAAAAAAACGAAGACTGAAGAGGCAAAATCGCTTGCTGGATCTTTATCCAATTACTTTTCGAATTCTGAAGAGAAGAAAAGTGGCGTTGCCGACGAAATTAACGAAATAAACATAAACACTTATTTATACATACAAATATGAACTGAATAAAAAGCTTGTAAAACTACATTTTTTTTAAAGCTGGGGGGGTCCTCATTCAGCTTTGCCGCCCCGGGCCTCTGACGGGCTTAGTCCGCCACTGCCTTTAATGTGCCTATTTGAAATAAATGATTTGACTTTGGGCGACTAGAATCAATTCAATTTTAGTTGGCAACTCCTCGGAAGGAAACACTCAGACAGCAGACTGTCTCTTAGTTTCAGGATCATAACAATAAATCCAGCTTTCGTCACCCGTAAGTATTTCGAAAAACAAATCCGTTAAATCTTTGAACCATTTCACGACACCAATCAACACGACGGAATTTTTGGGCCTCTGTCAAATTATGAGGTATCCACCGGGCACAAAGCTTCCTGGCCGCTAAATGTTCATGGAGGATTTTGTACATTTGACTCATACCGATGCCTAAGCTTGTCCGAGTCTGCTGATTAGTCACTCTTTTGTCAGTCTCTATCATACGCCGCACAACACTGATGTTATCTTCAGTCGTCGCCGTAGAAGGCCGTCCCTCACGCAGATCATCGGTGAGATTAGTGCGACCACGTTTTAACTCAATAAACCAGTTGTAAACAGTGGCCGAGATGGGGCTTTATCGTGACAGGCCAATCAAAGTCTATCATAACTTTCTTGTTGACTTAAATGACAACGAAAGTTATAAAAAATCATTGTACGAAAATTTATCATGCTGACTTGACACAGACAATTTTCAATTTTCTTTTTCTTTTTTTCCAAATCGTAAACAAATGACAAATGAATACAATATAATACCTACACAATATTTGGCAAAAAGTTCCATTTTCAAAATTCGAACTTATTTTTTTATTATATCGTTTAGGTAAAAGTGGCCAGTTCTAAAAACTTTCAGTGTCGCCCTCGTATATTTTTTAAATTAGTGTTTTCGTCAAAACCAACATGAGGTTATTCCAAAAAGTGTCAACGTTACGAGATGTTGAGATTCGTAGCCAATACGCAAACTCTTTAAGCAATCAGCGTTGTAGGACTCTAGTGAGAAAGAGCGTTTTAGGCACATGGCACCTCGCATTTACAATAAATTACCAGATGTCATAAAACATTTGAATGTTACACAATATGTATAATATAAATTAAACCTGTTATTAAACTACTGATGAATTTCTGAACGATAAAATAATGTAGACTTATTTATTTATTTGACTGCAGAAACAATTTTTTAATTGAATATTGTGTAAGTACTGTACATTGTACTGTATAATTTATGATTATTTATTTATGCATTGACTGTAGAAACTATTCCATATTGTTCTTATTTCGCATGCAACCACATTTGTATAACAGCGACCTATGAACTTTAATTTATGAACTGTATTCACTACCTATGTTACACAAATAAAATAGTAGATTATTAACCAAGGGGATAAAGCAGTGTCTTCTGTCGCGGGTGACGATTTAAATCACGAACGTAACGAAGGACTCGAGGTTTACTCCCGAGCGTAGCGAGGGTGTTAAAAACTTAAATCACGAGCGAAGCGAGGGATTTAAGATGAGTCCTGAGTGTAGCGAGGGATTTAAGTTCACCCAAGACTAAGACAGCTTTATCACCGAGGAAAATACTCTACTTTTCGTACCATTTGCGAAAAAATTAACACAATAATAATATGAGATAAGCATTTTAGAACATTAACTTATTTATAAAAATAAATTATAATAAACTTAACGTTTATGTATTTGAAGAAAACAAAAACACGGCAAATTACTAGACTATCACACCGCCAATGCAACAAATCGACAATATGAATCAGTTTTTAACTCCCAGTATAACTACTCATTTTTCAAACCCAATAAAGACCAGTGCCCTTCGTGCTCCTTATATGAAGAATCAGACAATACTATGAAAGCCACTCTAGAGGAAAAACAATTAGAATAACAATTAGAGCAATCTGAAGTTTACGATTTAAAACCACTCGTAGACAATAAGCATTGGCGGTGTGATAAAGACGGAAATGTGATCCATTGGGCACACGTGATGGAGGAGAGTATGTCTGATTCACAAGCAAATAAGTTGTTTTTCAAATATAATTTTGAAGACACTTATTCAGAGCTTGATTTAAACAACACTCACTGCCTTAGGTAGACGAAGAGGACGAAAGCGTACACAAGAGAATAGCGCAGATGCAGCTGCACATCTAGATAACGTGCAGTTGCAACGTGCTTACCACCGACCTATTACAATAAGCAAAGCTTTACATACAGACCTTTTAAGTTTGTGTAAAAATCACACCGCCAATGCTTATCGTCTACGAGTGGTTTTAAATCGTAAGCTTCAGATTGCTCTAATTGTTATTCTAATTGTTTTTCCTCTAGAGTGGCTTTCATAGTATTGTCTGATTTTTCATATAAGGAGCACGAAGGGCACTGGTCTTTTTTGGGTTTGAAAAATGAGTAGTTATACTTGGAGTTAAAAACTGATTCATATTGTCGATTTGTTGCCATTACAACATCAGTGTAATATTGATGTGTAAACCAATCGATAAAAGAAAAAGCGATAAATTTTTGAAATATTTAAGTTCTCTGAAAGATATCCTCTGGTTGAATTCATCCTCGTATAGTGCGACTCCACTTTAGGAAATATATCAATGTGTGCTTTAATAGTTGCTTCAGTCATCTTGTTCATTTTGTTAGGTCTATTATTATGCTTTCCTCTTATACCAAAAAAACTTATGAAGATTATTTACGCCAATAATCCTGTAAAAGCTACTTACCAAAATAAAATATAAAATATTTCTTTGTACCGACCTATAACAGTATTTTTGCCGACATCATTTTGTTTGTAAATTTCCCAACAATAAAAACGGATGTCATGATATCTTTGTAAATTATCGTTAGAAAAAACCAAAAAAAATTGCTAAGGTGTAATCCAGTCCGTAGATGCCAAATTTGCCATAACAGCAAGAAGTCCATAATAGTACATTACCGACTTATTGCTCGGGGGCGTCGAGATGTAGTTCAGTATAAATTTCGGTAAGTAAGTATTCCAAATTTAAATCACATTCTCCCCCTAGAGGATGAATGAAATTCAGTACAATTTTCTTTCCCTGTTTTTAACAGATTAAAAATGACTATTGTTATGTTCGCTTTTTGTGGCATAGAATGTCACTTTTTTGAGCAAGTGGTACGAAAAGAAATATTATGATTGTCAATTGTGTGCGCGAACCCAGGTGCACTCTGTTCCTTTACTCTCATAGTCCGATGGGACGGCCCTTTATTGCGGGCTATCATGCCAAGTTAAATAAAATCATAAACAAGAACAATAAGACGTTATTGCGCCTTAGGCAATAAATGATGACAGCCTTGTCAAAATTATTGCACAGCGTCAGCAAAAACAAAAGAATTCGCGATTTTGTAATAGGCCGCAACTCCACGTCAATGCGCGTATTTTGCGTTCGGAAAACGACGACAATATCCGTCGTATTCAGATGCAGTTATAAAATGCAGAAAGCTTAGTAGGCTACGCTCTCGAGGAATTGAGCTGATTTTCCCTTTTTTATTTTAGATTAAATTGTTTTAAGTTCAATGTATAAAGAAAAAATAAATTAGTTTAGAAATAAACTTAGTTTTTTTTAAGTAGGTATTTAGATACGGTAGTAACACGGGCTTTTTAATTTTTCCCTTCTAGCAACTCAATACTGGAGTAGTAGGAAGGGTAATCAAAATCAACGGCATTACAACTGGTAGTAACTAGGGCAACCCGACACAAGCCGACACAACCGGGGAGAGATCAGGCGTAGGAGCAACGACTTTACGTGCTACAGTACGAGACACGGGGGCTTCACACCACGAACTGGCAAACTCCGGGCTGACTACCTAATGAAAATAAAAAAAACAAAAAGACTGCCCGATTCAAACCCAGGACCCACAGGACTCAGCAGTCGCGCATGCGACCACGAGCCCAACGGGGCAGTTACACTCTAAAATATACCTACACAATACGTATATAATATGTGCACGGTATCTATAACGTAGTGTTATCTCATACTGTGGTTACGGGCTGGTAACAGTGGGGACACCTGCTTCACTATTATTGGTTCAGTATGTTCTTGTAACATTTTTTGACAAGTATTTTGGAAACATTTTATTTTCGCGCTCGTCTTACATTGTGCCGGTAGGTTAGTAAATAAAAACAGCATAGAAGAGATAATTAAATGTTGTTTATTTTACAATCGTCATTACAGTCCGAGATGCGGGTCGCACAGCCAATGCTCTTACAAAACCTTTATTTTTGGTTACATTACTACTAGTTTAAAGATTACATTGGAAATACATAAACTCTAGCTTAACTTAACATTCACTAACACTATCCAGTACGTCGCCATTCTCTTTCAATAAATCAATACAAAATGGCCAAACAATGTAATCCTAAGTCGTGCTGACAGCGAGCGGTGCTGCGAGCTAGCACCTTCGACTCGACACAACTTTGAGCAGCGGCACAACATAAACACTAGAATATTTTCACAAGTTGTTTCCAAAAGGAAGTCCTCTACGGTAAAGTGAGCAGGAAAGGTTAACGTTTACAATAATGTTCCCATTTATTTGACACATCCTCCAATAGGACAGCGCCACACACGGCCGGTCGGCGCAACGCTGTAGGGATCACACGTTTTGGTTTAAATCTGATTTGCCAAAAACTTCATTCCATAAATTCATCATCTTCTAACGTGAGGCGTGACGGCTACAACGTTGCGTGAACAGTCCATTACACTTAAATATTGAGAATTTATTGAGATGGGCAGCACTCAAGGGCTGCAGGAAGACGGCGCAGAGATCAATAGACACGACGCAGCGGTGAGCGGGCGAGCGCCGGACGAGCGCCGGGCGAGTTCCGGACGAGCGCCGGGCGAGTTCCGGACGAGCGCCGGACGAGCGCCGGGCGAGTTCCGGACGAGCGCCGGGCGAGTTCCGGACGAGCGCCGGGCGGACACGGGATAGTATTACACATCTATACCATTGGCGACCTCCAGCACATATCATTAAATCGTAAGAGACTTAATAATTGAAATATGTATTGAATACCTACGGCTAATTGACTACACGTATACTGAGTGACCGGCGCCGCCCGCCCCGCTGCGCCACTCCCAGTGTAGCAGTCCGCGCGCTAGCTGTGCTGTGTCGCACAGTGTCGCTGTGTGCCACACAGTGTCGCAGCACAGTGTGCTGTGTGCGACACTGTGTGCTCACAAGCAGCGCGGCGGCCGGGAGACTCCGGTGCAGCCACCGACAACACATATTTGGTATCACACTCACACTCGCACATACAATAAACGGCACTTACTAACGATATGACACATTAAGTTTAAACAAATTAATCAACTATCTGAACATCTCGCACTCCGAGCTAACAGATCAAATGTAAATGTCGAATAATCACTCTATTATACTAAATAGGATAAAGCTAGTACATACTACACGTTACGAACGACGTGTATGATGCCCGGGCAACTTTATAAAATGCCCGAACTTAGAAATGTGGATATAAAACTACTGTTCGTAAATATGAACTAGCACAAAATTACATAAAATAATTAAAAATTTGACTTATATACGAAAATATTTGAATTTTCTATTAACAGTTAAGCGTACATTGGTCAGTGTAAGCGTTCCATTAGAGTATTTGAACCGTGATGTAAGGGAACGTGCACACCGGCCGGCTTCACGTTACGTTACAACTAAGTCGTGTATTTGGCATGCCGAGCACGCACGCGACGCACGCGCCTCTCGGTGTCGCTCACACGGTACAAGTGTACAACTCAATAATACTTGACGATATCAATTTAAATACTTATAAATGCATTACAATCTCGCGGCGTGATGTGTACGTGTGAACGAGTGAACTTAACGCTACGCTCGCTCGGTCTCGCGACACGGACGCAGTGTCGCGTGTGTCTGTGTCGCTAGGAACTATTCTGTCGCTTTTTCACACGAACGTTGTCTTTTCATACACAATCACTTGTAGTAGGTACACAGTAAGCGAATGAAAAAACGAGAGAAAGAAACTTATTTATCTACATAATATAATATAATAATACATAAATTCTAACTTAAAACTGAATCTCTTAGATTTCAAACAAATATATTTTGTGCGGTCGTGGTGATCCGCGTGTAACAACACACATCAAGTAATATAATAAAATTGTGTAAATCATTTAAAGCCTACACGACCCTGAGATCGCTATCAACATATTCTACTAATAAATCTTGAGCCGACGCTGTTAGGTGGTGAGGCCTGCGCGGCGTAGATACTTGACAGACTTGAAAACCTAGTACGTGAATAATAAAGTATCAAGTTCGCTCCGCGCCGCACTCCTCCCGCCGCTAGCAGACAGTCCAACATATGGCAGTAACTGTCACCGAGACTCGCACTTGTACATACTTATATCATTTAAATAGTAGACTAACACTGTTACAATAGTACTTGGGTTAGAACTAGGCGTATTACTAGACTTGTTCATCACAAGCAGTCGGCTGGAGTCACTCGGCCACTCGCCGGTGAGCTCCCGCTGCGCGCGACTGTCGAGCAAACAGTACAGTATGCCGGCAACTCGCAACTACTTTGAACAGTGATTGTGTTGTGGTCAAGTCTTTTACATCACTATTATGTGTCTTAAGCTAAACAAACTAGTTATTACACACACAGTTAAAATGAATATTGGCAGTGTTGTGGAAATATAATTACTTAGACTTGCATACTGAACTGTTTGGAAGACTACGTACGTGACAGACTCACAATACAGGACACTCGCGACACTTGTTGAATCATTTGTTCAAACGTGAGGTCGCGTCTAAGTAAACACTACAAAATGGATAATCTGGTATTTAAAATACTATTAGATTGCAATATGTAGTATTTCGCAGTACGAACAGCGTTTGTAGCATTCACTTACACGCAACTATGTTGTAGTCATCAGTTATTGTACAATTCTTCGAGATCAATAGCAAACTAAATATATTATCAGATCTTTATGATATCCAGCCAACGCGGGAGTGCGTCGTAATATATTGTAAGTGATGGCTACAACACAGTCGCGCTCACAATGTTCTGGTGCGAGGTGTCGGCGTCGCCTCAGTACTTGAGCAGGTCTTCGTCGAGTTCCGTGAGCGCCAGTTTACTGTCTATCACTGTAACAGCAAAAAGTATAATGTTAGTACTGCAGCTGAGCTGTGACTATAGGACAGACCCCGCCGTGACTACACAACACACAAACGTACCTACGTATCCACCATGATAGCTGCAAGCGAGTTTGTCTGTAACTACAATTAATCGCATTGTGGTCTTTGAACTAGCCCCTACAAATAGCGGTATCGTTACAGAATCAAGCTAACGTAAACGTGGACACTATCACACACAATACCTAGCACCAACTCGCTGTGGGGGCGAGTTTGGAACAGTCTTCCTTCTCAGGTTTATACTAAAGCCAACAATATCTATATGAATGAGAAAATGTATGTAAGTAGGAGGAACTCTAGCTTGAGACCAGTAAAATAGGACACTTTGTCTAGGCACTGCATTGACTTCTATCTTGTGTCCCATTGTTACAGCCTAAGGGTCGGCGCACATCTGGTAGGCCGCAGCTGAGCGCGGTTTTCACTGCCAAACAAATATAAACATTAGTCCGAGAGCGCATCGGAGCGGACTGAGGGTGCAAGATGTTCATAGTTGTGTCGCAGTAACACCGCGCGGCGCTGCGCCTCGCCGAATGTTACACATGGTGTACGTCGCCATGAAGCATGTGTGATGAAACGTTCACAAGTGTGGTGCGCGTGAGGCGGCAGCACGGCACTGCACTCGCGGTACCTATCGTCGCGGTACTGCGTCCAGCTCCAGCCGGTGTGCTCGGTCCACTGCTCACGAGTACTCTCCCTACTGCTCGCTTTCAAACGACTAAACCGGGTCGCACTAGGGCTAAAAGTAAAAATATAAATGGACTGGGTAATACTCATATGGATGCTCGCTGCGTTCCGACAATACCTACACGCAACAACTTTACTGCCTAACAATTGCATCATAGGAATACTTTCACTAATAAACAGATACGACAGCTGATGCTGTTTGTTAGGGACACTGGATAAGTAGCTTGTCATCTAGTGGCGACCGGCCAGTCAGCGGTGACGTATCACGTCCTGATGGGCCTGACGTTTGGACAACTGGACTAGACACACGGCTTCCTTGATGTTATCGAGTGCAACTCGTATAGGACGCTATGTCCCAGTATGCTTGTTGCAGAGTGATTGCGTGATGCTTTCGGTGAGATACTCACTGTGGTCCGGGATAGTAGTAGGGTGGGGGTCGCTCGTACTCAGTAGAGCCGAGGTAGCGGGGGGGTCCTTCTTCCCAGTGCCTGCAACAGACGGCACCGTCAGGACGTGCTCACCGGTGCGCCAAAAGAGGTTCACACTCAACCGTTGTGAGCGAACACTCACCGCGCCACCGCGGTTTTTGTAAACTATTAGGCGTACCCGGACATAGTAGGTATATTATAGTAGGACTAAAGAATTGTACCAATTGTTCTTTTCCGAACGCTATAAAGAGATTCGAACATTTAATTTAGAAATTATAGCCTTGTGCCAGCAAGTTTTATTAAGCGTACCCGGACATAGTATACACTAAAGAATTGTACGCATTATGTACGGTCAGCAACAAAAGTCGATTAACACCTACTTCAGTTTTTTTAAATCTCAGTGCAAATGCAAGTTTTAACAAATATTTTGCTCAATAACTGAGATTAAAAAAATGTTGTTACCGTCAAGATGGAGGGATCATGTCTCACAACTCTCTAAGACCACGTAAGAATAACTGTTTCATGAAATCATCATTCTTTGGACTTACGTGGTCTTAGAGAGTTGTGTTGATGACTTTAATGATTATAATTCTGTAAACACATATTTCTTACGGCCGCGATTCATACCGTGGTGGCGCGGCCGGTCAGGAACTTATACTTCCCAGACGCGCCACCAAAACTTTATTATATTTCATTATTCGTTGAGGTACAATTTTTTTCACTACATGTACCGTATTGTACACAAATAGTACAATTGATCTAGAAACGTGTTTTTTTTAATTTTCCATTGTGGCGCGACCAACGTGCAAATACAATAACCAAGCTATAAAGGCGCTATCAAATCAAATACTGTTACCGTGGACATGCAGCTGACTTTACCTACTTATTCTATACGTAGGAATATCATTATTAAACTTTATGACGGTAAAAGTACTATTTATGAACTGGCTTTGTTCGCCGGCTATGGTATAGGTAAAGGTTGGCGGGGAACTTCAAGTCACAATAAAATACCTATCGATGAGCAGTCGTCGGAAATGGATAACGGAATAGTAGGCTCACCAGGTGTCTTCTGTAAGGTCTTGAGTATGCCATGCTGGAGCTGATGCATTCCACGCGGCAATCACGTGCACTGATACTGTCCACACCAGACTCACTCCACTTCTTACTTTAGCGGTAATAAAAGTCTTATTCCACTTTTTTGTTTTGGCCGTCCTAATGACTAAGGGCTGGTTTGTCAATCATCTGATAACTTTATTCGAGGAATAATTTTGAAATTTTGACAGTTATTTCATACAAAAACTGTCAAACGTCAATTTTATTCCTCGAATAAGTTATCTGGCGATGGAAAAATCAGTCCTTAGTAACATAATAAAGACAAGTGTAAGTACCTATTTCAGCAAATTCTGAATGCGATTACTATTGTCTATATTAAGTTACTTAGTCATTTAAGACGACTGAATTTACCAAAGTGGTGAGCCTTTTATAAGAGATTTTGAAGTGACTTGACTTTAAAGAATCTACTATAATTACATAATACAAATGTTTGTTGGAACACGGAAAAGGGTGCGAATAATCCCAAAAGATGACCGACATCCATCTTCTTTCTCGCTCGATCATTGGGATCATGGTGGGAAAGAACGGGAAGGATATAAGGAACAGACGAAGCTCATCGAATTTAATATATTTTAATAGTGTCTCTATGTTAATTAATGTAATTGGTGTTTTACCGTTTTAATTAACTATAAATAAAAATAAAAAATTTTTTACTGAAATTACTTTAATTATTTTAATTTTTTGTGTAAACATTCTCCGCCGCATTGAGAACGCGCATTGTTTTATTTAGATGATACACAAACTTCCAGTATTTCGGCCTAATTAAGTCTAATGTGATTACTTGCAATTGGCATGCTATCCGGATATGCGTCGAATGTATTTTCATTAGTTTTACTATTCGGATAAAACGAATAACACGGATAGTTCTTTTTTAATTTATATCATCAAAATCGGTAATAATAAAACATTTTAACATTGTGTTTTAGTAAAACAGGTAGTCGCAATCATGAAATTGTGAAGAAAATAAATTTAAAAACAAAAACCCGACTACTGAAAAGGATGAAACAAGAAAGCCTTCCCTTGGTCGCATGCCGCTGCCGCGCTGTACTGACATACATTAAGCTATGAAGTAGCATATGCGGCCACGGGAAGGTACCTACTTTCTTGTTTCATCCTTTTCAGTAGTCGGGTTAAAGTTTTTAAACTTTTTTTTACAGTAGTATCCAAAATATCCGTATTATGCGGATAATGTTCTGGAAATATCCAAATTAGATAGTAAAATGGACAACATAAATGCATGACCTACTCGCGACTTAATAAAGTCTACTAAATCTCTAAAGAACTCATTATCTCCACATCTCGCATATAACTGTCAAATAACTGTTCATGCAGAATCGAACTTTATTATTGCTAAGTTTAATAAACTAAAATCTTTTTTCAATTATCCTAAAGCACTAAAGCGTGAAAATGTTTCCGTTGAACATGTTCAAGTCGCAGGTACTGAGAACCTTTACATCTTGACATTTATGAACTAAGCTGTCCCAAATTAAGTCGTACAAGTATCATTTGACGGTATAATCCCTGCAGTTAACTGTAGGTACAGGCTACAGCAGCGGTTCCTGTTAATTTATCTACCAAGTACTGAACTCGATGGGACTCAGTGAGCTCGGAATTATTATAAGTATTCGATTTGAAACGATCCGTACAATACAAGTCAATTATCTATTCTTAACAAATGAAGGAATTTTGATTTGACTAGCAAAGAAAAAGATTTTGTCGTTTCCACAACCATTTAAATCTTCATTGTCGTTGCAACATCATTCAGTTATGGTGCTCTGATGACCCTGTTTTTCTAAGAACAATGAATGCGAGTGACGTCATGAGAGCGTGCACAGAACGTGTTGTAGCTGCTGCATGCGTGCACGTGGCCTTGGGGCAGCAATAGAGTACTTACAGGTACGGCCGGTTGTTCACTAACACTAACTTTATCGCGTTATCATACCTTAGACAACAAAATTATTCGATTAAATCCGTTATATTTCAAAGTTGTGTTATAAAACAGTCGATGAAAAAAAAGGTTCCCATTGTAGGGATATTAATCAACTATATTTACACAAATCACCGATGCCGATTGTAAACCTGGTGCTAAATTTATAGTCAGCTTTATCAAGGTAAACTAAAAAAACGGGTACGGCTCATTACCAGCCGAAAACATTCAGTCGTAAGCCAGAGGAAAGAGGCGATAAGAAGGGAGGCGTGTACTTACTTTGGCGCCATATCATTATATCTGCGCGCGTGGTATGCGTCGAGAGGCGGCGCCACGGCGGGGTCGCGGGCCGCGCCCCCCGCCCCCGCGCCCCCCGCGCCCGCGCCCCCCGCGCCCTCGCCCCCCGCGCCGCGCCCCCCGCGCCCGCGCCCCGCACTCGTCTGTCGCGAGTCTCGCGAGGAGCGCGCGGCCCGCTTTTCTGCTTTGTAGGCGCTACAACACGCAACACGATCTGTACTTGCTACTGACGCCCGACAATAATAATGTACCTCAATTCTGATCTTCATCTGATCGGCGGCCGAGTGTTCCGATCTGAGCCTCTAAGAGGACGAACCACAAGCAGCCGTCAAAGACCGGACTCGGATCAAGATTGGGATTGAGATACATTATTAATTTCGGGCGACAATAGGTGGTGACGTGGCGGCGACACGCGCTGCTACAGCGTGTGCCACATTGCAAACACATTGATAGCGACATTATTTAAACAATAGTCAAAGTGAATTATTAGGAAAGTTTACAATTTAAAGGAAGCGTCCAAATCAAGTTCCACTTGTGATATATTATGAACTTTAACTTTAATTACGGATGTTTACTACATGCGAATTTATTATCAGAATGAATTAATTAAAGAAAATAAACAAAAGTTTTATTAGATAGATACACAATAACAAAAATAAATCATGGGTAAATGGACCACACAAGCGAAGCACGGACAGGGACTCATGCAACAAGTAACAAAATAACAGAAAAGGCCACACTTTTTCATTTAGTTATGAAATACATATCTAGAAACAGCCAAATATGAGTTTAGTACTGTTAAGATGCAAATCATTAGTAATCATCACAAAAGTTATCATAGAAATTAATTAGCATTAAAACGTACCAAAAATGTACTGTATCTAGTTTACGCAATATTCACCAAAACGAAGGGTCATCAGTTCTATTGTACGCACGACGACACGTCTCATTGTCCGGACACACGCCGCAGGATCCGCTTACATTCCCAGTGCAAACTAGACACGTGTAGCTTGATGTGTCGTTGTGTGTACAGCTTTAAGGAGCATTTATTTAAACTGATACCCACTTTTTGGACTATCGAGCATTCTATTCAGCTAACGACTACCGACATATTCACTATTGTGGTCTTATTCCAAAGACTAGAGACAACACATTACACATCTAACAGGGCTGCATCATTTTCGGTACGTTTATATGCTTTTATAAAAGAAGGTTCAAGCCAGCACAACAACGTGATAACAGCGGCGCAACATACAGAAACATCAAACGTTTCACATTATTACTGTGCTATTGCAGAAGAGCAAACATTAGGTTAGAGCCAACCGTGGAAGTAAGAGCACGCACACTACGAAGAGATCAAATAAAGAAAAGAGTAGCGCCAAATATAAAGGGAACTCAGGAAATCGGGTTACAGTGGTGAATGTTACCGCTGCGGCGGCGGGCGCCCGACGAGCCCGAGTAACCTGTCGCGACGCAACGCTACGTGCTGCCTCCTGCCTACTGCGTACTGCCTACTGCGTACTGCCTCCTGCCTACTGCGTACTGCCTCCTGCGTACTGCCTACTGCGTACTGCCTCCTGCCTACTGCGTACTGCCTACTGCGTACTGCCTACTGCGTACTGCCTCCTGCGTACTGCCTCCTGGCTACTGCCTCCTACCTAGCACCCGCCCGGCCGGCAGCCCGCAATTACTGTACACCAGACGTAACTCGAACTACATGCCATAGAGCAACGCTTCGATCAGCGACACTCTTAACTTAAATTGTTACCTTACAATGTTGGTATAAATGTAAAAACCTGGATATGTTGTTAAACGACTACAACCTTAAGCTTACCGTGATATATTCAAATACTAACGAATTTATATATTTATCGTGATGTGAGTATTCTTGAACAGCTGGTGGCGCGACGCTGACATCTCATTAGAGCTCGTTTAGTTTTATAACAAGAATAGTACTCAATGTACTTATGACAGGACTCTGTGCCCGAAAACGCCTAAATGTCATAATCGGTATCCGACAGTCAGTTCAAAAGCAAATTGGAATTTGATTACCATTCGCAATCCTGGAGCTGCCGCGCGTGCAGAGTGCTCGCGCCGGCTGCTGACTACATAATATTATGTACAAACGGTTCCTTAACTATGTAACTACGTCAATTCACTGCAGTGCGCATGTTCCGATTATTATTTTTATTAATGATAAAATCCCGATATACTTGGATCCTCTTCGCAATATCAATATAGGTAATACAAGTAGAAACAGGTGAAAAGTCTATAAATACAATGTTTTGTACAAATTTACTTACCTACCAAACACTTTAATTCTTCAAAAATTCAAAATGCATACAAATGGGAATAAATATGTAGTAGCAAAAATTCAAGGAAGTATTCGATTTTATAATCATTCTTAATATTAATTGCCTTTTTTAAAAGCCTTTTAAGTAATTTTAATTTTTTTTACTTTGCCTAAACGTTGTATAATTCAATAAATTCCTAGCTACTGCGACACATTCGTGCGCACTGTGGGTACATCACAGCGCAGTACCTAAACAATATCCAACGCATTCGATATCACGTCACAGCACAATGTGTGGCTTACTAACCTAACGGTGTCGAGGCGTATCTAAACTAAGAGTCGCGCTGCACCTGGCTCTCACCTTACACTACGACGCTACAGTACGACCATATACAAAATAGAGAGATCAATATTACTTGTACCTGCGTTGCAATATAGTATACGGGTTCAAATGTTTGGACAAATATTGGCTGATCTTATTCGATAGGCGGTCACTTACGAGTAATTCAATTAGAAAATCAAGTTTTCAGAACCTACGAACTGCGTGGGTACGCAGGTATGTGTAATGAAACGATTACTTTCATTATATTTGTAAGGAACCTTTCCAAAGCATTTAATAATTACCTGTTTCCCAACAGTCTTGCCTACCGGCAGTAACTGTACACGTACAGGGTACAAACTCTCGCAATGTGTTGACAATGTTTGCCACAAACAGGAGGGCGAGGCAGAAGCGGTTGTATACGTAATGGACGTTCTCGTTCGAAACGATCAAGCGAAGCCTAGCTATGCTATACTATGTCGTGAGATATGGGCACATAATGTTACACACTTATAGTTATGTAGAGATATTAACGATTGATATGAATGAATTAGTAAAATGGACAGTATTAAACATGTTTTGGCCTAGATTCTACAAGTCCTTAACATTCTGGATTTTTTTTAAAGTATTTTTATCAAAATGTACTAGGGTATGTCGACGAAAGTTGAACAATAAAACTTTTATAAAAACTGCTATCGACGGAAGACAAATCCATTTTTATAACTACTAAAAATTGGTCGAATTTCATGTGTGTTGGCTAAAATCAACCCTGCAAGATCCTTCAAACAAACTGACATAAGTTTCTAAACAAATGATAATAGCCCGGTTGAAATGTGACTTCATACAGTCACCCGTGTTCCTGACAACGTGGGACTGCACGAGCCACCTGTCCTGCGCGAGCGACGCCAGGCAACGTGTCGCGAGGACTGTGGAACTATAGTAGTCGCACACGATCAATCGCTGCGTGTCAATCTTCCAATTCAAAACTTATATCAATGATATGAGTCATACCGACTCGCGCTCATAACTTGCGACGACTAAAAAACTACGCAAATCATCATCCTACTCAATTGATTTAGTATTTATTTTGGTAGGGAGGTGTCGACGCGTGCGGCGCGTGCGCGGTTACTCGGACTCGTGGATGCCGGACTCGTTGTCCTCGTCCTTCTGCTCCAGCCGCGTGCGCAGGTCGACCAGCAGCGCGGGCGGCGGCAGCAGCTGGCACACCACGTCGCCGCCCGCCAGCAGCAGGCGCGACGCGGCGGCCGGGGCCGGCGGGGCCGCGCCGCCCGGGGCCGCGCCGCCCGGGGCGGGGCCCCCCGGCGCCGGCTCCAGCGGGGCCGAGGGCTGGCTGCGCAGGCGCCACTCCTGGATCTTGCCCTCGATGTCCAGCGTGCTGCGCTTGGAGCCGCTGCGCGCGCCGCATATGTTTAGTGTCCGGCCGCGCTCTCCGGCGACACGTTGTTTACCGGTAGATAGCCGACTAGTTCAAGGAACGACATCGTCCAGCGCGACTGGCTCCCTCAATAACTTCGTCATCGATAAATTAACTTTGCAACTTGAATACGAGATTATCTACCGATAAAGCTAGGCATTCGAGCCGCCCTCGAGTCGTCGCGACTGTATAGTGTAATCCTAACCGACCGTCGTTAAATTAAAATGAACATAATGAAATGAACTAAAAGAACTGAACAGAACGCTAACAGAGTCTGTAGTAACATGATCATGCTCACACGGACGTGCTGTCAACTATTACTGCACGGGTACATTCATCGTGCCACTTCCGTTACATGCTGTCAACGACTCCTACAAGTAGGTATGTACAAGGTCATCATAACCAAACTAAATTACAACTAGGTTACTCGTTCATTCACCGCTATATCGTATTTACAAATGAGCTTGTTACAATAAGCACATACATATACATAGGTACACTTATTAGAATTAGAACCGAAAAAAAGCAGTATTATCATGCATGCGAACGCGCACCGGGCTCGTGCACGCTCGCGACAGCGTGCAGGTACAGGCACAGGCACAGGCACAGGCACGGGCACAGGCACGAGCACAGGCACGGGGACAGGCACGGGGACGGGGACAGGCACGGGGACGGGGACAGGCACAGGGGCACGGGGCACTTACTTGGCAAGGGGTACGTTATCGCGGTCCGCGTACGCGTCATACAAATACTCGCTGCAACAGACAACAGACAGTCAGTCAGCGCGCGACACTACCACTCGCACTACTCGCGCCACGCGCGGCGGGGCGGGGGGGGGGGGTCGACGAAACAAAAGGCTTGAGAGAGCATGACACTGTGATCCCTAATCCTATCGTGAAATTAATGTATTCTAAAATATTATACAATATTGCTGAAATTGTAACTCATCTGAATTCGATACTTGAAATATTTCTTTAGAATTCCTAATAATATCTAAGTTAGCACTACTATTGTTATCATTCAAATTTAATACGATTCTAAATTAGTTTCTACGTACAATTTCTAAATATTATGAAGGATGTGACTGGATGATACAACAAAAATAACAAAAATAAAGGAACAGAAACTAACGAACTGAAATGACACTGTCTGAGCATCACGCCCTGTGCGCTCCGTAGCTGTCGACTGTACGCTGTGACGTCACGCGCAGGCGCAGCGTGTAGGGACGCGTCGCAGCCAATCATGATCACGATACACTGTTCACGCGAATTTTGTGTCGTTCGTCAAGTGTTCGCAATTTGAAACGATAGTTGATCAAGCTTTCATAAAGGAAGCTTGTGTTGAGACATTTATCTCGTAGTGTTGCCGATCACCTGCTAGTTGCTGCGTGTGCCTGCCTCTAAGTTGCCTGTCTACCAATCCAAGTGTCAAACTGACGGGACGTATTGAAGCGGAACGACACATAAACAACACTACTATTTACAACATTGCAAATAAAAACTGAACTCTACACGTTTCCATTACATAGCGGGTTACGTTCAAGCGATACATCGAAGTAACCCGCGACCGCAAGCAACGTATACGATAGCGATGCATGCCTACCTCGCTACCTCGGACTAATACAATCATACAGATTCCTGCTCATAGCCATACAACAATAACACGACGAGGATACAGAGACTCTGCAGCGTTCATTAGAATACGTAACCGACATACCGTCGCGGTTGGGTGCCTCTTATGAAAACGAAATTCATTGTTTAGCTACTACCAACTTAAATTGTATGTTCAATTCACATAAACTGTGAATTATATTTTTTTAATAAAATTCTCATTTATGTTCCACAAGAATTTGTAAGTATTTCTTTGTAGGCGTCTATAAGTCTAAGGAACACTGCAATCTCAACGACACTACGGGGAACATTATGCAAGCCGCTAGCGGTCGAAGAGCACACGCCACGTGCGTGCGTGTGTGTGTGCGTGCGTGTGTGTGTGCGTGCGTGTGTGTGCGTGCGTGTGTGCGTGCGTGTGTGCGTGCGTGTTACCGGGCTGGGCGCAGGGTCACCGGGCGCGGGCGCGCGGGCCGGGCTCGAGCACACACTCGCTGCCAACAACAGCGCAGTGTCAGCGCACACGGAACATCACAACCTAACTAGCGCTACCGGGCCCCAAGAACTTCTCTCACGATGAGCTCACTGTACAATATTTAAACTTCAGTTTTTTTATTAATATAAAAAGTATCAGCTTTAGAATTTCTGAGCTGCCCGAGCTCGATTAGCAAATTAGTTAAAGCGATTCACATCATCACAGACCGGTTACTTATGTTAGCACAACTCGTTACTAATACACCCTCTTTGTAAACTACGCTGGATGGCGGTGAAGTGAACAAACCAACTTAAAAACATAATAATAAAAGCAAACTACGTATTTGTACATTTTCATTAGTTGTGTCAGTAGGAGATCCTGAAGGCGCTATATTTGCCATTGTGTTGCCATTTGCCATTGTGCAATTGTTGGTCTTTGTAACAGTTACGTAACAAGTAAGTGTCTTCTTCAGTAACACTACGTGTAGGACGCAGCGATAGCTCTTCAACCGCAGTGCCTGCTGAGTAGTGGAGTGACTACGCTCGCTCTATGTTGTGTTGTACTAACGAAAATATTTAAATGCAATGCTTTGCTTACAAAAAAAAATAAGAACCACTATGCTTGGCGATAGAAAAATAAGAAATTAAACCAGTTTGTGTTAATGTCATAATCAAAATTGGATCGTAAAGAAGAACAGTACGAATAGCGTTGTTACAATGTTGACATTGATACCGACCTGCGAACCAGCTCTATGGTAAATTATATAAGTATATTGCATTATTACTAGTCTCGGATCCAATGTCAATTATACGAGAACATAAAGTTGGGCAATGTAAAGGTTCGTTAACACGATCTACTGCGCGAGAGGCGCCGGCGCGGGCGCGTGTGGGAGCACAGTCAACCCAAACATAACGGACAGACACACCGACAAACTCATACTAAATAATGAAATCAATGTTAACACAGCTCTCAAACAAAACCAACAAACTAAACGTTGAATGAAAATTAGTCAAACTCAAACAGAAACGAAACAACTGAGAGGTAAGGGAACCGTCTGCAGCGCGGCGTGACGTCACGCGGCCCAGCGCGGCGTGACGTCACGCGGCCCAGCGCGGCGTGACGTCACGCGGCCCAGCGCGGCGTGACGTCACGCGGCCCAGCGCGGCGTGACGTCACGCGGCCCAGCGCGGCGTGACGTCACGCGGCCCAGCGCGGCGTGACGTCACGCGGCCCAGCGCGGCGTGACGTCACGCGGCCCAGCGCGGCGTGACGTCACGCGGCCCAGCGCGGCGTGACGTCACGCGGCCCAGCGCGGCGTGACGTCACGCGGCCCAGCACGTCGTGACGTCACGCGGCCCAGCGCGTCGTGACGTCACGCGGCCCAGCGCGTCGTGACGTCACGCGGCCCAGCGCGGCTGCAGGCGGCTCCAGAACAACATGACGATGGTCGATGGATGATCTCTTAGCCTTACACATCGCATTGTAATCACAATGCAGATCTCAATCGGCTAAGCACGGACTTTCAACATGTACTGCTCAGTGTTCCAATGATTATGTTCTCAATAAATAAGACTACACGACTGCAAGATTCATGATTGTGATTACAATGTAAATCAGAAAGAATTATATCTGTATATATGTATTATTCATAATGTAGCTGCCATATGAGTGACTGAAGCCGATAGCATCTGAGCACGCGTCCTCAGCACCGCCAGCGTCGCGCGGCTGGCCGGGCCAGCCGACATGGCAGGTACAGAGCATGGCACTAGACCAATAAGGGACGCACATTATACTTTTGCTAATGTGCTTCTCTCATTTGTGTACTATTCAACCTTGATGTGTTCCAGGTTTTATCAAACATTAGGACTTTTATTATACTTGATGAAGTGATTTGATATCGTAGATGTTGTTTATCACTTACACATATTAAAACAATCAAGTTTAAAAGTAACATTTCATTTTTATGTTTGTAATGAATGGCTCCTTCATACAACGTACAGGCGGGCGCACTTCACGCTCCATTCATAGATTTGTGAATAACGTAGGTTTGATAGAGAAATCTATTTATGTATTATATGAGTAACAAATAGACGGGGAAGTGTGTCCAGTGCGTGTTATTGTATGCGGGAGTCACTATCACGTGTCAACGAGCGTCGCACGCGACTGTCGCACGCAACTGTCGCACGCAACTGTCGCACGCCGCGCCGCAGAGCTGCTGCAACACTGTGCGGGTGCGCTGTGCGACGTCGACACTACATCGAAACGTGCACACTCATGAGTACGCAGCCCTACCCGTCTGTACCGCGTCTGGCGCGGTACAGTCGCGCCAGGCGCGGTACAGACGGGTGCACACTCACTTGTCGGGGCGCGTGCCCGGGTAGGGCTGCGCGCGGCGGTACAGTCGCGCCAGGCGCGGTACAGACGGGTGCACACTCACTTGTCGGGGCGCGTGCCCGGGTAGGGCTGCGCGCGGCGGTACAGTCGCGCCAGGCGCGGTACAGACGGGTGCACACTCACTTGTCGGGGCGCGTGCCCGGGTAGGGCTGCGCGCGGCGGTACAGTCGCGCCAGGCGCGGTACAGACGGGTGCACACTCACTTGTCGGGGCGCGTGCCCGGGTAGGGCTGCGCGCGGCGGTACAGTCGCGCCAGGCGCGGTACAGACGGGTGCACACTCACTTGTCGGGGCGCGTGCCCGGGTAGGGCTGCGCGCGGCGGTACAGTCGCGCCAGGCGCGGTACAGACGGGTGCACACTCACTTGTCGGGGCGCGTGCCCGGGTAGGGCTGCGCGCGGCGGTACAGTCGCGCCAGGCGCGGTACAGACGGGTGCACACTCACTTGTCGGGGCGCGTGCCCGGGTAGGGCTGCGCGCGGCGGTACAGTCGCGCCAGGCGCGGTACAGACGGGTGCACACTCACTTGTCGGGGCGCGTGCCCGGGTAGGGCTGCGCGCGGCGGTACAGTCGCGCCAGGCGCGGTACAGACGGGTGCACACTCACTTGTCGGGGCGCGTGCCCGGGTAGGGCTGTGCGCGACGGTACAGTCGCGCCAGGCGCTGCGCCGGCGCCGGCAGTAGCAGTAGCAACAGCGCGCACCACGCGAGGGACATCCAGAAGCCGTTCTGCGGCAGAATGCATGCATTACATTTTGATAAGAAGACTGATTAGTCAAGTTTTCTTTCTCTCATACTCTTTTACCGTACCCGAGAGGGTTTATAATGATGTTATACAATTTTAGGCTACCACGTTAGCATACATTTTGTGTATGTTAGGCGAACGACCGCAAAAACGTCCATTGAACGATAAATTGGCTTTGCATTTTTTTTTTTTTGAAATTCGTGTTGTGGCACTTTTAAAATGCTCGTGGTGCTTTACCGTTGTGACAAACATAGAAACATTACGTAAAGAAATTCGTGTCGTAGCTTTTATTATATACATATAAGACTACGATGTGTTGTAGCAATTAAGAAAAACCATTAAACAAACAGAAGTTATGGTAGGGAAAGTGTAGCATCCCCCCGGTGGGTTCCCGCATTGTCGAGGCGGGGGGGCTCAGTAGCCGTGGCTTGGACACCCACGGTGAAGCTAAGAGGAACCCGAGGAGGGGCCGCTCGTCAGGGCTTCTGCTGACAAGCCGACGACGTAGCGGCCAAAGGTAGGTTGCGGTGTCGCTTGGGCGACATCGCAACTGAGGCGGGCCGCGATGTCGTACGTACCGGAGGCATCGCGGTTGAGGGTTGGAGGCCGCGGCGGGAGAGGAGTGCCGGTATTACGGTGCGCCGCTCTCCCTACCTTCCGCGGCCTTGACGGGGTCGCCACCGTTCGATGGCGGACGCGGTGGGGCTGCAGGGGAAGAGGAGTGTCGGTATTGCGTTGGCCGCTCTCCCTATCCTCTGCAGCCGAAAATTGGCAGGCGGCGGGGCCAATGTCCTGACCCGTCGCAGGGGGGACCAAGGGTGCCCAGACACGGGGTCGTCTGGCGCCCATGTGCTGGTTTGGTCCCTGGGGTGGTCACGGCGTGCTATGTGTTCTGGTGCGCCGGTGATGGGGAGTACTCCCCAGAGGAGGGTCCGGTAACGGACGGCCGCGGCGGGTTCACGGATGAGTGCTAACGCGTGCCCGTGTTCCCGCCGTAAGCGGCAGAGGAGGACACCGTGGAGTTTTAGTGGGTTAGAGTCCCACATAACTGCACTATCTCCCCGTGGTAGTGTAGTATGCATGAGCATTTCTCCACGTGAAAAAAAAAAAAAAAAAAAAAAAGGGAAAGTGTAGCATGAAACTGTTTCTGTATTAAATACTGGTAGCGTATCACAATATTTTGTTTTTTATTTTGATTTATGTGCTTGTGAAATATAATGAGCGGGGAGCGATCGCCGACTGTATTATTTACTTACAATATTGCTCAGCGCGTGCGTATTGATATATTACAACCGTCATCTCGACGTTCAAGTATTTGTTTTTGTCTTTCAACATCATGTCACGTTTACTAACATGGTCTTTAGATAATTGCTTACGTCCCGTAGATCGCAGTCGCCCGAATACAGAAACTGTTATAAAATATCTCTCCACATTTTTCAACTGAATGGGACAAAATTCTAGTCTTGTATAAAATGTACACTATGCAGTCAGGCATATTATAAGTTAGGGGATTATATTGTAGATAAAAATGCCTGGCTCAATGTTGGTCTTGCTCACAACCACAACTCATTGATGAACACATGAAAATACTGTCGGATCTGTTGAAGATTGTAAGACTATTTTTGCATTGTATAAACTCAATTTCCTTTGTATTGTCTAATTGCATAGCACAGATGTGAGTTCTGTGTACCCTATAGCTACCACTTACCGGGTAATAATATTTCTTTCATTGATTTGAATGTGCCCTGGCAGCTAATAGTATGTCATGCTCAAATGTCTCGCTGACGGTGGCGTGTGTTGGATCATTTAGCTCCCTTCAAAGTGGTCGGTGCTGGTGGCGCCAGCACGCCCCCCCCCCCCGCACGCGAGAGGTCGCCGCCGCTGCCGATCGCCTCTACGAGGACACGGCGGTGCTCCGCCCAAGCGGGGCAGACCTCCACCGTGTGCTCCACCGTGTCCTCTGGGCGATCCTGGCAATGGTGACACCCGGGCGTTTCCTCCCGCCTGATTATGTGCAGGAACCTCCCGAAACTTCCGTGTCCGGTGAGGACCTGCGTCAGGCGGTAGGTGAGGGCGCCATGACGCCTCTCTAGCCACTCCTCAAAGAGGGGTCTTACCGCCGCTATCGTGGCGTGCCCTGCGCTGGGTTGCGACAGTCGCTCTTTCCATGCCGCCATGAGATCGCGCCGGAGGTCCGTCTGCTCCGCCGCGATTTGCTGCGGAAGCGGAGTTTCCCCCCGGCGGCGTAGTGCCTCCGCGCGCCACTCATACAGGCGCGCGAGGACTATCGCCTCCAGATCCCATGGCGGCAGTCCGGCAAGGAGGCTTGCCGCCTCGCCCGAGATCGTGTGGTACTTCAGCAAAGATCCAAGCTCGAGGTTTGCCAGCGAGCCATGGAGCGCAATATTCTAGAGGTTTGAATTTCTGACCGAACTTTGCCCTACAGCGGGACAATACAGGCTAGTTACGAGTGTATTAACATAAAGCTAGTTCGCAGTGGACGTACCACGGGCATGAGTATCTTGTGGCAGAAGGTGTCGCGCGTGGCGTTGAAGGCGTTGGACAGCGGACCGCAGCGCAGCACGCGGCTCAGGAACGACTCCTCCAGCTCCTGCATGTAGCTGTCCACCGACGCGTACACTTGCTCCGTTATCGTCGACGTGATCTGTAACCACCGAACTGACCGATTACTACACAGCCACTTAAAAACCATTTATACTTGTGCCGAGTTATCAAATTAGAACTCCACTCCACGTTCCTGGCGTGTCCTGAAGTTTATTTTTTTTTAATAGAACTTAACGCATAAAAATAAAACAAAAACAATTGACCGTCACAGGACGCCCGGCAGATTTAATTTAGTAACTAGTGTAAATAGTTATCTATACATGCGATAAATGAGAAAGATATAAAGTTACTTATAAAGTTACGCACACAATAAATATTAATATTGACGGGATAGTATCCATATCAGATGCATCCCACATTTTCAGTTATGAGACTATATTCGCGGAAGTATACAGTATGCATAATATCGCCTCTTTACTTCAATAATGTGTTATCTTGAATATTCAAATGCTCATACTTATCACGTTATTGAAGTAAAGATGCGATATATCTCGCGATTTTTAGCGTTGGATGCTTAAAAATCACGAAATATATATGATGACTCGGGAAATATTTCCGAGAAACCAACGTAGAGATGCATCAAGATATGGTCGCAGTGGACAAGACCCCCCACACCGCTCGTCTTGGCGAAAGAGAACTGTCTCTAGCATACAGTGCTTCAAACTAACTATCGTTACGAAGTCGGTAGAGTTAGGAGCTCAGCGAACGCTTCTTCTGGGCCTTACATGGGCCCGGTGCAAAGACTATATAACAACTTGACTGCGCATACAGTGCCCCGACGCTCGAAAACTATTGGCTTTTGGTCGCCTATGTATAGGCTACGGTACTAGTAACCATTTTAGTTGTGTCCAAATGTTAGACCTCTGTGCACGCTAAATTAATACAATTTTTCTATAACTTTTTATGCAATTATAACGCATCAAAATGCCTTCATGCGCGGTGAAGTGGTGTAGGAAACATTCCAGAACATCTAGTTACAAAAAGGATGGTTTAACGTTTTACCAGTAAGTAAACAGTATGAAAAATTATTTTTGATTTAATCAGATTATGAGCCACCGCAGGGGTCTATCTAAAATGGTCGCTGGGTAAACGAGCACATTTTTTAATCCCGCGTTGATGTCTTTTGGAAAAGTCTCGTTCTTGTATTTAGACAATTCTAATGCTTCTATCCCTTTCTTTCCCTATTTCCCTTTGTATGTTTATCGTAAAAAATAGTGGTTTTACCTTTAATAGCTGAAAGTTGGTATCGAAAATAATAAAATTAAAATTTATTCCATTTTTTATTCAATTCACTTACTGTAATAAAATACCTATCTACTTATAACCGACTTCTAAAAAAGGAGGAGGTTCACAGTTCGTCGGTTGTTTTTTAAGTATGTTCCGGGATTGTTTTGTTCTCTCTCTCCCCGACCGGAACCGATCGGTCCAGGATAAGTTTTATGTCGTCAGGTGTCATAATTATACCAAATTAATTCATTTTAAAAATCAATATTAACAGGATATGTACTTTGTTTTTTTTTTTAATTGATTGATTTTGATTAAATATTATTAATATTATTTCTATGATTTTAATTGAGTATTTTTCATAATGTTAAAATCCATTTTATCGATATCGACTATGTTCCCTTAAGAAGTAGAGCAGCCCTAACGATAGGCATACCTACAAGAAGTGACCAATCGCAGCCGCGCGTTCTTCCTCGTCCCCCGGCCCGCGGTAGTGAGTCATGTGCTTCGAAGAAATCGGCCTACACGCTCTCTAGTGGTTATATTTTCTTTGGCCCGGTTTAAGCTTTTTGACGCCCCACAACCCACAACCAGCACCCTAATTACGTAACACACTATCAATCGGAATCTGAATCATTTTGAAGCAAATTGCTAATCCATTGCTTCATAAGTTCGAAAAAAAAATCTGCTCAACACGTAAATAACGCAATGAATGTTCTTGAACTGTCAAACTGAAACCGATTCCGATTGATAATGTGTTACGCAATTGCCCCGCCTGGTTGCGTTTCGGTGACTTAACGTTAAACATGGGAGTGTTTCAGGTTTATTTATTATCCGGGGTACAAATGTGGCGTAATGATGATGACGCTTCAATGATTGTGATGGAATTGTGGCTTGAGCGAAGATACAGAACCACTAGTAGAAGACAAATGATAATTATTTTGTGAATTGGTGATGTTGCAAGACAAGTGACTCACGTTGTGCAAGGACCATTTGTTCATGTTGTTGAGGAAGTCTTCGCCCTCCCTGGTCTCTTGCACGAGGTTTGTGATGGCTTCCTTCAGCGACGAGTGGTTGAACCGCAAGTCATCGCGAAGCTCTCGTGCGGTGTTCTGTAACAGTTAGTGTGACGGTCTAAGTGTTTACAACGATACAAATTGAGGGATTGTGGGTGGGTATATGTGTCAATTTATGTGTGTGTGAATCTGCGTGAGGAGACGGCCGCAGCTGCTAGCTGTGCCGCGCGGCAGGACTAACTTGCTTTTAAAAGCGCCAGTTACTCGCGCATTACTTACACTCAATGAAGTCACTAAGGTTTGACATTTTTTCCTGTTCATTGAATGAATTCGCAAGAATAACTGCATACCATTTGTGTTACAATTTGTAAAATAAGTATAAGCAAAGTATCACCCTATGCCTGCCGGGTCAGCGGGATTGTCCGAAAGGGTTACCGCTGGCCCGGAACATAAAGGGCGAAGGAAGGAACACGGGTGGGTTTTCAGTCGGGTGGGTTGGGAACAGTCAGTAAGAGTCTGACACTCCCTTCCGCTCCACCCAGAGCGGGAGGAGTCATTTGATGATTTCCCATCCTCAAAAAAAAAAAAAAGTATCACCCTATCGCTTTGGGATATCCTTTAATGATAGAAGTGTTGTGTTAAATTAATAAATATTATTACGTGTGTGGGTGTGTGTCAGTGCGGTGTACTCACGTTGAGCCGCGCAGAGATGTCCAGCATGGGCCGCAGCACGTCGTCCTGCAGCGCGGACAGCGCGGCGGAGGCGCGGCGCAGCGAGGCGGCCTCGGCTGTGCAGTGTGTGTGTGTGGGTGTGTGTGTCAGTGCGGTGTACTCACGTTGAGCCGTGCAGAGATGTCCAGCATGGCCCGCAACACGTCGTCCTGCAGCGCGGACAGCGCGGCGGAGGCGCGGCGCAGCGAGGCGGCCTCGGCTGTGCAGTGTGTGTGTGTGGGTGTGTGTGTCAGTGCGGTGTACTCACGTTGAGCCGTGCAGAGATGTCCAGCATGGCCCGCAGCACGTCGTCCTGCAGCGCGGACAGCGCGGCGGAGGCGCAGCGCAGCGAGGCGGCCTCGGCTGTGCAGTGTGTGTGTGGGTGTGTGTGTCAGTGCGGTGTACTCACGTTGAGCCGCGCAGAGATGTCCAGCATGGGCCGCAGCACGTCGTCCTGCAGCGCGGACAGCGCGGCGGAGGCGCGGCGCAGCGAGGCGGCCTCGGCTGTGCAGTGTGTGTGTGTGGGTGTGTGTGTCAGTGCGGTGTACTCACGTTGAGCCGTGCAGAGATGTCCAGCATGGCCCGCAGCACGTCGTCCTGCAGCGCGGACAGCGCGGCGGAGGCGCAGCGCAGCGAGGCGGCCTCGGCTGTGCAGTGTGTGTGTGGGTGTGTGTGTCAGTGCGGTGTACTCACGTTGAGCCGCGCAGAGATGTCCAGCATGGGCCGCAGCACGTCGTCCTGCAGCGCGGACAGCGCGGCGGAGGCGCGGCGCAGCGAGGCGGCCTCGGCTGTGCAGTGTGTGTGTGTGGGTGTGTGTGTCAGTGCGGTGTACTCACGTTGAGCCGTGCAGAGATGTACAGCATGGCCCGCAGCACGTCGTCCTGCAGCGCGGACAGCGCGGCGGAGGCGCAGCGCAGCGAGGCGGCCTCGGCTGTGCAGTGTGTGTGTGGGTGTGTGTGTCAGTGCGGTGTACTCACGTTGAGCCGCGCAGAGATGTCCAGCATGGGCCGCAGCACGTCGTCCTGCAGCGCGGACAGCGCGGCGGAGGCGCGGCGCAGCGAGGCGGCCTCGGCTGTGCAGTGTGTGTGTGTGGGTGTGTGTGTCAGTGCGGTGTACTCACGTTGAGCCGTGCAGAGATGTCCAGCATGGCCCGCAGCACGTCGTCCTGCAGCGCGGACAGCGCGGCGGAGGCGCAGCGCAGCGAGGCGGCCTCGGCTGTGCAGTGTGTGTGTGGGTGTGTGTGTCAGTGCGGTGTACTCACGTTGAGCCGCGCAGAGATGTCCAGCATGGGCCGCAGCACGTCGTCCTGCAGCGCGGACAGCGCGGCGGAGGCGCGGCGCAGCGAGGCGGCCTCGGCTGTGCAGTGTGTGTGTGTGGGTGTGTGTGTCAGTGCGGTGTACTCACGTTGAGCCGTGCAGAGATGTCCAGCATGGCCCGCAGCACGTCGTCCTGCAGCGCGGACAGCGCGGCGGAGGCGCAGCGCAGCGAGGCGGCCTCGGCTGTGCAGTGTGTGTGTGGGTGTGTGTGTCAGTGCGGTGTACTCACGTTGAGCCGTGCAGAGATGTACAGCATGGCCCGCAGCACGTCGTCCTGCAGCGCGGACAGCGCGGCGGAGGCGCAGCGCAGCGAGGCGGCCTCGGCTGTGCAGTGTGTGTGTGGGTGTGTGTGTCAGTGCGGTGTACTCACGTTGAGCCGCGCAGAGATGTCCAGCATGGGCCGCAGCACGTCGTCCTGCAGCGCGGACAGCGCGGCGGAGGCGCGGCGCAGCGAGGCGGCCTCGGCTGTGCAGTGTGTGTGTGTGGGTGTGTGTGTCAGTGCGGTGTACTCACGTTGAGCCGTGCAGAGATGTCCAGCATGGCCCGCAGCACGTCGTCCTGCAGCGCGGACAGCGCGGCGGAGGCGCAGCGCAGCGAGGCGGCCTCGGCTGTGCAGTGTGTGTGTGGGTGTGTGTGTCAGTGCGGTGTACTCACGTTGAGCCGCGCAGAGATGTCCAGCATGGGCCGCAGCACGTCGTCCTGCAGCGCGGACAGCGCGGCGGAGGCGCGGCGCAGCGAGGCGGCCTCGGCTGTGCAGTGTGTGTGTGTGGGTGTGTGTGTCAGTGCGGTGTACTCACGTTGAGCCGTGCAGAGATGTCCAGCATGGCCCGCAGCACGTCGTCCTGCAGCGCGGACAGCGCGGCGGAGGCGCAGCGCAGCGAGGCGGCCTCGGCTGTGCAGTGTGTGTGTGGGTGTGTGTGTCAGTGCGGTGTACTCACGTTGAGCCGCGCAGAGATGTCCAGCATGGGCCGCAGCACGTCGTCCTGCAGCGCGGACAGCGCGGCGGAGGCGCGGCGCAGCGAGGCGGCCTCGGCGGCGAACAGTGGCTGCTGCAGCGAGCGCGCCGTGCTGTTGAGCTGCTGCGCCAGCGGGTCCAGCGCCAGTGACGTCATGTTGGTCTCAAGCTACGACGAGATAGCACACGTAAGAGACGACCCAGTGTCATTTTATAAACAATCTCTCATATAAACCCATTCTTAATTTGGAAATGAATTACATTAAGCGGTATCAGCACCCCCGAAAACCATAGTACCGACATCCGTGATGATAATTTTCATAGCCGCCGTCTTTGATTTTAACATTAAAAGTTTTTGGTTTATGTTTTTTTTTACTTTTCATCAATGAACAAAAGAGCGTAAAAATTATCATCTTAAAATTTTCATAAACCTTCCTTTATCATTCAACTAGCCCTTGGCCACGACCTACTCGCTGAATCGACTTGCGGCTTGCGGAAGCGACGACGGCAGCGGAGATAACTAATGTAAGAAGTTGCTTGGAGCGTCGAACTTGATTAGAGCGTACCACGAGTCAATGGCCGCGGGCGAAGAGCTATGAGAAGCGCGGGTACACCAAATGTGCTAGCTAAGATCGCGGCTACGACTTCAGAGCGCGACGTGGCATTTGGCAGTGAATTGTTCGCCATGAGTGTCCCTTTCATGATTTTTGGTAGCGCTGTTGCCGAAAATATGGTCAAAATCTAAATAAAATGGCAACCATCAAATGAGTGAATTTTCTTCGTTTGTTTTTTCTTCATTCCTTCAATCAGAAACATCGATCACTAATAGATAACTAGATACACAATCAGCGGTAAAAAATGTCCTCAGCGAATGTGCACCCCAATTCAACATTTGGGTGCACTTGTAAACACGCCTCAGTGCTCGTTTAAAAACTATAAAATCACACATCCAGGACGCTAAAGGATGGAGTTTCATATTATCGGTAAGTATTAATTAATATATTCTTAGAAACCAGAAGTGAGGCCAGTTTTTAAAAAAAATAACGCACAAGTATTTCCTAAAATTATTTAATTAATAATGAAAATCTAATAACCGAAATTACAACACATGACAATTTAAAATTAAGACATCCAAGACTCTAATTACTGCAAATCATATGAATTAATAAAGTAACAAAATAAGAATATTACGACCGAATAAAAAATACAAGCGAGGGTAGCGATGTTCAACCGTTGCCGACCGATGACAAAAAGGGGACGTTGCTAAGCGCGCGCCGTCTTTTATAGTGCACCGCTTGGGCCAGGTCTTGGAGAGGAGGGTTCTGCTAAGACGGCCGTTCCTGACAGCGAGGCGTCCTCGACCGCATCTTGCCTTGCGCCGTCACCAGGTCCACCGTCACCAGACTGGTCGTCATCATCTGTAAAGTAACACATACTGTACATTTGTTTTCTTGCGTTACTTATGTGTCTGAAGCGAAAGAATAGTAAGAACTTGAATTAATGTTGTTAAGTACGCGATAGTGAGCGTGCACTCCCACCATCAGGCACCCAACCAAACAGGGACGTTTCTTAGGTAATTGAAATGTAAATTTAAATGCTTCAGACTAGAGAAAAATAAAAAATGTTACAAAGCAGAAACAATGATTTTAAGCATTAAAACGTAAATGGAACTAAATAGCATTCCAAGCAATGGAATTCCGGACTTTCATTGGGTAGAATACTAGCCAAGATAAATAAACAGTAGTGAAGCTAATATACTTAACCAGAACAGAAGCCATGAACCATAGGTGCAGGCCAAACAGAAGTCATAAGCCAGGAGCTCAGACCTTACGGAAGTCATAAGCCAGAAGCTCAGACCTAACAGAAGCCATGAACCAGGGGTCCAGGCCAAACAGAAGTCATAAGCCAGAGGCTCAGACCAAACAGAAGCCATGAACCAGGGGTTCAGACCAAACAGAAGTCATAAGCCAGGAGCTCAGACCTTACGGAAGTCATAAGCCAGACGCTCAGACCAAACAGAAGCCATGAACCAGGGGTTCAGGCCAAACAGAAGTCATAAGCCAGAGGCTCAGACCAAACAGAAGCCATGAACCAGGGGTTCAGGCCAAACAGAAGTCGTAAGCCAGAGGCTCAGACCAAACAGAAGCCATGAACCAGGGGTTCAGGCCAAACAGAAGTCATAAGCCAGAGGCTCAGACCAAACAGAAGCCATGAACCAGGGGTTCAGGCCAAATAGAAGTCTTCCGGTTGCGGAGCATGAGTCAGGCGTCCACTCGCCGCGCCATTGAACCATATGTTCTGCGGCGGGCCGGGTTTTTTTTTTGGTCGCACGAGCCAGCAGGTTGCTCGAGCTCGTACCGGTGATGTGGTAGCGCTCGTACTACCACTGTCATTCTGCTTGCACACGTCCTTGTGTGTTAACCTGTAACCCAAAAAAAATCAACAGCAGTGCATGTTCCACTTGGCCAATTCTGACCACATTTAATAAAAACAATAACAATCATTGATAACAAAAGATTCCTTTAAGAATTTGTAATAATTGTTCAGGAACTGCATAAATAATTTACGAGTAGATCACATACAACGCTCATGGCCCGGCTGCCGCAGCAGCTAGTGACACTCGTGCCACCCATAATATAGTCATCACCTGAAGTGATACGACCAGCACACATCACTTCCCATTGAGTCTACGACTCCCAGGTCATTAGAAAACCAACAACAACAGTAGTTTGAGACCCTGGTCCCCGCTGTACCTGTCCCTGAACAACTCACAAGCGAGTTGCAGTTACGACTACAGACAAGTACGTATAGTGCGACCTAGCCATGGTATGTGCTCTATTACTCGGTGAAGGAACTATCCTCACCGCCTTCTACGTGTAAATCGTTAGGAACTTAATTTGGCTGCACAACTCGCTTTTACTAACGAGCATTACGCACCAGAATCGTAAACAAAACAATACAGGTCACCTTTATGTTCTAACGTGCCTGAGGGCAGTTGTACGACGCAAATATCTACTCGCCGTTGCTGCTTGCAGCGTGGGCTGCTGCGCCGCGGGCTTCTGCACCTCGGGCTGCTGCACTGCTGGCTGCTGCGCCTCGGGCTCCTGCGCCTCGGGCTGCTGCGCCTCGGGCTGCTGCGCCTCGGGATGCTGCGCCTCGGGCTGCTGGGCCTCGGGCTGCTGGGCCTCGGGCTGCTGCGCCTCGGGCTGCTGCGCCTCGGGCTGCTGCGCCTCGGGCTGTTGCGCCTAGGGCTGCTGCGCCTCGGCAACCACCGAAGCCGTCGGCGGCGGAGCGCCGCCCGGATGCGACGACACGGGAGTAGACGCACGTTTAGCGTCTGAAGGCAAACGCTCCCCTAAAGCGCTCGATCGAACCAGCACTCCATACAAAGGGTCGCGTCGAGGGCTATCCCGACACCCATACGAACTATCCCGACGCCTACGTGAAACCTTGAGAGTACTCCGATCTATCACGACGACGCGGCCTAGGAGATCTACTACGCGACTGACGATAACGCTCACGACGCCTTTTATAAACATCACGACAGCTATGCGAATAGTTTTCCCGAGAATTACGCCTAGGTGTATTCTCACACAGCGTGCATCCACGACTCGACATGGTTATGACTATTGGCAACATAAATGACCACTACGTGAACAACAAACTAACCGCGAAATAAAGAATTAACACGTGGCGAATCACGTTAAAATGCACAGAAACTAATCACAGACAAAATCAACAACACGTGGTGAAAAATTTTAAACAGTCCCATTTATTTAAATTGCGAGCGCGGTCTAGGTACTTCTGAACACCAAACGTCAAAGTCGTGCAGGTTAGGATCGAAGGGAGAAATATAAAAATAATGCGATCTCTCTTGAACTAAGCAAGACAATGCGCCGACGAGCTTATCTGTCACGTCATTATCCCGGTCGAGCGTTCGCGACTTCTGCCTAGTGAGAGTTTCCTGCCCCCGTGGGTTATGCTCCTCAACAGGCGTAGACACGCGACACGTTGTCGAAGTCGGCAAACGGCTCTCAATAGAATTCAAGCGAGCTAGTATTTGACCTAAGGCCTGATCACGCGGAGAATCACGGCGGCAATATGAGGTATCACGACGTTTATGACCATTACGTGGACTACGGGACATATTGCGATATCTCGAAGAGGTAGGTACGTTCGCGAGCACGAGAGTGCTCACGGTATCTACGCGGTGAAGGAGTGTGATTGCTCCTTCCGGAACCATGGCTACGATTACGCGATCTACTTCTCAACGTTCGAGAACGATTACGATGCGGTCGACGCGAATCGTCTAGTTTTTCAACACTTGTCGAACGTCCCGGCGGCATATCTCAGAAAATAAATGATCAGGAATAAAATCTAACACTCGCCGATACGCGCGAACACACAAAACAACAAAACTTGCAGTAATTAGGTCAAATTCAAACACTAACGGACGTTTAGTTAACTTAAAATAGATGGCACAAACAGCACTAAGCACGTGATCTATCCCACTTCTGATCTTAGAAACCAGAAGTGAGGCCAGTTTTTAAAAAAAATAACGCACAAGTATTTCCTAAAATTATTTAATTAATAATGAAAATCTAATAACCGAAATTACAACACATGACAATTTAAAATTAAGACATCCAAGACTCTAATTACTGCAAATCATATGAATTAATAAAGTAACAAAATAAGAATATTACGACCGAATAAAAAAATACAAGCGAGGGTAGCGATGTTCAACCGTTGCCGACCGATGACAAAAAGGGGACGTTGCTAAGCGCGCGCCGTCTTTTATAGTGCACCGCTTGGGCCAGGTCTTGGAGAGGAGGGTTCTGCTAAGAATATTATCACTGTATTGTAAATACTGATATTTTGTCAAGAAATCATCTTAAAAACATTTTTTTTAATTTAGACGTTATTTAACAACAGGAGTTATTAAGCATCTCAATTGTAAATACTCTTACTAAACGTATTTATCATATTAGCGCATTAAATTGTTCGGGTTATGTGCGTTGATTCTGTTCCATTTGTGGAGACGCTAAAAAAACAGCTGTTCCCTACATTTATGTTCGTATAACTCGTCAAAATGTAGGGAACAGCTGATTTCTTTCTCGCGATTTCATGTTTGGTTCCATAGTAAAAGTTGTTCATAATGATGAGTACAATGACCTCTTAAGAGGTTGTTGATGTTTTACCAATAACCCTGTATATGTAAATATTATACTTAGTAACATTTAATATATTTAATTTGACTAAGTGATTGTAATAAAATTAAAGATGTGATATTGTGAATCGATCTTAATATTTATAAGGCCCCCGGTATGGAAATTTTATGAGGACGGAAATACAAGCGATATGGTTGATCCGCTTTCGTAGCCCGCGAAATTCAAATTTTCTTGCGTTTTTTCGGTAAGGACATTTTTTGTCATGTCATGTTGTCATGACATGTATAGCTTAACAAAATTAAAAAAAGAATTACATTCTAAAAAATTCCATACCAATATTACAATAAAAAACAAAAAAATATTTTACAAATTACAATTCGACTGCACTCATTCCTTGTCCTAGTGGCGAGTCACGGTCGTAAAATTTATTGTTCTTTTTTCGCACATTGTAATTCTCACTTTAAAAAATTTGACGTAAGGTTGAATTTGTTTTGATGTATGTCGACCAGCGAGCACCGGTCATAATAGCTTTGTGAATACAACTTTAAGCATTGCATGTAAGGTTGAATTTACATTAACGTATATTTATTTCAACTAGAATTAGGTAAATACAATTGGCAACCGTTTTAAAAGAACTTTTGCATGGCATAGTGTATCTAGTCCTTTATTAGTGATCGATGATCAGAAACCAAAAATGTTGAATGTTTCCTAATCCAAGGTATGGAGATAAAAATAAAACACAGAAGCAGATGATGATGTGATGATGTAGCTGGTCTCATTTATTTATGTTATGTTACGAGAGTGACACTGAGAGTTTTTAAAAAATCAAAAACTGAACAAACTAGCAAGTTATTAGTTTTATTATATATTTACAAAATAGTGTCGAATAGTGTTATGTGTGTGTGTGTGTGTGTGGTGTGTGTGTGAGGTGTGTTTGTGTGTGCGTGTGTGTGTGTTGTGTGTTGTGTGTGTGTGTAGTGTGTGTGTGTGTGTAGTGTGTGTGTGTGTAGTGTGTGTGTGTGTGTGTGTGTGCCCACTCGTCCTTAGGGGCCTCTTCGACGGCATTTTGAAACACAGCCACTGCTTCCTCGGCGTCCATAAAAAGTTTTCCTCGCAGTTTTTCTTTTATTTTCGGAAATAAATAAAAATCGCAAGGTGCGAGGTCGGGGGCTCAGGGCTATAGGGCAGGTAACCCAGTAATTCCACGTCTGACGTCGCCAAGTTGTCGATTGTTCGCTTGGCGGTGTGCAACGAGGCGTTTGTCGTGGTGAAGGAGGATCCTACTGCGAGGTCGTTTCTCCCGAACTTTTTCCAAGATAAGTGCCAAACAATTGTTAGTGTACCACTCTGCAGTAACTGTTTTTCGATCCTCTAAAACAAATTGTTGCGTAATGACCTGTCCTTCCGAAGAATGAGGCCATCATCTTTTTTCCCACGCTTCGACCTCTCTTCACTTCAGTTGGCAATTCCTCGGAAGGAAACACCCAGACAGCAGACTATCTCTTAGTTTCAGTATCATAACAATAAATCCAACTTTCGTCAGCCGTAAGATGTCGAACACAGCATTTGAGTCACCTCCGTTAAATCTTTGAACCATTTTACGACACCAATCAACACGACAGAGTTTTAGGGCCTCTGTCAAATTATGAGGTATCCACCGGGCACAAAGCTTCCTGACCGCTAAATGTTCATGGAGGATTTTATGCACTTGGCTCATACCGATGTCTAAGTTTGTCCGAATCTGCTGATAAGAGACTCTTTTGTCAGTCTCTATCATACGCCGCACAACACTGATGTTACCTTCGGTCGTCGTCGTAGAAGGTCGTCCCTCACGCAGATCATCGTTGACATTAGTGGGACCACGTTAAAACTCATTAAACTAGTTGTAAACAGTGGCACGAGATGGGGCTTCATCGTGAAAGGCCAATTGTTGTCTATCATAACTTTCTTATAGACTTAAATGACTTCGAAAGTCATAAAAAATCATTGTACGAAAATTTTCTCGTGTTAAATTCAAGCTGACGTGATACAGACAATTTTCAATTTGCCGGGAAATCGTAAACAAATTACTAAAATACGTTCACAATAATATTGGCAGAGTTCCATTTTCAAAATTTGAACTTATTTTTTATTATATCGTTTACAAGTGGCCAGTTCTAAAAACTTTCAGTGTCGTCTTTACTTACATTTAGAGCAAACAAAATTCTGATTCTGAGAAGCCATGTAGAAAACAAAACCTAGGTTAATTTCAAGTGTTTAATTATGACTAAGGAAACGAAATGTATGTCTAAGTTGCGGTCTGTCATTGCGAGTGGGCGACAGTGCCGCTTGCGGTTAGCGGTTCCGGTCGCTTTCGGAAGAGCACCTTAGTGTTTACCTTCGATATACAAGGAATTCTTGTGCAAAATTTCATGTTTTTAGACTCAGCTGTTTGTCGTAGTCTAGTCTGTGAGTGAGTGAATGAATTTAAGATTGTTATTAAATTGCTGAACTCCCGTCATCATCAAATTAATATGAAAGCATCGCGATCGACGTGCGCTAGTGCTAGTACTAGTACTGACCGCAGAGAGGATCCTGTCGAAGTCGAAGTCGGACAGGCCGGTGTCGGCCAGGCGGCGCAGCTTGTCGCGCGCGGCGGGCGGCAGGATGGCCACGCGCGGCGCGGGCGCGCGCGGCGGCGCCGGCCCGCGCCGCGCCAGCTCCGCGCGCAGGCTGCCGCGCAGCGCGCCGATGTTGAACAGGCGCCACAGGTGCAGCGCCTAAGGGAACAGCAGCGATACACTTTCGTTCTACACCCTACATAGTTATCAACTTCTGGAACTGGTCCGTCCCTCACATAGAAGACCGCTTTTTTTTCTTAAAAAAACATTAGGTACGACTAATGCTGAAATGAAATTATTAGACTTGCAACGAATATTCGGTTACTATTCGGTATTCGGCCTATTCGGCTGCTTTTATTATATTCGGCCGAATACCGAAGACCTGGAATTTTTATGCAGGCCATAGCAAAGCGTTGGTAGGATGAAAACGTCATTTAAAAAATAGAATTACCTTGTAGATGGTTTGGTTGGCGTGGCACGCCACCACGGCGGCCGTGAGGTTGAAGCCGGGCTCGCGGCGCTCGCTGAACAGCGCCTGCTCGAAGTCCACCATCTTCTCCACGTCCGCGAACAGGCGGTTGCCGCGCGGCTCTCTGTCGACACATCATTCTGGCATATTGACACAAACAACTTATAGAAAGGACATCATTTATTTCGTACCCAAGAATTAAAGTACCAGTGCCGCGCCCGCGCATGTCTAAATAGTCTGCCGCCAGTTCGCCCGAAACATTGACTATTTTTGACTCCATGGATGAGAAAACTGATAAACAAGGATAAATTGCGCATTACCATGTTTTGTTACCTGCCCCGGATCTAAGGGGGGGGGGGGGCAAACCGGGGCGCTTGCCCCGGGCGACAGTTTCATGGGGGCGCCGAATCCTTGAGACAAGAATTCGAAATATCGAACAAATGAAGCCTCTTTTCCTACAATCTCATAGGTTTTTAACAAGTAATCGAATCTTAATATAATATGTTTGAAAAACAAACTTTTCTATTTCCATACGCCCAGTTAGTTTTTGAACACATACCAAGTGATTTATGAACGCATCTTAACAGATCAAGTAAATTTTTGAACGCGTGCGTAGTGTCCGTGATCGTTCTGCCAAGGGGAATCCCCGTCACATCTATACGAGCCGAGCCGAACAAATTCAAACAGTTGAACGTCAAGTGACAACACTGTTTATGTGGTTGATTGCGTTTGCGAGTAATCAGCGTTAATAAAATAAGTAATTTATTAGTAAAATCACATATTATCGTAGTGGAAATCAACAATTTGCAAGTTTTTCTCAAACACTAAAGGGAGGGGGCGCCACTATCAAGTTTTTGCCCCGGTTCGAAAAAATCGTAGATCCGGGGCTGTTTGTTACTCGCGCCAGTCCCTGTGATCAACGCTCTAATCAAAAGGCCGTTAAGAACAATTCAGAAGCAGGGCCGCAGCACAACAAAATGTTAGTTGTGCTTAGATTATTGTTTTACTGTTGAATTTGTTTCTTGATTGGGTGAACGAGCAGCACTTCGTTCGTATGCTCTGCAACTCAGTTCCAGTTAACACGATACGCCTTGGTAAGACTTATTTTCAGACTTTCGGGCTTCTGTTCTGACTACTATAACGACTGTCAAAGATCTACAAACGGCAGCCGACGACCGTGCCTCTGCAAGCTCGAAGTGATCTCGGTATGAACTGGACGGTCACCCACCCACGGAGCGGCTATTCACGCAGTATGTACAGACTGCGTCATTGTGTGGGCCACCCCTCAAGTTTTAAAACATTAAACTGCTATAACATTGATTTTTTACGAGTATCGTAAAGAATACTTTCAAACAGTGCACGGCTTGGCGTGGGTTTGAACCAACTTACTCATCATCTTTTCACTGTTTTCACCGAGCCTTTTCCTATGTTGGGGTCGGCTTCTAGTCTAACCGGATGCAGCTGAGTACCAGTATTTTAGGAGATATGGAATTTTACAAAAACAAATGAAGGCAACATCACCAGCGTCACCCGGCTGCCCAGCAGGAATATCATGCCGATGCACAGTATGATAAATGCCTCAAAAAACGGACATCACTTTTTTATTCTAGTAATCGAAAGTATGAACTATTTTGAATGCGAGAGTAGAACTCCCGGATCTTAAATATACTTTAAAACAGAGTTATAATTTTTATTTTATTTTTTTTTAATTTCCAGAAAAAATCGAAGATATGACGATTCCATTTTTCAATTTTTTCTCTGATAATAGGGTTGTCACTCTCAGAACACCAAAATACAATAAATAGTTTTTGTTGAGACTATATGCGGCGGATGCGGCTGCCACGTTACTGCAGTGCGTCAGAAATGTTTGCAAAAGCCCGAGTCGACAGCTTCTCAGCTATCATACGGAAGAAAAATGCGTCTCTGCTCGCCAGATTGCGTGGCAGTCTCAACAGCCTCCTGAAGGTGATAGCTGAAAGGCTTGATGAGAGCCCCATAATGGGACATCTCATCAAAACAACACTGTCTGTCGTAGTGTATTAACATAGATCATAAGCCACATTGTTACTAACATACTACGATATAAGTACTAACATAGGATATATTGTTGCTAACATCTTTTATGTATTTTTTGTTTTTGTCAGTGTGGACCTTTTGGTGTTTGTCAAATAAATAAATTATTATTATATTATAACCTGACGAGGGCGGACCCCTTCCCTACACAACATTTACGCCTTCATCAGAAAAATATAAATTATGTAACTTATATACTTAACTTACTTATTTACTTACTTATTGTAACTTATACTTTTATATCAAACGATTTTATATTTATAATACATTAAACGAACAAATATACACGTGAAACAAAATAAACTTTACAAAGTATACCTACAAACAGCCACTAAGGGCAGTTTGAACTTCACAATATTATTTTATGCCAAGAAAACTTATTATGCCATTAAATTACCTCTGAGTACTTCTATACCTACTGTTTATACATAATGAGTAATACTTACTTCATTTTAAGAATAAAAAAAAATGTTTTTGCTTTCATATTTTTGATTTGTGAAAACCCTAACAACAAAAAATTGAAACTAGAAAATTCCGAATTCCTTCGTGTTAAGCATCTGATATTTTACAGGCAGGTTATCATAACAGTAAACAATGTGTGTGAAAATAAAATGCTTAAATACCACCTTATAGAACCTGCGCAACAAAATAATTTCATAATTACAGAAAAAATTACGTAGCTTGCTTTAAATAACATCAAATTTTTTTTTGCTTCTAAAAATAGCAAATCACTCACTCACACACACACACACACCCACATAGACATACACATTCACACACACTCACATACATACACTCAGGAATATCATTCGGATGTACTCACGTGAGCGGGTCGCACACGAAGCGCGTGGCGGCGACGCCGAACACGAAGTGCAGCAACATCACCAGCGTCACCAGGCTGCCCAGCAGGAATATCATTCCGATGTACTCACGTGAGCGGGTCGCACACGAAGCGCGTGGCGGCGACGCCGAACACGAAGTGCAGCAACATCACCAGCGTCACCAGGCTGCCCAGCAGGAATATCATTCCGATGTACTCACGTGAGCGGGTCGCACACGAAGCGCGTGGCGGCGACGCCGAACACGAAGTGCAGCAACATCACCAGCGTCACCAGGCTGCCCAGCAGGAATATCATTCCGATGTACTCACGTGAGCGGGTCGCACACGAAGCGCGTGGCGGCGACGCCGAACACGAAGTGCAGCAACATCACCAGCGTCACCAGGCTGCCCAGCAGGAATATCATTCCGATGTACTCACGTGAGCGGGTCGCACACGAAGCGCGTGGCGGCGACGCCGAACACGAAGTGCAGCAACATCACCAGCGTCACCAGGCTGCCCAGCAGGAATATCATTCGGATGTACTCACGTGAGCGGGTCGCACACGAAGCGCGTGGCGGCGACGCCGAACACGAAGTGCAGCAACATCACCAGCGTCACCAGGCTGCCCAGCAGGAATATCATTCCGATGCCGCTGTCGACAACACACCGTACATACATATTAATTCTAAATCGAAATCTAAATGAAAAAAGAAACTATTATAAAATTAAATTTACTTTACGGAAATCCTATACAATGCGAGATCAGCTTATACTGGAAATGTATAGCTGGTTAATTATGTAGCCGTGTGTACCAGTACACAAGGCAATTTTTTTTTTACTTCATAAATTGTATCAATTTCAATGTCTAAAACATATTATTATGTTATTCTAGTGAAAAATCGTCCATCAAATCAGTTGGAAATTCGAGGCAACTAGTAAAGTTTCATTTTAGAGCAGCTTTGGAGATTGATGGTAAATGACATTCTGAAATGTATGGGAAATAATATTCGTCCAAAGTAACATAATTATATACTAAGTAAAGTTATTTTTCTTTGCAGCAACCTTGTAGCAGTGGAAAAGAAGAGTCACGGCACATGGTGAAATCAACAAGTCAAACGATTTTTGTTATAATTGTATTTTTGTAGTAGTTTGTTTAGAATCAACATTATCATTGTATATTACTTTTTATTTGTATTTACTATACAATGGAAAGGCAAAATAATACTTTATTATGTAAGTATAACCACCTCGTGAACGCAATAAGCTGATCTTTAGATTTTTATTTTTCTAAAAACTTTGCTTTGACATTATAAAATATTTTTTAATACAGTTGCTCAAAAAGTGGCGTATTGCAGGGACGTATAGCGTTCGGGATGTGGGCTATTACATACTCGTGCTTTTTTTTTACCTTTCCCGAACTCGTGCGTTCTCTTTCCCAACTGTCAAAATAATGTCTATTAAAAAGAAAAACCAACCATGAAGTTTTTACTAAAAAAATTCATAGAAGTTTTTATGATTCATGCAAATACGTATATTTCTAAAAAGAAACTACTAATTTGTTTCAATATCAGATTTAATGATTTGATTGAATGAGTTAGGTTAGGTTTCATTTGATTTCATCTCATTAAATTTCATTTTCATTTCATATCAATAAAAAAATTCTACTGAAGACTTGGCTGTATGGGCATAGTTCCCTTTGCCTACCAGAATGGGTGAAGAAAAAAAAATCGCTGCTTATATTCTACGGTTGGTGGCGCCATTTTTCAGAAAGTTTCGTTATTAAATTGCTTCATTTTTTCGCAACTGTATTAAAAATAGTCGTTCAGTACACGTGCGAAACCGTCATTGCAACTTGTTCCGACTGTCAACCCTCGTCTTCGGCTGCGCCTCGGCTCGGGTAGACATTTGTCGGAACTCTTTGCAATGACAACCTTTCCGCACTTGTAATGAAATAATTATACTATTTTCACACTGGTTGTAATTGCATACTAAATTGTATTTTTTTGATTTGTTGTTTGAGCTTTTGTTTTTTCTTGTGTTTGTTATGTGTAATATCTGTAATTATTGTAATAATTGGTTATGCCATAAATTTAATCATGTGTCAGGTTTCATTTGTATCACTTCAAATATTTTTATTTGATAATTACATAATTAGTGTAAGATAATAAAATAAAACTATCTTTATAAACTGTATATGACTGAAGTTTTTGTAACTGAACAGACAGCTATGCTGCTGGGGAGTTTGTTGCGCCACTTCTTCTTTCCAGTACAGCACTAGGAAGTGGTGAAGGGCGCGCGTGCCGGGGGACTGTCTTATTGTAATTTTGACATTCGAAAAGTGTTGATTCTCAGCCTAGCTTTAATAAATGACATGATTTTATATAAATATGACTTATTATGCTATCATCATACTCATGCCTTCTTCCCATGGGGTTAGGCAGAAACTACAGAACGCCACCTGCTACGATACCTTACATACTCCTTTCGTCTCGTTTACGTTTATAAATCTGGACATACACGCACGCCGGTTGCGAGTACTAGCACAGTATTCACACCACACATGCTTCGCAAGGAACGCATTTTTCATTTTTTTCCTATCATATCGTAGCAGGCGGCTTATTTTTTTTAAATACACGCCACCTAGTGGTCTATTCATGTAAACGTATGGAAGTACTCGCTTACGTCTGTGTGTGTAAGCGATATTCAATGGCAGATTTTATTTTAGGGTTTTGTGTCGAATTGGGTGGATTTTGAGACAATTTTATGACCAATTTAATAAAGTGTAATGTCCGATAACCGCGTCTACTACTTCTACGACTTACTAATATGCCAATTACACATAAAACAAAATAAACTTAAAATGTTGACTTCAGCGCCATCTAGCGGGAAAATGGCCAAGAGCAGATCATATGATCCGCCTTAAGATTATTACTTATACCCTCATGACCAGTGGTCGGAGTAGGTAGATTGATTTTTGGTACTTGTATCATAAATGCACACAGAAAGAATAACATGGATAAGCCATTTTTCCGGAAAGTAATTCCGGTATTTCCGGATTCAATTAAATATTGTTAATGTTGGTAGTGATATTATTACTAGGTACTCAATTCAAAATTTAAAGGAAGGTATCAAAACTAAATTAATTCATTATTTATCTGTTGAATAATAAAAACAATCGAATTCCGATCGAAGCTTTAATATTTATTTTTTATTTTTAGCATTTTATGGCTAGATCTTTTATAGATAGATATAAATTTCGGCTAACTAATGAAATTCTGACTACCATCAATTCCGGAGGAATGTCCATAGTAATATATACGTTTCGGATCAATGACCCCAGTTCAATCTACCTACTCCGATCTATGCTCATGACCTTGCAGAGTTATTATAAAAACTATGATATCTTCTAAGAGTTCTAAGATATTAATTTTCTCCTAAGATATTCATTCGTCCGACTAATATTATAAATTCGAAAGTAACTCTAACTGTATGTTACCTTTTCACGCCTAAACCACTTAACGGATTTCGATAAAATTTGGCAGAGAGATAGATTGCATGTCGGGGAAGGACATAGCATAGTTTTTATCGACATACCTCGCGGGCAAAGCCGCGGGCGGGAGCTACAATTATTAAACAAATATGTTTTACTAGCAGCGCCCCGCGGTTTTACCCGCATAAGTTTCGATCCCGCGAGAATATCGGGATGAAAAGTATCCTATGTGTTAATCCTGGTTATAAACTATCTGTGTGCCAAATTTCATCCAAATCCATGCAGTAGTTTTTTGCGTTAAAGAGTAAAAAACATACATCCTTCCATCCTCACAAACTTTCGCGTTTATAATATTAGTAGGATTTCAAGAACAATAAATATTTTTAATTTACTACTTATCATTTCATTTAACCATTGTACCTTTTATACTAATCAGACTTTGGTCCATTACATAAGATAAATGATTTTAATTATTACATTGTACAAATATCGACATTAAATTATCGATATCTTGTCCACATCCCTAGCTGAGTAGAAAAATAGATAACAGGTGCATACGAGTATGACATCTATTTCAATAATGTTAGCGTGCTAAATAGAGTAAATTGGTTACAGCGCCTTCTAGCGTTGAGTAGCTGAACTTGTTATTGACTGCTCGAATTTATTTGTTAGATGGAAAAATGGTCTTCATTGATTTTGACATGTAAAATAAAAACAACATTTATAAGTTGTAATAAGACTTAATTTTGAACAATAATAAATAAACTTTTCGCCAAAGTTGCATTTATAATTTGTAGCCAATTTTCTATTCCGTGATTATGCCGCTCTAATTGTGCGTGTGGCCACCCGCGCCCCCGCGCCCCCCGCGCCCCCGCGCCCCGCGCCCCCGCGCCCCGCGCCCCCGCACTACGTACCACAGCAGGCACTTGGAGCCGGCGCCCTTGTTGCAGCAGTCGCTGGCGCCGTACACGTCGGGCCGCTTGCCGCACACGCCGCACAGCAGGCCCAGCGCCAGCAGCGCCGTGACCTGCAACACTCGCACGTCAGTACGCACACACACGCGGCGGAGCGGCGCGGCGGCGCGGCACGTACCAGCAGCAGCGAGCAGGCGGCGGCCAGCGCGGCGTAGCGGCGGTAGGGCCCGTACTGCAGGTACATCTCGTGGTACTCGTCGATGTACTTCTCGTATACCACCAACTTTTCGGTGGAGTTTTTGACTATCTCCGCGACCTTCCTCGCCAAGCCCTTCAGTTTGTCACCTGCAACCAACGATATGTTGTATTCGCTATTGGTTGGAGTAGTCTCGCAGAGCACGACGCTGTAAACACTGATGTTAGGTATAGAAGGCCGGCTCGATACAACAAGCTAAAACGCGAGCACACACACGCGCGTCTATGCTCGTCCGTTTGGCATAGTTTGAGATCGCCGTACCTATGCGTTTATGTGTGCGCGCACCTTTTTTCGCTCGTGGTAATTTTTATAATATATATATTAGTTTTATTTCTTCTAAAATACACAGTGGATTTTGATGCGGTTTTTACCATCTTATAGATTTTATTCCGGAATGTTTATGTATACGATACATTGATAATTAAATTAGAGATATTACAAAAACCTTGATGTTTTGACAACATGTCGCCACATCAATAGATCGCATCCACGAAAAACAGGTGCTTCTCCGTCCCGGACGCTAGTGGAGTATAAAGTCACAAAACTATGGAGCGCTAGAGGCCGAGCTGGATGTCGCTGAACACTTTCTGTCCCTCGGCGCTTCGCTCTGTGTGCACGTGTACGTACCTACGCTTGCGAGCGAACGTTCCACGTCGGGCATGTGCTTGTCGATGGAGCGCTCGATGCTGAGCTGAATCTCGTTGTACACCTTCTGTCCCTCCGCCATGTCGCTCTTGATGCCGCTGTCCAGCAGCTGCGTCACGTTGTTGAGCAGGTCCGTCACGTCCGGCATCTATTACAACATACTGCTCAGTCACAGTTCAGAACACGCACATCGTCTCCGTACTTCCATATGTTAATCAATATTAGTAAGTACGTACAGATTTACTATTCAACTATGACTTGATTACATAACAATAGTGTAACGGATACAACATCGACTCTTCAAACATATTGTAAACTCAAAGACGCGCTGGAGTCGCAAGCATTACTCTCCAAATAATTATTGAGTAGGTTCATCTGGACAGGTGTCAATATAACAAACAAGCCAGTCGCAACAAAGCGGCAACCATGGCAACGATCCCATGAGCACAATATTGTAACATATTGTGGTAGAAAATTCAAAATAAAATTAAAACTGGTGCTTATGAATGTTACTCATTGTTATATTTCGTGAATGTATTACAATTACACAGGGTGGATTTTTGAGATGGGGCAGTAAGGGTAGCTGTAGCTATAGCTGTGTGGGCGCGGTCATTGAGGCGGCGACCAGCCCGGCGGGTGAACGCGTCCCAGAGGATCATGGCCGTCGGCTAGCCCGGGGATACCGCACGGTCTCCGGGGAGGCGGCGAGCCTCCTTGTCGGATTAACGCCATGAGATTTGGAGGTAAATGTCCTCGCCCACATATGGGAGTGGCGCGAGGAGGTTTCGCCATTGTGTGGATCGCCCGGAGGACACGGTGGAGCATACGGTGGAGGTCTGCCCCGCTTGGGCGGAGCACCGCCGTGTCCTCACGGCGGCGATCTCTCGCGTCCGGCCCTAGTCCAGGCCATGGTACGGAGCGAGATTGCATGGGAGGCCGTCGCCTCCTTCTGCGAAGCAGTAATACTCGCGAAGGAGGTGGTGGAGCGCGTGATGGAGAGGCAATCTTTGCGCCCTCACGCCCCTAGTCGCCGTAGGAGATGCCCTGGGCGTCGGGAATAGATAGCCGATTGCCGACCACCGAAGGCGCGGGTTTGCGGACGGCGAGCAATGGGCAGCTCGCCGTCCGGTAAGGACCAGGCCCGGGTCGACGGCGCGTTGTGTTCCACGCGCGCCTCAAAGAGATGTTAGCACTAACTGATGGGGTCCGCCAGGACCGATGCCTACCAGGGTCGCGGGTTGTTCGAAAGAGATACCATGGCCCCTAGCACAGGCAACTGAAGGAACACGGGTAGGTTTAAGTCAGTAAAAGTCTGACGCGCCCTTCCACTCCGCCCAGAGCGGAAGAAGTAATTTGATAATCCCACCCAAAAAAAAGGGTAGCTATAGCTACCTTAAGCGTAATAGCTACAGGAAAGCGGTCTTAGGAGACAACATTTTGAGAAATTTTTAACTGCATTCACAGATTTTCGCAGGAAAATGGGAAATTTTCACAAAAACTTTTTTCATGCCACTCGATCCTGTTTCTTATAAGGATCAAAAACCTATATTAGACCAACCGAGGTGTGAAAATCAGAAACTTTTCACGGACTAAAATTGAGCGCCACATCTGTCGCATGTCGGAGCAGCAATATGCAAAAACCAACACTCATTGGATCCGAAATAGCAGGAAACTACAATCACTGTAGACCGGGAATACTAGAAAGAGCGAAGGTAGGCCTTCGCCCTGCAGTGGGACAACACAAGCTTAAAATAAAAAATTCTAAGATAAAAGTAATTTAACTAAGCTATTTCCATTTTGATAGATTTTATGATACTTACGGTGGGGAAATATTTGTCCAGCATCTGTCCATGTCAGCGTGAAACGTAGACAAATTATAAACAACACATATTATTATTAATTCAGTAGGTACGCGGCCGTCAATATGGCACACAGCTTATGGCTGTGTAGAGCGTCGTCTGTGTAACTGTGACGTCGTAGCACGGCCGACGGTGTAAGCTCCCGAGTAGCAGTTGGGAAACATACCTGGCTGTACTGTATCTCGGTGTCCAGCTGGCCGATCTTGTACTTCTCCTGCAGCGCGCGACACTTGGGCTGGTCGCACTTGGCCAACGTCTGCAGCAGCTGATTCTTCACTTTGCGGAGACCTGCACCACACGGTCAGAATACTCAATTATACGTGCACCTCAGGCAACCCTGTATGTCGCAGGATAATCGGAATAATCGAATCTTTGCGAAAATGCTAGGACGATTACAGGATGTTTAGGATGTAAGTAGTAAAGAGTACGGAGTGGTACCGGAGTTGAGCTCCTCAGCCTTGACCCGCAGCTTGGCGGTGAGCGCCTGCACGGTGCGCAGCTTCTCCTGCACGCTGTCCAGGTCCTGCACCATCTGGTTGAGCTTGGTCACGGACAGGGCGCGCGAGAACGCGCCCAGCTTCCACGACGCCTTCATGCCTAAACCTGCAACACATTTTCAATACTCGTTTGACACTGACACAACAGATATTTTTTTAAGTTTAATTGAAAAATGTCCCGAGAAGAACTAATGAGGAACACCCATTAGTTCCTCTCAGGAATGATCCTTTATAATAATGCATTTTTTTTTAGCTTGGATAAATGCTCATGCACACTGCACTACCACGGGGAGATAGTGCAGTTATGTGGGACTCTAACCCACTAAAACTCCACGGTGTCCTCCTCTGCCGCTTACGGCGGGAACACGGGCACGCGTTAGCACTCATCCGTGAACCCGCCGCGGCTGTCCGTTGCCGGACCCTCCTCTGGGGAGTACTCCCCATCACCGGCGCACTAGAACACATAGCACGCCGTGATCACCCCAGGGACCAAACCAGCACATGGGCGCCAGACGACCCCGTGTCTGGGCAACCTTGGTCCCCCTGTGACGGGTCAGGACATTGGCCCCGCCGCCTGCCAATTTTCGGCTGCAGAGGTTAGGGAGAGCGGCCAACGCAATACCGACACTCCTCTTCCCCTGCAGCCCCACCGCGTCCGCCATCTTACGGTGGCAACCCCGTCAAGGCCGCGGAAGGTAGGGAGAGCGGCGCACCGTAATACCAGCACTCCTTCCCCGCCGCGGCCTCTAACCCTCAGCCGCGATGCCCCCGATACGACATCGCGGCCCGCCTCAGTTGCGATGCCGCCCAAGCGGCACCGCAACCTACTTTTGGCCGCTACGCCGTTAGCTTGGCAGCAAAAGCCCTGACGAGCGGCCTCTCCTCGGGTTCCTCTTCGCTTCACCGTGGGTGTCCAAGCCACGGCTACTGAGCCCTCCCGCCTCGACAATGCGGGAACCCACCGGGGGGATAATAATGCATTTTATTTCAGACAAAGTCTATTACATTAATTTAAAACATAAAATTGATACATTGAAATAATTGTGTGAGTGGCATTACTAAGTTGTAAAGTCACCCTAATATGTATATATGCACTTACTTTGGTGCTTCCTAGTGATACTAGTCTGCATCTCTTGGTAGTTGAGGAGAAGCAGCGAGTCGGTCCATGTAAGCGTCGCGTTGAGGAAGGCGCGGATGTCGCGCATGCCCGCCTTCAGCGAGGTGCTGGCCTCCGCGCTGCCCGACTCCACCTGCGAGTCGGTCGCGAACGCGCACACCACGCCGAACCTGACAACATACACATGATATAACGTTCGAGCTTATTGTCATCTCAGTTAATTCAAATCTTAATGCTTACAGGAAGAGCGTGAGTAGCCCGATGAGTATGATGGCGAGGACTCCCTTAAGCCATTCGTCGTACTTGCGGTCGAAGGGCCGCCGCCGCCGCCCCATGCGGCAGCAGTACCAGCAGCACCAGAACAGGCTGGAACACAACGTGCACGCTACTTATATTCACAGCTCCATTAACAAACGCCACATTGCCATTAGCCGAGCTCTGACAAGTGTGCACTTTGGACGGTGGACATTTAATTTGACATCATAAGGGCCGACACCGACACATATATGAAATCATTGCGACGTCGCATCGCAAAACTTAGCTACGTCACGTCACCCGAAGACTTCTTGAAGGAAATGCCCGAGGCTATTGTACACCAGAAAATACATAACAAAAAAAATACGATTATGAATACACAACATACAATGGGCGGCCTATCGCTTTCTGCGATCTCTTCCAGACAACCTTGAAATGGACAGTGATTGCGTGGATATAAAAAAATGGGGTTGTCAATGGTGTAACATAATAATTATACTTATAATAGATACATAGATATATATACTGCTGTATAATAGATACATAAATAAATACTAAATTAAATATACATATATAAACAACGAAAATAAATGATGACTATAGATTATTGCAGCTAAGAAAACAAAATCACAACAACAAGTAATGTTCCTTCACGAGTCTCTTAAATACAGCTAACGATTGCGCGCGTTAGAAAAGGATTTGTCGAAAAATGTTCAAATTCAAATTATTTTATTGTTGTAGACTGCATTGGCATTTTAAGCTTTAAATTATCCGATGATCTCAAAAACTTCGTGTGGGAGTCGCAAAGATACTGAAAACGTTTTTTTAAGATAGAGAGGGGTGGAAGGGGAAAAGAGCACATTATACAATAGGGAAAGACATTCCGGCGAAGGCGAATTGGTAACCACTTGAGCTTTACACGAAATTCGGAAACATGCGAACTTGCATAGTAGGTAGTGTGGACTGGACGAGTAGAATCCTTACCCAGCTAGCGGCAACACGGCGATGACGAGCACCGCCACAGCGATGACGAAGGTGGGCCCTGCATAGTGCACGAGCAGCAGGCGCCACTCCTGCTTCAGCGGCTTGATGTTGAGGTGTCCGTCCGACACAGTCACTATGCCTGCACACACACACACACACTACGTCACTACACTGCACAAACAAGAACGAACACACTAACTCTCAGCGTGTACGATATTCAAAACGAAATAGACCAAATCTTAGACATTTAGACATGAAGTTCAGAAGCAATCTATCAAAAGTTCTGAGAATGTGGTTTTTAAATGCAACATCACCCTTTTTCTGAATATTTTACATTTGTAAAAGAAAGCATATTATAACATAATTACTTTTGGATGCGCGAGGCTAGTCCGATCGTCGCTCGTCAGATCGTCGCCTACGCCTAAAGTCGCTTCTGCCCCTAGGCACAAGACATGACTTACGGGCCCAGACATAGAGCAAGGTTTACAGATCGCACCTCGATTTTACAAAGTGAAGTAAGCGTTCCATGCATAGAAAATATCTATGATTCATTGTGAGCAAGCATTTCATTCGAACATGAAAGTTAAAGCTAGTCATACGCGACGTTTACTTAACAAAGTCAAAGCGCGGTCTGTGAATCTTGCTCTAAGGTTCCCAAAGGCACTTGAAATTTTGACAGGTACGGTTATATTGGTTGTTATTATTAACAAGTTATTTGTTTAATTTCCAAAAGGGCTTGGGGACATGCCTTTTGGGATCACGGTCCGCTTCCTTCTTAATTTAAATGTCATTTTAAAACCCTGTAACTCTGTAAGCTAGTGCCTTTTTGGTTTGGGAAGCCTTCGGGCCGTGTGACTCGTGGCAGCACTGAGTGAGCCCCGACAGCGCGGGCCCTGGTGCCCCGCACACTACGCCGCACTGTATCAGTTACATTACGCCATCGCCACTGCTCTGGGGACCTTGGCCGTGCGCACGCCCCGCTCAGTTGCACGCCTTAACTGTACCGACAAACGTAAACTACTACCTATGATTATAATATCATACGTTATGCGCTGCGTAAGTGTGCGCTTCATATTCATGAATTTGTTGAAGGATTCACGAATGCAATATGAATGATATGTAAAATTAAATGCTATTCTTAATCACTACGAGTGTTCTTTGGAATCACCAGTCACCATCATCATTCATACTCATGTTTTAAAGAATAAAAGATTTACTAGCCGATAACGTAAGCATTATGACCAAAGTAATATGATTTAGTATATCTACAACGCTGATATCAAAGAGGAATGTTGAACGAGTTATTTCTTGCATGCTGAAAATCATAACAAAAAATGTTGATTCCTGGGTCAGGCAGAAGCTTTTCCAAAAAACAACAAAGCAGTTCTATTTTACTTGAAAATGGAAGTCATGATTCGTTTGACCACTTTGCCTATTAGCCATAGTTTCGAATTTAGCCTGATGTGCCATAAAAATACATATAAACCGTGTAAAAATAGGTACAAAAGTAAACAGTTGTAGGTATACTAATTATAGTGGTAATGGTGGATGCCAATCAACTCAAAGAAGCATAAACGATACTAACAGTGAACGAACTAACAGTTTCCAGTCATTAAGGGGCTTACATGACCTAAAGTGCGGTCACTGTCGGACTGCATAGAAAAGAAAGAGAAGCGCGATGACACAACGCTGGTAATTTATTGCAAAATATGAAGCAATTATTTAATAACAAAAAATCTATTGTTTGGACTAAAAAAATTTTAAAAATTAAATTAGTATGTTGCTTGTAGAATGATCTGACAAAAAATCAGAATGATTGTATGTACATTATTAGTATGGTTTTTATTGTAAAAAGAAAGTTTTTAGAGGTATCTTCATGATTTTTAGGGTTCAGTACCAAAATGGTAAAACGGAACCCTTATCGTGAGACTCAGTCTGTCTGTCTGTCTGTCACAGCTGGATATCTCAAGAACTACTAATGCTATCAACTTGAAATTTGGAATAGTTTTAGATGACGTTGGCCCAACCATTTGGCAAATAAGAAAGAAATGAAATATATGTATTATTTTTTGCAACAACCAACAGTGAAAGGGGGTCTGAAAAACTCGAAGTGAGGCTACTAGGGCATGCGGGGTGTCATATGAAAGAGCGTAGTTTGCACACTCAAACATTTTTCCTTTTTTTTAGGTCGCACAGTTTTTTCGACTTTTAATAAAAAATGTAAAAAAAAATACCCCCCCCCTTAACTCCGATGTGTGCAAAAAGTAAATTCTGAAATTATTCTATGTGATAAAAGTTTAGGTAAAGATTACAGGAAAAATAAAACGAAGTCTCTAAATAGCACACTTTTTCAGAAATCATCAACAGAAGTTACATTCGTTCCATTATCGGTCAAGACATGGCGCTGAAAAAAATCTCTGACGAATATAGGCCTCGCTGATGAAAATTTAACAATATTGATGGTACGGAACGAGGGTTCCGTACCATCAATGTTTTGGTGCGCGAGTCCAACTCGCTCTTGTTTTCTATCGTATCAAATTAGTTGTATTATGTTTTCTACCTAGCATAATTATATCCTGAAGAATATCATATATTTTTCTGATTATGTTTACTATAGTCGACACTATACTATATTTCTGATTTTGTTTACTGTAGTCAATACAATACACTTTTATTGTTTCTAAAATTTGAATTTTTTGCGTTTAGGTCCTGTAATCTCCTTAAATATTAAATGAAAATAGTATTCTATTTAAAGTTAAGTTTTTTTATACATAAGTATGAAAATTTTTTTTAATCCAAAAATATGTTGACACTATTATTGATCAATCAACATTCCAAGCAGTCACGCGTTTCGCGCTAAACATACCTATATAAAACAAAATTATGACTTTCTCATCTTTAAACGATTGATAGAAACAGAGCGCTGTTTAGTGGTAAGCGTATTTAGCAATTTCTTGTGCAAGCGGGCCTAAACGCAGACTGCATTTATTTGACCTGCGAATAACCAAAGACTACGTGTCGTCGTCGCCGGTGCTACTAAATGCGCGTAGCTGATGGTCCGTGCGTTCTCCGCGCGTTACGGAGCACACGCGCGGCTATCGATCAAATTGCGATGTGTCGTGTTATGTATGACCATGAGGGTGCGTCTTCTACTGAAGCGGAGACGTGCAGGAATCGACCAAGCATTATTGGCTTTAAGTAATCCACATAGCTTCTCTCCTGAATCCTGCACTGTACTGTTATGCGTCATTAGGTACCCTGCATGAGCGTGCCTGACATGACAATTTTGATGCTTATAATAAAATACCTACTGTGGTACAAAAACGCAGTATGAGAAACAATAATATTATTATGATCCTCCAAAAATACAAATGACATCCGGGTTATTCAGCCGCCAATTGTTCAGACTTCGTGTTAACACGAACGAATTTAAGTTTTAAACCTTGAGTTGAGTGAAGTTAGTTACAACATAGTGCTGATGTAACCAGTTCTCGTTCGTTTAATAACCCTTTACAGTCGCAATCGACAACTAGAACAATAGTGGACTCAATTAAATTAAAAAAGCTAATCTAGTACCAACTTAACGAATATTTATTTTTTAGTTACAAATATAGGTAGGAGTGAATAGCAAGCTTGAGTCCCTAAATTGAAAATGTGGAAATAAGAAGTGAGTGAAGGTCTCTCGTCGTTCGAGTGGAGCGAAGGCTGGGTCTGGTGGCTGGTGAGCCCGAGCCGCTCATTACACCGAGATATCGAACGACAGGCTCTCTCCCAAACTCCATGGCCTCGAATGCTCCTCTCCAGATCGCTCTCACAACGAAACGCAATACACTTGATTTATTTTTGTAAGAACTTGTTTTTTTTAGGGTTTCGTACCCAAAGGGTAAAAACGGGACCCTATTACTAAGACTCCACTGTCGTCCGTCTGTCCGTCTGTAACCAGGCTGTATCTCATGAACCGTTATAGCTAGACAGTTGAAATTTACCAAGATGATGTATTTCTGTTGCCGCTATAACAACAAACGCTATAAAAACAATAAGTAGGTACTAAAAACACAATAATTTAAGGGAGGCTCCCATAAAACAAACTTGTTTTTTTCGGCGTTTTTGCCTTGTGGTACGGAACCCTTCGTGTGCGAGTCCGACTCGCACTTGGCCTTACTTACATTTAATAATAATAATAATAAATCATTTTATTTCGGGCATTGCACGTAATCACATACAGTTCACCCATAGCAGATATATAATGTTGTTAATAATAATGTTGTAAATCAGATTATATTAAATTAAATTATATTAAATTATACTTATAAGATCATGGAACGGAAAATACGCTGACTACACAGTCTATCCCTTGTAATTGAGAGGAACGACTCCAAGCCTCCTGAAGCAAAGCCAGGCCGACTCCAAGCCTCCTGAAGCAAAGCCAGGCGCACCATACCGACTACGGGAGCTATGGTATGAATACAGCCAACAGCCTGCAGCGAGCAACTGTCGCCTGTTTTGATTATTAATTTATTAGTATGGGCATACTTGTACATAGTTATGTTGTTGTTTCCCATAATTCCATACTAATTACAAATAACAAATGCAAAAGTAAGTCTTATCTGGCTGTCTGTTACTTTTTCACGCCTAAGCCACAGAACCGATTGTTATTAAATTTGACAGATAGATAGCCTGAGACTCGGAGGACAGGCTACTTTTGTGCCCTGATATGTTTTAAGAAGCAATGCAAGACGGAAGTCGCGGGCAACTTGATGAGCAAATCCGGTCATCAGGTCATCACTCTCGTGTCCAATTCATTCTGTAAGTAGCACCTGTTGCTGAGCGGGGGTGGCGGGGTGGCTCCGACCCCAGCGACGTTTCACTGAGTGTTTACCACTAGGGTTGATTTCGAAGGTAGCATTGCTGTTCTTTAGATATTTGCACGTCTTCAAGGAAATGTAAGAAGAAAGACAGACACGTCCCTCTATTGTCTATTCTACATCCAGTAGATGAGCTCCCTCAACACGAAGGTGTGCAACAAGCAACAGGACATCCCTGACGGCGGGGGGCGCGGGGGGCGCGGGCCGCCATCGGGCAGGCCCTTTGTGAGCCGGTGCAGCCGATCGATAGCTGGAGCGCCGCCACGCGGACTTTGCTTGCTACACACTGGGATACCCGTATACATTCGTAATGAACCGCTATAGCAGACTGATACAGTGGCTATTTTTGATTCGTCGTTATTATAAAGCCCCTGCGAGCTAGAGTCCCGTAGCGGGCAGTTAGCCTTGGTGTCCTTCTTCAAGGCAACAATAACAAAAATACCACTACCATAAGAATACGTATCGTATACCAAACGATTACACGATGTGTCAGTAATCATAATCAACCATCTACACCTAATGTAAAATTCAGTTATTACTTTTTCAATTCAATCTGTAACGATTATTTACTTCCTTAAAGAGCATGATAAATTGCATATGCAATCAGTAGTTACTTACTTTTATTATAGTCCAAAAAAGAAATCCAATATGCCAAAAGTTGCGTATCGGGCTCTGGCCTGAGGCCTGTAGGCATGTAGCGAATAAAATAGGCATGATATGAATCGGGTTATCATTTTGCATTTGTCTAAATGAATCCAGCCAACCACGAGCACGGTCTCCCATCCCCCGCGGCGCCCGCTCTGACAGAAGGCACACTTCTAAGATCAATGAAGCTCCCGTACACAGTCAATCTCGATCACGTTCCGACATCTCTGAGGGGCAATTCTACTAATTTTAACAACGTTCACAGTCTGATCTCAGTCTCAATCTGTCAAAAAATACTTCAAATTTCCCTACATTTTGACAAGTTTTTGACATTTCTTTGTCGCCGAGATGAGACTGCGACTAGATTTTGAACGTTTTAAATTAGTAGAATTGGCCTACAGATCGCATCACAATCACATTACACATTCAATCAGTCTTATTAAAGTTGAATGGACGACAGAAGTCGCTATCACTTGCTCATTTCTGGGCAGAACAGCTATCGGGTGTCTAAGTTAGTTACATCGCTGCAGCTCGTGTAACAATACACAAGCTGTTCAAGATAGCGACATGTTTGTACTTACCTAACGTTCTTGAACATCGGATCGTAGGGAATTGTTTTTATTGCTTCTGTAAACTTTCGTCTTGAGCTCATAATGAGTCACATTATCGGACTGTTCGTTTTTGGTTCAGTAGAAATAGAGGAACATAATGCTCATTGAAAACAAAACTGACCCGGTAAGTTAATTGATCTCCGCACAGCCGTTTCACTTTACTTACTGCTTTGACTTTAAATGTTTTGAGAACGCTTCACCACGTTGCCTTACCTGGAAACAAAAGGAGATAATATTTAAAAAAATATGCCTTTGCATATCCATTGGAAATGTAACTCACAAGTAACTCACTGTGAGAGAAATATGTCGAACCCAGATGAATAATAAAAAAATACCGATGTAATATATTGACGTTCCCTTAGTAGGTATATATAAGACCAATTCTCGTAATTAAAAACTTTCAAAATGTAATCGCAATCTGATCTCTACAACAATCATTGTCAAAAACATAACCCTCCTTCTGGCACAGTCGGGTAAAAATGTAGGGAAATTCCAGGTATTTTTGACAGATTACGACTGAGATCAAACTGTGAACGTTCTTAAACTTACGGGAATGCGTCTCAAAACAAAAACTATAATTTTTAGTGTCCCTTTACATCAGAATCAAGTTTATAGGGGTCTAGTAGGAACTGGATAAAATAATTTCATGCACACTTATTCTGAAATTAGAGCAAATTAAACATATGAGGAAAATAACACCAATATTATTTACTGAATGCCAAACGGGAATTTAAGATGAATCACTACTTATGTGTGAAGCTGATGACCCATAGCTGCGACGGTGCAGGAAAATATAACAAAAAAAACTGTTATTGTTTTGCTTTGACAAAATAAACTATATCCGGAGCATAATCGTAACAGGGGTATTTGAGTAACTTCAAAATTGTTTGGAAATCATAAATATGAATAACTTGTTGAGGCTAGGCCATGTTTACAGCCGTGTTAGGCTAAAGGTGGCAGAAAAAATTCATGATCCGAACAAAGTAAAAAGGGATCAGGTTGACCCTCGAGCGAGACGAGCACGAGCCAGTGGGTCGCGAACTTGCGCGTGTGGAGCGTATTTTGGGCACTGGGCAAAGGATTACATACTTGGGATTACTAAAGGGTGAATACCAAGATCAATGATATTATGCATTGTGTAAGTAATGGGAACTAGGTTAAGGTAATCTAGCGAACATTAGGCAGGCCGTGGTGCTAGCTAGGTCACTGCATTAGTTCCTGAAACCACAACCTTCAGAATTGCATACTATTATAATTCGTCACACACATGATTTATTCCGGTTCTGATTTCTTCAAAGCGATATGAAAAATAACGGTCTGAATTTCGGATCACAATATTTTGCATTCGTTTTCTTATTTTAAAAAGACAACGTCACCTCTTTGATGTCGTCATCAAAATGGATACAACACAACTTTACACAGTAAATCTGCTTAAAGATACGTTTGCCTGGCTACTGCCTACATGGACTTCAGGACACTAACATAACTAGCTAAAAGCAGAGCTTTGTGAGGGCTCGCGTCGTTTTTCTGCGTGGTAATAATCTTTAAGGCAGTTTTTTTTAATATTTTTATACATATAATTTAAATGATTTTTTTTTTACTGATAACACATCTACATATAAATAGAAATTATTATGTTAAAGCACAAATCAATAGGCGTAATAGTTTTTCCGTAAAGTGTACCACAAAATGTTCAGGTTGTGGGATATAGCAGGGCTCGCTTCGCTCGCCCTGACAATATGCAATCATAGATTGAAATACTGTAGTGGTCAAACGAAAGCCTAGCAATTATAAAAAAAACGCGCCATAAATCTAATCTAACCTAATCTTGACTGGAAAGTCAAGTCATTGCTCAAGTAGTGTGTCGGTCAGAGTCGCGTGCAGCGTGCAATCAAATTGCCTTACACGGTTGTCAAAAATTGGCATAGGTAATACGGCGTAGAAGTGCTTTCCGTAACAAGAGACGACTCGTGGTGGACTTCACAAACGCCACAGCTAAGAAGCAAGTTCAAGAAGAAAGCCTACGAGCCTGTGATGGTGCACGCACTGCAGGCGCTGCAGGCAGGGCAGAGGTGGTAGTGGTGGCACAAGTCAGCGGGCGATGCGATGAGCTGCACGGAACGCGATCGATGCCCTCTATCAATAGCGTGAGTGAAGACAGCAAAACGTTTTATGAGCATCAAACTGTTTGTTTTGGGGCTAATTTATCGGGGACACGTGGTAACCCAGACATTATCTATAAACAGCCTACATTTGAAGTATTGATTGAACATTATCGGGATCTGGTTGCCGGTTAGGAAATAGACAAATAACTTTAATGGGGTGCTTAAGGTATGTTTTGATGTTTATTTTGTATTAAGTAAGTGAGTGTCAGTGCTGGCAATTAGCACGACATGAAGATGACACAAATAGGGAAATGCTCACTTTCTTAATACTGCCTACACTGAATAATTTATCTTAATAAGCACACCTACGTCGTGTATGCGTGGAGTGGTGGATACTGTGGGCAGAATATTGTTCATCGCAGTTCTCTTGGAGTCAGGGACGACAACTACAACATTTGGTACCTAAATAGCAAATTAAGGCTCCTACAAACAGGCGCGACACGCGATATTATCGCGCTCGACACAAAGGCACCGCTCGTTGCGCGAAATGCGGTGCCTTTGTGTCGCATGTCGTGTCGCGCCTGTTTGAAGGAGCCTTAAATAGCAAACAGCATGCATTAAAATAGTAGGTAACGAAAAGAATAGAAAAATAATTAGACACTGCGACATACCCTCCATAATATGTTGAATTAACTTAAAGATTAAAGTATGACATCAAAACATGATATCTTATCACTACTGAGGTGCAGTACTAACACGGTAATAATATATACTGTGGTACTAATAAGCATTACGTTTATCACGTCTCATTGTTAGCTAAGTAATAAAAAGCTAAATAATAAATATTTAAACAAAAACAGTTGTAGACCTATCTATTTTTGTCGTAGTGATGTTCGGTTAGGTAACCAATTCACTTTCGGCAATGGAACAATTATCTCCATGGCCGGATTTCGGTCCCGACTCCCGAGAGCCTCTCCTCGTTTACGTCGGAGCTAAGAGAAATATCGTCGTCAGCCGCCATCGATATCGTGAGGCTGTTGCAATATTTGGCGAAGCGTGACTTGTCGGAATATCGGAGAGGGGACGTGATTCGATAACGCTCCCGGTAGCAGAAGGGTAAATAAATAGGATGGGGATAATCAAGAGATTAACGCGAGCGGAAAATGTTCCGACGAGACGGCCGAGGAACTCGTGACGGTATGCTTCAATTAACCTGGCGAGTTCATCACAAGCAAACCAGCACTGAACAGCTATAACAGTCAAAGTTAAATTTCACTCCGATTGTGCAGCTAAATTGAAATTCGACCTAAGGTTTATAACCAAACAGGCAAATAATGTGACAAGTTCGCCAGAATAACCTACTGCCAGTCGTTTTACTCGTACAGCTCGTGGGTTAGGTATACGCAGAAGGCTTACAACGCTCCTCTGCGCGTGCAGTATAATAATGCGCTGAGGATATTATTGGGGCTACCTCGGTTTTGCAGTGCATCGGGCATGTTCGCGGAGGCGCGAATAGATGACTTTCAGGCCATCTTACGCAAACGGTGTGCATCGATGTTGCGGCGATTTCGGGGTAGCCGGTAGCCCTAACAGTATTTTAGCTACACTGGCGGACAAGGTTGACGGACCTTTTATTAGACTCTGGGCTGGCACATGTTCATGTAGCCAGTTAGTGTAGTTTTAAGTTAGGTGCAGCGCAGACGACAGACTATCCGTGACGCACTTTTTAGAGCGCTTTCACATTACTTAACTGCGGCGCGGCAGCGGCGCTGCTAACGCGCGGCTGTTCTTATAATGTGAAGGAATGCGCTTCTGCCGCGCTACTGTCGCGCTGCTAACGTCCTAATGTGAAGTGGCACTAAGTCTGTGAAAATAGAACCTATGCAATTATATGCAGTAACGCACACGACGCACAAAAAGTCCGGCGCACAAAAAATCCGGGCAGACCGCACCGCGCCGGGCCGCGCCGCTCCGCACAAAAAGTGTGTGAAAAAAATTGAACGTTTGCTTCAAGGGCTTCAACGCGCGCTAACGCAGACGGCGCACACTTTAGTCGGCAATCTGCATTTGCTAGGGGTGGACGTAACGCACGCGATCTATTATCATGGCGCCAGAGGTCGATGTAACGATGTTAATTCAAGAAATACAAAACAGACCAGCAATTTATGATACTTCTAAGGCAGAATATCATGATAGACAAAGACATTTAAAAAGAAACCGACAGAATGATCGAAGATGTGCGTCGTGTGCGTTGAGTCTGTGGAAAATCCGCGACAGACTTTTTGCGCGCCATGCAGACTTTTTGTGCGCCAAGACTCGATCGCACAAAAAGTGTGCCGTCTGCGCTGCACCTTATTGTTATTTACTAACATAGGATAAGTTCATACTAACACTATAGGGATCATCTGGTCTAAAATACAAAATTTTGAATTTGAAATAAACAAATTCAGTGCGTCAAGAGATGAATAGACAAGAGGGAAAATGAGAGATATTATCGAAATCCGTATTTAGGTTTTAGGTATGTGTTTCTCTCTTTCTTATTACCATTTATACTTTTTTCGGCTGACTCAGAGAATGAAGTCTACAAGCTTGCGCAATACGGTTTCAATATTGTAAATAAATGGCTTAAAAATAATTTACTAACTCTAAACGCAGAGAAGACAAATTTCATTAAGTTTTCGATGCGCAAGCAAATAACACATGTCCCCTCAGCATTACATGCCCATTGTTGCCCAGTACCAACAGATAACCAATGCAAATGTCCTAATATAATAAAAACTCACAAAATAAAATACCTAGGCATAATAATAGATGAAAACCTTTCCTTCAAACACCATATAGACGCTCTAAATAATAGAATTCGTAAGCTCATATTCGTTTTCAAAAAGCTACGATTTATTGCAGATCCAAAATTAATTAGGCAAGTATATTTTGCTCTATGTCAGTCTATTTTAACTTATTGTATAACTTCATGGGGCGGGGCGAGTAAAACTTTGTTATTGACCATTGAAAGAGCTCAAAGAGCTATTCTCAAGGTGTCTACTTGCCGGCCTTTCCTGTTCCCTACTAACCTTCTGTATAAAGCTTGTGAGGTTCTAACAGTTCGACAGTTATTTATAATGAGCACTGTACTAAAACAACACGCAGCCCTTCCTTATAACACTGATATTACTAATAAGAGACGGAAAGATATAGTTTGCCCTCAAATAAGTACGAAACATGCTTTCACAGCCAAATTTTATATGTACCTCGGACCTCTACTCTATAACAGACTAAATAAAAAAGGTAATATCTACTCTTTAAATCACAATAACTGCAAGAAAATCCTTAAGGAAGCTTTACAAACAATGTCCTATGAAGATACAGAGAAGTTATTAATTGTGCTAAAGTAAAGATTGCTCATTGTTTATTTTTAATTAGTTAGCTAAGTTTTAAGTTAGTATAAGTACTATAATTTTATACACCTTTTACATAGATAAGATTAATATGCCAATAATGTGATTATTTTATAAATTAATGTTACCTCAAATCGCCTGAAACACAGGTTTTCCTAGTTCAGGCTCAAAATTATGTGTGAATTTAACATAGATTTAAGAAAACTGTATTTAACACTATACCTTATGTTTTTTGAATAAAGTTTATTATTTATTTATTTATTTTATTTATTGCCATTGTTGTCTTTTTTTTACCATTTTTCTGGACCCAAGTAAAGGTTCCTGCAAACAGGCGCGACGCGCGACGCGAATCGCGCGCGACACAAAGGCACCGCCCGTTGCGCGACTTGCGGTGCCTTTGTGTCGCGTGTCGTGTCGCGCCTGTTTGAAGGAGCCTTAAACTGACAAGACATCATCAAAAACGGAGGAAGAAGAAGAACCTTAGGTTTAAATATGAGATAGTGAGGAAGATTAAACAGTGGAGCTTCAGATCATGTAACGTAACGAGGTAACGGCACGTAATGGCTAGCTGTGACGTCACGTAAGTACGGCCGGCGGCACATCGTGTTCATCCCGCGTCATACCGCGTCACACTTGTGTAAGCAACACTCGCTCTAGTAAACATACAATGAATTTACATTATTATTTAATGAACATTCTTTGCCATTACAAAATGATTAACGTCACGGATGTGTAGAAGAAAGTAAAAGAGGATACAACCTCATGCAGGGGCTCGTCGCCATTTTGATTGTGGCGCACTATGTAACTGGATTATATGCTGCTTTGAAAGCTTTGTATTTTTAATGATAAGAACTGACCTACCTCGCGAGAAAGAAACACGGCGAGCGATTTCAACGACCTCCCAATACTTTTGGAATGACTGTGCCCAACGGCTGCCTGGTCCCCATTCTCTTTTTGTTCTGCCATCATTCAACACATGCGAATTTGCATGTTATTTCTTAAAACGTAAGGTCCTTTTGAGAGTGTGTACGAAACATTGAGCATGAGTCACTGGGTGGAAGAGACGATCTCGGGCCGTAACTGTAATGTTGTTTTAGCCGTAACTGTAACCCAATGAGCCAGATAGTACACGAAACAGATGGTCCGGTGACCACTTTGATGTTCGCTAGATAACAATATTTAACAACGCTTACGAACTGGTTCAGTAAACTGCAATGTGAACGCCGAACAGCAACACAAACATATTCGTACAAACGTTGTCAAACATTACATAATTATATAATAATATGACAACATTGTATTGTAAGTACCTATTCTGTGATGATTATGAAAAATTATTTTTGTATTGGATAGTCTGTTCAAGCTTATGAACGCAGCTAAACCACGTCATCTTCATCAACCAATCGCGTTGCTTTTTGTGTAACCAATCCTGATACTCCATGTTTAGCTTTTAAGTTTCAACTACCATTTTTTGAACTACTTCACTTTAAGCTCTATCCAAGAATAGATCAATTTAATATATCCGCATTTTTTATTGAAATAAAGAAGTCACCCTTAATCCTATATTATAGCTAGAAATAGCACACACATAATTTGGTCCTTCGAGCCGGATATCAGCGATCAAGAATTTGGATATACGACGACGACGGTTGGGCATTGATCAACGCAAGATCCTCGTCAATCATCATCAGCAGCATCGCAGCGCATTTGGTGAGACGAGCCAACCAGAATATCCAAAACCTGTCCATTCCCCTGTGTGATCTCGGTTTTTGTGCTAAATTCCAGTGTTGAGCCACCTCTGCGTGACCACGGCGTGACCGCTACGTGTCGGTTGCGTACTTCACGTTCAAGCTGATACCGAAGCTTCAATCACCGCTTCAGCTGCTGTGAATATCGCGCACCTGTTTAATCGTGAGTACTTCCACACCATTCCAGAATGACTGACGCTAAGGAGAAAATTAAAGAGCTTAATAATAAAAGAGGTCACATCAAAAGGACTCTCACTAATTTTAAAAAGCATGTAGAAGCTCTAGACGGTAACGTTTTAACTGTTAGGCAGCGTACGGAGTTGCAATTGCGTGTTTCTGGCATTCAAGAACTATACTCGTTATTCGATGACGTTCAATACAAAATTGAAACATTAACCACGTCCGAAACAGACATTCCAAAAGCATTAGAAGAACGAGATAGTTTTGATTCTGAATATTATTCAATATTAGCTAAAGCGCAATGTTTAATTAACAATGAAGATGAGGAAGCTGATAATTCAAATGTATCAGCCGATAACCACTCAATTCAAACGTCGTCTGTTAAACTACCTACTATATCTCTGCCTGAATATGACGGTTCATACGAGCACTGGCTAGAATATCGCGATATATTTTTATCCCTAGTTCACAATTGCCGATCTATTCCTACAATACAGAAATTTCACTACCTTAAATCATCATTAAAAGGCTCTGCTCGCTTAGTGATCGATTCAGTTGAGTTTTCTGCAGATAACTACATTGTGGCATGGGAATTACTTCTCAACCGTTACGATAATTCTACACTTCTTGCTCAGAAGCACGTCAAATCTTTATTTTCCATGCCGTCAGTCACAAAAGAATCATCGCCGCAGATAAGGAAACTTATTGACATAACCCTAAAAAATTTACGCGCTTTGAAGTTACTCGGCGAAAGTATCGAGCATTGGGACATATTAATTATACATATGGTTGTTTCCAAGCTCGACCAAACTACTGAACGCGAGTGGGAACAATATAAGAATTCTTTATCAGTGACGGATGATTCTAAACGCATTAAACTGGATAATTTAATGAAATTTCTTAGGCAGAAAGCAGATATGTTAGAAACACTTTCACACTCCGTCTCACACAGTTCACCCAAAGTCAATTCAACACAAAACAAACCTTCAAACAATTCTTCCACACAGAAGGTTAACTGTAACATAGTTACACAAAAACCGGACACCAACACTAACACTAAAACCAAACAATCTCGCAAACGAACGTGTTGTATGTGTAATGCATCGCATCCTTTATATTCATGCCAAAAGTTCCTCGATCTTGGTTTGCAAGACAGAAAACAGCTGGTACGCAGGCACGAAATTTGCGAGAACTGTTTCCGTATCGGCCACACAGCTGCCGAGTGTAGGTACGGTCCGTGCAGAAGATGTGAGAAAAAACATAATTCATTAATATGTGATATTGTGGTCGGGAGCCAAGAACACAACCGCTCGGTCGCCCTGCACTCGGTAGCTGAGGTGCCGACCGCTGTGGATCTCCCCGCCTCTAGTTCCAATACGTCACATACACACGCACAGTCACAAAGCTATTCAATCCAGGTAAATAATGCTCACCCAGACATAAACGCGCAATCGTCGCCCGAGCAATATGAATCTGTGTTGTTATCTACTGCTCTAGTCGAAATACCTGATAAATTAGGTAATTTACACCAAGTACGCGCAATTTTAGACAACGGCAGCGATAGATGTTTCATTACACAATCGTTATGTGACAAATTAAACGTGCAATTAATAAAATCCACTCAAAATGTTCAAGGAGTAGCTTATTCCGTGACGCAGTGCACAAAGTATTGCAATATAGAACTGCGTTCTTTGGATAAAACATTTGCCACACATGTACAATGTTTAGTTTTACCCGGAATTACTTCCAATTTGCCAAACTTTACTTTGCCACGGAAAAAGTTCAGTCTACCCGACAATATTGTGTTAGCCGATCCCACTTTCAATGAAAGCCAAAAGATTGATATTTTAATAGGTGCGAATCTATTTTGGGACCTGCTGACTGAAGGGAAAATAAAACTAAATAATGGCCCTTACATTATTAACACAAAGTTAGGGTGGATTATTTCAGGTTCTGTTTTAGATTACCCGCAAAAATCTAATCGTGTAAATTGTAATTTCACGCAATCTATAGATATTCAATCTTTAGATAAACAAGTCCGCAGCTTCTGGGAGCTCGAAGAGTTACCCATTAGCACCAAATCAGCTGACTCACGCAGCGATGATGAGCGTGCGTGCGAGGATCATTTCCATAATACCATGAAGCGCACAGCTGATGGTAGATTTATCGTACGCATACCATTCAAATATGAACCTGATACGTTAGGTGATACATTCGCACAAGTTGAACGACGTTTTTATGCTTTGGAAAAACGGCTGGAACGTTATCCAGAATATAAAAAGTTGTACACGGAATTTATGAACGAGTACGAAACTTTAGGTCATATGAGTCGTATCACCACATACGGAACCCCGCATTATTTCATGCCCCATCACGGCGTCTTTCGTCCTTATGCCACATCAACAAAACTGCGTGTTGTATATAATGCAAGCGCAGCTTCAAGATCGGGAAGGTCGTTAAATGATTTACAGTACGTCGGACCACCTATACAAGGTGATTTAATTTCTATTTTACTGCGATTCCGAGAGAACAAGTATGTAGCTTGCGCAGACATAGAAAAAATGTATAGGCAGGTGTTGATTGATAAAGAACAACGTGACCTTCAGTTGATTTTATGGCGCGAAAACAAGTCAGATCCCTTAGGTATTTATCAGTTAAACACGGTGACATATGGTACCGCGTCTGCGCCGTTTCTTAGTTGCAGGTGTCTGAAACAATTAGCACAGGAATGTGACGATCCTGATGTGGCACGGACTATTCGCGAAGACTTTTACGTTGATGACTTAATTTGTGGAAACAACGATAAAAGTACATTAATTCAGATCTGTAATGATACCGCAAAAGTTTTACATACCGGGTGTTTTCCGCTACGCAAGTGGGTGTATAATTTCAATGCAGATTCCAGTTGTGTAGACATGCCCAATGACGCAAAAGATTTCTCATTAGGTGAGCATGTACACAGCAAAACGTTAGGGTTGGGATGGTACCCACATTGTGACGAATTATATTTCCACACACAGTTTGATTTTAACACAAAACCGATCACTAAACGCACAATATTATCAGGTGCATCACAAATTTACGACCCGCTCGGTTTATTGAGTCCAGTTATTACACAAGCAAAGATATTGTTGCAAAAGTGTTGGTTGCTTAAACTCGATTGGGATCAACCGTTACCGGATGACGTCACGCAAGTCTGGAAACGGTTCATTAATAATTTGTTTATGCTCAATAAAATTCGAGTACCTCGGTTTGTGATGTGCGAACACCCTGTAAACACTGAACTGCACATATTTACCGACGCGTCACAAGCAGCCTATGGCACCTGCGCCTACGTTCGTACGGTTGATAACGCATCCACCGTCACAGTAAGATTGTTATGCTCAAAGGGTAGGGTCGCTTCTATAAAGCCTGTTATGACTATACCTAGGCTCGAGCTGTGTGGGGCGCTGGTGGGCGCAAGATTATATGAAAAAATCAGGGGTTCGCTGCGATCTAGTTTTGATAAAGTCGTATTCTGGACGGATTCGACTATTGTATTAAGTTGGTTACAAACTCCACCTAACATGTTAAAAACCTACGTCCAGAATAGGGCCGGGGAGATACACGAACTGACAAAAGGCCATTCGTGGCGACATGTTAGTGGTATAGATAACCCCGCCGACTTAGTGTCGCGAGGTCAAAGTGTAGATGCACTGAACGTCAACAATTTATGGTGGTCAGGGCCACATTTTTTGCATGACCCTAAATTTGATAGTTTAAGTGAAGAAACACGCATAAAAATATCGACAGAAAATTTACCTGAGCTCAAAAGTCACGACGCACACACACTTCTTACCCGTCAAACAACTGAAGAAAACTTATTTCCATTTTTCAGGTTTTCTCAGTATAACCGCATGCAGCGTGCTGCCGCTTATGTACTCCGCTTTATATACGTACATAATACGCGTTGTAAAGACGATCGGTGGAAGGGGCCGTTGAGTACATCTGAACTAAACAAGTCTACGACAATGCTCGCTAGCTTGTCGCAGCGTGAGTCATTCCCCGATGCGCGCGATTCACTTCTTAGAAAGGGACAAGTAAACAAAACACAGACTCACTTAGCAAAGTTAGACTTATTTATCGATAAAAATAAATTGATTCGAGTTGGAGGTCGTCTAAAAAATAGTCCCAACTTTGATTTTGATAAAAAACACCCCATATTAATCTCTGGTAAACATCAACTTTCATTGTTGTTATTCCGATATGAGCATAACCGGTTGATGCACGCAGGTCCACAGATGTTATTGTTTACTATCAGGGAAGCGTGGTGGCCATTAGGTGGTAGAAATCTCGCACGTCAGACCTGTCATAAGTGCGTAAAGTGCGTACGTATGCGAGGCAAAATAGTTACACCAAAAATGGCTGATTTACCAGAGGAAAGATTAGATTATGGGTTCCCGTTTATACATTGCGGCGTAGATTACGCTGGGCCATTGCTTGTATTGAACCGAAAGGGCAGAGGTGCTAGAACCGTAAAAGCATACGTTTGTTTATTTATATGTTTTACGACGCGCGCGGTACATTTAGAATTGGTCAGCGATCTCACTTCAGAAGCATATTTATTAGCATTAAAACGTTTCATTTCACGCCGAGGTAAACCGGCTGAAATATTTTCTGACAATGGCAGGAACTTTGTTGGCTTAATGAATGATTTCAACAAATTTCTTACCAGTTGTTCTGACGATATAAAAGAGTACGCCACAGCTCAAAATATTAAATTTAAAATGATTCCTCCTTACGCCAGTCATTTTGGAGGCCTGTGGGAGGCCGGGGTTGAGAGTTGTAAACATCACTTGCGACGTGTAGTAGGCAATGCGCACTTAACGTTCGAGGAGCTCAGCACGGTGTTGACACAAGTCGAGGCCATACTGAACTCCCGCCCACTGACTCCTATGTCCACAGATCCGCATGACTATCTCCCTCTTAGCCCTGCTCATTTTCTGGTTGGCCGTCCGATGACTGCACCTGTCTGCGCTGACGTCATCGCCGTGCCTACGCACCGCCTGACACGCTACCAGAGGGTCGAACAAATCCGTCAGCACTTCTGGAGCCGCTGGTCTAAGGAGTACGTTTCTGAACTGCAGACCAGAGGCAAATGGAGAGAAAACCAAGATTGTCTGAAGAAGAACACGCTTGTCCTTATGAAGGATGACAATCAGCCTCCACTAAAATGGGGTTTAGGACGTATTGTTGACGTTTTTCCAGGCAAGGATGGAGTGGCCAGGGTTGCCGATATCCAAACCGCTTCTGGCATCGCACGACGAGCTTTTTCCAAGATCTGCCCTTTGCCAATTCGAGATGAGTAGCTGCAGCGGGATCGCCTGGTTCGAGTCGCTTGAAAGTTACCACTTCCAAGGCCGGGGAGGATGTTCAAGCTTATGAACGCAGCTAAACCACGTCATCTTCATCAACCAATCGCGTTGCTTTTTGTGTAACCAATCCTGATACTCCATGTTTAGCTTTTAAGTTTCAACTACCATTTTTTGAACTACTTCACTTTAAGCTCTATCCAAGAATAGATCAATTTAATATATCCGCATTTTTTATTGAAATAAAGAAGTCACCCTTAATCCTATATTATAGCTAGAAATAGCACACACATAGTCCATTTATCGAGGAAGGCCTATAATATACCATCACGCTACGACCAATAGGAGCGGAGCACCAATGAAAAATGTTGCAAAAACGGGACAAATCATTCCTTTTGAGAGCTTCCGTTGCGTACGCTGCTGCGTAAACGGTTACACAAAAATCGTGTATGACGGAATTGATCCCCTTCAGTTCTAAAAAAAAGTCCGGGACAACATATTATGTCTATCTATTTTCGGGTTATTGTACATTCGTCACAAAGTAAATTCGCCACGAAAAAAAGTATGTGTAAACTCGTCACAACTCTATGTTTATGAAAGAAAATCCGCCATATTGTTTATTTCCGTACAGACAGCAGAAAAATCAAACAATAAAGAATAAAACGTTATTTCTTTATTTTTCATAATCATAGAAATTCACATAAAAATCACAGTTCTACTTACAGCTAAAATATACGGTAATATTGTCTGGTTTTGTGCGTTTTTAAGCCCGCGTTGTCAAAGACAGCGTGACATCATCATGATCATCTTTTTTTTTAGTAATTTGCATCTAAATAAAAAGGCGCACTTTTACTTACAATATATTTATTGCAATAGGCTGATTTTCCTGATATTTTTGTGGAATAATAACATCTTGCGGTATAACATGACCGGTACGGCTAGAAAGAGATAGATACAACGAGCGAGCGAGTGCGTGATAGCATGTGCAGGAGCGCAGGAGAAAACAAAAATTTGGAAATCATTTTCATTTTGAGCACTAAAAATCAATAACTTTGTTTTCTACCAGTACTTTATGCAAAAAATATGTACCTATGCAGACTTGTGACGAGTTTACACATATTTTTTATGCATGTGACGAATACACTTTCAATGTATGGAGTTTAAAAATTGTGACGAATTTACTTTGTGACGAATGTACAATAACCCCTATCTTTTATGGTTAACTCACTATAACCTTTTTATGGTAATGAAATTTGTTATAAAATAATGCATTACATATTTGCGAAGGTGTTTTAAGTTTTTATAAACATGAAAAACGTATTTATTTGGATGAGGATTAATCCTTATCCAAATTAATACATTATTCATCACAAGTACCTATTTAATTTTGAACAAAATTGTCCTTGTAATCAGTTGATTTCAATGAATATTTTAGGAGATAATCATCGTTTTAAAATAATACTAATAATAAAGCTGAAGAGTTTGTCCTTTTGCATGTGATAGCCCAACTCTTGAGGCAGGCTATAGGCTGTTAAACATCATGCTGGGAGCCGCAGGAGTTGAGCGAAAAGAAAAAAAGTCAGAAGTTTTCGCTAAGCGAAAACGAACAGGCAGCGCAGCGGTGCGATGCGACGGGCTGGCTCGGAAGAACAAAACATTTCACGCGGACGAAGTCGCGGGCAGAAGCTAGTTACATCGAAACATTCATTAAAGTATCAGATAAGCAACGAAGGCCATTAAATTCGAGAGTTGAGAGTGTGATACTGATAAGTGTGTAAAAAGTGTTGTGTAATATTTAGTGACGAATTCTGAGAATCTAAGAACCTACATAAAAATTGAGTTTTTCGAATCCGATGAATTTTTGCCTAGACTTTATGGGGTGCTTAATTGTTGAAAATGGACTAATAAACTATCACATGCTAGAAGGAATACGTCAAATTACAAGCCACCCTGACAGAGCAGGAGTCACCAAATGGTGGACCGCGTTCTAACTCAAAATAATAAAATAAAAGCTTGTAAAATAGTTATTTATGATACTAGTGCGGTAAGTTGGTTTTTACAAACGAGTAGACGAATGTAAGCCCGAGACGAAGTCGAGGGCTTACCATAGTCACGAGTTTGTAATTTATACCAATTTCTGCACGTGTGTCATACAATGTTTTTCAACGCATTTGCGAGAAAACAGTACAGTATGTAATTAAACAAACTTTTTCATTTGACTATTTTTAATAGCAAATAAGAAAATAAACAGATAGGTCACTACTCTTGGAAATTAATAGTACAATTTGAACAATTATTGAAATTCAGTGAAATTTGCTGCTTTGGAAGCTTAACTGACTGACTGACATTATTAATTTCACACTTAGTATGTTGAACTCATATTATTATTTTGTTTATTTAACAGTGGGAAAGTCGCAACAATTTTTGAAGTTTCTACTATGAAAATGGCGCGAATTTGCAACTGGCGCCACATGCACGTGGTGAAAATTAGAACTACATCTTTCGTCTCATTTACTTTTTAGTATTAAAGTGAGACAACGTATTGAGCAAAAGCGCTTCCAAGGAGGTTCGATCAGTCAGGTTGTTTTTCTCATAATGTAAAACTCTTTGGTGGAATTCTTATATTTTTTTATAGACATTAAAAAAAAACCGTCAAGAAAACGCACGGCTATACAACGGAACGTGCGGTAAAATAGGTACTTAGGTGAGAGTACCTATTTTACCGCACGTTCCGTTGTATGGTGCGTAATTTTTAACTTTCGAACAATGTATACAGGCTTTGTAAATGCATTTTTTAATACAGTTGCTCAAAAAGTGGCGTATTGCAGGGACGTATAGCGTTCGGGAAGTGGGTTATTACATACTCGTGCTTTTTTTTTACCTTTCCCGAACTCGTGCGTAATCTTTCCCAACTGTCAAAATAATTTCTATTAAAAAGAAAAACCAACCATGAAGTTTTTACTAAAAAAATTCATAGAAGTTTTTATGATTCATGCAAATACATACAGTATGTTAACTAACAGAGGGCGTTCCCGTTAACCCGCAATAGTATAACATCCATACATGCTAAAAAAAATATTACCATTCGAAAATAAAATGTTTTTATTTTTTTTATATTAAATTATTCACTAAAAATCGTAAATTGATACGTTAAAGAAACACTCTGTACACACGTACTTGAAGGACAGCAATGTCGGAATTTATTTAATTAAATAAATTAGAATTAATTAAATAAATAGAGTATCAATTTACGTTTCTTTTTGTGTTTCTTTGGAAGTCGGTTGTTTTTTTTTTATGAATTACACGACTCTGTGAACATTGATTGACGATGTTTGATGCTAGCCTACGTTTTGTACAACAGTATGGCCGGCTCCACACGTTTACGAACGTAGTTCCATCTAAAAAGGTTCGCGTCCTGAATACATGTATGAGGTTGAGGGATACGACGGATTCACGAAACTCTTATTTGAATTATTGTTTACGACAACAATGGTGTGAGCTCTCTGCAATAGGTAATTATCAGGGATAGTTTCACGTATTCGTGTATGCGTGAGAATTGTGCAACTATGCGAGAGGCGCTGCAGCTGGCGACCCAGATGCGAGGCGCAGGCGAGGCGCCGCCCGCGCGCCGCCACTCGCGCGCACTCCTTTATTGGAGGATGCCACGTCACGGGTCAATACACCCGGCTTTTAACGACATTGTTACAGTATAACATCAAGTTAAGTAAGAGTCGCGAAATCTAAATTATGTGCGGCGCTAGAAAAATCAGCGTCCACAAGAATTCACTCTAATAAGTGGACAATTTCGTTCTTCTACTTGGTATATAAAATGCAAGGTGGAGGGACGCTTGCCAGTCAAAGTGTTGACTGTTCAGCGCCTCCAAAATTAAGTTTAATCTAATAACAAGTGCGATGTATGTGGTGGCCTCCGAACAGATAAGGGTGGCCACCGAACAGATAGGGGTGGCCATGAACTTGACGTGCTAATTGGTTGTGCTAAATGCATGTAATTCTCGTTAGTTAGACATTGAGAAGTCGGTAACGAAGTCAATTATTTATTGATCTTATTATTAGGCGGCTTTACTATGATATTTACATATTACCAATTAATTACTGAGTAAGCAAATAGGATCGATTCTACCAGAGATTTAAGGAACATCAAGCTTGTTACTATAATATAATCTAGCTATATCTGTTAACTTATAAAACAGATGGTATGCGCTAGTTGGTGCCCGAGTCCCCAAGCAATTGCCGCAGTGACCCATTTACCTCGATAAAAAACACATTGTGACAGCTTTCAATGTTTTACTTCCTTTTTGGGTCAGGTTTTGTTCGGCGTGTCACGGCACTCATAGCTGATGGCTGGTATACTTGCGCATGTAGAAACTATTCGCAGGGAGCAACAGGTCCCCTCGACGCGTCCCGCTACTAAAATAGCGTTACACGGAGGGAGCGGCGCCATTCTGCTACGCGTGCAATTGATTCAGCCTTCGTGCACACACTAATAGTGTACCTACATCACAGTAACATCTGAACTGAAACAATATTTTACGCAGACTTTTGGAAACAACTAAGTGTTGTGATTGATTATGCGTGTGCAAACAATTAAATCATACAGATAAGGTCAACATTCTGCGCGATAACTCGCCAGGCCAAAATATGAAATCAAGTTGTCGTTATTGACCTGAACGCTCTCAAATTTTTATCGTCAACGATCCGCAAGGCCAGTACATGCGCAATCTCAAGCGAACCGGATGAGGGCTGACTCTTACAAAAAGGGAAAGTTTATGTTCACTCCGATCTCCGTGGGGTCTTGGAAACTATTGAACCGATTGAATTAACAATTTTATTTTATCGAAGGCCAATTAACCAACGCCATTTTATATTAGACTTCTGGATTTGTTTCTAGGTATTACGTCCGGCGTTGCGGAAATCGGCAACTTGTCCAAAGGGCTGGAAAAGCGGATATACAGCGCATTGCACCGTTCCTGAAAGAGGTCGCGAGACGGGCGACGCACTGCAGGTGCGACCTACATCGGGCTGCACCGCACCGCTCAAATAGCTGCCTTTTGGCAACACGCTGTGGTTTTATAATAAACAAAAGACCATTTGACCTACTGCCACTGTTATTATAATATTATCTCTTACTACATTAAGTAATTACTAATGTGTGTATTAACTGTGAGATATCTAAGTACGGTTTGCATTATTGTCGGTGGGTTTCAAAATTAAAAATATGTATGAGACTCAATGACGTAACATAAATTATGTATATTATAATAGTTTTATATTATCATTGATGTGACTATGCAATGATGACGTACTTGCTTTTTAACTCGTTTGTATTATTTACATAAGCAAATGTAAATTATACAAACGAATTCTCAATTTTTAGGGTTCCGTACCTCAAACGGAACCTTTATAAGATCACTTCGTTGTCCTTCTGTGTGTCCGTCGGCCAAGACCCTTTTTATCAGGAACGCGTGGAGTTACCAAGATACTCAGGGCTGCAAACCCTTGAAGCAATCAAACATCTAAGTCAACGCAATCAAAAGATACGGGCTTTTAGCCTTTTATGTTCCCGAATCAAAATCTATAGGGTACCCGTTGACCTAGAATCATGAAATTTGGCAAGAAGCTATGTCATGAAGCACAAGTAAAGGAAAAAATCCAAAAACCATAAATTTGTACAATACAAAAAAAACCCGTGATAAACTATGTATTTACATACCTACGAGCGTACGTAACCCTCGGTGCGCCGCGCCATCGCCAGTGCGACTCGCACTTGACCGGTTTCTTTTAGTAGTACCTACCACTTTATCGCTAACACCGTGCAAACTAAGATGGGGCTGAAGTTAATTAGTACTAAACAGTTTCCGGTCGGAATGCGGAGCATGTAACATCTTGAATGGCTTAACCCTTTCGAACCCCAAGAACCAAGAACCGGAATCACAATAATATAATAATTACAGTTTAAATAGGTTAGCGTAGTAATTCTGAACAGTTAACCCATTGGCACCTTGGTTAGCTGTTTAGAGATCCGAGGAAGAATTTGAGATTACTAACTCGTTCATGGAATAAGGGTTTCCCATATGCAATAACTATTCGGTTTGAAGGGGTTCACTAACCGTTCACACTGTATAAATTGGGTTGAAAGCTAACCGGTTCATATAAGAAGAAGCCGTTCAGAGCAAGTATAACACAATCCAAAACCTTTTGCAGAAACCCAATCGCAAACCATGATCGCAAATTTTATAACAGTTTATTTATTTATTTATTAGGGACAAAAAACAGTTACATGATACAAAATACAGAAAAATACTAAAATAAGAATAACAAACATGTAACCCACTGCCCACACCATTGTCCACGTTTTAACTAAAGGTTAGGAGTGCTAAAGACATAAAAAAGAAAGAGAAAAGTAAAACAATAGTCGCTGCCACAATAATAATGATGTGATACTTTGCTTAGCTTAGCTTAATCTAACTTAAAATACTCGTTAGACAGTTGCAGTATTTAAGTCTGTGAAACCGTGCAAAAAATATTAAATAATATTGTGTATAATAAATAGTCTTAGCATCTAAATGGATTTTTATCAGTCATGAAAGCAAGTTGAAACTTAAAATGTGACTTTTGACGAACTTTAGTACAACTTTTTATTTCAAGAAAAAATAAACTGTGCGTGTGGTAATGTTTTAGTGAACAGCTGTTTAATGAATAATTACCACGACGACGCGCGACGCCGCGGGCACAATATACAGCTGTATTTTTTTTTTTGTGCCGCGGGCGCCGGGCGGCGTGAGAGCCAAACCACACGGGCGGCGCGGCGCCGCACCGCAATCCATTTCGCCGCGCTGGCGACCACACGGGCAGAGCGGCGTCGCAGCGTTCTACGGAGCCGCGGCGGCGCCGCAGCGGCGGCAAAATGAGGGGTTGCGACAGTCTGTAATACTACAAACAACTGCGAGCGGCGCCGCTCCGGCTCCGCTCTGCTTACACCCCTCCCCGCCTCGTCTCGATTCCGATGCGCGCGCGGCGCGGCGCCGCGCCGGAGCACACCGCACGGCGCCATGTGGCTACATTGCATTTTTGTATGTAGAAAACCGCAGCGGCGCCGCTCAGGCGCCGCGCCGCCGCCGCGCCGCCCGTGTGGTTTGGCCCTGACGTCGAGTCGCGCGCCGCGCCGCGGTTATTTGCGGTACGCGGCACCTAACTCATAGGGATGGCGATTCTTTTCGAAAAAGATCGATTTTTAAATCGATTCGAATCGTGACCTAATGAATCGATTCACAAAAAAATCGAGGTCTATAAGATCGATTTCCGATAAATCGATCTTTTTTTCAAGTTTTCGTTTATAATGTAATATTTTATTAAAAACAAGGTACATATTATAATTTAACGATCTCTTATCAGTAAAATCAGGTAATTCGATAATAAAAAATATTTTCATTACCATGTCAAACTAACAGATAAAGTATAGAATAAGACATTTATTTTCTAGATTTAGAAATTTTACAGAGTTAAGAAAATGGTTAAGAAAAATCGTTTACAAAGTTAATAGATAATGAGAGCGAAGAAATGCGAAGAAATCTAAACATACAGCCATCTCGCGAGTTTTTGAATAATTAATTCTTTAACCGGCAGCACTCTTATAATACGGATACATTCAATTAATTGTAAATAGTTTTATGGTTTATATACCAAAAAAAATCGAATGTCGATTTTCAAGGGTGAAATATCGATTCACCGAATCGATTCAGTACTACATATCGATTTAAAAAATCGATCTTTTGGGCCTGAAAAATCGATTCTTCGATTAATCGATCTCAGATCGCCATCCCTACTAACTCATTCACAGTGTTACATGTACGTTACCCCTCAGTGGAGCGCACGGTCACAGTATAAATATGAACAGTATGGAAACTAGGCCTATTTGTTGAAATAATTACCTACGCTCCATTGGAACGTTAGGGTAGGGTGTCACTCTTTCCCCCCCCCGGTGGGTTCCCGCATTGTCGAGGCGGGGGGGCTCAGTAGCCGTGGTTTTGAGCCCCACGGTGAAGCTAAGAGGAACTCGAGGAGGGGCCGCTCGTCAGGGCTTTTGCTGACAAGCCGACGATGTAGCGGCCAAAAGTAGGTTGCGGTGCCGCTTGGGCGGCATCGCAACTGAGGCGGGCCGCGATGTCGTAACGGGGGCGTCGCGGCTGAGGGTTGAAGGCCGCGGCGGGAGAGGAGTGCCGGTATTACGGTGCGCCGCTCTCCCTACCTTCCGCGGCCTTGACGGGGTCGCCACCGTAAGATGGCGGACGCGGTGGGGCTGCAGGGGAAGAGGAGTGTCGGTATTGCGTTGGCCGCTCTCCCTATCCTCTGCAGCCGAAAATTGGCAGGCGGCGGGGCCAATGTTCTGACCCGTCACAGGGGGACCAAGGGTGCCCAGACACGGGGTCGTCTGGCGCCCATGTGCTGGTTCGGTCCCTGGGGTGGTCACGGCGTGCTGTGTTCTGGTGCGCCGGTGATGGGGAGTACTCCCCAGAGGAGGGTCCGGTAACGGACGGCCGCGGCGGGTTCACGGATGAGTGCTAACGCGTGCCCGTGTTCCCGCCGTAAGCGGCAGAGGAGGACACCGTGGAGTTTTAGTGGGTTAGAGTCCCACATAACTGCACTATCTCCCCGTGGTAGTGTAGTATGCATGAGCATTTCTCCACGTGAAAAAAAAAAAAAAAAAAAAAAGGGTGTCACTCTTTGACTGCCGGGAGGACACGGCGTGGCATACGCTAGCAGTGTGCAGCTTGGGAGGAGCCGCGCCGTGCCCTCATCTCAGAAGTAGGCAGTGACCTCTCGCTGCCGGCCGTGGTCGAGTCGATGGTCCGCAGCGAAGAGTCCTGGGACGCGGTGGTTTCCTTCTGCGAAACGGTCGTCTCGCTGAAGGAGGCTGCGGAAAGGGAGAGGGAGATCTCGTCCACTCACCCGGCCCGCAGAAGGCGCACCGGGCGTCGGCGGAGGGCGGACAACGACCTCTTCCAGCCCCCCTAAATGGGTCCAGGGGCGACGGACTCGGGCACGTCCGTCGACCCCCACACATCAGGACAGGAAGTGGCGGCGAGTAGTGTTCCACGCGCGCCCCTCTTAGACGTCGCGGGAGGAGTCAAATACCTCGGTTTAAAGAAATTTATTTCTCATAAGAACATACATACATACAGTCCGCTTATAATGAGATACAGAGTAATAAGTATGATAATACAGTACAATACAATTTCCTCCAGAGTATTAGAAGTTATAATGTACATACATGTTTCTTAAGCTTATTTTTAAATGTATTCACGTTATCGCACTCTTTAATGTCGTCCGGTAATTCATTGAACAGATTAACTCCTTCAAATAATATTGTCTTTCTACCGTAATTTGTGCGTACGCTGATGACTTCAAGTTTGTTTTTGTATCTATTTCTCAGGTTATGTGACATTGTTTTTTTCTTTAATTGTATGTTAGTTTGTATTGAGTTGGAAATTATGTTTTTAATAAGAATGCAGGTGTAGTAAATGTATAGCTGTCTAATATTTAATAGTTTAGTTTTTTCATATATGGCCTTTGTTGAAGTAAGATAATTAAAATGGAATAAAGCTTTAATTATTTTGTTTTGAACTCTTTGCAGTGAATTTAAATTAGTTACTGCTGCGGAACCCCATATTTCGATCAAGTATTCTAAATGCGATTTGACTAACGAGTTATAAATCAAAGTGCGCACTTTGTTTGGAATACAGTTTGCTACTTTCCGTAATGCTCCCAATAACGATGTTAATTTATTTCTGAGATGGTCGATGTGTAATTTCCAATTTAGTTTCTCATCTACCCTTAATCCAAGATATTTTTGGTTTGTTGATTGTTTTATTATTTCGTTATTTATTATGAGAGGCGAGAAGTCCGGTACCCGGATACCTCACTCCCCCCTGACCCGAAGAGGCCCGCAGTGGCGGACCACCAGTCGGGGGTTGCGGAAGGATTGTACGTTCCCGCCAGTGTTGGCCCAAAGTTAATCTGATTAACGATTAAAAACTAATGATTAAAAATCATAATCAAAAATTAAAATGATTAAGATTATTAATCATAATCTTTAATCGTTAATTTGATTATTTGATTAACTATTAACTACTTGTTCATTCATTTAATTTATTGGAAGAGCAACACCAGCAGCTTATGCAATACATAAATATGCTACTTCAAAAGCAGTAATTTATTAAGAACAATACACCAATGCCGTCCTCTGGCTCGGTAGAAAGAATGTTTTCTTTTGCAACTATGCTAAATAAACCTAGGTCACACAAATTATCTGACGACTTATTTGAAAAAGAAGTAGTTATGAAATGTAACTTGAACATCAAGAAATCAGAAATGTGAAGATCGGGGGGTTAGTTGATTGAAAATATTCTTCAAAATTAGAATTCAGTGTATTTGAACGTTAGAATTTATTTTTTTGTTTTTGAATAGGTAATTAATAAAAATATTTTAAGAAATGTGTGTCATTATTTTCCAACATTTCTTTTATATAGAATTAACTAGCGGTCGCCCGCGGCTCCGCTCGCGTGGTCCCGCTTTTCTGTTGAAATTTTTCCTGAATTTTCTTTGCTACAAACCTCACGGAGCCCGAGACTTTTCCAACGAATGCAAAACCGTGGAAATCGGTTCGTGCGTTCTGGAGTTATAACGTCAGGAAGGAAAACCCGACTTATTTTTATATAGTAGAAGATAACATTGATGGATGTATTAGTTTATAATCGAGTTAATCAATTAATGATTATTGATTAGTGATTAATGATTAACGTCAATAATCATGATTAAGATTACTTTTTTAATCATGATTATTCTAATCGTGATTAATGTAATCTGATTAAAATTAATCAAATTAATTCATTGATTAATGCCAACATTGGTTCCCGCGACCCCCGGCGTAGGTGTGAGATGGAACACCGGGGTGGTTTTTAGTCAGTAAGAGCCTGACAGACCCCGCCGCCCGCCCCCGGGCGGAAGACATCCATAAGGATTTTCCACCCCGGAAACAAAAAAAAAAGGGTGTCACTCTTTAATGTCTGTAAAATTGATAAGTGTGTTATTGTGGCTGGTTATCTTTCCCTCCTTCTGGTCAAAACGTAAATCCAAGATGGCGGCAACGAAAAAATTCAAATAGTTCATCGTGAATATCATTTTCATAGTTTTCGAGGGTACTAAAGTCGATAGTGAAGTCAAAATGCGCGTCGCTCGATCGATGCCTAGTTAACCCTGCACCTTACCGCCGTTTCAACTTGAGAATGGGTAATAATAATAATTAAAGAAATTAATATTTAAAAAAATATCTTTATTCTTCGTAATTAATAATAATAAGAGAAGTAATTACATGGTCAGCAATTATAAAATTTGGCGAGCCACCCAAAAGCAGCATTTAAATAATTTGGTCAGCATACAAAGATTTTGTTTGCAATAAAAAAAATCAGGCAGCAATTCTTGTTCCGCAACTAATTTTGATAATGGTCAAAAATTAAATCATACATAGGCAGCCAACAATAACATGAGTCTGCATAATAAACATTCAGTCCGCAAAATAACTACTTGAGCGGCAAGATTTCATGATTGAGCGGCAGAAAAAGCAGGCAGCTATTTGATTCATGTAACGACGAGTTGAGTTGATCACGTGTAATTGTTATTGTCGTTCGTGCGTTCGTATCGAAAATCATTAGGTCTAACGTTTAATATTTATATAAAAAAACGTCATTATGGTTAACACCCCGACTCGGATAGGTTAGGTTAGAAGGCTAAGGCGGGAGCGAAGCGTAGCGGAGCTCCCGCCTTAGCCTTCGTGGTTATTTTTTTTTAAACCACCCAGAAGTAGGAGCCCCGCGAAGCGGGGCTCCGTCGACCTATCTTAGCGCAGGTGGTAATCAGTTACTTATCTACTTAGGTTACTATTACCTATAACTACGATAGAACTTACAAAGAGTAAAACAAAGTTTTTTTAAGTTTTAAAGTAGGCGTTTTCATCATATTACACCAAATAAGTTTTATATCTTTTGAGTGGTATGTCAAACGATTTTGTATTTAATGTATGTAAAAATATTCCCATATTACACTCTGAGTGCTTACCAAAATTTTATTAAACATGAGCAGCTGATTGCAGCTTATATAATTAATATGCTGTACAAAAATAATTACAGCCATCCAGAATGACATAAATTGCTGATTGATTTTGAAATGTTTGCTGACCATGAGTTGCTGACCAATTAGCTATTTCTGCTCACCGATTATATTTTTCTGCTCACAGAAATAACAATACTATGCTAACCATTTAATTGACACCCTAATAATAATAATAATCGTTTATTTCTTAATTCAAAATTACAATATGGAGGTATTGTTGGTCCCAAACTAGGCACGGCCTGTGTCTTGGGCACCATTACATACATAGTTACAGCATCTTGATAATTTTTTTCATACAAAATAAGTATAGTAAAGTTGAGATTGGCTAAAGTTAAGCTAGTTAGCCTCAGCATCGGGACTACAAGACTAAATGTACAAACAAATAGACTAACTAATTAAGGGAAGCTGAGATCAAATAATAAAATAAAAATTGAGATTTAGAAGATAAAATAACAGTTGGTATGATTTCCGTTTGTGCACCATTGAATAGTTATGATAATTTTTGGAATAAAATAACATAGAAGTTGAAATTGGTACAATTGAGCTAGTTAGCCTTACAACGAGACTAAGTTTATTAACAAAATAACTAATTAAGTGAAAACTAAAAACAATACAATTCTTATAGGTAATTAAAATTATAATGAAATTTAAAATTTAAAAATAAAAGTAAATAAAATAAAATAAAAGTAAAACTTGGTTTAATTTCCGTTTGTGCTGCTGTTCTGTAGTGTGCGTCTGTGTTTGAGTGTATGTGTGTGTGTGTGTGTGGGGGGGGGTGGGGGTGTGTGTATGTGTGTAAGTGTAACGGTGTATACGCGTCCTTGTGTTGATGCAGTGTGAGTTAAGTTTATTTGGTTATACTTAGGATCTTTTCAGTAGAAGTGTATGATTGTTCCAAGAGCCAAATTTTAACTGTGTGTTTCATTCGGGTGTAGGAGGAGCTATGGATCTTAAGGACAAAGTTTACCTTATTGTAGATGTGAGTATGTAGGAATGATGGAAGTCTTTGGGCGAACGCAGAGTTTACTCTAGGGTTCGGGGTTCTGAATTTTCTTTTACTTTGCAAGGTTTTTAAATCAGTTCTCTTTAAACATTTTAAGTGACTTTTCGAAACTATTGTTGAAATATACAGTTTCCGCACCCCAAGAAGTGCTGCCTCTTTATATAGTCTGTCAGTTGGATAGCGGTAAGGTTTACAAAGCATGACTTTTAAAATGGCGCGTTGTAAAATTATAAATATTTATTAAAAAACGACACCCATGACACCCAAAAAATTGAAAAATTTCACAGCCGCCATCTTGGATTTACATTTTCACCTTACTAACGGTTTTGGTTTGGCAACCTCTTTATCTATGTAAACGACACCCATGACGAAAAAAATTAACATGTTAGCAGCCGCCATCTTTGTTTTACAATAAATTAATGAATTTCTTAAATTCAATCGTGGTCCGATCACACGGACCATTATTCGATATCGATTATAACAAAAAATCATTCTTACCTTTCAAGATCAGCAGGGAGTTTAAAAAACGAAAGTTCCGGTTTTGAAAAAGCCGAGTTCAAACAGCCGTGTAATACACAATACGCTCGAGGCATTTTTAAAAAGATGGACGGACCGTGGCGCAAGGAATAAATGTATTAAGGCTCCTGCAAACAGGCGCGACGCGCGACGCGAATCGCGCGCGACACAAAGGCACCGCTCGTTGCGCGACTTGCGGTGCCTTTGTGTCGCGCGCGATTTTATCGCGTGTCGCGCCTGTTTGAAGGAGCCTTTACGCGACTACTCGCTCCAACACGGCAGTTCACGGCACCCGTGACTGAGAGCACCGCGACTATCGCTTACGGGTATCGTAGTCAATCGTAGCTGCGCGTGTTGGAATATGTAAAGTTATAGAATATAATCCAGATTTCATTTCCTAAATTGCATGGAATTAGTATGTAAGTACGGACGCCAGCACATCAACCTACCCGAAACTGTCAAATTTTCGCAATCAACTTTGAACCTTATGCTTTAGTGATAAAGTTGAAAATCTATTAAAGAAATCTGACAGATTGTAGTAACTTGATGTGCTGGCGTCTGTACTATATTCTTGCCAAACTGTCAAAAGTATTTCTAGACGATTAAGCAACGAATTCCGAACGATCCAGTGATTTGTGAGTTGGTCTAAATAAATACAATAACTTATTTTAGTTTCACCTAAGATTTAGAGATAGCAGAATTAAACATAGTATTTTAAATATTTTCTATTTTATGTGCTATTTTTGATGTATATTATGTGGTTATAAATAATAATTTTGTAGTATACTCAGTGGAATGTATGTTTATGGGACTCCATCTAATTATAGTCGGATAAATTGTTATAAAAATACATTGAATATATTTTATCGTTTTAAAACAGTTCTGTCAAAATAGATTTACATAAGACTGTCAATATTAAAAGTTATTTGGTCAAAATGTATGATGTTAAAAATGGCGGGAATGTTAGATGTACAGACTAGACGCCAGCACATCAAGCTACTACAATCTGTCAAATTTCGCTGAAGCATAAGATTCGAGGTTGATTGGGAAAATTTGACAGTTTCGGGTAGCTTGATGTGCTGGCGTCTGTACTTGAGTAATATTGGGGAGACTATAAAACATGCAACAAGCTGCCATGAAGTTTGCTTGTCCTTCCTTATTCATGATGATCTAGTTTTGGGAACGGACAACTAGTTTTCTCATTAACGTATTTAACTGACAAGCCAAATTGAAATAAATGCCTAGTATTGTCTTTCTGTGCTTTTCTTCATTAAAATCCTTTCCCTACACACACATATCCATAGGTAAGTACTTCATACAGTAAATAACTAGTAATCACCAGACACAGTAAATGACACCAACCAACCACACTCAAAGCTTGCTAATTAAGCTGATATTATTACCTATAAATATAGTTTTCATTCGCCTTTCTGACACGCGCGTCTGTGTGAGTGTGCCGTTTCGAACGTTTGTACGTAGTTTCTGTACTATTCATATCTTTACTGTGGCGCGGTGGCGGGTGTGGCTCGAGCGTGAAATAAATTATCGTCGCTAAAAATATTGTTGGAAGTATACTGTACTTATTGTAATATTGGATATCGAATAGGTAGGACTTAATTGTAAAGGAACAATAGGGCAATCGCGTGCAAATCCCATTTGTTTTTGTCTTATCTGGCCCCAGTCAACAATATTGTCGTCATCTAAACGTGTAGGTACTTCAGTTTTTATTAAACTAGTGCTGAAATTTTACGAGGTGGCGTCACAAAGAAAACCACTTTCCTCTGCGTAAGTCCTGAAAGAGTACTAGGCGAACATGAACCGATAGAAGTTATTGTTATCAGCGACGAGGGCGGGGCGGGTGCGGGCGGTGCGAGGTGGCGTTCTTCGTGACGTCGCGCCTCGCCGCATCAGTGTTAGTTAACGCCACAGGCGACGATGCCTTATCACAGTGCCGTCGGCCGAGTAAAAAGATCATTGTCACCGATAACCTCTGCGCGGATATGAAAACCTAGTATTATATGCGAAAATTTTATCAAAATTCACTGAATTCCTGTTCTGTGTTTCTGCCGATTTTGCAATAATAATAATACTGGGTATTTTTATCATTTCATAATTAACATTATTGCCTACTAGTTTATGAGTAGGTTCATTTATTAAATGGGTTTTTTATGTTCCTGTAGGTTTGACCCCCAATATGTATAGGATCCGAAGTAAGATCGACCTTCACCCTTCTGTTTACCGGATGAAAATTATTTTTTTACCATTGCCACTCGAAAAAGGGCATTTTATTCATCGATAACAGTGAGGTGCAGCGCAGACGACAGACTATCCGTAACGGACTTTTTAGTCTGTGAAAATAGAACCTATGCAATTATATATGCAGTAGCGCACACGACGCGCAAAAAGTCCGGCGCACAAAAAATCCGTGTAATTCGGGCAGACCGCACCGCGCCGGGCCGCGCCGCTCCGCACAAAAAGTCTGTGAAAAAAATAGAACGTTTGCTTCAATACGCGCTCTGCCCCCGATAGTTAAAAAGACGTATCTAACAAAAAGTAAAAACGGAGAAATAAATGTTTTAATGAATAAAACGGGAAATCGTATGCTGTCTTCGAGTAAATTAATATTTTACATACTTAAAGTTGAAAATAATACCCTCTAATAATAGGCTTTAACCTGGTTTAATAATAATATGAATTTATTAAATTATTATAATAAAAATAATGAAAAAACAGTTTCATCTTAGCATAAAAAATTAAGGAAAATATTACATATGTACTTAATTGAATAGACGTAAACGGCTAGATGCGTCCTTTAAATTTCAAACGCTTTTGGCTGTACTTTTTTTCTAAGTATTTAGTTTATCTATCTAATAAATGATTTTAACATAAATGGGCGCATATAGGTATTTCCGCCTTTTTTCTTAAGAATTAGAAAGTATGTAGATAGCCCTTGGCTTAGGTAAAATGTTTATAATAGTACATTACGATATTAGTGCGTAAAGATGGTTATAACATGCGAGGCGGAATTTCAGCCCGAGCCGAAGGCGAGGGCGTAATTGAGCCGAGCATGTTATAACCATACGCACGTATATCGTACGACGTTTTTTAACACATTTGCGAGGAAACAGAAAAAAACATTTTATATTTTGTTCATTTTTAATTATTGAAACAGTCAAATTACAATTGTTAAAATGATACGTAGTTGTAGTTGGTTTTTTAATTATGTTTTTATTATTATTATTACTATTCATAATGTCATTGTTTTGTGTTAGGGTAAATGTTGGAGACGACGAAACTTCTTGAAAGGCGGCAGAAGAGCATTGTAATTCGTCATTAGTTGTAAATAAAAAAGTATCATCAGTAGAAGAGGGGCGCGGCTCAGGGCAAAACTTCTTCGTTTGTGGCTCCAAACTTATTGTCTGAGTTATTTTGGCACTTATATTTGCTTTGTTTTGGATGGAATCTTTAAATTACCGAATAAACTGTTTTTTTTTAATTTTAAATAAACTCAATCTGTGAATGCACACTGTTGCTTTCCCGCCATTTTAACAGCGCGCTAGCGCTGCCTACTGCCGGTCGATTCTGTAAAAATCTCACCGTGAAAACTTGGGTGATGTGAGTTTGTGTTTGCTAGGAATTGGCACTATTGACAACTCACTCCACGCTCACTTCACTTTTCACGGTGAGATGGTTACAGAATCGCACTGCTGTACTGACTGGCGCCGCGCGGCGATTAGTTCGAAATTTGAATAGCAACAGCGCGCTGCTCACTAGCTGGAGTCGTGCGGCGGCGATCAGTTCCAAATTTGAAATGGCAAATAATGCTGTTATGGAATTTGTATGTACTATAACTTAACTATTTGCTTTGATAACACACGCGTTTTTTATGACCCTCTTTACATATTTAAAACCGGTGGAATTACATCAGCTTTACGAGCAAGGGTGTTAAAAAATATTTAATAATCTTTTTATCTAAGGTAGTATAATCAGAAATAGTACAGTAGGTTCGTGGTTATCATATAAGTCATAGCCTAATTTATTATTTGTAAATAAAACACAATTATTTATTCAACGTAAAGTAATTAAGACGATTATGGCAAATGCGCCTATGCTAAAACAATTTTACGAAGTAAATAGGGCGCAAGTGGTCAGATGTGGTCTTTTTTTCTTAATGTAAAAACAGTTTTTTTTTTTAGCGCGTTAGTCGCAAATACCTATTTGCGTCTTATTAACTTCCTTTTAGAAATAGGGACAAATATGCGCCTTTTATATTACTGAACTAAAAAAAAAGTATAATGACATTATCTACATAAATGCGACTTTTTAATTAAGTTTCACATAAATTCGTCTTTTCATCTTCAATCGGGTGTAAAAAATGAACAGAAGCGCCCTATTTTGTTGTGCTAAAACCGCACTGGAGGAAGTTAGAGAAATATAAAAAATACAGGCAGATGCGCGTTTTTTTTCTGATTTCGGCAATATACATAACTCAAATCTGGAAAAACTGTTAGATGCGTCTTTTTTCCTATCGGGGGCAGCGCTAACGCAGACGGGGCGCACACTTTAGTCGGCAATCTGCATTTGCTAGGGGTGGACGTAACGCACGCGATCTATTATCATGGCGCCAGAGGTCGATGTAACGATGTTAATTCAAGAAGAGAAGACCAATACACCTCCTCATTGTTGTTTCTGAATGAGTCAAAGCAGGTCTTAAAATAAATAGCAACTCATCAAATGTAGTAACAGACATTTTATACTTAATATTTGAAAATTTTTTCCGGATGTTGTTTCAGAATTGAATGTTTAGTATGGAACTGTCCTTTCAGTAATCTTTCCGAAAGTATAGGATGTACCCAAAATTGTCTATTTCTTCTTCTTTTTTGTACTTCATATACAAAATAATACTTCGCGATCTCTGCACGATTTCCATAGCGTCTACGTCCCTACAGCTCTGCCGACAGAATGATCGAAGATGTGCGTCGTGTGCGTTGAGTCTGTGAAAAATCCGCGACAGACTTTTTGCGCGCCATGCAGACTTTTTGTGCGCCGCAGACTCGATCGCACAAAAAGTCTGCCGTCTGTGCTGCACCCAAATAAAACTCTCTTTTACTCACTGAGTGAATAAAGACATTTTGAATTTGGAACAAACACGAATTACGTAAAAAAAAAAACGCTGCTGCTGAAAGTACGTACTGGGAGGCTGAATGGAGCTATATTCTATTCCAAATTAAAAAAAAACCGGCAATTTAGTTACGTTCTTTTTTATCTGTTATTGTGGTTGTTTTGTGTTATTGGAAAATCTATTAACTTAAGTAATTATGTATAATAAAATGAGTTCTTCCGATATCGAAAATGAGAGACTGACTCCGGAATCATTTCGTTCTACATCGAAAGGTTGTGAAACGACTACATTACAGCTGTCTCAGCAACAGCAACCACAAAATACGGCGACTTTGCCAAATACCCAAGTGTTGTCTAATACAACAGTTTCAAACCCAAACCAGCCTATAACACTAAAGGACATGTCCAGAAATGGTTTTTTATTATTTAATAATTCTAACCAGAGTAAGTTAAATATATTTGGATAGACATCCCTAAAACTAGTCGTTCTAGTTATATCATACATTTTTAAAGACCTCCAATTTTGAGAAAAATCGTTTTTTGTTTTCGTGAGAATTTACATCTAAAACGAACAAACCTTCTAATTATCTAGAATAATAAAGTGAACACACCTAAAAAAAAGTAAACTTGTCAAAATTGACACAGGAGAACTGTCATTACTGGCAGTGAGCGTCAACGTCAATCAATTTTTGATGTAGGAGCATGACGTCGGACGAATGACGCATGGAGCCGGTAGGGATGGCGATCTGACCTCAATTAATCGTTTTATCGGGCGAAAACAATCGATTTTTTAAATCAATTTTTAGCATAGAAAATCAACATTTGTGTTTTCTATTGAGACTATAAGATATATTATTTATTTTCTAAACTTTTTAATGTAAAATCATTAAGAAAATAAATGTCTTGTTTTATACCGAATACTCTTTTATGGTACTTGTTTTGTTATTAACGAATTCCCTGAACTAAAAAAATCCCTGATTTTACTGATGAGAAATCGTTTATTAAGGTATCTTTCTTGATTTTCATAAAATGGACTAAACATATTTACATCTAATCTTCTAAGGATCTTTTTCGGCAAGAATCGATAACACTTTGAGCTGGTGACGCCAGCTATGTATGGCTAACTCGATTATTCGAGTTGCGCTCAGATTGAGATGCCGCGATCGAGTTGAATTAGATTGTTACGTGATTGACGTCTCTGGTTTGGCATGTATTTGAACCTTATTTTATATTTAAATTCTACTGAAATTGTATTTTAAATAATTAAAATAGTCTCAATATACGTTTCCTTGCGAATCTATAAAAAAAATCGTCGCGAAACAGAGGTGAAAAAACAATAATTCGTTCAATTTCATCCATTTACCAGAGTTCCGTAACTCGAGTTCAACTCGAGTCACATGAATTTCAATCCGAGTAACCTTATCCTGAGTTGGCACATCTCTAACGCCAGTGACAGCTGAAAAATCATCTGGCAAATATGACATTACCACAGAGTGACGGAGTATTTATTAGGGTTGCCAACTACAAATAACATCAATTATTATTTTATGATTTTTCGCTTAAATGGAGGGGTTTAAAAATATTATTTCAGTAGTTCTGAGTTCCATATTTTTGTCGTATTTATTTGAACCGAGTTTGATGCTGGTTAGATTTTTCTTGGAATAAAAAACCAACGTCCATACAAAAAGCGGACATCTCCTTTTAAAAATTGTTCTAATTTTACTATACATTTTTAATTTTAATTTAATATTTAATCCTTTGTTGTTATAATACTGATTATATAATAAAAACTGATAAATATAAATACCATGCTCCTTTTTATTTTCTCACAGTCAATGGTAAAAAGTAGAGTACACAACACGTGAATAAAAAAATTATCTCGGTACTTGCATCCCTCGCTCCGCTCAGGATTCTAATCTAGAATCCCTCGCTACGCTCGTGATTCTACTCTAGAATCCTTCGCTGCTCTCGGGATCCAACTTCGTACCTCGAACTAAATTCAATTTTTATTCACTTGTTGTATAATCTACTATTTTATCACATCTATTCAAAAAGAGCTAGTGTATTCTTCGTAAACAGGCACTAAAATAGCTCTTTAATCTCTAGGGACTAAAAGTGATTTGAATTTGGATATTGTTAGTAAAGGTTCCAATCACCAAAGAGATCAATCACGAACATTGTATGAACAAGTAAAAGGAGCGCGAGCCAGATTAAAAAAAAAATTGTTACGATGCACTTCCATAATTGTTCAAATATAAACATTAGCCTCTAATAATTTCGATGTATTCTTATTCATAAGTTGCACTTACTTATTTTTTCATAGAGGGTAATAAAAGTAGAGTGCCCACCTCGGGAGTAACACTATTTTAAGCTCGAGTTACTACGTACTTTGAATACCTCTCGCCTTCAAAATAGTTGTTTGCTCCCTTGGCAAACAATCTACGTACTATTTATCAAATACTGGCTGGTACCTAGCGCGATGCTGCCGCAGAAGAACAGTACATTACTGCAGCGGCCAGTAAAAAGGCATTGATGGACGAACGTTCGCCTCGGCCCACTGTATACGTAAGACCATCAATGCATAGTTGAGGCCAAGGCTTGTATAGTACTTTTCCAGTAGAAATTAAAACTAAGTAGTAAGTACCTAGGCAGACTTTTTATTTGAAAAATGTTTTCTTTCGATTTTAGGGGTAACAAGTTTTCTATTACGGCTATTGCCGCCCTTGAATTTCAGGTGGCGTTAAAGTAAGTTCCATTGTCTTCACTTGAGAGCAGAGACAAAAAAAAAAACTGGCACTCCGGTAGTGCCGACAGAAGTGAAAACTTGAACAATTACGAGTGTATTTTGTGAATCGTCTTATAAACAAAACACGCGTATTAAGGTGTGTTCCTTATTTTATAGGGTTTTTTGCAAATCAGGTATGATGACCAAAGTGACTGGTTTATTCTTCTCGTGAAAGGAATTTATTCAGATTTACAAATAAGCACACAGTTATATATCCGTGGTTCAGCGCCATCTCGTCGTTGTTGGATGAACTACGTAGTTAGTACGCGAGGCCCTCGTAGTTCTTCCCGATGTGCATAGATGGCGCTGTCCTCAACAACGCGCGTCTTAAGTTTTACGTCTGACGTTAGTACGCGAGGCCCTCGTAGTTCTTCCCGATGTGCATAGATGGCGCTGTCCTCAACAACGCGCGTCTTACGTTTTACGTCTGACGTTTTACGTCTTACGAATTTTCGATCAGGGTCACGTGACCTGACGCGAATTTAGAAGTTTTTACCCATTCCAAAAAAAGTACACAGCGCCGCTAAAGAAGTTTTCACTTCAAAAAAAAATCCGGTTCGAATTTTAAATAAAACTCTATTTACTCTAATACTCTATTTATTTAATTAATTCTAATTTATTTAATTAAATAAATTCCGACATTGCTGACCTTCAAGTACGCGTGTACAGAGTGTTTCTTTAACGTATCAATTTACGATTTTTAGTGAATATTTTAATATAAAAAAAAATAAAAACATTTTATTTTCGAATGGTAATATTTTTTTTAGCATGTATGGATGCTATACTATTGCGGGTTAACGGGAACGTCCTCTGTTAGTATAATAAAACCTGACCAAGATTATGTCTGGACTTTAAAAGAGACTATGACCTGTCGAGTTTGTTTCGGCCTTTCTTCTCAGAGTAGATAGGAAACGCCGACCTCATCTAGTTAAAAAAAAATCGGTTGTTTATAAAGTCGGTTTACTGACGATAGTTGAATGTGACAATGTCATAAGAAAATACTGATGGAATAGTTGCATTTTTCAAAAGAAAATTTTAATTTTATTTGTTTGATAGATATTTTTTGTATGGATATAGAGAAGGAGGTAAATGGAAATCACAATTGAATTGATCAAGTTACATTTATTATTATTTGTACGCATAAATACAATAGGGATGACGAATGATTTTGAAATCCTCTTCCGTAATGTACATACACATTTACTATTTACGAAAAAACCTATATTTCGGTTATAAACTAAAGTTGACCGAAGTTTAAAGACATTTTTCTAATATTTTTTCAATAGCGCGCGAAAACAGCTCGCAGTGTCATGGCGTCGGGTCTGATGTCCTTCCTTCTCTTATGTCACGCCTAGGTAAACACTAAACGTCAAATGTGTCAAGCTGACACATTTTACGTTTAGTGTTTACCTTTCCTCTGACTGCGCGTGTTGACAAAACAAACATTGCATATTTCATCTGATAAAAATGAATTCCAAAGTGTATAAGTGGTGTGCAGTGGCCTCAGTGTAAAAACACATCAATAACCACTCCCAACAAGGTGTTTATATATGTCCCAAACAAGCAAATAATAAGAGTTCAATTGTTAAAGCTCGCAAGGCGAAACCATGTTGTTATAGATTCGTGTTGTAGAGTCAAGTGGAGTGGATAAATTACACTTAAATTAATAAAAAATCGATCCAAATGCGTAATCGGTAGTAGTCAAAAAAACGCAAGTGATGTTTACATAGGCGTGACGTCATGCGCTGTGATTGGCGTTTCAGTCAAAATGGCCGAATGCCGTATTTTCATCTTTTATTTTAGTGAAAATCCGATTAATCTCAAGTTTTTAAATAAAACTAAATCAGTGTTTTAAATCCTTTTAATATGTACTTTCCCCTAAAATCATTAAATCTTTGATTATTTGATACTGTCGCCACGCCTATTTAAATGTCATTTTTTTTTTTAACAATGTACATAGTTTTTACAAGTATGAAGAATTGAGCAATTGTTTTACAACTTTTATTTGAGCAATTTGTTTTACAACTTTTATTTACAACTTTTAAACATGTGTAATATTTAACTTCTTACAATTTGTGTTATTCTGTTGAGAATAGGACGATGATAGGAGGAAAAGTAGGAAATGAAAGGGAGTGTTTTATGTCGATCGAATAGTAAAGCAATTGATTTTTTACTCATCGTGAAATAGTTCTGTTAACTTATTGTTATAGTTTTGTCAATTATAGAATAACCTACAATCGCTGCACTAGCGGACCGATGCTATTTATTTTAATGATGAAAGCACGAATATTCGACAATATATCACTGAACATATATTTAATATCGAAAGAATCATTACCTTTATCGCCGCAATTATCGTTGCTATAAACAATTGACACCACATTCACTTTTCACTGCACTTCATACTTGACGAAAACATGTAGATGTATTACATATTGTATAGCAGCTGTCCACGCGGACGCATAGATGTCGAACGCTGCCGAACGCGGAGGCCGATTGTGCCTCTTTGTCGCTCGTTCCGCGCTCTCGCTTGCACTTCAAGCCGCCATGGAACGCCTCCACGCCTCAGAGCGAGGCCGCGAGGTAACGCCTCATGAGTCATGTTTTTTCGTGCGTGCAGCCAGCTTCATCGATTTATTAGACGTTGTCACGTCAAAAATATATGATTGACGTGTAAGTGTTTGTGCAAACCTACTTACAAAAATAAAATCATTTATCATTTATTACTATCCATCTCAAATCACCATAATCGCAAATCATCACATTATCAAAACATCCATATTCTCAAAACACCATAATTCTCAAAATATCATATTTTCAAAACACCACATTCGCAAAACACTACATTCTTATGATACCACATTCAAAGTACAGTCTTCATCATTAAAGCATATAGTGGTAATTTCTCAAAAAAAAAATGGAGTTTTCAGTATTATTTTATGTTTTCTTTTTTAAACGGAATAACAAAACAAACAATAAAATTATTCTTAAACAAAAAATTAAATTTGAATTTATTGTAGTCCAAATTATTATATGTATTTTGTACTAATTGCACATAAACCGTTTCAAACACACTTGAATGCTGATTGTTTTTTTACACAATCGTTGACTATACTTATATTTTTTATATTTTTAGAGTTCCGTACCTCAAAAGGAAAAACAGAACCCTTATAGGATCACTTTGTTGTCCGTCCGTCCATCCGTCCGTCTACTTTATCTCGGGAACGCGTGGACGTATCGAGTTGAAATTAAAACCATATACTCAGGTCTACATTCCCTTGAAGCTGTGAAAAAATCAAACACCTAAGTTGACGTAAAAAGAGATACAGCCCCGTTTATACCGCAAAAAACGTATATTTCGACAATCAAGTGAATCAAAATTTATAGGGTACTTCCCGCTGACCTAGAATCATGAAATTTGGCAAGAAGCAAGGTCATGTAGAACAAGTCAAAGGAAAAAAACCGTAAATTTAGTTAGTAGTTAAATTACAAAACAAAATTGTTTTCTCGTGATAAATTATTTACATACCTACTTTGTACGGAACCCTCGGTGCGAGAGTCCGACTCGCACTTGACCGGTTTTTTTATTTAAATATAAATTTATACATAAACGAAGTTATATTAAGCAGCTTATACATAAGCTAATGAATCATTAAATATACCTAGTCGTAAGAGTCTCGTGCTAAAGAGAACCCTTACGTTACACGGAATGTATTGCACTGTGATTACCGTGAACGTCTTATCTAATAAGAACCGGTTACCTCTTTAACCTAACCAAACATTATAGTGGGTAGTCCGTCAATTAAAACCGTCATTGTATATAAGGGGTATCCCTTAAAGGCTCGTCCAAACAGGCGCGACACGACACGCGACACAAAGGCACCGCTCGTTGCGCGACTTGCGGTGCCTTTGTGTCGCGTGTCGTGTCGCGCCTGTTTGAAGGAGCATTATATCGCGTGTCGCGCCTGTTTGTAGGAGCCTTTAGTTAACCCCTTTAAAAAACGCTTTTCCTAGAAATATAATAAGGTCCAAATTAGGCTAACCCGTTCAAAAGGTTATATCGTTATAATTGGGTTTCCGGTTCATGGGGATTGGATTGATAGATAGATAGATAGATAGATAAACCATTTATTTGGCACATACAAGAAGACAGCACAACACACAAAAGTACAGTATTAGATGATAACCAAATTACCCACATGATTATAAAACAAGGTGCCGATAAAGAAACAAAAAGTAAACACATCGAAATAAAAGTCACACTATGACGAATACTTAAAATAAAATTAATAACGGAACATACAGTGCGGTGTGTGTCTCAAGGTTGCACCAAATGGGAGTCCAGCTCAGCATGTGTCAGGTAAATGTACCTGACGCTGATATTCTGCTGGATCCCTGCTGTGACACACGGACGTTGAGAAGACGAAATAAATTGGTGTTGTGACAGGTGTTAAGTGCAGAGTGAAGTTTTGTAAGTATGTATACCCGACATTTTAATTATGTGTTCCACAATAAGTTTTGCATTGGGAAACGTTCTTGTTCGCAAGCGTGTTAGTATTGTGTTTTGATTACTTGATTCTTATATTATTTATAAAGTTATATGCAGTATATAATGTGTAAATGAATAATATTATAATTATAGTGACGTAGGTGCGAATAAAATAAAACAACAATTTGGCTAGGATAAAATTAAAAGCGTTTAACAATAAATAAATATAGGTAAGTAAATAACATGCGTAAGTATTATATTTATAACTATTATTATCCAACAAAAGATCCACAAACCACTCAATTACTATACCTTTGCTCACAGGTTGTAACCAAATGATACGTTAAATCGACAAATTGATTCGGGAAGGACACGACAGCCAGTTATATAATAGACGTGTTCGAAGCAGTCATCCCTAGATTCTTCTGCGAGGTGATAAGAAACTGCCGTAGTCGAACTCTGAAGGTACCAAGAAATTTAAGATTCCTTATCGGCGGGGGAATATTGTTCCAGCATTTAGATGCAGCATACCTAAAACTTCCCCTGAAAGCAGCTGTCTTGTGTGATTGAGTGGCGAGTTGCTGCGAGCACTGCCTACTTGCGCATTCTCTTCTACTAGCAATCCAGCTCAGTTTATTGTACAGGTAGGACGGCTGCTTGTACTTTATTACTCCAAAAAGTAGGCATGCCAAATGCAACTTACGACGTGACTTCATCTTGAGGATTGAGTGGTTATTTAAAAATGGCGTTACGTGACTTCTTGGCGGGATTGAGAAGCAGAATCGCGCGCAGGCGTTTTGCACCCTCTGGATCAGTCGATCAGTTCTTGCCAGTAGTCTAGGGCCAATAACTACGTCCGCATAGTTTAGATTTGACAGCACGAGAGACTCAGCCAGCTGGATCCGCAGTTCCTCCGACAGATAAGGCCTTATTTTATAGAGGACCTTAAGACGGTAAAAACAAATGCGCACTGACTCTGCCACGTGCGCTTCGTATCTCAACCCAGTGTCCAGGTTGAGACCCAGATTACGTGCCTCACTGACTCGACTAACCGACTCACCCAGTAGGGTAACGTTAAGTGTTACCGGCACAGCACCAATTTGGTTCTTAGTTCCAAACAACATGTATTTGGTTTTAGTGGGGTTAAGTACCAAACCATTATTTTCAGCCCAACATGCTATCCTGTCAAGATCATCGTTTAGATCCTCAATCGCGATGTCATAGTCACTAGGCTTAAAGGAGATATAGACTTGTACGTCATCAGCATAAATATGGTACCTACATCGCTTCAGGGAAGTTATGATATCCGCACAATACAATATAAAGATGATGGGGCCCAGTATTGAGCCTTGCGGGACTCCTCTGTAAACAGAAGTGAGTGATGAAACAAGAGATGATCCATTGCTGAGTCGTATTTCCACACGCTGCCGACGGTTGGTGAGATAGCTTTGGAACCAGTGGATCGTATTTTGGTCAAATCCATAGTAGCTAAGCTTTGACAGAAACAAATCTATATTTATGCAGTCAAAAGCCCGCGAAAAATCAAGTAAGACAAGAAGTGTGCATAGGCCCTTATCCTGTGCCGACAGAATGTTATCCGTCACGTCCAAAAGAGCCGTTGAAGTACCACGCTGTTTGCGAAAGCCTGACTGTAGCTCAGGCAAAATGTGTTTATCCTCTAGATATTTTGAGAGCTGCTGGCATACTGCCTTTTCAGCAAGTTTAGAAAGGCAAGGCAGAATACTGATAGGCCTAAGGTCTTTTAACTCAGTTGAATTTGTTTTTTTAGGCAATGGCCTAACGATGGCAATCTTCCAGACGTCAGGGAAGGTTGCTGAGACAATTGAGCTGTTCACAATGTCAGTGATGACTTTCAGTGTATGTGGGAGTGTAAGCAAAAGCATATCAAGGGTCACTCTATCACAGCCTTCAGCGTTAGATTTTAATTGGCGGAAGTATCGCAGAATCTGATCAGCAGTTATTGGTTGTAATGCAAATGCAAAGCTATCATCACCATAACGATGAGACTCAAAGAAAGTGCGTTGCGATATATTGCAGACAGGGTTTCCAGGAACACTCAAAAAGTGATTATTAATTTCGTTTGGATCTCTGAAGTGAGCAGGAAGGTCATCGATTTGCTTCTTTGGTAATACAGTGCTTTTTAAATTTTTCCATGATGTTTTCGGATCTTTGATTTGGTTATTAATATTGAATTTGAAATATGCAACTTTTTCTCTGAATATGGAAATTAACACCAGTGATTTCAGCTGCTTGTAATACGCCTTTTTGGACCCGGATTTCGTTTTACGGTACTTGGTCAGAGCGTCATTCCGCAGGTGCATCATCAATTTAATTGTATCTGTTATCCACGGATATGACGGTTCCTTAATTAAATATTTCTTGACCGGAGCGTGCGCATCATAAATTGTTAAAATCTTTCTATTCAATTCCTCAACCATGTCATTCACATCATGCAAGCCATAAATGTTGTCCCAGTGTATGTGCGATAAATCACTATCTAGCACTTCTCTGTTTATTTGCTTAATGGGTCTGTACGTAACTGTATGTGGTTTAAATTTACTACGCCTAATATTAAATTCACACACAACAAGTGAGTGACCATTTATTGAGCCATAGGGCTCAACTGATATCCCTTTATGGTTCAGATTCGTACAGACAAGGTCAATCAACGTTTCGCTATGGTCTGTGAAATGGGTGGGCGAACTTACCAGCAGTTTTAGGCTCAGGCTATTCAAAAACTCACATACTTTCTTAGTTTGTCCGTTAGCATTCAGTAAGTTAACATTGAAATCGCCGAGCAGTATGTAGTAATCACATTTTACTAAGGAGCTAATGGAGTCAGTTATGGCGTCGAGAAACAGGTCCACGTCGAAGCGTGGGGGACGATACGCTGTGCCTATAGCAATTTTATTCCCATTTAATGTAAGGGTAATCCACATTTGTTCGATAGTGTCGTATCTAGGGTCAATTGGGATAGACCAGGTACGAGCGGTCAGGCCGTGTTTAAGATAAAAACCCACACCACCCCCCCGTCCCCCATGTACAGACAGCGGTCGTGGTGAGTGGCGTAGGCGGTAACCTGGTACAGTGGGCGCTCGCCCCTCTTCGCCCCGTCGTAGCCAAGTCTCATTAACTGCCAATACATCGAAAGAATGCTTTTCCACTGCTGCTATAAAATCATCGTGGTTAGTGCCAAGGGAGCCTACGTTTAACAAACCAACTTTAAGGTATTTTTCAAGCATATTTAATGTAATGAAATACACAAAGAAGCAGAGAAGTCCTGTTGCAGATGTAAAGTGTTGACATTTTCGCATTTGTTAGGGGAGATAAAATAAAATTGTAATGTACAATTCTATTGAGATATTGCAAATAAGTGTTGTAAATAACAAATAATTTAAATTCGTAATAATAACCACAAATAAGGGCAAAAAATGCAAAAATAAAAAAACAATTGTAAATATTAATAAATAAAAATATTAGTTTTAAATAAGTGATTGTAAATAAAAGTTTAAAATAATTAATTGTAAAAAAATATTGTAATTGTATATTAGCCAGTGTAAACAATAGTTGTATAATATAAGTGTTTGCAAATAATAATTTAAAAGTCATATTCGACGTTACCGTCGAATTGTGTCTACGAATACGTGTATTAAAAGTGTAATTATCAGCCATGTGTTTGTAAATAATATCTGCATAATAACATCTCTTCAAAATCAAGTAATCTGTGCATGAAAACATTAATAACATGCTGTAAGCTAACAGTAATTGATAAAATAGTATAACCGTCCACAATTGACCAAAATAGTCAACATTCTCAAAATATATATTGCTTAGTGTTAACCAATGCCATTGAGCCCAAGATAGATTCCCACTTGGTCCCACAGGAAACACACACCGCCCTGTGACGTCACTTAATATATAGCACAGACTATAAAAAAAATCCTTTATGTGCAACACAAAATAAAAAAGTGATCAAAATGTTAACATCCACATGACAGCAATAGGTAAACGATACAAGTTTACAGAACGCGTTCGGATGTGGTACGAACCGACCATTACCCAAAAATCCTACAGATTTATCGTCTTCACATCTAATTCGTTCTGCTTTTTGGTGATCTTCTCTGCGAGCTAAGATTCTCCCCTCCCTTGTCCATACGTACTTCCATTTGTTCTGACTCCCTGCCTGACGAGCGCGATAAAATAACTGGCGGTTTGTCCGAGTTAGGCGTTCGTTGACATAAACTCGGTGCGGCGGCCCGGTGATATCAAGGTCACCTGTACTCAAACCGCGACGAACCCGAGCTGCGCGCAGTAGTGAGTCGCGCGTGGTGCGTCTTGCGAAACGCACAGAAATACACCGCGGTCGCTGCGCAGCGGGGTCAGCAGAGATATCGCCGTCAGAAGTCTCTACTCGGTTACGGCGCGTAGATCCGACTCGCTCGGCATGAACCACGTCCCTTTCATCTATAGCGACGCCAAGCTTTATAGCAAGCACACCAACGAGGTGAAGGACGCTCTCGTCCTTGCACTCCGGTATTCCAGTCACCTCAATGTCGTTGAGCAGGAGTTCCTGATCGCGCTCGTTCAGTTGGCATTTCAGTTCAGCTATGATGTTTTCTAATGGATCCCTGTCTGGCTGTACTTTTTGCTCCAATTTTTGCTCGAGGGCGCCAACTCGCGCTTCTAGGCTATCCATCCGCTCATCAGAGGTCTTTAAGGAATCCTTAAGTTGAGCCATTTCCGTGCGAAATTGTTGGAATTCCTGATGCATCAGGCGAAACTCGGCACGCAGCTCCTCTTTAAATAATCGCAGCTCGTCTGCTAAGTCGGGGGAGAAATTAATTGTAGCGTTCAATGCAGTGCTGTTTAATGAACTGTTCATGTCCATGAGCTCCTCGGGGCTACTGTGTTCCTCTGTCTGGGCAGGATCCGCCCCACCTCGAACCGGTGTCTCCGTCCTGTTATCCCTGACCAGATTTTTTTTGCACTCAGGGCAGTTCCATGTGGATGCAATAATATCCTTAACAAGCAGGCCAACACAAGCGCGATGATAAAAGGCTTTGCACTGGCTGCATGTAGCGGCTTCTATCGGCGACAAGAATTTGGCGCAACCACCGCACTTCGCTGCAGGCATGGTCCACTTTGTTCGTAACTTAAACTTAATTACACTAATCGATCTCGCTTAGTCGTTCCGCGCAGTTGCAATAGATGGCGCTGTTTCGAACATATGCGAATTATGGTTTGATGGGAGTGTAAAGGTTGTTAACACCATACAACGACACTGGGGTAAACAGAGTTTAAACACACTCTTGGGTGTCACTTCTCGACTAGTTTTTAAGTATATTCACTTAAATGTTTAAATATTTTTAATATTAAGGGTAGATTTTAATCACTGTTGTACATATTTAAGTTAACACATTAATTACTATTTATACACTGCACTTGCGCACTAGATAACGTTTTGTGTCCTTAGTTTTTGTATGTAGAAACTTTCTGCATTATAATTGTTCTTATTAAATGGGTTATTTTATTTAAAACACTATAAACCACAGCAAGGTGTACCGTTCAACTCGACGTCCGTGACGTCACCGTCCCGGATTGGGGATTGTTATAAAGAGATAAGCCATACAAGATGCTACGTGCTTCGACACTCCTTTCCGCTCGGTTATTTTCCACTCATTACCCTTTCGCAGTGGAAGGCGGGCATAAACGCGGGGTTGTAGGTACGGACCCTGCATCAAACAGCAGCGCAGCCTACGGTGCAGCGATGAGAACCAAAACAACGCGCTCACAGCGGAACACCGACGGATGTCAGTTCCGACGTCAATGTGAAGGTGAACGCTGAACAATCGCTCACTGTGCCGCACTGCCGCGCATTGTCGGGCTGATGGCAAGCAAACAACTCTGTTTACACTCTGGAACAGTATCATCAGACACTGCGGAGGACAGAAGAGAACAGTGTCCATGACAACCTGCCATATGGGTGCCATTGTGCAGTTATCAATGAACACACATAAGGGTTGAGTGCATCGTCGCAACTCGTAGCACTCGTGTGCTCACTAAAATTAGCATCCGCTGCTAGTGCTGATACCTACATGTGCGCTGACAGTCCAGAAAGAGTGTCATTGGCCAGAGGAAAGACTCATCCACGTCGTCATCTCCCCAGGTATATAATTTATCATACCTAGAATCTAGAACAATTATAGCCTCATTAGCACAGGACTGCAGAAGGGGACAATGTGTCGTTGTAACAAACTGCTCCTCATTTAAATCTGGTACCGCTGCCTATCGGAAGCGATAAGACGCGAGGCTGTTGACACTGCGCCGACGCATCCCAGTTCACGCACAAGTGTACAACGCTAGTAAATAACTTGTTGTAGTGGACCTAATAAAACTCTCATTAATTCTTGTGTCATCAACTACTTCAAAGGCACTGGACGATTCACACCCGGAATGCAAGTCGAAAGGATTATTTACACAAGAATCTTTCCCAAAGACCGGATCAGTGCAACAAACCGCATCGAAAAGGTAAATCAACATCGTCGAATACAACTACTGTACTTACGCCTAACTACTAGTCTGCCCCCGATAGGAAAAAAGACGCATCTAACAGTTTTTCCAGATTTGAGTTATGTATATTGCCGAAATCAGAAAAAAAACGCGCATCTGCCTGTATTTTTTTTATATTTCTCTAACTTCCTCCAGTGCGGTTTTAGCACAACAAAATAGGGCGCTTCTGTTCATTTTTTACACCCGATTGAAGATGAAAAGACGAATTTATGTGAAACTTAATTTTATTAAAAAGTCGCATTTATGTAGATAATGCCATTATACTTTATAGTTTTTTTTTAGTTCAGTAATATAAAAGGCGCATATTTGTCCCTATTTCTAAAAGGAAGTTAATAAGACGCAAATAGGTATTTGCGACTAACGCGCTAAAAAAAAACTGTTTTTACATTAAGAAAAAAAGACCACATCTGACCACTTGCGCCCTATTTACTTCGTAAAATTGTTTTAGCATAGGCGCATTTGCCATAATCGTCTTAATTACTTTACGTTGAATAAAAAATTGTGTTTTATTTACAAATAATAAATTAGGCTATGACTTATATGATAACCACGAACCTACTGTACTATTTCTTATATACTACATTAGATAAAAGGATTATTAAATATTTTATAAACATTTTACCTAAGCCAAGGGCTATCTACATACTTTCTAATTCTTAAGAAAAAAGGCGGAAATACCTATATGCGCCCATTTATGTTAAAATCATTTATTAGATAGATAAACTAAATACTTAGAAAAAAAGTACAGCCAAAAGCGTTTGAAATTTAAAGGACGCATCTAGCCGTTTACGTCTATTCAATTAAGTATGTAATATTTTCCTTAATTTTTTATGCTAAGATGAAACTGTTTTTTCATTATTTTTATTATAATAATTTAATAAATTCATATTATTATTAAACCAGGTTAAAGCCTATTATTAGAGGGTATTATTTTCAACTTTAAGTATGTAAAATATTAATTTACTCGAAGACAGCATACGATTTCCCGTTTTATTCAATAAAACATTTATTTCTCCGTTTTTACTTTTTGTTAGATACGTCTTTTTAACTATCGGGGGCAGTAGTACTGTTCGAAGTTCGGCACCTAGCCACTAAACAGCAGTAGAGTCGAGTGACGCGTCTTGTGCGTCACAATTAGCGGCCCTCGCAGCCGCCAGCTGTTTCAACAACTTCCTTCCGTGTAATCATATCTGGAGCTTCCAGATAACTTCACACCGGCTGCGTGACTAATTACGTAACTATTACGCTTTCTTGTGACGTTGCTTGCGGTAGTCACAAACGGTTGATACGGTAGTAGTAGGTACTTACTACATTACGGTATCGGTATTCCTCGCGGAATAGATAATGGTGCGGGCCAGTTGTGCTTCTTTTTAATCTGAATTTAAATATTTTTTAACCGACTTAAAAAATATTAGGAGGTTATCAATTCGGACGATTTAAAAAAAATGTTTTTTGCCTCAGAACTCCGTTTATTTATAAGCCGATTTGCATAATAATTTTTTTATTTGTAAGGTATAAATCCTTACAAATAAAAAAATACACAAACACGTATAAGTATAATCTTATACGTGTTTTTTTTAATATCCCATCCCATAACTGTAGGGGGTCATTGTACTCATCATTATGAACAGCTTTTACTTCGGGACCAAATCTGAAATCGTGAAAAAAAAAACTGTTCCCTAAAATGTTCGTATAACTTGTCAAATAGATTTTTTTCGCGGTTTCGGGTTTGGTCCCATAGTAAAAGTTGTTGTTCATAATGATGAGTACAATGACCCCCTAGAGACGAGGGATAAAAAAAAATGTAAGGTATATGTTTCAAATTGGTCCCATAGAAATTTTATCAAAATTACTGGTAAAAATTCAAGTAAACGAAATTGCGTCGTTTGCTTTCACTGTCATGGGATGCATTGTGTGGCTATAAATGCCGTCCGACACCTGCACCGACTTCCGAAATTAAAGTTATTTTTCACTTTGTAGTGTCTTTTTTGGAAGTCGTTTGTTCTTTTTTTGTAAAAAAGTTTTTATTGTTTTGAAACAAAAATGAATCCATAACCATAGTTAGCAGTTCATTGAATTTTTATCATGTACACACATACTCCCGGTAGCACATGCGAGTGCGACATCATATGACTGCGACGTGCTTCACGACCACGAGTCACGACACTGCTGCTGGTCGCTGTAGCTACTACTAGCACATGAGTAGCTAATAGTTACTCTCGTTACGACGAGGATGTGTAGTAATTTGCTCTCAATCTGCACGCAACAATTTGGAGTGGCCAAACACTTTTGGACCTTATAAGCAATGACATAAGATCTAGTTTGAACTGTGAAAGGTGCAAAATGATTAGCGAACATATGAACAATGCAGTTCGGAACAGAACACTTATCTTATTTGTTTTGGGGTCAACCAGTTCAGGCGCCCACGCGCCGCCTGGCTGGCCACTTGCTGCTTGTCTTCATAGCGCACGTACCTACTGTGATGTAGATGTGAGACCAAAAAATTTAAAATAACGCAACGCTGAATTACGGCGAACGAACACAAACAACCGACTTGGAGGAGCGGGCCACGATACTCCATTGTGATTTTTTATAGAGATCATTAAGTAAAAAAAAAGAAACTGCACCACAACGTAACTGACATCACTTCACCTTCAAACATATATAATTATATCATACATGATACTTATGTACGATGGTGAAGTGATGTTAGTTTCGAAAAACAATGAGAAATTAAAGAGATCGCGAGGTATAATGGCCATGGCGGCGGAGGCGGTGTTCATCATAATCAGCCTATAATGTTCCGTTAGAATGTATATAAAAATATATACATAATATCCTGTTAATATCGTACCTACTACTCGCCATGTAACCTGTGCCATTTACCCATATGGTCCTATGTGAGGAATATAATATTATGCCGATTACGCGGAAAGACAGGAAATGTTGGTTAAATTAAATAATTTCTAAGGCCACAGAACAAGGGGCCAAGTCTACTAAGTACTAATGTACTTTCCATAATAAATCTGTCAAAAATACACACTGGTGAGACGTTTGCTTTATGTTACGTTTTTAGACTTGGGCTCCAGGTAATAATACTGCTAAATACTAAGGGTATTCAGGAAGTCGGGAGTCGATTATTGTCTATCTGAAAATGCTAAATAACAGCATGCGTGACCTTGGCACAAAATGCACCGCAAACACAAACACCCGTTGGCCCGAATTAGAAAGTGTGCGAGCACACTGCACTCGACCACTAGCGTACCGTCCGCGTCACAGCACAGCTAGTGAGCCGCTGCCAGTCAAGGCGGCTATGTGACTAGTCGACTCGACCGCGTCGCATTCCTTCCGCCAAAACAATAAAGATTAACATTAGCAATATTAACATCCATTTTATCTAAATCCTAAAAACATACTTAAGGATTTAACTAAAGATATAGGAAAGCGGCAGGTGACGGCTCACGGATCAGGATGCAAGAGTAAAACATAGGTATTGTACCAACACCTAGAAACACGGGAACAGGGCAGACCAAAGAATAAAGCCTAAATCATAATACATATTATGCAACGGAAAAACACTGAATCTAAAAGAAATATCGAACCGAACCCGAGAACGATGTTCGTTTGTTTGTAATCTAGTTGTACAATCACGTGTTTGGCAATACATACTTAGATTGATTAAACAAAGAGTCGATATATGCGTCAAGTGGGTCGCGGCCGCCGCCGGCAGCAGCTCGTCAGCATGAACTAGCCAGGGATGACGAGGCACGGAATAGATCAATTTATCTGTTCCGTGATTGTACCCGTGCATCACGATCACGATTGTACGAGTACCATCTGTCTCGTATAACCAACGCAATCACTTTAAAGCTGTTAAATATTAAAAGCCGTTTTAGGATCGTCTGACCAAACCGGTTGTCGTAGATCTAACTAAGCTCTTCGTTGTATAGGTATAAAAACTGGAATCGTGTTCCAAAGATATCAGAATAGCGGAACACAGAGACCTGATATAATGAATGCGTAGTGTGGCGTTTATTAAAGCTACCAAGTGACTAGTGTGCCTATGTGCCAACAAAACATGTCTTGTTATGTATCTAATGATGGCTCACTACCATTACGAATTTTATATTTTATTAATAATGATTCGTAGCGAAAGGAAGAATTTACTGATTCACAATGTGAGATCATTCATAAAACGTCATGACTGTATGTTTTCTAATGAACGTTGAAATTATAGGCGAGACGGTGTGCTTAAGTCAGCTTACCGACAGACCTTTGACAAACATAGCTGGTGCGACCGGTGAAAGTTGTCCCGAACGGTTTCATCACGACGACGGATGAAAACGTAGCGCTGTGCGCTTTCAGCAAACGTTACGTGTAGTGCATAGGCGAAGCCCCAGATTAGTTAGTGCACCACGCCTTGCTGTGCCAGTTATTAAGCGAGGCAGTTCAGAACGGTTACCGGGAAAAACCCGGACGAAAAGGAAGATGTACCTCATTGGAGTCATTGGTCACTGGTGATGCTGACTAAAGATCGAAGCCATAGAAATATAAAAATGATATCTATGACCAAAGCTGTCGAAAAATTTTCTCAATATTTTATGTTTCAACTCTACCATTTTGATATACATTGTGATGGCTGTATTTACAATAAAATCATCATTCAAAAATAATAATTTTGCCTGTGTTACCCTTGCAGCAGGGCAAAGGCCAACGTTCCTTTCCTTGTCTATCTCTTAAATGGATCCTGAGCAGGAGAGGAGAATACGGAACAATTGCGACTATCAAAAAGCTCGTCTCGTCTTCTTTTATGAGGGCGAGACGAGCTTTTTCAAAGTAAAGTTTTCAAAGTAAAGTTGCAAAAATAATGATAAATTCAAGTAACCGGGCTGGGTGTGGTCTGTGTAAGGCTGCCTGTCCATTGACGCGGAGAAAGGCTGCGGTAGTGCGGAGAAACGGAGAAATATTAAACAATAGAAAATGACATTGAGATTTACATGCAATCTTATTGGTTAATATTTCTCAGTTTCTCCGCTCCACAGCTTCGCTCGCAGCGGTGCGCAGGCTATGTGATGTCACGCGCATCTGCCTGAATCATGTGTGCTCACAAACTGACCTTTGCTGGCCCACTCGATACATCCTCGCTATGTGACAATACAACTCATATATTTTTATATGACGTATATGAGTTATTCAAAGTCGGATAGTATAGTTTTCAAGTCATACTATTAAGGCCAGGATCTTCGAGCGTAGTAGGCATTTAGCGTTACCTCCGTCCTCGCGTGGCAAATGCCGCGAAAGCGCAGTTCGAATGAACTCGCTGACCCCTGTCACGGTTATTTTTATAAGTAATAGTATTGTGAATCGGCCCTATTCTTGAAATATAGGGCTGCTCGTCTACAGTATTTTAATTTCATCATCCTACTTTAGTTTCTTTCTAGTTTTGTGATTGTAAATATTATATTTTTAACCGACTTCAAAAAAGGCGGAGGTTCTCAATACGGATATTTCTATTTTTTTTTTATGTATGTTAGGGCATAACTCCATCGTAAATAGACAGATTTGCTATTTTTTTTTTTGAAGTGAAAACTTCTTTAGCATCGTTGTGATTTGAAAATTTTATGAAACGAAAAAGCAACAGTAAAAAGAGACATGAGATTTAACGTGGGAGAAAATGAGATAGGAAGCGAAGCATTGTACAGTGTTTTTGTTTTTTATTTTTACAAATGACATCACATTTAATCCTATGCTACTGTGTGGTGATGATGATGATGAGGATGATGGTGATGGCGATGGTGATGGTGATGGCGATGGTGATGGCGATGGCGATGGCGATGGTGATGGCGATGGTGATGGCGATGATGATGATGGCGATGGCGATGGTGATGGCGATGGTGATGGTGATGATGGTGATGCGATGGTGATGGTGATGGCGATGATGATGGTGATGCGATGGTGATGGCGATGATGATGCGATGGTGATGGTGATGGCGATGCGATGGTGATGGTGATGGCGATGGTGATGGCGATGGCGATGGTGATGGAGATGGTGATGGTGAAGGATGGATGGATGGATGGATGGATGTTTTGTTTGTGTTTGGTGTTTTTTTTTTTTTTTTTTTTTTTTTATTTTTTTTTTTTTTTTGAATGATTGATTGAATTGTTGACTAGACTACGTATTAATTTGACTGTATATTGATATTTTGACATTTATAATAATTAAATTTGACATATAAAATAATTTTAAATGGAATGCCACTACGTAATTATTGTATGCCTATTAGGCAGGACATATTGGAACTGTAATTTATTTTTTAGACCTGTAACTAACATATGCCCACAATAAAATATTTTGAATTTGAATTTGAATTTGTTCTTTAGCATCGTTGTGATTTGAAAGTTTATGAAACGAAAAAGCGACAGTAAAAAGAGACATGTAAATTCATGAGATTTAACGTGGGAGAAAATGAGATAGGAAGCATTATACAGTGTTTTTGAAGTTTCACTTCTACCACGTGTGAATTGCAAACATGCTGTTTTTTTATTTTTGTAAAGATCTGATGATGACTTTCGGAGACAAACAACGGAACTCTTCAATAAATGCCAGCAAATCAACCGCGATTGCTGCTATAGCATATGTAATCGCAATCACACAACATAACATCACGCCTGTACCCTTCAAAGGGTAAGGCAATAGCTGTTCAATAGCTTTGTTACTGATATTCACATAGCAAGTAGTGTTGAGGACAGCGCCATCTGTGCACATCGGGAAGAACTACGTAGTTCATCCAACAACGACGAGACGGCGCTGAACCGCGGATATATAACTGACGACGAGCTCCATTCGAGCCCCTTTTTCTTCTCTCACCACTGCCGCGACCACAAACCGAACTGAAGTCTATCCTGTGTACCTACTTATTGTAAATCTAAATAAATTCCTTTCACTAGAAGAATAAACCAGTCACTTTGGTCATCATACCCGATTTGCAAAACCCTTTAAAATAAGGAACACACCTTAACATTGGTCCTTCTAAGCCGAATAATCTATCAAGATCACAGCGCTACCAGTGAAAGACTTCAGGGGTCCCAGGCATTCCTATCCTCACCTATTTCATTCTGTGTGTGCTAAAATCGTGCTTTTCTATACAGGAACGCGTAGACCAGCTTCGTGCGCATTGTTCACCGCACCCGTGCTGCAGGAAACCGTGAGTACCCTCTCTTTCCATAAAGTGCCACAATGAGTTTGCCTGAGGATATCAAAAAACTAGCAGATTTAAAAAAGAAACGAGGTACCATCAAAGGTATGCTCACCCAATTCGAGAAATGTGTGAATTTGTTAGTAGGCAGTGAGATTAATCCTAAGCAAAGAGCAGAATTAGAATTACGAATAAAATCTGCTCAAGGATTGCATCAGGAATTCAGTAGAGTTCAATCGCTAATCGAGGAATTAGTGTTAGAAAAAGACATGTCGGAACAATTAGAGTATAGAGAGTCTTTTGATAATTCTTACTATAGTTCTGTCGCTGAAGCTAATTGTTTAATGAATAACAGTAGTAGTCACAAACATGAGTGCAAGTCCAATAGTTCTGAACACGCGTGTAATTCCAACACTTTAGTAAAATTGCCAACTATTTCGCTTCCCAACTTCGACGGTAGCTACGATAGTTGGTTGGAATTTCGAGATATTTTTTTATCAATGATCCACAATTCAAAGCAACTCGACAATATCCAGAAATATCATTACTTAAGATCATCTCTCTCTGGAAACGCGTTGCAAGTTATTAAGTCTCTGGAATTCTCTTCAGATAACTACAGTATTGCAGGGGAATTGATCGAGAATAGATTTAATAATAACAAATTGTTGATATGTAATCATGTCAAAGCGTTATTCTCAATGTCAGCTGTGTATAAAGAATCGCCTGCACAAATTAGGAAACTAATAGATACGGTACTCAAGAATTTACGTGCTTTGAAAACACTTGGTGAACCTACAGAATCGTGGGACACCTTGCTGATTCACATCATAACCGCAAAATTAGACGTATCCATTGAGAAAGAATGGGAACAGTTTAAAAATACCAGTGCTAGCAATTCAGATAAGAAGTTCAATTTAGATTCACTCATACAGTTTTTAAAATATAAGGCTGACACGTTGGAAATGGTTAAGGTTCACACTTCTCAGTCATCTCATGCAGGTCAGGATCATGTTAAAAAACCGTCTCACAGTTTTGTTGCTACTCAAAACAAGAAAAAGTTTTATAAATCCACCCGCACATGTGTTAAATGTAAGGAAAAACATCCGTTGTATGGGTGTCAACAATTTTTGGATTTAGGCTCACAGGATAGACTTCAGTTCGTAAAAGATAAGAATCTCTGTATTAATTGTTTATGGACAGGGCATGCGGTCAATGATTGTCAGGCCGGGCCTTGCAAACAATGCTACGGCAAACATAATTCTCTTTTACACAATGAGCTCAATAAGGATGGCACTGTGCCCTCTGCAGCTCAAACACACAAGGATAGGCCTTCAGATTCGCAGCATGGGTCGTCGTCAGTAGTTCAGACTCTTCATACAGTCGTAAATTCACACAATAATAATTGTAAAAGTTTACTAAGTAAACACGATTTACAATCCGTTTTACTGTCGACAGCTACAGTTGAAGTCGCTGGCAAAGATAATAAATATTATAAAGCTCGTGCATTGTTAGATAACGGCAGTCAACACTGTTTTATCACAGATTCTTTATGTAAGAAATTAAACACACAACGTCTACAGTCCACTTGTCAAATTAGCGGAATAGGACATTCAGTCACACAGACAATCCATTCCTGCGAAATTAATCTTAGATCAATACACAACGATCATGATTTTCACATTAAATGTTTGGTTCTACCTAGCATTACGTCGACTATACCGGCCACAAGTATAGACATTCACAATATTTCAATACCCAAAGACATAAAGTTAGCAGATCCAACTTTCTGCATACCCTCACACATTGATTTATTAATCGGTGCAGATTGTTTCTGGGACTTAGTTGTCAGTGGTAAAATCCGTTTACCCTCCGGTCCTTATTTAGTAAATACCAAATTAGGATGGATAATTACGGGTCCGTTATACACTGAGAACTCACACACAAATAAAATTCAGTGTCACGTTGCTCAATCCACACAATTAAATGAGCAATTAAGAAAGTTCTGGGAAATTGAAGAAATTTCGTGTTCAGGTCAGCAGCTTTCTAAAGAAGAAAGTTCGTGCGAAGACCTATTCACACAAACTACCAGGAGGGCAGACAATGGTCGTTTTTCGGTTCAGATTCCACTAAAGGAATCAGCGGAGTCACTAGGTGATAGCTATGAAGTTGCAAAACCCAGATTTTTATCATTAGAACGTAAACTTGTTCGTAATCCACAATACAAACACATGTATAGCGACTTCATGCAGGAGTACTTGAGCTTAGGACACATGACCCGCATCGATCACGATTACAAGATGCCATTTTATTTTTTACCACATCACGGCGTTCTCCGTGAAGATAGCGTAACAACTAAATTACGCGTAGTGTTTGACGCTAGTCAAAAAACATCCACACAAAAATCGCTTAATGACATACAGTTTATCGGACCAGCATTGCAAAACGATTTAGTTTCCATCCTCTTACGTTTTCGTCAGTATAAGTACGTTGCGTGTGCAGATATTGAGAAAATGTTTAGACAAATCTTAGTTCACGAGGAACAAAGAAATTTGCAATTAATACTGTGGCGAGAAAAACCGTCAGACCCTCTGAGTGTGTACCGTCTTAATACGGTGACGTACGGTACGGCATCGGCACCGTACCTGTGTATTCGCTGTGTTAGACAATTAGGATTAGAGTGTACAGACGAATTAGTTTCTCAGACCATACTGGAAGATTTCTATGTCGACGATTTAATTACTGGGGCTGATTCAGAAACACAGTTATCATATTTATGTAAAAAGGTCTCAGAAGTATGTCAGTCAGGTTGTTTTCCTTTGCGAAAATGGATAACGAATTCGTCGAACATTGTCTTACACACAGCACAAAATGCAAGTAGTTCGAAGTATTTGTCATTAGGTGAAAATGTATCTAGTAAAACATTAGGCCTTGGCTGGTATAACAGCAAGGATGAGTTTCATTTCACATCCAAAATAAATAACGATTTCTCAAACGTGACTAAACGTTCGATTTTATCCGCTATTTCTCAAATTTACGATCCTTTGGGGTTATTAAGTCCGGTGGTTATAGTGGTCAAAGCTCTTCTTCAAAAACTATGGCTCACAAAAGTAGGTTGGGACGATGCTCTGCCTCAAGACATAGTATTGTATTGGAAAAAATTCGTTGAGTCAATATCGAATTTATATAAATTGCGAATTCCTAGATTTGTTATGTGTGATTCACCTAATATAATTGAGTTACACATATTTACTGATGCGAGTCAAATTGCTTACGGTGCTTGCGCATACGTTCGTACCTGGAACGCAAATGGCGACGTCACAGTGAAGTTGCTATGTGCCAAAAGCCGCGTCACTCCTGTCAAACCAGTTAGCATTCCGCGACTCGAGTTGTGTGGCGCGCTTGTAGGAGCTAAATTATTAGATAAAATAAAAAAATCACTTCGCGTTACATTCAATACTATTGTGCTGTGGACGGACTCCACAATCGTTTTAGGCTGGCTTAGAATGTCTCCCAACCAACTCAAAACTTTTGTACAAAACCGCGTTGTGGAGATAAACGAGTTGACAAACAATGTGTGTTGGTTTCATGTGAGTGGAATAAATAACCCGGCAGACCTGTTATCACGTGGCAAAGGATTAGATGAATTGAGTGCTCTGCCCCTGTGGTGGAACGGACCTTTATTCTTGCACGAAAAGGTAAATGATTGGTCAAGCACACAACATAACCTAGATCATATTCAGACCGAAATATTACCCGAACTAAAATCGAACATTGTCAGTGTACCGACCTGTGTCAACAATTCGGACAGAGTAATTAAATTTGAAAGATTCTCTTCGTACAATCGACTCAAACGCGCTTGTGCATTCGTGTGTCGATTCATAAACAACACAAGGACAAAGGATCACACCAAACGTTCTACCGGTTCACTAACAATAGACGAGCTAGAAAATTCAACAATCTTACTCGTAAAGCTAGTACAAAGAGAATCATTCCCTAATGAACTAAAGGCGTTAACAAATAACTTACCTTGTAAACCATCACGTAGTTTATCAAGTTTAAACATATTTCTAGATAAAAATAAACTAATACGTGTGGGTGGTAGGTTAGCAAATTCAGACTTTATGTATGATAAAAAGCACCCAATATTATTGTGTAGTAAACATCACTTTACCTTATTACTATTTAACTTTCAACATAAACAGCTATTACACGCCGGACCACAGATGCTACTCTCACAGATTAGGGAAACTTGGTGGCCGCTAGGTGGCAGGAATTTAGCCAAACAAGTTGTTCATCGATGCACTAAGTGTTATCGCCTGAAAGCTATCACACCACAACCAATTATGGGTAATTTACCTAACGAGCGACTGCAGCCGGGTTTTCCTTTTCTGAGGTGTGGAGTAGACTACGCCGGTCCCATGTACATACTGAACCGTAAAGGTAGGGGCGCGAAATTGGAAAAGTGCTATCTATGTCTGTTTATCTGTTTCTCAACTAAGGCTTTGCACTTAGAACTTGTTACTACATTATCATCCGAAGGTTTTATTCTGGCACTAAAAAGATTTATCTCACGAAGAGGTAAACCTTTACAAATCTTTTCAGATAATGGTAGGAATTTCGTGGGTGCAGCTAGGGAATTCACACATTCCTTGAATAAATGTTCTGATGATCTACAAAATTTTAGTTCAGAAAATAACATTGAATTTAAATTTATTCCTCCATACTCACCTCATTTTGGTGGCTTGTGGGAAGCGGGGGTAAAATCCTGCAAGCACCACATTGCCCGCGTAATAGGCAATGCACATCTTAATTACGAGGAGTTCAGCACGGTTTTAGCACAAATAGAAGCCGTCCTGAACTCCCGTCCCTTATATCCTATGTCTTCAGATCCCGATGACTTCACTCCCCTCACGCCTGGGCACTTCCTGATCGGTCGACCACTGACGGCGCCTGCAGAGAAAGACGTCATGACGGTGGCCACACACTCACTGTCACGTTACCGCCGCAACGAGCAGCTGAGACAGCACTTCTGGGCTCGATGGTCGAGCGAATATGTTTCTGAGCTACAGAAACGTTCCAAGTGGAAGACCACCCAGGAGGCACTTACACCGAACACACTAGTCCTGGTGAAGGAGGACAATTTGTCGCCCCTCAAGTGGCGACTGGGTCGAATAATGACTGTGTTCCCAGGCAAGGATGGCGTTTCCCGAGTGGCCTCCATCCGCACCGCTACAGGCTTCATTGAGAGGGCCTTCTCCAAGATCTGCCCTCTTCCATCGCCCAGGGTCGACTTCGAGGCTTCAGACATACCAGCGACGGTCACACCACCGCATCAAGGCAATCATTGAGAGCTATCCTAAGACTCTCAAAGCCCCGGAGGATGTTGAGGACAGCGCCATCTGTGCACATCGGGAAGAACTACGTAGTTCATCCAACAACGACGAGACGGCGCTGAACCGCGGATATATAACTGACGACGAGCTCCATTCGAGCCCCTTTTTCTTCTCTCACCACTGCCGCGACCACAAACCGAACTGAAGTCTATCCTGTGTACCTACTTATTGTAAATCTAAATAAATTCCTTTCACTAGAAGAATAAGCCAGTCACTTTGGTCATCATACCCGATTTGCAAAACCCTTTAAAATAAGGAACACACCTTAACAAGTAGTGATATATGAATTTGTTTGGGGTAGGTAAGTACAACTAAAAAGTGAAAAATAAAAACTTTTTTACAAAAAAAAAACAGACTTCCAAAAAAAAAAAAACACTACAAAGTGAAAAATAACTAGTTTCGAAAGTCGGTGTCAAAAAATGAAAATATATTCTTCACGTTGTAGTGTTTTTTTTTTGAGTCTGTTGTTTTTTTTGTAAAACAGTTTTTTTGGTTGCTTGAATTCATCAATAAGTTTTTTTAATTAAATCTACTAATCAAAAACACCACAATACGTATTTTTATTGAACTCTTCCTATTTCATTCACAACGAATTTCATATTTTTAAATAAAAAAACAGCATGTGTGCAATTCACACGTGGTAGAAGTGAAACCTTCAAAAACACTGTATAATGCTTCATATCTCATTTTCTCCCACGTTAAATCTTATGAATTTACATGTCTCTTTTTACTGTCGCTTTTTCGTTTCATAAACTTTCAAATCACAACGATGCTAAAGAACATCCATCCATCCATCCATCCATCCATCCATCCATCCGTCCATCCATTCATCCATCCATTCATCCATCCATCCATCCATCCATCCATCCATCCATCCATCCATCTATCCATCCATCCATCCATCCATCGCCATCGCCATCACCATCGCCATCGCCATCACCATCGCCATCCCCCCTCCATCGCCATCACCATCATCATCATCGCCATCACCATCGCCATAACCATCGCCATCACCATCGCCATCACCATCGCCATCACCATCTCCATCGCCATCATCGTCGCCATCGCCATCGCCATCACCATCGCCATCACCATCGCCATAACCATCGCCATCACCATCATCATCGCCATTGCCATCACTATCGCTATCACCATCACCATCGCCACCACCATCGCCGTCACCATCACCATCGCCATCACCATCGCCATCACCATCGCCATCATCATCATCGCCATCACCATCACCATCGCCATCACCATCGCCAACACCATCACCATCATCATCATCATCACAAATTAGTAGCATAGGATTAAATGTGATGTCATTTGTAATAATAAAAAACAAAAACACTGTATAATGCTTTCTATCTCATTTTCTCCCACGTTAAATCTTATGTCTCTTTTTACTGTAGCTTTTCCGTTTCATAAAATTTTCAAATCACAATAATGCTAAAGAAGTTTTCACTTCAAAAAAATATAATATTTTACCTATACAATCACAAAACTAGAAACACAAACTCAAAAAACTCAAATTTTGCAATTGAATATAAACCTTATTCCGTTGTAGTAAAGTTGAAAATCTATTACAGATATTACGATAATTGTAAATTTATGGTACCGACCTGCTACTGCTAGTACTGTGACGAAAGCAAGAGAACCTATACAACTACAATATTATTCTGTCGCGTCGTCTTTTAAGTGGGTAGTTATAAATACGTAGAAAAATAATAATCAAACTTACCTTATTTTTTTTTAAGCTTTGCAGTTCAATGCTAAAATTTTTTTTTTCTTTCTTCTGTTTTTATTCCCCATAATTTAATCTTAATTATCACTATATATATTACAACTATATTATAACAAACTAATATTTAGTTTATTCATACTAGAATCTAAACAATATTTACAGACTGATTTTTGAAACTAATACACAAACACGGAAATTAACAATAACACAACGTATATTTCGATCGATTAGCGGGAACGCGGCGAGCCAGCAAAAGCGACACAGGTCCTACCTCGGTAATGCCCGGCGGGCTACTGAAGTGTAGCGCGCAGGCCGCCTTTTTAGGTTATATCTTGTTAAGACAATAAAAATCAGTTTTGAAAAAAATTAACCGTAGAATGTTCTACTATACATCATTGCCTATTTTTTGATATATTTTTTGCGAGTAAAAGTTAAGTCTACTTCAAATAAGACTTGAAAAACGATTAAAAACTTCGCTGTTTTCGATTTGTTTGCGATTTTTTATGATCGAGTGAAGTTGTAAATATCGTGTTTTGAACCATAGAATAATCAAGAATGTTAGTTAAACTATGCCATATATTTTTTTCAGATTAAAACAAAGAATATTTGATTGTTTAATGTTGAATCAAAAATAGGTCGATTCCGAGATTTCCGAGAGTCCTGGCCTTAATAGAAAAAACTACTTTTCCATTTTATCAATAACCGTTGCTATGAACAAAAAAAACTTATAACAACAGACTTCCAAAAAACAGTACAAGTGAAAAAAAAAACTAATTTCGGAAGTCGGTGTCTTCGGATCTGTATTTTAGTTTTTTTGCCACCGACTTCCGAAATTAAAGATATTTTTCACTTTGTAGAGTTTTTTGGAAGTCAGTTGTTTTTTTTTGTAAAAAAGTTTTAATTTTCACTGTTTGGGTTTGTTTGTAATTTATCTAAGTTACAATAGCCTAATGTCAGCTGCTCATCACATTTTACAAAATATTATTGCTTTTCCCGATGCAGGAACGTTAATTGTCGAGGACTTCTCCTAGTAAGAACCAGGAGAACTGGAGCTGAGAAGTCACCATCAGCTCCACTTCACCATACTCATTGTGACGAGGATAAATTGCTTAGCAACCACATTAAAGTACCTAATCGAATCGCAACCCGTGAAATACAATATTAATTATTGAGTAGTTCCGCTGGCCATCTGTGGTCTTCATCATCAGTTCCACTTTACCAAATGCTGCTTTCCGAGAGCAAAATACACGAGTTACTATAAAAATACCCAAATCGTTAGTTTTGAGTTTGAGTGTGCATATAAAATTTGAGGGTTTCCCTCGATTTCCATGGGATTTCCGTCATCAGATTCAGATTTGGTGACAATGGGACCATACCTTTTTTTTGGGTGGGAAATTATCAAATAACTTCTCCCGCTCTAGGCGGAGCGGGAGGTCGTGTCAGACTTTTACTGACTAAAACCCACCCGTGTTCCTCCAGTAGCCTGTGCCAGAGGCCACGGTATCTCTTTCGAAAAATCTGCGACCCTGCCAGGCGCCGGCCCTAGCGGACCCCGTCAGTTACTGCTGACATCTCTTTGAGGTGAGGTATTTAAAAACGGGTAGTAATAAAAGCTCCGACAAAAAAGTAAGAATTGTCCTTACCTAAAATATTAAATCTACTGCCTAAAATACTAACTTTCCGACTACTTTTGTCCGAATAAAAATGACGAAACGACTGAATAAGATACTGAAATCTTCGAAAAATAATCATGACTGTTTATTGCTATAATACTTTTCTACAAGCTTAAATTACGTTCTACTGAAAACTATGAGTCTTTAATCAATTAATATATACCTAGGTAAAGGTGTTTGTATCCTCATACGCTCTATTTCTATGTAAAGGGTTTAAAGTAACTTAACCAAACCAAACCTCGGGGTGCCGTTCGCTCGCTCTTGCATCCAATGTCGACGTAGCCACGCTTCGCGGGGCTCCTATTTCTGTGTAAAGGGTTTAAAGTAACCTAACCAAACCTAACCTCGGAGTGCCCTTCGCTCGTTCATAAATATGTTTTCGGAAACTTAGTATTTTTTTCGGAAGTTTAGTATTTTTGTTTGGAAATTTAGTTTATTATTTGAAAGTACAGATTATTGTTCGTAGAATTGTAATTTGAAGAAGTAAGTGTTAATTTTTCGGTAATTCATTTTAAGGTGAATGGATAGTGGTAGACCGCGAAATTCAAATTTTCTTACGTTTTTTGCAATTTGCAGGTCACACTTTTCCATAAGAGATTGGTGGTTGGTGGTGGGTGGCCAGTTGGCCACCAACCATCAATCTCTTATGGAAAAGTGTTAGTGGTAGAAATCTAACTTAGAAAGATGTATTATTGATTCTAATGATTATACTTCTCTAAATATGTACCTGCTATTGTCGCGAATCATATTTTGATCAAGATACAATCTGACATTGACCTGCAAATTGCAAAAAACGTAAGAAAATTTGAATTTCGCGGTCTACCATTAGAGGTTCCTGTTCGTGTTCGCGTCATCATTCAAATATACACTACTAGCTTCTGCCCGCGACTTCGTCCGCGTGAAATTCGTTCTTTCCTCTAAAAATGTCGAAAATGTATGTTTATGTTCTTTATAATTTATTTAGATAAATAAGTAATCGGGGTATAAGAAAATAACTCGAATACTATCAGATTATTAAGTCTTTTTGGGTCATTTGATTTGTCAAATGTTTTTATTGAACCTATCCGAGTAACAGCTTCCTCTGCCACTTGTATAGATTTTCTGTAACTGTGATTATTTCCACAAACAATTTGTAAAATAAGTTGCCATCTGATCACAGTGGACAAACAATAACATTTTGCTCCTACATGCCTTTACAAAAAGTTTTAATAACGTTTAGGCAAATTAGATGTAAACATTTAGAAAAATTAAATAATTCTTTGGCCAGTAAATTATGTGTTCAGAGTTTTAATAATTTATGTGACCCAAATGAGTTCTACGCCGAGTTTCACTATTAAACACGCAATTTAATGACACTTTCCCACTAAAGACTAAAAGTATTTACACAAAGTTTTTATTTAGTGATTGGGCGACTCCAGGTATTCGTAAAAGCAGGGAAAACCTTTTTGAACTTTATGGCCTGAAGCAACATATGAATAGCAGAAGCTTTCATCAGTATGTGTATGCAAAACAGCTAAAGCTCTTTACTTTATATTAGCAATAAAATAAAATCAGCCGATGATAAAATAAAAACTACCTGGCAAATAATAAATAATGAAACAGGTAGGAAAAAACAGTGTAATACTGAATTTAATTTATAGACTGCACGTGGCCCCATCAATTCAGGTTATATAGAAATTGCTCAGGAATTCGAAAAATGTTTTGCCAATATCCCCATTAAAACTACTGAAGCTTTAAATTCCTCACCCGCGCTTTCTGCTGATTTACTTAGAAAGAATGTTGAGGCATGCCCTTCGGAGTTTGGGTTTCAACATACAAACCCCCAGGCTGTTATTAAAGATCTTAAAATTAAATCAACAGAAAATCTCTGGGGAATGTCTGTCAGGTAAAAATTTGTAGATCAATCATCGAACGATTGCGCCCTATTTAGCTTTCATATTTAACATCAGTGTAGACCAAGGAGTCTTTCCGGGTCTCATGAAACACAGTAAAGTAGTTCCTTTGTTCAAATCCGGTGATAGTAAAGAACCCAACAATTATAGGCCTGTCTCAATTCTGTCGGTTCAGTAAGGTGTTTGAAAAGTTGATGCTCAATCAAATGTTACGCCACTTTAATAAAAATTCCATCTTTCATGAACAACAGTACGTTTTTACCAAAGGGCTTTGTACAGTCCGCTTCACAGTGATAGTTACCCCCTTGGTAAGGACATCGAACCTATTTAAGTTTTTTGTAATGTAACGCAAATGGCGTGTTGGTCTAGTGGTATACACTGCGGCTTAGCAATGTGGTGGTCTCGAGTTCAAATCCGCGCATGAGAAGGGTTTTTTTATTTTATTTATTTACCTTTATTATTTATTTTTAGTTTCTTTAGTAGGTGATTTTTGTTTATTATTATTAAGAAATCAAATGGAGGTTTGTAATAAAAGTTAGGCATTTTGCATAAACAATATTCATTTATTTTTCTAATTACATTTCTAGGACTTTATGGAATCCACTTCCTGGTTGAATATACAGATTCCTGTCTATGTTAAATTGGGGTTCTTTACTTAGAATATTAACTAAACACAAAATAGATACCTTATTTTGTCTTAGAACGTTTAACAGATAACGGTTCGTTTATAGATATTTCTAGAAACATAACTACAGTAATATTTATTTATATTTTAAAGTTGTGAAAACATACATTTTTTATACTCTGTATGATCTTATCGGAAAAAAAGCTTGTTTGAAAATGAAATGTTGTCATTTGTGCCTGTGAATTACAGAGGAAGAACCAACATGCTAAACTATAACAGTATAGCAATATACATCTTTCTCTTTTATCACATTTTCTGATTAGCCTTATTTAACACAATATTAGAAAAATATGTGAGGTCAGATATGAATCGTTAACAGACTACTTGTAAACAAGAGTAACTGGATTGATAATAATAAAGGTTGTTTATTTTTGATTCTACGATATAATGATCCCACTGATTATGGAATGATATTGGGAATTATTAACACTTGCTCATATAAATGTTCCAATGCAATTTTATCAAATAAGTTACACAGTCAATCTGCCGAGTTGCCTATTCATAACGGATAGGATGGCCGTCACTGTCTAACACTTCTTGAAGTCAGCATTTGAACGCGTAGTTTTGAAGGGTGCCACTGAGTGAACTTTCACAATACATATTACGTTGTCGCTTCGATTCATTAGTGTAAGCAATCGGGCGAGGGCCTTGGTGATCACATTTCTCATCACCCGTCGCTTGATACCTTTGTATCCATCTACGAACTGTTTTTCTCTGTAATGAAAATAATAATATTAGAAATACATTTAAAAAAATTCAACTTGTAAGTAATAATGCAACATGATTGCAACAATAAATAGGTATATGTGTAAGAATAACGTAAATCTTACCGTTATGATCATATCTCGTGATATTTACTTTGTTTTGTTCCTTTTCCCACAGAACAACAATTTTAGCCTTCAATAAAGTTGTTAATCGAACCATACCATCGATTAATAAAATCAACTGGTAAAAACATAATAAATTGGATAATATTACGATGAAGATAATTAGACACAAGCGAATCGGCACGAAAATGAACCATTTGAAAAGTTAAAATACCCTCAATCACAGTTTAGTAAATAAGGCGAAGAAGTATACTAAATTCAACCTTAACTCGCAGTTCATACGTCAGTTAAGTTTCTGAAGTAAAATGAGGGTAGTGCAACAATCGGAATCAACACATTCTATTCAACCAAACAAGAAATCTATGCTAATTTCAACCTTATGTTTTAGTTAATTGAGGAGTTGCGTATTGCATTTTGTAAAACAAGACGGTAAGGTGCTAGTATTAAAATAATATAACACGGAAGTTGAAATTTAAACCTTAATATCTAGAAGATAAGACCGTTAATAACCTTGTTCGATAAAAGGAGTAATGCTATTCAAATTTTCGTTGAGGTTAATAACTGAGCCAATAGCCTAGTGGTATAAGGCACGGTCTAGTTGATCGGCTGGCGCCTGGTGCAGCAGGTTCGTATCTTAATCGCACGCAGTGTCTTTTTGTAAGTTATTCTTGGTATCTATACAGTTCGGCCAGAAGGAAGCCGATAAAATACCATATAAAATTATTAAATACTTGCAAATATTATTTGAGGCGGATCGGTGGATGCACGCGGGCAGAGATGGGTGCGGCGGCGGGGGAGGGAGCTGCTCAAGGCTCACGTGACACGCGGGCCCGAGCTTGCTCGGGCGATAATCTTTAAGTCTTGGTGGGGTACCTTTTCTCTGCACTTGACTGTACAGACGCCAGCACATCAAGCTGTCTTCGCGCGCCTGTATGAGTGGCGCGCGGAGGCACTACGTTGGGGGGAAACGCCGCTTCCGCAGCAAACTGCGGCGGAGCGGACGGACCTCCGGCGCGATCTCATGGCGGCATGGAAAGAGCGACTGTCGCAACCCAGCGCAGGGCACGCCACGATAGCGGCGGTAAGACCCCTCTTTGAGGAGTGGCTAGAGAGGCGTCATGGCGCCCTCACCTACCGCCTGACGCAGGTCCTCACCGGACACGGAAGTTTCGGGAGGTTCCTGCACATAATCAGGCGGGAGGAAACGCCCGGGTGTCACCATTGCCAGGATCGCCCAGAGGACACGGTAGAGCACACGGTGGAGGTCTGCCCCGCTTGGGCGGAGCACCGCCGTGTCCTCGTAGAGGCGATCGGCAGCGGCGGCGACCTCTCGCGTCCGGGCCTGGTTCAAGCCATGGTCCGGGGCGAGAGGGAGTGGGGAGCAGTCGTCTCCTTCTGCGAAGCAGTCATGCTAGCGAAGGACGCGGCGGCGGGACGGCTGAGGGAGAGAGCCTCCCGTCCCAGCCGCCGCGGGAGACGCTCCGGGCGTCGGGATCCGCGCGACGACTCCCGGCCACCGTAGGCGCGGGCCTGCGGGCGGAGAGTAATGGGTAGCTCACCGTCCGATCAGGACCAGGCCCGTGCCGGACGGCGCGTACGTGTTCCACGCGCGCCTCAAAGAGATGGCAGCATTAAAAGAAGGGGCCCGTAAGGGCCGAAGCCTGCCGGGTCAGCGGGATTGTCCGAAAGGGTTACCGCTGGCCCGGAACATAAAGGGCGAAGGAAGGAACACGGGTGGGTTTTAGTCAGTAAGAGTCTGACACTCCCTTCCGCTCCACCCAGAGCGGGAGGAGTCATTTGATTGATCATTGATGATTTCCCATCCTGAAAAAAAAAAATAACTGTCAAATTTTCCCAATCAACTTTGAACCTTATAGTTTAGCGATAAAGTTGAAAATCTATTAAATAAATTTGACAGATTGTAGTAGCTTGATGTGCTGGCGTCTGTACCACTGACGCCGGTGTCAACCGAATAAAGAACATTTTTAACGCCTGGGAAGAAGTACAAGATGCCATTGGAATCTTTTGCGACCTCTCTAAGGCGTTCGATTGCGTAAACCATGAGGCACTTCTGTTGAAACTTGAGCATTATGGGATTAGGAATTTAGCTCTTGATTTACTATAGTCATACCTAAAAGATAGAAACCTTAAAGTTCAAGTAAACGGCGTAAACTCATTAGGGTCTGCAATAGCAATGGGCGTTCCTCAAGGTTCGATATTGGGTCCATTCCTCTTTTTAGTTTACATTAATGATTTACCCCAATTACTTCAAAATCAACCGAAGATGGTGTTATTTGCAGATGACACCTCATTGATCTTTAAGATAGACGGACGGGCACAAAATCTTGACGACGTGAATAACTCTATTCTTCAGGTCCAAGATTGGTTTACGGTAAATAATTTTGTAGTAAATGAAAAGAAAACCAAATGCATTAGATTTAAATTACCTAATGTTAGAAGTAGTGAATGTGACATCATATTGAATGGAGAAAAAATGGAATTTGTTGATCAAACTGTTTTTCTGGGAATCACAAATTACAATGGGGACCTCACATAACTTCTCTTGCGGGGCGGCTTAGCTCGGCCGCGTATGCTGTTAGAAAGATAAGACAGTTAACTGATGTAGAAACCGTGCGTTTAGTCTATTTCAACTACTTTCACAGCATTATGTCGTACGGCATTTTACTATGGGGCCGAGCTGCTGACATTGAATCCATCTTTATTTTGCAAAAAAAAGCTGTCAGAGCCATTTATAATCTACGTCGCCGCGAATCTCTCAGGGAACTTTTTAAAAGGATTAATATTATGATGGTACCTTGCCAATTCATTTATGAAAATATTATGTATGTAAGAAAAAATCTACATTTTTTTAATAAAATAAGCGATAGACATAATTTTAATACTAGAAATAAAGATAAAATACATCAACCATTTTTCAGATTAGCCAAGGCACATACATCTTTTATGGGATACTGCGTTAAATGTTACAATAAAATACCTTGTGATATATTGCAATTAAATGAAAGAAAATTTAAAACTCACATTAAACGTACACTTTGTAAACAAGCATACTTACTATAAATTAGAAGATTATATCCAAGATAAGAACGATTGGAAACATGCTGGTCCTGCTCCATAGGACAATCTAGAGGCTAGACAAAATCAAACGGGTTGCTAATTTAATTGTAAATTTATTCTTTTTTTTTAATTTAAATTGATTTACATTCTGTAACTACTTCAACTCACACCCTGACTTATTACTTGTATTTTTTTTTTATTTGAATGAAAATCGTTTACTTTTACCATGTTTGTAAATATGTGAGCACCATGTTTCTATCAAATAATTAATTTATATGTCATGGTTTCATTTTTAATTCTTTTACCTATTGTGGTATAGTAATTTTATTTTAGGTGCATCGTCTTAACATATTATTATTAAGTATATATAATTAATGTATGCAAAATATTGTAAAACATTTTAAAAGAGTAACGGTGGAGTTTCTTGCCCATTCTTCTCCATACGAAAACTACCTTTTGGAATGGGCGACTAGAATCTGTTGTAATTTCTGACATTCAAAAGTGCCTTTTATGTGCCTATTTGAAATAAATGCTTCGACTTTTTGATTTTTCAAATAAACTGTATCCCCGCTTTTCACCCCCACAGGGGAGGAGTTTTGAAATATCGTCTGGGATGTTACTATAACATGACTTAAAGATTATTTATACCAATTTTTTAATCAAGCCACGTAATAAAATACTCCCATATGAAATTGACTATCCCTCTTCACCCCGTTAGGGGTAGATTTTCGAAAAACCCTGATATATGTTATTCTTTATTTTTGGTCTTTTTTTAAGTATAAATAATGAGTTTCGAGTTAATCGAACTGCGCGTTAAAATTCTTCCATACAAACTTTGACACCTCCCAATCCCCCTTCAGGGGGTAGTTTGGAAAAACAAAAAATGCCAAACTTCATAATTTACTTACATAAGTAATCGTGTCAAGTTTAAGGTTATCAACTCAAGGAATAAGATTTTTCATACAAACAAAATCCTCCCTTTTCACCCACTTAAAGGTTGAATTTCCAAAAACCCCTTCTTATTGGATATCCACCACACCCTCCAAAGTTCATGTCTGTAGGACCAGCGGTTCTGTGCGTTGATATATCAGTCAGTCAGGACTTTGAATTTTATTGTATACATATAGATAGATGAACAAAGTAGGTGGCCGATTGATAGCTGCTCCAGCCTAAAAGTAGACGGAAAATAATTTAGAGATCAGTTCGATCTCATACCGAACACTTCGATTTAAAGGTTGAAGGAGCAAGAATAGACTTTATAAGCGCTCGGTTGTTGTTGTTGTTGTTGCCCTCGCCCTACTGGTATGGTAATTGGGAATACGGTTAATTTTCTTCCTGTTGGCCCCACTGAAGTAAATTAGAATGAATTATCGGTTGAGTACCAAGTACGGCATGGAATCAATAGCACATACGTGAATGCAATCAGGGGCACAATGCAGCTCCAACTCTGAGCCGACACGAGTGCACGGCGGACGCGCGGACGTCGAGTTACCAGCTGCATTGCGCCACCGCGTTGCTCCGATCACTATCTCATTACCACAGATAATGGACCCAACGAGTTATGAGCACAATAACGCGCTTGAGAAACCATCGAATTACTACCGAATTCAACTGCGCTTGAATAGCTGTCTGTCTCACTCTCACGACACGATGTCAAGGAGATATGTATATGATGGCAGATCAGAGATGCTATTCGACTGTTTGAAAGAGATTATCGACTAATATCCCACCAAAAATATATTATGAGCTTGTAGAAATTAACTGCTAACGTGTACAGTCGGAAAGTTCAGAGTAAGCAGTTGATTATTATTTTATATTTGGATGTTGTGTAGTGGCTATTCCCATACATTAGTAGCTTCTCGCTGTGCATTATCAGTCTTGCCACGCATCTCCGCTGCGTATTAAGAACATAAAATATTGAAAAAAAAAAAAAAATTAAGTACCTAATTATAGTATGGTATGCTTTTATAAGCTTCAAAAAGTAGATCATGATGATGGAACCCGAGAGCAGTAAATCAAGTTACAAGTCTGGTATCACGCGAAAAGTTCACATCAACCGATCAACCGTGAAATTGGTATCGATATCTGTCTAATGGAACTATTCGTTTGCATGTAAAAACTTAAATAGAGTGAATAATAACTCGGCACCGAAAATAACGGTAAAAGTGAAATACTATTAATAGTTTAGAAGGATGGAGGTCGATTGTGTTGTCACGTCATCTACCTGAGTGAAGCAGTCGCGCGACGCTGCGCTGTAAGCAAGCGGAGAGTTGACTTGACTTTTTATTGGTTCGTTTTGATGTATTTTTCGCTCAAGTAAATTGTTCTAAGAAACTTTTGAAAATTCTGTTTAGCCGTGACTTGAACTGGGCCAACACGCGCCGGACTGATCGATTGAAAGTGATAAGCTATCAACCCATTGAATATTTAAGCTGCCATGTCCGGAATTTATTACAATTGGTTACACTTACACTAATATGAAATCACAAATCTTGTTCTTCACTACTTAGTGAATAACTAAATATAAAAAAAAAAACGCTTAATCTTTGCAACAATTTAGATTAATACATCTTCCAGAAGCAAAATGGAGAACTGGCTTGTTCTAAAGCTAAACAAACTTACAGAATAGTATAAAGATCATTTTAGACGCCGAGCACGGCACATGCAAAAGCCACCACTCAGTGAATCCCCAATAGCAAGAAACGACTGCGCGGCAGGCCCAGAAAGAGATGGCGGGATGAACTGGACTCCTTAAAGGATTGGCTATTTGGCTCACAATCGCAGTAGACCGGCAAAAGTGGAAAGAGAAAAGCGGGCCTCCCTTCCCTCTTGCCCTGCAGTGGGACAACAAAAGCTTATAATAAATAATGTTGTCCGTAATGTAACATAATTTACTGAATTGAAGAACCCTGAATAAAATGTTTTTTTGTGGCTGAATGACTAAATCAGTAGATATATACAGTACAATGTTTAAATAAATATACAATAGCTAACCGCCATCGAAGCTGCTGACGATATGAGCTTCCAGAAAGAGGAACAATCTAGCAAGCTGTTTTCGAGAGTATAGGTAGTACAGATTTCTGCATAAAACCACTGACTGACCATCGAAATTTAGTTCAGAAGACGAAATTTAGTTTAGAGTGGCCGTTACTATGGGCACAACGATGACTGCCATCTCGTATCAGCTCGTGTAAAAAGCCAGGATTATAACGACAGTTAATTATGACAACCCTATGAGGAGGACAGCAGTTACGAGGCAATTAATGCTATGTAATGTGTAGCGATTAGTAACCAGAGATATTCATGCGGATGAATTAGAGAGTCGTCACGTGAAGGCTAATCGTTGTACGGGTGCCGGTCAAGAGTCTGCGTCTGTGCGACGAGCGTTAAGTGCGTTTAATGTGTGTGTAGTTAATTAAAACGGTAAAACACTAATTACATTCAGTAACATAATAATTACGTTACACAATAATTACACAATAATTACGTTCACAATAATATAATTTAAAACTAACATGGAACAGTGGACTCCTTTGCATACTTTCTCTCAAAGAACTCCAGACATATAGGCATAAATTTAATCCATTCATCCGCAAACACATCACATTCAGAGTTGGCAACCATAAGGGCATTCAGCACCTTTAGAGTACGACAGATTGGGGATTCGGCTCTGGCTACAGATTGTGCCGGCGGCTCTGACGGTGTCCGATGTATTTGTCGGGCACAAATAGTCGGCAGAAAAGACCATGGAGTTCCGGGCAGTCGATACGTCCCGGTGAGATCTTACAGGCTACAGTGAGTTGACCAAGGCCTCTTCTCACCTCCAAAGAGTTAAAGCCCAACGTCCCTTACATAGGGTAGGGTACATTTACGGAAAGATATGGTATAACCTTTGGAAGACGCATCTTAGGTAAGTTTTCTGTACCTTTTCCAGCATCAGTGTTTGGGTCGCGTTATAGGGGTGCCAAACACAGGCACTGGACTAGAGTTTGCTTCGAACCAGAGAGGCGTACAACAGCCTTACAACATTTGGATTGCGAAAGTCACGAGCATTTCGCAAAACAAATCCCAAACGCCTGAAAGATTCCTTCGCAAAGGTAGAAACGTGATCCTTAAAAGTGAGACAGCGGTCGAAAGTCACTCCCAAATCCCTTATGTTGGTGACACGATAGATAGATAAAACGTTTATTTAGTGCAACAAAAGACACAATACAGGTATTAAAAACATCAAAAAGGTCAAAAAAAATTTAAAAGTAACAAAGATTAAAAATATAAATTGAACCATAGACACCTAGCTCGTAAACATCTATAACGGTCGATCACTACTGGGCGATGTGTGTCTTATGGTTGCACCAAATGGGAGTCCAGCTCAGCATATGCCAGGTACAATTCCTGACGCTGGTATTCTGCTGCATCCCGTTAGTGACACACGGATGTCAAGAAGACACATCTGTGTTTCAACAAAATGGTACCTACATAGTGCGGCGCGTATATTATAAAGGTGGTAAGTACCCACAGTTGACTTGCTTTTAACAACCGACAGAAAGAAAGATTTTGAAATTTTAAACTTATTAAATATTTGTGTAGTGTCTACTGGATTACTTGATTATCATAGTGTAGGTAATAATATGTTATGTAATGAATGACTAGTTTAGGTTTTTATGATTTCACGAGTAATTAGGTTACCTCCCAAACTATAGTGATAATGAATTGGCCGCAACCCTCTACCGTATGTCATGACGTAGCACTTGCTTGTATTAAAAAATAGTTTGTTCGCAATGCTCCACTCGTAGATGGCATCGATATACCTTTGTAGGAGTTTGCAATTCTCGCCCGTTCGGATCTGTGCTACTAGCTTAAGGTCGTCGGCATATAGTAGGCATTTAGCAAACTTAACATTATTTATGAGGTCATTGATCATGATCAGGAACAGAGGCGGCCCTAACACGGATCCCTGACTTACACCCGAGCGTGTACTATAAGGCTTGGATTCGAAGCAGCCATGTCTCACAAACTGCTTGCGATCGCGTTGATAGTCCGAAAAGAAGGCCAGCCGAGAAACCGATGGCCCCCAGCTTAGTCAAAAGCACGTCGTTGTCAACTCTGTCGAATGCTTTCCGGAAATCGAAATACAGAGCGTCAACCTGCCCACCAATGTCTAAGCCACGGGTTATGTAGTCTATCTACGTGAATCAGTAGATTGGAATTTACGGAGCGACCCGGCCGAAAACCGTGTTTAGCATCGGATAATGACATATTTACGCTTTTGAAAATGAAACCGTGAAGTATATGCTCGAAAACCTTGGCAATGGTTGGCAGGATAGCGATAGGTCTGTGTTCCTCTACTAAGTAATATTTTATCATTGGTTTTTGGGATGGGAGTGACTCGCGAAGTTTTTAATTGCTCAGGGTATACACCGGACTGGAGGGCTAGATTAAATACATGACACAGAGGCGCTGCCAAGATGTCATGACATCCCTTAAGGGCTAAGGCTGGAATGTTGTCAGGGCCAATCGAGCTACAGGGTTTGAGTTTAGCAATCGCCTTAACTATATCCGGTGGGGTTAAAAAGGGATGGGGAATGTTATCTCCCTCACTACTCGCATTAAATTTCCTAGGGTTCAATTCAGGTGTATCAGGCAGAAACACACTAGCATAATATTGAGCAAATGCCTCGGCCGCTTTGACACCCGAGCATGTCTGACCATTGTACACCACGTTTGGCTCGAAGCCGCCCTTTGATCGCAGGCTAGAAATATGCTGCCAAGACTGTCGCGGATTTTTGCCTACATTGTTTTCTAAAGTATTACAATATAATCTGTAGGCGTCCTGAGTTCTTACTTTAAGATCTTGTCGCAGAGCACAACTCTGCATATATATATGAGATCACAGCGTGAAACTTTCCATTTATGATGTAGTTTGGTTTATCTACTTAAAGCCATCTCGAAGTAAATGGTTTGAAGTAAACGGTTTGAAGATGTACAATAATTAGTGCAGAATTGCACATGTTTAAACTTCAAAGCCCATAACATAGAGATTACCTATCTATCTTAGAGAGGTTATATGTTGAGGCACAATGCTTTAAGCAAATAGGGGGGGGATTGTGCCTCGTCCAGTATTGCATTGTAAAGTATTCAAAATAGGGTGAATCTGTCATGAACCTACAGAGCATATAAAATTTGTTTTTGAACTAAAATCATATTATTATAAAAGCCAGAGCTGAACTGAGTGTGGTGACGTCAGGACTATGCTTAGTGAGAATGTGAAGGAGACAAGGACTCGGTCCATACTAAACTCGTAAAAGGTAGTCTTATGAGTCAACCGCTAAGCGCAGGCGCACTGACCGCTAACCGAGCGGTTAGTTTAACAGCAAGTAAACACCAATATTATATTTTACATATTTATAACTTTTCTGCATCTTGGGTTCTTAGCTTGTATAGTTTATGTTCTGTTTGCCCAATGAGGCCAATGAGGTCTGGTTCAGTAAGTAATGGAATAACTTGGGGTCTAATTTCTTCACGTGACGCGTAGTGTCAGTGAGTGTTACAGGCTCTTTTAAACTGTTGAGAACAGGCACTTGGTAAACAACAACCTTGACCTGGCCTAGCATAGTACGATGTTTCAACAAAATACGAGGCCAGCTTATACTGGTTTTGTTCCTATTCACGCGTGAACTACTACAGTTTATTTTAAAAGCGCTATAAGTGATTCAGCGGATATAATAATTAACAGTAGCCAACCAAATGAACATGGAAGTCACGTAAGCAGTATTCATCAGAAGGTGGTGCAGAGTAGTGTTACTGCACTGACATACGCTGTGACAGTCACCAGTGCGACCGTTATCAATGTCAGTATACTAAACCAGCTCTTAGCGTAAGCTCCGGTTCGATTATATTACCGGCAGTTTGAAATAATTCGCTGAGGTACTTGAAATCCCAGTCAATGCACAAGGCTGCATTTTTATTATCTCGATATGCTACGAAAGCTAAAGTCATGAAGCAAGCAGGTTAATCTTTATCTCGCTACCTCGTACGCTAGTGAGATAAAAACAGATTATTTGTTTGCATGTAACTGTATGATTTTGATTTACTTTAGGCTATAATATTAGGGGTTAAAGTATGAAATTGCCGTTTTACATAGAAAAATTAAATACATATATATTTTTTAAAGAAAATTTTGTGTTTCGTTAATCGAAGTATTGGTCATTACTTCATATTCATATACATAATACCTTTGCCATTTTAGTGGAAGTTGACAAAATCCTGGCGACGGGAATCAATGAACTCTTTAGAGGCGGTTTTCACCGCCTTGATGGATTTAAAAATATTCCGCTTTGTATTCAAATTCCAAATAAAATTGGGGATAAATTGGACCAAGGTCTGGTGAGTATGGTGGGTGACGGAGAGTTTCCAGTCGTAACTCCTCTAGTTTTGAGACGGCCGGTTGTGCGGTGCTTCGACGCGATTTTGTTGTTCCTTTTTCAGCGGTGCCCACTTTCCGAGCTTTTTTATCTTTCCAATTTCAAGGAAATGAATCAGTATCGATTTATCACTTAGATCTAGCGCGCACCACGATTTTACTTTTTGAGACACGATTTTAGAATCGCGCTGTAAAATATCGCAGTTAGTACAATGCGTGCCACGAAAGATGAGACTTGACACACCAAGTGGTTTGACTTGCGCAGTACACGATTTTAGGTATCTTTAGCGGTATGAGGTCTGAGTGCGGGACGGGACCGGACGTCATACGGGCGGCGGAAAGAGCGGGGGAGGCGGGGTCAAGTCTCTTCTTACGTGGCACGCATTGTACGATATTCATATACGTCGATAATATTGCGTGCTGTCTGTGCTGCGTTGGAGCCCCGACGGAACTCGTATTCGAAAATATCGCGCAATTTCGATTTTTCCATGGTTACAGAAAACAGCGATATTAAAAAAAATCGAACACCGGGAAAACAAATGAACAACTGATTTAAAAAAAAACAACATGTATGCTATAATAATTATAAAATTAATTTGAATTTGTAATTCTAAAGGCCTCTACACACCAAACCAGGCCGGTTAGGGTTAGGGTGCGTTTCCACTGAAGAGGAGCTGGGCGAAGCGGAGCGGAGACGTGCAGGAATCGTCCAATCATAGACATTTTCATGAAATTATCATTCTTCGGACTTACGTGGTCTTAGAGAGTTGTGTTGATGACTTTAATGATTATAATTGTGTAAATACATGTTAGTTACGGCCGCGATTCATATATTAATCAACGTACAACTTAATACTGACCAGCAAATTGCAAAAAACCTAAGAAAATTTGAAATTCGCGGGCTACCTTAGCGCTTCCCCCTTAAGGGGCTTATAAGACCTAAACACAAAACACGCATGTTTTAGAAACAATAAAAGTATATGATCGAGTCCTACAGTAAACAAAATCAGAAAAATATATGATATTCTTCAGGATATAATTATGCTAGGTAGAAAGCGTGTTGAAAACATAATACAACTAATTTGATACGATAGAAAAAAATCATGAAAATACCTCTAAAAACCTTCTTTTTACAATAAAACCATAATGTACTAACACATACAATCATTCTGATTTTTTGTCAGATTATTCTACATCCAAGATACTAAAATACTAGTGTTTTAATTTTTTAGTCCAAACAATAGATTTCTTGTAATTAAATAATTGCTTCATATTTTGCAATAAATTACCAGCGTTCTGTCATCGCGCTTCTCTTTCTTTTCTATGCAGTCCGACAGAGACTGCGCTTTAGGTCATGTAAGCCCCTTAATAGAATGAAAGATATCCGGGTCAGGACCAAATTTTTGACGGATACAGACACGCTGTGGTGTCCGACTCATTATTGCGTAAAATACATGCCTTAAAATAATTTTGGATATTTGCTAATAATATCTTAATATGTTATAAACAGTCTCATTCATCAAATAACTAAACTAGAAGCTTAATTTCTTCAAAATAAAATAAATTACCAAGCTTGGTGTCTTTTTACGCTAAGAAAATACGCATGTCCTTGCTTGAGTATCTAAGAATATTTTGCCGCTGTTTTTTTTTTTTAACGTAAGCTAGCATTTAAAACCTTATAAAGACCAGTAATCGTTTTTATGAATAATACCACAATAATCATTGTAGTTTTAATTTTTACAAGTAATTTTACATACGTCCCAAAAATGTTTCCGTTGTTAATACTCCTGTTGTGCGACACCATAATTTCGAAACCAATAAACGTGTGTGGAAGTTTCTTGATTATTTAGTACGGCAACATTGGCTTCAAGCTGGCAACAACATTTCGGATACAAACCGCCATGTTTTTTTACTGTTATTTGAGATTGTGTTTGTGTCGTCAGCGCGTGTCGATAAGATTTCCAGACTTTAGGTAAGTAAAATTGTAATATTTTTTACGATTTTCTAGAAATTGATATTTATTTATAAATCCCCTTTAACTTTATTGTTAAAAGGGATGCAGAAGTGTTCGATTATTGGTTAAATTTGTGAATTGTTGCATCTTTAAGGTTAGGTCGTGAATAATTTTCATTCCGTTTTGCGATTTGTGACACGAAATTGTGCGACGTGTCACAAGGGAAATTTATAAAGCTGTTTACAATCATTCTAATCTCATTAGCTACCTATGTATTATATGATTTTTAATTATTTATTGTTTAAATGTTTATAAAATAGGGTTTACTTTCTACGCCAAAGCCTAAGAGGGTAATGTTTTAGTAGGTTTGTTTTGTATGCCTGTCTCTATATTACCTGCTTTTTTTCCGTGGAAAAATGCTCATGCATACTGCACCACCACGAGGAGATAGTGCAGATATGTGGGACTCCAATCCATTAAAACGCTGTTTTTTTGTTGTTGAATTTTTAAAAGTCAAAGAATAAATGATGTTGCTTAAATGATGTTAGTAAGTAATACAAGTGTGACTGACACTGGCTTGACCACCATCAGGGATTTTAATTTTGATAACAAAAAATTTGTCGCTATTTAGTCGTTTGTCGCCAAATATCAGAATTTGTCGGTCACTGGTTCAAAAGATATAAGGATTTATAGATGGCCGATCTGGAGAGACTCTCCCCAGCTTGGTCACGTTTATACCTCAAAAACTAGAGCACCTAGCGCAGATCTGTTTTCTCCCATATTTAGTCGTCAATTAGCCGCAATTTGTCGCCAAATTTCGACTAAATAGCGACTAATTTTTTATGTTATCAAAATTAATATCCCTGATGGTGGCCAGGCCAGTGTCAGTCACACGTAATACAGGCCTGAAAGGTTGTTAGTGTTTTACCAAAATGTTTTGGATTCTATTTGAAAGTTTTGGTTATATAATTTAATTTATTTGGATTGTACTACTTAATAAATATTTCTAGAAATATAATGTTTTGTTTATTTATTCCACTTACCTACCTACAATCTTACGACTATTTACACACACCCTAATAATTCTATTGTGCAACATTTATTTTCCAGCGTGACACATTCCGTTGTGATTTTCGTTGTGCGATTAAGTCAAAAATTTGGTCCTGACCCATCCATCCTCACAATAGCCATTATCCAAAATCGGCAAATTCATACCTTAACCCCCCTATTATCAAGTACTTAGTCAACCAGAGCACTGTAAGTGCGACGAGGGCACGGCAGCGGGACGCGCGCGCCCGGGCGTACTATACCACAGACACCATAGGATTAGATGGAACTGTTCCTGACTTTGACTAATAAAACTGGCTTCCCCTCGTAGTATTAGTATATGAAGGTACTATTATCATTATCATCATATATTGTGCCTTGGAACTTTGGAAGAGCGAGCTTCTCGTTGTGCTACAGCTGTGCGGAGCAGGGCAGGGCTGCCCGTGCCTGGGTAAATACGATCCGATCGTAATGAAATACATAATTTATCAAATAATAAAATGATGATTTGAAAATATAGAAGACGAGTTCCTTCGTAGGTACTTAGACCGCCTCGAAAATGAGAGTAGTCCCTGAGCACAATACCTCATCATCATTTCTTAAAAGATTGAGTTTTCATGAGCTGTTTTGAATGTATTTCTCTAAGTGATAGCTTTACTAATTACTTTGAGTTAATGATCAGGCACTGGGCAGCCCTATGTCGTGAGTCGGAGACGCAAGGTCGACGGCCGCGACATGCGACTTGCGCGCGCGCACCCGACCATCAACGCTCGCATTATAGTAAGTACCAAAAATAAATGCAGCCAGTGTATCAATCAACAGTGCGAGCGCTCAACGAGCTTAATTGAACCCTTATCTTGTCTAGATGATCTTCTACATGCTAGCTACATACACATTACACACGGCAAGGTACTCCACACATTCCTTTGTTTCAAATTGAGCCTTTAGTTGATTTGCATTTTAAAGATATAATTAAAGAGTTTATTATTAGTTTACAGTTTGCCGACACTGCTGACAAGATTTTCTACAAAAGGTTACCTACATGATTTGAAAATGTTTTCCTGCTAACGTAGATTGAACGTAAGTACCTAACTACATAGGCATAGGCAGCAATTTAATTGGAAAACGACATTGGTCCTTGCTACACCTACAGATGTATTGTTAGGGTAGACATGCAAGTGCGGCCGAGCACTGCCTGTGTCACGTAACGTGTCTGTAGCAGGGATCACGCCTCGACTATTTCTGTACATCTGCTGGGGCGCGACCAGCCCGCGCCCTGCACGTGACAGACCCTCGGAAAAACTGCATCCCTTTGGGAGCGGTGGCGCGTCGACAACGACACACTCGCCGACAAGTACCTACTCGAGGTTCAAATAATGACGCCACACATCTCTTCTCACAAAGACGTTTGAAATGATAGTCGGCAACATTACATTGTATTACTAACCTATTAAGGTTTTTTTTTCTTTATAAATTAGTTTTATGGCCTGGTTGCTAAGACCTTTTAGCCACGTCTTTGTTTCATTTTTCTTGAGCCTAACATGACATTAGAATATGGGTGTACCTGTACACCACATTCTAATGTATTAGGAGTATTTGGCAGCAAATGTATCGAATCAAGTTTCCCGGTAAACTTCGCTGAGGTAGCCAAAACTACAATAAAATTCTCAGCTCCATTTTACCGGGATCGCGTCTGTTTCAATGATTACACATATTGTCCAGTTGCGCAGACACTTGAGATACAAAACTACACCAATTTTACATCACAATATCCACTAGGAATCAATTTGCGAATAATTAAAACAGCCAAATAGACTTCACTCGAAGAAATCCCGCCAAAAAAAAAACTGATTAAAAAGTTCATTGTTCTACGGATCATAGATTATTACAATTTCATTCATTCTTTCTGTTATGTTTTGTCTTCCCAGTTCCACCAGTAGGATTCATATAGGTACCTAATACAAGACAACAGTAGCTTGCGCGATGTTTACAAATGTGGCCATTGTGGTCATGGCTACTGTATCAACGTGCTTACATGATTCTTTAGTCTTTATACTCAGACTATTGTTGGAACTAATTGTATATTTCTGACCTTGTATAATATGTTCCACACTTTAATTAAACTGTTAATGTAACTTTCATTGTATTTGCAATATTCTGATTCATAATAATGGTCCTATCAGCCTCACTCATTAGGTCAGGACAAACTTAGCTGAGCAAAAAACGGCTACAACATATTGGGTTCCCACCTATGAAATTGGCGTTTTTTTTCTCACAAATAAAGAACCTTGTCACTTCTATTATTTCAAATATTCATCAATTGCTTGATATTCTATCGGATTATGAGCATCATAGACAACTACCAATAGTAAAAAAACCTTAGTACGTATAGTTTTCTAAACATAAAAAATACCTTGAAAATGACTCCTTTTTTGTTAGTAGAAATGACCACTATTATTTGTTTTAACTTAGCCAAAATTTATTTTTGTCGCTTATTCTAAGTGGCATACGTTATCTTAGTTTTTAAACATTAGTGCATAAAAGTTTTAAAACATTAGTGTTCATGGTTGTTAAATAAATTATTATTAAGAAAATCTTAGTATGAAAAATGCAACTTCTTTAAAATTCTCCATACAAAACGCTGATTTCATAGGTGGGGACCTAATATAAATAACTAGCTGACCGGCCACGCATTGCTGTGGCTAACGTTTTTGTGCAATAAAATAATATTGCGATTATAAATGGAGATGTGAGCTAACCTATCTTTCAAGTTTGATCAAACTGCACACGGTGTACAAAGATTAAAATCGGTTAAGGCCAGGATCTTCGAGCGTAGTAGGCATTTAGCGTTACCTCCGTCCTCGCGTGGCAAATGCCGCGAAAGCGCAGTTCGAATGAACTCGCTGACCCCTGTCACGGTTATTTTTTATAAGTAATAGTATTGTGAATCGGCCCTATTCTTGAAATATAGGGCTGCTCGTCTACAGTATTTTAATTTCATCATCCTACTTTAGTTTCTTTCTAGTTTTGTGATTGTAAATATTATATTTTTAACCGACTTCAAAAAAGGCGGAGGTTCTCAATTCGGATATTTCTATTTTTTTTTATGTATCTGCAATTTTTTTTTTGAAGTGAAAACTTCTTTAGCATCGTTGTGATGTGATTTGAAAATTTTATGAAACGAAAAAGCAACAGTAAAAAGAGACATGAGATTTAACGTGGGAGAAAATGAGATAGGAAGCATTATACAGTGTTTTTGTTTTTTATTATTACAAATGACATCACATTTAATCCTATGCTACTAATTTGTGGTGATGATGATGATGAGGATGATGGTGATGGCGATGGCGATGGTGATGGCGATGGTGATGGTGATGGCGATGATGATGATGGCGATGATGATGATGGCGATGGTGATGGCGATGGTGGTGGTGATGGTGATGGTGATGGCGATGGCGATGATGATGATGGTGATGGCGATGGTGATGGTGATGGCGATGGTGATGTTGATGATGGTGATGACGATGGCGATGGTGATGGCAATGGTGGTGGCGATGGTGATGATGATGATGGTGATGCGATGTTGATGGCGATGGTGATGGCGATGGTGATGGCGATGATGATGGCGATGTTGATGATGGTGATGGCGATGGCGATGGTGATGGCGATGGCGATGGTGATGGCGATGGTGATGGTGATGGTGATGGTGATGGCGATGGTGATGGTGATGGTGAAGGATGGATGGATGGATGGATGGATGGATGGATGGATGTTCTTTAGCATCGTTGTGATTTGAAAGTTTATGAAACGAAAAAGCGACAGTAAAAAGAGACATGAATTCATAAGATTTAACGTGGGAGAAAATGAGATAGGAAGCATTATACAGTGTTTTTGAAGGTTTCATTTCTACCACGTGTGAATTGCACACATGCTGTTTTTTTTATTTTTGTAAAGATCTGATGATGACTTTCAGAGACAAACAACGGAACTCTTCAATAAATGCCAGCAAATCAACCGCGATTGCTGCTATAGCATATGTAATCGCAATCACACAACATAACATCACGCCTGTACCCTTCAAAGGGTAAAGCAGATGTGTTCAATAGCTTTGTTACTGATATTCACATAGCAAGTAGTGACATATGAATTTGTTTGGGGTAGGTAAGTACAACTAAAAAGTGAAAAATAAAAACTTTTTTACAAAAAAAAAACCGACTTCCAAAAAAAAAAAAAACACTACAAAGTGAAAAATAACTTTAGTTTCGAAAGTCGGTGTCAAAAAATGAAAATATATTCTTCACGTTGTAGTGTTTTTTTTTGAGTCGGTTGTTTTTTTTGTAAAACACTTTTTTTGGTTGCTTGAATTCGTCAATAAAATTTTTTTAATTAAATCTACTAATCAAAAACACCACAATACGTATTTTTATTGAACTCTTCCTATTTCATTCACAACGAATTTCATATTTTTAAATAAAAAAACAGCAAGTGTGCAATTCACACGTGGTAGAAGTGAAACCTTCAAAAACACTGTATAATGCTTCCTATCTCATTTTCTCCCACGTTAAATCTTATGAATTTACATGTCTCTTTTTACTGTCGCTTTTTTGTTTCATAAACTTTCAAATCACAACGATGCTAAAGAACATCCATCCATCCATCCATCCATCACCATCGCCATCGCCATCGCCATCGCTATCACCATCGCCATCACCATCGCCATCACCATCTCCATCACCATCATCATCATCGCCATCGCCATCACCATCGCCATAACCATCGCCATCGCCATCACCATCGCCATCACCATCAACATCATCGCCATCGCCATCACCATCGCAATCACCATCACCATAACCATCGCCATCATCATCATCGCCATCACCATCGCTATCACCATCACCATCGCCACCACCATCACCATCGCCATCACCATCGCCATCACCATCGCCATCACCATCGCCATCACCATCGCCATCATCATCGCCATCACCATCACCATCACCATCGCCATCACCAACGTCATCGCCATCGCCAACACCATCACCATCATCATCACAAATTAGTAGCATAGGATTAAATGTGATGTCATTTGTAATAATAAAAAACAAAAACACTGTATAATGCTTCCTATCTCATTTTCTCCCAATCTTATGTCTCTTTTTACTGTAGCTTTTTCGTTTCATAAAATTTTCAAATCACAATAATGCTAAAGAAGTTTTCACTTCGAAAAAATATAATATTTTACCTATACAATCACAAAACTAGAAACACAAACTCAAAAACTCAAATTTTGCAATTGAATATAAACCTTATTCCGTTGTAGTAAAGTTGAAAATCTATTACAGATATTACGATAATTGTAAATTTATGGTACCGACCTGCTACTGCTAGTACTGTGACGAAAGCAAGAGAACCTATACAACTACAATATTATTCTGTCGCGTCGTCTTATAAGTGGGTAGTTATAAATACGTAGAAAAATAATAATCAAAATTACCTTATTTTTTTTTAAGCTTTGCAGTTCAATGCTGAACGTTTTTTTTTCTTTCTTCTGTTTTTATTCCTCATAATTTAATCTTAATTATCACTATATTATTACAACTACATTATAACAAACTAATATGTATTTAGTTTAATTATTAATACTAGAACCTAAACAATATTTACAGACTGAATTTTGAAACTAATACACAAACACGGAAATTAACTAACAATATTATAACGTATATTTCGATCGATTAGCGGGAACGCGGCGAGCCAGCAAAAGCGACACAGGTCCTACCTCGGTAACGCCCGGCGGGCTACTGAAGTGAAGCGCGCAGGCCGCCTTTTTAGATTATATCTTGTTAAGACAATAAAAATCAGTTTTGAGAAAAATTAACCGTAGAATGTTCTACTATACATCATTGCCTATTTTTTCATATATTTTTTGCGAGTAAAAGTTAAGTCTACTTCAAATGCGACTTGAAAAACGATTAAAAACTTCGCTGTTTTCGATTTGTTTGCGATTTTTTATGATCGAGTGAAGTTGTAAATATCGTGTTTTGAACCATAGAATAATCAAGAATGTTAGTTAAACTATGCCATATATTTTTTTCAGATTAAAACAAAGAATATTTGATTGTTTAATGTTGAATCAAAAATAGGTCGATTCCGAGATTTCCGAGAGTCCTGGCCTTAAGTAGTTTAGGAGTCCATCGCGGACAAACATCGTGACACGTAATTTATATACATATATTAAGAATGTATCAAGTGTGTCACTTACCACTTTCATAATTATGAATATTAGTGCATTAAACTTTGTTAGCGTATGTACAAAAATACAATAGGTAAGTAGGCACATAACATCATGCCTTCGTTCCACCAACCACCATATATATGTACAGTCAACAAAAGAGATAAGTATGCAGGATCGTTGAAGTTTAGTAAGAAACCGATGGATGTTGTTGACTGAAATTTAATTTGATAAATGAGCTGTCTATTTCTATGAATAAAATTAAATTTTATTCAGTAACATCCATCTGTTTCTTACTAAATTTCAACTATATCAGACGATCCTGCATACTTATCTCTTTTGCTGACTGTACATACTACATAATTATCCATGTAACACTTTGTATTTTAGTTATTGTAAAAATATGCAGCTTATTGTAGTTGTTACTGAACTATTGTTTGGGAGTACCTATTTCTAATTATTGATTACTTAAATTACATTATTTAAAATAATTAGTTAATCTTGCCTTATTATAAATGACATTTTACCAATTAAGTACACAATACTACGAGTGATACTTTCATTAACATCATCCTATTTAACTAAGTGCAGTTGAACTATGAGATGCCATATTTACAGGCGATTTTTTATTTTCTAGTGAAAAGATGGAGCACCAGCAATAATTTTAAATTTAATTAACATAAAATCAGATCCTGTGTACCCTGAACGGTCATGCAGAGCTATACCTATAGTACACATGCATTCTGCCAGTTATACCTATAGTACACATGCATTCCGCCAGTTATACCTATAGTACACATGCATTCCGCCAGTTATACCTATAGTACACATGCATTCCGCCAGTTATACCTATAGTACACATGCATTCCGCCAGTTATACCTATAGTACACATGCATTCTGCCAGTTATACCTATAGTACACATGTATTCCGCCAGTTATACCTATAGTACACATGCATTCTGCCAGTTATACCTATAGTACACATGCATTCCGCCAGTTATACCTATAGTACACATGCATTCCGCCAGTTATACCTATAGTACACATGCATTCCGCCAGTTATATCTATAGTACACATGCATTCCGCCAGTTATACCTATAGTACACATGCATTCCGCCAGTTATGTTTAAGTTCATGTAATAGGGGGCAAGCCTAGTGCCATCAACCCGGCCCAAATCTAAACTCCGGACTGCTCAGAAATTACTGATGGAGAAACCCAATAACATGTAACAGTATGTGCATCTTTTTATCCATAACACACAAATATAGGAGTGATGTAAAAGACTTCTTGTAAAAGACACTACTAGTTTGACTACACAGCACAATCACCCAACCTTGTTAACATCAGTTGTAAATTAGCTGCTTGAACACTAGCCTCCTTGTCCTTGTGCAGCTGTACTAAACTCATGCATATTTTGATAGTCAATAATTAATCTGCAAACATGAGCTTTCAAGTAAGTACAAGTAAAAGCAGAGTGCATAGATAACAACAGTCAGTTGTTTGAAATGGTGCAGTGAGTGAATGAGCCTGTTCAGTGGCCGCCTAGCATTGTTCCCACTTGAGACACGACCCAATTGTATGTTAATGTATCATCCTAGTTAACATTATGTAAATTATATAACTAATAAAAGGAAACCGGCTTGAATTGATTTAGAAGAAAATCAAATAAGCAGGAATCATATTTTAACATCCAAATTAGTTGTGTAGTCATAGTCATACCAATATTTGATCTGACGGAGGGACATTCGAGTGAGCCTCGGTCAGTATTTGTACCAAATATAATAATGATAGTACCTAAGCCTACAGTTACACTGCAAAATAATAATAAATCTTTATTTTCCAGTTTAACAATTTACATTACCACTTGATTTATCATACCCTTATAAAGTCTTATAAATTGTAGGTTTATAAAGAGTTATAAAACTCTGACACCCAAGCTAAGATTGAACTTGTGTTATGTTAAAATGAGAGTAACCTAATCAGTAATTATGCCTACATAGATAATGTGCCCGGGCCATTTGAAAGATGGCCAAGTTTAGTTTAGTATTGATTCCCCCTCTAACTTTGATAGCTAGCAGTAGCTAGCAGCAGGTCAGGACAGAAGGAAACATTAGTAACTACAGACTATGAATAGTATTGAGTGTGTGGTTACCTTCAGGGTAGGCCTGCTTCTTAGCGATGACGTCGATGACGAGGTGCGAGCTGTTGTACAGCAGGCCCATGGCACGCATGTCGAACTGGACGCCGGCCGTGTACATCGACTGGTTGATGTACGGCTCCGAGAAGCGCACGGGTTCGCGCCCAATCGCCTCCGTCATCTCCTGCAGCATGGTGCGCGTGATGTTGTTCACATTGCGCCCGATCTGCGCTGCCGCGCCGCCCCAGCACATCACCGCCACACAGACACACAGCACCACCGCACGCATTTTGGCCATGGCAACGATCTCAAAGCACTAACATCACTGGTAGTATGCCGCGACACACCACGCAACTAATGCACACACTATTTATAATTCGATTGTGGGTAAACTGTCTGTTTGCAAAACAAACTTTGAGATACCAGTTTACTAAACATAAACACCCGAATGAGGTCGATATTCACTTTGGCACTATGAAAACATTAAGCCTAATTTTTCTGCCAGACTATAAGATAAACTAAGGTGTATTCGATTGTCTTAAAAAACATCTGCGTTTTGTGTTACGATTCACATATTTTTAACTTGAATCCTTTGTTACAAGCATAAAGTCAACCGACCCGGCCCGACTCGAAGTCGGTCGATGGATGATAGCGGCGACTGGCGAGCGGCGAAGCGAACGGAACGGACCGAATCACCGAACCAAAGAGTAAAGTATTGAACGAACGATTGATATGACTTTTTTTTTTTAATTTATTCATGACCATGGATACATGTCTTTCAGGATTGATTTGATTCTGCTCAGTGTGACCATCTCATAAATGGTGAATCTGCCACAGACTGGGCAAAAAACCTGCCAAAATCTACCACACTTGGCGCCAAAATTGCCAAAAATATGCCTTCATGGAAACGGAAAAAAATACACAACGAATTCAATGAAATTTCTTTAATCAACAAAAATATTTAACAATTTTCTTATGCATTATTATATTACACTACTTACTGTACGTATCCGCATTTGCCTCCAAATTTTCATTTTCGGTGTACAGTCACCAAAGGAGATAAGTAACCAGGGTCCGGGTCCGGTAACCGAATGTTTTCGAATAAAATTTTATTTAATGGGGGTTTTCGTGAAAAGGAGATGTCCGCTTTTTGTATGGACGTTGGTTTTTTATTCCAAGAAAAATCTAACCAGCATCAAACTCGGTTCAAATAAATACGACAAAAATATGGAACTCAGAACTACTGAAATAATATTTTTAAACCCCTCCATTTAAGCGAAAAATCATAAAATAATAATTGACGTTATTTGTAGTTGGCAACCCTAATAAATACTCCGTCACTCTGTGACAATGTCATATTTGACAGATGATTTTTCAGCTGTCACGTGCGTTAGAGATGTGCCAACTCAGGATAAGACACGCCTTAAGGTTACTCGGATTGAAATTCATGTGACACGAGTTGAACTCGAGTTACGGAACTCTGGTAAATGGATGAAATTGAACGAATTATTGTTTTTTCACCTCTGTTTCGCGACGATTTTTTTATAGATGTGCAAGTAAACGTATATTGAGACTATTTTAATTATTTTAAATACAATTGCAGTAGAATTTAAATATAAAATAAGGTTCAAATACATGCCAAACCAGAGACGTCAATCACGTACTCGCTTCTTCATTTACCGTGGCAATCTAATTCAACTCGATCGCGGCATCTCAATCTGAGCGCAACTCGAATAATCGAGTTAGCCATACATAGCTGGCGTCACCAGCTCAATGTGTTATCAATTCTTGCCGAAAAAGATCCTTAGAAGTTTAGATGTAAATATGTTTAGTCCATTTTATGAAAATCAAGAAAGATACCTTAATAAACGATTTCTCATCAGTAAAATCAGGGATTTTTTTAGTTCAGGGAATTCGTTAATAACAAATTACCATATAAAGAGTATTCGGTATAAAACATTTATTTTCTTAATGATTTTACATTAAAAAGTTTAGAAAATAAATAATATATCTTATAGTCTCAATAGAAAACACAAATGTTGATTTTCTATGCTAAAAATTGATTTAAAAAATCGATTGTTTTCGCCCGATAAAACGATTAATTGAGGTCAGATCGCCATCCCTACCGGCTCCATGCGTCATTCGTCCGACGTCATGCTCCTACATCAAAAATTGATTGACGTTGACGCTCACTGCCAGTAATGACAGTTCTCCTGTGTCAATTTTGACAAATTTACTTTTTTTTAGGTGTGTTCATTTTATTATTCTAGATAATTAGAAGGTTTTTCTTTTAGATGTAAATTCTCACGAAAACAAAAAACGGTTTTTCTCAAAATTGGAGGTCTTTAAAAATGTATGATATAACTAAAACGACTAGTTTTAGGGATGTCTATCCAAATATATTTAACTTACTCTGGTTGGAATTATTAAATAATAAAAAACCATTTCTGGACATGTCCTTTACGACACAAGTTGGCACCACTTTGACAAGAGGTCTTCCATTTCGACAATGAATATAAAATATATGTTGACGTAAATCATTCGATTCATTCATTCGTTCATCATTCAGTCATGCATGACTAAAGAAAATATAGGCTCTTTGACACATGCCTGGACCTGACGTGTCAGTGCTGCCACCTAGCGAACGTAATTTCAGAAAACCCTCATTAATAGAAAACAAACAGTTTATTTGTCAAATTAAATTTCAATCATCAATCGGTTTCTTACTAAACTTCAACTATATCCGACGACCTTGGTTACTTATCTCCTTTGGTAACCGTACATAGATTTTGACGACATCTTTTTGATTATAGTTTTAGTTGGTTTAAAGGAGACACAGTCTCCGTGTTCCTTAATCCCTCTTTTGTTGTATTCTCTTCATAATTAATGATTCGTTACATAGAACCGCACACGTTACACATCAAAAGAGAATGAGATGAGGACATGTGAGGTAAAATCAAAAGTTAATTGGAAACTAAATCAATAAAGAAGATAAGATTATGAACACTATGCCAGTTCGATTACAGTTCATAATCATATGACGCAATTGTTTAAAAACAGAATAAGCGGGAAATCCCCGTATTTGGCCATGAAACAGAAGTTGACAGTTCGATAAAATCATTTGTAATCAAATCATTTATAAAACCTGAAGTAATTATAATATTTTATAAATCAAATTACTTTTAATAAAGATGAATTCATTGAAAATTCAAATTAAGTAAAGTGAATTTTCATGAAATCTTTTAAATCTGGCATTTTTGTAAATCGTCAGCATGATCTACCACAGACAAAATTTAGGAGCAATATCTGCCAAAATGGCAGAAATCGGCCACAAAATGGTCACACTGTCTGCTGCTGCTAGCTAGGTCTGGCCTGATCTGGCCCGCAGGTACCCGGATCTTGGCATTTGTTTCCAATACAAGCTCTGTTTCCTGGACAGTCTGAGTTACTTACACATTCTGGGCGACAGCCTTCATATGGATTTCCAAAATACCCTTCATTACAAATACAGGATCCAGCCTTGTTTTGTTCTCTGCATACCGCATGGGTCCACAAGGTGATGGAGAGCATGGAGTTAATAGCTCATTCACGCTTTGCAGTGCGCATTGGGAAAATGGATCACCGAAATAACCTTGTGGACATACGCACATTGCCTGGCCGTCTGCGGCACAGATTACTAGCTAGCTACTAATATCTGGGTGAATTTCAACAAGAGATTTTTATTTGTCATTTCGGTGGATTATTTATTTCAATACTATAGTAGGTACATATTGATGTGAAACATCTATAGCCGCACGTAAAACAAATTTCTGGTGTGGCGACGCATGCCGTGGCGACGCGTCGCCACGCTATATGATCAATGATGTATAAAACTATGATGGTGTATATATACAGTCACAGTCTTGTGTACTGTGTGGCGACGCGTCGCCATGCGCAATCGATATTTTATTTTATCATTATGCCATATTTAGTTTATATCGCAATCTGTTTTTTTAGTGACAAATAAAACTTTAGCCTATTTTATAACATTGTGCGTGAGTGGACATCAAATTACATCAAAACTTACATTTTTAAGAGTCCACTGAAATGAAAAGTGTCTACCGAAATGATAAAAAACACCACCGAAATGATAAACTGTGCACCGGAATGAAATAAATCCACCGAAATGATACAGCTAAGAACAACCGTGCCGGGCAGCCAGGGTTCCGTACTTTGTTAGGTTTGATTTCCACAAATTTTAGATAAACACTGAGACAGGAAAGTACACAGTTATTTTAATATCATCATTAATATACAGATATTACAGTTAGTATTACATATATCATCCTTTGAAGTTACAATAACCTCAAAGAATGATATTAATGAAAGGTTTATTTATGTATTATATATCTTAAACGCAAAATATTACACAACAAATGCACCCGAATAATTTAATCTACACTCTAGGTAATAGTACATTACGATATTAGTGCGTAAAGAGGTTATAACATGCGAGGCGGAATTTCAGCCCGAGCCGAAGACGAGGGCGTAATTGAGCCGAGCATGTTATAACCATACGCACGTACCTATATCGTACGACGTTTTTTAACACATTTGCGAGGAAACAGAAAAAAACATTTTATATTTTGTTTATTTTTAATTATTGAAACAGTTAGTGAAATTACAATTGTTAAAATGATACGTAGTTGTAGTTGGTTTTTTAATTATGTTTTTATTATTATTATTACTATTCATAATGTCATTGTTTTGTGTTAGGGTAAATGTTGGAGACGACGAAACTTCTTGAAAGGCGGCAGAAGAGCATTGTAATTCGTCATTAGTTGTAAATAAAAAAGTATCATCAGTAGAAGAGGGGCGCGGCTCAGGGCAAAACTTCTTCGTTTGTGGCTCCAAATTTATTGTCTGAGTTATTTTGGCACTTATATTTGCTTTGTTTTGGATGGAATCTTTAAATTACCGAATAAACTGTTTTTTTTAATTTTAAATAATCTCAATCTGTGAATGCACACTGTTGCTTTCCCGCCATTTTAACAGCGCGCTAGCGCTGCCTACTGACTGGCGCCGCGCGGCGATTAGTTCGAAATTTGAATAGCAACAGTGCGCTGCTCACTAGCTGGAGTCGTGCGGCGGCGATCAGTTCCAAATTTGAAATGGCAAATAATGCTGTTATGGAATTTGTATGGACTATAACTTAACTATTTGCTTTGGTAACACACGCGTTTTTTATGACCCTCTTTACATATTTAAAACCGGTGGAATTACATCAGCTTTACGAGCAAGGGTGTTTTTTTTTTTTTTTTTTTTTTTATCTTTATTTATTATTAGGGACATTTATACAATTGTATATGCCAGTCCCATCGGACCTTACAACGTAATAGTACTACATGATAATAAAAAAACTTATCGGACCTTATAACGGAAAACGTAATAATACAAACTTAACTAAACTATAAGCAGCAAGGGTGTTAAAAAAGTACATTACAAAACTATGATTTTGTATTTGACACAAGGATCTCTAAAACTTTATGGTTTTATCATTTCAGAGATACATTTCATTCCGGTGGACTGTAATTGGTATAACAGTCCACCGAATCCACTGAAATGATAACACTGAGATGATAAAATAGAGGTTAGTTCTACATTTAACACTGAAATAAAATTATTCAAAAAATATGAAAATACTCAAACAAAACAGTCCTTACGGCGAATTGAATACACAATTTTGAAACAAATTAAACGAATGTAGCACGAGTTATAACAGCCACCGAAATGAAACTATTTTTGTCCCCATATTACTGAAATGATAAACTTACTTTTTTGGCGGGAAACCGCAAGACGTTAGTTAGGACCGGTGCATTCGCGCCGAGAGCTTGAGCCGGACTGATCCGAAGTGAGGAAAGGTGAGAGGGGCGTAACAACGCAATGTTGACATGGCTATTCTACTAAAACTTACTGTCCTCTGAAATGATAACTTTTTTCCGGACAAAAGTTGACTGCCTGTCAAATCCACCAGAAAGAAGATAAACAAACAAAAATAGTTTTATTTGATCGAATATATTATAATTTAATGATAACAAAATCGATTTAAAACCATATTACGAATGTATTTGCAGGGGAAGGTATTTTATGAGCGGAAGTGGGTTCAGGACAGGCCACCGTGATGATAAAATAACACTTTGTAATTTTTTTTTTGGTATATTAGAGGGTAGAAATCAATGATTTTTTTTGCCAAGGTAGAGAAGTACTTACTTTGTTGAGAAAAAATATATAAAATTAAAAATCACCACATTGCACTACCGTTCTCAGGTTTGCCGTGTATTTTTTATGCTTGGGCAATTCACCCATCTAATCTGTGCAGATTACTAATATTATGTAGCAAGCTAGTCTGCGGTCTCGGGGTGCGTCTCATAACGTATAAACTCATTTGGTCTAATTTCATTTTATTATCGTTCATCATAAGATATAATCAACGTGAGATATACCAACTGTTGATATTTCTTTACATGTAACATTTATTAATTATTGTAAAACTTAATTAGTATAACGTTATTTGATATAACGTTTATGTAGGTAATCGAAAATCATTTGGTCTAACGTTCAATATGTACTTATGTTGTTTATTTAATCGAAATTCATTAGGTCTAACGTTTAATATATTATATAAAAAACATCATTATGGTTAACACCCCGATTCAGAGTACCTACCCCGACTCAGATAGGTTAGGTTAGAAGGCTAAGGCGGGTACGAAGCGGAGCGGAGCTCCTGCCTTAGCCTTCGTGGTTATTTTTTTTCTAAACCACCCAGAAATAGGAGCAAGGAAGGAGTGAAGGATAGGAGGTCCTGGTCGACATAGGATGCAAGAGCTAGCGAAGGGCACCCCGAGGTTCGGTTTGGTTAGGTTACTTTAAACCCTTTACGTAGCGGGGCTCCGTCGACATATAGTTAATGCAAGAGCGAGCGTATGAGAATACAAATACCTTTACCAAGGTATATATTAATTATTGATTAGAGACTCATAGTTTTATGAATGAACTTGTATGAATTCATTTTTAAAGAAATACTTTAATGATTATTATTTAACTGAGCAAGATTACGCACACTAAGTGACAACTAACAATAACTTTTTCAACACATTTGCTCGAAAAATGCATTTACAAAGCCTGTATACATTGTTCGAAAGTTAAAAATTACGCACCATACAACGGAACGTGCGGTAAAATAGGTACTCTCACCTAAGTACCTATTTTACCGCACGTTCCGTTGTATAGCACCGTGCGTTTTCTTTACGGTTTTTTTTTAATTTCCATAAAAAAAATATAAGAATTCCACCAAAGAGTTTTACATTATGAGAATAAACAACCTGACTGATCGAACCTCCTTGGAAGCGCTTTTGCTCAATACGTTGTCTCACTTTAATACTAAAGAGTAAATGAGACGAAAGATGTAGTTCTAATTTTCACCACGTGCATGTGGCGCCATTAGCAAATTCGCGCCATTTTCATATTAGAAACTTTAAAAATTGTTGCGACTTTAATTGTTCTCTAAAAATAGTCAAATGAAAAAGTTTGTTTAATTACATACTGTACCTACTGTTTTCTCGCAAATGTGTTGAAAAACATTGTATGACACACGTGCAGAAATTGGTATTTACAAACTCGTGACTATGGTAAGCCCTCGACTTCGTCTCGGGCTTACATTCGTCTACTCGTTTGTAAAAACCAACTTACCGCACTAGTATCATAAATAACTATTGTTGAGCTACCCACAGGCTACAACATAAAAATAATACTAAATAAACTAACCCGTGTTTATGCAATTTTGCTTTGTGTTTTTAAGAAGGCGTTTTCATCATATTAGACCAAAATATAAGTTTTATATCTTTTGAGTGGTATGTCAAACGATTTTATATTAAATGTATGTAAAAAAAAAATGTATGTTATGTTAAACGATGTTATATTTAATGTACCTATGTTATAAATGCTTATAAAAATGAGTTATTTTAATATTATATCAATCGTTCATTATATTAACTAATCGCTATATTAAATAAAATTATAGGTTCCGTTGTTATAAGTTGTTATTAACAACAAATTGGAGATTTTGTTGTTATATCATCTATTACTTACCCGCGGTCTCGTATTCGCTCACTGACAGTAACTGCCATGTCAACGGCCGACAGCAAACAATCGGTCTTTCCGTATGTTGCCACCATCAAATTCTTATTTCGCAACAATACAGTAATGGAAATAATGAATTAATTATTATTTTATTTAATCAGTAAATTAGAACCTGCCGGTCGATTCTGTAAAAATCTCACCGTGAAAACTTAAGTGAAGTGAGTTTGTCACACGCCTAAAAATCGAGCGTATTTTGATCCTATAGATGATATTTTTTATTCATATAGGTACGGTTAAGAAATATAAGTCTGGAATGTTTGTCTAATATATTTAGTATTCGTTTAGTATAACTACCAAAATCAACATAAAAATGGTACAATTTGGTGTTAGATCCATTTAAGTACATTTAGACATTCAATAACATTGAGGTAAGCGTTTTACAAAAATATCTACGAGTAGTATGGTATTCCTTTATCGATGTCAATGATGAATAAGATAAACTTAGAAATTTCAAACAAATTGAAAAAGTCTTCTTGGGACTGGGCCCGTATTTGAAAAAATAAAATAGGAAGATTGGAATTGGATTGGGATAAAAAATAAAGTTTTGGAAAATGCAAAACAACTAAATTTTAATATTAGGTCTATAGGTACCTGTGAAATTGCTGTTTTATTTTACTGGCCGCGAACCAAGGAATTGGGAATTTCAAGTCAAACTGTAACTACAAACATTTACAGTTCGAAGTGGCAGTTTAATAAAACGACAATTTCATCGGTATCGAGTATTCGTGGTGTTTTTATAATATATATTACAACGAAAGATTGGCTACTCAATAACAGTTAATAAAAAAAAAAAAAATGTTTATAAGTACAGGGTTATTGGTAATACATTAACAACCTCCTAAGAGGTTATTGTACAGACGCCAGCACATCAAGCTACCCGAAACTGTCAAATTTTCCCAATCAACTTTGAACCTTATGCTTTAGAGATAAAGTTCAAAATCTATTAAAGAAATTTGACCGATTGTAGTAGCTTGATATGCTGGCGTCTGTACTTATCATTATGAACAACTTTTACTATGAGACCAAACCTGAAATCGCAAAAACAAAAATCAGCTGTTCCCTACATTTTGACGAGTTATACGAACATAAATGTAGGGAACAGCTGATTTTTTTTTTCTCGATTTCAGGTTTAATCCCTTAATAAAAGTTGTTCATAATGATGAGTACAATGACCACTAAGAGGTTGTTAATGTTTTACCAATAACCCCGTATAAGATAAAGGTGATGCCATGCCTAGATCAAGCTGATATGAGTTTTAACAACTCATGTCAACTTTATCATAGAACATATCACTAGTAATTACTGTATTTTCAGTACTTCCATTGTCATCGATTTCCGAAAATTAGCATTTGAAAATAAGAATGTAGGTACCCGTAAATACTTCTTTATTATGCACTTCTACCGTTGATCGAAAGTAAAAGCTGTATGTTCTTGAGACGAAGTCGTAGCGATTTGATTCGAATTACGTTCTGTTAGAATTTGTCTGATACGTGCCAGTCCCATGTTTCGTCGTTTTTTTTTTTGTGATGCACTTGTAATGCGATCCTTTCTATCTACAATAAATTTGTATATTAATACCAGTAACTTATATGGGCAATGTAGGGCTTAATCACTAAAATTCTACATCGATTGATTAGTCAAACTAAAGCTTTAGAACCATTAAAAAAAATACGTGTGTGGTAGGCTCCGTAGGAACAAGGTTCCTTTTCACGTATGATTTAAATACAGTAAAAGCTCCTTATTCGCGCTTCCTTCATTCGCGTTTTCACTATTCGCGGATTAAAAAAATGCGACCCAATTCCTATATTCGCGGCTAAAAATTTCTTTATTCGCGGATCTAATTGATCGCGCCGCCTTAGCACTACCGCTTTAGCACTGTTGCCTCTTGTCAAAGGATGCCGCACCCCGCTACCGACACTACCCAATATTCTTTGTCAATGCCGTCAAATGATTTTTAATAAAAACAGTAAAATAGATCTTATTGTAAAATAGCAAATGAGCTCTGCGATTTCTTTATGAACATTGATCCGTCTATGGAACGAAGTCTTATTTTGCTAATGCGACTGCTGCGTATCAGTCTGAATTGAAGGAGCTTTTAAAAACTGCCAAGCAAGAGAAAATTACAATATTCTTCAAACCATTGTAAGCCTTAAGATAATTTAATCAAAATGTTCAAAAACTTGAATTAAATTGATTTTTTTATACATTTGCTTTTTTATTTTGTCGCCTAGGAACGTATCCCATATAATCCCATATAAATTACCATTCCGTATTCACGGTTTCTGTATTCGCGGCATATTTTTGGAACGTATGCCCCGCGAATAAAGAGCTTTTACTGTAATACAAAATTTTCACAGCCGCCATCTTGGATTTACATTTTGGCGTCACTATCGGTTTTAAAACCCTCAAAAACCATGAAAAAAAACGACGACGACGACGACGACTAAAATTAGAATTTTCTTTTTCTGTAAACCATTAAAAATAATATGCAGTCATGGCATCTATCGGCACTCCGAGCAACGACAAGATCAACACGTCTTACTTCTAGACACATTATGGATAAGTAGGTACTAATAACATAAGCGTGTCGGTCACACGAACGCATAAGATTTCCTTCTACCAAAAAATTTGAATTTTTTTGCGGCTGCCATCTTGGATTTTCATTTTGACTCCACTATCGGCTTTAACATCTATGAAAATAACACCCATGATCAAAAATTTGAAAATGTTCGCAGCCGCCATCTTGGATTTTCATTTTGACCCCACTATCGGCTTTAACACCATCGAAAACCATGCAAACGATACCCATGACGAAAAATTGAAGATTTTTGCAGTCGCCATCTTAGATTTACATTTTGACCTCACTATCGGCTTTAGCACCTTCAAAAACTATGAAAACGACACCCATGACGAAACATTTGAAAATGTTTGCAGCCGTCATCTTACATCTTCATTTTGACTTCAGTAACTTTAAAGAACTTCGTTCCAAAAAAATACTTCACTTACTGCTACAACAGCATGTCAGTGCGGGCATGTCGGTGACACGAACCCATAAGTTTTTGCCCTTAACGCGCAAAAAGAAGATTTCATTTAAAAAAAATCGATGCAACATACAGTTTATATATAACTAGCGGACGCTGTAGTAGTCCAGTCAAATTAGTCCTTAAAGTAGAAGTAAGGTTACAATAATTCCCATAGAGCTAAAATTGGTATGAATGTTCAGAATACTATTATAAATGAATTGTGAAAAGTCCCCAACTCCCCATCAATACCCCATGTGCAAAAATTTTTATTGATGGTGAAAGTTTGCAAAAATGGGTTTTTCGCGTTTTCCAGCTAAACGGTGAGTTTTACAGCAAAAGTTCAGACAAAAATTGTAGATCATCCGATTCTCTACAAAAAAAAAAAAAATAATAATTGGGCAACACTGATACGTCAACAACGTACATTTTTCTTTCTAATCTTATATTTTCCTGTTTTTATTAATTTCCCGTTTTTATTGAAATCATAAAAAATCTTTTGGAATAATACATATTAAATCTACAAACAAAACCAGAAATAAAATGAAAAAGCTCTACAAACATAGAAAAATTAAAAATGACGGCTGTCAAATTTGGTCTCCGAAAAAAATACTCTTAAATCTATGAAGATAATTATTTATTTATTATTTATTATTTTATTTGCATAAAACATGGTATACAAGGTGTTATTGGAAAAAAACATTAGATCGGACATGTTTTGCTTAATACTAAAGCATGCAAACTTACTTACTAAAGATACATTATGAATTTATATTAATGAAGATAATAATATAGAATGTTGACGAGGTCAGCAGCACGCCGTGCACAACTACCACCTCCGGTCTCGTCGCTCAGCCCCGCCCCGCCGCCGCCGGAACCCAGCCCCATCGAGAGTGCTGTGACACCGGCCGTGGCAGTTGCGTCGAGCTCGAGCGACGAATATTTCTCCCCGCCGACGACGTCGCCAACACCCGTACGTCGGCAAGGGAGAGGCCGGCCACCGAGGAGCTTGGGGCTTGGGGGCCATCCGGCCCCGAGCCGGGTCCCCGCTACCGGTGGTTGTGTGCAGCGCATGAGATGGACTCAGTCTATGAACGAGAACGTCATGCGCGCATATTACGGGTCTACAGAGGGGGGAATTAACCTCACTGTGTTACCGCGTTAGGATGCTGTCTCTGTTCCAGGAACTGGAACCAACCGTCAACGTTCCGGCCCAACGACTGTCGGATCAGGTGCGAGTCATCCAACGCAATCACAGGTTGGACGATATCGCACTTGATAGGCTGCGCTCAGAGGTACTGAGCAACCATATCGTTTCGACTTCGGCACAAACTGCGGCACAAGCGTCAACTACTGATACCATCCCGCCGCGGTCCAATCATGTTGAAGAAGATGATAGGGTTGCCACAGTAAGTAGCCAGTGTAACGTCCGACTGAGGAGCGCACTGGAGGATGCATTACGCGAGTATAGATCCACTCCAACCGAACTCAGACCTCGATTACCACGGTTACCTATGCACAAGAAAAATAGGGCACTGGTGTGTGCCTTGGACTCGCAGCTCAAGAATTTCTTCGAGAGCAGCGAGGATCTTGTTGATACACACTCGATCCTGTATTGCGCAGCTGTTGCGGCATGTCGTTTAGCTAACATCAAGTTCCCAACTTATGACGAAGCTACTCGACCAAAACCAACCGTACCAGTCTGGCAACGCAGGATCCAGGGTCGTATTGATGGGGCCAGGGTACTCATCGGCAAACTATACTGTTTCAGGGAGGGCAATACACGACCACGAGTGATGCGCTTTGTAAGGCGGGCATTCTCGGGGACTGGAATCAACCCTCGAGAATACATGTCCCGTGTCACAGAGCGCATCGACTTCCTGAAGCAGAAAGTTTGTGCATGGGCGAGCCGAATTCGGCGTTATAAGCGGCGGGTTGATCGATACACGCAGAATCGCATGTTCCAGAGCGATGAAAGGTGGGTATATAGAACTTGGGAGCGACCTGAACAAAATGTGATAGACGCGTGCCGCCCGGATGATGCCGCCACAAGTGCATTCTGGCGCAGCATCTGGTCGGTACCCGTCTGTCACACTGAGGCTGGCTGGATGCAGGATATCGAGCGAGTGTGTGAGACTATACCAGAAATGGATGCAGTCGTAATTATGCCATCAGACGTTACCAGAGCGGTCCGTCCTTTACCGAATTGGAAATCGGCGGGACCGGACGGACTGCACAACTTCTGGTTAAAATGGCTAATCAGTTCACAGTCACAGACTTGCTTGGCATCTCAGTTCCAGTCATCCTTAGAGTCTGGGTCGCTACCGCAGTTTCTAACAACAGGCGTTACTCACCTGCTCCATAAGTCAGGTAGTCCCGCAGAACCCAAGAATTATAGACCGTTCACGTATTTGTCGACGGTTTATAAAAACTTCTTACATCAATTTTGAGAGTGAAAATTAATACGCACATTGAGAATAACTCGATTATGTCTGCCTCTCAAAATGGTACTAAGGAGCTACTCCTCATAGACATGGCCATTAGCCAACAGGTTCAGCGATCCCGCAAGGATCTGTCGACATGTTGGATAGATTACAAGAAGGCCTACGACTCGGTGCCACATACATGGCTCATGAGGGTGCTGGAGTTGTTACAAAATAGATGCAACTCTACGCACCTTCCTTGAGTCGTGTATGGGGCAGTGGAAGACGGTACTTCGTTATCCAGGATGTCGACAGATCCAGGGGAATGATGAGCCTGTATGGATTAAACGGGGAATATTTCAGGGCGACAGTTTGAGTCCACTTTGGTTCTGCTTAGCCCTGAATCCTCTAAGTACACTACTGGAGGATTCAGGTCTAGGTTATCGGTTGAGGAGAGGTGGTCAGGTCATATCTCACCTCCTTTACATGGATGATTTGAAACTCTTTGCCCCCAACAAATTGCGTCTGATGGAGCTACTGAAGGTAACTGAAACTTTCAGTAGCGCCATCAGGATGGAATTTGGTGTGGACAAATGTGCAGTCATGCATGTAAAGCGAGGGGAGATTATGGAATCCGAGGGAATTCAACTCTCGGATTCCATAAGCCTCAGATCCCTCTCCTCATCGGAAAACTATAAGTATTTGGGGTATGTCGGAAGCGTTAGGCATCAACGATGCTGACATGAAGCAATCACTGAAGGAGCGCTTCTTTTGTCGCCTGAAGAAGGTATTAAGTAAATAGTCTTCTTTCGGGCGGAAATAAGGTGCGCGCCTTCAACGGTTGGGTCATGCCGGTTTTGATGTACAGTCAGCTGCAGAGAAAAGGTACCCTACCAAGACTTAAAGATTATCGTGTTCGAAAGTTAAAAATTACGCACCATACAACGAAACGTGTGGTAAAATAGGTACTCTCACCTAAGTACCTATTTTACGGCATATCCCGTTGTATAGCACCGTGCGTTTTCTTTACGGTTTTTTTTAATTTCCATAAAAAAAAAAACCACCAAAGAGTTTTACATTATGAGAATAAAAAACCTGACTGATCGAACCTCCTTGGAAGCGCTTTTGCTCAATACGTTTTTTCACTTTAATACTAAAGAGTAAATGAGACGAAAGATGTAGTTCTAATTTTCACCACGTGCATGTGGCGCCATTTACAAATTCGCGCCATTTTCATATTAGAAACTTCAGTAATTGTTGCGACTTTAATAATTGTTCTCTAAAAATAGTCAAATGAAAAAGTTTGTTTAATTACATACTGTACTGTTTTCTCGCAAATGTGTTTCTCGAAAAACATTGTATGACACACGTGCAGAAATTGGTATTTACAAACTCGTGATCGTGACTATGGTAAGCCCTCGACCTACTCGTTTGTAAAAACCAACTTACCGCACTAGTATCATAAATAACTATTATTATTATCAATCCAGTTACTCTTGTTTACAAGTAGTCTGTTTACGATTCATATCTGACCTCACATATTTTTCTAATATTGTGTTAAATAAGGCTTATCAGAAAATGTGACAAAAGAGAAAGATGTATATATTGTAAGGAGAATCCCCTCTTACGTCGGTAACTACCCCCTACCTCGCCTATAAAAGCAAGGTGCTGGGACAGTTCGGCCCCTTTTTGCTGCTCGGCGCTCGGACTGGACGGACGTGTGAATCATCAGCTAGTCGCAAAGTTACGTAAGCCATTTGAGTTTAGTTAGAGGTGATAAAGTGACATTTCGTTTTTCGTTTAGTGGATTCTAAGTGTTGATAAATTGTAAGTAAATTGTTGATTGTGATTTAATTAAATTGTAATTATGAAGTAAAATGGTTCTTTTGTTATGATTTGTTTTTTTTTAATGAATTTCCACTTCTGAAGCTTATATCAGAAGTGGGATAGAGAACTTTTAAAGCCCACTTAGATAACGTTTTGTAAAGTGTTTTGAACAGAAAAACCATTTTTCTATTTTTTACAACTACCCACTTTATCACTTTTATTTTTATTCGATCATTTTATTTGCTTGTTTTTTGTGATAATGGGGCGTGAAGGCTCGTGTACTCGTAACAGACGGTCACATACTCGGGATAAGTCACGCGGCCGCAAACGTCGTCGATCTCGTGGGTCAAATGATCGCAGTAGTGGTAGATCGTACCGCGATTCAAGTAGGAGTCGTCGTACTTCGCGGGATGGCTTACGTAACCGAGATAGGCACGATTCTCGTAGTCCCGAAAGGCACCGATCGCGTACTAGGGATAGGCGCGATTCGCGTAGTAAGGATCGTTCGCGTAGCAATATTGTCAATAGAAAGCGCACTTGTACTCCTTCGCCTCCGGTTCGAACGAGTCCTACCCCCAAGAACAGCAAAATTTTACAAAAAGCTAAGGAACCGATAGTCCTTAACACGTCGGAACGACATCGGTCTATGGAGTCTAGTGTACCCGGCTCCGAGAAGTAGAATATCTAGGGAGGTTAGTTAGTCAGGGTCAGGTTAGGCCGAGTCCACGAAAAGTAGAAGCCCTGGTTAACACCTTGCCACCTGAAAACGTAAAGCAAGTACGCCAACTCTTAGGTTTGGCGGGCTATTTTCGGTGGTACATAAAAAATAATAACATCGTGTTTGTTTGAATTTACTGACAGAAGTGATATGTTGGCTGCTGCATTGTATTGCAGTACCACCGGCAGCAGGCGCATTTGTGTCGCCGATCGTGTTGGCACCTGTTGCCGAGTCACAGGTAGCTGTATTAATTGGACCATGTACGGTCAATTTGTGGTCTCACACGTATGAATACGGTCTGCGTGTTGAGAGAACTCGTGCGTATGAATACGGTCTGCGTATCGAGTGGGCTCTTACGCATGATTGCGATCAGCGTATGGGTCGGCTTACACGTATGAATACGGTCTACGTGTTAAGCAGCTCACACGTATGAATACGGTCTGCGTGTTGAGAGAACTCGTGCGTATGAATACGGTCTGCGTATCGAGTGGGCTCTTACGCGTGATTGCGATCAGCGTATGGGTCGGCTTACACGTATGAATACGGTCTGCGTGTTAAGCAGCTTGCACGTATGAATACGGTCTGCGTGTCAAGCGGGTCTACGGGTTGGTAGACCATGTTGCAGGTGGCGGAAGCTGAATGCTGGTCGCGGTCGCGGACAGCAATATGGCAGCGAAGAACCGGTACTTGCGCGCTGGACACATACAGGACAATGCTTTTTCTTTGCTTTTGGTCTGAGAAAGATGGATGTGTGTGTCTAGTTACAAACGTATGAACTATTTGAAAGAACGATGAATGAATTAATTGGCTGAAGACGAGTGAAACTTTATGAGAAGCTGAACGCTTTTATAAAAATTGCTTGAATAGCTTCTAATAAAAATTTTGCTTGCAGATGAAGATACTGATGACGACTCTGGACAAACGGAGTCTCCTACTGTGGTCGACCCGTCGCCTCGACCAGTTGGCGAAGCGGAGGTCGAGCCGCTGACCTCTCCCATCGCGGGTCCTAGCCGGGCCACCCCAGGAGTTTGTGCCGAGGACGACACCTCGTCAGGAGAGGCCGTGTAAGGAGAATCCCCTCTTACGTCGGTAACTACCCCCTACCTCGCCTATAAAAGCAAGGTGCTGGGACAGTTCGGCCCCTTTTTGCTGCTCGGCGCTCGGACTGGACGGACGTGTGAATCATCAGCTAGTCGCAAAGTTACGTAAGCCATTTGAGTTTAGTTAGAGGTGATAAAGTGACATTTCGTTTTTCGTTTAGTGGATTCTAAGTGTTGATAAATTGTAAGTAAATTGTTGATTGTGATTTAATTAAATTGTAATTATGAAGTAAAATGGTTCTTTTGTTATGATTTGTTTTTTTTTAATGAATTTCCACTTCTGAAGCTTATAATATAATTAATTAGTGTCTTTGCTGTCCCCAGATTTGAAAAGTGGAATAACTTTACTGAACTTCATTAAATCCGGGAAAACCCCTTGATCTACACACAAATTAAATATTAACGCTAAATAGGGTGCAATTGTCTCGATAATGGATTTACAAACTTTAGTAGACATTTAAAAGAGTAACGGTGGAGTTTCTTGCCCATGCTTCTCCATACGAACACTATATTTTGGAAGGGGCGAATAGAATCAATCAAGAAAATTGACAGGCGGCGGGGCCAATGACCTGACCCGTCACAGGGGGACCAAGGGTGCCCAGACACGGGGTCGTCTGGCGCCCATGTGCAGTTTTGGTCCCGGGGGGGTCACGGCGTGCTATGTGTTCTGGTGCGCCGGTGATGGGGAGTACTCCCCCGGGTCCGGTGACGGACAGCCGCGGTGGGTTCACCGATGAGTGCTAACGCGTGCCCGTGTTCCCGCCGTAAGCGGCAGTGGAAGACACTGTGGAGTTAGAGTCCCACATAACTGCACTATCTCCCCGTGGTAGTGCAGTATGCATGAGCATTTCTCCACGTAAAAAAAAAAGGGGAGGTCATATCTCAGACGGCGGCCGACGCGATCACACGCGGGGTTGCGATAGTCGTGGAGAGGATCCGGCAGTTGGGTCTCGAAGTGGCATTGCACAAGTCCGAGGCCATGTCGTTTCATGGGCCCCGGAACACGCCACCTTCGGGATCCCAACTAAAGGTAGGAGGGGTTCACATCGGCGTCGAGACGACGATGAAATACCTGGGTCTCGTCCTCGACAGCCGGTGGAACTTCGTCGAGCATTTTTGACGTTTGGCTCCCAAATGGACCGGTATACGGACCGAAAGTTCGCAGGGCGCCCTGGCTTCTGAATGAGGACCAGCTTTCCCGTCTTCCAACGTAGTAGAACTGACCTCTCTCCATACATACGCTTAAGAGCGCCTCCAGTCGACGCCTGAGAGCCCTTGAGGTCAGGACCCAGGCTTTACCTGGCAAGTCGTCGGGTCCTGGGGCGCTATTTTTGGCCTTCAGCCTTCCTACCGCCGCTCTCAGATCTACCCCGGTCACTTTGGGGATGTCGTCGTCGTCCACGTGGTCCGCTTCGGGCACCGCAAGTGGCGGAGCCATAGGCGGGGGAGTGTGCTCCCCCCGTGAAAGGAACAGAGCGCTCACCACCTCCTCCACAAGCTGAGGGCGGAGACTCTGCGTCAGCGGGGGGACCAGGTGCGGGGTTTATTCCGCACCATTTTGTAAGGGCGCCCCCACGGATCTCTGTTCAGAGTCTCCACCATCTCTTCGCGGGCCATAGCCTTGGCCCGCTGGACAGCCTCTTGGAGGGCGGTCTTCGCCGCTCTGTACCCCTCGTACAGCTCCGCCTCCGTGGCTTCCGCATCCGGAGGGCGGATGCGGAGCCTGCGGTGCCTGGTGTACATGGCCTCCCGGAACCATTCCGCCTCATCATCAATATCGGCAGGCCTGTCCGGTGATGTCACTCAGGCCTGCACGATCGAGGCTTCCAGGAGGAGCTCCCGGTCCAACTGCTTCAGCGCCCACCGCGGACCACTCGGGGCCTGTTGGACCAGCGTGCTAGAGATCTGGGTGGCGACGTCGAACCGGATATACCGATGATCGGAGTAGGTCTCCACCTCTTGCGAACGAGATGTCAAGGCTTTAGCGCCCTTGAAAACTATAAAAACGACACTCATGATGAAAAATTTTTAAAAATTACAGGCGCCATCTTGGTTTTTAATTTTGGCCTCACTACTGGCTGCAGCACCTTCAAAAACCGTGAAAACGACACCCATGATGGAAAATTTGAAAAAAATTTGCAAGCGCCTTTTTGGATTTTCATTTTTACCTCACTATCGGCGACCTCAACATCCATCCCTTTCTTTCTTCGCACGGCCAAATTACGAACAAATTACGATTTTAACATTCATACTCGGTTGGTTATTTGAGTAGGCATGCCTACTTTAGGGTGATAAATTGCGAAGGTCGAACGTCATGGTATTACGCGTGAGACGTAAACTAAGTACGTATTTTTAATTTCGTCGTATTAACTTCAACGAGTAAAGATCAATGACAATTATGTGCGAATAATACGGGAGCCGAGTGCCGTATGGCGACTGCCTACTGCCGCGCGTGTTTGTATGAAGATTTTGTTTTTTTGCTAAGTATGATATAATTTAATGAGTTTTTTATCTGTGAGGCACACACACTAAAATGTAATTTGACAGGCTTATGGTGATTTACCGAGGTAGGCACTGCTATATGCCTTTATGCAATGTACGCTACTGATTCAAACCATAAAGTGTCCCCCAGTGGTGGACAGCGAGAATGATTTTTAAAAATTGTTTCGCAATCCCCCAGTGGTTGCCAAACAAGTGGTGGACATCGGGAATAATCAATAAATCGACAGTAGGTGAATCGTCCATTACTTTAATCAACCTTAGGATAATTAAAATTGTAGTTGAATAAACCGTACGTAGGTGAATTCTCCAAAATGGATTTCGTTCATTAGTTATTAAAAAAATATGTGAAACGATCTTTAGGTATTTTAAATAGTAGGTCTTTTGACCATAGTTTTTTTCTCGAAAATAGAATACGTTTAGTTATTATAATATGTAACTAGTGTTGCTCAACTACTCAACTATCGATTGAATCTCTATACTATTTCAATACTATCGTGACCTCGAAAACTAGTAGGTAACAATATCAATAGGGGGCTATCGATAGTATTGGAATTTTACAATATCTACCTATCGATAGTATCAATCGACAGACATGAGTATTAATGCTATTGATGAAGAGCAATATCGATAGTATTGAGTTGTGATACTAATAGTTCTAAAAGTATCGTTATTATCGCCAGTAATGGTTGTAAAACACTTTTATAGCGATTATAAAAGTGTTTTACAACCATTACTGGCGATAATAACGATACTTTTAGAACTATCGATATGTTTACCCCATCGATATTTAACGAAAATTCAATAGTATTGAATCCGGATATAAGTCATCATTACCTAGAAAAGAATATAAGCTCTACTGAGTAGAGCTTATATTCTTTTAATTTCAAGCTTATATTATTAATTTCTTAATTTAATTTCTTAAGATTTAATTTTATTTTCTTTTATATTCTCTTATATTCTTCAAGTATCGAGTAGAGTCTACTCGATACTTGTTATGATATAAGCGTATCCCATGTAGAATTAACGCATCTGATATTATTTCTTTTAACTTCTTAATCCGTTACAAAGTCGCTTATCATGCCTGTGAGTGCGCGCGGTTAGTTCTAAACTACACGATGGGTTTTGATTAAATTTTCACCATCAGCATCATTATGAAAATTTATCCCGGAAGGTTAGGTCAGAATCTCTTATGTTTTGCTAAACTACTACATCAGTAGAGACAGTAAATCGCACAAGTGCGAGGCAGGGGAAGCAGGGGCGGGTCGTTAGTTAATAATAAATATCTGTTTCCCTTATTGAAAACTTATTATTTTTATTAGGAATAAAAATATACAAATACGACTAGTTAATATTAAATCTAGGGCCGCAGTGAACAGATGTAGCAGTAATATAGTCTAATTTCATGTATACTAGAAAAACAAAAACTTACTCCACGTAATATAACCTATTAGGTACTTACACTCGTACGACTGGACTCTCATATTATAACTATTATACATAAAAACGTAACAATCTGTGATTCACAACAGGTGAGTTAGCGCTGACGACACATGAGGCATGACTCGTCAACACAACAGGTGAGTTAGCGCTGACCACATATGAGGCATGATGCGTCAACACTACAGATGAGTTAGCGCTGACCACACATGAGGCATGACTCGTCAACACAACAGGTGAGTTAGCGCTGACGACACATGAGGGACACGTTAAACAACAGGTGAGTTAGCGCTGACCACATATGAAGCATGACTCGTCAACACAACAGGTGAGTTAACGCTGACCACACATGAGGCATGGCTTGTCAACACAACAGATGAGTTAGCGCTGACCACATATGAGGCATGACACGTCAACACTACAGATGAGTTAGCGCTGACCACACATGAGGCATGACTCGTCAACACAACAGGTGAGTTAGCGCTGACGACACATGAGGCATGACTCGTCAACACAACAGGTGAGTTAGCGCTGACGACACATGAGGCATGACACGTCAACACAACAGGTGAGTTAGCGCTGACCACATATGAACCATGACTCGTCAACACAACAGGTGAGTTAACGCTGACCACACATGAGGCATGACTCGTCAACACAACAGGTGAGTTAGCGCTGACCACATATGAGGCATGATGCGTCAACACTACAGATGAGTTAGCGCTGACCACACATGAGGCATGACTCGTCAACACAACAGGTGAGTTAGCGCTGACCACACATGAGGCATGACTCGTTAACACAACAGGTGAGTTAGCGCCTACCACACATGAGGCATAACTCGTCAACACAAACGTGCACATAGGCCATGTGCACACTTTGTAAGAGCAGTAACGTCGGATTGCAACGGGTGCTGTCAAGGACATGCTTGACAGCGCTCTAACGACAACGTGTCATACTTCATTTCAACGCGGTCACACGAGCGGGTCGTGCGCGTCGTGCGGGTCGTGCGCGTCGTGCGCGTCGTGCACGTCATGCTCCGTGTGCGCCAGCAGTGTGACGCACTCGTCGGCGTCGTGCGCCACGCTGGCCAGCGCGCCGGACACGCTGCGGGCGCGCAGGGACCGCGGGTCCACGCCCGCAAGCTGCTCGTACTTGTGCAACAGCTCCTCCGGCACGTTGTACAAGATCAGCAGCTGCTCGTCCGTCTTGAACTTCTTTATAAGACGTTCCAGCACCTGAGGAAGATGAGTCTCGTTACTAGGCGTCTGTCGTCAGGGGCCGCGTTGGCACAGTGCAGCGGACGCACCTTTACGGCGGCGTAGTCCAGTAGCGCGTGGTGCTGGCAGTCCAGCAGCACGGGGCGCGGCGCCGCGCGCTCGGCCGCGCCCAGCACGCGGCGCGCCAGCAGCTCGGCCGACACGTAGGCCAGGCCCAGGGCCGCGCGCACGCGCACCACGTCGCCCGCCGACGTCTTGAGCGCGTGCACGTGCACGGCGGGCCGCATGAGCTGGCGCAGCAGCACGGCCAGCGAGCCCAGCGCGCCCGCCAGCACGGCCAGCTCCACGGTGCGCGCGATGCTGACGCAGAACGTCAGCGCCAGCACCGCCAGCTCGAGCCGGTCATGCCGCCACAGCCGGAACACGATGCGCAAGTCAATCTGTAAGTAGCGTGAACTCTGCGGTTACAAACTTTTCTTTTCTAATTCGTATATCTGGTTATCAACTTTCTATTTTTATTTTTCATATTTTGACTTATAAAAGGAACTCATCACTTATTGGAAGAAAAGTCAGTTGGTGAAAAATATGTGCTGAATCCATTGGAACCCTACTTTCGAGTCATTGTGCCATGTAAATTGAAACGAATATACATACATCACCAAGCTTCATGCTTGTAATCTGCAATAATGATATATACGATACTCTTCGAACCTCATTAGCGCTCTCAGCGGCAGTTTTAGTTTTTTCTCTGGTGTTAATACCCAATTTTATTTGACGTAGATGTAGAACCAGTTAAAAAGGGCTGCTCCCGGCCCTGTTGCCGGGTGTCGGGCTATTCACCTGACATTCATGCTGTCGCTTTTACCAGCCGCATAGATCCCGTGGAGCTTTTGTTTTTTGATGTGAAACATCTATAGCCGCACGTAAAACAAATTTCTGGCGTGGCGACGCATGCCGTGGCGACGCGTCGCCTCGCTATATGATGGTGTATATATACAGTCACAGTCTTGTGTACTGTGTGGCGACGCGTCGCCATGCGCAATGTTTCACATCTGCCAGGCGTCCCGTGACGGCTCACTTTTTTTTTTCAGGATGGGAAATCATCAAATGACTCCTCCCGCTCTGGGTGGAGCGGAAGGGAGTGTCAGACTCTTACTGACTAAAACCCACCCGTGTTCCTTCCTTCGCCCTTTATGTTCCGGGCCAGCGGTAACCTTTTCGGACAATCCCGCTGATCCGGCAGGCTTCGGCCCTTGCGGGCCCCTTCCTTTGATGCTGACATCTCTTTGAGGCGCGCGTGGAACACGTACGCGCCGTCCGGCACGGGCCTGGTCCTGATCGGATGGTGAGCTACCCATTACTCTCCGCCCGCAGGCCCGCGCCTACGGTGGCCGGGAGTCGTCGCGCGGCTCCCGACGCCCGGAGCGTCTCCCGCGGCGGCTGGGACGGGAGGCTCTCTCCCTCAGCCGTCCCGCCGCCTCCTTCGCTAGCATGACTGCTTCGCAGAAGGAGGCGACTGCCCCCCACTCCCTCTCGCCCCGGACCATGGCTTGAACCAGGCCCGGACGCGAGAGGTCGCCGCCGCTGCCGATCGCCTCTACGAGGACACGGCGGTGCTCCGCCCAAGCGGGGCAGACCTCCACCGTGTGCTCCACCGTGTCCTCTGGGCGATCCTGGCAATGGTGACACCCGGGCGTTTCCTCCCGCCTGATTATGTGCAGGAACCTCCCGAAACTTCCGTGTCCAGTGAGGACTTGCGTCAGGCGGTAGGTGAGGGCGCCATGACGCCTCTCTAGCCACTCCTCAAAGAGGGGTCTTACCGCCGCTATCGTGGCGTGCCCTGCGCTGGGTTGCGACAGTCGCTCTTTCCATGCCGCCATGAGATTGCGCCGGAGGTCCGTCTGCTCCGCCGCGATTTGCTGCGGAAGCGGAGTTTCCCCCCGGCGTAGTGCCTCCGCGCGCCACTCATACAGGCGCGCGAGGACTATCGCCTCCAGATCCCATGGCGGCAACCCGTGGAGCTTGAGACCAGCAAATCCGTTCTGGCTGAAGCTACACTTTAGTCAAAATATGTGGCTTGGCCGTTCTCTACCGTCACATGAGCGTAAGGAGAAAAAATTATTCACTGTTCATTAGATACTTTTCTGATACTTTTTATACTCTACATGAGATCTGGGGGCCTTAAAAAGCCACTTTGGCAGAATCATAAAAGGATAACATTATTAATCATAATAGACAGTTAACTGTTAAGTTAATCGTATCAAGTCCCATTGGTAAAGCTCCAAAGCTTAAGTATACTGAAGGATGCCCGAATGAAGACCAAAATGACAGAGACGATCCAACTCTCTGTTGGTTCCGTGCACATTATTCTTCATGACCTTCTTTACCTTTCTGTTATGTATTTATCGGGAGCGGGGATAGCGCAGGCGCACGTGCAACCAAACCGCGAGTCAGTGTCATACTGGTTTATTAAATAACGCGTGCGCGCCGACACACACATACGCATGTCGTACGCGCAGTCAGTAAGTACAATACACAACATTCCCTTCCCCACATACTTGAGAAAAATGGCTTATAGTTAACAGGCAGAACACGTCGTTTGGATCTACGATTATTTTGGTCTGATTGTAAGATATTCTCACCGCCTTCTGTGAGTTCCGGTACAGACCGATCGGGACTCATTATTCTTCTCAACTCTCGTCCCTTCCTCCTCTCCAAGCTGAACTTCTTCGGCGGATATTGGAGGTTCGGCGCTTATGGAATCGCCGTTTTCACTCGTTACGCCTGCGGCTTCAGAGTGCGGCGACAAGCTACTATCATCGGCCTCTATATCCAAATGCCAATCCTCCTTTTTGTTCTCCGCCTCTGAAACGCCTTTGGTTTGAAACCGTCGAATCTGGTCTATGTGACGAATTACTTTGCAATTTAGTTCCAGAATATACACCGAATACATGACATTTCCAATCTCTTCTTTGATTCTTCCTTGCACCCAACAAAATTTATCGTTTCCATAAAATCGCTTTATCCAAACAACGTCATCTAAATTAAATTTTGGTCTTTCCCTTCCTCTCTTGTTCTTACTCTGTAAAGACATCGTCTCCGACATCCGCAATATCTTTCGTGATGATATTTACTTTTGAGTTAGCCGCACACATTCTACTTAAATGACCCTTATGGTTACACTTTTTACACTTGTAGTTTTTGAAACGGCACTGAATTGACTTGTGATTGGTATATCCACACACACTGCACTTTTCGCTCCTGGAGATACTGAACACGCCGTCGGGCCCCGCGCTGCCGGCGGCCGCGGCGGCCAAGCTGTTGCCGCCCGCGCCGCTCGATGTTTGGGTGGTCGTTGCTGCTTTGCGCGACGCGCACACGTTCTCAGCCAACTCCACGGCCTTGACCAGCGTCAGTTCCTGCAGATCCTTCGCGAACAATTTCTCCCGCTCGGGACCCGCTGCCATTCCCATCACAAATTTGTCAAGAAGGGCCTCTTCCAGGTTTTTGAACCCGCAGTGTGCCGCCAATCCCCTAACCCTTGCTGCCCACTGAGTATGACTTTCACCTTGGCGCTGCGTAGCCGAGTAGAAATGATATCTTTCCGCGAAACCAAGCCGTTTTGGGGTAAGATGGCGGTCCAACAGATGGATAATTTTGTCGTATTCTACCTCCTCAATTTTCTGCGGCAGCGCCAGGTCACTCGCTAGCTTGTAACTTGAGTCGCTCAAAGCACTTAATAATATTGCTTTCCGTTTGACCTTGGCTTTATCCGACGTATCATCTATGTCGTTCGCAACAAACCACTGCGTGAGCCGTGATTTATATGATGTATCCCACTCATTTGTGAGGTGGTCAAAATTTGTTATTGCACCAAAAACTCCACTGGAGAACATTTTCGTGTTGATCCTCGTCGCCACTGTTATGTATTTATCGGGAGCGGGGATAGCGCAGGCGCACGTGCAATCAAACCGCGAGTCAGTGTCATACTGGTTTATTACATAACGCGTGCGCGCCGACACACACATACGCATGTCGTACGCGCAGTCAGTAAGTACAATACACAACACTTTCAAAAACTAAAACCCGACTACTGAAAAATTACTCTCTAAAGTATGAACGTAATAGGGCACGCCACGATGGCGGCGGTAAGACCCCTCTTTGAGGAGTGGCTAGAGAGGCGTCATGGCGCCCTCACCTACCGCCTGACGCAGGTCCTCACCGGACACGGAAGTTTCGGGAGGTTTCTGCACATCATCAGGCGGGAGGAAACGCCCGGGTGTCACCATTGCCAGGATCGCCCAGAGGACACGGTGGAGCATACGGTGGAGGTCTGCCCCGCTTGGGCGGAGCACCGCCGTGTCCTCATAGAGGCGATGACCTCTCGCGTGCGGGCCTGGTTCAAGCCATGGTCCGGGGCGAGAGGGAGTGGGGAGCAGTCGCCTCCTTCTGCGAAGCAGTCATGCTAGCGAAGGAGGCGGCGGGACGGCTGAGGGAGAGAGCCTCCCGTCCCAGCCGCCGCGGGAGACGCTCCGGGCGTCGGGAGCCGCGCGACGACTCCCGGCCACCGTAGGCGCGGGCCTGCGGGCGGAGAGTAATGGGTAGCTCACCGTCCGATCAGGACCAGGCCCGTGCCGGACGGCGCGTACGCGCGCCTCAAAGAGATGGCAGCATTAAAAGAAGGGGCCCGTAAGGGCCGAAGCCTGCCGGGTCAGCGGGATTGTCTGAAAGGGTTACCGCTGGCCCGGAACATAAAGAGCGAAGGAAGGAACACGGGTGGGTTTTAGTCAGTAAGAGTCTGACACTCCCTTCCGCTCCACCCAGAGCGGGAGGAGTCATTTGATGATTTCCCATCCTGAAAAAAAAAAAAGTCCCATTGGTGAACGATTTTTCAGTATTTTTTTTTGTCTAAGTTAAAATACCAATTAATCCAATCCATTTGGATTGGATTAATTGGCTACCTGATAACTTTTGACAGTGCGAGCCATTTGGTCTCGTCTTGGCAACATTTTACATGAAAATGTTTTTGATAGGATTTTGTTCTCACACTGGCAGGCATCGGCCTTAGCGGTCCCCATCAATCAGTGCTGACATCACTTTGAGGCGCGCGTAGAACAACGCGCGGAGTACCCGGGTCTGGGGGCCTAAAAAGGCCACTTTGACAGAATCATAAAACGATGAAATTATTATATTATGAATCATAATATGGCGAAAACAGTCTGTGTTTTTCATTTTTTCGTTGCACTACGTAGGTATAATCAAAGAGACTGGGAATGGATTTGGATTAGATTGATTGGTATTTTGGCACAGACAAAAAAAAATAACTGAAAAATCCTTCACCAATGGGATTTTTTTTCATTATTCTTTTTCTTCTTTTCCATTCGATTGACAATCGGTCGTTGGACCATAAGCGAATTTGTTCCATGACGAAATGGCGTTGTGGTGGAGCAGCCAGTGCTGCGCCTCCCACTTATAGAAGGTGGTTCCTCTTCAACCTATTCACCACCGCCTTCGGGTTTAGCAGTTCAACAAATAGTGGGTTTGGATACAATGTTAGGCGTGCCTTGTGTTGTTCCTTAATTGTACCGCTCGATTTCAGAACTTACTGATGGCATTTGTAGATAGTCGTGGATTTCCTCGTTCCTAGCAAACCAAGGTGCGTTTACTATGGATCTTAAGATACCATTTTGGACTCTTTGTAGGCAGAGTATGTTGGTTTTGCTGGCAACGCCCCACGATTGGATCCCGTAGGTCCATAATGGCTTGAGGATCGAGATGTAGATGAGGAGTTTGTTGTCTACAGAGAGCACAGATTTTCTTCCCATGAGCCAATTCAGGTTACAGAACTTATGGTTTATCTCGTCCCTTTTATTTTTAATGTGATGCTTCCATGTTAGGCGCCTGTCTAAGTGGAAGCCAAGTTACTTCACACAATCTGTGTGTGGTGGGGTATCACGACCAAGCCTGACCAATGGGATTTGATATTGTTGCGCGCCACAGTTAATGCCTGGTACATGGTGACATTAGTTACGACTAGCGCCATCTAGTATCAAGTAGCAGAACTAGTAGAGTCAAGATCCTTCTAGAAATTTCGATGCTAGAGCTTTCTAGAGCTATAGACATCTGGTCAGTCGGGACCGGTATGTACTCGAACATTCTAGATGTTCCTACAGTAGAAGGTTCTATAACTATCTGAGGCACTATACAGTGTGTTAGGTTAAACGAGGGACATACTTTAAGAGAGTGTAGTACTCATGAAAATGAAGAACTTTTACTAAGAAACCAACATTGAAATCGAGAAAATAAAACCAGCCTCTCTATACATTTCTGTTCGCATAACTGGACAAAATGTGGGGAACAGCTGTTTTTTTTTTCCATATTTTTGAGTCGGGCCCATATTAAAAGTTGTTAATTTTCATGAGTACTACACTCCCTTAAAATATGTCCCTCGTTTAACCTAACACACTGTATAAGGTTGGTAGGGGCCGCGATCTATTCACCGCACCGACCCTTGCTCGATGTAGTGCCAGCCCGCGCCGCAGCTGAGCCTGTAGATTTAAATTCCCGACTGTGACCTCTGAGTTTGTTTCGGCCTTTCTTCTCAGAGTAGTCATTTAGGAAAAGCCGACCCCATCGTTCTTAAATAATCATAAATCGATCCAGCCTGTCTCAACTTGCTGCCCTCTCCCCAGCGGCGCCCTAAGCCGAGGTTCGTACCCCACAGGGGGTGCCCTTAGCGTGTAGTCGCTTAGTATATTAGTTATTAGTGTTGTTTAATTAAAGTGTAATTCGGCAGTTTTTATTGTCACGAACCCCGAGCTCGTAACAATATGATTAACTTAACCGTTAACTGTCCATTATGATTCATAATGTTTTTATTCTGCCAAGGCGGCCTTTTTAGGCCCACAGGTCCTTACCAGACAGCGAGCTACCCATATTGTTGCCGCCGCCCGCGCCTACGGTGCCTGGAAATCGGCTATCGATTTCCAACGCCCAGGGCGTCTCCTGCGGCGATTAGGGGCGTGAGGGCGCAAAGATTGCCTCTCCCTCATTATGTTTGTTACCTCAGAACTCTGTTAATTATAAGCCGATCAGGGGTGGTCCCATATAAATTTGATTGACTTTGCTTGTGTAGTTTTTGAGTTAGCTTCAACAATACGAATTTTTTTCCACTTAGTTTTATTGATGATGTTTTAATTCTTCCTGTCACTGACATTTACATAGCAAGTAGTGCTATATGAATTTGTGTTGGGTAGGTACAACTAAAAAGTGAAAAATAAAAACTTAAAAGAAAACCAATCGACTTCCAAATAAAACACTACAAAGTGAAAAATAACTTTAATTTCGGAATTCGGTGTCAAAAACCGTTCCCGCATTTTCGTATTTTGACACAGACTTCCGAAAGTAATTTTTCACTTTGTAGTGTTTTATTTGGAAGTCGAATGTTTTTTTTTGTAAAAAGATTATTATATCAAAACAAGCCATGTGCCCGATGGCGATGGGTTTCCTATCGGTAAAAATTACGAACTTCCATACAAACTTTCTTTCCCTATTTAACCCCTTTAGAGGGGAATCAAAAAACCTTTTTTTTTTGCTCACTTTGGTTCTATAACGGGCTCTTGTGCTTGCGGTTTAGGCTGTGCCTTGCCTGTCCGTGAATGAATAAATCTTTAAAGGTAGATCAAGCTTCCTGAGTAACTATTTCCTATCATCGATATATTTTAAGTACGGTAGGTATGTACTTTTACGATTGGTCATCTTTTTTCGTCCTTGTATAAGTTATAGTTATTTTAGGAACAAATACGATAAGAAACCAACAACGTAGTGTAATAAAACAATCAACTTAGGGCAAGTATATACTTAACGGGTCGCTGGAAAATATCCGCAAAGAGCGTCGATGCGATAGATTCAATTAAACCGTCCGAGGTTATCGCAAGTTATTCTTGCGGCTCCTCGAGTAGCGGTGCAGCGGAACAGCGCTCAAATTGTGCAGCGGTGCAGCAGTGCAGCAGTGCAGCGGTGCAGCCGTGCAGCGGTGCAGCGGGCATGCGGGGCGTTGCACTCTGAGTCTCTGACAGTGCTCTCTTAACCTACGCAACTTGTCATTCATACCCGATGCCCGGCCTAGTTGTAATGAATTACTCGATAATTACTATGTTTATACGAGTATATGTGTTTACTATTTACAATCCTAAATAAATGCGAAAGTGAGTTGGTTTGTTATTCTCACGCTTTCACGCTAAAACGGCTGATCGGATTTGGATGTTTAGCACACAGATAGTTTATAACGGGTGTTATTTACGGCAGCTTCTTTAAAATGTCATTCTCGTCTTCAAATATATTTAGTTGCCTAATGAATTAATAGGTCAGCGACGAACTTTTAGCGTCTAAAACATGCTTTTCAAGCGAAAATATATTGTAAAACAAGCTACTTTTATTACTATTGTTACGAGCTTGGGGTTCGTGACAGTAAAAACTGCCGATTTAATAACCAAAAATTGACACTTTAATCACAACACTAATTACAACTCAAACACACTAATTATGACCACACAATTTCACAACTGATCACTCTTAGTCGCACTGTTTGAATATCGCTTCGATGTACTCGCTTGTATCGCTTATTCAAAAACTGTGTCTCGCGACTCACACCGGCCTTATATACGTATAGTGCCGCAGAGCTAGTATATAAACATCTAGAACGTTCGAGTACATACCGGTCCCGACTGACTCGATGTCGATAGTTCTCGGATTTTCTAGGACCTTGACCCTACTAGTTCTGCTACCCGATACTAGATGGCGCTAGTGGTAACTAATGTCACCATGTACTATCAATTGTGGCGCGCAACACTGCCCCCTCCTAAGACATGCTCGTCCCGAGCATTATTGGCCCCATAATAACGTGCCAGTTCCGTATCCGGAAGGTTACATCATTGATCTTTGTCACAATCCGATACGGTCCGTCCCATTTAGTTTGAAGCTTAGGAGATTTCCCTTTGCTGCGGACTGGATTGTGCAACCACACTAGTGAACCTTCGTCAAACCCTTTATTGTTAATTTTACGGTCATATCGGGTTTTCATCTTTTCAGACATTTGTTGGCCCGATCGTCTGACGTGCTCATAAATGTCATTCATCTTGTTCCGCAAGTCATTCGTATAATCGGTAAATCGTATAAATATAAATTAATATAACGTATAAATATAAATAAAATAAATCGTATAATGGTATTCCGGTGATCAGGTCTGCCGGCAGCCGTAATTCTCTTCCAAAGTTTGCGAAAGCTGGTGTCACCGATGTACTTTCGTGAACAGCGCTTCGATATGACAACAAAAACGGTTGTATGTGCTTGTCCCAATCTCGTTGCCGTTTTTCCACAACTTTTGCTAGGTACCTCTCCAGTGTCTGATTAAATCGTTCCACCATTCCATCCGATTGTGGGTGGTAAGAAGTCGTTCTTGTTTTATGAGTACCCATAACTCGGCAAGTTTCCTGGAATATTTGGGACTCGAAATTCCTTCCCTGATCACTGTGAATCTCCAAAAGTACTCCAAAACGACAAACCCAGAAACGTTCTGACTTGCGTCTTGTCCTTTGGAACTGGCCAGTCCTTGACAGCAGCAATTTTCTCTGGATCCGTGCGGATACCTTCTTCATACACTACATATCCCAAAAACTAACTTGTCTTTTGAAGAGTGAACACTTCTTCGGACTTAACTTGAGGTTGGCACTCTGGATCTTCAAGAGCACGCGTTCCAGGTTTTGTAGATGTTCTTCAAACGTACGGCCTACGATGATGATGATGTCATCAAAGTAGACCAGGCAGGCATCGCCAATTAGCCCGGTTAGTACGAGTTCCATCAACCTTTCGAACGTTGGCGGAGCATTGCACAATCCAAACGGCATAACTTTAAATTGCCACAGACCCTTTCCTGTCGAGAATGCAGTTTTCTCCTTGTCCTTGGGATCAATTTCAACAATGCAGTTTTCTCCTTGTCCTTGGGATCAATTTCAACTTGCCAGTAGCCACTTTTCAGGTCCAGTGTGCTAAACCACTTTACTCCAGTAAGCATGTCCAGCGTGTCATCAATTCTTGGCAAAGGATAGCTGTCCTTCTTCGTAACGTCGTTCAGACGACGACAGTCAACACAAAACCGCATGCTGCCATCCTTCTTTCTTACCAGCAATACAGGTGAACACCATGGACTAGATGAAGGTTCAATAACACCATCCTTCACCATTCCCTTAATCATGGTTTCCACTTCATTTTCACGTGCTACCGGCAATCTCCTTGGTCGCTGACGGATAGGCAATTCTTCTCCTGTGTTTATTTTGTGTTGAACTAAGCCAGTCCTCCCGATGTCAGTATCGTTTGACGAGAAAACATCGGCGTACTTGAGTAACATCTTCTTTGCCTTGACCATTTCATTTTGGGACAGAGCGCTGCGGCAGTCTTCGTTTGTGCATCCTTGCTGAGGGTCCCAGTCAATAGATATTGGCATCAACGCAACCAATCCACTTCCTCGCAAGTACCAAGTAGTGTGCCTTTTTCTATAATCTGTTCCTGATCACAAAGATTCAGCACACGTACCCTTGAGATGTCGGTGGCTCTGACCAAAGTTCGGGCCACTTTCCATGGAAGGTAATTGTCTACCCTTTCCACGATTATACAACGATGAGTTTGCCTAGGATTCCGAGGAAGACTAACCGGAACAATCGTTTCCGATCTCGGCGGAAGAACAATCTTCTTAAGGCTGTACACATTTCCTGGTAACGCCCCTTCCACGAAAACTTCCTCTTGTCCACATTTAAAAAACCTTGCTTGACGTTAATCTCGCAACAATTCTTCCTCATAAAGTCAAGGCCCAGGATGCAATCATCCATTATATCAGCCACGATGACATTATGCAGGTAGATTCTGTTGCCTAGCGTCAACTCCATTTTCTTTTCCCCATGGACGGGTATGCGCTGACCGGTAGCTGTTACCAAATTAACTCGGTTGTGTGTGGAGTCCCCAAGGAACCGACTTATAAGTCGGGAACTGACGACCGTGCGAGAGGTTGTATCTATGGTCAGCTTACACGGCGTTCCGTTGACCTCGCCCTTGATGATTAGGCTGTTCCCGTCATGGGTTTGTGTGATCGAAATCCTTGGGGCTCTTTGAACATCAGCCAGCACCCGCCCCGCAGTCCTGGCTAGTACTCGTTTCCCTGCTGCTGGTGTTGGGCGGTGCTGTTAGCCGCACTGCTCTCTGGAGATCGGGCGTCTTCTCTTTCTGCAGTTCGCTTAGGGCAACTGGATCGAAGGTGGCCCCTTTCCGCACAGCCGTAGCACCTAGGGCTGTATCCTTTACTGCGCTCGCGAACTGTAGCCGCTGCAACCTCCCTGACGCGATGAGAACGATGCTCTTGCCGCACAGCTTCCACCTCCAGTGCATGGGCCAAGGCGTCCTTCAGCGTCCCGTGGTGACCGAGCCTCACAGCAGCTCTAACTTCATGGTCGCTGATACCGTGTATGAATGCCTGCACCAGGTTTCCATCAATAAGCGCAGGTAGGGTCTGGTAAGCTTTGCGAACCAGCTTCTCCACTTCAAGGGCCCACTGCTGCATGTTTTCATTGCTGCGTTGCACGCAATCCTTGAGCTGCACACGAAACACGTGTTCTAGGTGAGCGTCGCCATGCCAAGCCTCCAATGCCTCAAGGAGCTGCTCGTAAGTCACTTCCTTACCGAGAGCTTCCAGAACAGTTAAGGCCTGGTCGCGCAAGCCCAGGGTGAGGGCAGTCATGGCCTGATTTTTATTCCACCCGTTCGCCTTCATGACAGCCTCAAACTGGATTTTGTAGGCCGACCAGGGGGAAGTTCCGTCGAACGGTGGCACTTTGAATGCACGTAGCGAAGGTGTTGTAGCTACGGGAGCTGCGATTCCATCCCCCAGTTTAAGGTAATCCAGCGTTTTCTTTACGTCAGCCATTACGTTGTCAACCCGGTTATTCACTTGGTCGATTCGGATTTCAGCTTCAGACAGGCGGTTGTCATATTGAGCAACCTTATCCTTCATCTCCTACATATCTTTTCCGAAGGTAGCGTGAAGGTCCTTCATAAAGAGCATGTGCTCTTCCTGGCGGCGCGCCTGCTCCTCCTTATCACGTTGGAGCTGTTCTTCCAACCGGCGAGCCTGTTCCTCTTGTCGGCGCGCCTGTTCCTCCTGTCGACGAGCCTGTTCCTCCCTGTCACGTAGCAGCTGTTCTTCCAACCGACGGGCCTGTTCCTCCTTGTCCCGCTGGAGCTGTTCCTCCAACCGACGAGCCTGTTCCTCCTGTCAGCGAGCCTGTTCCTCCTGTCGGCGGGCCTGCTCCTGCAGCATCATCATCAGAGCAGCAAAATCTGGTGCTGATGATGCTGGAGCAGCTGTGGACGGGCCGGCCTCCGTGGTCGGTAGCTGGCCTTCCGACCTCAGTGGCGTTGCTCCACCGAATCGCCTCTGGTCCGTCTCCTGCTGGCGTTGACTCCGGGTGCGGATACCCTCTGTGTCGTCTTTGGGTAAAATCGGCATGATTCTAATCCTTGCTTCTGACACCAATTGTTACGAGCTTGGGGTTCGTGACAATAAAAACTGCCGATTTAATAACCAAAAATTGATACTTTAATCACAACACTAATTACAACTCAAACACACTAATTATGAAACACAATTTCACAACTGATCACTCTTAGTCGCACTTCAATATCGCTTCGATGTACTCGCTTGTATCGCTTATTCAAAAACTATGTGTCTCGCGGCTCACACCGGCCTTATATAGTGCCGCAGAGCTAGTATATAAACATCTAGAACGTTCGAGTACATACCGGTCCCGATTGACTCGATGTCGATAGTTCTCGGAATTTCTAGGACCTTGACCCTACTAGTTCTGCTACCCGATACTAGATGGCGCTAGTGGTAACTAATGTCACCATGTACCAGGTATAAATTGTGGCACGCAACACTATTAATATCATATGACGCAGCATGGTGATAATTCTTAAGCAACTAAATTTGTGATAAGTCTACGCTTTGTCAGCTTCTAATAAGTGGATCTATAAAATAATTTCAACGTAAGTACTCTAATTTCATATAGCCTTCTATATTTTTTTATACGTTAGCCTAAGAAATTGATGAGTGAATCTACTATGTATAATTGAACATAAAATTACCTTATTATTGTCAACAAATAATGGTCAATGAAAGCTCTAATTTCATGTACCTAGTCACCTATCTATTTATTGTAACCTAACCTCAAAACACTTTGAAGTTGCTTTTGCATCATCTCCGGCGCTGCGGGAAGTGCAACCCTTACGCCCTTACGAAACAAAGCATTTATAAGCACCCATGCTCACCTCGGGCGGTGGGTTCTCTCCCTTCGCGCCTCTGATTTTTATATACACTCTAGGTGTAGCAGCCAAAAGACTACGTGAAGTCGGGGGTACCGGGGTGCTTGGGCAGAAAACCTCCGCGTGTGCCGAGGGACTGGAGTTCCTTTCTGGATACGTTCGGGAGGAAGACTGGAGTGTTCGGGCCGGTGCATCCTGGGGTGCGGGCAGCGATTTCCTTTTGGGATTATTTGCCAGTGGGATCCCGCTACCCGCATGCTAATGTTCTGCCAGGAGCATCGCTCCCAGGCAGGAGGGGTAACCCCCCTGCCACCGCTAATCTCGTAGTCCCGGAGACAGTTAAGGTCAGTTCACTGTCTGTTGAAGGGGGTCGAGGGTCTTGGTTTAATCGCCCGGACCGCCTGGAAGATTAACCTCTATAAAAAATTCCCCAAACCTCCAAGCGGTGGCGCACCGTGAGGGGTTGTAAGCTTGGCTAATGGGTAGCTTGGTTTAGTCACTAGTACGGACCGATATTTTTTGAGTCAGTAAAACTTGATTTATACTCATGGGAACAGACATGGAAAATTTAAACAAACAAAAACAAACAGAAGAGGTGAGGAGTGATGCGGGGTCGGAGTCCGCCGCATCTGGAGGCGCGAGCACGCGAGGCTCAGGGAGCCCCTGCCGTGCCAAGGAGATGGCCGCTGCGCCGAAGCAGTTCAGCAAGCGTCCAAGGTCAGAGGATGGCTAGGAGTCGTCCTCCGACGGGGAGCTGGCCTCGGCTCAGAAGATCTCCACCAGTAGGCGGGGAGGAGTCCGAGAGCGAGGCAAGGGGAGGGGGATCACTGCCCAGGAGGCGGCGGAAAGAGCGGAGGAGTCCGCAACGGAGGGGGGACCGGTCGCGCGGTCGCTTCAGGGCCCTCGAGCGACGAGGCGGGTACGGTTGACGGCCCCGATGCGGGCCGCAAGCTTAGATTTGCGGCGGTTGTGGAGGTCGCGATCCGGGACGTGTCCCTGAAGAAGCTTCAAAGAACAGGGCCATAGTCTCGGCGACGGCCTCCATCATGGCGGCAGCGGAGGCGGCCAACTACTGACGGTCGCCATGGGGCTTCTCCAAGAGGAGAATGGAAGGCTCCGTGCGTTCCTGGCCGGCCTGAGGGTCGCCGGCAGCGTGCAGGCAAAACTGATAAGCCAGCCCGTCCCAGTGGAGAACCAGGTCCTGAACTTGGTCCGGCAGGAGCTGGCGGCCTTCCAGGCGCGATTCTTCGCCCTCGAGGGCGGAGAACCGCGCTCCCTGCGCTCCCCGCTGGCGGGCAGGACGGCCCCGGGACCGAAGGCGGCCTCGTACGCGGCCGCTGCCGCCCCTAAACCCGGGCCGTCTGGCCGGGCCCAGGCCAAGTCGGCGTCGGCTGGTGGTGCCCCGGCGCGGCGCCGGCGAAACCGGCGCCTACCGGCAACACCCGGGCGCCGGCCCGGAAGAGGGGCAGAACGGCACGGGAGGCGAAGGCTCCAGAGCCTACCCCCAAAACTCTCCCACTTCTCCCACGACCGACGCCTAATGGCAGGTGGTCGGGGAGAAGAAGGCGGCCAGAAGGCCAGAAAAAAGGCGGAAACGCGGCGCCGCAAGGAGCTAGTCGTCGCGGCTAGGCTTCGCGCCCCGAAGACCGCGGCTGTAATGATAACGCTACAGCCGGACGCGGTCAAGAGGGGCGTGACGAACCAGAAAGATAAAAAAAGTATCATTTCATGCGAAGTACAGTCGGCTTCACTATGTGGGTACCCCCCTTGAAAGCATCTACGTTCGAACCCGCGATGGCCGCATAGCAAGTTTGTATTTTTAACCGACTTCAAAAAAGGAGGAGGTTCTCAATTTATACATTTATTTATATATTTGTATATTTTTATTTATAGGTTTATATATTTTTATTGTAATACTTTTTCAAACAATTTATAGATAAACAACAATGCACAAGAATATTTTAGAACTATTAGTAAGAGCTTAGTTGACTTAGTGGTTGAGGATATAACATGTGAAACCGCTGACCCAGGTTCGATACTGGCAGTCTGATAATTAGGTTTTCTGTTTTCGTCAAATTTTATTTTTCGTTAAGTTATACTGTTTATGCAACTTTTTCTTTTTATTATTGTTATAAGAAAAAGTATATCTATAAATATCTTTTTATTATAACTATTAGGTTTATATTAAAATAAAAGAAATAATTTAATTTAGTAAAATTTATTACAAATTTAAAAACTTAACTTTGTAACATAAGATAACTGTAAAATATAAAAAGTTTGTATCGCTTCACTGCAAAATACTTAACTGACAACAACTACTTACCTATAATGATTGACAATATTTACCTTTCAAACTAGTAGAACAATTTTCATAATTAACGAGTGAAAAAACATGTTATCATTAGTTAACATTCTAATGAATAAACAATTTGCATCTCTCGTAAATCATAAATATTATCTACCTTCTATTAATCACTAAAATGAAATAGTGAGGTCAAATGATTTATTGTTTGAGTTATTTCAATGTGTCAATATCGCCACTTTATTAAATTATCCAAACTAATCCATACTAATATTATATATTCGAAAGTAACTCGGTCTGTCTGTATGTTATCTTTTCACGCCTAAACGGCTGAACGGATTTCGATAAAATTTGGCAGAGAGATAGATTACATTCCGGGGAAGGACATAAGATAGTTTTACTATAAGTCGTTTTGTTTTTTATTAAAAATAAAATGACTTATTGTAAATAGGTATTAACATTTAAACATTATTATGTTTAAATGTTAATAGCGGAGGGGATGACCCTCGCTGAGTATTATTTGCTGTAGTCGGCTTCTCATTTGAGTAACCATATTCCAGCCTATATTCCTACCACGCATCAATTCCCAAGTCCTTATGACTTCTTGTTGTAGATTAACCTTGGACTTCAATTCACTTGAGTCCCAATTTAAAATCATTTGACCCCACATATTTTCGATTGGATTAAGATCCGGACTTTTAGCTGGCCAGGCGATAACAGTTATATCAGCCTGTAAACTTAGCCACTCCTTCACCATTAGGGATCGATGCACAGCACAGTTATCATGGACGAAGTATATATTTTGTCCTTCTGGGTAAGCAACACGCACTGTAGGCAACATAACCTCTTGCAATATTTGAAGATATGTCTTGCCATTCATGCGTCCGCCAACTTCTGTTAATTCGCCCGGGCCCATGGATGACATCCATCCCCAGTAACCTGAAAAGAAGTTTTTTTTAGCAATATTATATTAGTTTAATAGGTAATAAGTGTAATGTTTAAGATATTGTGGTGATAAAATTGCTAAATAATAGCTTAATTTCTCATACTAATGTCATTAAAATTGAAACTGTCATAATATGGAAATCAATTTATCTACTTAGTAATGCCGTTTATTTACCTAATGTTATTCTATCACTGGACCTGTTCGGTAATATGTTTTGTGGATTGTAGCGTTCGTTAGGTTTCCGCCATAGTATTTTTTTCCCATCATTATCGGACCTAAAAGTTTTTTCGTCCGTGAAAATAACTATGTTATTTTCCCAGTCGAAGTCCATAAGCTCCTGTGCGAACCGAACTCTTGCTGCCCGATGAGCTTCTGATAGTTGAATTTTCTTCGCTGGACGATAATTGTGAATGCCTCCTGCGTGCAAGTGCCTCCGTACTGTGGCGATTGAGATGCCATGTCGTTGAGCACTTGAGCGAGTGGTTGCGAACGGCGAATTCAAGTGGACATTTACTATATCACGGTGGCGTTCACACTTATTTGTATAGATGCCTGAACTTCTCCGCCCAAAAGGTTTTGACTTCACATCACCAGTATCCAAATAACGTCGCACCCATAAGCGCACCGTTTTTCTCTGTGTAGAAAATATATTTTGAGTTAATCAATCGAGTGACAAAGTTAACGAACTATTTAATTTATTTTATTATTAGATAATATTTGATTTACCGCTATGCCCAGCTGTCTGGCAATCCCTTTAATGCTTGCATTTTGTTCGTAAAGAACCACAATCTTTGTTCTCAAGAAATTATCTATCATTTTAAATTATTGTTTTTAACACAAACACTTATAGTATGCGATAATGCGAAAGATGAAACAAAACTAGACTCATCAGACGGTAACTTCATTATCGAGTTCATTATTATATTGATTAGACAGAGACAGAATTATAACGCCAAGTAGATTGATAATTCATCGAGTTATTAACTACCTAACTGGCTTAGTTGGTAAGAGCTCGCGATAATCAAAGGATATCCAATGATTCCATGGTTCGAATCTCGTCCGGGCATAAACACTTTTTGTATTATTCTTAAGGATATACGTTTGAACTGCAAAGTTGTAGCAAAGTTAATTTTAATACAACTGGGGTACCCAATTGATGCAGCCCACTGTACATATCAAGAAAAATGTATTTTATTTTTTTCGATGCCTTCTAATGGCGGCTGGCGCTTGAGGTATGTCACGTGCCGTTTGGGGAAGATGGGGTACTTTGCATCATTATTTATAAAACCTACATTGTTTTTATTTTGATTAATAATTATATTTTTTGAATGTAATGTGTGTTAAGTATGAAACCTAATGATCAATATAATAATTAGATTACATATACATGGGCTTATGAGTGAAAAGTGGCTAAGCGTTATAAGGGCTCAACGGCGTGAAGACGATTGGCTACCCACAAAATACTCTAGGGTCTTTCCCAGTTGCAGTATAATTTTTACATTTCCTAACAACACAAGACGGCATTTTTTATATTTGAGGAAGTTATTCACACAAATTAGTTATTTTATTGTCAGGTATGTACAATAACAGTCGGAAGTCGACTAGCAATCTCACAAAACTATGGCATAGCAATATTAGTAGGTACTTATGACCTTCTTCTATAAGAACGTGTGAACACTACAAATTGGCAACATGATTGTTATTACAAATTTCAATAAGTTTCGTTAGCATGGCGAACGTTCACATCAAACATGAAAAATATTTTTTAAGTATTAGATGTGAAATAAGAATGCCGAGTTGCTAACCAATAATTAATTATGTTAAATATTCCACAAATAAACGAAGATTCTTTTGTTTTACAATTACATATTTTCAATCTTAGCGTCGTTTTTAAAACCTGAGGGTAGATTTCAAACAAAGTGTTAAGTTCACTTTGTTTCAAATCTACCCTCATTTTTAACTACTTTACTAGTTCACATAATAATAAATTATTCCACTATTCGCGGCAAAAATATCTGTGCAAATATTATGCGTCGACGTCTCATTAGCTGTATCGAGGCTAACGGAGGTCACACGAAATATTAAAAATCCTAAACAGGTAGGGTAATTTTATGTCAGGGGACATAGTGGTCGTAACTTACCAAATTAGTAAGTATTTATATTATTGTAATATTGAGGTTAAGTTTCAATCCTCTTTTCATTGAGAAAATGAATAATTAAGCTGTAACCTCTTAAATGATATCAGAATTTTCATAATATCCATAATATTTAACCTAAAATGTGTTTTTTAACATTCAATACTATAATAATAACATAAGTAAGTGTAAAGGATTTCTTATGTATAAAAAATATTACAATGTTACCATATCAAAATTTATTTCATTTGTTATCATATTATAATAATAAATACCTTTATTGTAATATCTATTTGTACACAGTAATTTACAAAAATAAATTACTGAAACATAATAAAATTATATAAAACATCAAAACGGATTTGAACTCACATCTATCCCGATCACATTAGCGAGTGCAGCCTCGTTACCGATCTAGCTAATGTTTACTTATATTATGTTATCGAAATTTTGCATTACTATGAAAAAAATAATCAGACGGCGATAAAAAAACAAGTTACTGATATTGTCATCCTTGTCTAGAATTGACCACATCTTTAACTACTCGTAGCGATGCTACACGGCATATTGATTTGTTAGCGTTGGAGTATCACTCACACGGATAAATATGCGCATGTGTGTATAGACGCCGCAGCCCGTATAGCACAGGCGATAATGGTCATTGCGGTGTAAGTGGACTTCTAGACGTTGACTGTACAGCCGCGGCATTGGTTGGTACGCGACTAACTGGTGGTGCGGTAATTACCTTGCATTTATGTTGCCACTACAGAGCGCGGGCAACGTATCTATAGTTTATATATCATTGTTTTTTTTTCAGGATGGGAAATCATCTAATGACACACCCCCCCCCCCTCCCGCTCTGGGTGGAGCGGAAGAGAGTGTCAGACTCTTACTGACTAAAACCCACCCGTGTTCCTTCCTTAGCCCTTTATTTTCCGGGTCAGCGGTAACCCTTTCGGACAATCCCGCTGATATCATTGTTCTTATCCCATTTTGTTTATAATACGTTCTCATGGAACACTTTCCGACATACACGCGGGCGAAGCCGCTGGCAGAAGCCACTGGAACAATATTATAACACATAGGAGTATCGAACAGTCTTTAAAAAAAAAAAAAACAATGGTGTTCCTCCACTATGATAGTTTTACGTATGACGAAATAAAGAAAGATTAGGCGCTCACCATAAATATGACTGCACAGATGAGCACGGAGGAGAGACACGCTTTCGGGATGAAGTAGAAGTACTGCGTGAGGAAAATCAGCGCCAGCAGTGTGATGATGCCTGCAACACAAACACACGTCACCACTACGTGGCCAAGGCGGGCACCACAGTCCTACGGTGTGACGTAACATGTTGCACAGTGATACAGTGTGCGAGTGTGGCATGTGCACAGTGCTACAGTGTGACATGTTGCACGGTCCTACAGTGTGACGTGTACTGACCGGAGTAGAGGCCGGCGGCGGGCGTGCGCACGCCGCTGGAGTGCGACACGGCGGAGCGCGTGAAGGCGCCGCACGTGGGCATGGCGTGCACCAGCGAGCCGGCCATGTTGCACAGCCCGAGGGTCACCATCTCTTGCGTCGCATCCACTCGCCCGCCTGTCGCTGTAACAAAACACACGCTTCAAATAATATGTATAGCTCACTATGTTACAGATGGACAGACATGTAAAGCCGCATAACTAACACGCGCGGCGCAGCACCTGAGCTACCGATAGGCAAAAAATTTCCAGCATTTTCTTTCAAATCAAATTGGCTTTTTTTTTTTTATCGTGGAAAAATGCTCATGCATACTGCACTACCACGGGGAGATAGTGCAGTTATGTGGGACTCTAACCCACTAAAACTCCACGGTGTCCTCCTCTGCCGCTTACGGCGGGAACACGGGCACGCGTTAGCTCATCCGTGAACCCGCCGCGGCTGTCCGTTGCCGGACCCTCCTCTGGGGAGTACTCCCCATCACCGGCGCACTAGAACACATAGCACGCCGTGACCACCCCAGGGACCAAACCAGCACATGGGCGCCAGACGACCCCGTGTGAACACAATTTTGGTGGCGTGGAAACGCCACCAAAACCACCAAAATTGAGCCACCAAAATTGAAACCAGATATAAAAAAAATCTTTAAAAATAGGGGTTTTAAGTTACAATTAAATTAATATCACTGATTTATGCGTAACCCTAATCACTGTCTATAATGTGTAGCCTACTCTTAAAACACTTTTAAATTAACAGCAAATCGATCCACCAAAAATTGAACAATTTTTGTCCCCCGTGCCACCCAAGGTGATACTTACGTTTTTGGCGGAAAATCACAGCACTAATCACACACCTGTTAAGCGCAAGGCCGGCGCACGACTGAGAGATATAAAATAATAAAATGTGATTGATCGCACACGCACGAAGCTTCATTTTATAGTATGTTGAATAAGTGCCACCAAAATTTTGATTTTTACTTGGACAAACTTTGATCGAGTATCCTGTGCTTTTAAATTTGATTTTCTAATATGGTTTAATTGTTTTCACTTCAGTAGCTCAAACATGTAGGTTTTGCTGCGTGAAATCAGTGAGCAAAATGCGATTTTGCTCACTGAGTGAGACAAAGTAACTTTTTAATTTTTTTTTCAGAAAGCTGCGAATTTATTATTGAGCCTTGGGTTAATCATACAATTCGAAACATTAACACTCTATCTCTTTCCCGCCATTAGAAAGAGAGAGAGACAAAGACCAGCCCTTTCGAAGTTCAGATTTTGAATTCGACCTCAAAGACAAACACGTTCGGAATTTCGTACTAACTAAAGAAATTTTGCAAAAAGAAAATTATGTCTTTTAATGTTTTTTATTGAATTTTTAACTTATTGTTGTATTTAAACGAAAATAAGTATTTACTGCAAATAAAACTGATACCTATTTAACTTATAAATATTTATTTCTAGTTTCAATAAATGTTAGGTAGGTACGTAATATATTTTGAATAATAAAATATCATGGGTGCTATTTCCGAACACGCCTTAATTTAAATAAAAGACCGGGAATAAAATTTCGTGACTGGCGTACAGAGTTGAATAAGTTAAAAAATATTAAAATAATCGTAAAATATGAGTAAAACTAGCGACGAGAACAGTATTTTAACACCGGAAGAGTTAAAACAACAAGTTATTAATGCAGAATTAAGTTTCCTACCTGAGAAGTCTCGCGAGAAATATCTGAAAGCATACCATGTCTTCAATGAATGGAGACTTACAAGACTTACTTACTTACTTACTTGCAAGCAGTTTATCGGAGACAGTGTTGCTATCTTATTTTTTAGATTTTATAGAATTGGTACCTACAATGTTAATTATTTTGATTCACAATAAATAGTTATTTCAATCTATTCCTGTTTATTATTTTATCTCCTAAAGTGTTCTCGCTGCTGAAGTGAAAATTTATGTGTGTTACACGAGAGCAAAGTTTTTTTACATCTCGTGCCTTTGAATCCCTCGCCATACTCAGGATTCAACCTTAGAATCACTCGCTACGCTCGTGATTCAATCGTTGAATCCTTCGCTTGCTCGGGATTCAAAATCAACACTCGCAGCAAAAAACTACTTTGCTCTCTTGTTGCACAAATAACTATTTTAGATAATTGTGTCTTAAGCATATACTATCGAATTTATCTATTTTTTATTGTACAGCAAATTGTTGCTTTGGTGAATGCAATTATATCAAAAAATGGAGCTGGGACAAGCCTAACTAACTAACTTGAATTTTAAGGCGATTTATTTTTTCCCTATGTATTTAAATACACAGTTATAAAAAAAAATGTGGCCCTAATTGAACCAAGTTACGTAGCTCACTATAAAAAAAAAATAAGAAACATCCTATCATTTAACACCTCGATTCTCAACGTGGACGCGTAAAATTTGCTGCGGGGATATTCACCCATGTACACCAAGAGCTTCTATGTATAATTTATCTTAAGTAATATAGACCACAATAGTCTCGGTTTTACACAGTCGCCTGCAGTCGGTTTACCAGCAATGTCAGAAATAATTATCTATACATGATTATAATAAAATCGTAGCGATGTTAAAATTGTACAGACAGCGTCACAGAAAGGGTACCCCCCTGAAGCTTAATGATTATCGCCCGAGCACGCTCGGGCCCGCGTGTGTCACGTGAGCCTTGAGCAGCTCCCTCCCACGCCGCCACACCCATCTCTGCCCGAGCGCATCCATCGATCCGCCTCAAATATTATTTGCAAGTTTTTAATAATTTTATAGTGTTTTTTCGGTTTCCTTCTGGCCGAACCGTATACCAAGAATAACTTACAAAAAGACACTTTTCTTGCGATTCAGATACGAACCCGCATCACCAGGCGCCAGCCGATCATCTAGACCGTGTCTTATACCACTAGGCTATTGGCTCAGTTACCAAGCAGCAGCAGTAGCAGCAGTCAGTTGGTTGGTTTACCTCTACGAAAATTGGAATAGCATTACTCCTCTTATCGCACAAGGTTTTTAACGGTCTAATCTTCTAGATATTAAGGTTTAAATTTCAACTTCCCAGTTATATTTAATACTAGCACCTTACCGTCTTGTTTTACAAAATGCAATACGCAACTCCTCAATTAACTAAAAGATAAGGTTGAAATTAGCATATATTTCTTGTTTGGTTGAATAGAATGTGTTAATTCTGATTGTTGCACTACCCTAATTTTACTTCAGATACTTAACTGCTGTATGAACTGCGAGTTAAGGTTGAATTTAGAATACTTCTTCGCCTTATTTACTAAACGGTGATTGAGGGTATAATTTACTTTTCAAATGGTTTCGTTTTCGTGCCGATCCGCTTGTGTGTAATTATCTTCGTCGTAATATTACTCAATACTCAATACTCAATACTTTTATTGCATTCCACATGTAGGTATTCTTATTATCCAATTTATTAAGTTTTTGACCAGTTGATTCTATTAACCGATGGTATGGTTCGATTAACAACTTTATTGAAGGCATAAATTGTTGTTCTCTGGGAAAAGGAACAAAACATAAAGAAAATAGCATGAGATATGGGCATAACGGTAAGATTTACGTTATACTTACACATATACCTATTTATTGTTGCAATCATGTTGCATTATTACTTACAAGTTGGATTTTTTTATGTATTTCTAATACATATTATTATTTTCATTGCAGAGAAAAACAATTTGTAGATGGATATATAGGTACCTATCAAGCGACGGGTGATGTGAAATGTGATCGCCAAAGCCCTCGCCCAATTGCTTACACTAATGAATCGGAGCGACAACGTAATATTAAGAAAGTTCACTCAGTGGCACCCTTCAAAACTACGCGTTCAAGTGCTGACTTCAAGAAGTGATAGACAGTGACGGACAGTGACGGTCATCCTCTCCGTTGTTAATAAGCAATTTACTCGGCAGATTGATTGTGTAACTTATCTGGTAAAATTGCATTGGAATATGAGAATGTGTTAATAATTCCCAATATTTGTGGGATCATTATTTCTTAGTTAATAAAAAATAAACTACCTTTATTATTATCAATCCAGTTACTCTTGTTTACAGTTTTGTAATGTGTTAACGATGCACCATCTGACCTCACATATTTTTCTAATGTTGTGTTAAATAAGGGTTATCAGAAAATGTGATAAAAGAGAAAGATGTATAGGTATTGCTGTACTTTTATAGTTTAGCATGTTGGTTCTTCCTCTGTAATTCACAGGCACAAATGACAAAATTTCATTTTTTAACCAGGCAAACGCCTGGTTAAAAAATGAAATGTTGTCATTTCCGATAAGATCATAGTATAAAAAAAAAATATGTTTTCACAACTTTAAATACCTAAATAAATATTATTGTACAGTGGAGTCATTTTAATAGGTAACATTTGACGTCTGTCAGTTTTATCCTCATAGTGAGGTGACCTGCTTATAAACATCGATTAAAGTGAATGAATCGATACGGACTTGAAACATATGCGAATTTTAAAAATCATCAGGCGAATCCCTGTCCCATTATTATTATTTTTTTCGTAAATTTAAGGAGCAAAATAAGACAAGTACACAATTTAACAAAAAAATTGCATTTATTCAGTTGAACTATCAGAACTGTTAAAAGTATTGTCATCTTCATCACTGCTGTCAGCACTCAGAGATATTATTAATTCATTTTCAATAATATTGTCTATTCTCACATCTCGTTCAAAATCTTGTAAAATTATTTTCTTTGTTTTCTCTACGACTTTTTTCCAGTCTTCTGTAGTGACTTCTGCACACGCAGTTTTTAGCAGAGACATCATTTTAGCAGTACTGAAGGGTGGTTCAGTATTGTTCCGCGCTGCATAACCCTTTATTTGTGCCCAAATAAGCTCGATGGCGTTATACTGGCAATGGTAGGGAGGCAATCGAATAACTTCGTGTCCATGCTCTAGGGCTAGTTCATCGATTACATAGCGGAGCTTGGACGGCTTAGTTGCTTTTACTAGATTTAACAACTCAACTTTTAATAAAGTTGGACTTGCATCCACACCATTTCTTACCAGCCACGAGACAATTTCTTGCTTTTTATTTGCTTGAGTTGGTGGTTTATCAACTTGTACAGAATGATACGGTGCATTGTCCATTATAATTTTCGATGGGTTTTCTAAGCTGACTAGCAGCTTCTCAAACCACTCTTTAAAAACCTCAAAGTTCATTTCCTCATGGTAATCACTTGTAGTTTTAGAGGCGAATGCGAGGAGGCAGTCTGGAATAAAACCTTGAGAAGCTGATCCCGCGTGACATATAATAAGTCGGGCTCCTTTTCCCGGTGGAACTTTTGAGGTGGACGCCGCTGTATCATCGGTCCATGTCCGCGAAACCGTATGGTTCACATTCAACCATGTTTCGTCAATAAACACGACATTGTCCCAATCTGTAATTTTATTTACTTGACGTAAGAATGTTACTCTCTTCAAAATAATATCGTAGCGTTCTAGCAGGATTTTCCGCTTGTCAGATTTTTTAAAACTAAAGCCAATCGATTTCAAAACCTTTGATAGAGACGATTTACCGCCAAAAAATAAGCCTGCGTCTTTTAACGAACTTATTAGCTTTTCCCGTGTAGGATATTCTTTTCTCGAGTAATATCCATAAATGTGGTTGCGAATTGCAGCAGCATCAAAATTATCAATGCCAACAATTTTCTTGTCCCTCTTTCTTTTTTTCGGTGTACGTAAAGTATTATCTTCTGAGCCTGATGGTCCGTATTTCTCTTTCAGAATTTGAGTTACTGTCCTCTTCCCTATTCCCAATGCTTCGGCAACGCGTTCTCTCGGTTGTGTCAATGGTAAAAGAGGCCCATCGTTAATTGATTCCCGTTCAAAATAATTGTACAATTTCACCACTAGTTCGCGAGATTGACTGTTTAGCGTTTTCCCCCGTTTCGACATGGTAAGACTGAAATGTTGTTCTTGTTTACTAATCGTTAAGCAATCGGAGTCCAATTTATAGCCAGGTAAACGTAGTCAGTAAGATCAGTCCAATAAAAAAGCCGGGTCAGAAGAAAATAACAGAGAGCACACCAAAAACGCACAGTCACTTCGCACAACGACAAAAGACTGCGTCATGTAATGGCGACATGACATGGCGTCATCGACAGGCACTGGTGTTGCCAGCAACATACCACCTAAATTGTACCTAACATCAATGATTTTTCTATTTCATTATTTTTTGTATTTTTATACCTAGTTAGTTAAAAGAATAATAAATAAATGTTTTATTATAATCACAACGTGGTTATTAATTTATGGTGATATTTCTTCACAAGTCATCATTGCATTCGATTCTACTTATCAGCTTTCGATTTTTAGAGTAACATCCCTAGTGTTTAAAAAGAAAAATGGTTAACTGACGTAACCTTGTAACGACGTTCAGTTCTTTAGATCAGAAATTGTTTATTATGTTTAGAATGGTTTATTAATGAAAGCAAATCGTAAAATTACTCGTATCGGTCATTATTACAATAAATATGTAATCGTAATTGAAAAAAGGTAAGCAATTGTGCAGTTCTAACAAAACGAAAAAATATGTTATTTTATGCCCGCCGTTACAAGGTTACGTTGTTGAATATTTGATGAATTGTCAAATGTTACCTATTACAATGACTCCACATTAGTTATGTAAGTAAGTATGTAAGTAAAATTTTATTTGTTTAAACATGGTGTACATGATACATTGCATGCAAGATAATAATAGTATACTTACAGAAAAGTTCTAACATGTTTAGCCGCATATTGTGGCGTACAAATTGGTAGGAAGAGATGGTGCATAAACCGTGATAATATTCATCAAAATTACATTACAGATTACAGAAATTATGTAGGTACTTATTAAATCATCATTATTCATTAAAGATTAGGAATCATTACAATTCAGCAAGTATAATTATTTAGATTAAATTAAATGTCAAAGTAGTCAATAGATACATTAGTATCTATATAAAAAATATGAATACAATACAATACCACTAATACAATACTATCATTAAAATGTCAATTCCAAATTACAATACAACAAATTACAATAACATGTCAAAAATACAACAATGTCATCTCAAGAACGAAGAAACATGTCCTCTTTCATAAATTCTGCTATACTGTAATATGCTCTTATGTTTCTAGAAATCTATAAACGAACCGTTATCTAATGTTAAACGTTCTAAACCTCATCCAGGGTATCTATTTTGTGTTTAGTTAATATTCTAAGTAAATAACCCCAATCTGTATATTCAACCAGGAAGTGGATTCCATGAAGTCTAGAAATGTACTCGTAATTAGAAAAATAAATGAATATTGTTTATGCAAAATGCCTAGCTTTTATTACAAACCTCATACCTACTACGTTAACATTTGATTTCTTAAATAATAATTAACGAAAATCACCTATTAAAGAAACTAAAAAAAATAATAATAAAGGTAAATAAATAAAATAAAGAAAAAAAATCTCATCCGCGGATTTGAACTCGTGACCATCGCATTGCTAAGCCGCAGTGTTAACCACTTTTTTTTTAACGTGGAGAAATGCTCATGCATTCTGCACTACCACGGGGAGATAGTGCAGTTAACTCTAACCCACTAAAACTCCACGGTGTCCTCCTCTGTCGCTTACGGCGGGAACACGGGCACGCGTTAGCACTCATCCGTGAACCCGCCGCGGCTGTCCGTTACCGGACCCTTCTCTGGGGAGTATTCCCCATCGCAGGCACGCCAGAACATATAGCACGCCGTGAGCACCCCAGGGACCAAACCAGCACATGGGCGCCAGACGACCCCGTGTCTGGGCACCCTTGGTCTTCGTGTGACGGGGCAGGTCATTGGCCCCGCCGCCTGCCAATTTTCGGCCGCAGAGGATAGGGAGAGCGGCCAACGTCATACCAACACTCCTCCTCCCCTGCGGCCCCACCGCGTCCGCCATCAGACGGTGGCGACCCCGTCAAGGCCGCGGAAGTAGGGAGAGCGGCGCACCGCAATACCGGCACTCCTCTCCAGCCGCGGCCTCCAACCCTCCAGCCGCGATGCCTCCCATACGACATCGCGGCCCATCTCAGTTGCGATGTCGCTAAAGCGGCACCGCAACCTACTTGTTGGCCGCTACGTCGTCAGCTTATCGGCAAAAGCCCTGACGAGCGGCCCTTCCTCGGGTTCCTCTTCGCTTCACCGTGGGTGTCCAAGCCACGGCTACTGAGCCCCCCCGCCTCGACTATGCGGGTGTTAACCACTAGACCAACACGCCATTTACGTTACATTACATAAACTTAAATAGGTTAGATGTCATTACCGTTTCTGTGAAGCTGACTGTACATTGATTTTTTTTTGAAAAAAAAAGGAAGTACCTAATTGCCATGAGTTCTTGGAACGATTCTGATCTCCAATATAGTTTTAGAATTTTTGTCTGTTTAGCTGTTTGTCTGCATGTAGTTATGCAGCATCATGCAAATACTATCGGATAGATTCTGTTCAAATTTTGCATTGATATTTCCTATAGGTCAGTCTGCACTTCTGCAGGCTATAAATTATCACGCTATTGGCTATAGGGAATTAGCAATACTGCCTCGCAAAGATGGCTAGGTAGGAGACTATGCTACCTAAAAAAGAGCAGGAGTGACAGTGGCATGAGAAAAGAATGGCACTCATGTCTTTGGAGGAGGTCTAATGGAATTGAAAAAAAAATATTCAAAAAAGTAGAGCGCTTTTATTATAAGTATTTCAAAATAAATAAAATTGTTTTCTATCACATGTCTCTTGTTATTTGTGCGCGCCCACCTAGTGTAGCGGCATACGTGGTTTTACTTTAGTTCTGGGCCATAGAAGTACTGGACTGGCGTTATAAGATGAGGAGTACATGGGATAATACATTCGATAACCATTATCTTCGATGAGCTTCCTCGTTAACCTTTTGAAGCCCAAATTCAAAGCATTTATTTTAAAAATAAACCAATTACAGACACTTTTGAATTGTTAAGGGGTCGGTCAGTCACAAAGCTGAAGCTAGTTGCCCATTTCAAAGCGTAGTAGGTACCTATGGAGAAGAACGGGTAAGAAACTTCACGGACAGTCTTTTCTAAATATTTTTAGAAATAAAAACATTTTTACAAAAAAAAAAACAACCGACTTCCAAAAAACACTACAAAGTGAAAAATTACTTTAATTCCGGAAGTCGGTGTTTTTGGATCTGTATTTTAGTTTTTTGCCACCGACTTTACCGAACCGAACCTTTTACAAAATATTGCTTTTCCCGATGCAGGGACGTTAATTGTTGAGTTCTCCTAGTAAGAACCAGGAGAACTGGAGCTGAGAAGTCACCATTAGCTCCACTTCACCAGTTCGCATTGTGATGAGCATAAATTGCTTAACAACCACATGCAAAGTACCTAATCGAATCGCAACCCGTGAAAAATATACTTATTATTAAGTAGTTCCGATGGCCATCTGTGGTCTTCATCATCAGTTCCACTTCACCAAATGCTGCTTTTCGAGAGCAAATGCACGAGTTACTACCTTGTTTGATGTTGACAACGTTCTGATACAGCTGGTAGGCAGGTCTTTTAGGAGCAAACGCGTGGCAAACTCTTGACACGAGCTCGTCCCATGTTTTCACCTGTTCCTTGATCCCATTCCACCAGGTGGCTGCCTCCTCCCCTTAAGATTAAGGGGATGCTCATGATCGCATCTTCGTTGGAGATCTGTTCTACGGACTTGAACACTGAAGCCGCAGCATGAAAAGATTCCACTGATTCAGTGTCTCTGGCACCATTAAAACTAACCTTGCAAGTGGTGAAAGAGCCTCGTCGCTGTTGGTTGCCAATTACTGATACAGTAACTTCTCGAATTTTTCAGTTGACAAATTCATGGTCGTTTGCGGTTCCTCCTTTATTCTTCTTCGTAATCTTGACTTAGGGCTAGCCTGCTTCCGGGCCTTTACGTTGAGCGCCAGATTGTAGCGGGTATGATGAAAACGTAGGCTCAATATAAACAATGAGTTTATTCCGCCAACAATGTTGTTTACAAATAGTAACTTAACTAGGTACGATGATTATAAAAACTACACGATACGTTCCCGGCCAGTTCGTGACGCGAGGTGCGTCACGAAACAAGAAGGATACGTCACCGTGGTGCGCGAGGGGAGAGGGGCGTCTGGGCTAGGCGAGCTCTTCCAATGCGTGGAAACAGCGGCGCACTAACGCTGACTGAAGACTCGTGTTTTTTTTTTGAAGTGAAAACTTCTTTAGCGGCGCTGTGTACTTTTTTGGAATGGGTAAAAACTTCTAAACTCGCGTCAGGTCACGTGACCCTGATCGAAAATTCGTAAGACGTAAAACGTAAGACGCGCGTTGTTGAGGACAGCGCCATCTATGCACATCGGGAAGAACTACGAGGGCCTCGCGTACTAACTACGTAGTTCATCCAACAACGACGAGATGGCGCTGAACCACGGATATATAACTGACGACGAGCTCCATGCGAGCGGCTTGCTTCTCTTACCACTGCCGCGACCAACACCACGAACTGAAGTCTATCCTGTGTGCTTATTTGTAAATCTGAATAAATTCCTTTCACGAGAAGAATAAACCAGTCACTTTGGTCATCATACCTGATTTGCAAAAAACCCTATAAAATAAGAAACACACCTTAACACGCGTGTTTTGTTTATAAGACGATTCACAAAATACACTCGTAATTGTTCAAGTTTTCACTTCTGTCGGCACTACCGGAGTGCCAGTGTTTTTTTTTTCTTTGACTAGGGCATCTCGTAGTTGACCTTGAGAGGTCGTGACTACTTAACCGGACTATCCTGCGGTCACAGAGGTCACAGTCGGGAATTTAAATCTACAGGCACAGCTGCGGCACGGGCTGGCACTACATCGAGCAAGGGTCGGTGGGGGGCATTTACTTGGGAACGTCGCGAGGGACCTCGTCGGCGAGGCCGGTATTTCGATTTCTTGTACCTACTTGTTTTTCCTAAGCGTGCTGGTTGACCTACTGCTCTCTTAGAGGAGGGTTATGGGGTCATCTGGGTCGGTAAGAACGTGCCTTGGACGGCGGAATTTACTGATTTGGGAGGGAGTGTACCTGGCGGCCTCGACAACTAGAGGGTTTCGATGGTTGGGGGCGGTATCGAAGAAGCGCTTGGAAAGGCGCTTCATGAATTGGTGGATAGTGGGGATTTTGAGATCAACATGGAGGATCTCATTTCGGACGAACTAAGGGGCTCCCGTAGCCTTTCGGAGGACACGGTTCTGGAGGGTCTGCATCCTATGGATGTGGTGGGGCTTTGCGTGAGCAAAGACTACGCAGGCATAGGTCATGATTGGGCGAATGCACGCTGTGTAGATGCGCAATGGGTCATGTATGAAAATATTAAATTGTCTCGATTTTTTTTCTGCACTTATGAATAAGCTAATACTATCTACAAAAAAAGTATCAGATTTATCTGATTAGTATTTCCAGAGAAATAAATTAAATTCTGTTAGAGGCGGCCATCGACAGTAACCCACGGATTTTTATTCAATTTCCTTAGCCTACTCAATTAAAAAGTAAAAACTGTAGATAATCTGTACCGTCTGACATTCATCCATCATAACAAAGGTCTCTCAAAATCTAATCCAGTGTCCAAAGCGTGCGGGTCGTCGCGAAGGCAGTCGAAATCTAATCCAGTATTCAAAGCGTGAGGGTCGTCGTAAAGATATATTGTCCATAAAATCGCAAACAAACACAAAGCAAGAGGTGAAAAGTGAGGTTATGTTATGACAAATTGACAAGTTATGATTATCTACAGTTTTTACTTTTTAATTGAGTAGGCTAAGGAAATTGAATAAAAATCCGTGGGTTACTGTCGATGGCCGCCTCTAACAGAATTTAATTTATTTCTCTGGAAATACTAATCAGATAAATCTGATACTTTTTTTGTAGATAGTATTAGCTTATTCATAAGTGCAGAAAAAAAATCGAGACAATTTAATATTTTCATACATGACCCATTTGCACTTAAGTGACAATGAGGGTTTTCTGAAATGACGTTCGCTAGGTGGCAGCACTGACACGTAAGGTCCAGGCATCTGTCAAAAAGCCTATATTTTCTTTAGTCATGACTGAATGATGAACGAATGAATGAATCGAATGATGAACGTCATCATATATTTTATATTGGAAGACCTCTTGTCACAGTGGTGCCAACTGGTGTCGTAAATTTTCACGAAAACCCTCATTTGCTGCGTGCCTTGAGCATCGAGTGGAGGCTGCCGAGAGCGAAGGCGGCGCGCGAGCGAACCGCCTTTATGTACTCTGCGGAGGAGAGGTGCCTGTCGAGGATAACACCGAGGTATTTGGATTGCGTCTCCCAAGGGATCGGCTTGCCGAACATGGTGATAGGTCGGGGGGGGGGGGGGGGTTTGTGTCGTGGTTTCGAATAGAGAACCGCTTGACTTTTGTCGGGGTTGACTTCTATTCTCCACTTTCTAAACCAGTCAGCGAGCTTGTTGACTGTAGTTTGGAGGATGCGGGAGATCTGGACTAGGCTGCGGCCAGTGTATAGAATGGCAGTGTCGTCTGCGAAGAGAGCCAACTGGGTCTTTCTTTTTATTGGGATGTCGCTGGTGTACAGCGTGAACATGAGCGGGGCGAGCACAGAGCCCTGGGGGACTCCTGCTCGGATGGGGTGTGGAGAGGATATAGCTCCTTCTACTTTGTAGCGGAAGGTGCGGTTCGACAAATAGTCTCGAAGGATGAGCACGAGGCGGTCGGGCTGAGGACTCGTGGCCGCGGCGTCCGTTTATATAGGCGAGGCGGCCTAACGCGTTGTGTGCGTAAATCACGTCCCGACACAGTATAGTGTTGTGTGGCGCGTAGCTATAGGCGTTCCGCATTCGGTGGTGCTACAGCACTACTTTTCTATGTTTCTAAATCGGGAAACGTACCCCTGTCCAAACATTGATTAAACATGCCTGATAGGACAGGGGTAATTGTGTCAATGAACCACGGATATCCCCCATAAGTAGGCAGCCTTTGTCTACAAAATATTTCAAACCAAGTATTGATTATTCAGATAAAAGTAATCTGACAGTATTAAAATAGGCCCATAACATAATAATAAATAAATAAATTTATTTTCTGGTAGGTAATTTATACGATAGCCAAACAATAAATAACATACAATACAATCAATCAAATTAAATAATCATGATTATTATATTTTTCCGTCAAGTATCAAAACACATGTTTTTAGGGTTCCATACTAAAATGGAACGGTAAAACGGAACCCTTATGGTGAGACTCAGTCTGTCTGTCTGTCTGTCACAGCTGGATATCTCAAGAACTACTAATGCTATCAATTTGAAATTTGGAATAGTTTTAGATAACGTTGGCCCAACTATTTTGCAAATAAGAAAGAAATAAAAAATATGCATATTTTTTGCAACAGGGACTGAAAGGGAGTCTGAAAAATTCGAAGTGGGGCTACTAGGGCATATGGGGTATCACATGAAAGAGCGCAGTTTGTACACATTCTCAAACATATTTTCTTTTTTTAGGCCACATAGTTTTCGACTTTTGATGAAAAATGTAAAAAAAAATACGGTTTTCCCCCCTTATCTCCAAAGAGAAAATTCTGATTATTTCTTATTATTCTATGTGATAGAAGTTTATGTAAACATTACAGGAATAATAAAACGAAGTCTCTAAATAGCACACTTTTTCAGTTAGTTCCATTATCGGTCAAGAGATGGCGCTGAAAAATTCTCTGACGAATATAGGCCTCGCCGATGAAAATTTAAAAACATGATGGTACCCTCGGTGCGCGAGTCCGACTAGCTCTAGCCCGGTTTTTTTTTTTTGCATCTGCCCGGTTGTTTCAGGATCATCTTTTTTATTCACCTTGCGAGCAGGTCGTTCGAGAGTTTGCCGCACATACGCACTTACACATTTAAACCCTGACAGTGCGATGTGCAAAAGTTACTCCTAGCTAACGTAGACCTAAACACACACTGACACAAGCAATAAAAAAAATTATGCATATTAGAGAAACGTCCCGGAACCACCCACGGGTAAAACCGGAACAACTTATATAGGTATGTTTTAATATCAATCACCAACACCGCAACACGCAGTAAAGGTACGGCCAAACAGCGTTGGCCTACGGACGCTGCTGCGCGCTGGTACAGTATCAGTAAAGAAACGGAACAGAGACAAAGCTTCGGAGCGGATTTTTTTAAGCCTATTTTGGTAAAGTTGCTACGGGAGGATAACATTAAATAAGCACAACGTTTATCAGCTTTTTAATAACTATGATAGGATATTTTTTTACAAATTACATACTCTAAATATTATACATAGGTAATTGTTTGTAATTTTTGTTTTTCAATAATTTGTTGTGCCTATTAATTTTTTTAAAGAATAAATTGAAAGGTAAATTCAAAATATGTATAACATAACATAATTGATTCATTAGGTATTAATTGTTATTTACTTACATATTATTTTAAATCTTAATAAAAACATGCCATATATAACATAAAGTTTTATTAAATAATCTAATAGAAATAAAATAGAAAGCATTGGCATGGCATATCAAATTTACAATCTTGCGTTTTAGTGTATCACAAAAACGTGTGCAAGAAAAATAAATGAATATTTCGAGATCAAATTATTCGCGAAATTTTTGCTCAAGCAATTCAACAAATGCGTTAAAATTGTCAGGAGGTATTACTAAAAACCTTAACAATCTTTATTAAAATCCTTGTAATGACTGATTAATAATCTTTTCCCATATTTATAGGTTGTTCAGACTTATTAAAAAATTTATTTTCTCATAATATTTGTCATTTTTGAGACATTTTCTGTACAAATAGCTCCGATACGTAGACTAAACCCTTTTTTAACCGACTCCTAAAAAGGAAGGGATTCTCAATTTGGATATTTCTATTTTTTTTAATGTATGTTCATTGTTCGGGCATAACTCCTTCGTAATAAGACGGATATGCAAAATTTTTTTTTATGTACGAAAGGGCTTTATTCCGAAATGATCCCATTTAAATTTCGTAAAGATCAATAGCTTTCTGTCACTGATATTCATATAACAAGTAGTGATATATGAATTTGTTTGGGGTAGGTAGGTACATCTAAAAGTGAAAAATAAAATCTTTTTTTTTTTAAAAACAACCGACTTAAAAAAACAAGCACTACAAACTGAAAAATTACTTTAATTTCAAAAGTCGGTGTCAATAAACGAAAATACAGAACCAACGACACCAACTTCCGAAATTAAAGTAATTTTTCAATTTGTAGTGTTTTTTGTAAAAAAGATTTAATTTTTCACTTTTTAGTTGTTTGGTAAATCAAATCGATAATCATTTGTTCCTACTGTTAACTCAGCAGAAGCAGTAACATCATCAGGTTGCGAAACCTGTGATGTGTATTAAAAATACGTCAGTATGTCAGCCCTGACTTGAGTACTGTTAACTCGTCGCGCGTCTAATTAGCAGACACAATAGAAATTTTATTGTTATCGGTACACATGGTGTACACTCGACGTGCGAAGAGTTAAGGTTGAATGTCAAATTTAAGTAATAAATCGTCAAGGTATTTTTTACTTAAACATCAATGCGACAGTTCGTCTAGTGGTAAAACAATAACGAGCACAGGGCAGGTCAATGAAGGAACTCACAGAAAGCCTTGGCGATAGCGATGTTGGCGAGCACCATGACGATGGGCAGCATGACGACGGCCGAGCCCAGCGTGTGCACCATGTCCACGAAGGTCACGGTGCTGTTGCCCAGCACGGCGCTGAAGGGCGGCGCCGCCAGGCGCGGCAGGCCCGGCTCCACGCGCCCTGTCGGCACAATGTTATACTTCTATAATACCAGCCTATCGTTGCTCCACGGCAGGGCCAAGGCCTCTTCTTATGTAGAGAAGCCATGGGAATTGATGACCACACTTACTCAATGTCAGGGTTGGCAATTTCAGACTTACATTAACAGTCAGGTTTCCTCACGATGTTTTTCCTTCACCGATGTCAGTAATGTCGAAGACAAACACGGAAAGTACCTACATATGAATTGAAAAAGTCACATTGGTACTTGCCCGGATTTGAACCCACAACCACGGCTATGAGAGAAAGCTATTTGATATAATGTACTAGCTTCTGCCCGCGACTTCGTCCGCGTGAAATTTGTACTTTCCTCTAAAAATTTCGAAAATGTATGTTTATGATCTTTATCATTTATTTAGATTAATAAGTACTCAGGCCAATTTTTAAGTTTATAGATCAAAGGGATCAGATTTTTCAAATAAACTGTATGCCCCGCTTTTCACCCCACAGGGGTGGAATTCTGAAAAATCGTTTGAGATGTGTTCATTACTTGACTCAAAATTTGTTTATAGATACCTTCGAGTTAATTAAGCCAAGCAGTAAAGTATTCCTCTGTAAAATTAACTTTTCACCCCTTTAGGGGTAGATTTTCGAAAAACCCTGATACACGCTATTCTTTATTTTTGGTCTAAAGTAAATACTAATCGGACTGCGCGTTAAAATTCTTCAATACAAATTTTCACACCTCCTAATCCCCCTTCACGGGGTAGTTTAGAAAAACAAAAAATGCCAAACTTCAAGTTTCAAGGTTATTAACTCAAGAAATAAGATTGTTCATACAAACAAAGGGGGGATCCCTTTTCACCCCCTTAAAGGTTGAATTTTCAAAAATCCCTTCTTAGTGGATACCTATTCTTCACAAAGAATACACCCTCCAAAATTCATGTCTCTAAGACCAGCGGTTTAGGCTGTGCGTTGTATATCAGTCAGGACTTTGAATGTTATACAGGTTGAATTTTCCAAGTGGGCGTGGATGGTCAAATCCAAAACTATGAGGACTAGCGAAAAGTACTCAAAGGAGTCTCGGGCTCGATTTTGATGGAAATTAAAACTGCATCATTGGGTCTTAGAAAAATCAATATTTCTAGCCAGGAATCGAACCAGTTGATTTTGTAAAAAAAAACCTTATTGTATTATTACACCATTTGATAGTGTCGCTAATAAGGATCGAATTCTGGGAAATAATGACATACGGCAAACTAAAGAAAAGAGCTCATTTTTAACAAAGTACTTTTTTATTTTATTACCTTTACCTTCCTAGTAAACCTTAGGTAGGTAACTGATTAATTGTTCAAAGTGATGACCATTGTTTTCAATTTCGTATGTCATTATTTCCCAGAATTCGATCCTTATTAGCGACACTATCGAATGGTGTAATATTAATTACCGTGTTTTTTTTTTTCAAAATCAACGGGTTCGATTCCTGGCAAGAAATATTGATTTTTATAACATTTATTCTTGGGGTTTTTCGCGAACGGAATGAAACGAGTTTGTTAGGGAATAAAGTCTAATTAGGCACCCAAGGTTTACAAACATGGGAATACAGAAATCAATCACATTACAAGTACAACACATTATTGAGACAATGATCGCGAGCGCGTCATTACGTGCGCATTGCAACGGCTCGCGTGTGTAGGGTGTGTGTAGACTGTCGGGTGCGCGAGCACAGGGCGCGCGGGCTGCGCGGGGCTGAAGCGGGAGGAAGGGTAGCCCCCGTGTATCGCGTAAGGTTGTTACAAAACTAAACGTTCGGACAACGCGTTACATTTTTCTAAAACCCAATGATGCAGTTTTAATTTCCATCAAAATCGAGCCCGAGACTCCTTTGAGTACTTTTCGCTATTCCTCATAATTTCGGATTTGGCCATCCATGCCCACTTGAAAAATTCACCTGTATATATGTCGCAGGGATATGATAAAAACAGGGATTTGATCAAATCCCTAAGGGATTTGATCAAACCACGGAGGATGTTAAAATAACAACAAGTTTTTATCATTTCCCTAAGCAAATCTGGTGATTTGACAAATCCCACTAAAGAAAAATCTAGTGATTTGAACAAATCCCTAAATTGGTTCAGTGAAATGACAAAAATAACTTTTGTGATATTTTTAAGGTTTATTTTGTAAGATTACTTACATAATTGTAATAATCAGGTGTATCACAATGCAATATTAATCTCAAAAATCACCACTAGAACATAATTATTTGAAAAAAGAGAAACAAAAATTAAAAAAAAATATAAGTAGAAAAACTTAACGTATGATATGCCTATTTGTAATATTCATTTATTAAAACACGGAGCAGATTTGTGGCAACTTGAATTACACAAAACATTATTTTTCTTACACGTCGACGTATACAAGAACTGGACATGTTTTATTATCATTTCACTGAATCAATTTAGGGATTTGTTCAAATCACTAGATTTGCTTAGGGAAATGATAAAAACGTGTTGTTATTTTAACATCCTCCGTGGTTTGATCAAATCCCTTAGGGATTTGCCCAAATCCCTGTTTTTATCATATCCCTGCGACATATTATATTATAATAGATGAAAATTCAGGGAACACGTAACACGTTTGCTTAGAAAATTGATTCTCAATTTAAATTGACTGGAAATTCTCAAGGACTTGGATTATGTGGATTAAATGTTGATTGTGGATTAAATGTTGTATATATCAATTTTTTTATTGATTAAAATGTAAATAGCTGTAACGTAGGACATTGAAATAGTGTGTTAATCATATAAAAACAATTTTCCTGACTGTATTGGCACAAAAAATGCGGCAGGTATTAAATAATGCTCACCGGATAGTTTGAAGAGCGGCTGGTTGTGGTGGTGCGTGAGGTAGGCGAAGGACGACGCGGCCAGCACCACGAGCGCGTTGCGACTGATGGACAGCAGCCACAGCGCGCGCGCCAGGCGCCCCGAGCGCACGCGCACGTCCTTCAGCTTCTGCATACACACCGAGCAGGTTGTTATGTATCGACTGTGGTATCGACCTGCGTTTATTGATAAACGCGGAGTAAAGTTACAGCCGATGGTTAATCTAAAGGTTTATAGCTTCAGATTAACCATACATTTTTCGAGTTCAAGTTTGCCATAACTTTACTCCACGTTAATTAATAAGGGGATTAGGGTTTGGTTTTGTCAGTTTAGTAGAGCGCTTATTGTGGGACTGGTCTGGGGAAGTATTACCACAATGTCTTATATTGATTGTAGCCACTGTGCAGCGTGGTGTGGTTTCGGGTTGAAGGGTACGGGTACATACCCTGAGCGCTTGGTGACGATGAGGCGCATGTTGTCACATACCCTGAGCATCAACAGTACGCAGCAGCACACGGCGCCGAGCGTGGCGTCGGCCGGACGCACGTCGTCCCACTTGGTCACAATGAGGCGGATGTTGTCACCGACGGACTCGGCCGTGAAGCTGAGCCCCAGCAGCCCCTTGAGCTGCGCCGCCACGATGATGAGCGCTGTGGCCGAAGTGAACCCGCTCGTCACCGACGGGGAGATCAGGTCCACCAGGAAACCTATCACAACCTAATATTTGAACACGTTCTGCGTCACATTAAACATATTTGCGTGAGCTTTGTTGCTAACGTTTATGTACATATTTTTATTTTATTAGATTTGTCTAAAGGAGAATGTAAAGATCGTACAAATGGCGTTTTGAAGTTTCTGCCTACCATGGGAAGAAATCGAGTTTATGTGTGTCAGTGATAGTAATAATCCTTGTCTTAAAGTTCTTTATGGTATTGTGCAGCGCAGACGGCACGCTTTTTGTGCGATCGAGTCTGCGGCGCACAAAAAGTCTGCATGGCGCGCAAAAAGTCGGTCGCGGATTACGCGGATTACGTCCACCCCTAGCAAATGCAGATTGCCGACTAAAGTGTGCGCCGTCTGCGTTAGCGCGCGTTGAAGCAAACGTTCAATTTTTTTCACACACTTTTTGTGCGGAGCGGCGCGGTCCGGCGCGGTGCGGTCTGCCCGAATTAGGTGCAGCGCAGACGGCACACTTTTTGTGCGATCGAGTCTGCGGCGCACAAAAAGTCTGCATGGCGCGCAAAAAGTCGGTCACGGATTTTTCATAGACTCAACGCACACAACGCACATAAACACACACACACATTCATTCACATACATTCTTTTTAAATGTCTATCATGATATTCTGCCTTAGAAGTATCATAAATTGCTGGTCTGTTTTCAAGTATTTCTTGAATTAACATCGTTACATCGACCTCTGGCGCCATGATAATAGATCGCGTGCGTTACGTCCACCCCTAGCAAATGCAGATTGCCGACTAAAGTGTGCGCCGTCTGCGTTAGCGCGCGTTGAAGCAAACGTTCATTATTTTCACACACTTTTTGTGCGGAGCGGCGCGGTCCGGCGCGGTGCGGTCTGCCCGAATTACACGGATTTTTTGTGCGCCGGACTTTTTGTGCGTCGTGTACGTTACTGCATATAATTGCATAGGTTCTATTTTCACAGACTAAAAAGTGCGTCACGGATAGTCTGTCGTCTGCGCTGCACCTAACACGGATTTTTTGTACGCCGGACTTTTTGCGCGTCGTGTGCGTTACTGCATATAATTGCATAGGTTCTATTTTCACAGACTAAAAAGTGCGTCACGGATAGTCTGTCGTCTGCGCTGCACCTAAAGGGTGCAATCCTATGAGGCTAAGTCAACAATACAAATCAGTGGGCGTTCAACTAATGAATAAATACGGAGCATGGCGGTGAATGTGATGGCTGTAAGAGTAGGGGAATGCTAGAGAAGCGAAGGATAGATTGCGTACAAGATGGTATGGATAGAAAGGGGTGACGGTACTCTAGATGGCTAATATATATGGAAGAAGACATGCTCCGCCGACTCCAAGTAAATGAGGATAGGGGCAGGATGATGGTGATGGAGCATGGTGGTGTGTGGTGTGAAGGCACTGCGTTACCTAATCGCAGCAGGCCCATGATGAGCACAACGCAGCCCGACAGGAAAGTGAGCAGCACCACGAACTCCACGGGCAGGCCGCGGCAGATCTGCAGCGTGAACAGCGCCATGAGGCTGGTGGGCCCGATGGACACCTCCTTCACCGTGCCCAGCACCACGTACAGCATCGTACCTGCGGAAGTCTTCCTCATACAAACTGCCCCACATAGCATAGGCCTCCCTCTGCTGGGACTGCTGTCCTGTCAGTTCATCAAAAATTAATTTACATTTTTTTATTAACAAGCAACGATTGGCAAAAACATGATTTGTCATTTCATCATTATACAATAACAAGTCTACCATTTATGAAATAATTATCCGATAAACTTTTTTTTATTATTTGACCACAGACTTTTTTTTTTTTTTTTTAAAGGCTAAGGTCTGAGACCATGCTGCCTAGTCATCAGTTACTATTTTTTAGTCTAACATGACATTAGAATATGGGTGCACACATTCTAATGTATTAGGAGTATTTGGCAGCAAATGTATCGAATCAAGTTTCCCGGTAAACTTCGCTAAGGTAGCCAAAACTACAAAAAAAATTCTCAGCTCCATTTTACCGGGATCGCGTCTGTTTCAATGATTCCACATATTGTCCAGTTGCGCAGACACTTGAGATACAAAACTACACCAATTTTACATCATAATATCCACTAGGAATCAATTTGCGAATAATTAAAACAGCCAACTAGACTTCACTCGAAGAAATCCCGCCAAAAACTCCTTGACCACAGACTACTTAGAGATAGTTACTACGTAACTTGACAAAAATTTTTTTTTCATCACTTCACTACATAGTATAAAACAAAGTCGCTTTCTCTGTCCCTATGTCCCTTTGTATGCTTAAATCTTTGAAACTACGGATTTTGATGCGGTTTTTTTTAATAGAGTGATTCAAGAGGAAGGTTTATATGTATAATAACATCCATTAAATAGTGGAGAAGTACTGTTATTTTTGAGGTTTCTAATGTGATGTCGTAAATAATTACATTTTTTCCGCTTACATTGCAAACGCAGGCTGAACCCTACGAGTTTTATCAAAATAATGTACTAAGTATTGTACACATTGAAAAGGTCTACAGAAAAGTCCGTGATGGTATATGTCACGAGTCCGTGATACGTGTAGTCGCTTAGTTTATTTAGTTAGTTTTAAGCCCCTGGCTGGAGGCTTTGAGTTCTCTCAAGGCAGCCCCGCAGGATAGTCCGGTTAAGTAGGCACGACCTCTCAAGGTCAACTACGAGATGCCATATTAAAAAAAAAAAAAAAACGCGGTTTTCCCTATAGCACTTTGAATTTAGCAGCGATCGGACGCGTTTATTGGGTATAGTAGGTTGTCATGTTATTTTATTAAGAAACCTGACTCCACCTAAACTTTGCAATGGCACGCGTTTGCTGGTAAAATCATTGAAAACTTTCATAATAGAGTGCACAATACTCACAGGATGTGGTACCGGAGAAGATGACTGTATTGATTCCCCGAATCCCTCTGATACCATCGGATTTACCCTTCCAATTTAAACGTTTACAGTTTCCGGTAAAGACATCTTTTGCAATGACCATTAATAAATCGCAGGGTCAAACCTTCAACGTTGCAGGCTTAGATTTGAGCGTTGACTGTTTTTCACATGGACAACTGTATGTCGCTCTTTCAAGAGTGACCTCCAGAGAAAACATGTTTGTATTGTCTAATGACAAGAAAGCTGTGAACGTTTATAAAGACATTCTGTAATATGTTGTAAAAATAAAATAAATAGTTAAAAATGTAAAAAGTAAATAAGTAAAAATGTAGTGTATGAATTTAGATATTCCAAAGATAGCAGGAAATCTTCATGGTATAGGGAAAGGGGGATTGTTTTACTCCAAATTTAACGCGTCTCGGCACGCGCCTCGGGCAGTAATGAATAAATCAAAACTACTGAATCGATTTTAATCACATAGGCTATATATTTTATACCCGTGCGAAGCCGGAGCGGGCCGCTATGTTTTTATACATATACAACGTTCACAGTTTTTCTGTAGTGTAATTTAGTATCAGCATTGCACCCGTGCGAAGCCGGGGCGGGTCGCTAGTTTTATCATAAAACAACGTTTGGGATAAAAACTTTTCTTTAAACGTTTGACTTATTATTACGCAATTTTCTAAAAATGATAGTCATTAATTAATTTAGTACCTAGTGTAAATATAATAGTTATGTTAAATATTGTACAACTTAATAACGCACAGCATAAACAATGTTTAACAAAATGCATTTTGTTAATAATTACCTTTGCTTGATAATTACCTATTTACTTAATTTATTTGAGAAATTTTTCTAAGTGTCGGTCCAAGAGTGAGTGAAGCGAGCTAGGGACTTGGGGCACCCCGACTCGGACAGGTTAGGTTCGAAGGGGATGACGGGGGCTCAAGTGAGCTAGCAAAGCGAGCGAACGAGCCCGCCGTCATTTCCTTCGTGTTAGGTTCCTTTAACACATTGAAGGACACTGAACGAGACACAATATTTAGAAGTTTTATTGTTATTACGTCGAGGGGCGTTAAGTGTCCGTCAAAGTGTACTCAGTAGACAGCTCCGTGACTACGTCTTATTCTTATTGCTGTAAATTTACAAAGTTACAATGCCGCCATGATCACTTTGTGACTGGTTTAGAATACTTATCTATACAAATAAATAAAATAGAAGTGTATGTTTGTAATATTAAAATAACCGCTTTTTACTAAATGCATATGGATGACACGGTACATATACCAAAATAACATTTTTTACAATTTTTGTCTGTCTGTCTGTCTGTTCCGGCTAATCTCTGAAACGGGTGGACCAATTTTGAAGGGATTTTCACTGGTAGATAGCTGATGTAATAAGGAGTAACTTAGGCTAGTTTTATTTTAGAAAAAAATAGGGTCCCACGAAAATAATGAAAACCAATGAAATGACCCACCACCATGACCAATGACATAACCCTTTACAAAGCACTAGTCCGATCCTGTATGGAGTATTGCAGCCACCTTTGGGATGGCTCAGCGAAATACCAACTTGCCGCGCTTGACTCGGTGGAACGCAGAGCTAAGAGGCTCATTGGCGACGTAAAACTGGTGGATGCCAAGCTTGACTCATCGCCTGCTTGTCGGTCTTCTACAGATTGTACTTCGGTGAGTGTGCCCAAGAACTCAACGACCTCATTCCACCGGCCCCCTTCTACCTTCGGACATCCAGACGCACTGCAAGTTACCATCCCTACCTAGTTGCTATTCCACCAATTCGCACTAAGCGTTTTCAAATGTCCTTTATAATGCGCAAAGCAAAAGAGTGGAACTCTTTGCCTGCGTTTGTGTTTCCGAGTACATACAACCCGAATCTCTTCAAAGTAAGAGTGAACAAGCTTATATTACCTATTCTGGGTAAGCTCACTCTATCGTAGACTTTAATAATAATAATAATAAATAGTGGTGGTGGATCGATCAGAGCGGCGCGCAATGATTGTTGACATAACCGTCCCGCATGACGAGAACCTCGTGAAAGCCGAGAAAGATAAGCAAATCAAGTATCTTGACTTGGCTCGCGAGGTTGTCGACATGTGGGATGTGGACTCAGCGATCATTGTGCCGATAGTCATTACAGCCAATGGCTTAATTGCCAAGAGCCTCGACAAACACCTGAGGAGGCTCTCGTTAGGCAGCTGGACCAAGGGCTTGATGCAGAGAGCGGTACTCCTGGACACGGCTCGTATTGTTAGGAGGTTCCTTTCTCTGGAGCCCTGACCGCCGGTAGCTTGGACCCTGTTCCCGATACCGGTGGGCTACTATTTTTTATATTTTTAAATGTTTTTATATTTCGTTTTATACTAATATTTAAAAATATAATTTATGTGTATCTATTTAAATAAAGGAAATAATAATAATTAATTTTAATTAATTAATAATTTCGGGGAAACTGAAGGTTTCGTCTGTGCAATTATGGACGAAGTTATCTTAACGAATAACTACCGGAGACATATTATGAAGGACGGGACGGTTGACGTGTGTCGGGCATGCCACCGTCCGGGTGAGTCTATCAGACATATTGTCTCTGGTTGTTCTCGTCTGGCTAACGGCGAGTACTTGCACAGGCATAACCAAGTGGCCAAGATTATTCACCAGCAACTTGCTTTGAAAATAAGCTTGTGGATTCTGAGGTACCGTATTACAAGTATGTGCCCGACCCAGTTCTTGAAAATGACCATGTCACGTTGTACTGGGATCGATCTATCATTACTGACAGGACTTATTGTTGCTAATAAGCCTGATATAGTGGTGATAGATCGATTAGCGCGCCGCACAATGATTGTCGATGTTACCATTCCACATGACGGTAACCTCGTGAAAGCTGAGAAAGAGAAACAAATTAAATATCTCGACTTAGCACACGAGGTTGTTGACATGTGGAATGTGAGCTCGGCTATCATTGTGCCGATTGTCGTGTCGGCCAATGGTCTTATAGCCGAAAGCCTCGATCAACATCTATCGAGGCTCTCGTTAGGCGGTTGGATCAAGGGCCTGATTCAGAAGGCAGTACTCCTCGATACGGCTCGCATTGTGAGGAGGTTCCTGTCTCTGGAGCCCTAACCACCGGTAGCTTGGACCCTGGTCCCGACACCGGCGGAAAACTATTTTTTTATATTTTTAAATGTTTTTTTACTTATTTTTATATTTTAAGAAATATTTAAAAATGTAATTAAATAAGTAAAGTAAATAAATAAACGAAATAATAATAATTATAGCTAATAAGCCTGATATAGTGGTGGTGGATCGATCAGAGCGGCGCGCAATGATTGTTGACATAGCCGTCCCGCATGACGAGAACCTCGTGAAAGCCGAGAAAAATAAGCAAATGAAGTATCTTGACTTGGCTCGCGAGGTTGTCGACATGTGGGGTGTGGACTCAGCGATCATTGTGCCGATAGTCGTTACAGCCATTTGTTATATTTTTAAATGTTTTTTATTGTTTTTTTTTTTGTAAAGAATATTTAAAAATGAATAAATAAAGAGAATAATAATAAAACTTTATTGCATAAAAGGTGTTGCAGTAAATACATTAAAAGCAGTTGCACTACAATTGAACACTGGTATATAACAAAAATGGTTGGGTTACTGTCCTCTTAGATAGGCTACATAATAGCCTGTAGTAAAGATTTTTGTCTCTGTCACCTCTGACCTAGACTAGAGTCAAGAGCAAACCCATTTCAAATAAAAAAAATTAAATCTATACATCCATACAAATAAATAAAGGACATTGCTCGTCGTCCAAACATAGTTGGCCTAAGATCCAATAGGGAGGTGTATTTACTTTTTGGGTTTTAGATAATTTATCTAATCGATTGAACTTAAATTAAAACAACGGACACTTCTGAGAATTCGGAAAAAGTCAAAACACTTTCGGATTTTGAGGTTATCATTACGTCAATAAAAACATTCGGTATGTAGCAATAACAGAATGCGCGCGCCAAGTGACATTACTACCAAATGTCAAATGTCATCTGTCAATTCATCAATTGTCAGTGTCATTATTGCTCGTTTCAAACAGCGCTCAATCGAGTTTTTTGATAACCCGTATTATGATTCCGCGACATCATAGCGGACGTTTGTAACTAAAAACCATTATTGTATATCAAGCGTTGAGAATACTGACGCTTGTCTGTGTCAAACTCTTATTAAGAGTGTTGTTACAAAGACTTGGCTGTATGAACTATAATACTTTTGCCTATTAAAAACCTCAAATTGAACCAAAAAATAATAACACCGATGATTATGACGGAAGTGATCAAGTGAATACTTATTAAAAAGTTTTCGAAATTAAGAAGTGTCCGTTCTATTGAAATATTTGTAATGTATATTATTAAAAGAACTAGTAATTATAGTAAATGTTTCATGCGTGTTGATTCATAGGCCATTTTTTACAATGTCCTTTGGAGTGTCTGTTTCCGCTTTTTAGGGTTCCGTAGTCAACTAGGAACCCTTATAGTTTCGCCATGTCTGTCTGTCCGTCTGTCCGTCCTCGCTTAATCTCTGTGACCGTTAGCACTAGAAAGCTGAAATTTGATACCAATATGTATATCAATCACGCCGACAAAGTGGTAAAAAAATGTTTTATTAGGGTAGCTTCCTATATGTAAAGTGGGAAGTGATTTTTTTTTTAATTTCAACCCTAACGTGTGATATATTGTTGGAAAGGTATTTAAAAATGAATAGGGGTTTACTAAAATCATTTTTTGATAATGTCAATAATTTCGGAAATAATCGCTCCAAAAGTAAAAAACAATGTGTGTCCCCCCCTCTAACTTTTGAACCATAAGTTTAGAAAATATGAAAAAAATCTGAAAAGTAGAACTTTATAAGGACTTTCTAGGAAAATTATTTTGAACTTGATGGAAACAACAGTTTTTGTACAAAAACGACAAAAAGTTGTACAAAATAATTTCTGGACTAAGTTTGTATAATTGTATATGCAAGCATTTTTTTAACTTCGTTTCATATTTTATTATCCTGAACGTATCTTTTTTTTGTTTGAAAAGTAAGTTGTAAGTTGGTAGTAGTAAGTTGGGTTACCACTATGTTCGCGCTCCAGCAGCGCTCCGCGCTCCTGCAAGTGCAACTGCTCCAAACTCCAATGGATACGTCGCGCGCACTTCTACATGCGCTCCCCTTTGACACACTGCGCTCCCCTTTGTGTTCGCGCTAAAAACCGTCACGAGTCGGAGCGCCTGCCGCGGAGCGTGCAATGTTGCACGCTCCGTGTTCGCGCACGTACCCACTACCGGGAGCAGTTGCAGGAGCGCGGAGCGCTGCTGGAGCGCGAACATATTGGATACCCACTTTTAAACTCATAAGTGGGAATACTTATTGTGACGGACGGGAAACTACGGAACCCTACACTGAGCGTGGCCTGACACGCTCTTGGCCGGTTTTTTACTAAATGCAAATGGATGTATACACGGTACATATACTAAAATTACAATTTTTGTTTGTCAGTCTGTCTGTTTGTTCCGGCTAATCTCTGAAACGGCTGGACCGATTTTGACGGGACTTTTATTGGCAGATAGCTGATGTAATAAGAAGTAACTTAGGCTATTTTAATTTTAGAAAAATAGAAATTGTGTCCCACAAAAAAAATTAAAACCAATGAAATGAAATCTATATACATCTTCTATATACAAATAAATAAAATTGGAGTGTCTGTTTGTGAGAGCACATTCAGCCGATTCAGAATTTAGCAAAATTCTTCTTGATGTTGGTGAAGGAAAGTGTCCAGAAGTGAATAGTACCTACTCATGATATAGAACTACCTACCGGTCTTTGTCAGCTTGTGGCGGACACTGAAATTTTAATACAGTACCCGGCGATAAATATTGCACATCGACCTATTCGATCCTATCGATTTTATACAAAGAATAAAAATAATTATCAAAAGAAGCAAATCATAATTGTTTTAACAGCTCCTAATAGATACCGGACTGTTTGTATTTCGTGCGACAGAGATAACGCTCTACGAAGTCGAAATTAGCCGATTGTCTCTTTGACATAGTATTTATGATGATATTCACAATCTCAATATCAAAGAAGATTCGTGGTTGTGTGAAAGATCAATTTTAGCACCTACTTATGAACTGAAAGGTTACTGCGCTTAATCAGCGCATTTTAGATAAGCTATCTGGTGAATCACAAACATACCTTTCCATCAAAGCAGTTTGCAATCCGGATGAAGTGGTAATTACCCAACAGAATTTAAACAGTATAATTGTGCCTGGTCTACCCCTTTACAAACTAGAACTTAAGATTGGCGTACCCATGCCATCATACTACTCCGTAATTTAAACCCATCGAAACTTTGCAATGGTACGAGATTGCTAGTAGTGTCGTTGCAAAGAAACGTTATAGAAGGTCGTAGGTATAATATCCAGATGCGGAAAGGTGAAATAGTATTTAGCAAATTAGCAAAAACGAAAAAAAGAACTAAATAGAGAAAAATATGTACAAAAACAAAATGTATAAAAAAAAAAAGATTCAGAAAATAGAAGAATTTCATTAAAATTAGCATAGGGATTTCCTTAAGCGGATTATCGTAAACTCTGCGAACTGAACAATAACTTTTTTGTTTAATTCCACGCGGACGAAGTCGCGGGTAACAGCTAGTGTATTATAAAATGATATTTTGTAAACGTGAAATAAGCTAAATATTAAATGAAAAATGTATTTAAAATGATTAAATATCATCCGAAACATTTGTAAAGAGAAGCATTTGGCAAATAAATGTTTGTAAAGCGAGTGTTTATATAAAATAAAACATTTGCGGAATAAGTTGTTTGTCAAAAAAATAAAGTCAGTGCCGGATTAACCCCTAAGCAAAATTAAACCAGGCGCGGTCCCAGCAACGGTAAGCAGCGGCTGTGCAGCGGTAAGCTGTCGAGAGCCTGAATGATTTACCTACTTACTTGTCTTACTAACTAAGACAAGTAAGTAGGTAAATCATTCAGGCAATTTTTGAAGTTTCTAATATGAAAATGGCGCGAATTTGCAAATGGCGCCACATGCACGTGGTGAAAATTAGAACTAAATCTTTCGTCTCATTTACTATTGAGCAAAAGCGCTTCCAAGGAGGTTCGATCAGTCAGGTTGTTTATTCTCATAATGTAAAACTCTTTGGTGGAATTCTTATATTTTTTTATGGAAATTAAAAAAAAACCGTAAAGAAAACGCACGGTGCTATACAACGGGAATCGGGATATGCCGTAAAATAGGTACTTAGGTGAGAGTACCTATTTTACCGCACGTTCCGTTGTAAGGTGCATAATTTTTAACTTTCGAACAATGTATACAGGCTTTGTAAAAGCATTTTTCGAGCAAATGTGTTGAAAAATTAATTGTAGTAGGATCAAATTTTTAATTTCACTATTTGTAAATTAAAATTATTAACATTAGTCTGGTTTTTACATTTATCGGCACTCCGAGCAACAAAAAGTGAACAGAACATTGGCTGAAAAGCCACAGTTCTTGTTCAATTTTAATAATCACCAGGTTGGTAGTTCGTTCAGCAGAATAAATGCTATACATGCTGGCTCATTAAATTTTAGTAAGTAACCAGCTCAAATGTATAGATCGTAAAGATATTGTGAGACTGTCTGTCGAGCGTACGGTTGAAATTGTCCTTTCAACACACGAAAAATGCATTTACAAAGCCACACATTGTTCGAAAGTTAAAAATTACGCACCATACAACGGAACGTGCGGTAAAATAGGTACTCTCACCTAAGTACCTATTTTACCGCACGTTCCGTTGTATAGCACCGTGCGTTTTCTTTACGGTTTTTTTTTTAATTTCCATAAAAAAAATATAAGAATTCCACCAAAGAGTTTTACATTATGAGAATAAACAACCTGACTGATCGAACCTCCTTGGAAGCGCTTTTGCTCAATACGTTGTCTCACTTTAATACTAAAGAGTAAATGAGACGAAAGATGTAGTTCTAATTTTCACCACGTGCATGTGGCGCCATTTGTAAATTCGCGCCATTTTCATATTAGAAACTTCAAAAATTGTTGCGACTTTCCCACTGTTAAATAAACAAAATAATAATATGAGTTCAACATACTAAGTGTGAAATTAATAATGTCAGTCAGTCAGTTAAGCTTCCAAAGCAGCAAATTTCACTGAATTTCAATAATTGTTCAAATTTTACTATTAATTTCCAAGAGTAGTGACCTATCTGTTTATTTTCTTATTTGCTATTAAAAATAGTCAAATGAAAAAGTTTGTTTAATTACATACTGTACTGTTTTCTCGCAAATGTGTTGAAAAACATTGTATGACACACGTGCAGAAATTGGTATTTACAAACTCGTGACTATGGTAAGCCCTCGACTTCGTCTCGGGCTTACATTCGTCTACTCGTTTGTAAAAACCAACTTACCGCACTAGTATCATAATAGTTATTTATGGCAGGGCTCAATTCTTGGTCCTTTCTTGTTTCTTATTTATATTAATGACTTGCCGTACCTCATAAAGGATAATCATGATATAGTATTGTTTGCAGATGATACTTCACTTATGTTTAAATTTAAACGTCAGCAGTTGGTTACTGACGATGTAAATAGCGCGATCTCGAAAGTAGTCCGCTGGTTCAATGTTAATAATTTGCTTCTAAACGAGAAAAAACCAAATGCATTAAGTTTACGCTACTCCACGTTAGGCAGGTGAAAACTAATGTGTTGGTAAAGGGCGAGGAATTGAATCTTGAAAACAGCACAGTATTCTTGGGCATAACTTTGGATGCTAAGCTTCAGTGGAGTCCACATATAGATAAATTGTCAAAAAAGCTAAGTTCCGCAGCATACGCTGTCAAAAAAAATCATAATTTAACCGATATAGAGACTGCCCGTTTAGTGTACTTTAGTTATTTTCATAGTGTAATGTCGTACGGTATTCTATTGTGGGGAAATGCCGCCGATATTCAGACTATCTTTGTTTTGCAGAAGCGTGCTGTTCGATCAATTTATAAATTAAGTCCGAGACACTCTCTCAGAGACAAATTTAAAGAGATTAATGTTATGACTGTGCCTTCTCAGTATATTTATGAAAATCTTTTATACCTATGCCCATAAAAATATAAAATTGTTTTAAAAACAGTGATACAACAGTGTGCGTTTTTGTTTGTGCAGAATAAACTAATTTTCTTTCTTTCTTCTTTTCTTTTATATCCATAATATAAATACTAGAAACAAACACAAATTTGTTGTACCTACAATAAGGCTCAAGAAAATAGGTGGCTCGTTCAGATGCCAATGTCATGCGCTTTTATAATAAACTACCAAGCCACGTTCAAGATCTAAGCCTTAATAAATTTAAATCATAAAAAAAAACATTTAAATCATATAAAAAAATTATGTTTTCACAACTTTAAATAAATAAATATTATTGTAGTTATGGTTCTAGAAATATCTATAAACGAACCGTTATCTAATGTTCTACGTTCTAAACCAAACTAAGTTATCTATTTTGTGTTTAGTTAATATTCTAAGTAAATAATCTCAATTTAACACAGACAGGAATCTGTATATTCAACCAGGAAGTGGATTCCATGAAGTCCTAGAAATGTAATTAGAAAAATAAATGAATATTGTTTATGCAAAATACCTAGCTTTTATTACAAACCTCCATTTGATTTCTTAATAATAATAAACGAAAATCACCTACTAAAGAAACTAAAAAAAAATAATGAAGTTAATACTTAAATAAAAAAAAAACCTTATCAGCCGCAGATTTGAACTCTAGAGCACCACATTGCTAAGCCGCAGTGTAAACCACTAGACCAACACGCCATTTACGTTACAAAAAACTTAAATAGGTTCGATGTCGTTACCAATAGGGGTACGTTTATTATGAAGCGAACTGTATAATTGCATAGCACAGATGTGAGTTCTATTTGTATAGAGCTACCTTTAACGGGTAATGTCTTTCATTGACTTGAATGTGCCCTGGCGGCTGATAATATGTCATGCTCACACAAATGTCTCGCTGACGGTGGCGTGTGTTGGATCATTTAGCTCCCTTCAAAATGGTTGAGCTGAATGGTGCTGATCTATTACGTCATGTTCGTGAACGGGCGCCGTCAGTTGGGGCTGGTCATCACTTAGCTGCCTCGGCTTATTTTTAATTTCTTTATTTTTGAATTGTTTACTTACTATTTGCTGTACTCTCGTCTTTTTACATCGTTCACATATAAGGTAAACGCAGCTATCAACGACCTATCGAAAATCTGTAGTTATTACCGACCCATAAAAGTAATTCGAAATCTTTACGTTTCCAGAACTATTCTAGCAAAGGTAGGCAAAGTTACACACGCGTTTATTCCTTGAGCATCGTATACAATTACGTTAGTGTGAATAGCTGTGCAAAAAAGAGATAAAATACGTCGGTTACTGCGGGGCAGCGTGGACGCAGAACGTGTCGTACTGTTCCCTTGTTCCTTCAAGTAAGTACGTGACTTTTCTATCTAAGACATTTATACAAACAAATGACATCTATACTTTATCTTATATTACTAAATGTATTCATTTAAGTGTCAACTCTTGATTTTTTACGACATTTTATTAATAAAAAGTAATTTGAAACGATAAAACTTTAAATTAAAATAGGATGGTGTTAGCTTTATCAGTTTTAGTCGTGGCAGCTATCAACGACCCATAAGTCGGCAATGGCAGCAACGTAACTTTTCGTTTTATTTTTATTTTATGTTATTATATCACACTAACACAAGTATTTTTATGGAGTAGTTTCAGTCTAAGCTATCAGTCTTTATAAAAATCTATTAGCGACTAAACTTTTTTGTCTAGTTTTTACTTTTTAGCGTTGTCAATTTAACCAAAGTTATGATATTTTTCGAAGATCGATATTGAATAGTTACAGTAATAAATTATTGTTTTTGTGTTTAAAACAGTGTGCATTTGTTCATATTTTTTGTGACATTAATCAATTATAATCTATTTTATAGTCCGAAGGTCAATTAAATTAAAATAACCATTTTTTTATGAGTCGGTAATACAATTTATGTTTATACTTACATACTTTATTACCGACCCATGAGGGTCGGCAATAGCAACTATAAGAAGCTATTACCGATCGTATATAGATTATTTAGTTTCTCACCTACTTTTATGAGATAATAGGTAGGTACCTATTAATAAATGCTACTTCTTGGCTAAAGCAACATAAAACATACAATTATATTTTTTTCCAGAAGTATGGAGCCAAAATGACTGTGATGACTAATATTATAATTTTCAAAAAATGATTATGATCTCAATAGCATAAGGAAATATCCTAGAGTTTGAAATCCTTAAATTAAAATTAATATACCTATTGTGTATTAAAAGTATTATGTTGATTAATTTAAAAGTTTATAATTACCTATTTAGTTCATAGGTTCATACTAAGAAGTACCTACTAATTTGTTTTATTAAAAATAACGATAATAAAAAAATACCTACGAATAAGTATTTGCATTTTTATTTTGTTTTATTTGTTTAAGATCGGTAATCATCATCATCACTAGCTTTTATATACATTCCAATGCTGGAATACCTCCTCTCATACACGATCGGGAATAGCTGCATAAAAATCGTTAATAGCTTCACAGCCGTTTTTATGGGTCGGTAATTGCAACAATCGACTAAGTCACATTTTAAATTATTTTTTACAAGATAATCCTTTATTTAAATGTATTTGATTCAGTAAATACATTTTTTATACATAACACTAGCATATAAAATGAAAATATAAATCTTTAGAGGAACCAGTATACTAAAAAAATATGGTTGATTTTAAAATTGCCTTAGGGGGGTCGTTAATACCTGCGTTTACCTTTATAAATTATAAATTAAACTAATATTTTTGTAAAAATATTAATTAAAAGTGTCCGTGGAGTTTCTTGTCCGTTCTTCTCCATAGGTACCTACGCTTTGGAATGGGCAACTAGCTTCATATTTTCTTACTGACCGACGGCAACTCAAAAGTGCCTGTAAGTGGTTTAATTGAAATAAATGCTTTGAGTTTGAGTTTAAGGGGGAAGCGCTAAAGTAGCCCGCGAAATTCAAATTTTCTTACGTTTTTTTGCAATTTGCTGGTCAGTATTAAGTTGTACGTCGATCAAAATATATGATTCGCGGCCGTAACAAATACGTATTTACAGAATCATAATCATTAGAATTAGTAATACCTACAACTTGTTAGGTTAGTATAATCCCAAAATGTCAAGATTTCATGAAATAGTCATTCTTTGGGGTTACGTGGTCTTAGAGAGTTGTGTTGATGACTTTAATGATTATAATTCTGTAAATATATATTTGTTACGGCCGCGAATCATATATTAATCAACGTTCAACTTAATACTGACCAGCAATATGCAAAAAACCTAAAAAAATGGAATTTCGCTGGCTACCCTGTTAAATGAGAAGGTGATTTATTTACTCGCCTAAACTTCTGTGAATTGTATCACATTTCAACATACCGATACCTCTGCAAGAAGCCTCTTTTGAATTTAGCTATATTAATGTAAATGTGGGTGTACTATGTGTGCACATCTGGCCAACCCTGTGTTGTCATCTATGTTGACAGGACGTTTATGTAAGTGACAGGAAGTTTACTACCTACTTGCACAAAATAATGTAGGTAGGTACAACGTTGGCATTGAACTTCTCAGTGAATATAATATCTATCATGAGAATAAAGAATACAAGGTTAAAAATAAATGATTATGAGAACACAACGGGCTCCTGAGACACTAATATTTTGAATTACTATCCTAAATTGGTTCTGATGATATGTATGTTTATTTATTCTTTGTAATACATATTGTTAGGGGCGCATCTGACTTTCTCCATCATACAACCTGATATTTGCTCAACTGGAAATTGCAAAAAACGTAAGAAAATTTCAATTGCGCGGGCTATATCGAAAAAGCACAAAAATGGTCAAGGCATTATTATCTACAAGCCAGCTTTCGCGTGAAAGATTGATTAGCGGGTATTTGTGGGTATACTATAGCGTGACTATAGTTTCACATCTCAGCCTAACCCTTCCGGAAACACAGGCACGACGGTATAGAACAGATCGCGTGACGTACCCACGAACGAGGAGTAGAGTCCGTACTGCACGGGCAGGTTGGCGAGGCTGGCGTAAGCGATGCTCTGCGGCACCAGCGTGAGGCCCAGCGTGATGCCGGCCACCAGGTCCGCCAGCGCCGCCACGCGCCCGTAGCGCGGCAGCCAGCGCAGCAGCGGCACGCGCCGGCGCAGCACGCGCCGCCAGCCGCCCGCCTTGCCGGCGCGGCGTGGCAGCGGGATGCCCAGCTCGGACTCCATGCTGCGAGCTTACGACTGATGAACGACTATGACGACTATGGCCACTGTTTATCGATCAGCTTCGTTAATTTATTTAATTAATTAATTAGTATTACAATGCTGTGTCGCGCGTCCGAGTCCGCTGCGCGGGCCTCACTGTGCTTTCGGATGGGCGAGCTGCCGCCCGTTATAATTTAATACATTATCTCGGTATCAGTAAACCTTTCCGATGTGTAAGTGAACAGCGCGGGACAAACACCGCTAATACAACGCTTGTTGCAGCGCACTGTGTTCGCTGTGCTCACTGTGTCACACTCGCTGCTCGCCTGCCGCCGCATCCGCACCACGGCACGAGATCACACACGTGTTGTATAATATTGTATTGACACTACGTTACTTTATTTGGGTTCAAGACAATTGACTTCAGACCGAACCCACAATTCTCACGACATTGACGAAACGTTTCGCCGCAAACTGAAGAAGAAATGCGTTCGGCGTTCTACTCACACAAGCGTATTGTTTAATGTTCTCCTTGGATATTAGTGTCATTAGGAGCACACTATCACAAACACACATCATACTTAGTAGTTCCGCGCCACATACTGACTCACTAACTGCTGGACTGCCACACAGTTTTACCAAACTCAAGCATTCGAAGCTGTGGATCACCGACAGATAAGAGATCAATCTTTGATTCAGCTATTTGGTTGCGATAAATAGCTCAAGCAAAGATTGATTGCGATAATCTAGGACTTTCAATAGCGAAAACGAAAAACATCCTTTTTCTTAAATTTCGTATATCTATTGACTACGACCTCAAATAGCCTTCAACTTGGATTCCACAGTGATCGATTGATCGCCGAGATATTAAACGAAGTCGCTGCCAGCACTAACTAGTGATAGCCACTGTGGCCACAAACGTGCAAGCGGCGCGGTGCTCTCGGGCACCGTGTCGCCAGCGCAGCGCCGCCCGCGCCCACTGACCACACAACACAACACCAGTGTAAATAAAAAATACTTCAATGACTTCCGCACGCTTCGTAGACGAACGAAGCTTCGCATCCGCACGGCGCATCGTCCTCCGGCAATCACGGATAGATTTAAACCGAACGGGCAGTTTCTACATCCTACTTACAGCAAACACTTTTCACCGGCCACGGTGGCGTGTTAGGGAGCCACCAGGTACCATTGAGCGCAATGTCCACGGTCACTAAGTCTTGTTTATTTTAAAGCTGGGGCTTATATAAATGGGTGTGTTATGGAAACTCAACATGACGTAGACAGAAATAATGTAATCATTACATGTAAATGCAAAACAATGTAATTATTGACAGCTGTTGTTATATTATAGGCCCGGGTCTATGATTGAACACGATCGTCACAATGCCGGAACTTCTCGCTAGCTGCAATAAAGTACGGCAGGTGATGTTGACAGATTCGAGCATGGCAGCGAATTGCGCGCGTGATTGCGACCTGCTTCAAAATATGAAAAACAGTACGTAGAGTTGCCTACCATTCCACACTTCTACTGCTTTGTTAAACAAACCAAACCCAACAACTAAACAAAACAAAACCAACAAACTTATAAGTTGGTACTGCTACATGCGTCCATCACACTCGTTCATCCTGACACTGTTCTGCAGGCTGGATAGGGCTGGGAGCCTGCCGCCCGCGCGGCCACTGCGGTCCACAGCGACGGGTCTGTAGGGGACGGCGGTTTGTCGTGTTGTGCCACTTCGCCTTAGTATCTGTTCAGCTACTCGTATTTCGTGAAACCTATAGCGTTGCCACAGAATATAAGTTTTCTGCATCCTTCGATATCTGTTTTATTATCTTTTGTTTGATAGTTTGCCTATTTTTACTTCTGGGTGTGGGTGTACATAATGGGCTATGTACTTATAGTAGTGCAAAGTGGCACTGCAAGACTTGCACAAGTACCGAGGTACTTAATTCATGCATAAAATTGTAGTTAAGTTTATACCCGATAGTGAGTAGCATTCGCTTCATTCGCTGTTTTATTGACTTTTCTAAATGTATTAATGAATTTTATTTTTGATTGCAATTGTATAATGATATTTTTTTAAGTTTTCAACACAATGTACCTATATTGTTATGAAATAAATTACTTATGACTTATGACTTATGACTTATTACATAGTAGTGTTTAACCTAAATATTTGCCCACATGCCGACCGCTCCTACTAGTTTTAATAAAGTTCCTTAGCCGGTGTGTTAGCGAGAAATGATCATATTACGAGCAGCTAGGCGCCTGCGCCATTTCGAATGCCGCTGATACCGGTGTCGGTAGCTCGCCACGCAGTGTTTGACACAAGCCCACTAGGTACATGCCAGCTCCGCGCCTTGCTACTTACTGACTATTATTTTGATATGCATCTGTTGAATCTTTATTTTATTTTACTTTGGGCTCATCGAGGTACATTATACGGCCGGATGATTTGTAGGTCATTTTAATTTTGTCGAATAGTGTGAGCAATCTGTAAATGTTCAGTAGGCACAAGAGATTTGATATGGAATAGCAAACAGAAATAACAAACGACAAAGTTATCTGGTTTAGTGACATGTACTAGTCAGTGGCGCGCATTGGTTTTCAGAATAGGTATGCAGGCACCAGGCCGGGTCTAGTCTAGCTAGACTAGTTCACAGTAAATGTAAGCTGTTTATTTACCGATGATTTTATAATATGAAGAGATGACATTCGGAGATAGCTAATGTTAATAATTATAAAGATTGATGTCACCGATTACCGCAGTCAACATCAACACGACGCCGACGGCGGCGACGCGGCGCGCGGGGAAGCGAGCGACATTGACACGTTTCCAAACGTCCGCATCGGGAACGACTCGCTGATATCTATTGTTTATTGAGATTCTTATCTTTTTATAGACGCTAGGCTTTAGGTGATAGTCTGTGATATTACTACTACTGACACGGATGCCTCGCCTGCCTCCGCCTGTCGTTTGCTACACTACCCCCTACTTAGACATCTAGATTTCACATAACACAACGTCGAGTTGAAACCATGTACGTTGTAGTAACGAATATTAATTTCGCATGATAATTAAATTAAAACTTAATTTTAATCGTTGTTTATAATGAGCGAACTCTAATGGGATGGTTTAGCATTTGCGAACGTATCGATTTCACTAAAAATAAACGAAAAACAAGAAAAACGGGCGCAACAAGTCGGCCGCGCGTACGTATTGCCACGGAATAAGAAATAACATAATAAGCAGAATGATTCGCTAGCCCGTGGGTTCTAATACCTGCGCGCGCGCCTGTACGTCGGCATCAAAGGGGACAATGTCGGAGCAGAAGCTCCCCGTCCGCGTCATCGCCAGCGCTGTAACTCACTTGCTCTCAATTTGGTAATATAAAAGTAACGCGCGCCACTTATCGCAGTAGGTACTAAACTAACCCTTCATAACACTTTCTGGACTATGTAGTTACTCCTATCATCATCTTGGTAACAGTCCTATTTACTGATTGGATGTCTAGTCATTTTCTTACGCCTTCTTCTGCGTACCCTCCCCCCATGTTACTTGGGGAGGCTTTGAAATGTTTTCCCGTTCCATTCTCCTCGTTAATAGAAATAATTTGTTTGCAGGTAGATGGAATTTTTATAAATACATAGGTAGTCCAGATACATTTTACCTTACGGCGTGCGCAGCTGCCACGTTCTCATTTATTCTCTCTTTCTTCAATCCATATATCTTTTCTTTGGACCCGTCCTCCCTCCAATACATACATACGAGCTTCTCGTTCCAAGTCATCACTCATCAAGTCATCACGTTGATTACCAGCGGCCTTCCACCATGTGACGAAGGTTTTAGTTTGAACCCTGTTACTGTAAACACTATTCAATGCCCGCTCGCCGGCGCCGCCTGGATGCATATCTTTAGTATTCACGATATAGGTGCGAGTGATCCTAAGCTACTTTTAAGTTGATCTATGATACTGCAGTTTGCAAAGGAGAACATTCACCGTCCATTCATTTTTGGGCTAAAGGTGGAAGAGCCTGCCAAACAAAAACAAAAAAAGCGGTCAAGTGCGAGTCGGAGTCGCGCACCGAGGGTTCCGTACAAAGGACAGTGGTCAAAGTACTATAGACCCGTCCCCAGCTGTTTTTGATACATCTGACATTATTTTTATCTTACTTATATTTTTCGCTACGGGCTACAAAACAACAAGCCGTTTGTTTCAAGTTTTAAATATAAAGGCTTTCCTGAAGAAAATCATCTTTCAGTTTCATTTATCTAACGAAAATATGGATGTGTTTTCATTTTTCGTCATAATAAAAGAGATAAAACTTATGTTTATATCTTACTAATGTTTTATTTCTTTTCTTATTTTAATTGGAAATCATTAATAATCGGGAAATTATTATTAATTGCCAATTGATACAATATGGAACATAAAACAACAAAACATCACGCCTATATTCCACGAAGGAGTAGGTAGAAGTGGGTGGAACATTCACATTTCGCAATTTATGTTATATTTCGCGATGTAATCTATTCTATTCATTTTACTTAGGTACATACGATTTTTACTTATTTTTTAATAATAAAATATATTTTGTACTACAGTTGTACAGACGCCAGCACATCAAGCTACGAGCGATTTTAAACTTTATCGCTAAAAGCATAAGGTTCAAAGTTGATTGGGAAAATTTGACAGTTTCGGGTAGCTTGAAATGCTGACGTCTGTATCATTACATTTCCTTCATTTCCCTGAAAACCCATACCCCTACACCATACTTGTGACGGTTGTCGCCATAGTAGACAATGACCAGTAATTCAAGACCTTTTAAATATTTGTGAATTTCATAATTCAACGGGAAGTACCCTAGCTATAGGTTTTGATTTCGGAACACAAACACCCGTATCTTTTGATTGCGTTGACATAGAAGTTTGATTTTTTCACTGCTTCAAGGGATTGCAGCCCTGAGTATTTATACTTAATTTCAACTTGATAATTCCACGTATTCCTGAGAAAAAGGGTCTTGACAGGCGGACAACCAAGTGATCTTATAAAGGTTCAATTTTCCTTTTGAGGTACGGAACCCTAAAAACCTATATTCCGAAAGAATACGTTTTTCTCTTAATTTTTAGGAAGAAGCTTAGCCAATGCAAGCTTAAGCTTAGCGCTTCTTTTTAATTACAGCCGTTAGTTATGTACCAACTAACATATGTATTACCACTAAATAAGCCCAAATCCAGTTACCTATTTAAATCAGTTAATACTACTGCTGTTAAATAAATATTATTTCTATTAAGTACTGTAGCTATGTGGGGAATAACCCTAGAGTCCCCCTGTAAAAATGATAAATGATGTATATTTATTTATTTATTTATTAATCATAAAATCCACAGCTCTTTGAAATTTTATCTTAACATATATAAGCTTACAGCCAATTACGGATTTAAAATTTAATAACTATATAATACATGCAGCAGAAACAAAAATACAGAATGAACTACTAGAACCATATAAGCATTGCTAAGTGTACAATGTGAGTGAGTGTATAGGAGTGTACATGAGGAGTTGCAAATGGGTGTGTGAGTATGTGATAGTGGGATGTGGTGATTATCTGTATACCTACCTTCCATTCAGTTCAGTTTAATTTAGATTTATTTGTCAATTCGTCACATACTGATGCTATTAATTGGTTCCTGAATATAACTTTTTTGGTATTAAACATATCAAGATGAGAGAATCTTTTGTTAAAATTACTTAGCATCCTTTGTACCACTGTGTGGTACATCGAATAACTGCGTGTGCCTAGTCCGTCAAGACGGAGCACTCAATCTCATAACTAAGTTATTTAGAACGGTACTGTCAATGTTCCCACTACATATACTATAAAGAAATAGTATGTCCAGAATCATACGTCTGTTCTCCAGAGGTAGCATATTATGGTGTTTGCATGATAGCAGATAGTCTGTAGATCCGAATCCAGTGCGATAGTTAATATATTTAACGAATTTATATTAAATTGATTCTAACTGCTGTAAACCAAGTAGTGCGGATTCCAGATATTACTGCAGTATTCTAAAATACTGCGTATGTAGGCAAAATAAAGTACCTTGATGCAGTTTATATCAGTAAATAATTTACATGTACGCATAATAAATCCTAGGTTTTTGTATGCCTTGAAGTTGAAGAAGTTTTGAGTCTAGGACGACACCAAGATCCCTAATAACATTGCAACGCATAACATTGCTACCACTAAGATTATAGTTGTAGTTAATGAGATTTCGCTTCCTAGTAAAGGTTATAGCCTGACATTTGCTTATGTTCACGGTGATTCTATTGATAATATAGTAATTAGATAATCTGTTTAAGTCGTTTTGTAGCTTCTCACAGGCAGACTTATTTTTTTATAGTCATAAAAATCTTGGTGTCGTCAGCATACATCAGGAGCCTTGCATCAAGAACATGCGTTCCTATATCGTATAGGTAGGCAGAGTATAAAAGAGATGCCAAAATTGAGCCTTGTGGCACACCAGATGGTATGGTTACGCAGTTAGACCTTACTCCGCCCAATGTAACAATTTGAGACCGATTCCTGAGGTATGACTCGAAACATCTGAGCAAGTTACCGCGTATTCCAAGCTCTTGCAGCTTACGCAAAAGGATGTCGTGATCCACGCGGTCGAAAGCTTTTTCGAAGTCCGTGTAGATCACGTCAACCTGCCCACCACCATCCATATCGCAGACTAGGTACATTTTCAAGGAATATTGCTAAATTGGTATAAGTAGACCGTCCCTTAATAAACCCGTGCTGTTGTTGTGGAATTAACTGAGATATGGTAGGATAAATCAAGTTGTGTACTATTTTCTCCATTACTTTTCCCATAACATTCAGAATTGATATGGGACGATAATTTTCTATGGAGTTTTTGCAACCTTTTTTTAGAATGGGCACAATGTGCGCAGTTTTCCAAATAGTTGGACAGTATCCCTCACGAAAACATCTATTGAAAATATGTGTGATTGGTAAAAAGAGCGATCTGGCACATTTAACGAAGAAGAGATGGGGTATAGTGTCACTTTCTGGACCCTTTGACGTATCCAGATTCTCCAGGAGTTTCAGGATCCTCGCACTGTTAATGGTCAGGCTGTGCAGTGTGTCGCCGTATGTTTCAAACTCAATCGAGAAAGGAGTGTAAGTCCCGAGCCTGCTGCTAAAGTTTTTATAGAAAAAGTCATTAAAGGCGTTACAAATTTCGGCCTCACTAGTCAATGAGGGTTTTCTGAAATGACGTTCGCTAGGTGGCAGCACTGACACGTCAGGTCCAGGCATCTGTCAAAGAGCCTATATTTTCTTTAGTCATGACTGAATGATGAACGAATGAATGAATCGAATGATGAACGTCATCATATATTTTATATTGGAAGACCTCTTGTCACAGTGGTGCCAACTGGTGTCGTAAATTTTCACGAAAACCCTCATTGAGTACTATCGTACGTCATGTATTTAGGATAATAAACCACTTTTATTCTTTTTTCTAGCTGTAACGTACGCCCAAAAATATTTAGGTGAAGTTTTTATGTTCTTTTGTGATCTGTATTTCTTTATGACACTCCACTTGGATTTTTTTTGTCGATCCCTTAATAAGGAAAAAGTAGCGTAATCATGGGGGTTTTTATATTTTTTCCATTGCTTGTGCGTTTTAGACTTTTCTTTAATAGCATTAATCAATGCTCGACTATACCAGACAGGGTAGCTATAGGTACCTCCAATGGTGACTTTTGGTACATATTTATCAATCAATGTATTAATCACAGAATAGAACATTTTCTACTACACGTTCAAGTTGTTTATCATTACTGCAGACTAATCCTCAATCACACTTAATTAATTCGTTGTTAATGGCCTCATAGTTTCCCCTCTTATAAACATGTTTTTGAAATAGCTTGAGTTTCAAGGGAGGAATTAGAAGTTAGATTGATTCAAACAGCAAAACAGTATTGTAATTAATAAGGTGATACATAGGCTGCACTAAAAGTATCGGGAATGGAATATTTCCACTGTTCCTGTCATATTAAAATCTTTTTAATTGAAAACTCCTTGGTTTTAATAATCGAATACCATTTATTTATTTAAAAAAAAGATTCTCGGTCTTGTCACAAGATTTTGTCAAACTTATTTAGTCGTTGAGAAAATGGAATTGACTCGAGAAAATTCAAGAGCGATGATTTACTCGTATTATGACTTTCGAAGTGGTTTAACACAAAAACAGTGTGTTGACCGGATGATTTCTGCATTTGGTGATGAAGCCCCATCCAAAACCACAATTTATCGCTGGTTTGCTGAATTTCAACGTGGACGTGTCAAGCTCAGTGATGATTCCCGTCAAGGTCGTCCAAAAACTGCAGTCACCCAAGAAAACGTTGATGCTGTGCGTAAGCTGATTGAGGAAGATCGACATGTGACATACCGTGAAATTCAGGCAACTTTAGACATTGGCATGAGTCAAATACAAATAATCTTGCATGAACAATTAGGTGTAAAAAAGTTTTTTCCCGATGTATACTTACCGCATTCGCTCTGTGAAGAGCAAAAAGCGGCTCGCGTTACTTGGTGCGGCAGAACTCTCGAAGGATTCCACGCAGGATGCTCAAATGCTGTATACAACTATTAACTGCATGCGCAGCTATACTAAACTCAATATGACGAGTCTTGAAACTGACTTGCGCGGCATTAATTTTGACCCCGTTTACAGTTCACATGATCCAAATGTCTCTCTACAATATTTTGTCGATTTGTTACAATCTACGATAAGGAAAAATACATTTACTAAAGTAATACCTAGAAAGTATAGTAATATTAAACCTTGGATTACGGCCGGATTTGTTCGCTGTATCAGACATAGAGACAAACTACACCAAAAATCGAAAAAAGCACCAGATAATGAACTATTATCGAGTATTTACAAACGATATAGGAATTTCTGTAATAATCTGTTGAAAAAACTAAAAAACCAATATGATCACAGTCAACTACAGAAAGCAGGTAAAAACAGTAAACTTATATGGAAATTCATAAAAACTAACACTATTAGGTCAAAAAATCCCGAACCGGTGCTAGATCTTTTATCTTCGGAGCAAAGCCCTACCGAAGCAGCAAATAAAGCTAACAACTTCTTCATTAATGTTGGAAAAAGCTTAGCAGAAAAAACGTTACTATCTAATAGAGCTTTTTCCATTCAAAGTCAAACTAAGACATATAGGTACAGCACGAAACTCTTTTGTCTTATTAGATACAGATGTTAATGAGGTAATAAGTTTAATAGATGGATTAAAGGAAATTTGCGCTGTAGGATGTGACAACATACCTAATAGCATACTCAAAAGATTTAAATATATCATTGCCCCTCCCTTGACACACATTTTTCAGTTATGTTTAACAAAAGGAATATTTCCTAAATTGCTTAAAAAAGCCGTAGTCACCCCTGTGTATAAAGCTGGAGACAAAAATTGTGTTAATAACTACAGGCCAATTTCAGTTTTAACAGGCCTTTCAAAGATTTTGGAAAAAATTATAAACAGTAGATTAGTAAAATATCTTGAAAGTAATAAATCACTCTCTGATCAACAATTTGGTTTTAGGCCAAAAAGATCAACAAGCCAAGCTGTTCACAAACTGACAAATTTTATAAGCACAAACCTGGATAACGGCATGTACACCATAGGGATATTTTTAGACCTTGCCAAGGCTTTCGACACAATTTTTTGTTCTTTGCTTTTGAACAAGCTGGAAATGCTGGGAATACGGGGAGTACAATTGCAACTATTATCTGATTACCTTACCGACCGCCAGCAGTGTGTAAAAATAGGTCAGTGCGTGAGTTTTGAACTTAAGAATAGCTGCTATGGAATCCCACAAGGCAGTATTTTGGGTCCTACTTTGTTCTTAATCTATATAAATGAGCTGTGCAATTTGACACTCCAAAAAGGTATAATTATCTCATATGCGGATGACACAGCTCTACTGTTCGCAGCTAAATCAAAGGCCGAAGTCTATGAGGTAGCACAGAATGGTTTTAATACTGTGTTTAATTGGCTTCATAAAAATCTCTTAACATTAAATACAGATAAAACCAAGTACCTATTATTTACAATGAGAAACACTAATCCAACGCTTACTAACCTAATCATTCGAGCGCATAACAATTGCAATTTACATTATGCTGACATTGCGTGCACTTGTCCCACTTTAGCTAAAACCGACCATATTAAATATCTTGGCGTCACGATTGATACAAATCTGAACTTCCGCAAACACATCGATTTATTATGCACCAGAGTGCGCAAACTAATACATTTTTAAAAATTTACGTAACATTGCTGACTTTAAATTAATTAGACAGGTTTATTTGGTTTTGTGTCAATCTATTATTACCTACTGTATAACGTCCTGGGGTGGTGCCGCAAAGTCAATTTTACTACACCTAGAACGCGCCCAAAGAGCAGTTTTAAAGGTTCCTACTTTTCGTCCTTTTAGATTTCCTACACACCAACTTTATATGGCATGTAAGGTGCTAACAGTACGTCAATTATTTATTTTGAATGTACCTATACGTAGTGTTCAACCATGAACATACCATCATTACACGCGCCAACAACAGCATCACAGCGTCAGCGTTAAGAGCGACATACATACGTTCTACGCGCCGGCAACACCAGCACACCGTCAGCACTAAGAGGTGGCCTACTGAGATCTTCGCTTCATCGGCTCAATACACACACGACACACATGTAAATAGGTATCAATGTGTATTGACCACAAAAATTGTATATAATTAAGTCTATTATTGTAATAAAATTAGTCATCAAGCTGGAGTCGAGTGTGATTCATCTCCTATACCTCCTCTTACTGTGGCCAAGACACCTTTAGCCATCATCGGTCCTATGAGTCTGTGGGATCGGCAGTAAGAAAACCATTTCCTGTGTACATTGCACGACGTACACGAAACCCTCTTCCTACCCAAATTCCGTCTGTCACCGTAGGTCTCCTCGTGACAGACTTCCCTCTCACGTAACCAACGTAACCTACGTTTGGTATGGTTTGTATGGTAGGCTAGGGCATTAGGGTACTTTTACTAGGGTGCTAGGTAGGTAATTACTACAGGGCTAGGATAACTAGGGTGCTAGGTAATTACTGTAGGGCTAGGTCGGCGTCAGTTGGGCTTTAGGTACTGGTTCAGGCTCAATTGTCTCAACCGTAGTCACATCGTACGCACTTGGAATAACGGCCGTACTAAGCTGTAAGTCCCGGTGTGTACACGTAGTTTTATTCCAACACACTGAACTTTATTTTAACCTTCAGATAAGAGAAGAAAAGATCTGGTTTGTGCTAACTCGCAGACTAAACATGCTTTTGCTAACCGATTTTATTTATTTTTAGGACCCTACTTGTATAACCAGTTTAACAGAGTGCTAAAGATTTATAGTTTAAGTTATAATAGGTGTAATTTACTAGTACGGGAATATTTGGCAAAACTTAACTATGCAGACACGGAAAAACTACTATAAATTTTAAAATAAAGTCTTATCTACCTACAGTAACTCTAATATAAGTCTCTTCATTTACCTAATTAATAATAGTCTTCATTTTATCTCCTTTAATATTATTCGTTAATTTATTTAAACATAATATTTCTTACATAATCTAGTTTTAAAATAATATATACCCAAATATTAACTATTTAAGACATTATGTTACATTTATTGTTTTCTTTTTTAAATGTTTGATGTAAATTGATGGCCTGAAACACAGGTTTGCCATAAACCTAGATCAGGCAGGTCTACATTAGTTAGAATTTAATTTTTCCTCGATTGGAATTAATGTAAATCCTATTTTTACTTTACTTTTTTGAATAAAAATTTTATTATATTATTATTATATTATTATATATTATTATACAACATCGTATCAGGTGACGAATCCTGGATATACGCGTACGAACCCGAAACAAAAAACCAGTCACGAGTTTGGGTTTTCGAAAATAAGTTAAAGCCAACAAAAATTGTTCGTTCACGGAGCGTTGCAAAAAAAAACCGGCCATGTTACGACTATTTCTCTTGAGGGACAAAGAACTGTTAATGCAGAATGGTATGCTAGCATTTGTTTGCCACAGGTCGTTTCTGAACTCCGTAAAGAGAACTGCAATCGCCGGCCGCATCATCCTCTATCACGACAATGCGAGTTCTCACACCGCGCACAAAACAAAAGAGTTTTTAGAGCAAGAAAACATAGAATTATTAGACCATCCGCCGTACAGCCCCGACCTAACCCCTAATGATTTCTATACTTTCCCTAAAATAAAGAATAAATTGCGTGGACAGAGATTTTCATCACCTGAAGAAGCTGTGGACGCCTACAAAACGGCCATTTTGGAGACCCCAACTTCCGAATGGAATGGTTGCTTCAATGATTGGTTCCATCGTATGGAAAAATGTGTCAAATTTCGCGGAGAATACTTCGAAAAGCAATAAATACATTTTTAAATAGTAATGCTGTGTCACTTCCTTGTCTCCCGAAATTTTCAGTGCCGCCCTCGTACGCGATGTTTACTGGCATAAAAAGCCATTACTATAATTAGATTAATCTTTTAACTAAAATCATAACTTCCGAAAACAATATTTTTCAAACTTGTATAACAGCGCAGAGAATGACCCTACAGAGTTGGTCCAATGGTGAAAAGTTAGAGACTAACATATTCTAACGGAATATTTTTGTTGTTTGGCACTTTCATAAATTAGCCTAAAATTAATGATTTCCTTTTTTGATGAAGTATATACCTACATATTTCATGGGTTTTTCTATACAGATGTGCCATACGGAAAACCTTTAAAAATGTTATGCTGAATATTGATTTCATAAAAAAATCTATCCATTTCAAAGGGGAAGGTAGGTAGGTAAATACAATTATTAAAAGTAGCAAGCAGCAATTATGTAGTAAACTTTGACAGCCACCATTAGGAATAAGTCAACAAGCTGTCATTTGAACCAACACAATACCTACAGTACAGGGCAGCAGCAGGCGCGTGGAACTGTTTGTAGCGACGACGGTCAGCTGTGTTATCGACATTCAGTAGTTGCGCACTGCTGATCGTTATCACAGTTGATGGTGCGTCGTTATTTATTTTTTAAATGTCGTTGCATCATGCTGAGATAGGAGCCTTTTGGCCGCGTATAGGACTTTCTGTTTCATTTTCCTTTTATTACTTTTTTTTTATATAACTTGGATTTTTATTTTGCTGCGTTTAGTTTAGTTTAGTTTGTGATCTTCCTGTACGCGTCGCAATAAATACTTTTTCTTTCTTTCACTATCAACTGTTACCAGTCGCAAGCGACACCTTCCACGTACACGTTCCTTCACTTTCATGTTTTCGTTTTGATGTGAATACACGCAATTGTTAAGGTTCTCACCGTGCACGAGGCAGTGTGTGTGGAGGGACAGGCGTGTAAATAGCCGTGTATCTCTGCGGTTTGAGGACTAGTTACAATCTAACACCTGGATTGCGTGCAGATTCAAAATGCCTATATTTGTCTGTATAATTTTCAAGTTGGGAGTGGTGGCAGCAGACTGCGTATGGTGGTTTAACTCTAGCGCGTAAAGAAAAGCGGTACCTGGTTCTTCCTTGCTCAGCCCCGAAGGTCTTCACAGGTGGTACCACCTGCCTCTGCTGGATCTTGCGCGCTGATCACCTACGTTTTCTTGAGCACAAATTACACAGACGCGATAATATGAGATTATTATTAATTCGAGGTAGATCCCCAATGCTTACGGGATGATACACAGGATTTTATGGTCTTGCGGGAGATGATGTCTTAAGATTTTAAGACACGCGGTGAGATGTGTGCGTTCTGCGCGAGAGCACTATGCCATCTAGTTCAACATGGCCACTGGTTCCTCCAAAACAATGGCGGTCCCACACGCTATATCGATACACGCTTAGAGTGCATCCACACGTCCTGATACTGCACACCAACCAACTTGAAACCGAGGGGCGGTACTCGCCACACCATGCTCCCCACCTTGAAAGGTCCAGGGCTTTCAAAGCAGCTAATCTACGCGGCGCGGGTGCGGTTTAAGAAGCGGGGTGACCTGTAAGTCTTAAGTTGTTGGAGAGCATTAAGGGAAATCTAAGCAGCAGTCCGAAACACCATCACAATGATATAACGCTCGGGACCACTCATTATCTGACTCCAGAGAATGAAATTGCGGTTTGATTTGACTAAGATGAGTCGAATTATTCTAAATTATAATTATATAGTGGCGTGCTATTGAAACGTATACCTACTATAAACTCTAAACTAAACTAAACTACTTATTATAATTACTTTATTGGGTTGGCAAAGGATACAACTTAGTGACAGGACGTTTATATGTACCTGACGCGGTTTTTATTGAAGCGACTCTTACTACACCATCCGATCCCGGGAAGACTTCCTCTATGATACCTAATGGCCAGGTCAATGGAGGTACGTTATCTTGACCCAAGAGAACGACAGTACCGATCTCTATAGGGCGATCGGGAGTGCACCACTTCTGGCGAACTTGCAACGTGTGCAAGTACTCAACTCGCCATTTGTTCCAGTAGGATAACACAAGCTGATCCAAAAGCCTTTTGCGGTTTGTTAGGTTTATGTTTTCTTCTGTCAATTCCGAAGAAGGCAAATACGTGAGCGGACTGGACATTAAAAAATGCGCGGGCGTGAGTACCTCCGGATGCGGGTCTGATGAAAGAACACTGAGAGGTCGAGAGTTCAAAAGGCCTTCAATTTGCACCAATACGGTCGAGAGCTCCTCGTAAGTGAGAAGCTGTTTACCTATGACTCTAAACAAGTGAGTTTTAACACTCTTAATGTTCGATTCCCAAATACCTCCGAAGTGCGGAGCTCGCGGCGGTATTCTTTTCCACTCGATGCGTGATTTAAGAAGCTCATTTTTAATATCCGTTTGAACAGTCGATTTTAATAAGAAAGAATAAATATCATCGAGTTGCGCCTTAGCGCCGACGAAATTGGTACCATTGTCCGAGTACATGACAGACACTGGACCGCGGCGGGAAATGAATCTCTTAAATGCGGATAGGAAAGCCTCAGATGTGAGGTCCGACACAAGCTCGATATGCATGGCTTTAGTCACCATGCACACGAACAAACATAAATAAAGTTTCTGCGAACGTTGACCTCTTCGTCGAATAGGTACGTAAGCAAGCGGCCCGGCGAAATCTACACCGGTGTGTACAAAGGCCTTAGCATCACGGACGCGGTATCCAGGAAGTTCAGCCATTTTGGGTACTGGATGCTTAGGATTTAGACGGAAACAAGTATTACATTTCCGACAGCGGGAACGTATGACTGTTCGGCCATCCAATATCCAAAACCGCTGCCTTATGATGGACATCAATAACCCGGGGCCCGTATGGCAGTATGTATTATGATAGTGATCAATAATTAGATCGACTACGCGGTCGCGTTTAGGTAAAAGCGCAGGATGCTTGGCTTCATATGGTAAGTCAGATTTAGACAATCTGCCCCCAATACGTAAGATTCCGAAGCTATCAATGAAGACAGACAAAGAGCGCAACTTCTTAGACGGAAGGTCGCCTGCTTTAATTAAATTTAAATCATTAGAAAAATTTACACTTTGAACTAACCGAATAATGAAGTTTTCGGCGGTTTTAATGTTTTCGACAGAGCTATGACTATGTAGTCTGCTCGTAAATTTAAGAATGTACATAAATACACGTAACAATTTATTCCATGAGCAAACACGGTCAGCTATAGTGTCTAAAATACGCGGTTCATTATTAGATGTTTCTACAAGAAAAATCTTTGATTTAAACTCTGGCAATGTTTCACATTGAGTAGGAGAGAATTTTAAAGGCCACTCGCTCATGGGCTGATGAAGCCATGTAGGGCCGTTCCACCACAACGAGTGTTCTATTAAATCCGATGGCAGCATGCCGCGAGACAGACAATCGCTAGGATTTTCTTTCCCTGACACGTGATTGAAAGAAGCGGCAGGTATGTTTTCCTGTATTTGAGCAATGCGATTGCTGACAAAGATAGACCATCTATGGGGAGATGAGTGGATCCACGAGAGAGCTATGGTGGAGTCCGAGAAGGCGTAGACACCTGCAATAGGTACACGAGCGGAAAGTTTGTCTTTGACCACGCGAACAAGTTTAGAAAGAAGTAAAGCGGCGACAAGTTCTAATCGAGCTAGCGTTGTTATTTTAGCGGGGGAAACTTTGGACTTTGCACATAAAAGCCGGACTGTGATATTGCCTGTAGGGTTGGTAATGTGTAAATAAATACAACAGCCATACCCACTAAAGCTGGCGTCGCAAAAGGCTACGATATTCACTACAGCTTCTCTAAAGACGCCAATGTGGCGAGGAACCTTTAGAGAAGAGAGCGAAAGAAAATCGCGCGTAAAAGCCGAAAACCGATTAGTGATGGAGTCCGGAGGAACTTCATCCCAACCTATTTTAGCTAACCAAAGTTCCTTAATTAATATTTTCGCGTACAGCACAACGGGTGCTACGAGACCAAGTACGTCGAACAAGCGGGCAACTAGCGATAGAATCGCGCGCTTCGTGCATTTATTATCCACGGCGACTGTTGTCAAAGAAAAATAATCATCAGCGGGTTCCCAGGTTAATCCAAGAATTTTGAAATTATGGACATCATTATCCATGCCAGAAAAATTAACTGGTAAGCGGTGAGACTCTGGGAGAATCTCCAATAAAGCGGGTGAATTAGTGGCCCATTTGACTAAGTCAAAAGAACCTACCTTCATTAGGTCAATTAAATCGCGGGATAGACGCATAGCAATCTGTTCATCAGAAACAGAATTGACGTAGTCATCCATGTAAAACTGAGTTTCTACCAATTTAGAAGCCTCAGGAAAGCGGTCGCTATGCTCACACGCCAAGTTACGCAGTGTGCGCATCGCTAAATAAGGACTAGGCTTTAGTCCAAAGGGAACGCGGTTAAAATGAAAGGTGCGAATAGGCTCATTTTTGTTGAAACGATACAAGATTCGTAAATATTTGCGGTGGTGCTCATTTACACCGATACGTAAAAACATCTGTTTTATATCAGCTGTCATCGCGACAGGGAGCGTACGAAAATCAATTAATAACAAAAACAAGTCGGCTTGTAAATTAGGTCCGACATGCAGAATGTCATTGAGTGACAATCCTGAGTGCGTTTTGGCACTAGCGTCCAAAACCACTCGAATGCTGTCTTTGTCCGGTCTAATGACGGCGTGATGCGGTATATAGTAACCCTCTTCTGTCAATTCAGAGTCGGGTACCTCCGATAAATACCCCTGAGTTATATAATCCGCGATAGTTTTATTATAATTCTCGCGTAAGGTTGGCACTAACGTGAATTTACGCTCGAGCGAAAGTAACCGCCGGTGAGCGACACCGCGTGAGCTGCCTAACTCGGAAGGGGCGCGCGCGAAAGGCAAGTCGACAAAGTATCTGCCATCTTTAAATAAGACTGAAGAATTAAAATTATTTTCACACTCTAATTCGTCCGGACTAATAAAACGTTGAGCTGGAATTTCCTCTAGCTCAAAAAACTTCTGCAAATTTGACTCGAGTTCAATGTCGGCAAGCGCGGTAAACGAAGATGTAATGTGTGTTATATCACTATTGTAACAATCAATATCACCCATCAGTACATAACCGAAACTAGTCAATATTGCTGGGGGTGCGCGGGTGCCTGAGTCAACCCTATCTCCTAGGTAAATAAAAGGAAACAGCTGTGCTCCAAGCACAATGTCGATACCGCCTGGTACATTCCAGGTCGGATCGGCTAGCGGTAAGTTATTTAAATATGACATGTTATTATTGTCATTTAATCTAATAAATCTAGCGGGAAGTTTATCTGTAATGCAATCAACGACTAACGCTTGTATGTAATATTTAGTGTGAGAATTAATCCGAGATTCTATGGTGAGATGAACAAAGCCGTGTATAGGTTTTGATGTCATACCAACACCCTGTAAAGACGAATTGCGTAATTTAATAATGGGTAAGTTCAAACGTTTACAACAGTCCGCAGTAATTAAATTATTTTGCGATCCGTTATCCAACAAGCATCTGATAACCACCTTATCTCTGCTGTCCCTATAATATGCATATAATTGAGCGGTCGCTAACAAAATAGTTGACTCATTCGGTAAACAAGTCTTTGCCGCAGTTGTGAGTGATACGGAACTATTGGTAGCGGGCGCCTGCTGCTCAAGCGATGACTCAGCTTTTACTTCGGAGAAATGCAACAGAGAATGGTGTGTCTTTTTACAAATTTTACAAACGCTTCGTGATTTGCATTTAGCTAAAGAATGAGATAAACTTAAACAATTTATACAGCCACGTTTATTTTTAATAAATTCGAAACGAGCTTGCGGTGTACTAATATCTTTAAATCGCGGACAATCAAACAGCCGATGTTCGACGCCGTCACTATCACACAGTGCACATTTACCATTTGATGCCGGTTCGCTGCGCGAAACAAATGACTTCGAACGACTATGAGCTAAACTAGACTTGGCGCGCGGTTCCGTCTGTGAATTATTAGCGTGGGAGCGCTGGAGTACCTTAACATAGTCTTGCATAAATGCTACAAACTCCGTATATGAAGGTAATTTTTCCCCACTCACACGGCTTTCAAACTGTTGAACAGTTTGCGCGTCAACCTTTCTTAAGCCACAGTGTAATAACACAAAATCCAGCAAGTCTGGAATGTCTAACTGCTTCAAGGCAGCGACCGACGCCGAATATCGTTCCACAAATGTATTAAGACTAGCAACATTGCCGGCGCATCCTTTAATGTCCAATATATTATTGAGATAATGAATGCCTAGACTACGCTTATCTTGATACCTTTTAACGAGACTGTTCCACATAACGCTATATGTATCACCTGTGGGAACAATGCCTGCGGTTAGTTTTAAGGCATCATTAGTCAATTTACTGACCAAGTACTGCACACGTTGCGAGTCATTGAGATCAGTATTTAAATGTACATTGCTACGGAACATTTCATAAAATATGGGCCAATTTTCTGTTTTACCGTCAAATGATGGTAATTCTATTGGAGGTAATTTTATGCGACTACCTCCTTTCGGCTCTGATGTTTCGCTGCTCGCAAGTATAAGATTACGTTTATATTTAATATGAGAATATAAATCTTCAATAGAATTTAAACTCGAATAATCTGGAGCGGTTTCGTCAATCTCAAACTGCAATTCATTGATCTGTTCAATTATTTCTTCAAATTTGCTGTATTGTTCACCAATTGTTTCTGACTGCGCTAGGAAAGACTCATTTGAGCGCGAATCAAAGTTCGAGATGCTTCTAGAAGCATTATACAAGCGATTAACTCGCTCGAAAATCATTTGCTTTTTAGCGGTAAGCTGAGCTAATTTAGCTTCATGTTTGCGGGTAGCCATTTTGAGGCACTAATGAAGTTATGTACCTAACGTAATGACTTGTACTTATTTGTACTTAATTTTACTGGTGCCTATCCAGGCTCGAAAGGACCATCTGATGGAGGGACAGGCGTGTAAATAGCCGTGTATCTCTGCGGTTTGAGGACTAGTTACAATCTAACACCTGGATTGCGTGCAGATTCAAAATGCCTATATTTGTCTGTATAATTTTCAAGTTGGGAGTGGTGGCAGCAGACTGCGTATGGTGGTTTAACTCTAGCGCGTAAAGAAAAGCGGTACCTGGTTCTTCCTTGCTCAGCCCCGAAGGTCTTCACAGGTGGTACCACCTGCCTCTGCTGGATCTTGCGCGCTGATCACCTACGTTTTCTTGAGCACAAATTACACAGACGCGATAATATGAGATTATTATTAATTCGAGGTAGATCCCCAATGCTTACGGGATGATACACAGGATTTTATGGTCTTGCGGGAGATGATGTCTTAAGATTTTAAGACACGCGGTGAGATGTGTGCGTTCTGCGCGAGAGCACTATGCCATCTAGTTCAACATGGCCACTGGTTCCTCCAAAACAATGGCGGTCCCACACGCTATATCGATACACGCTTAGAGTGCATCCACACGTCCTGATACTGCACACCAACCAACTTGAAACCGAGGGGCGGTACTCGCCACACCAGTGTGTATAACGCGCACTTGTGTGAACTCGTGGAACTTGTAACAAATAATACAGCGGACTCCCCAATGCTCCAAATAATTTATTTAAATTTTTGCAACTATAAAACATAACTATACAATACGTAAGTATATAGTGTAAATGCACCGTAGTCACCACGAGTTAGTGCTAGCAGCATACATAATATAAACATGAATAGATACATACGAGTGTATATAATTTACATAATTCAGGCTCGTCATAAGCTCAGGTACTTACGCTAAGGTCGCCTTAAGATACATTAGTACTAACAGGTAACGTATTATTTACAACCACTCTGTCGGCGTTGGCGCCACTGCCCCCCCGACTGCAGGCGCTGGGAGGCGCTACACATGCGCTTGCGCACGCGCCGCCGCGCTGGGAGGCGCTTCACATGCGCATGCGCACGCGCCGCCGCGCTGGGAGGCGCTTCACATGCGCATGCGCACGCGCCGCCGCGCTGGGAGGCGCTACACATGCGCATGCCCCGCCGCGCTGGGAGGCGCTACACATGCGCATGCGCACGCGCCGCCGCGCTGGTAGGCGCTACACATGCGCATGCGCACGCGCCGCCGCGCTGGGAGGCGCTACACATGCGCATGCGCACGCGCCGCCGCGCTGGGAGGCGCTACACATGCGCATGCGCACGCGCCGCCGCGCTGGGAGGCGCTACACATGCGCATGCGCACGCGCCGCCGCGCTGGGAGGCGCTACACATGCGCATGCGCACGCGCCGCCGCGCTGGGAGGCGCTACACATGCGCATGCCCCGCCGCGCTGGGAGGCGCTACACATGCGCATGCGCACGCGCCGCCGCGCTGGGAGGCGCTACACATGCGCATGCGCACGCGCCGCCGCGCTGGGAGGCGCTACACATGCGCATGCGCACGCGCCGCCGCGCTGGGAGGCGCTACACATGCGCATGCGTACGCGCCGCCGCGCTGGGAGGCGCTACACATGCGCATGCGCACGCGCCGCCGCGCTGGGAGGCGCTACACATGCGCATGCGCACGCGCCGCCGCGCTGGGAGGCGCTACACATGCGCATGTGCACGCGCCGCCGCGAAGCGCTGGGACCCGCTGGGCGGCAGCGAGGCGCGAAGATACAAATCTTATCACTTGAGCACCGACTGTGGTACTTATTATGCGATACAAAAATAAAAACAAAACAAAATGGTAACCATGTCGTCGATGAGCGGCGCGAACAGTCGCGGCGGCGCTGTCGCCCGGCAACAAGTGCTCGCAGCTACTTGACCTTCTGCATGATGAGGTCGATCTGCTCGTCCACGCGCGTGCTCGTGCCTCTGCAACAAACATGCGACGTAAATTACACAATAACACAAGTACATGGGACACATGCTACTGTCAGCGCCCCCGGCGCGCGCGCACCTGAAGGCGGCCGGGTCCGGCCCCACCATGGCCACGAGCTGCGGCACGTCCTGCGAGTGCGCCACGAAGCGCGCCAGCGCCTTGCAGGCGCGCCACAGGTGCTCCTCGCCCGGCGCCCACTGCAGCAGCTGCAGCAGCGCCATCGCCAGCTCCACGCACACCTCGTCGAACACCTGCCGCGAGCGTAGAGACACAATACGCGCGCACACACGCGTGTGCACAGGTGCACCTTCCCGCTTAGTGTGCATTCAAACGAGCGACAAGCGTCGACGACAGAGGCAACGGCAGCCGTCGACAACGCGCCGCTCGTGTATTGAGCCCCGTAGCCGTACTCACACACATGAGCGACACGTTGCCGACGGAAGTCGCCGACACTGTGGCGCTCGTGTGTATGAACTTAGTCTATCCGCTCAAATAGTGGCAGTACATCCGAACGACACGCAAGCATTTAATGTAATGTATGTATGCATATAGTAATAACCGGTCTATTTACATAGCTCGCTACTATTAAAGGGGATGGACACATTCCAGGTTCATTTATCCTCAAGCTGGTACTCATGGTGAACAAAAGTTGGCAATGTTGTTGCAGCTACATCATTCGCAACAATATGTTTCGCACTACAGCTTTATGAAATGTTACAAGCAACATGTTACAATGCTGGAACAACGCTGTGCAACTTTTGTTTCCCATGATTACCTGACTTAATAGTATTTTGTCATTGCCTTAGTAAAAGATTGATATGCACCGAGTAGAAGACAGATTCATTCCTTATGTTTGAATGTATGACTCTCCGATACTTAACACTTTGGTAGACTATTATGGCACTGATTGCTTGTGTATTGTTTGAGATTTACTTGAAGTCGCTTATCTCATAACAATTGAATCTGCACATCGTGACAGTGTTATAATGAGTGCTTAAGAGAACAAATAATGGAAATCATTATGTAATATTGTTTTTTATAATATAATCTAGATTATATTATAAATAAACACTAAAAACTTAAAAATAATATTAAATTGAAACTATAATTAAGAATAATTTAACCTAAATAACCTTATCTAACTTTAATCTACACTATATTTTACAATTTAACAGTTTTTGGAGTCGGTGCCAAGCCAAGTGTATCTATCTAATTGGGCCATAAAAATATTCTCCCTTAATTTTTATTACAATACTTGTGAAATCAAATGTCTCCGGCACCGACTCCAAAAACTGTTAAATTGTAAAATATAGTGTAGATTAAAGTTAGATAAGGTTATTTAGGTTAAATTATTCTTAATTATAGTTTCAATTTAATATTATTTTTAAGTTTTTAGTGTTTATTAGGTTTTTGAAGTCGGTTTTTGTTTTTTTTTAAAAAATAATTTTATTTTCTAGTTTTTAGTTTAAGTTTGTACATAATTCATAGTTTGAAGTTTCTTTTTTCAATGTTTAATAGAAAGAAAATTAATTTTGTATAATATGGGTAGGCCTACTAAACGCGCTGCTCAAATGAGACAGCGCCGCCGTTTGGAACCCACACCCGAACCCGAACCCCGGACCACGGACCCCGCAAATCGACTCACAACAACAACACTTTCTAGATTAGGGACCGCTTCGTCTATGCTACGGAGCATACTTGTTGTTTCAATTACCCGTGGTTCGTTTTTGGAACATCAAAAAAAAATAATTTACTAAATCAGTCGATGCCTACTCCTTACTGTTAAGGAGTCGTACCTTCCATCATCAGCTCAGGTACATGAGATGATGATCACCATACGCAAGTACTTAAATTACTTCATAAGATTTGCGAAAAACGATGTTTGGGCCCATAAAATTTGAGGGTTGCCCTCGATTTCTCCATGATCCAATCATCAGATCCTGACTTGGTACTATGGGACCACTTCAGAAGTATCTCCTTTCGAACAAAAAAAGAATTTTGAAAATCGGTCCACATTTGGCGGAGTAATCGCGTAACAAACACACAAAAAAAAAACATACCGTCGAATTGAGAACCTCCTCCTTTTTTGAAGTCGGTTAAAAACAGATGAGAAACTGAACTCACACACACACACACACTCACTCACTCACACTCACACACACACACACACACACACACACACACACACACACACACACACACACACACTCACACACACACACACACTCACACACTCTCTCTCTCACTCTGACTCTGAACTGATGAGAACTGGTGTCAGATTTAGCTATAATTATCTAGATAATTATAGCTAAATCTGACACCAGTTCTAATATACATAGAAATATCGATGTGAATATAATAGAAATGGTTGACTTTAGCAGCGCATATCTCGCTTAACAATTAGGGAATACGAAATTAAGTACATATAAGGGTTCCGTTTTTGCCCTTTGGCTCCGAAACCTTAAAAAACACTCAGAAAGTAAAGCTTTTCTATTAAGGACACCCCAAAATGGAACATTTCAAACGAATAGGTACTTATCCTTAAAGTTTTAAATTATAATGTTACCTGTCACTCCTGTCAGTGCCAATCGTATATTACAAACAAAAACATTGTTACTCAATATTACAACTTGCAAATGGGGAAAGCCGAAACTGAAACTGTAAGCAGTCGTCGGATGAGCTGTAAACATGTTATGATGGATGGTACACAGTTACATTACATGAATGGCGTCTGGCGGCAAACATTACGACAGATGTAGTCCGGGCTGGTTTTTTATCTTCTGATTTTTTATAATACTTATTCATTGTTGTTTATCTAAAAGTAACATTTTTTTATAAGTAATCCTCAATTTTGTAATAAGTACTTAGGTACCTAATATACTTTTGCAGTTACATTTCGTCACATTCTTAAGTACAGACGCCAGCACATCAAGCTACTACAATCTGTCAAATTTTTCAATAGATTTTTAACTTTATCGCTAAAGCATAAGGTTAAAAGTTGATTGGGAAAATTTTACAGTTTCGGGTAGCTTGATATGCTGGCGTCTGTACCTAATCGTTATATACCTTACTTTTAACATACCTACAATAAAACTATGTTTAGCTCAAAGAGTATTCATAAAAAAATAACCGGCCAAGTGCGTGTCGGACCCACGCACAATGAAGGGTTACGTAGTTGGGATGAATTTATCCCGAGAACAAACTTAACATTATAGTTGAAAAACAGGTTATCTCATACATTCCAGTTGCAAGTGTAAGTTTGTATGCACAATATTGAGAGATTTACAATGTTATTTTAAGACCATAGACGGGTTATAAGTTTTCCTGTAATGTTTAAGGAAATAACAATTTTCTGTATTTAAAAAAAAAAAAATTGGCTCACCATATTCGTGGATAAGGTCAATTGGGGGATGGTAAATTTCTATCTACTATTTCTATATACCTACCATTTATTTAACATTACAAAAAGTATTTAAGATCCTCACAACAAGCCCTTTTATTTGATATGTCACACTCCACAGTTTGCAAAACGTCCCTAAAAGTGACCCGTCGGCGTCGGCCGCGTCGTTAGTAGTCGTTACACGTCCGTGTTTGGGTCACAAAATTTCATATTTGTACCAAATTTCAACTAAACCGGTACTAATCGGTACATTCGGAGCAAATTGGCTGTGAAAGCATACAGCAGACACAGGAGTGATCATTTTTCACTCAGAGGTACGGAACCTTAAAAAAAAAATGAACAATGACCGTATCACACAAGTTGTATCGACCGACAAGCTGATGTATCACACAAGTTGTATCGACCGACAAGCTGATGTATCACACAAGTTGTATCGACCGACAAGCTGATGTATCACACAAGTTGTTCTCAGGCTCAGCTATTTATATTTGCACGTGGGAACACGTGAAAGATGCACCTTTAATCATCATAAATCTCAATCAAAATGTTTCCCGTATGGTGATAACACTCAATTGATGAGTGTTATCACCATACGGGAAACATTTGACACTTAATATAAAAAACTGTTATTTTTCTAATCATAGTAACGTCCGATTTATTTACTTTTTATTATATGAAAAAAAAATCATGATTTAATACAAAGATTTCGTAACACAAAGGTAAGATGTTTACTTGAGCAGTTTTTTTTAATATTACACAAATCGGAAGATGTCGTCATCTCAACATTGATAAATATTTTCGTTGTGTTCAAATGTGACACAAAGAACAGTGGTGTCGGAAACTCGGCACACAGTGTCACAGTAAAACACACGATAGCCATATCCGACAGAGCGAGCCGCGTGCAAACACGCGGCAGTGCGCGATTGTCACACACGCCGCGCCGCGCCGCCCCGCCCGCGTCCTAACACCATTCAACAAAGTAATCAGAGTAAGCTTGAAATAACATAAGATTGCCTCCTGTCATTATTACCTACACTTTATAAGCTTTATGTACACATTTCTTTTTGTTTGTGATTTACATATTTACACAAAGATCAGCTTGCATTATTTAATAATAAATTTTAATAAACAACGTCATGAAGTTTATATTAAGTAAATATCTTTTCATTGTCTGGTTCCATGTCTTTGTGAAGATAACATTTTCAGCAAATCACCAATATTTGTATGGTGATGAATTGCTGATGTGATCTGCGATCGTTGTGAGATCCCTAACAGCTTCCCGCCGCGCTACTGCTGCTCATTATTAGGTTTAACTAGAACTGGTGGTAAGTAGAAGACGGCACTACTGCCCATTTTTAAATCCATGAATCTTTTCACGCTAGGTTGTAAATGTTAGGAACTAAAAAATAAAATAAATGTACAGAGTTCAATCTCAGTGCTGGATATGGCCAATCCGAATGTAGGTGAACCTTCCTTTCGCGACTTGTAAATTTTGTACAACAGTTGAGTAGTTGTCAGACAGGAGCCGCTGGCGGCTGCGCGCTGTGTGCTCTGTCACGTCATGACGTCGTTACATTTGTTTATTATATAATTCCGGGTAATACGACGTACGAGCATGCGGAGTATGTATTATGTACATATCCTGTCTTATTTATGACTACTTCTTAAATAACGACATTCATAAATCAGGCGTTGGACAGAGATACCGATCGGTTCACGTCTACGATCATTACAAAGATTCCAACGTTCTCTTACAAAATTATTATTGAAACACCAATTTATTATTAGAACATAATAATTTAATACCTATTCTGGGCACTTAATTAAAAGAAACAAGTTCAGAGATGATTAAGATAAACAAGGTAATTAATTCTTAAAACTTTGTAACTGTTTTGTATATTATTTTGTCCATTACGAAAAAACTGTTGAATATTCAAATATTTTAACAAAATGGAAAACAAGAGTAATATAAACCTGAAATACTCTATGGAAGGTTATTAATGAGGAAGGTACCTGACAACTTTGGTTATTGTGTTGTTATAATGTTGGCTAACATTGCCAGCAGACGCCTACAGTCGCCAGTCTCGACTAGAACTACTTAAATCCGGGTAGAACTACTTAGGTCCGGTTAAATAAGTTAACGAAGGTCCTGGACTCTCTATTACCTATGTATGTTGTAGGTACAAGAATTTATTCTTATAACTACTTGCAAATAATAGAAAAAGACGTGCGAGTAAGTGCAGTGGAATTATATTACTTCGGCAGTCTCATCACGGAGTCTGATGCACGCTGCGCAGCCTGTACAGTGTCACGCGCACTGGGCATGGCACGCCGCAGCCGGAGGTGACTGTAAACCCTGTTCCGTTTTTATCGTCTTGTACCGGCAGCCCCTTAAATGTGCCCAATCTAAGGTTTAACTGGCAATGTTAAATGTGCCCAATCTAAGGTTTCATTGGCAATGCTAAATGTGCCCAATCTAAGGTTTAACTGGCAATGTTAAATGTGCCCAATCTAAGGTTTCATTGGCAATGTTAAATGTGCCCAATCTAAGATTTCATTGGCAATGTTAAATGTGCCCAATTTAAGGTTTAACTGGCAATGTTAAATGTGCCCAATCTAAGGTTTCATTGGCAATGTTAAATGTGCCCAATCTAAGGTTTCATTGGCAATGCTAAATGTGCCCAATCTAAGGTTTAACTGGCAATGTTAAATGTGCCCAATCTAAGATTTCATTGGCAATGTTAAATGTGCCCAATTTAAGGTTTAACTGGCAATGTTAAATGTGCCCAATCTAAGGTTTCATTGGCAATGTTAAATGTGCCCAATCTAAGGTTTCATTGGCAATGCTAAATGTGCCCAATCTAAGGTTTAACTGGCAATGTTAAATGTGCCCAATCTAAGGTTTCATTGGCAATGTTAAATGTGCCCAATCTAAGGTTTAACTGGCAATGTTAAATGTGCCCAATCTAAGGTTTCATTGGCAATGTTAAATGTGCCCAATCTAAAGTTTAACTGGCAATGTTAAATGTGCCCAATCTAATGCGCCTGCCACACACTCGACGAGTGGCATGGGAAGTAACGAGGAAAGGAGGCAGAGACATAGTGTGGCAACATTATTCGTCATGCCACACGTCATGCTCCTCGTCCTACCCACTGCTCCCTATTTTGTCGGTTTTTGCGCGCGAGTCAAAGGACCGGCAATACGAGTGCGAGTGGCCGGCCACATAATCGCGCGGTCGCAGTCTGCATGGAGCGCTCGCGCAAGACGCACGCGTATGCAAAATTGGAAATTATGTCGTCGCCAAGCGTGGAATGGTCAAATGAAAAGGTGTTAATAATCCACCATCTCCGTTGGCGAGGACGACGACGACGATTTATATTTCTTTTTACTACATTAATATAATTAGCTATACTAAAAATGCATAGCGCGCACGCTGCCACCGTTTCAACGTCCATTGTCTCACCAAGGCAAATGACAAGTGAGGAGCGTCGCGATTAATTGCGCGAGTAGAGCAGTGTGTGGGCAGAGAGGGCAACATCGCGGCAAATCACGGCAGCGCGAGGAGCATAGCGATGAGCAGCGCAAGGAGCATAGTCTGGCAGGCGCATAAGGTTTAACTGGCAATGTTAAATGTGCCCAATCTGAGATTTCATTGGCAATGTTAAATGTGCCCAATTTAAGGTTTAACTGGCAATGTTAAATGTGCCCAATCTAAGGTTTCATTGGCAATGTGAAATGTGCCCAATCTAAAGTTTCATTGGCGATGTTAAATGTGCCGAATCTAAGGTTTCATTGGCAATGTTAAAATGTGTTCAGGTTACTAAAACACAGCAATGTAACACGCATGTTTACATTTTCAGAACAAGGAATCATTCCTTAATCGTTTGCATATTGTATTGTTAAGATAAATTCCGTCTGATTTTTTATTTATTTTTTGTTCAAAACCATTTAGATTTAGAACTAATAAACTAATGAACAGTAACCATTCGATTAAAATAGCACGGTCGTTGCATATTATTTAATTTAGTATTAATCACATGCTATTCTATGTAGTTTTAGGCTTATTTCGAAATACGATATTATCATTGGCTCCAGATAATGAAGCAAGTTAATGTCAGTAGATACAATTAACTTGATTGCGAATGCAAGCACAACGTTTATACAGGTTATTAATGAAGCCTACAATGATTAGTTCGCGATCGCTAGGCGACGTCACGTCGCGGCAGATCAGGGACTCCTACCGAAAGGACTGGCCCGGACAAGCAGAAAAAAGAAGTGTGTGGTAAAGTAGGGTAAGGTGTTACACAATGATGAGTGCGACATCGAGGCAATGATGCGCGATGAGCGTGATGTACCTTGGACTTGGCGCCGCTGGGCAGTAGGTCGCGCAGCGCTTTGCCCACTTGGAACCGCTGCAACACACGCACTAGCGCTGCACCACACTCGCTCGCACGAACGCACGCGCGCGCGTATTTTGTCTCACAACAACACACATGGCACGCCCAATCTACGATATTATGCGATATATATGTTGCATAACCCTAAGGTTGACTGGCCTTTAATACCTAAATCCGCTATTGTGCATTTTTTCACTTGTGCGTAAAGTAAAGGTTTTAATAAATAAATACAGAATTATATTCTTAACATTCTATACGGTCACATACCTAGCCTACATAAATTACCGTTATTTAGTGTGTTGTTGTGAAATAAAAATAAGAACAAATAATAATACATAAATTACAATGAAGGAATTGTTACAACAAATAAACAAAATGTTGAGGAGCATGTTGAGAACAGGAAGCGTGGCAATGTTAGAGGTTAGAGGGCGGGGCGTGGCGGGGGAAGGCTTTGTTAGCACAAGTGAGTGGCGTCATCAAACTAAGAAAAGATTATTTGTTAGGTAATTAATTAATTTATTTCAGACATAATTCTAGTCCATAGATTCAAAACATACATTAAAATTACTTATAAAATATAATATTAAAACAGTTAAAAACCCAGAATAAAATTGTGATCAATTAAAAATAATAATAATAATACATAATTAAATTTGTCAAAAAGAAAAAAAAAAGAAAAAATACATAAATAAAATTATAAAAATGTCAGAATTGAATATAATAAATAAATAAAATGTCAGATACAGTTTATTACCTACCCCACGCCCGATAAGCGGGTGCGTGTAAGCCCTGCCAGTGCCGCATGAAAGGCCCGTCTAACCTGTTGGCAATAACGGCAAGAAGACTGTTGCCGCTGCCCCGCACTCTACTCGCTATCGAGGTTGCCCTCTTGCGCATGCTGGCATAAAAACAGTCAATGCAGACACTCGATTTGTTAAAATATAGCACAATATACAAACATTTGATCTGTGTTATTATTATTTTGTATACGTCAGGCAAGGTGACACAAACGCATACCTTATCATAGATTTCTTTATTTAACAACTTCTACACAGTAGTAAGCACAGGTCTGTTCACACGCCCCTCACTCATAGTCCGTCCGGACGATCAGTGCCGGACTGCCGGATTAAGATTACTTGATGCCCTAAGCAATGCACGTTTGCGGGCCCCCCTATCTACTAGTCGCCTCGTATTTATTGTAAATAATCGACGAAGATTGGCGCACGTCTCTAGAGTGACTTCCGGGTCTTGTAATTTCTTGCTGACAAACAGCCTTGCCTTTCATGTGATTGCAAAAATTTTTTCGTTGCTGCTTCGGTGCGAACGACACTCTGACACTCGCGGGGAGAGACCAGGCGCAACCGTTTGATAACTACGAGCAGCTTCTTACGAATCCCGAGTGGAAAGACAAAATAACACTGTCCGACCTGGGAATCGAACTCCAGCTCAGCTGTCACGCTTGCATCCATAAGTATTTTTGTTTGAACTCCAGCTCAGCTGTCGCGCTTGCATCCATAAGTATTTTTGTTTGAACTCCAGCTCAGCTGTCGCGCTTGCATCCATAAGTATTTTTGTTTGAACTCCAGCTCAGCTGTCGCGCTTGCATCCATAAGTATTTTTGTTTGAACTCCAGCTCAGCTGTCGCGCTTGCATCCATAAGTATTTTTGTTTGAACTCCAGCTCAGCTGTCGCGCTTGCATCCATAAGTATTTTTGTTTGAACTCCAGCTCAGCTGTCGCGCTTGCATCCATAAGTATCTTTGTTTGAACGCGCTAATCCCTGAGCTACCAATCGGATTTGAAAAAACATTTTTGCATTTGATAGCCCAATTCTTGCGAAGGTTATCGGCTTTTTAACGTTAGGAGCCCTTAGGAAATGCAAAAGAAAAAAAAGTCAGAAAGAACGCTACGGGAAAAGGAAGACATCGCGAGCGGGTGATGCAATGCGACGATATATTGCGGTACTGATTTGTAGTATAATTCCTTCCCATAATCCCATGTAATGGAAAATAATCCCTTCCTTCCCAAGACCTGCAAGGCTTTTCCCTGGCAGTCTCGAAAATCTATAAATAGTATAAAACAAAGACGCTTCTCGTATTTGTCTGTGTGACCGCTTAGTTCTTCTAAACTAAGCAATAGCTTTTCAACACCATATAAAAAAACCGGCCAAGAGCGTGTCGGGCCACGCTCAGTGTAGGGTTCCGTAGTTTTCCGTCCGTCACAATAAGTGTTCCCACTTATGAGTTTAAAAGTCGGAATCCATTATGTTCGCGTAATACCTAATCGTAGTCGATCATAGATCTTAAAATATTGGGTTCGATTTTAATAATTCTTTTTTTGTTTTTGTTTGAAAAAAGATACGTTCAGGATAATAAAATATGTAAACGAAGTTAAAAAAATGCTTGCATATACGATTATACTACAAACTTAGTCCAGAAATTATTTTGTACAACTTTTTGTCTTTTTTGTACAAAAACTGTTGTTTCCATCAAGTTCAAAATAATTTTCCTAGAAAGTACTTATAAAGTTCTACTTTTCAGATTTTTTTCATATTTTCTAAACTTATGGTTCAAAAGTTAGAGGGGGGGACACATTGTTTTTTACTTTTATTTTTACTTTTAGAGCGATTATTTCCGAAATTATTGACATTATCAAAAAATGATTTTAGTAAACCCCTATTCATTTTTAAATACCTTTCCAACAATATATCACACGTTAGGGTTGAAATTAAAAAAAAAATCACTTCCCACTTTACATATAGGGGGGCTACCCTAATAAAAAATTTTTTTCCAATTTTTATTTTACCACTTTGTTGGCGTGATTGATATACATATTGGTACCAAATTTCAGCTTTCTAGTGCTAACGGTCACAGAGATTAAGCGAGGACGGACGGACGGACGGACAGACATGGCGAAACTATAAGGGTTCCTAGTTGACTACGGAACCCTAAAAACCGGAATGTTTATACATAAACTTTCCGGAATATCGTCACATTGGTATATAATATACCACTAGTGTATAATAAAATAAAGTTAGAGTTACAATTCAATGTCTGAATAATAACAGTCAATATTACGATGTCATTACAATAGTTATATTTGTAAGAACTCCGCGTCCCTTTTGTATACAAAACCTCCAAAATGTTTTTCATTCTGGCGGATCCCACACTAACACGCGCCATGCACCGCGCCTTAAGATTGAGGTGTCACTATAGTTGTCGCCGGATAAGAAAAAAATAAAAGTCGTTCACACCCGTCTACCAATGTATTCCAATATTTCAAAACGATACGAAAAAAATGTAAAGGAAGTGTCGCTAACACGATCATAACAAACGTATCGCGGTAAGGGGCGTCCTTGACGCGTTCACTAGGAAATACTAGGAATGAGTTACAAACCTTTTGACCAAAACCATATTCAGTCGTATTTATTTTGGAAGGTACTTACTCAATAAAACTCTTAAACAAATATCAATCTCAAATCATTTATTACAAATAATAATAATAATAACATGTAATAATAAAGAATACGGAAATAATACGTTTATTGTGTCCAAAAGTTACATACAAACAATTTTGGGTTTGGAGTCTTCATTTAAGCAAAAAATGTCATTAGTCAATTATTTCATAGGTATACATTAAAAATAATTTAACCAACCTGCTTGAGGTTCAACGATTCTCTGTCGTCGCCTTTTTTGGGTTGTTGGTGGATCCATTCTCACTTCTTCACTCATTAACAATAACAAAAATAAAACAAAACAGTATCAAACTAACAAAAACAAAACACTAAAACAATTAACAGTAACAAAATAACAACAAATATTCGTGAAAACTTTCCGAGTATGGAGTACGGTCTGTCAACCCTACACGCAAATCAGATTTGGAATGACACTCGAGACGAAGGATGCGTTAAGTACACAATAATTACAAAATGGCGAACAGGTAATGCGCCCCTGACTCGCTCTGACGTCACACACAGCGCCGAGAATGAGGGCATAACCCAAAAAATCTAATTTTCTGGTAAGAACTTTAAGATTCGGTTATCTTAATTATTTGTATACTTCTATGAATCTAAGTTGAAGCTAAATAAATAAATCCAATTATGGCATGTTCTTATATTAAAATATAAGTTGAAAACATAAGTAATCTTGAAAAAAAATAACACACCACGAAAATTATTTTTTAAATACATAAACAATAGCAATGACATATTTCATTGTTTGAATATGTATATTTGAAACTTAAAAAAAATATCACAATCATTATTCAAATTTACTTATTTCTTACTTATGCCGTTGGGACTAAGTGTTGGGTATTATGAAACTCGACCGATGCATTGTTAGCGACTGTTTTGAATGACGAGCGATCTCTAACGAAGTTTTGCGGACTTTTTGGTACAAGTCGGGTCAATAACTTTTATTTTTTTCTTATCTGGCGTTTAGTATAGTCGATATTTTTTCCATACGAATTTCGGGAGGGTATTACTCCACTGTTTGACATTGTACATCAAAAGTTAAACATGATATCGTTTTTTCTGTACGGAAAAAATAATAAAATAAAAAGCCATTAAAAAGTTATGAGCCAACAAAGATTCGTTTTTCTTGCTAATTTTAACGTAACTTTGTGTGTAAATAAGTAATAAAAGATGTGTAAAATCTTCAAAACAAAGTCGGTACCGACAAAACTCAAATCGAAGTATTTATTAAACTTCATTTTTAATTGATTTATGCAGGAGTTTTTTCATAAAACTCGATTTTCCAAAGGACATTTCTTATTTTTTTTACGCTCGTATTAGTTTGGAACAGTGTTTGTGTGCGTGCGAACTAGACGTTGTGCGTGTATACTAGCGTCTAACTGCTCATCACGGATACTATCTCTGTCGGACACGATGCCAGGTGAGACAGCGTGCTTTTTGGCCATGCCCACCAGTGAGTTCCGAGCTCGCGACTAGTTCCACCTTAATGATGGCAAAGCGTACTATACACAGTCTGGCTATAAATACTGTTACAATTAAAAATAAGAAAGATATTACATTTGAATTTTGAATCTGTCATTTTTATACGATTGTTCATTGACCGAGTCATATTTTTGTGAAAAAGGTATCAAAACATCGGCACAAGTATACCAATACCAGTGTACCAACCAAGATACCATTCTTGAGAAGGTAGTTAAGCCCCTTAACAACACCATGTTCAATAACCAAGTATGGTCCTTTCAACAAGACTCGGCGCCGGGTCATAAAGCTCGGTCCACGCAGTCTTGGTTGGAAGTGAACGTTTCGGACTGCTGGATTATGATTTATGGTCAGTTTTAGAGAGTACGGCTTGATCTAAACGCCATGATAATTTGGAGTCCCTAAAACAATCCATACGATTGGCAGTGAAGAATTTTCCCATGGAAAGAGTGCGTGCTTCTATTGATAACTGGCCTCAATGTTTAAAGGACTGTATTGCAACCAATGAAGACCACTTCGAATAAGCTTTTTATATTTTAAATTGTTTTATATTTATGTATTAAACTAACACACTGTAAAAGTAATAAATATTATTTGCAATAATTTTTTTTTTTGACGTGACAACATTTATTGCAATACTAGGTATTATAAGTGCAAGCAAACATACAACTTTACGTGTAAGTATATGATTCTTTGACTGTATATAACTACACAATCCATCCACAATAATGTGGATTCCCTAATTACGTAAACTAAAACGTAAACATATTGGCTTTCCTATTCTTATGGGACATTATTTCGAGGGTCCGTTTATCGAGTGGCACAGGTGTTGTATAGTCACTAGTCAGCCTGTGGTCTGCGCGTCCTCTACCAGTATTGGAGGAGGACGCGTAGACCACAGGCTAACTAGTCGCACTACTGGTGGAGGAGGGCGCGTAGACCACAGGCTGGCTAGTCGCACTACTGGTGGAGGAGGGCGCGTAGACCACAGGCTGGCTAGTCGCACTACTGGTGGAGGAGGGCGCGTAGACCACAGGCTGACTAGTCGCACTAATGGTGGAGGGCGCGTAGACCACAGGCTGACTAGTCGCACTACTGGTGGAGGAGGGCGCGTAGACCACAGGCTGACTAGTCGCACTACTGGTGGAAAGGGCGCGTAGACCACAGGCTGACTAGTCGCACTACTGGTGGAGGAGGGCGCGTAGACCACAGGCTGGCTAGTCGCACTACTGGTGGAGGAGGGCGCGTAGACCACAGGCTGACTAGTCGCACTAATGGTGGAGGGCGCGTAGACCACAGGCTGACTAGTCGCACTACTGGTGGAGGGCGCGTAGACCACAGGCTGACTAGTTGCACTAATGGTGGAGGGCGCGTAGACCACAGGCTGACTAGTCGCACTACTGGTGGAGGAGGGCGCGTAGACCACAGGCTGACTAGTCGCACTACTGGTGGAAAGGGCGCGTAGACCACAGGCTGACTAGTCGCACTACTGGTGGAGGAGGGCGCGTAGACCACAGGCTGACTAGTCGCACTACTGGTGGAGGAGGGCGCGTAGACCACAGGCTGACTAGTCGCACTACTGGTGGAGGAGGGCGCGTAGACCACAGGCTGACTAGTCGCACTACTGGTGGAAAGGGCGCGTAGACCACAGGCTGACTAGTCGCACTACTGGTGGAGGAGGGCGCGTAGACCACAGGCTGACTAGTCGCACTACTGGTGGAGGAGGGTGGGGCACAAGGAAACTTGTCAAATGTCATATGTGTTTTTTTTTTATCATTGTTCCTCTTAAACAAAGCACCTGCCATCCAATCTCTTCACCACCCTTGGTTGACTGGTAGAGAATGCCTAAGGCATTAAGTCCGCCTTTGTACCTTTTTGTGCGAAAAGTTTAAATAAATATGTGTAGCTGATTCATTGTAGTTGAGACTTACACGACCGCCAATAAACTCACGGTCACGACGTGACTGATAAGCTTTTGTGTGTTCTACGTCACAAAAATGTCGTGAAACTGATAACACATAACAAAAACTAACTTAATTAAAATAATAATAATGCGAATACTTTAAGGATCTTATTTGAATTGCAGATTAGCTAACTTAGTATGCACATACATTCTTAAATAAAGTTAGTAGGTAGGTACATGTTTAAAATTTATAAATTTTTGCGTCTCATCTTTCTCATATCAAGCTTAACCCGGCTCGGTAGCGCAAAACAATTTCTCTAAAACTTAACGCCACCGCAGGAGACGCCCTGGGCGTCATGAATCGATAGCCGATTCCCGGCCACCGTAGGCGAGGGCTTGCGGACGGTGAGCAATGGGCAGCACGCCTACCGGTAAGGACCAGGCCCGGGTCGACGGCGCGTTATGTTCCACGCGCGCCTCAAAGAGATGTCAGCACTAACTGACGGGGTCCGCTAGGGCCGATGCCTGCCAGGGTCGCGGGTTGTTCGAAAGAAATACCGTGGCCCCTGGCACAGGCAACTGAAAGAACACGGGTGGGTTTTAGTCAGTAAAAGTCTGACACGCCCTCCCGCTCCGCCCAGAGCGAGGGAAGTTATTTAATAATTTCCCACAAAAAGTGCACATGTGGCGAAAAAATATTGTCAGTTTTGGACGTGGTGAATATCAATTCGAGACTGAGAGTTTTTCTGAGGCTAGATGATCAGTTTCGGCAGAACAGATGTGACACCAGTTGTGATACCTACTACATAAGTGCGTCGTTATCACAATATTAATTATTCATACTGTATCAAATCAAACGGTTCGCGTACCGTCCAGTGATAGAGTGCCTACAACACATTCACAACGGGTACGTATCTGTGTTTGTTCTAAAAACGAAATTTACTTAACACATTGAAGGACACTGTACGAGACACAATAGAAGTTTTATTGTTATTACGTCGAGGGGCGTTCAGTGTCCTTCAATGGGTTAATTTTAGAATTCCTATAATTTTTTAATGAAGTTTGTTAAGTTTTGGAAGTCAGTCTTCAGTTTTTTCGGCAGTCAAGCAAGTTGATGAAATGGTGGCACTTGGCTATATGAACTGCACTTGAAGTAATTTGAAGGTACAGTCGTACAGATATATTCAGTACCGCTGGTTTGACGAGGGACATGTTCAAGGGCATAATCATTTAGGCTCAAATGCAATAATTATTTTTGTCATATGTATTTATTGAATAATAAAATCATGTTTATCCATCGTTTAACCAGTCAGCCTGTTTATTAAACTTAAGTGTTTCATACATAAACCACGCAATGTCTTCTCCGGTCTCGTGACTGACTTGACTGTATAAATCTTCACGCAGACAACGTGAAAATCGTCACATCAGGTAAACATTGCGTCGTAAACGTGTGACTAGTCGAGGTCATATACGTATAATTGTATATGGTCTGTTCCAAACTATCTGATGAAAATGTAAACAAATGGGTCACCAATTTGTAATGCAAACGGTTACAAAATAATAGAAAAAAAAATACAGACCGTTTTGTAACACCTTCATGTCAAATCTTGGAGAAAGTGACAGAACCGCTTTCTTAGGAAACCCAAGCTTTACAACCCGACATTCTAATTTTAAATCACCTTAAAGATGTTTTTTATTTGTAAATGTAAATGAAGGTACATTTTATAACCTCAATTGCAATTTAATATTGTTCAATAATTGTTGGAAAAAATGGTGAGTTATTAAGTTGAAACCTTTGAAACATAGATCAATATGTAAGCAATTCCCTTTAGTGAGTGATAGACCAGTGGTTGTTTACACTTTCATCGGATACTTTTAGAAGAGCCTATAGCGAGTAGTGAGTAGTAAGAACAAGTAAAGCGGATACAGACCACGGTCTTTACCTCCTTGGTGGCGATGTTATGCATGAGAGCCGTACCCACGTCGCGCAGCTCCAGCTCCGCGCTCAGGCAGCAGTGCACGCACACCTGGCGACAGCCGACACACGCAACTACGTCAGACCAGCCGATGGATTCTGTCAGAATCTCATCGTAAAAACTTAGGTGAAATGACCTGTCAATAGTGTAAATTCCTAGCATTCGATTTTCACGGTGAGATTTTCATAGAATAGAACGGCTGTTCACTTCACACGAGTTAGATACCTGTTTCAACGTTACTGCCAACATTATTCGGATATTTAAATCCCTATAGATAATCTTATTTATAATTTCGCCTTTCCACTGCATTTGGACACACTTGCGAAGTATTTGTATAAACGTAATAGGTACTGCGGCAATAGCTTAGTTGATAGTAATGAGAAACCTATTAATAATGTTCTTACGATCTATTTCCTTCAAGATATGAATATTTCAGCAAAATAATGACAAAAATAAAACTACTTTCACATGTTAATAAAACTAAATTGCTTTACTGCAGTGTGAACATTATAGGCTGATTGTGCTATGTATGTGTATAACAATGTCTGCCACGTCGTGCGAGACACTAACGATGTCTGCCACGTCGTGCGACACACTGCCGATGTCTGCCACGTCGTGCGACACACTGCCGATGTCTGCCACGTCGTGCGACACACTGCCGATGTCTGCCACGTCGTGCGACACACTGCCGATGTCTGCCACGTCGTGCGACACACTGCCGATGTCTGCCACGTCGTGCGACACACTGCCGATGTCTGCCACGTCGTGCGACACACTGCCGATGTCTGCCACGTCGTGCGACACACTGCCGATGTCTGCCACGTCGTGCGACACACTGCCGATGTCTGCCATGTCGTGCGACACACTGCCGATGTCTGCCACGTCGTGCGACACACTGCCGATGTCTGCCACGTCGTGCGACACACTGCCGATGTCTGCCACGTCGTGCGACACACTGCCGATGTCTGCCACGTCGTGCGACACACTGCCGATGTCTGCCACGTCGTGCGACACACTGCCGATGTCTGCCACGTCGTGCGACACACTGCCGATGTCTGCCACGTCGTGCGACACACTGCCGATGTCTGCCACGTCGTGCGACACACTGCCGATGTCTGCCACGTCGTGCGACACACTACCGATGTCTGCCACGTCGTGCGACACACTGCCGATGTCTGCCACGTCGTGCGACACACTGCCGATGTCTGCCACGTCGTGCGACACACTGCCGATGTCTGCCACGTCGTACGACACACTGCCGATGTCTGCCACGTCGTGCGACACACTGCCGATGTCTGCCACGTCGTGCGACACACTGCCGATGTCTGCCACGTCGTGCGACACACCACCGACCTCTGCTGTTCCTTTCAAGAGCATTCCTTTCGTACGTCTATGTTAATGCAAAATAAACCTATGTCTGACGCATAAAGCCTGTTTGTATTTACAATTTGAAACTGTCGTCTGAAAGTTAGTAGGCTGTCAATGTCACGTAATCAATGGCAAACTGTGGAGAACGTACACTATTTGCGCTGTAGCATGGTGCGGGTGACAGTTGCCCGTATGACGTTGACATTTGTCAGTACCACGTACATAGGGATGTGAGGTTATGCAATTCATTTTTATCGCTAACGATACTCGCAGCGTGAATCTAGTTCTCTTTAATATTGTTATGAAAATTAGTGTATTATTCAGTTGTGCAGTGTAACTACGTGTGTGCTACGTGTATAAACTTGTCAATATAAATGTTTTATGGCTACATAATTATCTTTGTACTTATATAAAATAATCAAAATCGGGTTTATGTTTTTTTTTTCGTGACAACATTTTTGCTCTATGGTGCATCGGCGCGGCGGCCATGTTGTTTACCCGTGCGATGCTGTGAGTGCGAGTACGAGTGCAAGCGCGTTATATTGTGACTTAATGTGACACGTATTACGATTTCATTGTTTGTTTTCATTTTTGTTAAATTGTTATTTGTTATAAGTTTGTTGAGTTTGTTGTTATTACCATGCCTAAGCATACAAAAAAAACTGTTTTGGGTAGTCAGGCCAGGGAGCTTGTTGTTCGCCTCCGAGACTACTTTGAAAGAGAACAACAAAATAATGGACCGTTGTTACCATTGAATCATATTGTAGAACGAGTAGCCGAAGCTCTTGATATTGGCCGCAATACTGTTTCGCGTATAACACGTGAGAAAATTGGCCAAGATGGGATGTTTGAAAACAAATTATCGACACCCAACAAAAAGCGGACCAAGGTGAAGCCAATCACAGATTTGGATGATTTTGCTAAGGTTGCTATTAGAAATCATATTTATGATTATTATAGAAGAATGGAGCTACCCACATTGCTCAAGCTTCTAAAATCATTAAAAGAAGCTGACTTGTTCAAAGGAGGTATTACTTCGCTACGGCAAGTTATAAAAGATATTGGCTTTGTTTACAAAAAAGTTAACAAAAGAAAGATTATTATGGATAGGACTGACATTGCCCTAGCAAGATGTAGATTTTTAAGGAAGGCCAAAAACATAAGTGATTGGAGCAAAGTTGTCTTTTTGGATGAAACGTGGCTAAACGCCAACCACACAGTGGGTAAAAGTTGGACCGACGATACGGCACAATCGTGTACCAAAGTGCCGGAAGGCAAAGGCGAACGCCTTATTATTTGTCACGCAGGTACAGCAAGTGGATTCGTCCCTGATTGTTTGCTGGCTTTTAAGTCAAAAAAAACTACGGAGTATCATGAGGAGATGAATTACGAAAAATTTAAAGATTGGTTCATAGGTCTATTAAACAATTTAAAAGAGCCTATGACCATAATAATGGACAACGCACCCTACCATTCGGTGCAAGTTAATAAACCCCCAAACCAATCCAACCGCAAAAGCGAGTTGGTGAAGTGGCTGAGTGAAAACGGAGTTACAGCAGATATAAAAATGTTAAAGACGGAGCTTATTGCCTTAGTCCGACGCCATAAGCCACCAACTCCTACCTATGCTCTGGACGAGATGGCAAAAGAAAAAGGCCACCAGGTCCTTCGACTACCACCCTACCATTGCCAGTATAACGCTATTGAGCTGATTTGGGCCCAAATAAAAGGTATGCTTTTAATTTCAATTCCCATTTTGAAGCTTTATAAAAAAATCAGCTTTCCGATCGTAGCATGTACCTAGTTTAAAAACATTACCAGATACTAGATTAGGCTGATTGATGATTATTTGAATACTTTTTTTTATAAGTTCGTTTATTTTTAGGTTACGCCGCAAGAAATAATACTTCGCCGCCATTTACGGCAAATAAGATGTTGGCCCTATTACAAGAGGCCATCAACAATGTTCAACCTGAAGACTGGTCGAAGGTCGTGAATAAAACAAAAAGGGACATTATGTCTGATTGGGATCGTGACATACATATTGACAACATAATTGAGTCATCGTTAATAATATCCGTCACAGATTCAGATGATGAATTGAGTGACAATTCAGATGTTCCTGACTCTGATATGAGTTTAGACGAATAACATGTATTTTTTTTTAGCAACCTTTTAAGCAACCTTACCCTATAAATGTTCTGTTGTATAATTAGACCTTTTAAAAATAAAAATTGACCTACGCACAATATACGTTTTTTATTATAAAAAATATCGACTATCCATCGTAGCAGTACATCCCATCACTAAATACGTCTATGGCGTTACGTTATACGCATAACACTTTGCTTAATTTTTCATTCAATTTGATTTTATTTCTTGATTAGAACATTCTGGTTGGGTTTAATTTAATTTACTACAGTTATTAATTATTTAATATATTACGAATGTGGTACAACTGAAATATTAAGTCATAAATTGTAAATCGCGGCAACTTTCAAGAGTGAAACGAAATGTTACTGAAACTGTCACCCGCACCATGCTACAGCGCAAATAGTGTAGTGGGTAGCATAATTGTTTTAAATGTTATATTTAAGATTTTATGACTTTTTCTTATTGTGCTACTGTTTGTTTTTTCCTTAAATATATAAATAATCAATGGCATTATTTTGACGATAATTTTCTCAAAAATATTAATTTAATCTTAAATAATTGACACGAGCGTTGTACAACATTCATAGCATAATCAGCCTATAATGTTCGCACTGCTTCAGCCACGGTCCACCATGCGGGCCCAGTGCGGGTTAGGTAGATGTCACATGTATTCGAATTTTTGGTTTCTAAAAAAATCTTTGAAGTCAACTTTAACCTACTTCTAATTATCGTATCGAAATGAAACTTTTTATGTATAAGTACGTTCGGAAGACAAAACTATAATTGGGTATCTTGGAGCTGATCTGATGATGGAGCTACGAGGTGGATAGTGGAACTTTCAGTGGCTTCTGGTAAACCCCTAGAGTTTGGGCGCATATGATTTTGTTTTATTAAGTCCAATAGATTACACTTGGTGTCGAGTGTATTATGATGGAGCCAGGAGGTGGATAGTGGAACTCTTCAGTGGCTACTAGTACTTATAATCAATTCAAAAATTGTTCCACGTTTTTGAATTCAATTTAATTATTTTATAATTCTTAGTGCTTGATAAAACGTTTTCTATTTTTTTTTTAAATACATATTTTATTTTTACCATGATTACAATATTATAGATTAACAACGGTTGAGGTTGTCAACATTCGTGCTAATTCGGAAACATGAAAATTACAGAAGCGCATATCTTTCCAGGTTTAACTGTAGACTCAAATTCGTTATCGTCATTGGTTATTCAGTCAGTCACTGCCCGAGACAGACACTGTGGAAACCATCACAATTGTTATGGGTTATAACAATCACTGCCACTGACTGGCAGTGACGGACCAATCACCTAAATCAACTAATCAATAACAAATCACGATGGCGAATTCAAATGTATTGCGAGTATACACAAACTTTACATGTGTGCGAAAATGCAGTGGAGAGACGCAATTATAATTTAGATGATGTTTACTTTTGTCAGTCTACTGTTTCCTTAAGGCTGTGCTGACATATGAAGTGCTCCGCCAGCGCGGCGTACCTTCGTGGTGGCGCGGATGTTGGACAGCGGCTGTCCGTTGTGCTCCCACTCGCTGATGTACAGCAGCCACTCCGACGACGAGATGTTCTCGAACAGGTTGCACAGCTGCGGGACAGACGAACACAATGCTACACTCGGGAACACCCAAATATCCCGAAATATTTTATTCCGAATTTCGATGTTCCGATTTTCAAAAGTCCGAATATCATAATACCTAAGAATTATAATGTCTATTATTAAAAATCACGAAATTTATTTTACCGAACATCATAAATGCGATTTGTTTGTTTTCCGATTTTCATATCTTCGAAGAACCAAATGCTCGATGGGTTCTCGGTCCGAAAAACGACATTCCGATTTTCAATACTCCGAATTATCTTTTCTTCTTACTCTATATACTTACGTTACCGTTACCGCACCAGAACTAAAAGAACGCAATAGGCGACGTAGGATGCAAGAGCGAGTGAAGGGCACCCCGAGGTTAGGATACTTTAATATAATATTAAAATATAATAATAAAAATAATAATCTTTATTACCTACACAAGAAAGTGGTTACAAAATAGTGTGAAGTCCCCGACTCCTGTGCTAGGAGATAGACCTGTGTTACAAGAGCCAGTGCCCTCTCCCAGTAGGAGATATTACAGAATCGTATGCAAAAAGATTAACAAAAATAAAAAGAATATGGGAACAACAAAAAAGTAAGATAAACTAAAAGCGGTTAAAAGAAGCCTGTATTGAGTTTGTGTGTATGTTTGTGTATCACTGTGAGCGTACGTGTGTGTGTGTGTTAGTGGGGGTGGGTGGGTGAGTGTATATGTGTGTATGTCAATGATTGGTTAGGAAGGGTTTTAATATTACGAAATAGAGATGATAACTTTCTCTGTTTAGTCATATTTCAGTGACAGAAGCCATGGCTTAAGAGTCTGCTTGACTTTATGTAGGTTTAGTTTATAAATTGAAAGTTTTTTGTTTATTTTATTATACATTAGTGCGCTTTGGGCACGATAGTGTCGTCGCGCAAGTGCAGAACGACATTGGGCAGAATCACAGATAGGAAAGCCAATCCGCCGACTACACAGCCTGCCGTCTAGTGGCATCGTGGAATGTCGGCGCAAGATAGAACGGAGGATGTATAATTTTCTCACCGTTAGAACTTGGGCTTCTGAGTACAACTGAGCTGTGGGGACTACCCCACAGCTCAGTTGTACTCAGAAGCCCAAATTATGTATTTCCGTAAAAGTGACTACCCTTTTACGGAAATTTTGAGAACAGCCCGCTGAGCTCGTTCCACCCTAAGCATCCCTGTTTTGAAGGTACCGCCCCATACCGGGATGCAGTAAGTTATTATTGACTTGCATAGTGAACGGTATACTAGTGATGCTGTTTCAATGTCGGCAGCATGTCTGAGCTCTTTAAACAAATAAATTAGTTTACGAAGCCGGGAGCATAGAGCATCCGTATGGGTGCGCCAATCCAGCCTCTCGTCGATATAAACACCGAGATACCACCTTGGGACCATGTCGAGGCAATTGCAAGGAGAGGAGTCGTGACAAATATGTGCTATTATTTTGACCGAGTTCATTGACGGTTTAGGTGAATTTGGTGGTTTAAACTGAATTACTTTGGTCTTTGAGACATTAAGCGTCAGTAGATTAGTGGAAAGCCAGTCCATAATTGTTCGCAAGGTAAGTTTTTTTTAGTTAGGCTGTTTTTTTTTTCTGTAGTGGTTTGTTTAGCCCTGTCCCAAGTCACGTCGGATATTAATAGTGCTGTGTCGTCGGCGTAGGCAAAAATGTCACAATGGGAAAGGGAGAGTTGACAGAGGTCATTTATGTACATTTGAAAGAGCGTGGGACCCAAGATACTGCCCTGAAGTATACCGCTAGCTAGCTGATAAATTCTTCGTCACTTTAAACCCTTAAAACAGAAATACCCCGCGAAGGGGGACTCCGTCGACATAGGATGCAAGAGCGAGCTAATGACAATACAAAGACATTTAACGTGCATCGAAGTCAAGGAGTATCGCAGTGAAGATCTATCGCGGTAACGTGCATAGAAGTTTAGTGGCGTCGCAGAGACGGTCTTTCGCAGTAACGTGCATCGCAATTTTGTAGCATCGTATTAGCATTTATCGATATTTTGTGCGTCGAAATTCCGTATTCTTCTCGTATATTTGTCTTGCTATTCAGTTTTACAAGGCGTTTTTATTGATGTTTCGAATTATCATTAATTCGGACTTTTTTCGATCTATTGAAACTCGAACGAACGGAAAGCGCCTGGAAGAGCTACTGGTCCTTGAAAGAACTATTTAAGGGTGAGTTGCCTATGGCACTGAAACGCAGGCTCATGGACATGTGTATTCTTCCCGTCTTAACCTATGGTGCACAAACTTGGTCTTTGACTAACATCCAGAAGTCCAAACTCGAGGTCTGCCAACGAGCAATGGAGCGCAGTATACTTGACGTTAAATTAACGTATCGTGTTCGTAACACAATGCTGCGCTCCAAAACAAAGATAGCTGACGTGGCTCAAAAGGCTGCTCAAGTGAAATGGGGCTGGGCAGGACACGTATGCCGCGTGCCGGACAAACCGTGGGCACAAATAGCGCAGAATTAGTGCCCTGAGACAGTGAGACGAGCTGGATAGGTTCCATCAAAACTGGCAGGAGGACGCGCGGGCTCGCGACACATGGATGGAGTGGAGGGAGGCCTTTGCCCGGGAGCGGGATAGCGCAGGCTAAAAAAAATTTTAAACTCAGTATTTTGAGAATAGCAATTATAAACGTTAGGAATATTAAAATTTCGGAATTATAAAAATAGGATGAATGATAAATCGAAGTTGTTATACATATTAGGAATTTTGTGCCATTCGGAATTATGAAAATTTGTATTTTGAAATTCGTATTTATGACTGTCGGAATAGTTTTTCGTATTTATATAGTGTACCCGCTACACTCGGACAATCTCGGCCGGTCGCTTTCCAGATTGACATTTCGATCTCGAATACGTCTTTAAAAGGTAGTAGGAGGAGCGGTTTTTGCAATTCGAGCGTTATGGTGACGTGCGGCCGCACCGACCAGCTCCAGAGATTTTAATTATAAAGGCATCTTTTAAAACATTCACCCTGTGTAATCCTCACGGACGGTGCAGGTCGGAAGACGAACGATTCAGGTTATTATAAAGAAGACGCGGAGGAGGTCGGGTCGTAAAGAGCGAATGTAGCCCTCATGCCGCCGCATACGTACGAAGAGCGCGAGCGCCAGCTGCTCGGCGGGCGGCGCGGCGTCGAGGCGCGCGGCGTAGTTGAGCAGCGCGTGACCGCGCCGGTCCTGGTGCAGCAGCAGCGCCACGTCGTCGCGCAGCGCGGCGGCGGCCAGGCAGCGCAGCAGCGCCACGCGCACGCGCGACGGCAGCGCCGCGTCGTGCAGCAGGCGGCCTGCGCAGTTATCCTATATAATCTTCATTTCTTTTCCTAAATTGCATGGAATTAGTATGTACTCATAAACACTTTAACGTTTCCATGTCTCAATACTAGAATTTAGATATTTGTCAGAACGAATGAATTATCCATTTCCTTCTCTGAACGACAATAGAAAAAGAAACACAAGCATGAGATCTCAGCACCAAGACTTCTTGCACATACACAGGTGCAGATAAAACTGCACTCTACGAAACAGCACTTTAAAAAAAAGGTTATTCGTATGACATCTGCTGTGTATAATGAAATACCTAACGATATTAAAGACCAACCATTTAGAATATTAAAAAGAAAATACTATTAGATAAATGTTATTATTCTGTAGCTGTTTTTTTGCCGATAATATACAATAATTAAAATCTCAAATCGTTTATTGCAATCTATAATGTAATTACAGGTGGTAAATAAAAATACTAGAATCAATTACGGACCCTGTCGGGCACAGCAAATTTTTTAAGGAAATACAGAGAGGAAGAGCGCTTTATTAATTTTCCTTGCTTATTAGCAAGGAAAATAATTCTAACTTATTAGTTAGAATTATTTTATATCTTATTATTAGCTATGTTTTTATATTTCCATTCATTCACTTTTCTATTAGATTTTATATGCAGGTCTATCTATTAATTTTATATGCAGGTCTATCTATTAATTTGTTATTTATTTAACTTGTTCATTTTTATTAATGTAATACCTATAGTTATTAAGTATTATGCTATAATTGATTTTTGTTGTTTTACTTATTAAAATATATCTGTTATTCATAATTATGTATTATTATTAAGTATTGAATTTATCCATTAGAATTATTTTATATCCTATTATCTATGTATTTATATTTCCATTCATTTACTTATTTTTTTAATATTTTATATGCAGGTCTATCTATTCATTTATTATTTATTTAATTATATTTAATATTGCTTATTTCTTTACTTGCTTAAAAATTTTTCATTATTATTAATGTAATATGTATAAATATTAAGTATTATAGTATAAAATGTATTTTTTTTAATCTTTTATGTATTATTGTTATTGAATTTATACGTTAGATATTCTTGTACTGTGTAATAACATTTTTTTAATTAAGAATTGCTTTAGTTTATTTAAAAATAAACTGGTTTTATTTTGTTATTTTATGTCTTCTGGTAATTTATTATATATTTTTATTGACATTGAATATGGACTAGATGAATGTAGCTTAAGGCGGGAGGGGGGAAAATTTAGTCTATTTTTATGTCGCAACGAATAATTTGTTTGTAAGTCTCCCCGTGTGCTGTAAGAATCTGGATATTTACGGACTAGTTTACATAATTCTAAGATATAAATACCAATTAAGGTGAGAATCTTGTGTTTCTGAAAGTAAGGCTTGCAACTATCTGTTGGTTCTATATTTGTTATTATTCGTATAAGCTTTTTTTGGAGGGTAAATAGGGAGGAAGCGTCTGTGCTATTTCCCCATAAGATGATGCCATAGTTAAACCAAGCGTGGGCATACGCGTAGTATGTGACTATTGCGGTTGGTAGGTTTGTAGTCTTTTTTATTTCGCGGAGAGCATATGAAAACTTTGAAATTTTTGCTTTTACTGTCTGTATATGTGTTTTCCAGTTTATATGAGTGTCTATTGTTAAACCTAGGAGAGTGAAATTGTTAACTGTTTCTAATTTATGTTGGTTAAAAGTAAAATCTATATTTATTTGCTTTTTCTGCCAAGGGTGAAAAGCTATTAATTTGGTTTTCTTAAAATTTATTTCGAGATTATGGTCGCTCATCCAGTTTACAGTTTTTTCAAGAATAGTTGTAAGTTTTTCATTTAATTTAGCATTTGTTTGGCATGAAGTCAGGATCGAGATATCGTCCGCAAAAAGTACACATGGGCCCGTCTATGGTTTTGGGGAGGTCATTTATGTATATGAGGAAAAGCAGGCAACCTATAACACTTCCCTGGGGAATTGAAGCATGTATTGATTTAACATCAGATCTAATGAGCTGTGCTTGTTTTGTTTATAAAGAGTATTCTATTCTATTCTATTCTTGTTTTGTTTATTGATTGTAGTATTCAATCTCAACTAATTGCTCTCTATCCTTTAAATATGATGCGAACCAGTCATGAGCTTTTCCGCGTATTCCTATTTCGTATAGTTTATTCAATAATATTTTAAATTGCACTTTGTCGTAGGCCTTAGTCATGTCAAGTAAAATCCCTATTGCATATTGTTTACTATTTATAATATTTAATGTTTCTTGGATGTATTTATAAACAGCTAGCGTTGTAGATCTGTTTTTGCGAAATCCATTTTGGCAGTCATCGAAAATCTTATATTTTTCACAAAAGGAGTATACACGATCACACATTGCTCTTTCGAAGATTTTGGATGCTGTAGGAAGAAGGGAAATTGGTCTATAGTTATTTGGGTCTGTTTTTGTGTTCTTTTTATGGATAGGTTTTATTAAAGCTTTTTTTAGTTGATTGGGGAAAGTGCCCTCTTCGAAAGATTGATTTATTAATTTATAGAACGGTAAGATAAGTTCATCAGCGCACTGTCTGAACAGAGTCGATGGGAGTTCGTCTATGCCGTGACTATTTTTATTTTTAAGGTTCTTTAAGATCTGGTTTACTTCATATCCGTCGACTGGGGTAAGAAACATGGTATTTTCAGTAGGGTTAATCACTGATGTTTCTCTCCGTATACCGCCGATATAAAAGAAGTCGGTCAAAAATATTTAGATTTAGACCTCTTAAGTTAATTTTAATATTTGTTTAGCAATAATGCTCATAATATTTTTGCATGCATTAAAGGCAGAATGTACAAGGACTCTAACATTCATTGGTCTACCAGAATCTCATGGCATAAAAAAAAACATTGTGATATTCATTCATATGACAAAGTCAATCCATATGAAAAACACATTTTTTTTTTGCCATGGGGTTCTGGTAGACCTATAACATCTATTTCGTAATCCTACTTACAAAATAGTCTACTTACAATATAACTTACTCTAAAATAAATAAATGTTCTATTCTATTCACGTTCCGATTTACATAAAATGCCAATAGACAGACGCAGGCACAGCTAGTTAAAAAAAAGTGGTACTATACTATAAACGATAAAATATAAGGGTATTCTCTAATAATTATCAGTATATGTCTCTCTCCTATGTTGCTGTGCCCGACAACCCCATAATAATTTCAAATATAGAATTTTAAGTTACCACCTAAGTACACATTGTGGGGTGCAATAAACGGTTGAGAACTGAGGACTACTTGTGCTACGCTCAGGCTGCTCCCTGTTCCCGCCGCGTACCTATGAAGGCGAGGAAGTCGTCGCCCAGCACCCAGCTGCCCTCGCCTTGCACCAGGTACTGCTGCAGCTCGTCGAGGCTCTGCCGCTCCTCCGCCGACAGCTCTACACCCTCGAGCTCCTTGGTCAGCTTCTCAAACTCCTGCACGGCCTGTGACAACAACAGCACTCACGTTATGTTCTTTTCGAATTGATCGTATGTTGGTATGACCCGACTAAGTGCCGATACTCAACACCGCGACGCGAAGACACATGACTACTAAGTGCCGATACTCAACACCGCGACGCGAAGACACATGACTACTATGTGCCGATACTCAACACTGCGACGCGAAGACACATGACTACTAAGTGCCGATACTCAACACCGCGACGCGAAGACACATGACTACTAAGTGCCGATACTCAACACCGCGACGCGAAGACACATGACTACTAAGTGCCGATACTCAACACCGCGACGCGAAGACACATGACTACTAAGTGCCGATACTCAACACCGCGACGCGAAGACACATGACTACTAAGTGCCGATACTCAACACCGCGACGCGAAGACACATGACTACTAAGTGCCGATACTCAACACCGCGACGCGAAGACACATGACTACTAAGTGCCGATACTCAACACCGCGACGCGAAGACACATGACTACTAACTGCCGATACTCAACACCGCGACGCGAAGACACATGACTACTAAGTGCCGATACTCAACACCGCGACGCGAAGACACATGACTACTAACTGCCGATACTCAACACCGCGACGCGAAGACACATGACTACTAAGTGCCGATACTCAACACCGCGACGCGAAGACACATGACTACTAACTGCCGATACTCAACACCGCGACGCGAAGACACATGACTACTAAGTGCCGATACTCAACACCGCGACGCGAAGACACATGACTACTAAGTGCCGATACTCAACACCGCGACGCGAAGACACATGACTACTAAGTGCCGATACTCAACACCGCGACGCGAAGACACATGACTACTAAGTGCCGATACTCAACACCGCGACGCGAAGCTACATGACTACTAAGTGCCGATACTCAACACCGCGACGCGAAGACACATGACTACTAAGTGCCGATACCCAACACCGCGACGCGAAGACACATGACTACTAAGTGCCGATACTCAACACCACGACGCGAAGACACATGACTACTAAGTGCCGATACTCAACACCGCGACGCGAAGACAACTGACTACGACGTGCAAGAGAGCTCGACGCTAATACGACTTTAAAAAAAGTCCTTTGTACGCTTTTCGAATTCGCATCGCTTCCAATCGCTTCGCATCAAGGTTTTGAGTTGCGGCCCTAAGACGACTGTCACAACATCAAAATACTATCTGGTATCATCTTCTGAAATATTATACTACTTGTACTCTATGCAGAACTAAGAGCTCCCATAAAAAGTAATGATGACAATGTAGCTTATGATGTCATATACATGTAGTCAGTTCCAGCATCTTTTGGAATATGATAATAGCTATTTATTCACCAAGGGGAGGAAGGCACAGATTACTAATCGAGTGTGCATTTGAGGCCCGACGCGAAGCGGAGGGCCGTAAACCACACGAGTTTAGTAATCTGTACTTACCCTCGAGTGATATATACTGCTTTCTACACTTGTGGAGTTGTTGTTAATAAATTGCTATCATTGTCACTGGAATCACTTATTTTAACTTGTGATTTACACCGCCAAACTTTAAACTTTACCAAGAAAATTGTTTCTACAAAATACGTCAACCAACAAAATAAGTCTTCTTTTTTTTCTTTAAATTTTAGCGCGTCAAACAGTTTTCGCGCCAAAAGACGTTAATTGTTTCGAGTGTTGTTGAGTGTTTTGGGTGTTGTTGAGTGTTGTCGAGTGTTGTTGAGCGTTGTTGATCACAACAAATCACAAAAGACGTTAAGCCGCGTCCCCACTATAGCCGCGCGGCTCGGCCTCGCGTGCCGCGCGGCTCTAGTGGGGACGCGGCTTAACGTCTTTTGGCGCGAAAACTGTTTGACGCGCTAAAATTTAAAGAAAAAAAGAAGACTTATTTTGTTGGTTGACGTATTTTGTAGAAACAACTTTCTTGGTAAAGTTTAAAGTTTGGCGGTGTAAATCACAAGTTAAAATAAGTGATTCCAGTGACAATGATAGCAATTTATTAACAACAACTCCACAAGTGTAGTATAAAGCAGTATATATCACTCGAGGGTAAGTACAGATTACTCCTCTCTTTCTTGCGTATATTAATGATCTATGTAACCTTCAACTACCCCATGGTAAAATCATTTCTTTTGCCGATGATAACGGCGCTACTTTTCACAGCAGACTCATGGGCTGGTGTCTACCATTACGCACAAAAAGGTTTTGATACGGTCCTGGCTTGGTTAAAAGATAATGTCCTTACCCTTAATGTCGATAAAACCAAGTTTATAGCCTTCTCCCTCACTAACAAACGAAATGAATTGCTGTCTCATTTTGAGATTAAAGCACACTCTTGCACTGACACAAATTCTGACTCCTGCTCCTGTCCCATTCTCCAAAAGACTACCTCTATTAAGTACCTTGGAATTATAATAGATAATAACTTAAGCTTCCAACCACAAATAGACAGCCTCACGACGAGAATTCGCAAGTTGATCTATCTTTTCAAAAACCTCCGTCACGTAGCTGACGTGGAGGTTATTAGGTGGGTATACTATGCAATGTGTCAGTCTCTTCTGACATACTGCATAACATCATGGGGTGGTGCTCCGAAATCTAACATTTTAAAATTGGAAAGAGCCCAAAGGATGGTACTGAAAGTAGCCTGTTTTCTGTACTTCTGTACTTGTATCCTACTGTAGAGCTTTACAAACACTTCAAAGTCTTGTCAGTGAGGCAACTTTTTGTTTTGTATACAGTTCTCAAGAAGCATTCCTCCTTAACATTTGATCCCTCCTTTACCTCAGGTAAACGCCGAAAATACTCTGTCTGCAATACGACTAAAGGTCTAAGAACAAGTTTTTCTCAAAGGTTTTATACTTTCTTAGGTTCCCACTTATATAATAAATTAAATCGTCTTACAACGATTTATCATCTAACAACAAAGGCGTGTAATGCGCCTGCCAGACTATGCTCCTTGCGCTGCTCATCGCTATGCTCCTCGCGCTGCCGTGATTTGCCGCGATGTTGCCCTCTCTGCCCACACACTGCTCTACTCGCGCAATTAATCGCGACGCTCCTCACTTGTCATTTGCCTTGGTGAGACAATGGACGTTGAAACGGTGGCAGCGTGCGCGCTATGCATTTTTAGTATAGCTAATTATATTAATGTAGTAAAAAGAAATATACATCGTCGTCGTCGTCCTCGCCAACGGAGATGGTGGATTATTAACACCTTTTCATTTGACCATTCCACGCTTGGCGACGACATAATTTCCAATTTTGCATACGCGTGCGTCTTGCGCGAGCGCTCCATGCAGACTGCGACCGCGCGATTATGTGGCCGGCCACTCGCACTCGTATTGCCGGTCCTTTGACTCGCGCGCAAAAACCGACAAAATAGGGAGCAGTGGGTAGGACGAGGAGCATGACGTGTGGCATGACGAGTAATGTTGCCACACTATGTCTCTGCCTCCTTTCCTCGTTACTTCCCATGCCACTCGTCGAGTGTGTGGCAGGCGCATAAGATTACTCTGGTTGATTGGCTCCTTGGCTTAGATTATAAAGCAACTGAGGATTTACTAACTTATCCAAAATAGTCCAACCCCGTACTTTCCCTACACATTAGATCACCTTTTTCGACGTACACTTTTTGTTTTATTGTTTTAAATCTTTGTGTTTTTTCTATGAGTTTATGTTATCCCTTCACATTTACTAAATAAGTAATTTATGTTCTCTTACCGTGTGGTGGGACCCTGGTGATCTGCGATACAGGTACTCCTAGTGCAGACACCAGTCTCTCACAAACTAGTTTCTAAGCTTGTCTAATTATTATGATACTATTGTTTTGTGAAGAGAAAATAAACTATTTGAATTTGAATTGAATTTGAACTCCCCTTGGTGAATAAATAGCTATTGTAATGCAGCATTACATCCTTCGGTCCTACTTCTGATATCATTATCCCCTAATAACATAGGCGAGTCAATAAATTGTAAGCATGACATAAGCGTTGGAGTGCTCATAATTTGGCTCCCTATGGCAGTGACAATGTCTGAGTGCAGAACGTAAACATTTCCTCCAGGACAACATCCGGCGCCCACGCGCCACGCGCCACGCGCCACGTGCTACGTGCGCGACTCAGCCGTGTGTCACTGACCATCTTGTTCACACACCGGAAACTTCTAGAAGCATTTCATGCTCATCAATTTTCCATCTGGCGACGGTGCAATAAGCATCGCATATAAACATCCAATATTATATTTACAGCTTATAGCATGTATGAGTCATCGGGTGGAAAATCAAGTTTATTTACTGAAGCTTTCCGTTCAATAAAACCGCCTGAATATTGTTCAGGTATAAGCCCAGGGCGTACGCAGTTACTTATGTATGAAGAATGAGGTGATGGTTCTGGAAGTGTTTAGTGGCGACAGTCGGTTAACAGCATTAACTTTCAGCCAAACATAATCCGTTGTAACAAACGAAACGCGGTCAAGTGCCCGAGCTTTTGATTATGAGCATTGGTCTAGGAAGCAAGAGGCTTGTGCCTCGTCCGCGCGCGATACTCACGTCGATATCGGTGAAGACGATGGGTGGGTCACGGCTGCGCTTGCGCAGCTCGTCCTGGCGCCGCTCGTCCGCCTCGGCCGCCAGCGCGTCGGAGCTGGGCCCCGCGCGCGACAGCTCCGAGGGCGCGCCCGCCGTCTCCACTGCTTCTGCCATGTCTGCACAGTAACACCGACTTACATCAACATCACAACACTCACTAACGCAAGCGCAGCGCCACGCTAGGTCTCACTGTTCGGAAGCCTCTTACAACCGCCGTGAGTTCAGGGAACTAAATTAAACCCGGAAGAGAAATAAAATGCTAACTGCTTGGCACTTGTGCACTTGTTATAAATATGGATTTGGAGAACAGTCCTGTCCTATTGGCGTTTGGGGAAGATGTAAAACAATTAGATTGAGAACACTCGTATGCTTCAGAAGGTTAGTTACTAACCTAAAACTTAGCCGACTTAGACGAGAATGTTTTGATACCGCGATCTGGTAAAAGAACTTTAGGACTCCGAATAGATCACTCAGATGGGAAAAACATAAAATTTTGATCCGAATACAAAAATGTCGGGTTCGCACAACGTGGCGCACGCGCTCCGTCCAGCGTTGAAATAGACTCAACACAAATAAACTGAAGAAGGGCGGTGCGGCGTGCGGTGCGGCGCGGCGTCGGCGCGGCCGGCGCGGGCGCTCGCTCCCGCCGCGCGGCGCTGCCCGCTCCCGCCGCTGCCCGCTCCCGCCGCTGCCCGCTCCCGCCGCGCGGCGCTGCCCGCTCCCGCCGCTGCCCGCTCCCGCCGCTGCCCGCTCCCGCCGCTGCGCGAGGAATGCCGCGCCGCGCTCGCCTGGCGCCGCGCCAGCTCGCCTCCCCAGCACTATTATATTTATAATTACGCCGGGGGCGGGATCGGGTACCGCTCTACTCTTCACATGTTCTTATTCGTTTCGTAAACACGCCGTCTACGAGATCCCGGAGTCCCAGTGCCATACATAATATCAGCGACGATCCCAGGCCACATGACATGCTCTTAGGGAGCGGTCCTTAGTCTGATCGAGTTAGTTTCATAGTACATTTTGGGTCGCCACTAGCTTCGATGGGTTTGAACATCAGAGAGGTGTGTAGTATTTATGTTCTACTTTCCGATGGCGGCAGATTCATTAGTGTCGAGCTATCTGAACACGCCCGCTCCATCAGCGAGCCGGTGGTGGTCGTTGCCCTTAGTCGTCGGTTGGAGCCCGCGTCCTGACCTACTTGTGGAGCGTTCAACTGACCGCACTCACAATAGATAACGCGCTGAGCACTTGAGCGAATACGTTTACGATCAAATTCTCTTTAATTAGTCAAGGGTTATATTACCACATGATAGATAGGGAACAATCAAATGAAAATAAATTAAAGATCGTTATATTTATCAATTTATTTTAAGCTGGACTCTGCTCACCCCGTCAGCCTAAAGTCCGCAGCCATTGCTACCTATACTTTAGAGGCCTTTCACGTTTATTTTCAAAAAAATTTCTAACCTTGCTTATGTTATTCCTAGAAATCTAGGGACACGGCAGTGTCCCCGCCAAGTCGAGCAAAAAACGGCACGGCCGGGCGGCCGTACCATACCATCCTTTTCTCGAAACAGCAGTGCGATTCTCCATCTCACCGTGAAAACATAGGTGAAGTGAGCGTGGAGTGAGCTGTCAGTGTTATCCCACCTGATACTAGGGATTGACCAAGCATACATTTACAGTCATAATCAGGATTTTAATAATATTTTGTATGCTAATTCTATTGATCATTTTATATAATTTCAAAGCTAGTATTTTAGTTGTCAAAACATTAGTATTTTATGGGGCTTTTAAATAAAATAACAACAAAAACTTAGTCAGAATCTCAATGTTGTTTTTTTTTTTCTTTTTTTTCTTAGACTAGTCCTTATAAAGCCTAAGGCGCGAGCGCGTCACGAACGAAGAATAATTAAAATAAAACATTGACTTTTAAGACTAAAAGAATTGACATTCAAAAATATTATTAAAATTTCGATTATGATTGTAAATGTTTGCTTGGTCAATCCCTAGTATCAGTGGGATGACACTGACAGCTCACTCCACGCAAGTTTTCACGGTGAGATTTTTACAGAATCGACCGGCAGTTCAGGCCATTTTCGACCCCCTATAACTTCGTTGTGGATAAAACTAGAAGCCTGAATTTTCAGTAACCAAGCAGGCATTGTATTAACACGGTATATTTCAAATTTCATTCAATTTGAACCAGTAGTTTAATTAGAACTAGTCAAAGTATCTTAATTTTGTCACTCAATCGCTCACTGACTAACTGGCCGATCATCAAAACTCTAAGGGCCCTCGCCCACGGCGACTTTTTGTAGCGATGCAGTCGCGCGTTTAGCAAACGCGCGACAGCATCGCTTCTAACGCGTGTTAGTCGCATTTGCAACGCGCTACTGCATCGCGATTGTATCGATACAAACGCGCGACCGCGTCGCGACAAAACGTCGAATATGACACTCTATAACAACTTTTGAATTTAAGATCATAATTTTTGAGTTGTTTGAATGTTGTTACATGATGTCCACAAAGTAATCTCTGGGTATTAAATGGATGCATCCAATATTGACGCTGCTTCCGTTGCTTCGGCTGCTTACGTAAAAGCAGTTTGCATCGCGACTGAATCTGGTCCCGTGGGCGCGGGCACACAGCTAGCGACTGCTTCGCGTCTGTATCGATGCTACGCGCGAGAGCATCGCGACTGCATCGCTACAAAAAGTCGCCCGTGGGCGAGGGCCCTAAGGCACTTCTAGCATGTGTGCATGTTGAGATAACTGTCAACGGTCGCGAACAACATCGGCTCCGTAATTAATCGTTGTTTAAAATATATTTCTCGTATTTATTGTGCTGAAAACTAATGCAATAGTGAAAGTGTCTACCAATAACGCAGTGAAAGTGTTTGCAAAGGATTCTGCATGTGAACACCGAAAATAAACGTTAAAAAATATTCTACTTATGGTTTGTCAAAATCAATGTCAAATCAAGTGTAGGTAACTGTGATTAACGTGAAGAGTATTCAATAGTGTGAGAATGAAATATTCTACATTGCGAAGTTTCTTCCTGTACTTAATATCTATTGAATTGACAAAGCGAAAGTTTTTTTGGATAGTTCGGTTATTATTTTACGGAACAAAAGTATTTTAAACTTTTTTAGTAGTCTACCGTCATTTGAATAAAAGTGCAAAGTGGATGCGACTTCAAATCCCAGTTAACTCAGGATCTTTGGCAAGTTACTTTAAAATTATATTATTATTATGGATTCATTTGAAAACATAACGTTTCGATCGAAACACCGCACTCAATCAATGACTGATATTTCAATAACAGCTGACAATGTAGACCATAGTAGTAGTTCCTTGAACCGGACGATAGATGGCAGCACCAATAGCCTTCCGAACATATCCATTGACGAAAGTGACTCACAGATACAGGAACTTAGAAATGAGATACAAAAACTTAAGCTCGAACTAACTTCAGCTCATGATGAAATTAATAAACTATCGCTAGAAAATATGGAACTTAAAAATACAGTTACAATAATAAACACAAGGCATGAATTAGTAAAAAAAGCGACAAAAAAGTTAACAAGTGAGATAATTACACCAAGCAAAAAGCAATCCTTAATTTCGAAACACAATCGTGGTACACCTAAGTCGCAAAAAGAACGAGATATCTTTCTTACTCCTACGCCACTTACGCCACCTATGTCGCATACTTCTTCTAAAATATTACCGGCTGTACCCTGTACAAATAAAAGTATTACAAACCGCAATACAACAACAAACAAACTTGAAAAAAATAAGTTGTGTATCATTAGCAGCAACAATAAAAATAAAATGTTACCAATGGCAGAAAACATGTTTCCGAACTATCAAATATGTCATTATCTCACACCAAACTGTGGTGTTGAAATTCTAATTCATAACATTAATGAAAAACTGAGCAACTACACTCAAAAAGACTACTGCATCGTGTTCATAGGAGAGGAAGACTTTCGCGTAACAAAAAATTACTGTAATCTTATTGTTTCTATAAGAGAAACCTTAAGTATTATACAACATACCAACATTATTATTTGCCTACCTACCTATAAAAACAGTGAGCACGCACTTCTGTTCAATTGGAGAATAGAAGCATTCAATAATTTGTTGTACATGGATAACCAATCTCATAAATACACCATGCTTCTAGACTCCAACTTAAAACTGACATTCGAAATGTTCAATAAAGTCAGCGGCAGAATAAGTAACAATGGAATAAAGAACATTTATTATAATTTGAAGATATTAATTAACGAGAACATTAAGTATACCCTTGACGTAACAGATGCTAACATGACTTATAATACACCACAAATAGACACGAGTGACTCAGACCAGCATAACAAAAACATCAATTTTTTTCTTTCATAACAATTTACGGATACTTCATCAAAATATTGCTGGACTCTTGAACAAATCAGATTTACTTACAATCCACCTTCAAGAATTATCAATGACGCAAAGGCATATAGACGTACTATGCATAACTGAGCACTTCATCATGCAGGGACACGAGAATTTGCTAAATATACCAGATTATAAGCTCGCTGCTTGCTATACAAGACGGGACAAGAAACGAGGAGGTGCCTGCATTTTAGTAAACAAATCGTTTGAATATATAGAACTCCGAAATGCATCGAGATATTCAATAACTGGAGTAATTGAATGTTGTGCTGTTGAACTAGTTAAACAACAATTGACTATCATATGTGTTTACAGGCCACCAAAATTTAGTAATTTACATGTTTTTTATGACAAGATGTAATTTTAAAATCGTTATGTGCAAACCCTAACAAAAAAATTGTTATATGCGGAGACTTCAACATTGACCGGTTAAAGAGAAATAATGTTAGTTTGGACTTCGAATACTTTCTCCTGGGCTACAATCTCAATCTAGAGCTTGATCAACCTACTCGACTGTCTAGCAATAGCTGTATAGATAACATTGCACATAACTCTAAATCTAAATGTAAATGCGACGTGATTGACTTTGCCTTATCTGATCACACCGCACAAATATTTGAAATAAAAGTTAATAGTACTTGTAGACTGAAATCATGGCGTGTAAAAAAAAAGGGACCTTTCATTGAGAAACTTAAATAATTTCAACAATTATCTGAAATGCCTTTCCTTTTCGGAAATGTATGAGACGGAAAATGTGGATGAAGCATATAACTCATTTATGGAAAATTTTAGCTTATTATATAATCTTTGCTTTCTCTACAAGTTTGTTACCATAAAATCGAATAAAAAAATAAAATGGATTTCTAGGGGTATACGCGTTTGTAGTAGGAAGCAACGTCATCTTTTATGGGAACGCAGGCGTAGACCTACAATTGAAAACAAAATAAAATTTAAAAATTACTCCCAGCGTTTTCGGAAAATTGTCAAGTTGACTCAAAAAGCTCAAAACAATTATTTCATCAAAACGTCACTTAACAAGTCAAGGGCATCGTGGCAGGTTATTAATAATAAAATACGTCTTAATGAGCCCATTTCCCAAATCAAAGTACACAATGCAATTATACATAGCCCCAAAGAAATTGCAGATGCATTCAACAATTATTTTATTGACCAAGTTGAAAAGTCTCCTAAAGCAACATTCGAAACATGTGGTTTACTCGACAACCCAAGCACAATGTTTATGCCTCCAGTAATCTACCATGATGTACTTAGGGCAATAAAATCATTAAAAAATAAAAACAGCGTAGGATATGATGAAATAGCAACGAAAGTAATTAAGTTTGTTGCCAATAATATAATCGGACATCTTAGCCACATTGTTAACTTAGCCATCAGCTCTGGCGTGTTTCCGAACGGTTTAAAAACTGTAATAGTCAAACCACTGCACAAAAAAAAATGTAGGAAAGATATAGCTAACTATAGACCGATAGCTTTAATTCCTGTTTTTTCTAAAGTAATAGAAAAGATTATCTACGAATCTATTAATAATTTTTTGACAAAACATAATATATTATGCAGTGAACAAGCAGGCTTTAGAAAGAATAAAAGCATCAATACAGCCGTGTATGATTTATTACATGAAATATTGATAAACGTAGATAACAAAACACCCATTTGTGCCATCTTTACAGATATGACAAAGGCTTTTGACTGCGTCAGTCATAAGATTTTATTAAATAAACTTAACAGATACGGTATCAGAGGAAACGTGCTGAATCTCTTAGAATCTTACCTTAGTAACCGCACACAATACACAGAGATATCCAACATCTGCCTTAAAACAAAATGTGAAAAAAAATACCGATCTGAAGGCAAAATAGTTAGGTTCGGTGTACCACAGGGCAGTGTGTTAGGGCCGCCCCTATTTTTGCTGTATATAAACGATCTGCCACGTCAAATACAGCATCCTATGGTTTTATTTACCGATGACTGTACAGCACTCGTGAAATGTACTGACATTACGCGTTATGCACAAGAGATTAGTAGCACTTTAAAAAATATTATAAGCTGGCTTGATAAGAACAACCTAGTAATAAACTTACAAAAAACTAGTGTAATGCACTTCCACCAACGAACAATTCCACCAAATATAAACGTACAATATGATGGGGAAGAGATCAAAGTAGTCAAAGTTGCGAAATTTTTGGGAATACTAATAGACGATCAATTAACTTGGAAACCTCAAGCCGAAGAAGTGTGCAAAAAGCTGAGTACTGCAGCATATGTCCTATGGAATTTGGCAAAAAAAGTTGACACAAAAACTGCTTTAATAGCTTACCATGGTTTGATCGCCTCGGTCTTGCGGTTTGGAATAATTTTCTGGGGTAACTGTAGCCTAAGAGATAAAGTGTTTAAAGCTCAGAAACGCTGTGTAAGAGCGATGTGCGGTCTTAAACCCACAGATAGTTGCAAACCTTTGTTTAAGTCTTTAAAAATTCTTCCATTTCCATCATTATTTATTATGGAAATGGCAATATTTGTTAAAACAAATGCGAACTTATTCACTAAGGTCTCGGACACCAGAAAAGGCCCCGTGAGAAGCCAATATAAAAACCTTTTAAATGTCGGCGGCTATAAAACTGCACTATTAAGGAAAAGTGTTATTTGTATGGGACCAATTATATTAATAAATTACCGGAATATTTAAAAAATGACACATTTCAACATTTCAAACACAAACTTAAAGCTTTTCTAATGGAAAAATGTTATTACTCAATTAATGATTTTCTAAATGACCGATTATTATAGACCTTAAAATTCTGTTAATTAAATAAATTGAATTTAGAATATTTAAAAAAATTGGACTAAAATGACTAACTACTTTTTTATTGTATTTTGTTTGACATTTTAAATTGTATTTTGACAATGGAATTGTATTTTGACATTTGAATTGTATTTTGACATTTTAAACGTATTTTGACATTTTGATCTTATTTTGACTATTAAGTATTTATTAATTGTATTGAACTGTTAATTTTTAAACAGTTATTTTTTAATTTTTTTATTAAAGCATCGTTTTCATTTATTTAAATTTTGCATGTCGAATCTTGGGCAGAATGTATGGCTCAACTTTAATTATTCACGACCTTTGTATACTTACCTGCATTCTAGCAAATAAATAATTTGATTTGATTTGATTTGATTTAGCAGACATAGAAGCTTCAAATTTAGAATAGTGTATAAATCAAGGAAAAACTAAAATATTTTGCAATTTCATTCCACTTTTCTATATACATCAACTGCATAAATAACTTTGTAATCCCATATAAATATATAGGATTACAAAGTTAAATTTGCAGTGAATGAATCAGTGTACATGTATATGTATAATATAATGGAATAATAGATGTAGATAGGTACCTAGATATAATTGCATAGCACAGATGTGAGTTCTATGTACCCTATAGCTACGATTTACCGGGTAATAATATGTCTTTCATTGACTTGAATGTGCCCTGGCACTGGCAGCTGATAGTATGTCATGCTCACTCAAATGTCTCTCTGACGGTGGCATGTGTATTGGATCATTTAGCTCCCTTCAAAATGGTTGAGCTAAATGGTGCTGATTTATGCGTCATGTTCGTGAACGGGCGCCGTCAGTTGGGGCTGGTCATCACTTAGCTGCCTCGGCTTATTTTAAATTATTTTATTTTTGGATTGTTGTTTGTTAAGTACTATTTGTTGTACTCTGGACGCTCTTAACGCGTACGTCTTTCTTATCTTATTTTTTTACATCGTTCTCACATTATATAATTTTAATATCAAAAGTAATGATGTAACTAATATTTTTGTAAAATATAATTTTAAAAGAGTGTCCATGGAGTTTCTTGCCCGTTCTTCTCCATAGGTACCTACGCTTTGGAATGGGCAACTAGCTTCATATTTTCTGACTGACCGACTTCTTGACAATTCAATTGCTTTGAGTTTGAGTTTGAGACGTAATTAGAAGATTGACTTGGCTAGGGACTGAATAAATTAACCGATTGGTATTATATGGATCTCACAACTGTTTACGGTAGAAGAACTGAGTTGCGAGACTTTGCTTTGTTTACAAGTTATGTTTTTGCTGGCATTGAGTTGTTACCAAACATTTTAAAATAGTGAAATTGCTAAATTAATTCTTAAACTTTCAATTTAATCTTCTGTAAAAAGACTCATAACAGAGCCGTCGTCATCTACGCATTCTTTACATACAAATAAGTATCATACATAGTATAGTACAACGGGCTGGTGTCCGTAATTGGCACGTCGGCATCGTAGCAATCACATATTTTGTGTACGGGTGGGCAAATCGATCATTAGAACAATCGTGCACACGCACAGCAATCCAACCTTCAGGACCTCTCCTGAACGTTGCAGGGACTATATCTCGAGACGCAAGCGGCAGTGGCACGTGGAGTTTTGGCACATTATTCTAGAAACTATTGTGAATGTGTATGCAAAGGACATCATTCATTTCGTATCCATAAATTAAAGTCAGCCAGAAATAGAAGTATTTTCTTATGAGAAATAATATCCTCAACATTTTGTTACCATTACAACATAGGTAGAATTAAAAAATGAAATGAATGAATTAAATGTGTTTATTATTTTTCAACACAAGAATCGTCACAAATCGTCTAGCGCGAAGACTCGGATCAGTTTCAGCCATTCGTGGTTTTTCGAGAATACATTAACGTCGGGGTAACTCTGCAGTTTGGTAAGAACCACTTTGAGAGGGAGACTAACAGAAGAATGCAGCTGGGCTGATCAGCGTTTGGGAAGCTTCATTGAATCTTCACGTCACGTACTCGTACTCCACAGAGCCTTAGGCTCGATTTAGTGGTCGACCGACGCGATCTATCGGTCGTGAGAGCGTTTAGTGCTTAGCTGACGGCAAACTGAGTACTCACAAGAGAGGTCACAAGGGATATTGCGTAGGTACGCGCGTACGGTCGGTCGCTCGGTCATTCGGTTTCATTGATATACCTAGCTAGTTCGACAGATGTTGGCACTAAAACCAGCCTTAAGACTAGATCTTGAATCAGCGCGTCCTGCCTGTTATGACTTACGGAGTCGAAACGTGGACTCATATATTACAGGTCTTACAGCAAGCCATATTAGTCGTAGAACCGATGACCGTTGGTAAGGTGGAACGACGATATTCGTAGTGGCTGGTAGCAGCTGGATGAGAGCTGCCGAGAATCGAGCTGAATGGCGTGCAATTGGAGAAGCATATGTCCAGTAGTGGACGGCTGTAGGCGGGGGATGACACGTTTTGTATGACAAATCGGTCAAAAACACGCAATAGAGAAAACCACTGTGTCGAATAAACGTCCTAGTTCAAAATTGCAATGGTCATGCAGCTCGAAACATTTACCAAATCTAAATATGATTTTTAGTATTTTCAAAAATAAACAACTCATCCGGTTAAATGTATAATATCTTGGTGAGATTAAAAAAAATGTTGAGGTCTTATATCTATTTTTCTTTCAGACGGCACTTTAATTTCTGCGTACAAAATGTTCGAAACCTGAATGAAGTATGTACTTATTAGCTGGTTATCAACAATTTCATGTCCTTAATCTGAAAATCCTGGGCTATCTGTCTTATTCACATATAATCGCCATCATCACTTTCATCTTCTATGCCTCCTCCTCCCCCTAGCTGATCTGCTGACGATGAACTCGATCATCTGCTTAGAGAAGGCATTTAACAGTCAACTCGTGCATCGTCACTCCACGCTCCCCCTCTATCAAATCTGTCAGACGATATCGATTCACGTTCAAGTTAAACAGCTTCAGTGCCGCTACACAACCCTGTCTAGCGCCCCTTGAGATGCAGAATTAGCCCATGTATGCCCATTTATCCTAACACAAGCACTGAAATCCTTGTAATAACATTTCAGTGTCCGTACCATGGTACGGACACTGAAATGTTATTACAAGGTGGTGATGTTGGTTACAAGGGGGTGGTACTGAGGTTACAAGGTGGTGATGGTGGTTACAAGGGGGTGGTACTGAGGTGACGGCGCTTGCGCTGTCACCTCAGTATATTAATCGATGTCGACCTCAGTATATTAATGATAAATGGTGACAAAAGGTTATTCGCGGTAGGCGAGGAAAAACCAGGGTTCTGCAGTGTCACTACTTCATATCGAAACCGATACAGGGCGACATGGGCCGAATGAACGTGGCCGGTGGCGCTTCTTGTAGAGGTAGATGTCAAAAACCTGTTAAATCCATCTACTTGAAGTGCAATCGTATTTTGCCACGTACATTCAGCCCACTGGGCACGCTCACCATCGTCGTCGTCGGCACCAACGTCGCCGCGCTCGCGCTGCTGTTTCTTGCGCTTCTTGTCGCGGCGACGCTCCTTGCGCGCCAACTTTTCCGCCAGCGTGGTGCGCCGTGCGTCCAGCTCCTGCGACGTCACTCTGCGACAACACACACTGTCATTACCAACGTTAACCTATAATTATCGTCAGAAATAACGGTCTAAAATTTTCGAAGGATTTTAAGCTATCTACGAGTAACTCTGTTTTAAGCTATGATATAATTTACACAATAAAACTGGTGCATTTGTTAAGCACCTGCAGATGAGCCCTAGGCTCTCCAGAGGCAAGATTTAAGTTAATCTCGGAGTGAGAATGAGTACCCTGACCCGGCAAACGCGAGCACAAGACTAAGTTATATTGTATGCTTTCGTCCTCCTGGAGCTCACTAATCGGATGTCCCGATATCTCAACTGAAGTTTTAAGGGGTAGTAAAACTAGTAGAAGCATTTTTATAATTTTGCGATGTCCGTTGTCTGTTCTGTTCGTCTATCACATACATTAACGAACCCGAGAGAAGTCCGTCCACTATCAGAGGCGTCTCTAGCCTTTGTGGCGCCCGTATGCAACCAGTACCCTGGCGCCCTCTAGTCTAGTAGGAGCGGGGTCAAAATGGAATACTAACAGTTATATTTTCAAACGGAAATTCGGATGCAAATGGTGCAATTTTAAATGATGTCGGGAAGCAAAAAGTTTTTTTAGGAAAGTTGTGATTTTTTTATTCTTATAACCCCTTCCGGGTTATAAGAATAAAAAATACTTTCTAGTTCTTTCAAAAATATTTAATTGAAAAACTATTATAGTTACATAACAAACAGGACGCTCGTACACACAAATATATATATATATATGTACCTATATATATAGATATACACACAAATGTATTTACAAAAAAGTTACTTTGCGAGCTTTTGCATTAGCGAAATCTTTAACAATGTCACTAACTTCAATTTTGATTTCATGTTCAATACTTCTTAATGATAAATTTGTCAACTTTGCGACAATGTTGATCTAAGGTAGTTTTTAATTATTTTTAGTTTAGAAAATGACCTTTCGCTATGTGCGACCGTGACTGGAAGTGTCAGGTATATCCTCAGTGCTGTGGACAGATTTGGGAACACTGAAATTAATTTATTCGTTAACAAGTACATAATTTAAAATATCCAACGGCGTAGTGGAATCATCAATAAACATCGGTAATAAGTAATTCGATTTCATTATAGAGCTCGAACTGTTCCACATCTGAAGAACCAGCAAGGCAAAGTTTATTTTCTAAATTAGAGCAATGTGTTTTTTTGTATCAGAGTCCAAATCTTTCCAGTGTTTCAATTTTTGAAGAAATGAAAAAATTACATTATTTTCATTCAAAATTACATTATTTAATTGCGATGTCTAACAAATAGTCCAGTCAAATAAGACTTTGAAGGTTACAATAATTCCCATAGAGCTAAAAATTGGTATGAATGTTCAGAATACTATTATAAATGAATTGTGAAAAGTCCCCATCAATCCCCATTGTGCAAATTTTTTTATTGGTGGTGAAAGTTTGCAAAAATAGGTTTTTCGCGTTTTTCAGCTAAACGGTGAGTTTTACAGCAAAAATAGTTCAGACGAAAATTGTAGATCATCCGATTCTCTACAAAAAATGTTTCCACACTTTTTTTCATAATTATTGCCATTTCCGTGATATAGCGGTTGAAAGAATTGAAAAAAAAAAAATTTATTCGTAATGTGCACGTTAATGTACTTTACCTACATTTTTGAACCGTTATACGAGTAAACATATGAGTCCCTGTCTTATACATACATAACAAAATACCAGACATCTGTAAAAATTCATGTGCAGTGTCGAAAAAATTATACTCGAAAAAGTAGCATTGATACCGTGAAAAGACGGCGCCAAGAAGAAGAAGCTGGTTCATCAAAAATAAGTCCTCCTCGTACTAGAGCACGAGTAAGTGAAACTACATTTTGCTTCAATCAGTGTTGTTTATTTTGCGGCAATGAATTAAATGAAGAGTTGAAGAAGAAAAAAGCACTGCAGTACCGACGTAAGATTTATGTAGTTTCACCTACTCGTGCTCTAGTACGAGGAGGACTTATTTTTGATGAACCAGCTTCTTCTTCTTGGCGCCGTCTTTTCACGGTATCAATGCTACTTTTTCGAGTATAATTTTTTCGACACTGCACATGATTTTTTACGGATGTCTGGTATTTTGTATGTATAAGACAGGGACTCATATGTTTACTCGTATAACGGTTCAAAAATGTATATAAAAGTACATTAACGTGCATATTACGAATAAAATATTTTTTTAATTCTTTCAACCGCTATATCACGGAAATGGCAATAATTATGAAAAAAAGTGTGGATACATTTTTTGTAGAGAATCGGATGATCTACAATTTTTGTCTGAACTATATTTGCTGTAAAACTCACCGTTTAGCTGAAAAACGCGAAAAACCTATTTTTGCAAACTTTCACCATCAATAAAAAAATTTGCACAAGGGGGATTGACGGGGACTTTTCACAATTCATTTATAATAGTATTCTGAACATTCATACCAATTTTTAGCTCTATGGGAATTATTGTAACCTTACCTCTATTTTAAGGACTAATTTGACTGGACTAAAATAGTAGTAGAAATTTACTTTAAAATGTATTTTCGCGTCTGTTATCGGTTCATCCTCCGCCTCATAATTAAAAAACCTTTTACGAGCGCGAGGGCGTGCAGCCGGTCGATTCTGTAAAAATCTCACCGTGAAAGCTTAGGTGAAGTGAGTTTGTTTTTGCTAGGAATTGACACTATTGACAGCTCACTCCACGCTCACTTCACCTAAGTTTTCACGGTGAGAACCATCTCACCGTGAAAACTTATTATATATTTCCCACACCTGCAGTGCGATTCTGTAACCATACAGAATCGCACTGCAGGTGTGGGAAATTCTACTATTGACTCGACTTCTTCCGCTACAGTTTTCGCCCGGTTAAGGAGCTCCTCAAAAGCGGATTCATTACGGAATTCAGACAAACTTATTTTTGCATTATCAATAATTTTCACCGCTTCTGACAATAAAACGTCTGACTTTTGAAGGGCCTTGCTAACTATATTTATCTTGCTTAAAATTTCAAACCAAATAAGCAGAGAGCAGATGAATTTAAACGACTTAATTTTTGCCAGAAAATATAGCTTCAGAGAAATAGAGCTTCATTGAAATTGATCAAAAATGAGTTCTTGATAATTATATAAATTTAGAGTTGGAATGTTTGGACTCATACAATTCCTTTAAGAACAATGAAAAATTGTTATGTGCTGCAAAAAGTACAAAAAATACCTTTTTAAAAGTACAAAATAAATGATACTCTTTTTTGTACGTCCGTACTCTTTATTTACCTCCTTCAAAATCAGATATACTCTATTTCTTCTAAAAAAAGTTGGCAACCCTGTGTGCGGCGCACACGAGCGCAGGGTCTTTGAGAGCGCCGGCATCGACGCATCTTTGGAGGTGTCGCATTAGAGGGCGCAGGGCGCTCGGCGCCCCCTTAGACCCGGCGGCGCCCGTGTGCGCCGCACACCCTGCACCATAGGTAAAGACGCCTCTGTCCACTATAATTGGGCCTACTATACGCACAGTATATTAAATGACTCGAAAAACGGACTTTGTTTTTTTTATTCTTATGGATTTGAAATAAAGAATTGTTTGGACGGACATCGTTTTTTTTATTCTTATGGATTTGAAACAAAGAATTGTTTGGACGGAAATCGTTTTTTTATTCTTATGGATTAAGAATTAATTTATTCTTATGGATTAGGCGGCTATCCCACTGGCGTTTTACGAGCGTTGACGTCAACGTCGCGTCTGCGCGGCGTCGACGCTGCGCAGACGCGACGGTGACGTCGCGTCATCGCGTAACAAGCATAAAACGTCCGCTGAACGCGACGTTAACGTCGCGCAGATGATACTATTGCCAACAAACGCGACGTTAACGTTAAGCAGACGCGACGTTGACGTCGCGTTCAGCGGACGTTTTATGCTTGTTACGCGATGTCAACGTCGCGTCTGCGCAGCGTCGACACCGAGCAGACGCGACGTTGACGTCAACGCTCGTAAAACGCCAGTGGGATAGCGGCCTTAGATAGAAGAATAAAGGCAGGGTTATATTAGAGCCACGCAGCGTGTCGCAACGCGTGGGATTGCAATCGGTTTCATACATTTAGTATGAACGTGATTACATTAACTCGGCGACACGCGGGACTGAGTTAATGTAATCACGTTCATACTAAATGTATGAAACCGATTGCAATCCCACGCGTTGCGACACGCTGCGTGGCTCTAATATAACCCTGCCTTTAAGAATTGTTGTTTTCACAAATCAAAAATCTGAAAGCAAAAACCATATTTTTTTTTTATTCTTAAAATGAAGTAAGTATTACTCATTATGTATAAACAGTAGGTATAGAAGTACTCAGAGGTAATTTAATGGCATAATAAGTTTTCTTGGCATAAAATAATATTGTGAAGTTCAAACTGCCCTTAGTGGCTGTTTGTAGGTATACTTTGTAAAGTTTATTTTGTTTCACGTGTATATTTGTTCGTTTAATGTATTGTAACATAAAACCGTTTGATATGAAAATATTTTTTATTTTATTTTATTTATATAATTTATATTTTTCTGATGAAGGGGTAAATGTGGTATAGGGAAAGGCCTTCGTCAGGTTATAGTCTCAACAGAAATTTATTGTATTTTTTGTGTTGTGAGAGTGACAACCCTATTATTAGAGGAAAAATTTGAAAACCATAGAATCATCTTCGATTTCCTGATAGATTTGCATATTTTTTTTTTTACAGTTAATTGTAGTACAGTTCTGAAGAATATTTTAAGATAAATATTAGGTGCTACTGACACTGTCCGAGGGAAAAATAAAAAGGAATAAAGATTAAATCAGGCATATTTATTTTTCTATTATAGTGAAATCTTTTCTGTTTCGCCTATATAATACCTTGCATATAATGTCAATAAACTTCAAAAACAAATGTTCAAATATTTTCATCACATCGTTTATCTTTGCAATTTCTGGAAGTCCAAAAAAATTAATAATAATTATAACTCTGTTTTATAGTATATTTAAAATTGGGGAATTCTACTCTCGCATTCAAAATAATTCATACTATCGATTAATAGAATAAAAAAGTGATGTTCGTTTTTTGAGGCACATACTCTGCTACGTAAAGGTATGAACAAAATTGCGGATAAAAAAATATACATAATAATTTCCGCCAAGCCACCGCCAAAATTGATGGACAATTGCACACTTTGGAGAATTTTGCTTCACTGTTCTCAATACTTCTAGCGATAGATTCGCTACGTCTTCTTTGGCGGTCTTATTAGAATAGCTAAAATATTTGGCTTGTTCACTATCGAAGCGTCTTCGCAAAAACCTCATAGAAAAAGTCTGTAGCTGAAGAGTCGGGCTATCTTGAATGTCACTGTAAGTAAATCGCCAAATTGAGAGATTAAGTAGCCCAGAGACAACATATCGGGTTCATGTGAAGTATAGCTCTGTCTCTCAGTCTGTCAAGACCCTTTTTTACCCGACTGCGCCAGAAGGAGGTTATGTTTTTCGAGAGTATGTATGTATGTATGTATAATTGTTTGGCACGCTCTGCAGCCTGAACGGCTCGATGGATTTTAGCTTGAGAGGTATCGTTAGATTCGTATTTACTGTGAGAGTGACACTGGGTATATCGAAATTGAAAAAAATAAAACAAATCAAATCGTAAAAAACATGTATCAAGAACTAAATTGTTTGCGAAATCTTTCACATTTGTAAACTAAAAAGCTGGAAATAAAAAAATGTATTTAAAAAAATAAAACACCCGACTGCGGTCAAAAACTTAAGTTAAATAAAAAAACTGAAAAGTTAAAAACAAGCCCATTTTAAACTGAATAAAAGTTGGAAGGAGGAACCTATACCATTTTTATTATATTTTCAAATTCTAATGGTGTAAAAAGTAGTGCTAGACGCTATGGTGACCTAACACTTCTTTCTCGGATATGGTTTATATGGTAGAAGTTAAAGTCTCGAATCGTAAGGGAAATAGCTGTATATTTAATCACTACAACACTTAGTTACAAGACAATGGTAATGGTTTTGAGCTCGTGGTGTCTCCAGTGAGATCTGAACGCGAACTGGCCCACATTTTGGCGGACGAGCGAATGTGCATACTTGCGTTCGATGCAATTATGCATTTTCGCTTAGTGTTCGATTAAAACTCGAACATATTCCCGAGAGCGAGAAGAAATGAGGGATGATAGCTAAAAACTACACTATGATACTTAGGTGTGTACAAATTATGAAACTACGTAAACGCGCGTTTCTGGTTCCTAATCTTAACTGGTAAGTATAAAAATAAAATGAACAAGCAAAAAATAAAAGCTTATCTACTTAAATACTTTGACACCGATTTTAGGTTACACTATTGAGTCCTCTATAGTAAAAGCAATATTTTGGTTGCCTACGTTCGTATTTTTGTCCCGTTTGATCGCACCATAATTCGCGCTAGGCCAGCGTTTGGCACAATTGTGTAAACGAAAAACGACTTCACTTTGATCCTTTAGATCTCTGGCACTGAGCACTTCACTACGTGATTCGTGTCTTCTGGTTGGTTTCGGTGCCAGCGGAGCCGCTGCAAACTCCTGTCGACAGCAGCTCTCGCTGTGGCGTCGTTGTCTCGGAGACGGTAGGGTTGCCGTGGCCTGCTGCCGGTTGGATCCTTCGCCACGTCGTCCAGCTGCGGCCTTTCGGCACAGGCGACATCGCCCGGTTTGCCACAACCAGACGGCTGCTACGCATAGGACGATCGACAACAACCCGTAGCAAATTACGTATTGGTGGATATCATGCGGTGATATGTCTTCTATGTCGGAATCGTTTTTCTTCAGTTTTTCTATCGCCTCCCCCAGACTGGTCATGGATATGGTTAGGTTTCCGTCTTCAGTTGGTCTTTCGTCTGGGATTTTGATGTTTATCAAATGATTAATTTGGTCGAATTCAGGCGTATAAATGGTCGGTGAAATGTTAATTTGGTTGGACTGATGACGTATTGAATATAATGAGAAGTCCCTTCCTTTGATGACGCACTCTTGACCTATGCTAATGATCCCGGCTTTGTTCAGCTGAAGAACGGTTACATGGTCGCCGCATATTATTTTTATTGTGTAGGTGTCACAACAAAAATAAAAGTGCTGAGAAGTCAAATGTAATTCAAGCCATTCGTTGGTGCAGTTGGTTTTTTCTACTTTACATGTATTGGTTGCCGAATTCTTGTCGCAAAAACTTTCGTCATTTTGTAGGTCTGTTATTGGTTTTAGCAGCTGACACATGATAGTAGTTCCATGGTGTAAACATGCTGTTAGTTCCTGTGTGGACATGCTAAAGAAGGAATCCTTCTTTAGGTTGACGGCTACGTATTCGGAGAATGGTTTGATTGTGGTCTTAATGGTGTTTGTTTGGTGCGGTATAGGTATTATCTTGTACAGTTTGAATTTTTCTCTGGATACTAGTGGAAAAGTAACTTCAATTATAACAAATTGTACGAACGTTATTGTAATGAACAATTTGATAAAACGACTGCCAAATAAAACGTTCACTAGACCGACAACATGGAACCATATCCAAGGGATACAATTGGCCGATCCGGCTCGAAGGACCATGTAAAAAGTAGTGCTAGACGCTATGGTGACCTAACACTTCTTTCTCGGATATGGTTTATATGGTAGAAGTTAAAGTCTCGAATCGTAAGGGAAATAGCTGTATATTTAATCACTACAACACTTAGTTACAAGACAATGGTAATGGTTTTGAGCTCGTGGTGTCTCCAGTGAGATCTGAACGCGAACTGGCCCACATTTTGGCGGACGAGCGAATGTGCATACTTGCGTTCGATGCAATTATGCATTTTCGCTTAGTGTTCGATTAAAACTCGAACAAATGGGTCCCGCCTGCTTCCAACTTTTATTTAGTTTAAAATGGGCTTGTTTTTAGCTTTTCAGTATTTTTATTTAACTTAAGTTTTTGACCGCAGTCGGGTGCTTTATTTTTTTTTAAACATTTTTAACGTGTGAGAAGAGACCCAAGACACCATAGGAATCTTTTGTGGCCTCTCCAAGGCATTTGATTGCGTCGACCACGAAAGCTAGCTCTTGAAACTTGAGCACTACGGACTTGGAAAGCTTGTGCTTGGTTTAATTAGTTCTAATTTAAATGATAGACAACAGCAAGTTCAAATAAATGGTGTCAATTCACTTGATTTAAAAGTAAAAATGGGTGTGCGACAAGGTTCGATATTGGGTCCTTTTCTCTTTTTAGTGTATATTAATGATCTACTACATTAATTAAAAAATCAACCACAAATGTTGTTATTTATTGATGATACTTTCTTAATTTTTAAGTTATACGTGCTAAAAAATTTGACAACGTAAATAACGCTCAACTGCAGGTCCAAAATTGGTTTACTGCTAATAATTTAGAATTCAATGGAAAAGTGCATAAGATTGTCTTTGCCAAATGTCAAGGGTAGTGAATGTGAGATAATGTTGAATCACGAGAAACTAGACTCGTCGATAAAATTGCTTCCCTGGAGATCACGCTCAACTCAAGGTTACAATGGGGTCCTCATTTAACATCTCTTGCAGGACGGCTAAATTCGGCAGCTAATGCTGTGAGAAAAATTCGTAAATTTAATGATATAGATATCGCAAGACTAGTCTATTTTAGTTACTTTCATAGTATCATGTCATGTCTTACGGTATTGTACTTTGGGGACGAGCTGTAGACATCGATTCTACTTTTATTCTGCAGAAAAGAGCCATCAGTATAAAGGGTGAATTTTTCAAGTGGACGTGAATGGCCAAATCCGAAACTATGAGGAATAGCAAAAATTACTCGAAGGACTGTAATTTCTTTTTACACAAATATTTAATCTAGCTAACTACAATGCTACAAACGACATACATGATTATTTTCAAATGTTTGTTTATTCGTCAGTCAAAGAAAAAAATAAAAGTAGATAGCTGCACATTTAGAAGGGGTGTCTGGTCTTGTGGTGGTGCGGGCGCGGGTCGTCGCGGGGCGGGCGGCAGCGCGGGCGCGGTTCGCGCGCCGGGCGGCCGCGCGGGCGCTCGCGGCGCGCGCGCGGCCCGGGCGGCGCGCGCGGCCCGGGCGGCGCGCTCGGCCGGCGCGGCCCGTGCCGCTCACACAGCGCGCCCAGTGCGCGCGCGCCGGCCGCCAGCAGCGCCGCGCCGCGCCGCACGCGCGCCGCCAGCCAGTGCTCCGGCGCCGACCTACAGCGGGACACCGACCGCGTCGATCACTGAGCTTCGACACACTACGTCCACCGTTTGTCAAAACTACGAATCTATCGATAGTGACGAGTATCGAACGAGGACACCTTTCGGTTGTAAGTGTTGCAACATTTCAGCATCACGAGTCCGTTAGCAATTCGGCTGTTCGGCGATGGCACTGGCATTACGTGGACGGTGAGGGCTCACCTGGCTTCTTCGATCTGCGAGTTGAGCGTGAGGTAGTCGGGGCTGTCCTGCCGGCTGTGGCGCGCGCCGCCGTTCGTGTACGACATCTGCATAACAAACATACGATTTTTCAACTATTTAGCACTGCTACTTGGCAAATACTTCCATATAATTTAATATTAGGCTTCAGGCAAGGCAACCGTGTGAAGTCGCAAGATGCTCGGAGAAGGCCCGAAAAAGCTACTAAAGTCCTTGAGGAGCTGTTGAAGGAAGAGATCCCCACTAGCTCACACGGATATGTTTTACACCGCGGACTGTACAACAAGCCTGTCAAACTGTAGTGGGGTTTGTTATTGATTGGTTAAACTACATTACAGGATACAACAACTCACAGCATTTTCTTTCTTTCGTTTCATTCTTTCGCTCAGGTGGTCAGAAGAGCGACGGGCCCGGGCCGTCACTACTGCGGCGAGCGCTCATTGTCGGGATCGTTGCCACTCATTTCGCTCACATTCTGCAAACCACGTCCAACACACTCAGTATACATCCTCGGAACCTGTGCTGCTGGCTCACAGAGCACGGAATCACCGCATCGACCGCGTCTAGAGACGGCTATACTTATAAAATTCGTGGCGCCGAAAGTGCGTTCAGCGCACAACATTTATCACAAACGTCATTCAAAGACATCATTTATGTCCTGCTGCCACTGTCCCATTGGTCACGTGGTTGCGAACGCGACTGATGAGCGTGGTGGGGTCCTGGGTTCGATTCCCGGTTCGGGCATAGTTTTATTTAGTGTTGCCCAAAATCGGTCTTGGTCTTGCAGTCTTGGTCTTGTTCTTGCATTTTTGCAAGACCAAGACCAAGACCAAGACCGACTTATTGTAGCAAGACCAAGACCAAGACTGAACCCTGCAAGACTTGAGCAAGAACAAGACTAAGCCTGCAAGACTCTTGCGTCTCGCAGTTAAGTCAAACTGAGATTTGGGCGTTATAGTAGGTATTGGTTTCAATCCCGATTTTGATAGACGTTCCCCAGTATCAAAACCGTATGGTCATAACACTAAAAGGTATTGTATTGATTATTATATGTTTCGACTATTTATTAAGTAGGTAGGTAGCGTGTTACTTACAAATTTGTTCCCATATGTGATAAAAATGTACCTACCATAACTTTCTACCAAAGTTCATTTCATACCTTGTAGGTATATCTACTTAGAGTATCATATTATACTTGTATAAGTCTAATGTCCAGATCTAACGTTAGTAGGTTGGTAAAAATTATGTAGGTATTTATGTTTCAAAGTTTATATTATTCTTCTATTCAGCAAAATTTAAAACTAACAGCGAGTCGAGTAGGTCTAGTACTAGTTGCAGTTTATAAGCCAGCCGATGTTATGGTACAGACGCCAGCACATCAAGCTACTACAATCTGCCATATTTCTTTAACAGATTTTCAACTTTATCGCTAAACCATTAAGGTTCATGGTTGATTGGTAAAATATGACGTTCCGCGAATAAACTGTTGGTCGGTCAGTGTATTACGTACAGTAGGTACGTAATACGTAGTACGTTAACATCACAAATTCGCAAACAGCACGCCCGTTTGCGATCAACAAAATCTAGAAACTGGCAAAGATCCGTTAAAATCGGCGAAATGCAAAAGAAGTGGGAATTCATGGCAGACTCGACGCCGCGCGGGGATTCCCGCAATCTTCCGCATTTTTTGTCACGTTCAAGCATTTATGCACTTTATTGTAATAATTTGAAAGTTTATTTTCAAGTACGTTAATAATACGAGGAGACCGCTTGGCGCTGTGGTCCCTTTGTCGCGGCATTTGAAAGCTAATAGCATAGGTACGAAGACAGTGTTGACCTCGCAAATAAACTTTAGCAATACAGCTGATCAGGTAGTTCTTTCGAGTTTTATTTACATTGCTGTTTTAAGTGAAACAAGTGAATTTACTATTTTTTAATTAAAAATCTGATTGGGTCAGATAGAAATAATGATTTTATACAGTTTACAGTAAAAAAAAATTGCAGAAAAAAACGTAAAAATTAAGAAAAAGCCGACGAAAAATTTCAACGCAGGGGGGTCCAGAATCATGTACTGAATCCATGGTAAGCGGTTGCGTGTCGATGTCCCTGCCACCCTGAGCAATAGGCTAATAGTTATTTGAATGTAGTCTAGTCTAAGTAGTAGAGACTCGCAAGACTTGCAAGACTCTTGCTGCAAGACCAAGACTGAGAGCGCAATACCAAGACCAAAACCAGGTGGATTGACGCAAGACCAAGACCAAGACTGGCTAAGGTCTTGTCTTGGTCTTGCATTTGGGCAACACTAGTTTTATTGGGTTTTTCCATTTTTAATTTCTTAGTAACAGACAGGAGTTCGGAAGTTGGTGGTGTGATACATAGGCTGCACTAAAAGTATCGGGAATGGAATATTTCCACTGTTCCTGTCATATTGAAATCTTTTTAATTGAAAACTCCTTGGTTTTAAAAATCGAACACCATTTATTTATTTTAAAAAAAGATTCTCGGTCTTGTCACAAGGTTTTGTCAAACTTGTTTAGTCGTTGAGAAAATGGAATTGACTCGAGAAAATTCAAAAGCGATGATTTATTATGACTTTCGAAGTGGTTTAACACAAAAACAGTGTGTTGACCGGATGATTTCTGCATTTGGTGATGAAGCCCCATCCAAAACCACAATTTATCGCTGGTTTGCTGAATTTCAACGTGGAGGTGTCAAGCTCAGTGATGATCCCCGTCAAGGTCGTCCAAAAACTGCAGTCACCCAAGAAAACGTTGATGATGTGCATAAGCTGATTGAAGAAGATCGACATGTGACATACCGCGAAATTCAGGCAACTTTAGACATTGGCATGAGTCAAATACAAATAATCTTGCATGAACAATTTAGGAGTAAAAAAGTTGTATTCCCGATGGATACCGCATTCGCTCTGTGAAGAGCAAAAAGCGGCTCGCGTTACTTGGTGCGTCAGAACTCTCGAAAGATTCCACGCAGGATCCTCAAATGCTGTATACAACGTCGTATCAGGTGACGAATCCTGGATATACGCGTACGAACCCGAAACAAAAAACTAGTCACGAGTTTGGGTGTTCGAAAATGAGTTAAAGCCAACAAAAATTGTTCGTTCACAGAGTGTTGCAAAAAAAATGGTGGTCACGTTTGTCTCCAAAACCGGCCATGTTACGACTATTTCTCTTGAGGGACAAAGAACTGTTAATGCAGAATGGTATGCTAGCATTTGTTTGCCACAGGTCGTTTCTGAACTCCGTAAAGAGAACTGCAACTGCCGCATCATCCCCCATCATGACAATGCAAATTCTCACACCGCGCACAAAACAAAAGAGTTTTTAGAGCAAGAAAACATAGAATTATTATACCATCCGCCGTCCAGCCCAGACCTAAGCCCTAATGATTTCTATACTTTCCCTAAAATAAAGAATAAATTGCGTGGACAGAGATTTTCATCACCTGAAGAAGTTGTGGACGCCTACAAAAAGGCCATTTTGGAGACCCCAACTTCCGAATGGAATGGTTGCTTCAATGATTGGTTCCAACGTATGGAAAAATGTGTCAAATTTCGCGGAGAATACTTTGAAAAGCAATAAATACATTTTTAAATAGTAATGTTGTGTCACTTCCTTGATTCCCGAAATGTTCAGTGCCGCCCTCGTACGCCCGTGCCGCCCGTGCCCCGGATAGCACGTAAAACCGTTGGTTTTGCGTCTGATCTCTCCCCGGTCGTGTCGGATTGCCGTCCGTTCGGACTATATAAAGGAGAAACTGACATATCAACGCACAGCCGAAACTACTGGGTTGGAATGTGAAATTTTGCACACGACTTCCTTTTGCAATGTAGCACTAAGAGGTTTTTGGAAATTCAACCTTTAAGGGGGTGAAAAGGGCGATTTTGTTTGTATAAAAAATCTTATCTAAGTAAATTATGAAGTTTGTCATTTTTTGTTTTTCTAAACTACCCCCTAAAGGGGGATTGGGGCGTGTCAAAAATTGTATTGAAGAATTTTAACGCACGGTCCGATTAACTCGAAACTCGGTATTTATAAATAATTAAGACCAAAAATGAAGAAGAACGTTTATAAGGGTTTTTCGAAAATCTACTCCTCACGGGGTGAAAAGGGGTAGTTAATTTTACAGGGGAGGATTTTACTACGTAGCATGATTAACTCGAAAATTGGTATACCTAAATAAATCTTCGAGTCAAGTAATGAACACATCCCAAACGATTTTTCGAAATTCCACTGCTGCGTGGGTGAAAAGCGAGGATACAGTATGAAAAATCTTATTCATTTCGTTAATAAACTTGAAAGTAAAAGGAGATTGGGGGTGTAAAATTATGTGTCAGTAGTGTGGAACATCCATAATAAAAGTGTTGTGTGCGAGACTAAACATTATCTGTGGAGTCGGTGGTAAAATTATAGAACATGGCTGATTGTAGTCCCTGCAGTTTTATTAAATAATCCAAACAAATAGAATCCCAGTATCATACTAATTCAAGATCTATTATTGCAAAGATCACATTATGTATAGAAGAATTTTAACGCGCGGTCCAATTAACTCGAAACTCAGTATGTAAGACCAAAATAAATAATAAAGTGTATCAGGGTTTTTAGAAAATGTACCCCTAAATGCATGAAGAGGGATAGGCAATTTTACAGGGGAGTATTTTATTACGAGGCTTGATTGAAAAATTGGTCTAAATAAATCTTTAAGTCAAGTTAGAGCATACAGTTTATATGAAAAATCTTATTCATTAGATTAATAAACTTGAAACTTGGCAATATTTGGCTCGGTAAATAATAAAGAATGACACTTTTAGTTTCGAAAAACCCCCTCACAGAGGATTTAGGGGGTGACAAAGTTAATAGGTTAGAAAAATATGTAATCTGCTGTCGGATTAACTCGAAACTAGGTAGTCCTAAAAATAAAAAAGTAGGTATGTGTCTTAGGATTTTTCAATAATCGACTCCTACCAAGGTGGAAAAGGGTAAATTGCTGGGAAATATACTAGGAAATGTTGTATCCACTAGCAGGAATAGTGCCACCAGTGGTTCGCAGAGCGCTGGAAAGCTCCATCGACAGAGTCAAAATGGTCTCCGACACACGGCACCCTTTGCACGACAACATCCTTGTGCCACAAAAGCCGCTGAAAAGCCGAAACAGTTTTTTGAAGTGTGTTGTCCCACTCACTGGCGAACCATCACAAGAAAGACTGAAGCTGTGTCGAGCCGGTGTTTCTTTCTTTACCCAAAACCATTTGTTTCACCCGCTGAAGACCTCCCACCTGGACATGAGTTACCTTGGGTAACCTGGAAGTCTTTAAACAGACTACGGACCCAGGTAGGCCGACGCAAGGATATCCTGTTCAGGTGGAGATTCATAGACGACTCCGCTTTGGATTATAAATGTGGTGCTGTTCCACAAACGATAGGACACTTCATATCGTGTCCTGCGTGTCCTATCAGCTGCACGTTACAGGAACTGGTGGACGCTGGTGATGGCGCCAAACAAGTAGCCGAATTCTGGGCCGAGCCCATTTAGATTTCTATCGACACGCTAAGAAGAAGAAAAATGGGTGGATTTTACTGCTTGCTTCATTAACTCGAAAATGGGTATCGGTCTTTGAGTCAAGTTATGAACACATCACAAACGATTATTCAAAAATCCACCCCTGTGGGGGTGAAAAGCGCCATACAGTTTATTTGAAAAATCTGATTCCTTTGATCTATAAACGAAAAAATTGGCCCGAATACTTATTTATCTAAATAAATGATAAAGATCATAAACATACATTTTCGAAATTTTTAGAGGAAAGTACGAAATACACGCGGACGAAGTCGCGGACAAAGTGCTTGTCGGACTATATGAGAGTAAAGGAAAAGAGAGTGCACCTGTGTTTACGCACACACTTGCGCACTATAACCTCCGTTGAGATTGGCCACCGTGACCGAAATCGGTCAGGAGGCTATTTATGTCATGGTTACACACTTGGCTTGTATGGGAAGTGTAGACAGTGATGTATCTAGCAGCGGCCGCTGAGGCGTCTACGCGTGCTATGTACTACATTTTTGCCTCATGAGGGCCATTTTCATGGTTATTGAGATCGCTGACAACGAAGATGGGGTCTAATTCTAAGCCCAAGATGGAGGTTACGGCAAGGAGATTTTTGCGCCTATCAACATGCGGGTTGGCACAAACAAAATAATGTAGTTCAGTAAGTCAGATTTACGTTTTTTATTCTGAAAAATTCTTCCGGATTTCTGAAATCATACAAAAATTTATTTTTGTTAATATTTCCCACTAACAACACATCTGCCATCGCCTTACATTTCAGTACATTTGCGAATGTTGCTATGGAGTTTCTTGCCCGTTCTTCTCCATAGGTACCTACTACGCTTTGGAATGGGCAACTAGATTCATATTTTCTGACTAACCGACTTCTTGAAATCTTGACAATTCAAAAGTGCCTGTTAATGGTTTAATTGAAATAAATGTTTTGAGTTTGTCCTTGAGTTTTTTGTCCGAAAGGAGACGGGCGAAAGTTCCTAGAAAGTTGGGCCTGATGTTACAGTAACAATTATTGCATTATTTTATTTATACACTAATACCATTTAAAAAAAACTAAATTAATTACGACTGCTCCATGGGAGAAAGAAAATATAGGATGATATTGATTTGTTTGAAAATAGTCTCTAACCTAAGGTTATACACTGAGCTCACACGTAATACTTCAAGAAAATAACTATTTGACTATATTGTTGATTAGAGTTAACCTGAATTTATTGTAGGACACATTGAAGATTCAGACGCCTTCCAACTAGATTCTAGAGGTAGCAGCAACGAACGAAGCCATAGACATATTTATCTCAATGAACGAAGCGAATGATGTGATTGATGTTTGAGTTTTTGACCTGACATTGACATAAGTTCCGCTTTGTTGCCTGTATATTAAAACATTGACAATCGATTGTGAAATCGATTTATGAATCAATTCATTTTTACGACCATTATTTAAACCATTATTTAAAAAAAATATGTGTTTTATTTAAACATATGTAATAAAGAATAATTATTAATATTTTAAATAATTTAATTAATTACCTATTCATTCTATTTTTGTAATAATAATCGATTGTACATCGATTAACTTACCTATATTATGGCAACATGGTTTTAATATGAAAATAAGGGAAGTCAGTATTAATTTGATTAAATAATTAATTTCTTATCCCATGATAAAACTGCTTAGTATTTTATAATTGACCACAAAAAAACTGAAACAAAATATTGATAAATATTTCATTTGTGTAACGTTAGGCCCAGATTCGCCCGTCTCCTTTCCATAGACATCTACGTTTTGGAATGGGACTCTACCTGGGTCGATCAAAAGTACGACTTCAAAAACAAATTCACTCAAAAAAGCCGGTTGTTTTTTTTTTTCTAAAAAGTTTTTATTTTTCACCATTTAGCTGTACCTACCTACCTACCCCAAACAAATGAAATGAAATGAAATTTATTTGCCAGAATATAGGTGCTTACATGATATGGTAAAATAATTTTAGTTTCACTATATTCGACTTATCAGTCATGCAAATATTTTTAGTATGTACATGCATAATAATATCATAATATAATGTCATTAGTCATACACAATATAATACATCATTGTCATAGATAATAGAATTTACAGTCTTGCTTCGATTAAATTCATATAACACTACTTGCTATGTGAATATCAGTGTAGGAAGCTATTGAACACATCTGCTTACCCCATGAAAGGGTACAGGCGTGATGTTATAATAATAATAATAAGTTTATTGATCCAAAAATATACATAGACAGGTTGTAAAGGAGGTTGACAGGTTGTGTATGTTGTGTGATTGCGTAAACAATGCATATATATGCTATAGCAGCAATCGCGGTTGATTTGATGGCATTTATTGAAGAGTTCCGTTGTCTGTCTCCGAAACTCATCATCAGATCTTTACGAAATTTAAATGGGAACATTTCGAAAAACCTCCACCGAACGAAAAAAAAAATTTTGCAAATCCGTCTATATATGAGGAAGTTATGCCCGAACATATGTACAGACGCTAGCACATCAACCTACTACAATCTGTCAAATTTCTTTAATAAAAATTCAACTTTATTGCTAAGGCATAACGTTCAAAATTGATTGGGAAAATTTGACAGTTTCGGGTAGGTTGATTTGCTGGCGTCTGTACATTTAAAAAAAAATATAAACATCCGAACTGAGAACCTCCTTTTTTGAAGTCGGTTAAAAATGAAATAACTTTAATTTCTGAAGTCGGTGTCTTGTGATCTGTGTTTTAGTTTTTTGCCACCGACTTCCGAAATTAAAGTTATTTCACAATTTTTTGTGCGGCATGCATGCGGCATGGAATACTATAACAAATATCCAAGTATTGTATAACACATACTGGTCTGACCATTATCCTTTGCAGGTGGAATGTAATTTAGGTTTAATAAGAAATCAAATTAAAATGAATGTACATCAATATCAAAACAATATATCTTGGGGTATAAGGAATAAGGAGGAAATAAATAAATATAATGAATATTGTAATAGTAATTTGAGACTTATAGATTTTCCTATTGAATTTAATGAATGTGCTGATCACATGTGTAATGTGTTGAATCATAGAAATGTAATACATAAATTATATAATAATATTATAGAGGTATTTACTGAGGCCTCAATAAATAGCCATAACAAGGATGTTCACAAAAGTGGGAAAGGTGAATGCATACATGCATGCATGCGTCTGGTGTATTGTGTGTCTCTTAGTCTGTGCTAAATAAATGTATTTTCTTTCTTTCTTTCTCTTTTACAGGGGTGAAATAAACATGTAGCTGAATTGCATAGGCAGGCTAGGATTGACTACCAAATGAATGTGCTTCATGGTAAGCCAGAAACGGGGCGTATTTATGAAAAGATGTGCTTAAGTCGAAAAATATTTAAGTCAAGGCAGAAATTTTGTCAAATACATCAGGAACAGATCCGTATGGATATTATTGCAGCACAGCACTCTGCCAAACAGTTCAATAAATTTTGGTTAAGCACCAAAAAACTGGGAAGCAAGGTGGGCCTGCCTGCTTGTGTGGACGGGTAGTAGTGACCCAAAAAGTATTGCCAACAGCTTTGCCCAGCATTTTAAGGTAAAGTCACCCTTGCAAACATCTGAAAATCGAGAGATTGATTATATTATTGTAATATTAATCAACCAACATTAATTACCAGTAAGGAGGTGGGTAGAGCTATTGCCAATATGAAACGGGGAAAGTCACCAGGCCATGATGGGCTGAGTGTGGAGCACCTAAGGTATGCAGGTACTCACATAAATAGACTCCTGGCAATGCTGTACACTTTATGTATTAGACACTCATACTTACCACCTGAATTAATTAAAACTGTAGTAGTACCTCTAGTTAAGAACCATACAGGAGATATAGCTGATAAAACAAATTATAGACCCATATCACTAGCAACAATTGTAGCTAAAGTTCTGGATGGGGTGCTGGACGAACGCCTTGGCCAGTGTATAGATATACAGGATGCGCAGTTCGGTTTTAGACCAGGTCTATCAACAGAAAGTGCCATTTTGACGCTCAAACATACTGTTGACTACTACCTCAAAAGAAGAACACCAATATATGCATGTTTTTTGGATTTGTCTAAGGCGTTTGATCTAGTATCCTATGACAGGCTCTGGAATAAGTTAGGTGAAGTAGGTATCTCTCCAGAAATAATAGGCATTTCCTCATATTGGTACAGTAATCAGAAAAATGTAATAAAATGGGCAAATGTTTATTCGGACGAATACAGACTAGACTCGGGTGTGAGACAAGGGGGTTTAACATCCCCAAGGTTGTTCAACTTGTATGTGAATCAGCTGATTGAAGGGCTGAGCAGCATGCATGTCGGTTGCCGCATAGATGATGAAGTGTTAATAACATAAGTTATGCAGATGATATGGTGCTGTTGAGCCCTTCAATCGGCGGACTAAGGAAACGTTTGAAATGCTGTGAGACTTATGCTGAACAACATGGTTTAAAGTACAATGAACTCAAGAGCGAGTTTATGGTTTTTGTTGGTAAAAACAAAAAACCCAATAGTGTTACTACGCTGTGCCCTAATGGAGTTCATTTGAGTCATATAGTGACGGAAACATTAACAGATGGCATTATCAGTCCGTGGAAATATGCTGGCTCATAGATTCGCTCGTTGTACTGACGTTAAATTAACGTTATTTAAAGCGTACTGTCAAAGTTTCTACACAGGTGGTCTATGGACCAGTTTTAAACAGCGGACCTATAATGCACTCAGAGTGCAATATAATAACATTTTCAGGACTCTGGTGCGGCTTCCGCGGTACTGTAGTGCTTCAGGCATGTTTGCAGATGCGCACATAGATGATTTCTATGCAATTATGCGTAGGAAAACCATGTCTGTGGTGCACAGTATGAGGGGGAGCCGTAACGGTATCCTGAGAATGATAGCTGATAGATTGGACTCGGCGGTCATGCGTCGCTTCACTAACCTGCATGTGACAGGTGCAGGTTAAGTGAAGAATTATTAAATTTATTCCCATTGTGATTGGTGTGTAAGATATCTGTTATACTAACCATTCACATTTGTTATTTTATACTACACTTGCTTAGTAAGTGTACCAATACTACCCCACTAAAAGGCTTGAAAGCTATTCATTAAACCTTCTCAAAAATCTAGGCAGTTATATTGTATGGAATTTCATTACTGCCCAAAAAATCAGGGCAGTAATGCGTTCATTACTAACGCGTTTTGTTTTTGAAGTGAAAACTTCTTTAGCATCGTTGTGACTTGAAATTTTATGAAATGAAAAAGCGACAGAAAAAGGAGACATAAGATTTAACGTGGGAGAAAATGAGACAGAAGCATTATACAGTGTTTTTGTGTTTTTGAGTGTTATTGAGTGTTGTTGAGTGTTGTTGAATGTTTTTGAGTGTTCTTGAGTGTTGTTGAGTGTTGTTGAGTGTTGTTGAGTGTTGTTGAGTGATGTTGAGTGTTGTTGAGTGTTGTTGAGTGTTGTTGAGGGTTGTTGAGTGTTGTTGAGTGTTGTTGAGTGTTGTTGAGTGTTGTTGAGGGTTGTTGAGTGTTGTTGAGTGTTGTTGAGTGTTGTTGAGTGTTGTTGAGGGTTGTTGAGGGTTGTTGAGGGTTGTTGAGTGTTGTTGAGTGTTGTTGAGTGATGTTGAGTGTTGTTGAGTGTGGTTGAGTGTTGTTGAGTGTTGTTGAGTGTTATTGAGTGTTGTTGAGTGTTGTTGAGTGTTGATGAGTGTTGTTGAGTGTTGTTGATCACAACAAATCACAAAAGACGTTAAGCCGCGTCCCCACTAGAGCCGCGCGGCTCTAGTGGGGACGCGGCTTAACGTCTTTTGGCGCGAAAACTGTTTGACGCGCTAAAATTTAAAGAAAAAAGAAAGACTTATTTTGTTGGTTGACGTATTTTGTAGAAACAATTTTCTTGGTAAAGTTTAAAGTTTGGCGGTGTAAATCACAAGTTAAAATAAGTGATTCCGTTGACAATGATAGCAATTTATTAACAACAACTCCACAAGTGTAGTATAAAGCAGTATACATATATCACTCGAGGGTAAGTACAGATTACTAAACTCGTGTGGTTTACGCAAATGCACACTCGATTAACAGTAACCTGTGCCTTACTCCCCTTGGTGAATAAATAGCTATTATTTTTGTTCATGTTTTTGGTACCTACTAAAAGATTTCCAATATTAACCTCTCTATGGACTTATTAGTCTGAAAATAAACAATTTTTATTTATTATTATATTTGTTAATTTTTTTTGAAGTCGATTTAATTATTTTAAACTAAGTACTTTTTTATTTCGTTTTTTTTTTAGTTTTAAGATACTGGAATATTTGTTTGTAATAAGTAGGTAATAAGTTTTGTTGTAAATATTGCACTAGAATTTGACCAAGGTTTTGAGATGTTTTCCCTTTGACACTAAATCCGTAGCTCGTATCAATAAGCCAGGCCGTCACACTTACACGTATAGGTCTATATATCTTGAAAACTGAATCGATTTTGATGAAACTTGCACTGTTCCATAAGTTGGAGTAAGTTGGTGCTTTAGAGTGTTATGCTTAAAAAATGTATGCTTTAGAATGTTATGCTTAATCATTATTATGATTAGAGAAATTATGCGTAAGCTGTTATGCGTAAATAATTTATGCGAAAATATAATTAGGACAAACAAAAGTATGCCAAGTTATATTAGGTCTTAAAATTTTATGCAAATGGATAGGGAACCGTTTGAAAGCCGTAATATTATAGATTGTCATATGTGAATATATGCAGTTCCAATAATATTACATACATACGTGTTGAATTGATAACCTCCTTTTTTTTGAAGTCGGTAAAAAGAGCAGTATCGATTTGTAATTCGCTTTTTATTTTTGGGTACTAATTAAACAGACTTCTTTTTAATGGTTCTCTATCCATTTGCATAAAATTTAAAGACCTAATATAAATTATTTACGCATAATTTCTCTAATCATAATAATGATTAAGCATAACATTCTAAAGCATAACTTTACTAAGCATAACAATAATAATAAGGCGTAGTCGACGGAGCCCGCTTCGCGGGACCCATATTTCTGTCTGCAGGGTTTAAAAGAACCTAACACAAAGAGGATAACCTGTCCGAGTCGGATTGCCCCAATTCCCGAGCTCGCTTCGCTCGCTCTTGCATCCTAAGTTCTCATTGCCTTTTTACTAAAAAAAGATGATTATACTTCGAAACTTGCATATACAAGCGATTGCTAAAAATATACACCTAAAATAAAAATACATAGTTAAGTTACTATAAATTACCGATTTGTTCGTTTCGTTCATGTTTTACCGATTAAAAATGTTTGTACAAACCAACATAGAGAAAAAAAAACGAAGGTTAAGACGTCTGACGTTATCAGTCTTGTTCTTCGTTCTGGAACTTAACTGTGTACCGTTTTGTTCATAGAGTGCATGGATATGGGACAAAATTATTACTTCGTTTCGGTAAAAAAAAAATAGAAGCTATCTTTTGAATCTATACAAAGAGAATATAACCACTAGAGAGCGTATAGGCCGATTTCTTTGAAGACCACGACTCACTACCGCAGGCCGGGGGACGAGGAAGAAAGCGCGGCTGCAATGGGCATTGTTCATATTTTTTTAAATGTTAATTGAAAAACCATTTCGAGGAATAGCGTTACTGATCATTACGGACTAATTAATTATGAAAAATATTCATATTTTTTTGATATTTTTTGATAAAATACGATTGACCTTCTTCGCCCTTCAAATTACGTCGGCTTTGGCCGTACAGTTTTGTATCGTTACCTCAGAAAAAAAAAGTAAGAGGCAAGTATTGTCTACTATCTGTCAAATGTCAAATTATTATAAATATAAATGTCAAAAATATAAACTTTCTTGTTTATATTTCATTACATTACTTACATACATTATTTCAACACTCAACAATATTTAATATATTGGAAGAGTTATGGAATACAGGAAGTGCTCTGTTCCAACTTGCAGCAATAATAGTAATAATGTTGCCGTATGCGTTATTATTATATTTCTAAGTCGCCGCATCGATTGTTCTAGTGACGACAGAGAGTAGTATATTCCTTGGAGGACACTTACTCATAAAAAAACCATTTGTTAATAAATACGCTAATAGTATTCGATTATTTAGGATAGTATTCGATTATTTAGGACATCTATTCGGCCTATTGACACTGACAGATGTGAGATTGATGACGTTGTGTTGACAGATTTAAATATTTAATTATGTACTAGTAAGGCAACGGCACTTAATCTTTTATGCCACTGATGACGTCACCTACATAAAAACTTAAAATAATTAAATATTAAAAAAAAAATAACTATTGAGCCAATCATCAAAATATTCAAATTAGTTTCTCAAAATGCTCTAAATTTTCAAAAAATAAAATAAAATCTAATGGTTAGAAATATTGGACAATCCCCATTCGTTAGTTCTTGTAGGTATGCCTATTGTCAGGGCTGCTCTACTGCATTAAGGGAAAATAGTCGATATCGATAAAATGGATTTTAACATTATGAAAAATACTTAATTAAAATCATAGAAATAATATTTAATCAAAATCAATAAATTAAAAAAAAAAACATGTATCCTGTTATTATTGATTTTTTAAATTAATTAAATTGATATTATATTTTTTACGAATTAAAGTTGTAGGGTCCTGATTGTTCTTTGTCAAAAATGATAAACGAGTGTCTACAAATTTTTGAATTATGTATCTTGCTAATTCAACTAAATTATATTATTTGTTGATTCTATTTAATGAAAATTTATATCCGGGAATAAATTATACCCAATCAGAGATTTTAAAACCGATCTTATAAAATAATCGGTATTATAGTATTATTTCAAAACACAAAAACATGTATGTCAAACAAACAGATGAAAAAAACTTTTTTACATCAAAGACGATTTTCTCAGGTTTATGAAAACATAAAGTAATAATTTTGTCTTCTTCCGGTACCTACTTGATCAAAAGCCTAGGTTTTTAATGAAAAACCCGATTTTGTCATAAACCTGCGACATATACATCTTTTTGGGGCTGTCTGTACCTGCACACCCACATTTCGCAGTTATGTTTAAGTGCCATGTTATTGCAATACGTAGGCTCGCCCCAACATCAACCGGGCCAACCCAATACCCATAAAAAAATGCTAATTTTCGTAAAAGACCTTACTTGGAAACAAGGTTAGAATTACTAGAAGAGCTTTGGAATAACTTTAAGGACGGACACAAAAGTATTATTCTGAGTTTGACAAAAGATGAAAAAAGTAAAGATCCCTACTTTAAAGACGATACATACGACACATTTCAAGAATTGTATGTCCAATACAAGACAGCTATGAAGGAAGCTCTTCAGCCGTTTCTCGATGCAACGGTTCAAGTTTCAATGCTTGGTACTGCGGAAGGTCAAAGGTCATCAGACAGCAACGAAATTCAATTGCCAAAAATTAAAATACCCACCTTCAGCGGCAAATATGAGGAATGGCAGACATTTTTTGACCTGTTTTCTTCCTTGATTCATAAAAATACAAAACTGTCACCAGTACAGAAGCTACATTATTTGAAGAGTAATTTATCAGGAGAACCAGAAGTAATATTGCGAAATTTCACGACTACTGATGCGAATTATGATGACGCCTGGAACGAATTAGTGAAACGTTATAACAATAAGAGGTTCAACTGTAACGCAATTTTGAGAGTTCTCTTTACACAAAAATATGTACATACTGAGTCTGCAAGTTAAGCATTAAGAAATTTAGGGGTTGAGTCTGACAAATGGGACATGATTATCAACTATCTAGTTGTGTCCAAACTGGATCCAGAAACAATGAAGCAGTGGGAACAACAACTTAGTACAACCAATTGCGACCTGCCCACTTGGCAAGATTTGAGAGATTTTCTGGAGTCAAGATTCAGATCGCTGGAAATGATCGAGAGTAACAAGATAAAATCTTTGCAAACTAAACCAGCAGTTAAACCTAAAGCCTTTCATTCGAATGTCAACAAGGATGGAAAAGAACGCGAAATTAAGTGTGCGTTATGTAACAGCGAGCACTATATCTCCAATTGCAAAACATTCGCCGACATGTCTACCAAGGAGAGACAGGAGTATGTTCAGAAGAACAAATTGTGTTTCAACTGCCTTGCGCCATCACACTCGGTGAACAAATGTCGACAGTCAGCGTGTTGCAAAAGGTGTGGACGTCGGCATCATTCCCTTCTCCACTTCGAGAGAGAGCAAAACACGGAAAAATCAAAGGAAGGAGAAAACACGGCTACAGGTACCGTTAATGAAGAGTCCAGAGGTAAGTCTTCTTCTGCAACTGATGCACATATTGTTTCTTGTCATTGTGAGCATATTCAAACAAATTCTGTGTTATTAGCTACTGCTAAAGTGTTAGCAAGTAGCAAGAACGGTTGCAACCATATCATTAGGGCCTTGTTAGACCAGGGGTCGCAAGCGTGATTCATATCTGAGGCGACCGTTCAGTTGTTAAATCTAAAACGTAAATCAGTGAGTGGTTGGGTGTCCGGTGTGGGAGAGGGTCAAACGAAAATAAAACACATAGTTTCACTTTGTGTGAAATCACGCCACAATCCCAGAGAGTCTGTTCTAGTTAATGCGTATGTTTTACGTACACTAACAACACTGCTACCAACCATTAATCTCAAATTGCCTGATTGGTCCAAACTTAAGGAACTGGAGTTGGCTGATCCAGGGTTTACAACACCAGGTAGAATAGATATTCTGCTTGGAGCTGAGGTCTACAGCGACGTATTATTTTATTAGACGGCGTTATTAAGCACCCTAAGGGAAATCTATTGGCTCAAAATACAACCCTCGGGTGGGTGATCTCTGGAAGGATGTTACAAGCATCTACCTCAGCAAAGACACACATTACAACCCTTGACGTTCAAGTAAGGGAAGACGAGCTACTACGTCAATTTTGGGAGATAGAAAAGGAACCTAACAGCATACGCAAGAAGTTTTCAAAAGAGGAAGAAAGGTGCGAAGAATTTTATGAAGCCACAACAGTCAGAGACGAAGAAGGAAGATTCGTGGTAAGGTTACCGTTTCAAAACAAAGAACCACAATGTCAGTATGGTGGGTTGAGGGAGATAGCCACTAAAAGGTTTAATTACTTAGAAAAAAGATTGTCAAAAGATCCTAAGCTTCGGGAAGGATACCATAAGGTTATGGAAGAATACATTAGTTTGAATCACATGGTACAAGTTAATCCTTCCGAAATTGATAACTCTAAAGCTGTCTATCTTCCTCACCATGCCGTCGTTCGAGAGGACAAGACTACCACAAAGCTTCGCGTGGTCTTCGACGCTTCGTGCAAGGGTTCTAATAACATTTCTTTAAATGACGAATTATGTATTGGTCCTCAGCTACAGCAAGAATTACGTCACATATTAATGAGATGGAGGACACATAAAATCTGTATTACAGCAGACATCATTAAAATGTACAGAATGGTGCGTGTGGCGGAAAGAGATACGGACTACCAGAGACTACTATGGAGATCTGCACCTAATGAGCCAATAAAGCACTTTAAACTTCTGAGGCTGACCTTCGGTACAGCGTGTGCACCTTACCTTGCAGTAAAGTCACTTCAGACACTTGCCAAAGACGACAAATTAAAATACCCTATTGCTGCAAAAATTACTGAAACTGATTACTATATTGACGATCTCCTCACAGGATGCGAGACAGTGGAAGAAGCTGTGGATATTTATAATGAAATGAACAATCTTATGAACTCAGGAGGATTTCAACTTCAAAAATGGAGTAGTAATTGTGAGACTTTGTTACAGTACATTGGAGAAAATAAACGGGAAGATAATGAGTTGCCCTTTAAGGTTAATGCTGTTGTTAAGGTATTAGGGTTGAGCTGGAACAGGGAAGCCGACACCTTCGAATATACTGTAAATTTGCCAGAACCTAAGCAACCCATAACCAAACGACACATTCTTTCCGAAATAGCAAAACTTTATGATCCTCTAGGATGGATAGCTCCTATTGTGGTAATAGCAAAGATGATCATGCAAAAATTGTGGAAGACAGGTCTAGAATGGGATGAGCCTATTGACGGTGTTTTGCAAGCAGAGTGGTTACGATATCGAGAAAACTTGGCGTGCATCAAAGGCCTAAGCATACCACGATGGTTGCACTACACACGTGCATCAAGAGTTGAGTTGCACGTCTTCGCAGATGCATCGCAGGTCGCATACGGAGCAGCAGTGTACATGCGAGTCACTAATGAGGAGCGAGTGTACGTAAGCCTAATATCCTCCAAAACAAAGGTAGCTCCAATCGAGAAGCAAGTTTCCATCCCTAGATTGGAACTTTGTGGTGCTGTATTGGCAGCCAAACTGATTTCAGAGACATCTCAAGTGTTGGGAGTACCTAAGGATAGTTTATTTGCGTGGACCGATTCCACTATTGTTTTGGCTTGGTTGAGAGGCGGACCAAGTCGGTGGAGCACATTCGTGAGCAACCGAGTGTCAGACATACTGAACATTATAGATTACGAGCAGTGGGGGCACGTATCTACAGATACGAATCCAGCTGACTGTGCGTCACGGGGTTTACAAGGACCGGAGTTGTCGAACCATTCACTATGGTGGAATGGGCCAGATTGGTTGTCTAGCGTAAACCTAAGTATTAGTGCTCCTAACATCGAAGATACACGAGAGGAGGAACGCGTGAGGTCTTTGACTACTATAAATAATATAAAAGAGGAATTTATTTGGACTAAATATTCTACTTTATCAAAAATGTTGAGAGTTATTTCATATTGCAGACGATTTCTTAGTTTTAAATTATCTCAAGACAAACGTGAATGTTTTTCTAAAATTGTTTCGCCTAGAGAAGTAATAATAATAATAATAATAATAAGCCTTTTTATTTCCAAGACATTTACAGTAAGAGAAAAAATTGTTAAACAAGTATTTTTAAGGGTATTAAATGTCATGGTCCCTTTCGGGTATAGGCCTCCTCCAATTGCCTCCATTTTTTCCTGTCGTTAGCTGTTTTCATCCAGTTACTTCCTGCCACTTTAATTATATCATCTATCCAGCGGGCTTTTGGTCTGCCCTTTTGTCTTTTAATTCCAGGACCTGTCCATCTTGTTACTCGTTTAGGCCATCTTTCTTCAGGGGAGCGGGCAATGTGTCCTGCCCATTTCCACTTCAAACGCTGTGCGTGTTGTAGTGCGTCTATCACTTTGGTTTTGTGTCTGATTTTTTCACTGTTGACTTTGTCGATGATCTTTATGCCAAGGATGCTCCTCTCCATGGCCCGTTGGCACGAACGTATTTTTGACAAGGTGTTTATGTTAAAGATCCAGGTTTGGGCGCCGTATGATAAGCAGGGCAGTAGACTCGAATCCATCACTTTTTTCTTTAATTCGGTTGAGAGTTTTGATTTTAATATTTCTTTGTAGCTCCAGTATTTTTTCCAGGTCATGTTGATCCGCCTGTCAATTTCATCTTGGTGCCTTGTGTTTTTGAATGATATATAATATGTTATATAAAATCTCTACATAGCGTATGTTGATTACGCGAAAGCATTCGATTCTATCTCACATAAGAGTATCTGGGATGCACTAGAGCATCAAAACCTTCCATACGCATACATTAACATCATCAAGGACATATATAGCAAAAGCACAAGCCGGGTCAAATTAGATAGACTAGGCACAGAGTTTAATATTCGTAGAGGTGTGAAGCAAGGAGACCCGCTATCACCAAAGATTTTCATTGCTGTCTTACAAAATATAATGAAAGACTTAGACTGGGACAAAAAAGGAATAATCATAGAAGGAAAAAACCTCAGCAACCTAAGATTCGCCGACGATATAGTCCTTTTCGCTAAGACACCAAAACAACTAGAGGAAATGCTGACAGAACTAAGCTCTGCTAGCGAAAATATTGGTCTACAACTAAACACCTCAAAAACAAAGGTATCTACTAACGGCACGAAAATTCCCATACAAATAAATCAGATACCTATAGAATACGTTGAGAGCTACATTTACCTCGGAAAACAAATATCATTCAAAAACACAAGGCACCAAGATGAAATAGAGAAGTAAAGGCAACGTTAAATAATTGTATTAAACAAGTCCAAGCTGTTGAATTCATAGAGGAGATAAAGCGGTTAAAATCTCACGGCTATGTACCTAAAAGTAGTAAGCTTCGCAATCTTTGTCCTATTATTGATGATAACGGGATTCTAAGAGTTGGCGGGCGCATCCAAAAATCTCAAACAGCCTATGATACTCAGCACCCTATAATTTTACCTGCTAAGAGCCATCTTAGCAAGCTAATAATTCAGGATGCTCATCATAGGACATTACACGGTGGTCCTCAAGTAATGTCTAATTATTTGAGATCTAAATACTGGATATTACGAGCTAAAGACCTAACAAAGAAAATTTACCGAGAATGTGTCATTTGTATTAGATATTCAAAAAACAATACCACGCAACTGATGGGTCAGTTGCCAGAAGTGCGAGTAAAACCTGACCGAGCTTTTAAATCAGCTGGTGTGGACTACGCAGGTCCCATCAATATTCGTTTTTCACCGGGAAGAGGAGCTAAATCGTACAAGGGTTATATATGTTTGTTTATTTGTATGACAACGCGTGCGATACATCTGGAGGCTGTCAACGACATGACTGCGAAAGGATTCATTGCAGCCTTTCGACGATTCACATCGAGACGAGGCCATTGTTATGATATTTATAGTGATAATGGCACTAACTTTGTGGGAGCAGACAAGCAGCTGAGGGACATGTTCAACAGTGCCACATCTTCGTTTCCTGGTGAAGTAGCAGAGTTGTTAGCCCTGGCGCGTACTACATGGCATTTCATACCTCCTCATGCACCCAATTTTGGTGGTTTATGGGAAGCTGGGGTGCGCAGCACGAAAACTCACCTTAAAAAAGTGATTGGTGATGCAACCCTCACTTACGAGGAGCTAGCTACAGTATTGGCGCAAATCGAGGCGTGTTTAAATTCACGGCCCATAACTGTGTTAAGTGATGACCCTAATGACCCTCTTCCACTAACACCGGGCCACTTTCTGATTGGCGAACCTTTGTTAAATTTAAGTGACGAAAATTATACAAATCGTAATATTTCTAGTTTAGATAGATGGAGGTTAACTCAAAAAATGGTCAACGATTTCTGGAACAGATGGCACAAGGAATACCTCGTAAATCTAAACCAAAGACATAAGTGGAATACCAAAAATACTGAGCCAGAAATCGATGACGTAGTAATTTTAAAAGAAGACAATATTCCTCCAAGTAAGTGGATATTGGGAAAAATAATTGAAAAACATGTGGGTCCTGATGGCATTACTCGTGTAGTGTCAGTTAAATGTAAGAACGGTGTTTATAAACGACCTACAAGTAAATTATATATCCTACCTAAACAAATGTCACATTAGTTTAAAATATCAAAAGAAAGGGGGTATATACCAAATGTATCTTAGTAATAAATCTACTCATTAACTTCACTTTATTATTGTTTACCTATTTACGTACTAAGTTAACTAACGTTGCATACTTACCTTCTATTCGTGTTATGTTTATACTAATTATATATTTTAAGAACTTACCTGCTTACCTCACTTTATGTAGTGAATAAACTTGAATAAGCATTCCTAACTTCGTACAACCTACCTATGTATACTACCTATATGTTACTTAGTTACAAAGCATTATTAAACTAAAATATAATGGTGGGCGGTTAAGAGGTTTTAATGCAACTTACTTACCCTACCTACTAGCGCGACATATCGCCTTTTACCCATGATGTAGGTATTTATGTACACCTAGATTTAAGCTATAGTTATCCATAATACTACCTACTTACGTTTATTTACTTACCTTGTATAATCCTTGTATTTTATACCTATTTAAAAGAAAGATAAAGTGTTGCCTTGTTTCTGTTTTTGTCGTTCAGTGCGTTATGCACCATGCATTACGCATGGTATAAGTTTATGGCTATTGCTTTGTTTTTATTTTTATTTCATTTTTATTTAAAGGATAGATCCTTTGGTGGGCGGAATGTCCAAGCTCACAACATACGAGGTTCAATAGTCTATAAGGAGCTATTGATATGTACCTATGCATGTATTTACAGTCCACATTACTTTAATTTAGTTAGTTGAAAATAAACCATCAAACAGTCCACACGTAGTTTTAATGAATAAATACAGCCAAGCAAAATACAACCTTATCGCCGTAATCACCAACCACCTCGCATGTTTTTCGTTATCAGCGCCGTCGAAAACCATGAAAACGAGATCCACGACGAAACATTTAAAAAGTTTTGCGGCCGCCATCTTCAATATTCATATCGACCTCACTATCGGCATCAGGACCCTCTAAAACCATGAAAACGAGTCCCCAACGAGAAATTAGAATTTTGAATGACATACCTGCGCGGCGTGCGGCACCAGGTTGTCCAGCAGCGCCTGCACGGCGGCGCGAGTGCTGGGCGCCAACAGCTCCTCCGGTTGCGCCACGATGTGTTTAGGAATGTGTGCGCCACATAAGAACTGTGCTACTTCTTCACTGAAGTGATTGCAGTTGTGCTCCAGGAGGTTATACGCTGAAGGACTGAAATAAAACACAAATATTCTAAAATTAAAAAAACATTCCACTCAATTTTTTCATAAAATATAACTCTCAAAAAAACCATGTAAAGTTTTACGTTTCCGAGATATTAACGTCCAAAGTTGATCACGTGACATCCATGTTTATTGAACTTGCTTTAATTTTGTTGCATACATGTTTCATTCCTTTAAACTTTCAGAGTGATTATTTCTAACATTTAACCAACAAGGTATAAGCAAGTTAAAAAAATATGGATGTCACGTGATGAACTTTGAACATAACAGCAGGTAATTGCGAAAACCACTAGCAGTAGGAATGGATTTCATTTTGACAGTTCAACATTCATTGCGTAATTTACGTTCACGGAATAAAATATTTTCTACAATTAGTATTGTAGAAAATATTTAGCAAGAACGCATAGTAATGAAAATGAATAAAAATGTTAAGATAACGAGAATTTGTTCTTAGTAACAAGAAATATTTTTGCAGATAATGCTCAAATTGTAAAAAGAACAAGTTCGTTCTCGTTGTACTCAATTTTGGGGAGGCCTATGTCCAGCAGTGGACGTCTTTCGGCTTAAATGATGATGATGATGTACAGTCGAACCAACTAATTAGTTTACATTTTACATGTGTGGGTGAAGTCAGAGTTATGCACACAAACACTAAATAATACGAGCGAGCTCTGTTTTTATTAGTGTGCGTATGGCATACCAATTACCATATACCAATATATAGTAATAATTCATATGTTACTAAATGAGATATAATATTTCGCATGGTATTACTATAGCAACCTTGCCACAATGGCTATAGTCTTAGGTCAGGGAACGAGAAGTCGTAAGTTCAAACCTCGGGTGAAGCGAATATATCCTTTTTGTATCATTATTTTGTTAAAACATTGCTTAAAGTTGAATTTATAACGATTCGATCCCGTTCATGGATGAGTAATGAAGTTTGCAACGTTTGAGACAACCACGGAACTCTCAGGCCATTTTATTTTGACTGTTTAGAAAATAACTACTTACCCACACAAAATTTAAAAAAATTGTTTCAAACATCTTAATTTATAAAAAATGAGCGTTCATAGTTGTCAATCTACGAGTATTTGCATTACTGAGTTTATTGATTACTACCTACTCATATTCGTGTGCGGATTTATTTCTGTGGATTCAACCATGCAACATTTATCAATGTTTAAAAAGTCAGAAATTGTTGTTCTGCATGAGCAAAACATATCTATAAGTAAAATTGATATCGGTGAGTAACAGTTAGATATTACGTTGATATTATACCTACTTCAACTTAACTAACTCATCTCACCTTTCAATGTTTACCTAGGAATAAATTAATGTAACTCATGTGCAATACCTACCATAGTTAAATAATAATAAAATACCTATTATCATAAAATGTATTACAGTTTTTTTTATCACTGCTCACACTAAATTGAAACTTAAAACAACCACTGTAAGGAAGGAACATATTGGAAGAAACTAGAGGGACGATTTGCTAGCAAGCGTTAAGCTCGCTCATTCCAACCAACACCAAATAATAATAATATGTTTACCTAATAAAAAAATTAATTATTTAATGCTTTTATTTAATTTACTTTTCTACTTTTTTGTTTGAGAGATTTTATTGTCCACAAAATTAATTTAATAAAAAACAAAAAGTAAAAAACAGCAAAACAAAATTCTTCAGCTGGGATCGAACTCACGTCGTCGAGCTTACATCAGTAGCTAACGCAGGCTCTTACACCATTTAGCAACTTATTATACTAATCTAAAATGTTGAGTCAAATTCCTTCATTGTGAACTCGTTTATTTTATCTCTAACGTGAATGTATAATACGCATACATACACACACAATAATAATGACAGTTAGCGATGTGTGCGTGATGTAAACTAATTAGCATTGCCGACTGTACCTACTCAATCTAGTAAACTCTACTGACAAATAGTAATTAGTACAAATATTTGTGTAGTCATCAATTTAGATCTATGCTTATGTTTACAAGACGCATTGACACGTACAGAAAAATATTGTACTGAGAACGAACCAATTTGTAGACAAGGGCGAGGGGTTCGGTCAGATCGCGGCAGATGGAAGGGGACAGTAGAATAATAGTCAAATAGTCGCACTCGCCAGTCGACAATCTGTGCTCTCACCGAGTACACTGAAACTATCGTAGTATTATTATTGATGAAAGTTTATAGTATTGTTAATTATTCAAACGTTACAATTTTATGTGTATCTATAAAGCTACCTCTGCGTTCCAAATACATACATTGTCAATTGCCTAGTCGTGATTGAAGTGATTGTGATCTCCATTATAATAAATTAAAACAAAAAAAATACTTAACTTATAATTATGCTTTTATTAAACTAAAACTTATATTGTATACCTTTTGCCATAATAATTATACATCCTAGTGTACAACCACAATATAATGTATCACACGATATCCCAAAGTACTGGTAATGTAATGGTGTCATTGAATTTAGGATGGAGATGATAGATATGAAGCTGCAACACCAAACTGTATCCCCTGGTTTTGTTATCATTGGTTTTTTTTTACTTGTCTCCCACTTTGGAAGCAATTTTAAAGACGTATGAACACGTCAAAAACTGTCAAACGTCAATTTTATTCCTCGAATAAAAGTTATCTGGCGATGGAAAAATCAGCCCTTAGAAAAATATGTTTTATTAAAACTTCTTCATAAACGACTCGCGCTTGACTATAATTGTATCGATAGGTAATAATTTGTAATTGGGTCTAACACTACTGTAAGATGACAATTAAACGTTATCATACTGCATCATAGAAATATCCAAAATTTCAAAAAATATTTTATGATATAAAACTACATTAATATAATTACGAGATATTTTTTAACAACTTTGGACATTAATGCACTCTTGCTGACGTCCCGCAGGACTCTGCGCGGGAGCCGATTTAGCCTAATTTACTCACTATTTTTGTGTATATTTAAAAAAATATTTTAAACTCAAAAATCCAACAATCCGTTAATTCCCTCGAAAAATTGATTTGAAATTGACCCTGTTCCGGATTTTTTTCTCATCGAGCAAATTACAATTTATCATGTTTTTTTCCCTAAAACAAGGATGTATCTATGATATTCCTTAACTCATGAACGCAACGCACACATTCATCACACAAACACATAAAGGTTGATTTGGACCAAACGAACTAATGCTTATTCTGTTCCACTTTGTCGGATTCCCTCAGTCTAAACGAACGGAGTGAGAGTATTCTTTTGTTGGTCTATGCATACCTACAGAAATGTTAGGGATGGCAGGAGGGGAGTGCTCTTACTCTTGCTCTGTCTTCGATTGGTCAAAACCCACCTTAACTCACTCATTAATCACACATCCACACCACACACGAATACAACACACTACAAAAGTTTAAATTTAATACACCTAAGTTAACTTCGTAATTATTGTTAATCGTAATGTTTAATGGATGTATGTATTTGGAAGAACACTCGACTATTGTCGTTTCAGAAATCATAACGACCGATACTACGTACGAGCCTACCTACCATGTACTTAATAATCTTGTAAGACGAAGGAAACTCTTCGTCTCCTCGACACATGGAATCCTAGTGCTTGTGCTATTCAAATATTGTAATGTGATTTCTGAACAATTAAGTTTTTATTATAATTTTTTATTACATTATATTTTATCCAGGACCTAACTACAATGATTTGACCATTTAAAATTTATTCTAAAACAGGCAAATTCGGATAACCCCCGTAAACCAACTCAAATGCGAAAAAGAGCATTCTGTATTTTTATGCTACCTACCATTCTATTCGAAAGGTTTAACCGTTAGGTTTAAATTACCTAATGTTAGAAGTAGCGAATGTGACATCATACTGAATAGAGAAAAACTGGAATTTGTTGTTCAAACGGTTTTTCTGGGAATCACGCTAGACGAGAAATTACAATGGGGACCTCACATAATATCTATTGCGGGGCGGCTCAGCTCGGCCGCTTATGCTGTAAGAAAGATAAGATAGTTAACTGATGTAGAAACGTTTTAGCGCGTTTAGTCTATTTTAAATACTTTCACGGCATTATGTGGTAGGTACGGCATTTTATTATGGGGTCGAGCTGCTGACGTTGAATCGTATCTTTATTTTGCAAAAGAGAGCTGTCAGAGCCATTTATAATCTACGTCGCCGCGAATCTCTCAGGGAACTTTTTAAAAGGATTAATTATAATGACGGTACCTTGCCAATTTACCTATTTATGAAAATATTATGTATGTAAGAAAAAATCTACATCTTTTTAATAAAATAAGCTATAGACATAATTTTAATACTAGAAATAAAGATAAAATACATCAACCATTTTTCAGATTAGCCAAAGTACATACCTACATCTTTTATGGGGTACTGTGTTAACCTTTTCACCGCCACGGACTTCAATAGAAGTTCCGGATTTTCGTGCCACCAGCGCCACGACTTCATTAGAAGCTTTTAACTACGAGTATCTTATAAAAATGATTTTACTGTATTTAAAAGGTTTGTTTAATTTTATTATTTAATATAGCACTGTCTAACACCCTGTTTTATATTTTTCCACACAAAAGAAGCCCTTATTTGTCTTAAAATCGGCCAAAACAAAAACTCCGAATATATTTAATGTCCCTAGTAGAACGCTAAGGACTTTAAATATAGTCGGCCTGTGATGTGACGCGAAAGTTACAACAGTTTGATTTATATTTATAAATGCTACTATCGAAAACAATTTGAGGTCAGTAAAATATGAACTTAGTTAACTACTTTATTACAAAGGGAAAATAGACGAATTTCGACCTTCAGATGGGTGCTGATTCTGAATTAAATAGTTGCTAGCAATCCTTGTCGATAATTATATTCCCATCTCTACAAAACAATTGGTTGTCAGTGCCCCGGGCGCCACGGCACGGTAATAATCACAGAACATTAGGGTAATAATACTGTGGCCACGGACTATTATACAAATCGTTCTATGACGTCATAAGCGTACGGCTGTCAAGGTCACTTTGGCATAGTGCAGCGCTAATCACGTGAGCGCGCACGCATCCTTCTTTCACTTTGCTTGTAACAATACTATTCTATTTTACAGTAAACAAATAGTGAAATGAATGAAGAACTGGATTCGGATGAGCTATTAAACATTCTACAAGGTGTGGAATCGGACTCGCAATATTTTCTGAAGAATATTGAACCAGAACTTCTGGTTCAACGTTCTCCAGAAAATATTCTGGTCCTGAAGATGATTCTAAGGTAATATAATAATAATGAAGTTTATTCATTAAAAAGTAAGAATTCAATAAGTGAAATGTTCCGTGAGCCACAAACTAATCGTCGCTTGTAGGTATCTTCTGGCTCTGGAGTGCGAATTTAACAAAGTACTTATGCGCCTGCCAGACTATGCTCCTTGCGCTGCTCATCGCTATGCTCCTCGCGCTGCCGTGATTTGCCGCGATGTTGCCCTCTCTGCCCACACACTGCTCTACTCGCGCAATTAATCGCGACGCTCCTCACTTGTCATTTGCCTTGGTGAGACAATGGACGTTGAAACGGTGGCAGCGTGCGCGCTATGCATTTTTAGTATAGCTAATTATATTAATGTAGTAAAAAGAAATATACATCGTCGTCGTCGTCCTCGCCAACGGAGATGGTGGATTATTAACACCTTTTCATTTGACCATTCCACGCTTGGCGACGACATAATTTCCAATTTTGCATACGCGTGCGTCTTGCGCGAGCGCTCCATGCAGACTGCGACCGCGCGATTATGTGGCCGGCCACTCGCACTCGTATTGCCGGTCCTTTGACTCGCGCGCAAAAACCGACAAAATAGGGAGCAGTGGGTAGGACGAGGAGCATGACGTGTGGCATGACGAGTAATGTTGCCACACTATGTCTCTGCCTCCTTTCCTCGTTACTTCCCATGCCACTCGTCGAGTGTGTGGCAGGCGCATTATACATAAACAAGAAATAAGAGTTCAAATAAAATATAAAATAATTGTTTAAGTAAGAAAACCACAGACCACAAAACTAATCAAAGTTGAATTTAACGTGCTCTGAGCGCCAATGACATGAAATGAAGTCACAGAATGACGTCATGAAAGAAATAGAAATGTAACCTATTTCTTATAAGTTATATGATTGTTTCTTTGATACTTATAATTTATACTGGTTTTTCTTACTAGGGATACTGTGACATTACTTTATATTTCGTTATACATTTATAGCTTGGCGCCTGGCGAGGTATCGCGTTCTGTGTACGTTGGTGGTGAAAAAGTTAAATGTTACAATAAAATACCTTGTGATATATTGCAGTTAAATGAAAGAAAATTTAAAACTTACATTAAAAATACACTTTGTAAACAAGCATACTACAAATTAGAAGATTATATCAAGATAAGAACGCTTGGAAACATGCTGGTCCTGCTCCATAGGACAATCTTGTCTAGACAAAATCAAACGGGTTGCTAATTCAATTGTAAAATTTATTGTTTTTTTATATTAATTTACATTCTATAATTACTTTAAATCACACTCTGACTTATTACTTGTATTTTTTTTAATATGTATATGAAAATCGTTTACTTTTACCATGTTTGTAAATATGCGAGCACCGTGTATCTATCAGATAATTAATTTATATGCCATGGTTTCATTTTTAATTCTCTTACCTATTGTGGTATAGTAATTTTATTTTAGGTCTATCACATAATTTATACTATATAAAGCTCGATTACCACTCACTCACTCACTGACTGACTGACTGACATAATTATTGTTCTCCCAGATGGTGAAGGGGGAGGTGGGTATATTTTTACAGATTCGTATAGAAGTAACTCTCACGAGTATGGAAAAAATCCCAAACCTCCCCTTTTCCACCCCACTCTCCCCCCTCCCTATCGTATCTCGGAAACTAAGAGTCCCGTGTTTTGTTGTTTTACGGATTCGTATAGAGGAGGCTCGGAAAAGTAAAATCCATTTTTCAAAGTTGCCCCCCTTGCCCCCCTTCTCCCCCCCTCTAGGTAGATTTCGGAAGTTAAGAGACTTGGACCATTTTTTTTTTCAGATTCATATCAAGGGGCCCAGAGTTGGTCAAAATCATTTTTCAAAACTCCCCCCTCTCCCCCCATCGTAAGAAATACTCCTCAAAAACACGACCCCGCGAGCTGCTTGCAGCTCGCGCAACGCCCAAATACTAGTATTATTATATAATTAATGTATGCAAAATATTGTAAAACATTTTAAAAGAGTAACGGTGGAGTTTCTTGCCCATTCTTCTCCATACGAAAACTACCTTTTGGAATGGGCGACTAGAATCAATTCTATTTTGTTATAATTTTTGACGTTCAAAAGTGCCTTTTATGTTCCTATTTGAAATAAATGCTTTGACTTTGTATTAGGAACAAATCTCTCAAATAAACATTGTACAAAAAACTTGGTACCATTTACAAGTTCTTTTTAAATCAAACAAAAAAAAATTGTTCAAATATAAAAATTAGCCTCTAATTATTTCTATGTATTGCTCCTATTTGTATTAAATTAAATAAACGTACTTTACTACTCTTATTCAAGGCTCAACTTTCCACCCCGTATAAAGTGGTAAGCGGTGAGTTGGTGACTGATATCCATCCACTCCATTCATCTCACTGGTTTAGTCTAAAAGTTGGTATTTGAAGTACTTGGGCACAGAGTAGGTGGCCATGTTAGTCGCGGTATTTGTATTGTTTTTATCGTAACGAACAGCGTGGCGCGTGGCGTGTACCTTTTAGTAGATCCACATTTCGTCAATTTTTTTTGTTGTTTTTATGTCCTCTAAAATGAAGATTAGTAGGTTATTTCAAGTCCGGACCTTCCGTTTTGTTTTATAGCCCTGGAACTGTCCCCAGTCTTCCCGATCTTACCTGGGGCGAGCCTGTTGTTACTTTATAAAATGCGAGCTAAGCAGAGCATGCACTGAAAGCGAGACATCCCTCGTCCTGACCTGTATGTGGTGGTGGAGAGTCCTTGCAAGTAATCCACGAACACCTGGAACGGCACGAAGGTCTGGCCGAGCTGCTCCACGAGGTGCGGCGGACCCAGCTGAGTGCCGCCCTGCAATTAACAACATTGAAAAATAAAAAGTATTTTATATAAACAAACTGAATACCTACCAGAAAGAATAGCCAAGTAATTAAATAAATATCTACACAACACATACGAACAACAGTCGAGTACCCCGAAACGCGGAAACGAACGAAATGACATGTTCATTCACAATTTCACATGTCATTTCGTTCGTTTTTGCCGTTCATTTACGAAGTAATGTCAACCCGAGTGTCAACACTCTCAACAAATGCAATGTAATTCGAAACGTTAATCAGGAAACTCCGCCACTACGGGAGGACACTGCTCTGATCTTCTTACTTCATACTTGAGTAAAAGGATTCAGAGCGTTGACGTTAATGGCAACTAGCTTCAACTTTCTGACTAACTGACAGACTATTTAAATTTTGTCAATTCAAAAGTGCTCGTACAGCACGCTTCATAGAAACCGTTACACCTTGGTAATGACATCGAACCTATTTAAGTTTTTTGAAATGTATCGTAAGTGGCATGTTGGTCTAGTGGTTAACACTGCGGCTTAACAATACGACGGTCTCGAGTTCAATCCGCGGTTGAGAAGATTTTTTTTATTTTATTAATTTACCTTTATTATTATTTTTTAGTTTCTTTAGTAGTTAGTTTTGTTTTTTTCGTTAATTATTATTAAAAAATCAAATGGAGGTTTGTAATAAAAGCTTAGCATTTTGCATAAACAATATTCATTTATTTCTTTAATTACATTTCTAGGACTTCATGGAATCCACTTCCTGGTTGAATATACAGATTTCTATCTGTGTTAAATTGGGGTTATTAATTATTATACTTAGAATATTAACTAAACACAAAATAGATATCCTAGTTTGGTTTAGATAACGGTTCGTTTATAGATATTTCTAGAAACTGTGAATTACAGAGGAAGAACCAACATGCTAAACTATAACAGTATAGCAATATACATCTTTCTCTTTTATCACATTTTCTGATAACCCTTATTTAACACAACATTAGAAAAATATGTGAGGTCAGATGGTGCATCGTTAACACATTACAAGACTACTTGTAAACAAGAACTGGATTGATAATAATAAAGGTTGTTTATTTTTGATTGACTACGAGATAATGATCCCACTGATAATGGAATGATATTGGGAATGATTAACACTTGACACTTGCTCATATAAATGTTCCAATGCATTTTTATCAAATAAGTTACACAGTTAATCTGCTGAGTTGCCTATTCATAACGGATAGGATGGCCGTCACTGTCTAACACTTCTTGAAGTCAGCATTTGAACGCGTAGTTTTGAAGGGTGCCACTGAGTGAACTTTCACAATAATATTACGTTGTCGCTTCGATTCATTAGTGTAAGCAATCGGGCGAGGGCCTTGGTGATCACATTTCATATCACCCGTCGCTTGATACCTTTGTATCCATCTACGAACTGTTTTTCTCTGTAATGAAAATAATAATATTAGAAATACATAAAAAAAATCCAACTTGTAAGTAATAATGCAACATGATTGCAACAATAAATAGGTATGTGTAAGAATAACGTAAATCTTACCGTTATGCTTATATCTCGTGCTATTTTCTTTATGTTTTGTTCTTTTTCCCACAGAACTACAATTTTAGCCTTTAATAAAGTTGTTAATCGAACCATACCATCGATTAATAGAATCAACTGGTCAAAAACTTAATAAATTGGATAATATTACGATGAAGATAATTACACACAAGCGAATCGGCACGAAAATGAAACCATTTGAAAAGTAAAAATACCCTCAATCACAGTTTAGTAAATAAGGCGAAGAATAGTATACTAAATTCAACCTTAACTCGCAGTTCATACAGCAGTTAAGTTTCTGAAGTAAAATGAGGGTAGTGCAACAATCGGAATCAACACATTCTATTCAACCAAACAAGACATCTATGCTAATTTCAACCTTATGTTTTAGTTAATAGAGGAGTTGCGTATTGCATTTTGTAAAACAAGTCGGTAAGGTGCTAGTATTAAATATAAGACGGAAGTTGAAATTTAAACCTTAATATCTAGAAGATTAGACCGTTAATAACCTTGTTCGATAAAAGGAGTAATGCTATTCGAATTTTCGTTAAGATTGCTAACTGAGCCAATAGCCTAGTGGTATAAGGCGCGGTCTAGATGATCTCGCGATGTGGGTTCGTATCTTAGTCGCACGCAGCGTCTTTTTGTAAGTTATTCTTGGTATCTATACGGTTCGGCCAGAAGGAAGCCGATAAAATACCATATAAATTATTAAAAACATTGCAAATAATATTTGAGACGGATCGGTGGGTGCACGAGATGGGTGCGGCGGCGGGGCGCGGGGGAGGGAGCTGCTCAAGGCTCACGTGACACGCGGGCCCGAGCGTGCTCGGGCGATAATCTTTAAGTCTTGGAGGGGTACTATTTCTCTGAAACCGACTGTACAAGGTTTAATTGAAATAAATGCTTTGAGTTTGACGTTAATGGAAAAAAGTCACTCGGATCTATATAGTAACAACGGGAGTCTCACAGGGCTCAATTCTTGGTCCTTTCTTGTTTCTTATTTATATTAATGACTTGCCGTACCTCATAAAGGATAATCATGATAATTATAGTGTTGTTTGCAGATAACACTTCACTTTTGTTTTAACTTAAATGTCAGCAGTTGGTTACTGACGATGTAAATAGCGCGATCTCGAAAGTAGTCCACTGGTTCAATGTTAATAATTTGCTTCTAAACGAGAAAAAAACCAAATGCATTAAGTTTACGCTACCCCACGTTAGGCAGGTGTTAACTAATGTGTTGATAAAGGGCGAGGAATTGAATCTTGAAGACAACACAGTATTCTTGGGCATAACTTTGGATGCTAAGCTTCAGTGGGGTCCACATATAGATACATTATCAAAAAAGCTAAGTTCCGAAGCATACGCTGTTAGAAAAATTCGTAATTTAGCTGATATAGAGACTGCCCGTTTAGTGAGCTTTAGCTATTTTCATAGTGTAATGTCGTACGGTATTCTACTGTGGGGAAATGCCGCCGATATTCAGACTATCTTTATTTTGCAGAAGCGAGCTGTTCGATCAATTTATAAACTAAGTCCGAGACACTCTCTCAGAGACAAATTTAAAGAGATTAATGTAATGACTGTACCTTCTCACCATATTTGTGAAAATGTTTTATATGTCCATAAAAATATAAAATTGTTTAAAAAATACAGTGATATCCATAATATAAATACTAGACACAAACACAAATTTGTTGTACCTGCAACAAGGCTCAAGAAAATAGGTGGCTTGTCCAGATGCCAATGTATATGCTTTTAAGGTGTCTGCCCACTATCCCGTAGCATACCATGACCGTACTAGGACCGTTTCAGACAAAAAACTATTATTTGTATTGAGAAGTATAGAGACTATGCCCACTAGACCGTTCCGTCACCGGCCGACACCGTAGCGTGCCATGCACGGGCCGTCAACTATTCGTCGGAGGGAATACTTTGCCGGTGCGGACACGCTACGTGCATGGCACGCGACGTTGCCAGACCGCTGCGCGCAGGCGGCTAAACGGTGACTGAGCGGGGAGTATGACCATGACACTGATATTAAGTACGAGAATGAACCGATTACGAGTGTATTGAAAGGATTCCTGCCGTGTTACATACGGGCATCATACAGATTAAATACGGGTTACATACGGGTTGTAAACGGGTTCAGAACGCTGTCAGCCCGCTTCAGTGGGCGAAATAGAGCGTATCGGATTGCTTTCCGTACCGGATACGTTCCTAGCACGGTCATGGTATGCTACGGGATAATGGGCAGAAAGCTTTATAATAAACTACCAAGCCACGTTCAAGATCTAAGTATTAATAAATTCAAATCATTCATTAAACGTAAGTTGTGCCAGAAAGCCTTTTATACCGTTAAAGATTATATTGAGGACTAAAATGCTTGGGATTGAGCTGCTTCCAATTTCTGCATTTTGAGTGTTTTTGTTTTGTTTTTTTTTTATAATATACTGTAAGGAGAATCCCCTCTTACGTCGGTAACTACCCCCTACCTCGCCTATAAAAGCAAGGTGCTGGGACAGTTCGGCCCTTTTGCTGCTCGGCGCTCGGACTGGACGGACGTGTGAATCATCAGCTAGTCGCAAAGTTACGTAAGCCATTTGAATTTAGTTAAAGGTGATAAAGTGACATTTCGTTTTTCGTTTAGTGGATTCTAAGTGTTGATAAATTGTAAGTAAATTGTTGATTGTGATTTAATTAAATTGTAATTATGAAGTAAAATGGTTCTTTTGTTATGATTTGTTTTTTTTTAATGAATTTCCACTTCTGAAGCTTATATCAGAAGTGGGATAGAGAACTTTTAAAGCCCACTTAGATAACGTTTTGTAAATTGTTTTGAACAGAAAAACCATTTTTCTATTTTTTACAACTACCCACTTTATCACTTTTATTTTTATTCGATCATTTTATTTGCTTGTTTTTTGTGATAATGGGGCGTGAAGGCTCGTGTACTCGTAACAGACGGTCACATACTCGGGATAAGTCACGCGGCCGCAAACGTCGTCGATCTCGTGGGTCAAATGATCGCAGTAGTGGTAGATCGTACCGCGATTCAAGTAGGAGTCGTCGTACTTCGCGGGATGGCTTACGTAACCGAGATAGGCATGATTCTCGTAGTCCCAAAAGGCACCGATCGCGTACTAGGGATAGGCGCGATTCGCGTAGTAAGGATCGTTCGCGTAGCAATATTGTCAATAGAAAGCGCACTTGTACTCCTTCGCCTCCGGTTCGAACGAGTCCTACCCCCAAGAACAGCAAAATTTTACAAAAAGCTAAGGAACCGATAGTCCTTAACACGTCGGAACGACATCGGTCTATGGAGTCTAGTGTACCCGGCTCCGAGAAGTAGAATATCTAGGGAGGTTAGTTAGTCAGGGTCAGGTTAGGCCGAGTCCACGAAAAGTAGAAGCCCTGGTTAACACCTTGCCACCTGAAAACGTAAAGCAAGTACGCCAACTCTTAGGTTTGGCGGGCTATTTTCGGTGGTACATAAAAAATAATAACATCGTGTTTGTTTGAATTTACTGACAGAAGTGATATGTTGGCTGCTGCATTGTACTGCAGTACCACCGGCAGCAGGCGCATTTGTGTCGCCGATCGTGTTGGCACCTGTTGCCGAGTCACAGGTAGCTGTATTAATTGGACCATGTACGGTCAATTTGTGGTCTCACACGTATGAATACGGTCTGCGTGTTGAGAGAACTCGTGCGTATGAATACGGTCTGCGTATCGAGTGGGCTCTTACGCATGATTGCGATCAGCGTATGGGTCGGCTTACACGTATGAATACGGTCTACGTGTTAAGCAGCTCACACGTATGAATACGGTCTGCGTGTTGAGAGAACTCGTGCGTATGAATACGGTCTGCGTATCGAGTGGGCTCTTACGCATGATTGCGATCAGCGTATGGGTCGGCTTACACGTATGAATACGGTCTGCGTGTTAAGCAGCTTGCACGTATGAATACGGTCTGCGTGTCAAGCGGGTCTACGGGTTGGTAGACCATGTTGCAGGTGGCGGAAGCTGAATGCTGGTCGCGGTCGCGGACAGCAATATGGCAGCGAAGAACCGGAACTTGCGCGTTGGACACATACAGGACAATGCTTTTGCTTTGCTTTTGTTCTGAGAAAGATGGATGTGTGTGTCTATTTACAAACGTATGAACTTTTTGAAAGAACGATGAATGAATTAATTGGCTGAAGACGAGTGAACCTTTATGAAAAGCTGAACGCTTTTATAAAAATTACTTGAATAGCTTCTAATAAAAATTTTGCTTGCAGATGAAGATACTGATGACGACTCTGGACAAACGGAGTCTCCTACTGTGGTCGACCCGTCGCCTCGACCAGTTGGCGAAGTGGAGGTCGAGCCGCTGACGTCTCCCATCGCGGGTCCTAGCCGGGCCACCCCAGGAGTTTGTGCCGAGGACGACACCTCGTCAGGAGAGGCCGTGTAAGGAGAATCCCCTCTTACGTCGGTAACTACCCCCTACCTCGCCTATAAAAGCAAGGTGCTGGGACAGTTCGGCCCTTTTGCTGCTCGGCGCTCGGACTGGACGGACGTGTGAATCATCAGCTAGTCGCAAAGTTACGTAAGCCATTTGAATTTAGTTAAAGGTGATAAAGTGACATTTCGTTTTTCGTTTAGTGGATTCTAAGTGTTGATAAATTGTAAGTAAATTGTTGATTGTGATTTAATTAAATTGTAATTATGAAGTAAAATGGTTCTTTTGTTATGATTTGTTTTTTTTTAATGAATTTCCACTTCTGAAGCTTATAATACTCATTGACATTAATGTTTTTTTTTAAACAATGACATTTGCTTACTTTGTAAAGTATTATATTATTTTAATTATTGTGAATGTGAAGACGAAGTGGGTCATTTATTTTATTCGTTTTATATATTTTTTTTATTATTCTCTCCATGGTCTGGCAGTTTGAGTAATGTTGGCGCCACTACTTCCGGCGACCAAACATAGCGCCTGGAGCATGAGTGTTGCCACCTGCACCGAACCGCACGTTAGAACGTTGCTGTCGATTCACTCGCTACCCGCATTAGAGATCACTTCGGTGGGGGGAAGGCGGTCTTTAAAAAGCTCGAGCTGAGTGGGCGAGATTGGTCATAGTCCGGTTAAGTAGTCACGACCTCTCAAGGTCAACTACGAGATGCCATATTCAAAAAAAAAAAGAAAAGGGCGAGATTGATTTGTCGCTCGCGCTTCGTGGGATCAATAACATTTATACTGTGCATTATTGTTTAATATTTATTGTAATTAATAATTAGTAGTGAATTAAAAGTGATTAAGTATATCGATCTATGTGTTTGTGCTAGCATACTGTGTGCAAAGTAGATTCAACTTACAGTAATTTATGTGGCCCACCCAAATGTCCTTTCTTTGGTATTGTTCGTCGAATCGTTGAGCTCCTTAAGTCTTAAGTTGAGCTGCACGATTTCTGACAAATCCGTGCACTGACTGGACAGGTCCTCTCAATCTGTGTGGTTTTTTCCTCAAAAGACCATCTCAGACATCGACCTACATGGTCTTCATATAACCTGACCAAGATTATGTCTGGACTTTAAAAGAGACATGACTTCTGAGTTTGTTTCGGCCTTTCTTCTCAGAGTAGTGAGATAGGAAACGCCGACCTCATCTAGTTTTATAAAAACATATATTGACGCGTAAAAGTGTTTGTAGAAACCTGCTTACAGAAATTTAATCAATTAATCATTTATCATTTAATTGTACATGCAAAGTTGCTACTTGTTTTAATTGTGTTACCTTACAGGTTATTAAAAGAATAATAAATAATTTAGTATGTACTTTTAAATTTTTTAAGGATAAAAATACAATTATACCTACCTACAGTATTTGTCTGTCCTTCCCCTTTTCAAATCCAACCTAAGGTTGTCTTTAAAATATCGCTCTTAGCGATAAGACCGCCCATTGTGTCGCCCTTTGTACAGTTTCTATATTTATGTCTGTAATTTATATGGTGTACATAATAATATTCTATTCTATTTTCGAATACCTCTATTTTTTCTCTACGATTTGGTGCATGTGTACCTCGAGGTACAGACGCCAGCCCATCAAGCTACTACAATCCGTCAAATTTCTTTGATAGATTTTCAACTTTATCGCTAAAGCATAAAGTTCAAAGTTGATAGAGGAAATTTGACAGTTTCGGGTAGGTTGATGTGCTGGCCTCTGTACATCTTTGGGCAATGGCAAAGTTGTATGGGCTTTTGTTGACATCATATAGGATAACAGAGAGTTATACATTGTACTTAAAATATTTTCTTAATTTTATGTAAGTATAAGTTTTTATAAATAAAAAATGTAGTAAACTCAGTGGCTGTTATGTTTAGGGACTTAATCTAGTTAGAGTCAGATATTTTTTTGTGAGGTCGCTAACGAAAGTATAAAAAAAAAACAATTGACATGAGCTTGGAGAGCTTGGCTTGGGGCGAACTGGCTTAGATAAGGATCTACATGAAGGAGTCAAGTAAGTTAAGTACTACGTCTATTTTTATTATTCTGAATTCTGTAAAATTGTGTCTAAATAACTATAGTCAAAAGCGCGTCGCTTGGAAGTCGCCTATTACAAGTGATGCGGCATATCATATTGAGCGCGTCGAATGTGCCGAATCACCGCCGGTATTAAACCTGTTGATCACAGAGACATTCCTGAATATATGCTTTTTATCCGTTATGTATGATGAAGTCCAACTCATTTTTCGTCATAGTGTTGGGACTTCGCCATGTCCACTTCCTTTGGGGCTGTTTCTTAAAGAAGGAATTCATCAATAAAAGTCCCTCCTTCTCTAGGAAGTTGACAAGCATTTGCACCCAACGATTTCTGCTGCCAAACCCGTAGGGATTACCGATTCGTTGCAATTCTGTACTCCCACTTGAGCGTTAAAATCTCCCATGAGAACGTTGTAGTCGATCGTTGTCACGAAGGGATTTATTTACCAGGAACCTGACTCCGACTTGGGATAGATGGTCTCCCTCTCAAAAATACATAAGGTGGCCCGATTCAAGGGGTATTGTGTCCTCCCCTTCTCTTCGGACTTCATTCAACCCAAGAACGAGCCACCTTATTTTCCCGAGTTCTTCTTCGAACTGCACTAGGTATTCATCGAGACGTAACTTAAATATGTTGCCTAGGTCAGTTGGGTTTGGCGGCCATTGATAACCCGGGGATTCTTCGTGTACGTTACCCCAGCAAGAAAGTGTCTCCTAGAGTTATAGGAGTAGAACGTATAATTGGTGCCTTATCTGCTGTAAATGTGCCCCCACATAAAAAATGTGTGCCCCCTGTCGTTTTGGAAAAAAAACGGAAAAAACGATTCCTGCTGGGGTAACGTTTTTCTAGCAGGAAAATTCTAAACGAATGATCGGAGAGAGAAAAATTGTGCATGGCCAGAGAGCTTATATGTGTGCCAAAATGTGCCCCCAAAAATAAAATCTGTGCCCCTTCAGGTTTTCGAGATATTGCATTTCCTGCTGGAGTAACGTTTTGATGAATCGTATATCTCTACAACCATTGCATGTGCCCCTGTAGAATAAACATACACGAGTAGTTCTTAATGTGTGCCCCTTAGTGCCCCAATTAGATTTAAGAAAATATTTATAGTTTTCAAGTTATAGCGGCTTTATGAAAACCCGAAAAAACATCGCAGCGCCTAAATTAGACAAGAAACAAGTTCGCTGAAAACTATATTCGGTCCTTCTTGACGCTAATAATAACCATACAAAGTTTCAAAACTGTTCATGCATGCGTTTTTGCTAAAAGTCAAAACGATGGTGTCATAACTTTGACGGCAAAATACAAGGAACCGGCTCAATCCGAGATGTGTAGGTGTAAACCAAAATCATGTGCCTTTAGTCAAAAATATATGGTGAAAATATTCAGCTTGGAATGTTTCGCATTAAGTAAATATAAACAAAAAAACAACATAATGTAAACAACGGCTGGTTATCCGACCAAATTCCAATGACTACTAAAAAGCGACTGATGCATACATATCGATGACCTTCTTTATTGGACGTAGTATACCTAAGCTGTTGTCCGTACAGTCGCGTTCAAAAGTTTTGGGGGCTAATTAAAAAATACATTAAATGCACCTTGTGACTATAATAAATGAAACAGCTTGTTGATGTGGAAATTATTATTTTTATTCCCTTAATTTAATTCTTAAAGTAATTATAGCATCAAATCACAGATCAAAGTTCCTACCTATAAATATTAGAAATTATTTGCACGTTGTGTAGTCATTATTATTTAAATCACAGATCAGTTTTTCATCTAAGTCTAACTAACATATAATTAGTAAATTCGCATCACAAAAAATCACAGATCAGTATTAAGTATGACGGCGCGGTCATAATATGAACGCGCGAATATTATTATTCTGCGTTCTTTTATTTAATTTGTGTAGTGAATTTGGTTGATCAAATTATTTGTATCGTAAACACTGATTTAGATTTTATTGTCGCTCAACAGAAGAGGGGACTACTTAGTCCGTGTGGGCTTGCGAGTGACGTCAGCGCCGGTAGTGGTATCGCTTGTTGTAGCAAAGTGGGGGTAGTGGGGCGACCGGTGCCTTTATAAAGCAGCCGGCGCGCGTTGTAGGGGGGCACTTTTGACTCGGTCCGTGGCGCTGGTCGTACGCTCGCAATTTCACATACCTCTTTGTCTTGATTTTTATAAAGTTTTGTTAATTTTTATGAAAGTGTCGATAATTAATAACGAAAATAATAGTTTGTCAAAATTAATGCTTTGCCTCATTCATTAAACCCCGCTTTCTGCTGCCCGTGGATACGACTAAACACACTCGTCAGCTCGGTAATCCGATTAGTATAATATATTGTGTAAAAAAAATATTAAATTTTAAATCACAGATAAATAATTTTCTTACGAGTAATTTGCTTATACATAGATTCAAATAAAGTGTGTTAGTATAATAAACCGCATAAAGATATAACTCTAAACATCGAATTTGCACAAATTATCTGATGGTATTTGGCTATAAATAAACATAATTATTTATCCCATATAAGTAACAACATTATCACCTGACTGTGGAATGACACTTATACAATATACAACAGTATATCTAAAACGCCATCAAATCAAAATTATGTGACACTACATAATCAGCTTTAATATAATCGTTGGTAGAATAGACAAAATTGTACAGGGTTATGATGAATGCCCCAGGGTAGCCCGCGAAATACAAATTTTCTTACGTTTTTTGCAATTTGCAAGCCAGTGCTAGGTTGTATCACAGTATAAAAATCATACAGTAGGACGACGCCTTTAATCTCTGGTAAAATGCCCACATCGTCTAGACAGTAACGCATCGGCCAGGGTTGTCACAAGTAAACAATATTTATGAAATTATTTATTTATTGCAGATCAACATCGATAGCAGTATTATAAAAGTGACCGACCGAAAGTTCGGTTTCGGTTTCGGCCAGTTTCGGCCAAATAATCTAGTTTCGGCCTTAGTTTCGGTTTCGGCCAGGAAATGGCCGAAACTTTCGGCCGCGCCGAAACTCGAGTGTTCATGAATTATCGTCCATCGTTCGGCGAACTTCGCGGTTAGCTCGTGCTCGCTCGTCGCGTCGCCGGCTCAGTTCGCCGCCGTCCATCGTTAATCGCATGGAGTTGAGGTTGTGTTTTGCAGATACGAGGGCGGTCCCATAATGAATTGGCCTAACTATGAATTACTAATGAAGGAAATGAAACGAAACCAATTTTATTTTTCAATATAATCACCATGAATACTACTAACACACTTACGACATCTGTGAATCAACATGTCTAAACCTTTATAAAAATAATCACAATTTTTAGCCTCAAAATGACCGAAGACGGCCGCCTGCAACTCTTCATCGCTTGAAAATTTTCATCCTCTTAAGTCTCGCTTTAAATTTGGAAATAAATAATAGTCGCACGGGGCCATGTCTGGACTGTGAGGTGGATGTTCAACTTCTGTGAACCCGCATTAACGAAACACCAGCGGTATGAACAGGGTCGTTGTCATGGAGCAACAGGACACCTTTAGACAGCTTGCCTCTTCGTTTTTCCTTTATCTTGTCTCGTAATTTATATATTAAAGAAGCATAATATTAGCCGTTCACAATCAAAATGCCTTGAAAATCCCAAAAGATTGTGCACATCAGTTTTTTAGCTGATTGTTGTACCTTTGCCATTCTAGGGGGTTTTCACCCTTATATCGCCGATCCCATTGATTCGCGCTTGCTTTGTGGGAAATAATACAAGATCATAGTTTCATCACCAGTCACTAGCCGCTCGATCACAGTCTTTGAATTTTCGCCACAAAGATCCAAAAAGTCCGAAGCGCAGCGCACTCGTTCCTGTCTCTGTACCGGTGAAAGAAGTTTCGGTACCCATCTTGCACTCACTTTTTTCATGTGAAGATGTTCATGGATCGCACGATGACGTACTTTTAGAGAGCCCAAGCCTAGCTGCAATTTCTCTAATCTTCAAACGGTGGTCACTCAGAACCTCCTCTTCGATAAGAGCAATCGTTTCGGGAGTGAGCACTTCCACAGGTCGACCGTCGGGGCAAATGTCTTCGACGGTTTCTCTCCCGAGACGAAACTCTTTCACCCAATTTTTCACTGTGCTATAGGAGGGGGCAGACTCCTTATACACGTCATCCAATCGTTCTTTTATTTGGGCAGGGTATAAAACTATAAACCTTCTTTAAACAAAAACTTTATGACACTTCGATACTCAGTTTTCGACATTTTGAAAAAATACGCGACTCTCGTTATGCTAATGTCTGCTAAACTAAGACTAAGTAATTCATGTCGATGCGTGTTTCTTATATTAAGTGCACGATAAACGTACTATTTAATGCAACACAACATGTAGCGACATGTCGCGTAGAACTATATCAGACCAGTTCATTATGGGACCGACCTCATAAATGATTAGGTAAGTATTCAACTGTCTGTATGTATAATATACATTGTATATTCAAATAAATGTGTAAAAAACACACCAGATTTCTGTATACGATAAAAATTTTAAATACTATGTTTAAGTAAGTTTCGGTTTCGGCCGAAACTAAGGGCAAGGCCGAAAGTTCGGTTTCGGTTTCGGCTGAAAAACCTGTTTCGGTCGGACACTAATTATAATTAAAATAATTTTACATATTAATATCATAATGAAAACAATTTTTAACCCGCTCTTTACTGCATGTATTATTAAGAAGTTGAATGACAATAAAAAATGCAGATGAGGCGTATACAAAGAGATTTAAAAATTGCTGTACTATTGTATATTACTGTACTGTAATCTTTTTTAAGTGAAGTTTTTAAATAAATAAATAACTCAGTTGTCAGTGCGACATCACGATTCGGCAAAGGCTTGAATTCTGCCCGTGACAGCTGTTTTTAAATCTCTTAAATTATCGTCGTTTTAATTAGCTTATATAAGTAGGTATAGTCAATGAAAAAGAAATATTTCAGAAATTATAATGGTAAGTGGTAATCACAGCACACGACGTATGCACCATTTTAAATAAACTAATAAAAAACAAACACGCGTTAGCCCCGAATGATATAGCCCGAACTACTAACATCGTTTTGTTCGCAGTTCTGGCTCGGCTTACCCGCGTCTCGCCCCTCACACCCCTCACGATTGCCCTGTCTAGACGTCTTCGTTGGACGACTGTATGATTTTTACACTGTGGTTGTATGATGATTAGAATATTATTTTGATGAGAATATTCTATTCTATATTATTTAATATTTGATTCTGTGATTTTTGTGATGCGAATTTACTGATTATATGTTAGACTTAGATGAAAAACTGATCTGTGATTTAAATAATAATGACTACACAACGTGCAAATAATTTCTAATATTTATAGGTAGGAACTTTGATCTGTGATTTGATGCAATAATTACATTAAGAATTAAAATTAAGGGAATAAAAATAATAATTTCCACATCAACAAGCTGTTTAATTTATTATAGTCATAAGGTGCATTTAATATATTTTTTAATTAGCCCCCAAAACTTTTGAACGCGACTGTACGGACAGCTTAGGTATAATACGTCCAATAAAGAAGGTCATCGATATGTATGAATCAGTCGCTTTTTAGTAGTCATTGGAATTTGGTCGGATAACAAGCCGTTGTTTACATATGTTGGTTTTTTGTTTATATTTACTTAATGCGAAACATTCCAAGCTGAATATTTTCACCATATATTTTTGACTAAGGGCACATGATTTTGGTTTACACCTACACATCTCGGATTGAGCCGGTTCCTTGTATTTTGCCGTCAAAGTTATGACACCATCGTTTTGACTTTTAGCAAAAACGCATGCATGAACAGTTTTGAAACTTTGTATGGTTATTATTAGCGTCAAGAAGGACCGAATACCTACAGTTTTCAGCGAACTTGTTTCTTGTCTAATTTAGGCGCTGCGATGTTTTTTCGGGATTTCATAAAACCGCTATAACTTGAAAACTATAAATATTTTCTTAAATCTAATTGGGGCACTAAGGGGCACACATTAAGAGCTACTCGTGTATGTTTATTCTACAGGGGCACATGCAATGGTTGTAGAGATATACGATTCATCAAAACGTTACTCCAGCAGGAAATGCAATATCTCGAAAACCTGAAGGGGCACAGATTTTATTTTTGGGGGCACATTTTGGCACACATATAAGCTCTCTGGCCATGCACAATTTTTCTCTCTCCGATCATTCGTTTAGAATTTTCCTGCTAGAAAAACGTTACCCCAGCAGGAATCGTTTTTTCCGTTTTTTTTTCCAAAACGACAGGGGGCACACATTTTTTATGTGGGGGCACATTTACAGCAGATAAGGCACCAATTATACGTTCTACTCCTATAACTCTAGGAGACACTTTCTTGCTGGGGTAACGTACACGGATTCTTCGCACCCCCTAACTTGCCGTTATCGTGACCGCTGCCACAATCAGGAATAGCAAGGCGGCCGCGAACTGGGGGCCGTGGTTGATTCTGGCTTGCTTGCCATTGGAGGGTTTGCCCATAATCGCCACACTCGACATGCGGGTTGGCGATCGCAGGTCGCAACTTCTCGTACTAATGACGCTGCTGTCCGTCATTAATCTGCGCAATTTAGCTGCGAAATTACATGGTTATACCACCATTTGTCGGTTGTCAGAGTCTCGTTTTTTGTTCAGCAGGCTGCACCACGAGCAGGTGGATTGACTTGGGGCATTGAGATGGTACGTGTGCCCCCTTACACCCAACCCATTATATTGATGTCAGGAAAATAAATTTGCAATGAGAGGGTTTGGTGGCTTTCTACTGTTTATAGTATTGGAGAGCCAAAACTATAAAAAAGATGAAGGAACAGAATAATGTTTGTTTAAATCATTGTAAAGCCTTTATAATTTACACAAACCTGACTTATTTTCTTCCTTCTAGTTTTCTTCAAATTGTCTAGCAAATAGTGAACTCCGCGAAGTCATTCACTTCATCGCTTAGATCTAAAATAAGACGAAAATAATGAAAGTGTGAAAGTTGCAGCAGTAATGTTTAATGCATTCGGTAATTGTCATGTTGGCGCCGAGCCCCGCTTAAAAATAGAGTCTGTTTACAATTCGGGAGCGTTCATATCCCGGTTCGGCGAGAGCCACCGCCTTAGTGTCGGCCAGGTGTCACGGGGGGTCGCGCTGCAGCGAGATACATAATAGATAGATCAGATACATAATCGCATCTATAAATAACAATGGAGTAAGAATAGTGCACGACTCGTGTTATGAAATTTATTAATACGCGGCTAATATTACACGCCGCGACATTAAACTGCCCGATTACACATTTAACGGTTTCTTTATTATTACCGGATTGGTTTCGGGAATTTAATGAAACATCACATCTAGATTTGTAAACCTTCTTATATTCTTTGTACAGACGCCAGCACATCAACCTGCCCGAAACTGTCAAATTTTCCCAATCAACTTTGAACCTTATGTTTTGTAATAAAGTTGAAAATCTATTAAATAAATTTGACAGATTATAGTACCTTGATGTGCTGGCGTCTGTACCTTGAATTTCCGTGTTTTTAAAATAGGATGTGTCCGCGGCTCCAACTAAAGTCGAAAAACAACAATCAACTGTTCGTTATCCGTTGCTAATGATGACGAAAGACAGTCTACCCGCGCGTTTCACCAATGTATAAAACATGTACTTATTCTACATCTTGTGTCTGCTGATTTCGTTTACCGTTTACATTTAAAAAAGGTTGTAAAGACTGGTTGTAATATCCAACTTGTTAAATAGCAAACGTAAATGTCTAAAACAACGCCAATGCATGTATGTAAGATATGTTTTATACACAACATGTTTCTGACAAATTTTATAAAAACCTATTGAAAACAAGAATCACGACTTGTATATGAAAAGAAGTTAAATCTGCCATTGTTTTTGTGTAATTTAATTACACTGATTACCCAATCATCAGTTTTGCGGGATAGGTCAGATCTACCCATATCCATATATGTATACGCTAACTGTTAGAAGTTGCGGTGCGGTACGGCGCGGCGCAGCGCGGTTTGTATAGCTGTTGTTTCATATGAAACCGGAGGAATGGTTATGGTGGAAAACCAAAACCTTTGTATTTGGTTTACTGTACGTATTGGCGCACCAGTTCGAGCTGTGTTAAAGATTGCTATCATCACTAGGTAATCTTAATTTCACTTACTGACAGACAGCGCACAGCTTAAACTGCTGGACCTAGAAACATGAAAATGTTGCACAAGGAAGTACTCCGGAAGGATTTTTTAAATTCTTCAATAAATAATAATACATAGTTATAGGAGATGCATATACAATGTATTTACTAAGTAATTGTAAAATAAAACACTCGTCCTTAATTAGCTAGTTCTAACTAAAAATAAATAGAAAATGTGTTATAATGTCTTATATTAAACTTTCAACAGCTAGTTTTTTGATCCCTCTAATAGGGATGACGAATTATTTTGAAATCCTCTTCCGTAATGTACACACATTTACTATTTACGAAAAAACCTTTATTTCGGTAATAAACTAAAGTTTAACGAAGTTTAAAGCCATTTATCTAATATTTCAATAGTGCGCGAAAACAGCTCACAGTGTCATGGCCTCGGGTCTGACGTCACGCCTAGGTATACATCAAAATGTGTCTACGCGTTGCAGAAGAAAGCTAATAAACATTGCATATTTCGTGTGATTAAAATGAATTCCAAAGTTTATAAGTGATGTGCAGTGCCTCAATGTAAAAACACATCAATAACCACACCCAACAAGGTTTTTATTATATGTCCCAAACAAGAAAATAATGAGATCAATGGTTAAAGCTCGCACGGCGAAACCCGAACGATGTAGACACTTTGTGAAGACCATTGTGATGTATGTTATTATATATTGATAGATTTTATACTTAAAATGTTCATTTGACGTGAAATAGTTGAAATATTGAGGCTATGAAATAACTAATTTATTGAGGTTATGTTCGTTTTGGTTATCTTCCTTTTTATCAATTCTAATTGTTTACTTATCTTTCTTCAGTTGCTTAATGATATAGAAAATTATATGGAGTATCACAAGTACGTATAAAACCAGGATGTAAGCCCAAAATTTTTATTTGCCAACTAGTTATGGATACACAAACATCTGACACAACAGAGACCCTATATTGCTAAGAAACTAAGGATGATGGTTCTTGAAGAGTGTGAAAAGCAATTCAAAGAAAAGAAGTATAGTTACAGAACAATCAAGTTCTGAAGAAATTGCAACTGGTTGTTCAGGTATATATTTTATTAACTCATTTATTAGAATAAAGCATTGAAAAAGTTAATTTTATTCTCAGTATTATTACATAATTACATTGTTGGTACACTCAAAACTACATATATCATAGTAATCTCCTATTTGTGTTCATAATTATAACTTTGCACTTAAATAACAAAACATTTGTTTTACAGTTCAGCAGATTGTTGAAGAAGTTCCCCAATCCAACTCTTGGTGTTAAGAGTTGGATAAATCAGTTCAAGAACACATATGTAAAACATTCAGAAGTAAAGATAACCAAACAAAAGTCAGTTCGATAAATTTGATGACATCGCCATTGAAGCCGATTCTACATCACCATTTAAAATCAAGCATGGTGTTAATAGTAACCCATCAAGTCGAAGCATAAATGTTTTGAGTAAAATAGTCAAAGAAATAGAAGAATCAGATAGTGATACTTCTTATACTCCCTCTGTAACTCACACAGAATCATCAATATCCGTAAAATCTCTTCAAATGGAGTCTACATCTATCTGCCTGTAGCGAGATGCTAGAGGATGACAAAAGGAGAAAAGATTTAAACAATTTAGAGTGCAGCTTGAAGAAAATTCAAAAAAGACCCAGTTTTTATATTGATTGTTCTTATTTAGTTAACTTGATTCAAGAACAGACAAATATACCGTTTAACCATATTTTACTATATATTTTACTAAGCCTGTTTCCATTGTTATAGATTCGTGTTGTAGAGTCGAGTGGAGTGGATAAGTTACACTTAAATTAATAAAAAATCAATCCAAATGCGTAATCGGTGGAAGTCACAACAAAACGCAATGATGTTTACATAGGCGAGACGTCATGCGCTGTGATTGGTGTTTCAGCCAAAATGGCCGAATGCAGTATTTTAATCTTTTATTTTAGTGAAAATCCGATTAATCTCAAATTTTTAAATAAAACTAAATCAGTATTTTAAATCCTTTTAATATGTACTTTTCCCTAAAATCATTAAATCTTTGATTATGATGCTGTCGTCACGCCTATTATACAGAGTCAAATTAATTAGGTAGCAAAACTCCGCAAGCGACCGCTGCGCCTGGTAGTTTAGTTACTTAAGGAAGAGTTAAGATTTTTTTTGTGTTTGTTTTATATCGTTACTTATACAAGCCAAGTGTACAAGCTGCTGATCTTGTTCTTCCCTATCTATCAAACAGACAGCAAAAAGTAAACGTTAACGGGGCGACTCGACGTCTTCGGGGTCTTTAGTTAAGATGGGCGTGCCCCAAGGTTCAATTCTTGGCCCTTTCCTATTTCCGGATCCAACGTACCTTATGGAACGCGCGTGAGAAGCTTCAAAATGTTTGTTACCTGCGTTTGTGTTTCCGAGTGCATACAACCCGAATCTCTTCAAAGTAAGAGTGAACAGGCTTCTTCTGGGTGAGCTCACTCCATCGTAGACTTTGTCTCTGTCATCTCTGACCAAGACTAGAGTCAAGAGCAAACCCATTTCAAATAAAAAAAAAAAAAAAACATATTTTTTTTTTTTTGTAGAGTGGCACTAGTTATAACTTTGTGCCAATGTCAGGTAAAAAGGTAGGGAAATTATTTATAAATAAAATATTACGCGGTAATGATAGGAAATTTTGTAGGGTTCAGGAAAGGAAGTAGGATACAATATGGTTATTTATAAAAATAACTAACTATATTTTTAAATCATTAGTTAAAATAAATTCAAATAATAAATTACAATATTTTACAGGATTCATTAATAAACAGGAAATACGTGTAGGAAGGGAAACGTTATGAGAAACAAGAGAACGGAGGAAGGAGCAGCGATCATGTCGGGAACAGGAGAAAAATATATGATCCAATGTTTCTACATCAGCCCAACATTCACACTTATTGCTATCCAATATATGTAATTTGGCAAGGTGAAAAGAAGTACAAACATGACCCAAACGCATGCGGATTATCATACTTATGACAGGTTTTGAACATTTTATTTTATTGAACCAAGGCTTTAGAGGTATCGAGGGCTGAATTATAGAATATGTCTTTCCCTTCATCTGAGAACTTTTTCTCCATATTAAATTCCAGGATTCCTGTAGATATCGTCCGGGAAGGTTCATAATATCATGAAAGAAATTTTTATATGGAAACATGTCACCACTCCGCACTGCTTCCTTAGCCAATTGGTCAGCTTTTTCATTCCCTCGGATGCCACTATGACTTGGAATTTACATTCATATAACAGTTTTCTTATGTCAAAAACAATAGGGTAGAAAGGATTCATTTTAAATGTAAATTTTTCAATAGTTTGTAGCGCACTTTTTGAATCACAAAATATGAGTACCTTTTTAAGTTTTGCGATCAAAATATACAGTGCATTGAAAAGACCAAAGCATTCTCCAGTAAAGACTGAAGCTTCCGGATGAAGTTTTATCATCTGAATAATGTTATACTGAGAATGCAATATACCAACTCCCACACAACCGGTAGAGTACTTTGATGAATCAGTAAAAATATGATGCCAATCTGACCAATTCTCAGTAACAACAGAATTAAACTTTATATTAGCTTCTATATCACATTTTTCTACACCAAGATTGTAGTGAACCACCGGCGAAATAAGTAAGGGTTCAAAACTACTGGTACTAAATAAAGATAGAGTAGGAGATCGATGTAATCGAGGTGGAATAGAATTAAATTTTCGGAAACTGTTGACTAAACACGGGGTATTTTTATGTCGCCAGTAAGATTAAGTGTGTATGAGGTTATCCAATTGTTCTAATTTGGGATGTAGTAGGTGATTATAAAATTGCATTGATTTAAATAAAAACCTATCAGATAAATACTGCCGTCTTAGGTGTGGTGGCTCTCCACATTCTACTTGCAAAGCATTTATTGGGCTCGATTTCATAGCTCCAGAGATAATCCGGAGAGCTTTGGATTGTATATTATCTAACTTTTTAAGGTCTTTTTTATTACCACCTTCCAAGAAAAATGTACCAATAATCAAGAATGCTTCGGATTATGGCGTTATATAAAAGCTTAAGACTAAAGGGATGTGCCCCCCACCAAACTCCCGAAAGACACCGCATTAAATTTAATTGACGTTCACATTTATTAACTACAAAGTCAAAGTGTTGTTTACCAGAATGTTTCTTGTCTAATATTAGTCCTAAAAACTTGACATGTTCTTTAATCGGTAAAGGTATACTATCATAAAGAACTACAGGGGGAGGGATATTCCGTTTTCTTGAAAAAACTACTACTGTACTCTTTTCAACTGAAAGGCTCAACCCATTATTATCTAACCAATGTTTTAAAAATCCACGGGCGGCAGTCAGTGTATTACTTGCCTCCAAAATATTAGCATGTGTAAAATATATCAGTAGATCGTCAACATATTGTAAAACATTGGCAGAACCTTGCAAAGATATTTCTAGGTCATACGAATAAATGTTATACAATAATGGGCTTAACACAGACCCCTGAGGGAGCCCTTTATAAACTGTTCTTGTAATTTTGTTATCATTAGTAATAATAGAAATATATCTAATTGACAAAAGATTTATAATAAACCTAATAAATAAACTAGGAACTTCTAGATCAATTAATTTGCGTTTAAGTACGGAAATAAGTACGTTATCATATGCGGCTGTAATGTCTAAAAATACGTCAATAACAGATTCATTATTTGAGAAGGCAATGTGTAGATCAGTAATAAATACACTTAGACTGTCAGTTGTGCTTTTACCCTTGCGAAAACCAAATTGACTTCTAGCTAGTAATTGTTTACTTTCTATATGCCATTCTAAGCGATTTTTCACTAAGTGTTCAGTGATTTTGGTAAGAACAGAAGATAACGCAATAGGACGGTACGAAGATGCATCATTTGAATTTTTATTATGTTTGAGAATAGGTATAATTTCTTGAGATCGCCAAGAGTCTGGAATATTACCGGAAATCATAACGGAGTTAATGATTTTTAAGTAATAAGATAATGTAGTGTCGCTGAGATGAGAAAAAAATGAATACGGAATTCCATCTTCTCCTGGAGCCGAATCTTTCGAGCACATTAATACTCCTTTCAATTCATAAAGCGTAAAAGGGAAATTTAGAGAAGTACAATTATTGTTATCATTAATGTTTGAACTAAGATTGGGATAAATCTGATCATACTCTGGAGTTGATGCTGGAGCTAATCTATCAAGAAAACTATCAACAAGATTTGAGGGTAACTGAGGAAAGGAAGTAACGTCATTAAAAGCTTTCCTAAACCTTTTAATACTGCGCCAGACTTCTGACGGACATGTACTAGGAGATAAAGACATACAGAATGTCCTCCACCCCTGAAGTTTCTTATCCCTAAGAAACAACCTGGTCTCATTTATTATTTCTCTAAGATAATCTAAATTTTCATCCGACATATCCTCAGAATATTTTCTTTCAGCTTCCTTACGTTTAACAACTGCTTCTGAGCATGAAGAGTCCCACCACAGAGGCATGGGAATTCTATCAGAAGAAACTTTTTTGTGAGGAAAAACTTGGTCTGCTACTTCTATAATGCATAACGCTAAAGCCTTTGAACAATCATTTTCGTCACCTTGAATAATTTGAGGCAGCAGAGCAACTTTAGCATCAACTATTGTTTTAAATTTATCCCAGTCTGCATGACACAGTCTGTATGGTAACCTGGGGGCCTTTTAGGAATAGTAGAACACTTTATAGCGGAAGATATTATCAACGGGAAGTGATCACTTCCAAGAGTAGAAGAAGAAAAAGGAGACCAAGATAAAGAGGACGCTAGACTAGGAGAACATATGGTTAAATCCACAGCACTAACACTTTCACCTATTTAGTTCTACGAGTAGGTTCACCGGTATTTATCACGCATAGATTATGATCATCTAAAACTTCTAATAATCGAACACCCTCCCTTTTAGTTTCACCGTTTCCCCAACATTGATGGTGACAGTTGAGATCCCCCATTACTAAAAATGGTGTATGAAGAACAGAGAATATGTTGCTTAGTTCTTGTAAAGCCTGAAAAGTAGCACTTGGTATGTATATAGAAACATAAGAAATATTATCAATAATAACGCCAACAATATAATGGAATATTATTTCTGACCAGTATGGCAACACCGCCATAACCGTCACTTCTATCATTTCGTAAACAAATATAACCTGGAATTCCAAATATTTGTTTAGATTTTAACCAAGTTTCACATAATGTTACTATACTGGGTTTAAATAATTATCAAATAAAATAAGTCAGTTTTTTTAGGGACTATTGACCGGCAATTCCACTGAATTATCGTATTCATTGTTAAAGTTTTTATTGACGAATAAACTACTTAAATATTCTGCGTTGTTCGGTTCTAAGTTAAGATTTTTTTTTTATAACATATTAATAAGGTTTAAAACGACATCAACTATCTTTTCATAGTCATTGCTCTCCTCTTTCCTACCAGAATCATTCATCAAGGCACATCCGTTAGCCGAGGTCGGTGGCTGAAATTCACGTATGAGAGCATTGTGAGCTGCTCTATCATAACCTTGCACTGACTTAGATGGGGATCGCGGTTTTAAAAACACTGTTTTTTTATGAGAAGTTGCAGTAGAGGATTTGAAGTGTTGAAAGCCATTGGAATGTGAGGTGGGATTAGGTGGAGCAGAAATCCCCCCCGGTGGGTTCCCGCATTGTCGAGGCGGGGGGGCTCAGTAGCCGTGGCTTGGACACCCACGGTGAAGCTAAGAGGAACCCGAGGAGGGGCCGCTCGTCAGGGCTTCTGCTGACAAGCCGATGACGTAGCGGCCAAAGGTAGGTTGCGGTGTCGCTTGGGCGACATCGCAACTGAGGCGGGCCGCGATGTCGTACGTACCGGAGGCATCGCGGTTGAGGGTTGGAGGCCGCGGCGGGAGAGGAGTGCCGGTATTACGGTGCGCCGCTCTCCCTACCTTCCGCGGCCTTGACGGGGTCGCCACCGTTCGATGGCGGACGCGGTGGGGCTGCAGGGGAAGAGGAGTGTCGGTATTGCGTTGGCCGCTCTCCCTATCCTCTGCAGCCGAAAATTGGCAGGCGGCGGGGCCAATGTCCTGACCCGTCGCAGGGGGGACCAAGGGTGCCCAGACACGGGGTCGTCTGGCGCCCATGTGCTGGTTTGGGCCCTGGGGTGGTCACGGCGTGCTATGTGTTCTGGTGCGCCGGTGATGGGGAGTACTCCCCAGAGGAGGGTCCGGTAACGGACGGCCGCGGCGGGTTCACGGATGAGTGCTAACGCGTGCCCGTGTTCCCGCCGTAAGCGGCAGAGGAGGACACCGTGGAGTTTTAGTGGGTTAGAGTCCCACATAACTGCACTATCTCCCCGTGGTAGTGTAGTATGCATGAGCATTTCTCCACGTGAAAAAAAAAAAAAAAAAAAAAAAGGTGGAGCAGAAATAAGAATGTCAGCATAAGATTTTGAAGGGTATGACTGTGAAGAAGGAGGGTGTATTTTACTTGCTTCTGCATATGATACACAGGAATGGACCATTGTATGTTTAATATCTTTTTGTCTCTTAAACTCAATACAAGACTTATCAGTTGCAAAGTGAAATCCTGAACAATTAATACATGATGCAGAATCCTCTTCTGTGGAACAGGATTCTCCTAAATGATTCTGACCACATTTGTAGCACCTAGGAAGGGCTGAACGGCACTGATTTTTGGTGTGACCATAACGGCAGCATCTATAACATTGAATGGTAGGATATACATATGTCTCAACCGGGAGTGCATTAAAACACATATAAATTCTCTTTGGCAAAGCTTGGCCATCAAAGGTGATTACTACAGTTTGGGAGGGTTTCCAAGTAGGGGATCCATCCACATGGACTTTATAATTTAGGCGCCTGATTTTCAATATTTCTCCAGTACCCATGGGAGTTGTTATATTTTCTTTAACTGCTTCAATATTCCAGTCAGATGGAAGACCAAGCCCATACGTGTAACATTGAAGGTTGGCAAAAAAGCTTTAAATCTGTTCAAGGGCAACAAGTTACTATTTAAAAATAAATTAGCATCAAGATAGTTTGTAAAAGCTACCACACACTTGTTTCTACCAATTCTTTTAACACTGCCTGGTACAACATTTTGAAATTTATTGTTTTTAAGAAAGTTCCCAAAAGCAATGGGGTGCAGAATGGTGCCACTATTCTCCACATCAGTTATACGTTGTACATGTACTAAATAAGGTCCTACATCTGAAGTTTGATACTCCTTCCTACCTACTTTCTCATGAGTTGTCTCTGTAGTCAAAACTGTGTTCTGAGATAGAGGGATAGCAGACTGATCTATTGAGTGTTGGAGCGAAGACTGTGGGGCTGGTGCATGGGAAATCTGTTTAATAGTTTCAGAAGGAATTAGAGTTTTGTTTGTTTCAGGGTTGAGATTACATATATGTCGGCGGCGTTGTCGAAAACAACACATGCACCGACGATCACGCCACCGACAAGTACGTCACTCGACTTCTCCCACCGCCCCACTGCTCGACTTGTTTTGACACCAGTATAAAACAGCGAGCAACGAAGCGGCAGGGGACTTGACCATTGGACATCGTACGGACATCATGTGCTCAGAAACTATATCGCTTTCGTATCTGGTTGTATCGTGTACCTATAGTGCTTGATTTGCTAATGTGATTAAATTGTTCATGAAATTATAATCTGATGTGAAGTGCAAACCGTGTTTCCATTGCGCATTAACCAACACTACCCACTTAGTACGCCCACAGTAATTAAGATATGCCTGATAATAATGACACACACTTTACCTTTTCCTATATCAGAAGTGGGATTCGTGTTGGTTCATGCGCAAAATGAAAACGCTAAAAGTGACCGTTGACATTTTAAAAAAACAAAGTGCAAACTGCGAACGCTTATTAAATAATCGTGTGGACCTGTTAGAGTTGAACCCAGACAAGCCAGATACGGATGCGCGATCATAGTGAATGTTGTTTTGGGCATAGGCTGTATGCCGAAATACCTTTGCCCAGTGACGCGCCAGTTGCGCCCTACCGCCATGTTAGAAAAAAAAAGTGTTCCGTAATTAGAAAATGCGATAGGACGCGTGTGCAAACGTAACAGCACACAATACGACAGCTGATTTGTGTTTTGCTGAAAATTCACTGCAAGGAGGTCAACTTGTGGCCGTCATTAAGGCGCACAAAGGAAGCAGTATCAACGTGGCTATCGTAAATAGTACGAAGGACGTAACGTGGAGCTACCAGTGACGTGGAGTGACTTCAAGAATCGAGCCAAGCAGCCCGCAGCCTTCGGTGAAGCCCTTCGTGAGGGAATCCAGGACATGTTGCGGCCCGGTGCACGAGAAGTGGCAGCCAAGCAGAGGTGGAGGTGGAGCACGCGCTGCAAGCAGCAGCGGCGAGTGGATGTTTGCGTCGTACAGCTACCCGCAGGCACGTTGGAACATAAAGGTCAGCTGTATTGTTTTGTTACTATTCTGGTGCTGAATGCTCGTTAGTAAAAGCGAGTTGTGCAGCCAAATTAAGTGGCAAACGAGGTAATAATGTTGTTGCGTTGACTGGTATTGGTTAAACGCGTGTATTCAGCACAAAACAAATCATAAGAAGCGTTGCGAATAGCGAGTCACAACTTGAGATTCTATTACGTTTCTACACGACATTTACTTGCAAAGTATTATTTTGGGTAGGCTATTTTGTGTTATTATAAAACGAAGAGTGAAATCAGATTATCAGACTAATCTAGATCGGAAGTTCAGAGGTCCATTTAAGGTTGTGGAAGTTTTGACAAGTGATCGCTATACGTCATAAGCTTTAGATTCTAACCGAACTTACTAGTATGCTCACGATCGCATACGAAAGATGCCTCTAAGTAGTGTTCCTAACGTGTTAAACGTAGAAGGCGGTGAGGATAGTTCCTTCACCGAGTAGTAGAGCACATACCATGGCTAGGTCGCACTGTACGTACTTGTCTGTAGTCGTAACTGCAACTCGCTTGTGAGTTGTTCAGGGAGCGATGGGCTCTCAAAGGAGACTATTGTGGTGTTGGTTTTCTAATGACCTGGGAGTCGTAGACTATATGGGATGTGATGTGTGTTGGTCGTATCACTTGAGGTGATGACTACATGGGTGGCATGAGTGTCACTAGATGCTGCGGCAGCCGGGTCGTGAGCGTTGTATGTGATCTATTACCAAGGCTTAGAGGAACCGCCCTTAAGACGAACCACCGACCGAATCTTTTATTACCAATGATTGTTATTGTTTTTATTAAATGTGGTCAGAATTGGCCGAGTGGAACATGCACTGCTGTTGATTTTTTTTGGTTACAGGTTTACACACAAGGACGTGTGCAAGCAGAATGACAGTGGTGGACAGCGCTGCCCTCTTTGGATCTCCTGTACGAATAATCGCTGATCAAGGACGGTGCTTTTCGAGCGAGGAGTTTCACGACTTCTGCCAAGGAAACAGTGGATTGCAACCACTACAGCCATTAAGCCAACTACAGATCTATTGTCTACCGAATTTGGTGAGTCGTTTTCATTATGTTTTGACTCTGGTACCGAATGCTACCCTGCTAAACAAGTGCAAAAAAAACTCTTACATTGTTAGGTATAGCCCATATCTAGTTAACGATGCAATTTTTAAATACGCTCACGATAGGTTATGAATGATGCCAGTAGGTCATGTACCAGTCGAAATAGATGGTAATCATAGTGGTGATGAGCTATGAGCAAGCCTAAGTAGTGGGAACCACGCGAGTAGGGGTTCTCTATCGGCCGTAGTAAAAAGTGTGTAGTCACAGGGTGATGCACATGGATCCATGCGCTGGATGGGTGAGAGCAATGCGATTGCTGGTCGGCCGGAGCGCCGTGGCGTTAGAGTGGTTTACTCGTCTGTGGGTTTCCAGGTGTCTAAGGCTCTTAGTGAAAAAGATTGTTGTAATGTGGATAACGATGGTACATGGCTCTGGTTGATATTTTTTTTGCTATGATTAATTAAAGTTTGATTACATGGCTCTGGTTGAATCAAGTATGCTAATGAGGCTAAGGCATATGCCATGGCACAGGCCAAGGGATCAGAGTATTAATGACGAATTTGAGGAAAGCTAAGTAAAAGTCTTGTTGATGAAACAGAGTAGAAATTAAGTCGAGTGATAGTGGTGAATCTTAGTTCGGCTGGTCGGGGACCATACCAGTAGTTATTACATAGTCGTAGCCCTGTAGAAATCGGTGTCTCTTGAGGCAACTCAAGTAGTCCGTGGGTGCGCGATGCGTGTTTAACTCTGGCGGAGGTCGGGGTCTTGTAGAGACCATAGAGCCCGTAGGACTCGGAATTCAGAAGGAATTCAAAGAAACAAACATGAAGTTTGTTGTAGGGGCTTAATGAAAAGCCACAGTCCATGAATAAGATTCCTGCTGTGTTTTGTGTTGCTCTAAGGATGTTTTATTGGCTGCTCCATCATATTTAGTTGATTATTTAGTTTGTGATCTTGAGATTTGGGAATCAAATAATGATACTATCTCTGCCAATAGTGATACTATCTCTGCCAATAGTGATACCATGTCTGCCAATAATGATACCATGTCTGCTAAAAGTCCCACTATATCTACCAGTTCTCATAATAATGCAAATTGTAGAAACCCTGGTTTACGTGCTACTTCAGTAGAATCAATTGGTCCTGAGTCAATTACCATTATAACAGAAGCACTTGTACATCAACCAAAATATTGAGCTATTTGTTAATTAAGCTAAAGGAACGATACTTGGTCGGCCTAGCTACGTCCGGTCCAGTTTAACTGTAGGGACACACCCGAAAGGCAAAACAATTACCGGACCAGGAAGCTAATCTTGTAGGGTCAAAAACTGATCGGACCAGGAAGCTAATCTTGTAGGGTCAGAAATTTACCGGACCAGGAAGCTAATCCTGTAGGGTCAGAAATTGACCGGACCAAGAAACAAGTCTTGTAGAGTCATGGCTGACTGGACCAAGTGGTTAAATGTCTGAAGGGTCTAACTTGACCGGACCAGAAACAATAGCAGGATGACTAAACGGTAGTTAATCAGTTTTTCATGCTTTAGATGTAACATTGTAATAATCGTAATTAGTAATCAAATAATGATTAATGCTCTGAACTCAATTTTTAGTTTGTGCGAATTTTCATTGTGTTTTAGTCTGTACCAAATTCGGTCAGAAGTGACCGAACTATGTGATACTTTGCGGGGTATGTTTCTTTGCAGATTAACACACGAGAATGTGTGCGAGCAAGATGGTCGTGTCGGCGTCATTCATTGACTATTCTGAACGCCAGTGTCACCCGGCGGCGCTCGACAGTCTAGCCTGAGTTCGTCTGAAGTGGAAGAGAGCGCGCAGTGGTGTAACGAGACAGTCTTGGCTTTGGCGTGTCACGGTGAACGTACGTTACGGAAGCATCGTACGTTCCCGCGACCCCTGGCGTAGGTGTGAGATGGAACACCGGGGTGGTTTTTAGTCAGTAAGAGTCTGACAGACCCCTCCGCCCGCCCCGTGGCGGAGGACATCCATGAGGATTTTCCACCCCGGAAAGTGTATGACGGGGCACAAGTTGCACTTTATGTCCGTTTATTCGGAACCGATCAATAGTAACGCGAGCTGATGTCCATAAAACTAATGATGACAGTTAAATTGCAATAATCATTGTAGGGTTAAACCGGTCCAATGATAAATCGGCTATAGGGAATAATAATATTCCGGACTAGCCAAAATAAGATAAAATAAATTCTGAAGGGCTTGTAGCCGGACCAGAACTTGTTAATCTGAAGGGTCATTGAAGACCGGTCCAGAACTTGTTAATCTGAAGGGTCAATGAAGACCGGTCCAGAAGTTTTAATCTGAAGGGTCATTGAAGACCGGTCCAGAACCAATTCTTACCAGCCTGTCTGTAGGGTTTAGATAAACCGGTCCAGATTGTAAAGTACGATTTTTGGTCAGGATAATCGAACGATTTATGCTTATTACAGATGTATGAATTGTAAGCGCACGAGGACGTCCGCACGTCAGTATGGCCGTGTCGGCGGCGTTGTCGAAAACAACACATGCACCGACGATCACGCCACCGACAAGTACGTCACTCGACTTCTCCCACCGCCCCACTGCTCGACTTGTTTTGACACCAGTATAAAACAGCGAGCAACGAAGCGGCAGGGGACTTGACCATTGGACATCGTACGGACATCATGTGCTCAGAAACTATATCGCGTTCGTATCTGGTTGTATCGTGTACCTATAGTGCTTGATTTGCTAATGTGATTAAATTGTTCATGAAATTATAATCTGATGTGAAGTGCAAACCGTGTTTCCATTGCGCATTAACCAACACTACCCACTTAGTACGCCCACAGTAATTAAGATATGCCTGATAATAATGACACACACTTTACCTTTTCCTATATATACACTCAAAGTCAAGAGTAGAAGATCCCTCAGGAATCACTACTTGTTTACTCAGTTTCGATTTATGGCAATGTTTACATACACTTCTTTGCTTATGTGACCGCCTTTTACTCAAAGCTCTTGCACTTTCAGAAGTGGGTGTGTCCGTTTCCCTTTCGCTTACAGTAGCTACAGACCCATCAGTGTCCATGCCACTAATTTCTTTTTGAGTTAAAATAGTGACATTATAACCAACAGGGGGATTTAAGCTAGGGTCAAAGCTTAAATCCCCCAAGACATCAATAGGCGGGTCACTCATACGACCCGGGACTCATACCAAACTATATTACAAATATTTACAAAAACTTACCAAGAATCAGCAAAACAATACACAAATATGTAATAAATAAACTATAAGAAAGAAATATTTACAAATACACCTTATCTGAACCGTCTGGTAAATAAAATTATAATTTTAAAAATTCACCCAGAAAAAATACACCCGGTCAAATCGAAATTTCCCGCGTAGTTTTCAAAATACATATTTACGTAATAAAATTGACATTTTACCACAGATAATGTAAGAATACATTCCTATGTTGTTCCGTTTTACGTTCAGACAAAATGTCAGCGGATTCTAAGGGGTTTTTGTATACATACATATAGTATGTTTTTCACTTCAATTCATTTTTTAAATAGTTGCTACCATAATGAACTTATTTATGAAGCAAATAACGTAATTAATGAAATTAAAAATAATAAAGCTTGGTAACGAAACCTTATCGAATGTAAGTGACGTTAACGTTTGAGAGTTGTTCTTTTTTATGATAATCTATTACACTACACACTAAACCAACTATTAATATAGAAACAAAAATAACACATCTCGACTGAAAGTAAAGTAAGAAGTTAAGAACGCAATGAGATCTTAGGATGCAAGATACGAGCCTAGCGAGCTCGGGACCTAGAGCACCCCGACTCGGGCAGGTCAGGTTCGAAGGGGTCATACCTGTAGTGTTAGGTTCTTTTAAACTCTGCAGATAGAAATGAGAACGCTTACTTCAAAATTTTATATTTACTATACACCGTGTTCTTCACGTTATCCATAAAATAAACTTTGGCAAACGCTTCTTTAGTTTTTACAAATCAAATCTTACAAAGGACTAGTACTTAAAAAGGCTTCGTTATAAAGATATTTACAATTTCATTTAATGAAATTTAATTGAGCTATGCAGTAAGAAAGGGTCCTTATATGGCTCCGAAGCTTAGTACCAGAATCGCTAAATACAAGATTCGCAAATTACCAGACTCGCAAAACGCCGGATTCGCCATATACCAGATATGCAAAGTACCAGAAACGCAAAATACCAAAAGTACAGTCAAACTCAAAGCATTTATTTAAGTTAAACCAATTACAGGAACTTTTGAATTGTCAAAGGTCAGAAAAATGAAACTAGTTGCCCATTCCAAAGCGTAGGTACCTATGGAGAAGAACGGGCAAGAAACTACATGGAAACTTTTTAAAATCAAAATAATATGGTTACAAAGTCTTGTTTACATAATTCATGTTAAAAATTATGCATGTGAGAACGATGCAGAACGTTAAAAGCGTACGTAATGAAAAGACAAAAAAAAAAACAATTCCAATATTAAGTTAAATTAAAATAAGCCGTGGCAGCAAAGATATGACCAGTCCCTACTGACAGCGCCCGTTCACGAGCATGACGCATGTATTAGCACCATTAAGCTCAACCATTTTGAAGGGAGCTAAATTATCCAACACACGCACCACCATCAGCGAGACATTTGAGTGAGCATGACATACTCTCAGCCGCCAGGGCACATTCAAGTCAATGAAAGGCGTACCCAGTAAATGGAAGCTTTATAGTATGTACATGGTACTCACATAATTATGTGCTATGCAATTATACAATACTAAGAGATTGAATTTATACAGTGTCCCAGAACTCAACGTCAAGCCGAAACGGGGTGACAGGATTGATCATAACCATCACGAGAAAAATATTAAAAAAAATCTATCCCATGCAGTTTGAAAATTATGGGCATTTTAAGAAAAACCTAGAAATTTGATCAAACTGTACCATTTTTCGGTTATTGTGGTTATTCTTTTTTATTTTTGTTCAATTAAGTTGTTTATTGTAATAAAAAACGTTATTTCTCTATCTGACTTTTATTCCAACAAACCTAAATTAAACTAGATCAAGTTTTTCATTATTTTACTAACTTTTTTCACTTTTTTCACTTTAATAAAAGTGGCGTCACTATCTGTCTCGCTCACTCATGGCAAACATACCCACTATCCATCTCTCTCATCATTTTGCCTTAAAATTAAGAACCTACCTAGAGCTTGTGCGAATCAAAAATATTTTAACTGAGATAGCAAAAATCGGGTTACTTGAGGTTTTAATTTTTTTACTCTTTTTTATTGTATGGAACTAACAAGTATTGTACCATTTTAGAATTCTGATTAAATGCGCCAACTTTTAATGCCACTTGCCAAGGCACTCTAGTACATTTTTTTTAAAGGAGGGCCTATCAAAGTCGACGAATCTTGAAAATTTTATATTCGTAGTTTAACGAATAGTCTCAATAGGGATGACGAATGATTTTGAAATCCTCTTCCGTAATGTACATACACATTTACTATTTACGAAAAAACCTATATTTCGGTTATAAACTAAAGTTGAACGAAGTTTAAAGACATTTTTCTAATATTTTTTCAATAGCGCGCGAAAACAGCTCCCAGTGTCATGGCGTCGGGTCTGATGTCACGCCTAGGTAAACACTAAACGTCAAATGTGTCAAGCTGACACATTTGACACATTTTACGTTTAGTGTTTACCTTTCCTCTGACTGCGCGTGTTGACAAAACAAACATTGCATATTTCATCTGATAAAAATGAATTCCAAAGTGTATAAGTGGTGTGCAGTACCTCAGTGTAAAAACACATCAATAACCACTCCCAACAAGGTGTTTATATATGTCCCAAACAAGCAAATAATAAGAGTTCAATGGTTAAAGCTCGCAAGGCGAAACCATGTTGTTATAGATTCGTGTTGTAGAGTCAAGTGGAGTGGATAAATTACACTTAAATTAATAAAAAATCGATCCAAATGCGTAATCGGTAGTAGTCAACAAAACGCAAGTGATGTTTACATAGGCGTGACGTCATGCGCTGTGATTGGCGTTTCAGTCAAAATGGCCGAATGCCGTATTTTCATCTTTTATTTTAGTGAAAATCCGATTAATCTCAAGTTTTTAAATAAAACTAAATCAGTGTTTTAAATCCTTTTAATGTGTACTTTCCCCTAAAATCATTAAATCTTTGATTATTTGATACTGTCGCCACGCCTATTCTCGGAAACTTGAGGCAATTGTGTCATTATTTTTTATTGGGATTCTAGAAATGTTATTTAGGATTACGTTTCCAAAGTTCAAATGAACAAAAATAAAAAAGAATAACCACAATAACCGAAAAATGTTACAGTTTGATCAAAATTCTAGGTTTTTCTTAAAATGCCCATAATTTTCAAACTGCATGGGTTAGATTTTTTTTCAGATTTTTCTCGTGATGGTTATGATCAATCCTGTCACCTCGTTTCGGCTTGACGTTGAGTTCTGGGACACCCTGAATAATGCAAAAATAGTATTTTAAACTCTTTAGCAGCTCCAACCAACTGTATTTGCCAATGCTAATCAATTTATTTGTGGGACCAGCGTTTAGCCAAGCATTTTTATCAGTGATGTAAGCCCCAAATTATAATATGCCTGGTTGCATAGTGTGCGTTTTATACAAGATTTAAATTTCGTTTCATTCAGTTGAAGTATGTGGGTAGGTATTAATTGTAGCATTTTAAACAGTAGCCCATGAAAGACGAGTCTACTTTAGCCAGTCTGAAACCTGGTTGAACTAATTGGTCCCTATTTCTAGTGATATAATTGTCTTTTACCTCACCTCTTTTACCAAAAAGATGTAGATTTTTCCTTACGTACATGATATTCTCATAGATATATTGACAAGGTACCGTCATGATATTTATCTTTAAACAGTTCCCTTAGAGAGTCACGCCTGCGGAGGCTGTATATGGCTCTGATGGCACTTTTCTGAAGAATAAAAATAGACTCGATGTCTGCAGCCAGTCCCCATAGTAAAATACCGTACGACATGATACTATGAAAGTAACTAAAATAGACCAGTCTCGCGATAGTCCTAAACAATTGAGTTCTGTTTATAGACTATCCTGTATTAGTAACTATTTCTTCGATGGATAAAATGAGATCATTATACAAAAAAGGTTGTGACCTAATTATAAACTGCACTGGGTGGCCAGTTTTGCATTGAAAGAAAAAAAATGAAGAAGTTGAATTGAATAAAATTGTATTTGCTTGCGTTAACAATGAAATCGCAATGGAAGTATGCCTACAAAGATTGGAATCTTTAATTAGGAATCACTATATCTAATCTATCTATCTAATCACTATATTAATTAACATACTTATCTTTCAGTAGAATCAATTGAAAGAAGATCAATAAAATAAGTTTGTTAAATTAATGATTCTGAGTTTTATTAAATAATTTAGTCTTTACTTTAGTAATTTTTTTTTTTCAATTAAAACTGTACAAAATCCATTATTTTGCATTTCTGGTATTTTGCATATCTGATTTATGGCGAATCCGGTATTTTGCGAGTCTGGTAATTTGCAAATCTGGTATTTAGCGATTCTGGTATAAGCTTCGGAGCCCTTAATTTGGCCCTTAATTTGTTGCCGCTTAGTGCAATTAAAATGATAAATCTATCAAATGCTATTTGCATTTTATTCGCATGTAAGACGCATGGGAGGAACCCAAAAGTTAGCGAAGAAGGACGATCATTTTTGCTAACGAATCTATCAAAGAGATTAAACTGGTCTCTATGGATACCTAAGTTGTTATTTGTCATGCATGATTTTAACTACACACATCAAAAGTGTCTAGCGATCAAGCATTTTTATGCGGATTTCTTGAGATTGAGATGTGGCTTTGTAATAAATTTATGATTTTATAAATTTATATGGATCCTTTTTGGTGCATTTCATAATTTGAAACAGGAACTGTTAATCAAATTCGAGTAAAAGATGAAAATCAGCTGTCAATATTTTCCCTATAAAAACATACAACGCATTGAAGACATTATTAGTGCTACTGTTTCCCTACTACTGATTAAAACCAACGTTATTATGGAGCGGCGACGTCATTTAAGCAGAGAAGAAATGCTTAGAGCCGTGGGAATGATAGAAGCTGGTTCCCGGCAACGTACTGTGGCTTTAGCTCTGAATACAAGTCAGAGTGTTATCAGTCGACTTTGGACACGTTACCGAAGCACTGGTACCGTGGCTGAGCGCCATGGAGGACGGTATCGCTGCACCACACGGAGACAAGACCGATACATTCAAATCTTAACTCGAAGAGCTCCAACAATAACCGCCATGATGTTAGCCGTGAGGCTTCATCACTCTTCAGGGAACTTAATTAGCGACCAAACAGTCAGAAACCGCTTGCATGAAGTGAACCTTCATTCCCGAAGACCGCTACGGGTACCACCTATAGCAATGCACAATCGTAGGATTCGATATCAATGGGCTCTTGAACACAGAAATTGGGCAGAAGAACAATGGCGTTTCGTGTGCTTTTCTGATGAGTCTCGTTTTGGTATGAGACCGGATACAAGACGTATACGACACTGGAGAACCCCTGGACGCCAACAGCGATTAAAGTCCTGCCAGGAAGTCCATCCTTATAGTGGTGGAACCATCATGGTATGGGCGGGTATTTGGATCGGCGGAAGAACTGAGTTGATTTGGATCAGAGGCAACCTCAACGCTCAAATTTATGCTGAGACGATTGTATCTGACGTCATCGTTCCTCTACAAGTGCAAATCGGTCCCTTATTTCAGTTAATGCATGATAATGCACGACCGCACACCGCAAGAGTTGTAAGACAGACTCTCGCCGCAGCTAACATCAATGTCCTGCTCTGGTCTGCTCAGTCGCCAGACTTGAACCCGATTGAGCATGCATGGGATATGCTACAGAGAAGAGCTCTGCCGAATATGGAGGGTATCCAGTCGCAAGAAGACCTTTTTTTGTTGTTGCAACGAACATGGGCGGCCATTCCACAGCGTGATTTGGATGAACTCATTTTGAGTATGCCAAACCGATGTTCTTGTGTTGTTAGTGTTCGCGGTAGAAACACGGATTATTAATTGTTTAAGTTACCCAATAAAATTTTAAAGAAAACTGTTATTTCAGTCTTTTTTTCGAACTTTAATGTTAGTGGTTCAAATGTCAAAAATCCCTTTATTAGGAAAATGGCAAATTTCTTTATTAATGCAAAGGTGACTTGGTTTGTCGTTACTGTGACAAACGAAAACACTTTATTTGATGAATCCTTAAAGAAAATTTTAATTAATATCAATCAGGAGAAAAGTTATTGCAAAAATATATGTTGATCCCTAGACACTTTTGATGTGTGTAATAATTGTAATTTGCTTTTGGGTTTCCGATTAATTTAATCAATCATTTTGATTACAACATTCACTATGCCGTACGAGGATTCGGCTCAACACCAAGCTGATATTCACGTCTACAGTTTCTGTGACGGAAATGCTACAAAGGCTGTACGAGAGTACCAACGGCGATTCCCTGGTCGGTGCGTTCCTGATTGATATACGAACATTTATTAACATACCCATAAGATTTTGCGAGATCGGAGTTAGACCAGACCGCCCTGAACGAGTAATCAATTTGAGCATCGCTCAATAAAACAGAATAATGAACCTTATTATTCATGAACATAATCCTACATTCTCAACGAGACGCGTTGGGAGAATCGTGGGTGTATCCCTTAAGGCGAAAGCGCCAGGGTAGCCCGCGAAATTTGTTTTTTTTTAGGTTTTTTGCAATTTGCTGGTCAGTATTAAGTTGTACGATGATTAATATGTGAATCGCGGCCGTAACTAACATGTATTTACAGAATTATAATCATTAAAGTCATCAACACAACTCTCTAAGACCACGTAAGTCCAAAGAATAACTGTTTCATGAAATTATCATTCTTCGGACTTACGTGGTCTTAGAGAGTTGTGTTGATGACTTTAATGATTATAATTCTGTAAATACATCTTAGTTACGGCCGCGATTCATATATTAATCAACGTACAACTTAATACTGACCAGCAAATTGCAAAAAACGTAAGAAAATTTGAATTTTGCGGGCTACCTTAGCGCTTCCCCCTTAAGCTACCTACTGTGGAAACTGTGGAAAAGATATGGTTTGCATGCCTACCACTACAGAAAATCCCAAGGCATAATACCACCTGAACACTTCTCAAGAACTGTTTTTTGCCAGAGAATGAACCAAGAACTGATAAATAATCTAATACTGCTTCAAAAAATTCTTTGGATGGATGAAGCCGTGTGATACTTCCTGGCCGCGCCACAGTGGAAAATCAAAGAAACACGTTTCTAGATAAATTGTACCCTTTATGTACTTTAAGGTACATGTAGTGAAAAAAATTGTACCTCAAAGAATTATGAAATATAATGAAGTTTTGGTGGCGCGGCTGGGGAGTATACTTCCTGGCCGCGCCACCATGGTTTTTGTAAACTATTAGGCGTACCCGGACATAGTGTACACTAAAGAATTGTACCAAAATTGTACTTTTCCGTACGCTATAAAGAGATTCAAAAATTTTATTACTTTAGAAATTATAGCCTTGTGTTGGTGGCGCGGCTGGGGAGTATACTTCCTGGCCGCGCCACCATGGTTTTTGTAAACTATTAGGCGTACCCGGACATAGTGTACACTAAAGAATTGTACCAAAATTGTACTTGTCCGTACGCTATAAAGAGATTCAAAAATTTTATTACTTTAGAAATTATAGCCTTGTGTTGGTGGCGCGGCTGGGGAGTATACTTCCTGGCCGCGCCACCATGGTTTTTGTAAACTATTAGGCGTACCCGGACATAGTGTACACTAAAGAATTGTACCAAAATTGTACTACCCAAAAACATAATAATATTACGGAATACTGTAATATATTAAGAGAAAACATCAAAACAAACTTAAGCGCATCAGCAGATTTGTTGATCTTTGTAACTACTGGATGTGGCCTCCAAATTAGAAGTACGTACTGGAATTATCTCGGTGGGGTGGTTGTATAACTTGCGTAGAAGGGCGAGAAATAAGCAACACAATACGAATCGATATGTATAACAAGAAAAATTTTACTTCAGGAACAAGATAAGAACTTGGTAGGTACTTAGGTATCAGGGACGGTCAGCAACGAAAATCGTCAACATTATTATATTTTTACGTGTCAATAATTATGATTTCAAAAACTGAAATGTTGATATACTTCGTCGTTAACTCTATCTACCTACAGTACAAAAAGTTAATAAGAAAAGTTTAGGTACCTAACGAAACTATGATAAAAAACATAAGTCTGAACCTGCTTTATATACATTGACCTCCAAAAGCTAGCTGGCATTTTTACACTGCAGCTGTTACACACCACATTAAGATTTAAAATTCTAGTTCCAAATGTTGGAAATGTACACTATAACGTTGTTATTCACTAATTCTTTACTTTAATAATTCTTAATTCTTCTTCTCTAATTCTAGACTTACCATAAAAAGTAAACAAGTAATCCCTTAGGATTACCTGATTAATTTTGTATTTTAAATCATAATGTGGCATGGCATCACAGCTGAAGTTGAAAAATGTCAACTAACTTTAGGAGGCCACTGTATATAATTACACATATCTACCGATAGGTAATCAGTCGGATTATTAATAGAAACAGCATGGTATTTTTAACGTTTTGACTTTCACCAAATTAAAGAAACATGAATGTATCACATGAACATTTGGTGGCCCTGAAAAGGGCCGTTTGTTTTTGTCCTGCCTGCCATATGCTTTGGTGTCAGTCATCGAGTATTTACCTAATATGCGCCACTACAGAGCATTGTGTAGGCGTAATGGCAGATGGGAATGCTACGATGACCTAAACAATACGGTAACAGTACTAAAACGTACACAAAATATAATGGTGCATTGTATTATATACGCAATAAATTAAAGACGTATGATGGCAGGCAGGACAAAAACAAACGGCCCTTTTCAGGGCCACCAAATGTTCATGTGATACATTCATGTTTCTTGAATTTGGTGAAAGTCAAAACGTTAAAAATACCATGCTGTTTCTATTAATAATCAGACTGATTACCTATCGGTAGATACGTATAATAATATACAGTGGCCTCCTAAAGTTAGTTGACATTTTTCCACTTCAGCTGTGATGCCATGCCACATTATGATTTAAAATATGTACAAAATTAATCAGGTAATCCTGTGGGATTGTACTGATACTGATACTGGAGGGCTGCTATTATTCTATTAATGATATTTAAATTGTAAACATACAGATTATACTAGAAATTTATCATGATTGTTAATCTTGTTAGGTACTATATAATTAGTCTAAAATCTTCTATTATTCTTTTACATTCATGACATATAAGTATGTAATTGACATTGGACATCTGACATTGACTATATTTAATTATTTGTAGCAGTATTATTCTAGTTATTTAAATTACATTTATTTATTATTATGACTTCCTCGTAGTAATTAAGTGGCATGTTTTTTTTTTTTTTTGTTGTCGTTTTATTTTTTTTGTATTTTTTAAGTTATAAAATAATGTTAAATATTCGACACAATGTAAAAATTGTTATGAATGAATAAATAAATAAAAATAAATAAATAAATAAAGATTACTCGATTACTTTTGATGGTAAGTCATAGGTTGAATTAGTAGGTAGATAACAACGTTATAGTGTACAGTTCCAACATTTGGAACTAGAATTTTAAATCTTAATGTGGTGTGTAACAGCTGCAGTGTAAAAATGCCAACTAGCTTTTGGAGGCCAATGTATATAAAGCAGGTTCAGACTTATATGTTTTTTATCATAGTTTCGTTAGGTACCTAAACTTTTTTGATTAACTTTTTGTACTGTAGGTAGATATAGTTAACGACGAAGTAGATCAACATTTCAGTTTTTGAAATCATAGTTATTGACACGTAAAAGTAACAATGTTGACGATTTTCGTTTCTAACCGTCCCTAATACCTAAGTACATACCAAGTTCTTATCTTGTTCCTGAAGGTAAATTTTTCTTGTTATGCATATCGATTCGTATTGTGTTGCTTATTTCTCGCCCTTCTGCGCGAGTTATACAACCATCCCACCGAGATAATTCCAGTACGTACTTCTAATTTGGAGGCCACATCCAGTAGTTACAAAGATCAACAAATCTGCTGATGCGCTTAAGTTTGTTTTGATGTTTTCTCTTAATATATTACAGTATTCCGTAATATTATTATGTTTTTGGGTAGTACAATTTTGGTACAATTCTTTAGTGTACAATATGTCCGGGTACGCCTAATAGTTTACAAAAACCATGGTGGCGCGGCCAGGAAGTATACTCCCCAGCCGCGCCACCAACACAAGGCTATAATTTCTAAAGTAATAAAATTTTTGAATCTCTTTATAGCGTACGGACAAGTACAATTTTGGTACAATTCTTTAGTGTACACTATGTCCGGGTACGCCTAATAGTTTACAAAAACCATGGTGGCGCGGCCAGGAAGTATACTCCCCAGCCGCGCCACCAACACAAGGCTATAATTTCTAAAGTAATAAAATTTTTGAATCTCTTTATAGCGTACGGAAAAGTACAATTTTGGTACAATTCTTTAGTGTACACTATGTCCGGGTACGCCTAATAGTTTACAAAAACCATGGTGGCGCGGCCAGGAAGTATACTCCCCAGCCGCGCCACCAAAACTTCATTATATTTCATAATTCTTTGAGGTACAATTTTTTTCACTACATGTACCTTAAAGTACATAAAGGGTACAATTTATCTAGAAACGTGTTTCTTTGATTTTCCACTGTGGCGCGGCCAGGAAGTACCACACGATGAAGCCCAATTTACAAGAGCGGGAAGTATTCAATTCCAAAAAGTGCAGTGGCATGAGAGCAACCCTAATTTACATTGGCAGGCGTCACATCAAACTGAATTCTCTGTTAACATGAGGACTGGTGTTTTTAACAATCAGCTGATCGGCCCTATTGAGATTCCCCACTGCCTAAATGCTGACAATTACTTCTGAGTTTCAAAGAAACGTCACTAGCTTGAAATTGTTCCAACAAGTGGACCTTCATACTCTGCGAACCATGTGGCTCCAATATGATGGGGCCCCCTGCACATTATGGCACAAGTGCGTAAATATTTTTTTTAACCTTTGCCCCACTCTAGGAATTACTCCTGTATCGTGGGTGCGTTTACAAACATTTAAATTCACATACACAAACAGCCAGACCCCGAACAACTACCTGTAGGCAACAAAAATTTTTGTTCCGTGCAGGAATCGATCCCGCGACACGCAGCGTAGCAGTCGATCGCTCAGCCACTGCGCCAATCGTGTCGTCAAACGTCAATTTAAATGCAACGTTTCCTGGCCGTTGGATTAGACGAGGTAGCACAAATATCGCATGGCCAGCTGGTCCCCAGACTTGACTCCTTTAGATTTTTATGTCTGGGGAACTTTAAGGTGAAGGTGAACTCCGTATAAATTCAGAACCGTGAAGACCGCTTAGAAAGAATACTTCAGGCTGCTGACCATATGAGACAAATGTCTGTGGTCGTCAGAGGTCCTGCGACTCCCGCGTTGTTCTAAGCCCAGACTAAAAAATAAGGACTACAGAAACGTTTTGCGTAGGCTGCATATCGTGGGCAGAGGTTATCATGATTTGGTTACGGAATTTTGTTTTTTTATCTACTATATAAAAATAAGTCGGGTTTTCCTTCCTGAATGACGCTATAACCCCAGAACGCACGAACCGATTTCCACAGTTTTGCATTCGTTGGAAAGGTCTCGGGCTCCGTGAGGTTTATAGCAAAGAAAATTCAGGAAAAATTTCAACAGAAAAGCGGGACCACGCGAGCGGAGCCGCGGGCGACCCTAGCGGTCGCCCGCGGCTCCGCTCGCGTGGTCCTCAATAAAAATGTCACAATTCGAAATACGTACATACCTACCTGCTTGGTAGCCCTATAGGGCTTATACTTATCTAAAGAGAACGTATACGTTCTCTTTAGATAAGTAGGGCTGCAGTGCTACTAATCTGAAGTCTGAAGAAAATAAAGATTAAACGCATTAAAAAAAGAAACAAGAAAGCAATCAAAGAAACTTAGTTTTGTCAAGTTTTAGCCCGCCAAATCTTATGAATGATGAAAATACGACGTTGCCCATTCGGATAAAGAGGCATGCATATCCGGTGATTTACGTGAAGGTATTTAGCTTGTATGAAAATTAACAAAAAATAAGAATTAATTAATGTGTCCATATTGAAAAATGCTTATTTTCATGGTCTAAACATCTGGTCGAAGTTTATGTATATCGTCCGGAAAACGGTGTATACATACTAATCCATAATAATAATGCGAAAGTGTGTCTCTCTGTCTGTCTGTATGTATGTTACCTCTTCACGCTTAAACTGCTAAACCGATTTATATGAAAGGGGATTGTCCATTTTCTATAGGACTTTGGCCACTCATAAACAAACAGTTCAGCCAATAGTTTGTGATTGATTTAATAGCTCATATCAGTAAGAATGAGTCTATAAACCTAGTTTTGTATCAAGATGTATATTTAGATATTTTTTTAACATTTAATTGATCCGTATCCAAATCCGTAGGTGTGCCAGGTTCAACGTAAATACAAGGTTCGGGGTCCATAGAAGTGCCAGGGTCGTCAAGAAGGGAAGAATCGGAATGCATTTTAACAAAAAAACCAAAGTAGTCGTTAAAAAACTCACAAAAACAACACTCACGATGGAAATAAACAAAGCGAATGTTATCTGTCATTTTGACAAATTGACACAATATTTTTAAGCACCGTGTTGCCATAAAAAAGCAATACTATATCGATCCATTCGAAATCGATTAAAATGTTATAAGTTCTCCAGAAATAATGTATAAAACGTCAGTTTATCATTTTTTGTGTCGTTTATTAGCATTTTTACTTATGTGATTTAACGAAAACTATGTTAAATACAGTGGAGAGATTGCACTGTATTTTAAATCGATTGGAATTTGTTGTTTTAACGAGTTTTAGTTTGGCAACACCGAACCAAATCCAAAGTCGGAACCTGTGTAGATCAAATAAGATACAAAAAAAAAAATAGATTTTTTACAGTGCTGATTGATACAAAGTTATTTGCATCAGATTATTACTAAAATATAATTTCAAATAATGGTAAATTACATTTTTGCATAGCATCGTGTTTAAAAATGGCCAAGTCCGGACAATGTCCTTTGGTACAGAGATAGTTTGACTCCCGGGAAAGGACATAGGATAGTTTTTATCCCGATATTCCCACGCGATCGAAACTTACGCGGGTGAAACCGCGGGGTGCTGCTAGCATTACATATATTTCTTAATTTGTTTCGAGTCGTTTGACATTTGACAAGACACCTTGAACTTAGAGCTTGTTACAAGGTAGTATTAAGGTAGTAAAGTAGTAAGGGCCTGCGGGCGGAGAGTAATGGGTAGCTCACCGTCCGATCAGGACCAGGCCCGTGCCGGACGGCGCGTACGTGTTCCACGCGTGCCTCAAAGAGATGTCAGCATCATTCAGAGGGGCCCATTAGGGCCGAAGCCTGCCGGGTCAGCGGGATTGTCCGAAAGGGTTACCGCTGGCTCGGAACATAAAGGGCTAAGGAAGGAACACGGGTGGGTTTTAGTCAGTAAGAGTCTGACACTCCCTTCCGCTCCACCCAGAGCGGGAGGTGTCATTTGATGATTTCCCACCCTAAAAAAAAAAAAGGTAGTATTTCCAGATTTGAGCATATTTTAGTTTGACTTTGACTCTTGGGGTGTTCTACCTTCGACTTTTAGGGTGTTGACCTTGAAGATGTCATTGACCTCATTATTGCTTGGAAATCAATTTAGACCCGTCACGTAAACTTTCCCACCCTTAATACTCCCAATATCCCACCAATCCCAAAAGAAACTTTTGGCGATTATTGTTTTTGCTTTAGGTACCTACAGTTTTTAGTTTTCAGATGTGTTTTTGTTTTTTGTTTTGTTTTAAGTAGATCTCAGCGTAAATAACCGAGATACCACCAAGAACATCAGTAAGATAAATATAAAAGGTTTTCTACGACATATATTTTATTTCTCGAAAATAAACTGCGTGATTTCCATGAACAAAAATGTCCAAACTATTTTAATGTGGATGATGATAGAAAACACGTAGAAATGTGTTATAATAATAGACGCCGGCGCCGAGTAGGCGGGTGTTATATGTTTACAATCAAACGTGAAACGTCTTTTTAACTTACCTTCATCTGTGCTGTGTTTTGGGTGGGGAAATAATTAAACCCACCCGGTTACTTCAGTTGCCTGTGCCAGGGCCACAGTAACTCTTTCGAACAACCCGTGACCCTGGTAGGCATCGGCCCTAGCGGACCCCATCAACCAGTGCTGACGTCTCTTTGAGGCGCGCGTGGAACATAACGTGCCGTCGACCCGGGTTTGGTTCTTGGTGGACGGCGAGCTACCCATTGCTCGCCGACCGCAAACCCGCGCCTGCGGTGGCCGGGAATCGGCTCTCGATTCACGCGGCGACTAGGGGTGTGAGAGCGCAAAGATAGCCTCTCGCTCTCGCGCTCAGCCTCCTCCTTCGCGAGCATTACTGCTTCGCAGAAGGAGGTGACGGCTTCCCATGCACTCTCGCTCCGTACCATGGCTTGGACCAGGGCCGAACGCGACAGATCGTCGCCGCCGTGAGAACGCGGCGGTGTGCCGCCCATGCTGCGCAGACCTCCGTTCAAGCTGCGCAGACCTCCGCTCAAGCTGCGCAGACCTCCGCCGTATGCTCCACCGTGTCCTCCGGCCTTATCCGAAACAGGAACCTCCCGAAGCATTCGTGTCCGGTGAGGACCTATGTCAGGCGGAAGGTGAGGATGCCATAGCGCCTCTCCAGCTACTCCTCAGAGAGAGGACTCATCGCCACAATTGTTGCGTGCCCCGCACTGGGTTGCGAACCTTCATCTGTGCCTTGAGTAACTATAGTACTACTCTACAAGCGTCAGCCAGGTAAAACATGGCTCCTATTCATTCAATCACCAAGTAAACATTTACTGTCATTACTAGTCTAATTGCCAGGCCATATTGCAAGGTATTCTGATGATCGTTGGACAATCAGGACAACTAAATGGGAATGTCCACGAGGTACCAGGAACAGAGGCCGGCCGTGCGCCCGATGGCAGGACGAGATTATTGCGAACGTTAGGCGAGACTGGCTCTAGTCACCTCGTCAGATAAAGAAAAGTGGAATTCTTTGGAGGATGCTTTCACCCGAAGGGAGACCTCCCTTCGGGTGAAAGCATCCTCCAAAGAATTCCACTTTTCTTGAATGATTCATGAATGATTTAGTAGAGGTATACAAGGTATTATGCACCGAGATTCACGGTTGACCTTGTATTATAGTATGTATGCCTGAGCGCTGGGTGCTCTCCGCCCTCTATCTGGAAAAGGGTTGAACGTACAGAAAAAAAGTTAAGACAAAAGTTGTGGCAAATTTTCGTATCTTTAATTTTCATAATAGGTCTTGAGGTCATTGGAGTCATAGAAACAAAGATAATCGCGAGAAACCGATTTTCGTGAACTTTGACCTCCAATAACTTACGACGCAGACACGAGATACTATGAGACTTTTGAGACAACTCTCAGAATGCCAAAATGAAGCTGTAAACGAGTTTCCAGCTTATTTATATGGTGTACATAATAAAGAGTATTCTATTCTATTCTATCTCGAATTCGGAGGTGAAACCCTAAGTGACTGGACTATATATGTTAATTCAGGGTGTCAGCTATCTCCATACAAAATTTTATATTTTAAATTTTATATGTATACTGTAATACACCTTGTATTACAGTATACATATAAATGTACATTTAATTTTAATTGTAACAGAAGTACAGCTACTAAATAAAAATTAACTTAAATTATATTTACTTATTTCTATTTACAATCTATCTATCTATCAATCTATTTATTTACGACCTATTATCGAATAAAATTAAATGATATTATATATATATATATATATATATATATATATATATATATATATATATATATATATATATATATATATCTATATATATATATATATCTATTCAATACAATGTATTAACTAATAAATAATACTAATTATTTATTGTTGATAATATTGTAATGATTTAGTAACTATATACAAGGTATTATTCACCGAGATTCACGGTTGACCTTGTATTACAGTATATATGCCTGAGCGCTGGGTGCTCTCCGCTCTCTATCTCAAAAACGGTTGACTCTATGAAAAAATGTTTAGAACAAAATTTGACGCAAATTTTATGCTCTACAATTTTGATAATGGATGCTAACATCATTGGAGCAATAGAAACGGAGATAATTGCAAAAAACCGATTTTCGTGACCTTTGACCTCGAATAACTTACGACGCAGACACGAGATAATATGTGACTTTTGAGACAACTTTTAGAACGCCAAAATAAAGCTGTATACGAGTTTCCAGCTTATTATCTCAAATTCCGAGGTTGACCCCTTTTTTTGCCTAAAGTGACTGGACTATACGTTTTCCTGCCCGTCCATATTAACAACGGAAGGCAGAAAACTGCTCAGTGAACATGTTCGTGCACAAGTGTGCTACACTGTGCGCTTACGAAAGTTACGCACAGGTTTGCCGGTGGAAACAGAGACTATCGGATCTGCAGCTCAGTACGTGCACTGTTGGAGTTCTGCACAAAATGTTTGTGAACAAATGTGCTGCACACTATTTTGGTGGAATCGTACCTTAATATGTTTTTGCATTTCATTAGTTAAATGATCCTTTGTTAAATTCGGCTATGTTTAATATCTATGCATTTGACTTGTGTCGGTGTGTGTGTGTGTGTGTGTGTACTGACCGGCGCACAGCTGCTAATGCCGCCGCCTCCGAAGAAAAACTCGCGGCCGTACGCGACGACGCCGGTGTGCCACACGCCCTCGATCTGCCGCCCTGCAACATGACAACATAATATACTAGGGCCAGTAAAAAAAAGTTTCTTTATTAACTTTAGTTGTATGTATGTAAGAAAAAATCAACATCTTTTTAATAAAGTAAGTGATAGACATAATTTTAATACTAGAAATAAAGATAAATTAGATCAACCTTTTTTCAGATTATCTAAAGTACATACATCTTTTATGGGGTACTGTGTTAAATGCTACAACAAAATACCTTGTGAGTTGTGACATATTGCAATTAAATGAAAGAAAATTTAAAACTCATATTAAAAGTACACTATGTAAACAGGGATATTACAAATTAGAGGATTATATCCAAGATAAGAATGCTTGGAAACATGCTGGTCCTGCTCCATAGGACAATCTAGTGTCTAGACAAAATCAAACTGGTTCCTAATTTAATTTATATTTTTTTAAATTTTATGACATTGATTTTTACAATCTGTGACTACAGTACCTCACACACTTGTTAGAGTTCTAGAAAGGTCATCTACTTTTCCAATATTTGTAAATAATTTGTAAATATGTGAGCACCATGTATCTATCACATAATTGATTTACCTGTAATTGCTTAATTTTTAACTCTTTTTATTATTTTTTTGGGGTAGACTTTTATTCTAGGTGCATCATCGTCTTCACATATAATTATATTATGTATACAAAACCTTGTAAAACATTTTAAAAGAGTAACGGTGGAGTTTCTTGCCCATTCTTCTCCATACGAAAACTACCTTTTGGAAGGGGCGACTAGAATCAATTCAATTTTCCTGTAAGTTTTGACGTTCAAAAGTGCCTTTTATGTTCCTATTTGAAATAAATGCTTTGACTTTGTATTAGGAACAAATCTCACCAACAGCTTCGGCTGCGGCTCACGCGCCATCCGACACAACCATGGCTGCGACCTCTGCGCCTACTGACTCTGAGACGGCTGCGCCTTCTGCGCCAATGACCCTGACTAGTGTCACACCTTCCACGAGGGCCTGGCAACAGAGCATCGTTCGGAACAGTGTGACAAACAACCCTGATAACGACAATAATAAAGCTCGACTCTCCAGTCTTAGCAGCGAACTCCGCGCGCTGGCACTCCAGCGCGAGAAGATCGAGGCAAGACTAAAAGACATGAACTCTCTCGGAACGGGATAGGAAGCGGAATCTGATGGTTCTGGTTTCATCTCTGTGGACGAAGTACGCATGCTTAAAACAAAGCGCGGAAAGATCCGGAACAGAGAAAGAGAACTCAACAACCGTTTGCGCAAAATCCGCGAAGGCAATAGCCAGCGCGAAGCACAAACGGTTAGTTGTAAGGGAGTACGCGACCGGCTACAGACACGCGAAGGGGAAACCCAGCGCGAAAAGCAGTTGGACGCGGAAACGAGCGGGCAGGGAACAGTACGCGAAGGGGAAACCCAGCGCGAGAAGTCACTGCCCGCACCAGGACCATCCGGAGAAACCGACCGGAACCGCGACAAGATGACCGTAGACCCACACCGAACTAGACAGAAGCGAGGCAAGCGGTCTGGGTTCCTACGCCGGGTGTCCCTGGCACAAAGCATTGTGCCAAGCTCCTCAGAACCGCAACCCGGTCCAAGTGGACAGGGTGCGGCGAAGAGGGAGCGCCCGGACGATACGGCTTCACCTAGTACGCTCCAGGGGGACGCCAAGCGTGTTAGAACCCAGGCCGCTCAAGGGGAGCAGAGATCCTACGCGCGGGCCACTAAGGATATCCCTGCGCGACTCGCCGTAGCGATCTGCCTCTCGCCTCCTTCCCGAGATATGACTACTGACGAGTGCGAGCACATCAAGCTCAGCCTTGAAGACTTCATCGTGGACACGTGTCGAACTGACCCCTCCAAAGTCCCGGCCTTCCGTGGTTATCCAAGGGTAGCGGATGGCACGGTTCATATATGGTGCGAGGACGACAACGCCCTGACTTGGCTGACCCAGAACGTACCCAAACTAAGACTGCCAAACACTGACGAGACACTGACAGTAATGAAACAGTCCGACGTACCGACCCGGGTTCGAGCGGCGCTCTTTGTACCCAGGTACAATGGGGACATAGCGCTGCTCTAGACGGTTCTGACCTGCCAGAACCCCTGGTACGACATCGGCAGATGGTCCCTGTACAGGGCGACATCGGTCGGTGGAGATAACTACGGGTCTTATCTAACCCTGGGTATCCCACCGGACGAGGTCGAAAAGATCTTGGGGAGGGAGCGACGGATATCGTACCTACTTGGGTCGATATACGTGCGTTTCTTCCCCAACACCCATCCCTCCGAGACTAAGACTGACACTGAACGAACGAAACCGGCTCCGACTGAACTTGACGTGACGATGACGCAACTGGAGGAGGAGATGACCAGAACGGCGATGGCTGATGCCGACGCTGTGAGGATGCCAACCTCACCACCAAGGTGGACGGAGCAGCTGCTCTCATCATCGTCACCGACACTGAGTGAAGACCAGCATGGGCTGGGAGAGGCGGGGGAATCATCCGATGGATCCATCTCCCCCTAATTCCACCCCACTGCCGACCCTATCCCGTCCCATAAACATCATCCAGACCAACCTCCAGCATAGCCAGACGGCTACCGCCTGCCTGCGCAGGGCACTGGAGATGGAACCCCGAACCATTGCACTCATCCAAGAGCCGTGGATCCGTAATAACAGAATATGCGGCCTTGGTAACATTGGAGGTAAGCTGATCCTCGACACACAAGGCACAGATAAACCACGAACCTGTGCCTACATACCCAAAGATGTACCCACCACCACACTCACGCAATTATGTTCCAGAGATCTAACAGCCATCAGGCTCAAAACCGACGGCGACGCACCCGATATCGTCCTGGCCTCGGTACACATGCCTGGCGAGGATGAAGACTGCCCACCAAAAGGGATGGCCGACCTGGTAAGGTATTGTGAAGACACCAACCTGGACCTGGTCATCTGCACGGACTCAAACGCCCACCACCCGCTTTGGGGTTGCAACAAAGCCAACACTAGAGGTGAGGTACTATGCACATATTTGTTCTCAACAAACCTTAACATCGCAAACCGCGGCTCGGAACCCACTTGGGTCACATCGCGCGGACAAACAATTATTGACCTAACGCTGGCTTCGGAAAGCGCGGCAAAACTTATCTCTAACTGGCACGTATCCAACGAGCCTTCTTGCTCTGACCATACAAGGATTCGCTTCTCACTAATAGCTAACATAAAAAAACCCGAACCTAGACGCAACCCACGCCGTACCAATGTACCCGGCTATAAACGGCTGTTGGCCTCCCTACTAACGCAGCACCAAACTCCCCAAATTCTAATAGACCACAAACAACTTGAAGACACCGTAACAAAACTCTCGGAATTTATAATTGAAGCCTACCACGCCTGCTGCAAACTAAAAGACCCAGACACCAGGAGCAAGGGTAACTCCTGGTGGAATGCGGAACTTAGTAAGCTCAGGCAAAACATGCGCAAACAATTCAACAGAGCCAAAAACTCCAGACTACCAGAAGACTGGGACTCATACAAGAAAACACAATACACCTTCAAAAAACAAGTCAGGAATGCCAGCAGGGCAGCCTGGCGGAAATTCTGCGAAGAAATTGAATCGAACAGCGAAGCCGCGCGTGTAAGAAAGATCCTATCTACAGATCAAGATCGCACCCTCGGGTCGTTAAAAACCCCAGACAACACATACACCAAGTCGGACCACGAAACAAGTAAAGTCCTTTTGAAAACCCACTTCCCAGACTGCAGTCTCTCCGAGGACAGAACCTGGGCAAGTGAGCCAACGCACACACCACGACTGACCAAGACTGGGCCAGAGCCCGCACCATAGTAACCACAGAGAAAATAAAATGGGCAATAAAGACTTTTAAACCTTATAAATCCGCAGGCTTAGACGAAATTTTCCCCGCCCTGCTACAATGGGGAGTAGACGTCCTAACGCCGTGGCTGACCGTCATCTACCAAGCCTGCATAGCACAGAAATACATACCACTTGCATGGCGAGAGGTGAAAGTCATTTTCATACCTAAACCAGGCAAACCAGATTACACACAACCCAAGGCGTACAGACCAATAAGCCTAACATCTTTCTTGCTGAAAACCCTCGAGAGACTCTGTGATCGACATATTCGGGACGGACCTCTTCGGGAGCGACCACTTCATAAACAGCAACACGCGTATTCCACAGGAAAATCAACAGAATCTGCGCTGCATAGTGTGATCTCCAAGATCGAATGTGCAGTGGACCACAAATGCTCCTCACTAGCTGTCTTCATCGACATAGAAGGCGCTTTTGACAAAACCATCTTCCATAGCATCAACGCAGCCCTCGAGGAACACGGTGTGGACTCGACCCTGCGAGGATGGATCACAAATATGCTCCGATTGAGAGCCGTACAAGTTACGGTAAACGACACCACCAGAGCCATAGTGGCGAAGGGCTGCCCCCAAGGTGGAGTCCTCTCGCCACTACTATGGAACCTTGTAGTAGTCAGCCTCATCAAACGTCTAAATAGCAGAGGCTACTACACGGTGGGCTATGCTGATGATTTGACCATAATAATAAACGGCACACACGAAAACACACTATGCAACCTTATGCGCCAAGCTCTAAGAATAGTAGAAGACTGGTGCAAGGAATACAAACTAGCAGTAAACCCCACCAAAACCGAACTCGTCCTCTTCACAAAGAAAAGAAAGCTGACAACATTACAATTGCCAAGCTTCTTTGGGACAACCCTAAGCCTATCGACTGAAACCAAATACCTGGGTATCTTTTTGGACAAACAGCTGAACTGGGCAAAACACACTGATTACATTATCACAAAAGCCAGTATAGCCCTATGGCAATGTAAGAGACTCCTCGGGAGAAATTGGGGCATAAGCCCCAAAATCACCTACTGGCTATACACCACAGTTATCCGACCAATTATCACATACGGTTCTTTAGTTTGGTGGCCCAGGACCAACCTAAGTACAACCCAAAAGGATCTCGAGAAACTGCAAAGATTTGCCTGCGTAGCAATCACCGGCAGCATGAGGACTTCCCCCACTGCTGCCTTACAGGTGATGCTGGGGCTACCTCCCCTACACCTCGTTGTAAGAGAGGAGGCGGCCATAGCGACTTTCAGACTCGAAGTATCCGGCTCCCTAAGCAATGATTCTAGGATCAAACACACACGCATCAGAGAAGATGCAATCAAAGAACAACCGATGATGACATCACCCATCGACAGAACCCTGAAGACCCACTGCTTCCAAAAACACTACAACATAGAGCTCATAGAGGAGTTGTGTGACTACTCAGGTACAACAGAGCTAAGAATTTACACTGATGGATCAAAGACCGACGAAGGGACGGGCGTCGGGGTGTTCTCCAACGACCTAAACATTAAGATATCCAAACCACTCGGAATGCTCAACTCCGTTTACCAAGCAGAGTATGTAGGTATTATCCAAGCGGCACACACTATAGAGGCCAGGGGGGTTACGGATACCAATATCCGAATACTCTCCGACAGTGCCTCAGTTCTTCAATCCCTAAAGAGTAATCAGATCACGTCGAGACTAACACTAGAATGCCACAAGGCCCTAGAACGAATCACGGTACTAAATCGCAACACGATAACGCTACAATGGATTAGCCGTCACAGTGGATCACTTGGAAACGATGCTGCTGACGAACTTGCCAGAAGAGGATCCAGCACAAGGCCCTAAGGACCTGAACCCATTGTGCCCATTCCTTTCAAGCAGCTAAGAAGCTGGTTAAAGGATCACACTCGAATACAAGCGGAAAAATGGTGGACCTCGACACCAGGATGTAGGCAATCCAAGGAAGCTATGCCATCCCTGGATACAAAGCTGACCAGGCGCCTTCTGCGCCTGGACAGAGACAGCCTGCGCCTGGTGGCGGGGACCATCACTGGACACTGTTAACTAAATAAACACTTCCATACCCTGGGAATCACTGACAGTCCCCTGTGCAGAGCATGCATGGAGGCGGAGGAAACGGTGGCGCATGTGCTTCTTGAGTGCACAGGCGTTACCAAGATTCGCGAGGAGACCCTGGGAACACCAACATCCCTTGCGGATGCCCTGAGGAGACCGGGAAGTCTAATCTGCTTCTGGAGGGAGGTGGGCTGGTTGGAGTAATCGGCCACCATGGCTCACGTACAATGGTCCACTTCAAGGACTAAGTGCGGAAACCTAAACCCCATGATAATGTAATGTAGTGCCTTTAATGTGCCTATTTGAAATAAATGATTTGACTTTGACTTTGAGTTGTACAAAAACACTTATCTAAACACTATGCAGCGTTACAACTAAGGGATAGAGTGATTTCGATGAACTCTGGCACCCAAAGTAAGATTTAACTTGTGTTTAGGGTGCCAGCGTCCTCGCCTATAATTGAACAAGGTATATCAGTAGTTGTAGGACGAGCACAGTATATTATTATTATGATAATTACTTACTAGTAAATGCATAGACGTGACCCATTAAAGTACCATTGTATGTATTGAGAGAGATATAAATATGGTGAAAGCTTGTGTTTATGTAATCCTGTATAAATATAATTATAGATATATGACTTTAATAACTAAATTAGGTTAAGCGATTGATACATGTAGTAAATCTTCAGTCCCATGTAACTCAGTGACAATAGCCACTTTGAGACCTTGGTCTTACATTCATTTAGGCACATGGGAGCAATGGTGCAAAGTTTATTTATTTTATTATATAAATGGCTAGACAAAACATCATAATGACGCTGAGCAAGGACCGTTCTACATCCACGAGTTGAGCATACTTCGTAGTGTCTACGCTTTTTAGCAGCATTCGGCTTGTATACCACAGAGGGATGTTTGCGGAAAATAGTGCCAAGAACAAAGAGCTGTCTCACAGTGAGGACCTGACATTCGGAGAGCCGAGGTTGGATATCTAAACGGCTTCGAGGTCATTACCTTGAGGACAGCTCTTTGTGCTCGTTCCAGAGGCAGTAGCGTTGTCTAGGGAGCCCCACCCCACACTGTGATGCAGTAGTTTATTATGCTTTTACAGAGGGCATAATAAACAGTTTTAATGGTATAATACTCCGCGGAGCGCCTTAGTGTTTTAAAAATAAATATACACTTACGAACTCGCGATATAAGATTGCTAAGGTGAGGTTTCCAGCTCAAAGAACTATCTACATAGACTCCGAGATACTTTACAGACTCAGAGCTTGTGAGTTGCGGACAGTCGCATTCTGAAGAGGATGACCGTATGAGCAGGTATGAGCCCTAAGCGCCATTGAGTCCTGTGGAGGGAGATTGGTGGATAGTAAAGAGAAAGGTAAGTATACTGTTTTCTAAGTTAGGATATTATTTGAAAGCCATTTCGTCACTGAGTTTAGAGCAAGTTCCGCGTATTTTACTGTTTTAGGCCAGTCGCTCCCGTGAAGAAGCAAGGCCGTATCATCTGCGAAAGTATAAATTGAACAGTTCATTAGAGACATTTTGCATAAGTTGTTGACATAAATAAGAAACTGATGCATTGACTTCTATCACACAGGTAATCCTGAAAAAAATTTAAGGTATGTCTGCGAATGCCAGTAGCTTCCAGCTTGGATAGGAGGTGGGGAACAGACACAGTGCCGAATGCCTTGGAAAGATCGAGGAAAATAGCCAAGCATTTCATTTTGCTATCTAGTTTAGATACAACGTGATCTACCAAGGCAGCAATAGCATTTCAGTTGACCTGCCGCCTCTAAAACCATACTGGTTGTCACTCAATAAACTGTAAGACTCAAGATCAGCCGTTTATTAAGTATCTTTTCCAATATTTTAGAGATAGCAGGCAAGACTGAGACCGGTCTATAATTATCTACACTGCGTCTGTCCCCACTCTTGAAGATTGAATGAACAACAGCCCTTTTAAACACCCCAGGAAAGCAACCCGTGGAGCGATTGCAGATATGAGTGATGGCTGGGACAATCGCGGGCAGACATGATTTTAACAGTCTCGATGAGATGCCGTCCCAACCCACCGCAGCATGTGTGAATCGTAACCCAATAATGAGATTTGAGACCTCTACTTCATCAGTGGGAAGAAGTACCAGCGACTTAGAAGGCAGGGCATCGAGAGAATACTCCGAAGTATACGAGGTGGATGAGAATTTGTCAGCCAAGTTCTTGCCAACATTGGCAAAAAACTCGTTAACTTTGTTGACCGAAGATTTTTCATCCGAGGACATCCACAGTAGGTCATTAGGGGAATTCGCATTAAGGTTAGTTTCGGTGATATTTTTAATTATCTTCCAAGTTGATTTAGGGTTCTTCTTCGCCATTTGAAACTCTTTCCCTTCATATGCATGTTTTAAATTTTTGAGAAACTTATTACAAAAATTACGGTATCGCTTATACGTGACCATGAGGATGTAATTTTCAGGATCTGCCTTTAGGGTTTGAGCCATGCTATCTCTATTTCGGATACAACGTAGCAGACCATTGGTAATCCAAGGTTTCAGGAGTCTGCGTTTCGAAGACATGTACACCGATTTGGAGTGATTAGCGATGACAGAGCTAATAATGGAAACCAGAGACTCAGCGGCATTGTTTGCGTCTTGAATAGTCAATATTCCACTAAAGTCCATTGATAAGATGTCAGTAGTTGCAGCTGTATAATTAACGACTATGCGATTACCTTTGGAGGTAGGGAGTGGCTTTACATTTTGAATGCTTATAAACGTTGGTCTATGATCAGTAATGTAAGTATCGAAAACTAGTCGTATTTTTAAGATCAGATCTTAACATTACATGATCAATACAAGAGTTAATACGGGTTGGAAATAATGTGTAGGGAGGAGGCCATGTGAAGCAATAAGGTTAAGGTACTGAGTTGCTTGTTGGGAGATAGCATTCGGAGTTATGTCAATGTTGATGTCACCCATTATCACTAAGATTTTTTGGACTGCCGTCTGAGTAAGGACAGTGTCTAAATTATCAATAAAATGATCAAGATTTCGTGTGGACGGAGAGCGATACACCGCTAAATGTAAGATATTATGGGATTTTACATTACAGATCAAGCAGCTAGCACCAGATATAGCAGGTTCGGTAACGCTATGAGGTAATTCTGATTTTACATATATTATGACACCATCGTTCTGGTTGATAAGATTAGTCATGTGATAAGAAACATACCCATCCAGTGGTGGAACTGTTGACACCATCAACCAGCACTCCGATAAAATCAAAACATCACATCAGATTTTTACAATTTACACTGCGTATATTAAGGTGCATTGCATTATATTAAGCGACTTACTATTGTTGTTAATGAAACGTCCACATGACTCCGGTACACAGATATGTGAATCACCCATACCAAAAGAGGCAATATCATTTAAGGGTAAGGCTCAAATTTTACGCGCACTCTCTAAAAATGTGTTGTCCCAGAATTTGAAGAGTAGAAATAGAATATTAAAAATAATAAATGCTTGTACAATAATATTGCAAGTAAGATGACTATTTTGTCATCATGTCTAATTTTTTTGTTTAAATATTCCAATTATATACCTATTTAATACTTGAAAATAAAAAGGTCCATGTTTGTCTTCCATACAATTTGTTGATGTCCGTGTACGTACACTTCTCAAAGTCCATTCAATATATTTAGGAAACACATGGTTTTTGTCAGTTCGTATACTTTATGGGCTTCAGAATATTATTTGTATAGTTCATAGTAAAATAAGTTCAATATTTATCAAAGCGTTTTGACTATATCAAATAATTTAAAAATGTCCAAAATTTTAATCCAGTGGGACACTTCAGTTGTGCAACGCGATATTTTGGGATTAATTGACAATCTACCATGATCATCAAATTATTTTGGAGTGGCAAAACAGATCCTTGATATAAAAACCGTCTGACATAAAAACTAAATGGCAGAAACACGCTGAAGTTAGTTCTGACTAACTTCAGCGTGTTTCTGCCATTTAGTTTTTATGTCAGACGGAAGATCGTGACGGAACGTGTCGTGTGACGTTAAGAAATTGTAAGTTTACTTTATTATATTTTCGAAATTGTAATGACTTTCTTGATTTGTGATATTTAATTGTATCTATTACCTACGTATTTAATAAAATATAACGCTTACTATTTGTTGTACTGTACATTTTATGAATTACGATTTTTTTTATGATAGGTTATGTAGAATTTTTGATCCGTTGTGCGACGAATGACACAAAATTGTGCGACGTGTCACAACGGAAATTGTAAAGCTGTGTACCCATCAACTTTTTACTATATTTATGAAAGCATGATAAAGTACCTATGTACTTGCGTACCTATGTATTGATTTGAATTGCTTAGTATCTAATTTTTTTTTCAGATGCCTTTGCGGCGGAAAGGTGTCAAAGGTACCGCGAAAAACTTAAACAGTCTAATCCCGAAAAATATGAAGAAATTAAAAAGAAGAACGCTGAAAGAACAAAAGCTAAAAAGAATAATAGCAGATATGAGTGAGATGAAAGAATGGCGTTTAGAAAGCAATGGCGGGATGCTAAACGCAATAAAAAAGATGAGAAGGAAATTAAGCAAGTCGTAGCTGTTGATAATAGACAACGTCGCAAATATCGTAGCAAATTACAATGTGAAAACAGAATTTTGAAAGAAGAAAATAAAGGTTTAAGTGTAAGAAATAGCAGCCTTAAGGCGAAAGCGCCAGGGTAGCCCGCGAAATTCAATTTTTTTTTGGTTTTTTGGAATTTGCTGGTCAGTATTAAGTTGTACGTTGATTAATATATGAATCGCGGCCGTAAGAAATATGTGTTTACAGAATTATAATCATTAAAGTCATCAACACAACTCTCTAAGACCACGTAAGTCCCAAGAATAACTGTTTCCTGAAATCATCATTCTTTGGACTTACGTGGTCTTAGAGAGTTGTGTTGATGACTTTAATGATTATAATTCTGTAAACACATATTTCTTACGGCCGCGATTCATATATTAATCAACGTACAACTTAATGCTGACCAGCAAATTGCAAAAAACGTAAGAAAATTTGAATTTCGCGGGCTACCTTAGCGCTTCCCCCTTAAGAAAGCTATATTAAGATACAGAAAAGAAATTGAAACACTCACCGATCAATTAAATCAACTAAAAGCAGAAAATATGGTCGTACCTATAAAATCCCATACTACTACTACTCCTATATTGTAACTCAAATGTTGTTGATTATTTAATTTTGTTGAATTTCAATACGATGGCAATATTATTTAACCGTTTATTTCGGTAACACCCACGAATGGACCCGAACACCAAAACCTCCGCTGGCTTAGTATCGCCCCCACTTGGATCGAAGAACTGTCACATACGACATAAGTATGTCGTATGTGACAGGTTTGACTTCACCGGGAACACCAATATGTCCCGTGTTTAGTTTCTCAGTTAATGGCAGTCCCTTATTGGGCGTCCAGTACTTGATTCTTCGAGGTGACAGTCAGGAACTCTGCCACAATCGGTCTGTTTAAGCCCTTTTTTTCGGGCAGACGATATACGTCACGTAGTTGAGGAGGGTTTACCGCCGGTTGGAGGGTCTCACAGGTTTTTATTTGTTTCCTTCTCAATTGCTGGTACATTCCTAATCTCGAGACACGACGATCGCGACCTCGTGGCGAAGGTTCCATATAAGTCGATTCCCCCCGGCTTCCCTTCTAAAATTCAGAACACAACCACTCTTACTCAATTCATCATTGAAATATAATCATACCGTACTGTAGGTTAAATACCTACAGTACGGTATACACAATAAAATTAAAACATTGCAAAACGCCTACATTAAATGTTTGTCTTTCTTGCCAATCAACAAAAAATTTAGCTCTAAAACAACTCGTAGGTGCGCGCGGCTTGCCGTGAAATTCGATTTGTATAGAAAATAAACGAGACATGAAGTTTCTTCACGTCACGAGGCTTGCTAATTTTTGAGCGCCAGCAAGCTGGAAAAGATCGGCTTAAGAGCAATATCGCCATTCGGTCTCGACTTCGTGGAATTTCGTAATACTATCGGGACGGAGTTCGGACATCGGACATCATTACAATTGACAATTCATGTGTTAAACATTATTTTGATGTAATAATTTGTTTACACTTGTAGTTAATTTGCATTTTGTTCGTTGTATTCATTGAATTAATTAGTATAACAGTTGGATATTGTTTGTAATAAAACAGTGATTAATATTTAGTATTAGAATTATAATTTGTTTTGTGTTGTGTGTAGTGAAAGTACGTAATAATTAGGTATTTGGGGTAAGTAGATAGTTAATTAAGTTGAAATTACTTATTCGCCCTAAATTAACTTATTTCCTTTGCGCTTCCTATTTATGGAAGCACACTCACCTTTTAGACAAAATGGACCAAATTATCAGGCATACATTAGCTTCCATTTTAAATGTGACATGGACGACCGAGCTTGGACACAAGCTACTCTTCCCACTCGTATGGGGGGCCTCGGCGTCCGCAAAATTTCTAGTATTAGTTTACCGGCTTTCATATCTTCGGTCCACGGCACTGATAAATTAATCAGGAAAATGCTAGCATCCACACTGATTAATTCTGATGTGCCGTGGTTCACCGAGGCTATGGATGCCTGGAGACTCGCTTGCCCGAATACAGATCCACCCGACAATCCATCTTCCCAGAGACGGTGGGATGAGCCGCTCTGCAGAGTAGTACAGTCAAGTGCAGAGAAAAGGTACCCCACCAAGACTTAAAGATTATCGCCCGAGCAAGCTCGGGCCCGCGTGTCACGTGAGCCTTGAGCAGCTCCCTCCCCCGCCGCCGCACCCATCTCTGCCCGCGTGCATCCACCGATCCGCCTCAAATAATATTTGCAAGTATTTAATAATTTTATATGGTATTTTATCGGCTTCCTTCTGGCCGAACTGTATAGATACCAAGAATAACTTACAAAAAGACACTGCGTGCGATTAAGATACGAACCTGCTTCACCAGGCGCCAGCCGATCAACTAGACCGTGCCTTATACCACTAGGCTATTGGCTCAGTTATCAACCTCAACGAAAATTTGAATAGCATTACTCCTTTTATCGAACAAGGTTATTAACGGTCTAATCTTCTAGATATTAAGGTTTAAATTTCAACTTCCGTGTTATATTATTTTAATACTAGCACCTTACCGTCTTGTTTTACAAAATGCAATACGCAACTCCTCAATTAACTAAAACATAAGGTTGAAATTAGCATAGATTTCTTGTTTGGTTGAATAGAATGTGTTGATTCCGATTGTTGCACTACCCTCATTTTACTTCAGAAACTTAACTGACGTATGAACTGCGAGTTAAGGTTGAATTTAGTATACTTCTTCGCCTTATTTACTAAACTGTGATTGAGGGTATTTTTACTTTTCAAATGTAAAAATACCCTCAATTTTTTTTTACCCGGCAAATTTTCGTGCCGATTCGCTTGTGTCTAATTATCTTCATCGTAATATTATCCAATTTATTATGTTTTTGACCAGTTGATTTTATTAATCGATGGTATGGTTCGATTAACAACTTTATTGAAGGCTAAAATTGTTGTTCTGTGGGAAAAGGAACAAAACAAAGTAAATATCACGAGATATGATCATAACGGTAAGATTTACGTTATTATTACACATACACCTATTTATTGTTGCAATCATGTTGTATTATTACTTACAAGTTGGATTTTTTTTAATGTATTTCTAATATTATTATTTTCATTACAGAGAAAAACAGTTCGTAGATGGATACAAAGGTATCAAGCGACGGGTGATGTGAAATGTGATCACCAAGGCCCTCGCCCGAATGCTTACACTAATGAATCGAAGCGACAACGTAATATGTATTGTGAAAGTTCACTCAGTGGCACCCTTCAAAACTACGCGTTCAAATGCTGACTTCAAGAAGTGTTAGACAGTGACGGCCATCGTATCCGTTATGAATAGGCAACTCGGCAGATTGACTGTGTAACTTATTTGATAAAATTGCATTGGAACATTTATATGAGCAAGTGTTAATAATTCCCAATATCATTCCATAATCAGTGGGATCATTATCTCGTAGTTAATCAAAAATAAACAACCTTTATTATTATCAATCCAGTTACTCTTGTTTACAAGTAGTCTGTTAACGATTCATATCTGACCTCACATATTTTTCTAATATTGTGTTAAATAAGGCTAATCAGAAAATGTGATAAAAGAGAAAGATGTATATTGCTATACTGTTATAGTTTAGCATGTTGGTTCTTCCTCTGTAATTCACAGGCACAAATGACAACATTTCATTTTCAACCAATGTTTTTTTCCGATAAGATCATACAGAGTATAAAAAATGTATGTTTTCACAACTTTAAATATATAAATATTATTGTAGTTATGTTTCTAGAAATATCTATAAACGAACCGTTATCTGTTAAACGTTCTAAGACAAAATAAGGTATCTATTTTGTGTTTAGTTAATATTCTAAGTAAACAACCCCAATTTAACATAGACAGGAATCTGTATATTCAACCAGGAAGTGGATTCCATAGTCCTAGAAATGTAATTAGAAAAATAAATGAATATTGTTTATGCAAAATGCCTAACTTTTATTACAAACCTCCATTTGATTTCTTAATAATAATAAACAAAAATCACCTACTAAAGAAACTAAAAATAAATAATAAAGGTAAATAAATAAAATAAAAAAAACCCTTCTCATGCGCGGATTTGAACTCGAGACCATCACATTGCTAAGCCGCAGTGTATACCACTAGACCAACACGCCATTTGCGTTACATTCCAAAAAACTTAAATAGGTTCGATGTCCTTACCAAGGGGGTAACCATCACTGTGAAGCGCACTGTACAGAACAATTTACTTGACACATCTGCTACTTCTGCGGAACGTGCGCGCCTGCTGGCTGTGGGTAGGTGGGAGTCGGGTCTTTGGCTTCATGCACTACCTTCGTCGAACATAGGCACTTCGACGACACTACTTTTCGCCTCGCTGCTTCCCTACGACTAGGCACTTCTTGCTGTTCTCCCCATCGCTGTCACTGTGGCGAAGATGTCAACAGCCTTGGACACCACGGCCTGTCTTGCAGCCGAAGTGCGGGTCGCTTAGCGCGGCACGTGAACATTAATGACATCATCCGACGAGCTCTTGTCACCGTTGGCGTTCCAGCTGTATTAGAACCCAGTGGCTTGGCACGCAACGATGGCAAGAGACCGGACGTCTCCGGACGTCAGACGTCGGTATGTCTTTATTACCATGGAAGGTGGGTAGACCTTCAGTGTGGGACGCAACGTGTGTCGATACTCTTGCGCCATCCCATCTTCCTGGCTCGGCATGCTGTGCTGGCGCTGCTGATGCGGCTGCGGAAAACCTCAAGCGGCGAAAATATGATAACCTTATTGGAAATTATATTTTCGAGCCGTTTGGGGTTGAAACTCTCGGGCCGTGGGGTCCGAGTGCTCATGGTCTTTTTAAAGAAATTTCTAAACGGCTGGTTGACACTTCCCGTGACTCAAGGGCTGACTTTTACCTTGGCCAGAGGCTAACCATCGCTATACAACGTGGTAACGCCGCCAGTCTCTTGGGTACAGTCAACGTCTGGAAGTCCACTTACACCGCAATGACCATTATCGCCTGCGCTATACGAGCTGCGGCGTCTATACACACATGCGCATATTTATCCGTGTGAGTGATGCTCCAACGCTAACAAATTAACATGCCGTATAGCATCGCTACGAGTAGTTAAAGATGTGGTCAATGCTAGACAAGGATGACAATATCAGTAACTTGTAGACTCACAAATCACCGAGCCATTTGAAAATTTTCTTTTCAGATATTCCCGTTTCAACTACTAAATCCCTAAACTCATCACCTTCTGTTGCCGAATCTTTGCTTAAGGAAAATGTTAATGGTTGCGATTCGCATTTTCATTTTGAATATATTACATGTTGAGATATAATTAAAACCTTTCACAATTTAAATGTAAAAAAGACTGCAGATCTGTGGGGTAATTCTGTGGAAGTTTTTAACTCTATTATTGACATTGTAGCACACTTGCTCTTATCTTTAATAGTTGTATTGACAATGGGTGGTTTCCTGACCTTATGCAAAATAGTAAAATAATACACACATCAACACGGTCTAGGGATATTTCATTCTCAATTAAATAACTCGAAAAGTACTGGCCGTATTGGAATCTTTTATACACCGATTTGTTTGTAATTTATCTCAGACTAATTCCAAATTCAAATTTTTGAAAATTCTTCTGTTTCGGTGGCATAAAAATGTCTTGATGTGTAGGAGATGGAATTTACATTTGTGCGAAATTTTGAAAACAATACGAATTACGTTTAGTTACAGTTTTTTTTCATTTTAAACGAAAGATAAAGTTAAAATTGAGGTATTGTAGCCATGCAACGCCAACATTTGACGAGGGCGGAGATGTTACGAGCTGTGGGAATGCTGGAAGCTGGGTCTGTTCAGCGTAATGTTGCTGAGGCCATAGGGACCCACCAAAATGTAATTTCAATATTTTGGACACGCTATCGTGCCACAGGTGAAGTAGCGGAGAGGCACCGGGGGCCAAGTTGCATCACTACCCCCAGACAAGACCGATTTTTGCAAATTACTGCGCGAGCTCAACCAAATGCAACGGCGACTCAATTAGTCCAAAGGCTGCGAGTGGAACCCCAAGTGCTTGTGAGTGACCAAACTGTAAGAAGGCGACTGCATGAAAGCAATCTACCCTCTCGTAGACCACTCCGGGTCCCACCTTTACGGAGAGGCAATCGTGGACGACGATTAGAATGGGTTCGGAATCACGTGGACTGGGGCCGTGAGCAATGGTCCAATGTGCTGTTCACGGATGAATCCAGGTTCGGCTTCCATCCAGATTTACGAAGGACGCGTGTTTGGCAAGTTCCTGGACGATGGAGCCGTCTTCAGACCCCTAGGAAGTTCACCCATACCAAGGAGGAACAATTATGGTTTGGGCAGGAATTCGTCTTGGAGAACGGACGGATCTCGTTTGGGTGCGGGGCAATATGACGGCAGAACGATACGTCCAACAGGTGCTGGGGCCCGTAATCTTGCCCCACAGAACACAAATGGGGCAAGATTTCCTGCTAATGCACGACAATGCCCGGGCACACACGGCGAGAACGGTAGCAGCTTGGTTACATACACACAATGTTAGGGCTTTAGACTGGCCTGCTCAATCGCCAGATCTAAATCCCATTGAGCATGCGTGGGATATGCTGCAAAGAAGAGCTCTGAAGGAAGTTCCTGAAAATCTGGCTACAGAAGATCAACTTTTTGCGCACCTCAGAAGGACATGGGACAATATTCCGCAGCAAGACATTGACAACCTTGTTCTGAGCATGCCGAAGTGTTATGAACATCATGGGTGCTTTCTCAGACTACTAACTTTAAGTTTATAAACACAAATTAAATGATTTTTCTATTTTTTTTTTCAGTTTTTACTCACAAATTAAACGCTAATTCATATAAGGTTTCCGTCTATGCTTCATTTTTTTTCCATAAAATCCTGAAATTTTAATCGAAGTACCTTAACCATTATTAAAAAATGGTAGAATATTAAATAACGTATCTTTTAAATATATACATGTCGTATAAATAATTAACACATTGATAGTAATTCGCTTTTTTAAAAATATCCCTAGACCGTGTTGATGTGTGTACCTTTGTTTAAATCAGGTAGTACATCAGACCCCACAAATTATAGACCTATTTCTGTACTACCTACCTTAGAAATTTTTTTGAGAAATTAATTTTAGACCAATGCAAAGATTTTTTAATAAACATAAATTATTAATTACATAACAAACAGTTCGGTTTTACAAGGGGTCGTTCAACTACTGATGGGTGTTGAACTTTTACGACATATTTATAAAGCATGGGAAGATAAATGCGATGCCTTGGGCATCTTTTGAGATTTGTCCAAGGCATTCGATTGCGTTCTTCACGAAACGTTAATCAGGAAACTCCGCCACTACGGGATCCGGAATACTGTTCTACCCCACGTTAGGCAGGTGAAAACTAAAGTGTTGATAACTAATGTGCTGAAGCGTGCTGTTCGATCAATTTATAAATTATGTCCGAGACACTCTCTCAGAGACAAATTTAAAGAGATTAATGTAATGACTGTGCCTTCTCAGTATGTTTATGAAAATCTTTTATATGCCCATAAAAATATAAAATTGTTTAAAAAATACAGTGATATCCATAATATAAATACTAGAAACAAACACAAATTTGTTGTACCTACAACAAGGCTCAAGAAAATAGGTGGCTCGTTCAGATGCCAATGTATACGCTTTTATAATAAACTACCAAGCCACGTTCAAGATTTTAATAAATTTAAATCATTAATTAAACGTAAGTTGTGCAAGAAAGCCTTTTATACCGTTAAAGATTATATTGAGGACAAAAATGCTTGGGATTGAGCTGCTTCCAATTTCTGCATTTTGAGTGTTTTTGTTTTGTTTTTTTTTTATAATATACGCATTGACATTAATGTTTTTTTTAAACAATGACATTTGCTTACTTTGTAAAGTATTATATTATTTTAATTATTGTGAATGTGAAGACGATGTGGGTCATTTATTTTATTATCTCCATGGTCTGGCAGTTTGAGTAATTTATGTGGCCTACCCAAATGTCCTTTCTTTGGTATTGTTCGTCGAATCGTTGAGCTCCTTAAGTCTTGAGTTGAGCTGCACGATTTCTGACAAATGCGTGCACTGACTGGACAGGTCCTCTCAATCTGTGTGGTTCTTTCCTCAAAAGACCATCTCAGACATCGACCTACATGGTCTTCATATAACCTGACCAAGATTATGTCTGGCCTTTAAAAGAGATTGTGACCTCTGAGTTTGTTTCGGTCTTTCTTCTCAGGGTAGTCAGATTGGAAACGCCGTCCTCATCTAGTTTAAAAAAATATATGATTGACGTGTAAAAGTGTTTGTGCAAACCTACTTACAAAAATAATAGTAGATTATACAACAAGTGAATAAAAAGGGAATTTAGTTCGAGGTACGAAGTTGGATCCCGAGAGCAGCGAAGGATTCTAGAGTGGAATCACGAGCGTAGCGAGGGATTCTAGATTAGAATCCTGAGCGGAGCGAGGGATACAAGTACCGAGATAAATTTTTTATTCACGTGTTTTGTACTCTACTTTTTACCATTGACTGTGAGAAAATTGGCGACATGCGTGGTTTTCCAGTCGCAGATCAAATTGTATGTTTTCAGGTACAACTCCCGAGATTTTGGCGGCAACAAATCATCTGTTCTGCTGCTTTAGAATCTGCTGCTTTAGAACGAAATGATTCCGGAGTCAGTCTCTCATTTTCGATATCGGAAGAACTCATTTTATTATAATTACTTAAGTTATTAAATTTCCAATAACACAAAACAACCACAATAACAGATAAAAAAGAACGTAACTAAATTGCCGGGTTTTTTTTTTCATTTGGAATAGAATAGCTCCATTCAGCCTCCCAGTACGTACCTACTTTCAGCAGCAGCGATTTTTTTTTGTACGTAATTCGTGTTTGTTCCAAATTCAAAATGTCTTTATTCACTCAGTGAGTAAAAGAGAGTTTTATTCACTGTTATCGATGAATAAAATGCCCTTTTTCGAGTGGCAATGGTAAAAAAAATCATTTATCATTTACGTTTTCCTCTTTTCGTTATTTGTCCACTTGTATGTTTATGATGTAAGGGAAGAGCGGAGCCTTCAACTACAGGCATTTTATGGCTAAATGGAGCCTCCTCGTCATGCAATGTAAGCCAAAATGATATGAAATAAACTTTGTTTTTAATACTTGTGTATCTAAATAAATGATAAAATCATAAACATACAATTTCGAAATTTTTAGAGGAAAGTACGAAATACACACGGACAAAGTCGCGGGCAAAGTGCTAGTCTCATATACTTATACAAAAACCTTCTTGAATAAATTTTCCATAAAATGGTGAAAACCGCATCAAAATCTAGAGTTTAGATTAGAAGAACTTAGCGCAAACGTACGTTATAATAGTATAAAAACGTTTTATACTATTATAGATTACTAGTTTTTATCCGCGGCTTCGCCTGCGGGGATGTCGGAAATTATCTCAAAGAAACGTACCTGCTACCGAGATAAAAGGACCTATATTCTAACACGTCAGGTCATGGTCGTGGTCTATCCGTGTGCTAAATTATTCAAATCCGACCGGTAGTTCCAGAAATTAGCGCGTTCAAACAAACAAACAAACTCTTCAGCTGTATTATTAGTACAGTACCTAGGTATTAGTATGGACATTTAAAATGTTAGTATTGATGGATGGAAGTCGATAGTAGTTGCTGAAATAACTAGCTGTGATAGACAGACAACGAAGTTACATTAAGGTGCCACTATAGTAGATATTTTTTCCATACAACTTTCGGGAAAGTTTTATTGCACTGTTTGACATTGTGTACCCAAAGTTAAACATGATATCGTTTTGACTTATTGTTAATTGTGTCTGTTCGGAAACAGAATAGTAAAATAAAAAACCATTAAAAAGTTATGAGTTTGTTGAGATAGGAGTCCCTAGCAGAGTCTGAAGTGAAAGACGGTTAAGATGCGAATCATCCTTTATTGAAAAACTACACCTATTATATACAAAAATATTTACAAGATTATTAGCGGCTACCGACATGCGTAGCACTATAAAATAAATCAAATAATATGACGGTGGACGAAAAGGTTTGCATATGGTGCTCGCATATAAAAGTTTTCGCCGCGCCTGCGCTAACAGTATTCCACTAGCCGCCGGCGCGCGCGTATGATGTATGTAGGTATGTGTTGCAGCTACAAGCTAAAAAAGATTCGTTTTTCTTGCTATTTTTAACGAACTTTGGGTGTAAATAAGTATTAAAAGAACTATAAAATCTTCAAATCCAAGTCCGTACCGACAAAGCTCAAGTTCAACAAACTTTATTTATAATTGATTTATGTGGTTTTTTCATAAAACTCGATTTTCCAAAGCACTTTTCGAATTCTTTTACGCGGCTATCAGTTCGGAACGGTGTTTCTGTGCGTGAGAACTAGACGTTGTGCGTGTAGACTAGCGTCTAACTGCTCATCACTAATACTAGCTCTGTCAGACACGAAGTCAGGTGAGACAGCGTGCTTTTTGGCCATGACCACCAGTGAGTTCGATCTCGCGACAAAGGGCATTGTCTAAACTTGGCCATTTTTAAACACGATGCTATGCAAAAAAGTAATTTACCATTATTTTTAATTATATTTTAGTAATTATCTGATGCAATAACTTTGTATCAATTAGCACTGTAAAAAATCTTTTTTTTTTTGTATCTGATTTGATCTAAAATCGTTTCACGAAAGAATTACCTTCGCCGTAATGTTGGAACCATTGCTTTTCATTGAAGAATTGTTTTACCTTCAATGAAAAGCAATGGTGCCAACATTACGGCGAAGGGAATTCTTTCGTGAAACGCACGGTTCCGACTTTGGATTTGGTTTCGGTGTTGCCAAATCAAAATTCGTTAAAACAACAAATTAAAATCGATTTAAAATACAATGCAATCTCTCCACTGTATTTAACATAGTTTTCGTTAAATTACATAAGTAAAAATGCTAATAAACGATTTAGGACATAAAAAATTATAAACTGACGTTTTATAAATACATTATTTCTGGAGAACTTATAACATTTTGATCGATTTCGAATGGATCGATATAGAATTGCTTTTTTTTATGGCAACACGGTGCTTAAAAATATTGTGTCAATTTGTCAAAATGACAGTTAACATTCGCTTTGTTTCTTTGCATCGTGACTTCGTGAGTGTTGTTTTTGTGAGTTTTTTAACGACTACTTTGGTTTTTTGTTAAAATGGATTCCAATTCTTCCCTTCTTGACGACCCTCGCACTTCTATGGACCCCGAACCTTGTATTTACGTTGAACCTGGCACACCTACGGAATCGGATACGGATCAATTAAATGTTAAAAAAGTATCTAAATCTACATCTTGATACAAAACTAGGTTTATAGACTCATTCTTACTGATATGAGCTATTAAATCAATCACATACTATTAGCTGAGCTGATTGTTTACGAGTGGCCAAAGTCCTATAGAAAATGGACAATGCCCTTTACTCTTAAGGTCACTTTTTACTATTTTGGAGCGAAACCTCAATATTAAAATGGTAATCTTGTTTTTTTTATTGATGTAAGTACTTGATAATACATATTACGAAAAATTTAACAGAAGACCAGCAAGAGATGTATTGTTCAATAACGAAATCTATGTTTAGATTTTTAAATAGAGCAACCATACAGTCCTCGAAACACACTCGATGACGAGTCCAGGTGTCGGTATAAAGTGGGTCGCGAGATATTCACATCATTTACATCTTTTATGGGGAAGTACAGCGTTGTGACTTTGTGGCGACTGTTATATGATAGTACGACGAGCAGTGCCCCGTGCCCGCAGCTGCGGAAATGATCGTCGAAGCATCGAGCAACGTTGCGGCCAAATTATATTGCTTGTCTATAATCGATTATGCCAACAACTAACGGGACGAGACGGGACGGGAGTTCGGGACTACTGAGAGTCCGGGAGTCCAACCAATCACTGTTTGTAACTTTACTCGTTAGCATATCATCCCGTCATTAGGTGTATATTTGTGATTGGAGTTGTAAAGTAGTAGTAGTACGGCTGCTGTACGGTACGTAACACTACGAAGAGTAAACCTTGAAACGTAGCCTACGAGCTACGGTCGAAAATTCGTTCATACTCGGAGCGTACGACAGATTATGAAAATTTCAAGTCTGTTGACACGTGCTAACATTAGTATGCTGGTCAATCAAACTTAAAGTCGAAGTCTTCATTCTAAGCCGTCTCCAGTGCGGCAGTTACCTGCTGCTGTACATTCAGTAACGTCCCCAGTGCGGCAGTTACCTGCTGCTGTACATTCAGTAACGTCCCCAGTGCGGCAGTTACCTGCTGCTGTACATTCAGTAACGTCCTCAGTGCGGCAGTTACCTGCTGCTGTACATTCAGTGCCGTCCCCAGTGCGGCAGTTACCTGCTGCTGTACATTCAGTGCCGTCCCCAGTGCGGCAGTTACCTGCTGCTGTACATTCAGTAACATCCCCAGTGCGGCAGTTACCTGCTGCTGTACATTCAGTAACGTCCCCAGTGCGGCAGTTACCTGCTGCTGTACATTCAGTGCCGTCCCCAGTGCGGCAGTTACCTGCATGCATAAAATGTACAGCTGCTGTACATGTAATGCATTTCAGAACTCACGCCTTTTTCCCACGGGTGTGGGCAGAAACTACAGAACGCCATCTGGATACCGATCCACAGTGTTATTATTGCCCCGAAAAACGGACATCCCCTTTTTATTAACTAATCCGATAGAACAGATTATTTAGAAAGTAAGAGTAAAATACCCGTGTGCCAATTTTACACCAAACACGAGTAAAAAAATTTTGTTTTTTTTTATACTTTTTCTAAATTAATTAATTACAAAAAAAATACGCATTATTTTACCTTTTTCTTTATTATGTGTAATAATACTATATTAAAGATATGTGAAAAAAAATACAAAAGGGTACTAACTAGTATAGATGTAAAGGAATATGGTTTTGTTGTGTTTTTAGATTTTGATTTATCATGGTTGTATCTTTGCTTAGTTGGATTCAATATTTATTGTAAATCATGTTTAGACCCCAACCAATCACTTTAAAAAAAACCGCATCCAAATCTCGCGGTGTTTAAGAGTTATTCACTTCTAAATTTTATTCTGATAATATTGATTTTAGGGTCATCACTTCACAAAAAACATTATTTTTGTTTATAGATTTTAATTTTATGTTGAATTTTATTTATATCATAGAATAATACACATATACATATTTACGCCCACTCCCACAAAATTTTACAAATAATATTCTTAAATCTTTTTATTATTTTTACATCGGACAAAAATACAAATAATAGTACATTTTGATATAAGTGGATAAAGTTTGTTATTGTATTCGAGGCGGAATTATAATGAATGTTTTTGAGCCGAGAACTGCAATAACAAATGTCCACGTGTATCAAACGACGTTTTTCAATACACTTTTGAAGAAATAAAATAAAATAATGTGGGGACTGTGTCTCACGTACCCATTCCTTGCATAGTTTTAAGAATGTAATATTTTTATAGAGGTACTTATTGTAATAATTTTTAGAAAGTTTCATTTTGTGTTTTTCCCACGAATCACATCTGCAAGCGATTTAAGTTATAGGTACTATTGTCTTTCATGATTCTTTACTTTTAGTTAAGGTTCTTCAATGTTCTATTATGTTATCTTGTATTGTACCCATTTGCTATTGTTAGTTAAGGTTCATTGTTCTGTTATTTTTAGTTGTCTTATATTGTACCCATTTGCATTTCTGTCCTTTGTGTAAAATCGTTTTGCCGCTTCCTTTGTTTAGTGAACGAGAGATTTGGGAGAGTTTTGGTTCGGAGCTTCAGTCTGTGCTGAACTACGATCGTGCGAGGTCCTCTCTGACCCCCGATCATATTTTACTCGCCGAAGCTCGCCGTAATAGTTTACGGCGAGCTTCGTGTTTCTATTAGTTTTACTCTTCATGTAACATTATTTAATTTTACCTTTTCGTGTCAAGTGTAACTACTAGCTTTAGTTACTTGATATCGTAATAAATTAATAGCTACTTATTTACAACTCACTTCGTTCTATTACATATCCACGCAGTCGGGAAACACCCACGCTACTCTGTGTACAACTCACATCAGTGTATCACTCGCCCAACACGGTCACGAATTCCCACAGTGGTGACCCCGACGTGATTAAAGCTATCATATAGCGTGAGTTCGTGACAGTGCGTATAGAGTTTCGCGAGTGCTAAATCAAAGTACGGGTTAAAATGGCGAGCGATCCAGCGGGAGTCACTAGCGGCGGATGCCGCGCATTCCCAGCCAGCCAGCTCCCACGGCTTCAACGGGTATCCTGACCACCAGCATGCAGCGACCGCGCATACCTGGTCATCACCCTCAGCCTCATCAGCAACCTCGGCACAGCACACTGCACTTTCGGCCGGTCAACAAGAAGAGCCCAATTCCTCTCCTGGTCGACGCAGCGCCCGCGCCACCCCGACTCACTGGGGACATCTTCGCAGATAGTTCCGACTCACCGTGAACTATGCGGTAACCGGTTCCGACTCACTGGAACCTAAGTTGGCCTGGCAAGCATATTCCTCGCCGTTCTGGTCGCTGTACCACATCCGACGCACTGGAGCATAACGCAGCGCCCGCGCCACCCCGACTCACTGGGGACATCTTCGCAGATAGTTCCGACTCACCGTGAACTATGCGGCAACCGGTTCCGACTCAATGGAACCTAAGTTGGCCTGGCAAGCATATTCCTCGCCGTTCTGGTAGGCGAGTTAAATTTCCTGATTACTATCAGGCAGGTGTTTCGTGATCTTTATCACTGGTAGGGGGGTACTGTGGGGACTGTGTCTCACGTACCCATTCCTTGCATAGTTTTAAGAATGTAATATTTTTATAGAGGTACTTATTGTAATAATTTTTAGAAAGTTTCATTTTGTGTTTTTCCCACGAATCACATCTGCAAGCGATTTAAGTTATAGGTACTATTGTCTTTCATGATTCTTTACTTTTAGTTAAGGTTCTTCAATGTTCTATTATGTTATCTTGTATTGTACCCATTTGCTATTGTTAGTTAAGGTTCATTGTTCTGTTATTTTTAGTTGTCTTATATTGTACCCATTTGCATTTCTGTCCTTTGTGTAAAATCGTTTTGCCGCTTCCTTTGTTTAGTGAACGAGAGATTTGGGAGAGTTTTGGTTCGGAGCTTCAGTCTGTGCTGAACTACGATCGTGCGAGGTCCTCTCTGACCCCCGATCATATTTTACTCGCCGAAGCTCGCCGTAATAGTTTACGGCGAGCTTCGTGTTTCTATTAGTTTTACTCTTCATGTAACATTATTTAATTTTACCTTTTCGTGTCAAGTGTAACTACTAGCTTTAGTTACTTGATATCGTAATAAATTAATAGCTACTTATTTACAACTCACTTCGTTCTATTACATATCCACGCAGTCGGGAAACACCCACGCTACTCTGTGTACAACTCACATCAGTGTATCACTCGCCCAACACGGTCACGAATTCCCACAATAACGAAAAATATTTTTGTCATGAATTAAGAAACTATGATTTTAATTTTCTTTTTTTTTTCGAGCTTTTCATTTGCCAGGTTGAAGGAGAGGCAAAGGTATGAAGCCGTTAAACAGCCTAATATAAAAAATAGATTAATTTAATGTTTTTGAATTCAGTACACAAATAAATATTAATTTGTTAAACACAACTAAAGTAACTAATAGTTTCTAATAATCATGTTTATCTATGATATTCTATTTATAAACACAATTTGAATTTGCACAAAATATTTATGCCGGAAAGACGCATAGCGCTTTGCCGAAATTAGAAAAAAAAAAACAATCACCTGAGATTAAGCATTGAACCAATTTGAACTAAGTATAGGTATAGTTATCTGTGGCAATTTTCATTCCCGTACACGTGCGGGAAAATGGAAAAAAAAGCCCACGTGTGAAATACATTGCATGTTATACCTAATCGTAGTGCGTTATGGACCAGTTTTCGAGGAAGTGTATTGAAAAGTTAATTACTTATACTATAATTTGTTCATGCTTTATTGCATGTCAAGCCAAGTTCAGAGATAAACAGGGTGAAGTACACCTTACACGAACCATTTCGAGCTACTTTAGACCACCTAAAACTATTAAACCTACCTTCGTTAAAGCAAAACTCTCAACAAACAAATACTTTGAATACTTGCCAAATTGCATAATCAGTAGCAAGGAACTTAATAAACTCACTTTTACCTCCTTAGAACTTGGTACTCATTTAGGTTTCTATTTTATTATCCTGTAGGTACTTTGTACCGAATTCGGCCCTTATTTTATATATATGTTTTTGGTGGGACAAAGTTCATGTTTTACTTATTATCTCACAGCCTGAAACACTTGGTCGAAAAACTTGAAATTTTTAAAGTAAAATACTAAATATTTACAGAGTTCAGTTGCTTAAGTACCTTCTTTAAATTTTATCATTTTCTGTAGGTAAAACTTCAGTGCTATCGTCATTCCACCCTTCTATAAGATTTTGCATAACGTCTTCTTCGTCACTTAAGCTGTCGCTATCTTGGGCCGAAACATCTTCCTTTGGTATTTCGTACGGTTTTAATAACTGGAGAACGGCAGGTGGTAGGTAATGGCATCTTTCTCAATATTTTTTTTTTCAATGATAGTGTAACTTCTTTCAGATAACCGTGGCCACGTTATTATGTCCTTTGTTTATTTTAAACACATTTTACGTTTTTAAATATTACTAAACATAAAAATTCAATAAAAAAAAAATCTTAAAAAATACGACTTCTGCCAACCCTAGCGCCTAAATTTCAAAATCCTGTAAGTTCTAAACACCATAAGATTTGGATATGATATTTTGAATCGGTGCTTCTTAGTGCCAAAGCAACATCTTGTCTCGATGTTGAATCCAAATAACATGAAATAAGCCCATAAAAAAATAAAATCGAAAATATATAAAATTCAATGTTACTCACAACATGTTAACGATAAAATTTGAGCGTTTGCTTAGTAATTTACTTAATATAAAGCATCAATTAATTGCGATCAAAGACATAACAAAAACGCATTGGATCTAAAGTAATTGCGATTTCTATGGTTTTTATGGAAACCATAGAAAAAAGAAAAAAAAAAATTATATCTCCATATTGGGACAAAATTGCCACACGGGTATTTTACTCTTACTTTAAAAATAACCTGTTCTATCGAATAAGTTAATAAAAAGGGGATGTCCGTTTTTCGGGGCAATAATAACACTGTGCGATCCTTATATACCTACTCCTTTTGCTTCGTTCACGTTCATACAACCTATCATACACACAAGCCGCATGCCGTTTGCTTGAGTGAGTCGACCAGAATAAACATTTGTGTCGTACACTGTGCATTACAGTGCCGCACAGTTCAGCACACTGGTGGAATCGCACCTTTTAGCGTGCAAATGGCAAAAGATGTCATTATGATAGCGAGCACTGGGATATTAGATAGACTTTTTTTTCGCGGGTAGGTGTTTAAAAAAGGCAGACGTATCTCTTATATTGTTTTTATATTTAAAATAGAAGTTCACAGTTTTTTCACTTAATTTTCATAAAATATCAGTGTATAACCTCTACACAAAGGGTACTCACGTTTGCAGGACATTTATGTGACTCAAGCTATAAATTTACGAGTGTCGCACTACTGCTAAGTAGCACAATAATCAAAATCAAACCTTTTTTTACGGTTCCGTACCTCAAAAGGAGAAACGGAGCCCTTATAAGATCACTTCGTTGTCTGTCTGTCAAGACCCTTTTTCTCAGGAACGCATGGTGTAATCAAGTCAAAATTAGAAAACTATCAAATACTCAGGGCTGCAATCCCTTGAAGCAGTGAAAAAATCAAACTTCTAAGTCAACGCAATCAAAAGATATGGGCGTTTATGTTCCATTTATGTCACATATTTTGACACTCGCAAGGGAATCAAAACCTTTAGGGTACTTCCGTTGACCTAGAATCATGAAATTTGACAAGAAGCAATGTCAAGTAGCACAAGTAAAGGAAAAATCCGGATACCGTTTTGTATTTTTATAGTTACATTACATACCTACAAATTTGTACGGAACCAGTGAATACCTTATTAAAGTTAAACATAAGTAAGCTAATGTTGTGTGCTTTACCTTACTCTGATACTCTATCAGAAGATGAAAATAAATATACAGGGTGTGGCGTAAGTAGTGGTCCACCGTTCAGGATTCGATGAACCAGATAATTAACTATAACAATTAAAAATTTAAACCATTTATACCCAAGGGTTCCGAAAATATTTCCTTTTTGTCTTTTATTTACGAAATTTCTACCTTTTATTACAAATTTGGTTGTAGTTTCAAGAAAAGTCATTAATCTTTCATTTTGATTTCTGTTAATTACAGCTGAATACTAGAGCTACCACGATAAATTATGATTTTTTTAAATGCAGCTCTTTTGAAGAAAAAATTGGTTCTTCTCTAATTTTAACCCAAATTTTTAACACACCATCAAGTACAAGAGCGATTTTTGTAAAAAAAACGTACCACATTGTCAGTGCCCATGTATTTAATAATATACCGATTTCAAAATGATATCATTATAACAGATCCAATCATTTAACAAAAAGATATTCAATTTTAATTGAAGAAAAGAAGATTTTCATTAAACTATTTTTTTAAACTTTATTGCGTTAATACTTACGATATTTGCTAAAAAATGCACTACAGTGTCAATGCCCATTTGTTTTAAAAAAAACTACTATAACAGAGTTATGTAGACCTAACTTGTTACTTCAGGTATTTGAACAAAGAATTAAAAAAAAAACAAATCACTATTTATCATTAATTATTAATCTTTGTCATGATTACAATCATTAAAATTAAACGAAATGTTCAAAATGGCCCCTATTCGCAGCAATACACGCTCTGCAACGTCGAATAAACGACCGTTTAAGTCGTCGGGCAAACCCGCTTTCGCTGACTTCTCTAGCTGCTGCCTGGATTCTAGTCCTCAATTGGTCAATACTTGTGATTTCTTTGCTATAGACTTTTTATTTTAGGCAACCCCAATAAAAGAAATCTAAGGGATTTAGATCTGGCGAGCGTGGTGGCCACAATATTGGACCTAAGCGCCCAATCCATCTATTTGGATACGCTGTATCAAGGTGCTCTCGTACTCTAACAGCATAGTGAGCGGGACAGCCATCGTTCTGCAGCCACATGTCTTCTTGGACTTCAGGAACGACACCTTCCAGCAGCAAGGGCAAGTCAATTTGCAAAAAACTTAAATATCTTTCTGCATTTAATGTTTCTGGCAGCTCGTGTGGACCGATTATCTGTCCGTTAATAATACCGGTCCAAAGGTTTATTTTAAATTGATACTGTGATCTGTCTTGCCTTATGAGATGCGGGTTTTCTAGCTGCCATTTATTTATTTATTTCGTTAGGGAAAACAAACAATTGTACATTATATATTACATCTAAGATTACATTAGAAGTGGGTAAATGTACAATCCACAACGTTTCCACAGATTACCAAGGTTAGTGATACAGTGAAGACACAATATTCAAGTTATAGAGACATAAAGAAGAGGACAGTAAGAAAATAAAGAGGCTTATTATATACTTATTTTAAACTAAAACAAATAGTACTAAATATAATAACTATGAAAACAAACAAAAAATAATACCTACACTAAATTTATGCAAATTGTGTAGATTTAAATATCCATCTTTTTTGCAGGATGACTCGTCGCTCCATAGTATTTTATTAAAAAAACTTTTTCAGTTAAACGGTTTTATGTTAAACATACATTGCAATGTTTAAGATAAATGTACTAAAAACCAAAAAATAATACTAGACTAAAGACTAGACTAAAATAAAACCGTGGGGCACGTCACATTAAGTCGATAATTTGTAGACAATTGACGTGCCCCACGGTTTTATTTTAGTCTAGTCTATGCATATGTTTATAATTCCCACGACTGTATCTATTTTATTATTTTTTGGTTTTTAGTACATTTATCTTAAACATTGCAATGTATGTTTAACATAAAACCGTTTAACTGAAAAAGTTTATTTACCTATTTTTTTATTTTCTAGTTTTTAGTTTTTATTTCGCATTCTGTTTAATTCATTTAGTGCTTGAAAAAAAATTGTTATCAGCCATTTGGTAGCGGCGGCCATCTTAGATTTCAATTTTGCATAGTAAATTGTATTCTACTTGTTGAGACCTTTCATTTGATACCCATGTTGATGGGATTGATAAAACCTAAGTTATCCGCCATTTTGTAGAGGCCGCCATCTTGGATTTTAATTTTATATAGTACATTGTATTATACTGGTTGAGCACTTTCATTTGATAGCCATATTGATGGGATCGATAAAACCTACGTTATCCGCCATTTTGTAGCGGCCGCCATCTTGTATTTCAATTTTTTATAGTATATTGTATTCTGCTTGTTGAGCCCTTTCATTTGATACCCATATTGATGGGATTGATAAAACCTACGTTATCCGCCATTTTGTAGCGGCTGCCATCTTGGATTTCAATTTTTTATAGTATATTGTATTCTGCTTGTTGAGCCCTTTCATTTGATACCGATATTGATGGGATTAATAAAACATAAATTATCCGCCATTTTGTAGCGGCGGCCATCTTGAATTTATAATGATAATGAATAAACATAATTGTATTGTCACCAAAATCCAAAGTGTATACAAAATTTCAGATTAATCGGTTGACAGGAAGAGGGTGAAATTTGAATTACTAAATATGACCCAAGAATAAAACAAACGGGGTGAGCTAAATAAAACCGTTTATGAGGACTAAAGTGGAGTCATTTTAATAGGTAACATTTGACAATTCATCAAATATTCAACAACGTAACCTTGTAACGGCGGGCATAAAATAACATATTTTTTCGTTTTGTTAGAACTGCACAATTGCTTACCTTTTTTCAATTACGATTACATATTTATTGTAATAATGACCGATACGAGTAATTTTACGATTTGCTTTCATTAATAAACCATTCTAAACATAATAAACAATTTCTGATCTAAAGAACTGAACGTCGTTACAAGGTTACGTCAGTTAACCATTTTTCTTTTTAAACACTAGGGATGTTACTCTAAAAATCGAAAGCTGATAAGTAGAATCGAATGCAATGATGACTTGTGAAGAAATATCACCATAAATTAATAACCACGTTGTGATTATAATAAAAAAATTATTTATTATTCTTTTAACTAACTAGGTATAAAAATACAAAAAATAATGAAATAGAAAAACTGCCTCCTCGCATTCGCCTCTAAAACTACAAGTGATTACCATGAGGAAATAAACTTTGAGGTTTTTAAAGAGTGGTTTGAGAAGCTGCTAGTCAGCTTAGAAAACCCATCGAAAATTATAATGGACAATGCACCGTATCATTCTGTACAAGTTGATAAACCACCAACTCAAGCAAATAAAAAGCAAGAAATTGTCTCGTGGCTGGTAAGAAATGGTGTGGATGCAAGTCCAACTTTATTAAAAGTTGAGTTGTTAAATCTAGTAAAAGCAACTAAGCCGTCCAAGCTCCGCTATGTAATCGATGAACTAGCCCTAGAGCATGGACACGAAGTTATTCGATTGCCTCCCTACCATTGCCAGTATAACGCCATCGAGCTTATTTGGGCACAAATAAAGGGTTATGCAGCGCGGAACAATACTGAACCACCCTTCAGTACTGCTAAAATGATGTCTCTGCTACAAACTGCGTGTGCAGAAGTCACTACAGAAGACTGGAAAAAAGTCGTAGAGAAAACAAAGAAAATAATTTTACAAGATTTTGAACGAGATGTGAGAATAGACAATATTATTGAAAATGAATTAATAATATCTCTGAGTGCTGACAGCAGTGATGAAGATGACAATACTTTTAACAGTTCTGATAGTTCAACTGAATAAATGCAATTTTTTTGTTAAATTGTGTACTTGTCTTATTTTGCTCCTTAAATTTACGAAAAAAATAATAATAATGGGACAGGGATTCGCCTGATGATTTTTAAAATTCGCATATGTTTCAAGTCCGTATCGATTCATTCACTTTAATCGATGTTTATAAGCAGGTCACCTCACTATGAGGACAAAACTGACAGACGTCAAATGTTACCTATTAAAATGACTCCACTTTAGTAGAGCAAAGTGTCCTTGAGAAACGCATGCACACATATACACAATCGACGCGTACGCCATCTAACGACGACGCCCATCACAATTATGACATACAGCATACGACTTACGATTACGCCCGAGTATTCCAATAGATGACGCGGAAACAAGTAGTTATGACAACAAAATTATTAACCGATTTCTAAAAAGGAGGAGGTTCTCAATTCGGGTTTGTTTATTTTTTTTTTTTTATTTATGTTCGGGTCCTATATAGACGACCTCCATCATAAATAGACGGATTTGCAAAATTCTTTTTTTGTTCGAAAGAGGTTTGTTTCGAAAGGGTCACATTTAAATTTCGTAAAGATCTGATGATGAGTTTCGGAGACAGACAACGGAACTCTTCAATAAATGCCAGCAAATCAACCGCGATCGCTGCTATGGCATTTGTATGCATTATTTACGCAATCACACAACAAAACATCACGCCTGTACCCTTAAAAGTGGTAGGCAGATGTGTTTAATAGCTTCCTGTCGCTGATATTCACATAGCAAGTAGTGTTATATGAATTTGTGTGGGGTAGGTAGGGACAACTGAAAAGTGAAAAATAAAAACTGTTTTTACAAAAAAAAAAAACAACCGACTTCCAAAAAAAAACCACTACAAAGTGAAAAATAACTTTAATTTCGGAAGTCGGTATCGTTGGTTGTAGCTTTGTAGTGTTTTTTTTTGGAAGTCGGCTGTTTTTTTTTATAAAGAAATATTTAATTTGTTTTGAGTGTGACTTGAAAAAATTAAGGATGTGGATGATTTGAAATAAAACTGATTCAATCAAATTTAAAACATTTTTATTTAAAAAATATGGAAGTGGTAGTTACTTACGCGTTTTTTTTACATTTACATTATACCACATGTACTTTTAAGCTATTTTTCTGGTTAACATTATACCTACCACATTTAGTTTCAAATGCTTTTTTTTTCAGGTTTACGATTACACGTTTATATTACACCATGCATCATGATCATGTTATAAAATTATTTTTGTTCCTAAAATTTACTAAAATCTAAGAAACGTGTAGACGTAACAACAAATCCCAAACATTTGTTGTGAATAATTTTCTTCATAATTTTTACGTTTTTCTTTGTCGTTATCTACATTTTTGCCATCGCTTTTCTCTTTATTTTCGTTTTTATCTTCATTTTCGTTTAAAAAACTATTCCGGTCCGTCTACAGGAATGGAGAGTGAAAGAAAATTATAGTGGAAGGTTTTAAACAATATTTGCCTACCCACTATATTTGGATATCTGACTGTGACTCAAGCAAAAAAAGAGCCGACTAATTTTCAGTAAAAATCAAAGTGATAAGGACTATGGCCAGTGAAGTCACATTGAAAGCCTGATATGCCTAGAAGTACTAGATAAAATGAAAGATGATATCATGAAAAAATTAAAAAATATTGATGAAGAGCGAGCAATGATTGAAAGAAAAACTATTTTACAAAGTGCTAATGGAGAATGGCTTGAGATGAGAAGATCTTTATTGACTGCATCCAATTTCGGTAGGGTTATAAAAAAGCGCTAATACACCTTGTGCTAATTTAGTAAAATATATACTTTACCGAAAAAAAATTGATCACGTCGAATCCATAAGCCATGGCCAACAAAATGAAAAAACCGGCCTCGCACAATTGGCTGTACAAGAACACAGTCATAATCATTAGACCCTGTGGTTTATTTATAGACCAAGAACTATGTTTCTTGGGTGCATCGCCTGATAGATTAACTGGAGAAGATACTGTGGTTGAAGTGAAGTGTCCTTTGACAGCCAATAAAATGGGCCTTGCAGCAGCAATTGAAAAGAAAAAGGTAAACTTCTGGCAAAAAACAAAAACAGGTGAACTAGTCATCAACAAAAAACATGCTTGGTATTTATTACCAAGCACAAGGCTTTTCACATGACCATACCCATAGTCCTTATCACTTTGTTTTTTTACTGAAAATTAGCCGTCTCTCTTTTTTGTGTACCTTTTACTGAGGATTTTTTGTTTATGTTTTCTTTCTTTCCACGTCTTCTGTTTACCTCTTGGGCTTTTATTGGCCATTTTCTTATATAGCTTTGACATTGCATTTTCTTCATTGAACGACACTGCTGAAGCAATGCATCGCGTCTGATATGAATTTTTCAAGGAAAAGTTAACTCTCTTCCCTCCTACGTATTTCGCAATGATGCTTCGTTCCACCACGTTGGTGTCTACATCATGAAGTAAACTTCGAGCATGGCCGGCAATACCTTGAATCATAATACAGATTCTCTGCCACAGAGAACTTAACATAAAATCATTTGGAATATCATTTTCCTCCAGATTTAATCGTAAGTAACGATATGTTTGAGGAAAAACTTACTTCTATATTGTAATTTAACCCTTCTGTTTCTTGGTTTTCAGTCTGGATATCATATTGACTTACAGGAGCACTATCCACCTAAAATCCCATTAATCCATTATTCAATTTTAAAACCAATTCTTTTTTTAAATTCAACGTGTTTGTGGCAAGGTGATGTTGCCCTGCAACGGCTGCAACGTGCGGCTGATATTATGAATATTACCTGTATACTAAAGATTTCTTCTAGTACACGTTTAGATGAATATGTACTTTTATCAATAACTTCACAATCGTGATCTTCCTGTGGTACCACTGTTTCCAATCTATAACAAAAATACCATCACATATCATCACCATCATCATCTATCGCTTTCCATCAGGCGTGATCGAGGTCAAAAGCGGGCCGCCCATTCAGCAATAATAAAATGAAAAAAATAGAAGATTTTAAATTACGTTTTTAATTATTTTAAATTAAGTTAAAAGGAGGCTCAATAATTTAAAAAAGTGCATCATTAGAAGCGCAAAAGTTTTTAGAGGTTCATTAATTTCAAAAAGTGTCCATCATTAGCAGGTCAATAAGTTTTGAAAGGATAGGTTAAATATTTCCTTTTAATAAATCAATTCAATTTCCTCACATAACTTTTTTCTCCAAGTGAATTCAGACATGCTGTCTTAGGATTAATTAAGCAAACTACTCCATGAGGGCAATAAAGATCAACATAGTTCATAATGCTGCAATTAACTTTGTCTGGGTACGGTCTACCCATTCTCCTTTGTCAAGTAAGTAAGGCCTTTTACACATTATGCCGTGTCTGCGGCAGCGCCGCCGCCGCGCACCGCCCGCCACGGTATTTTTATCTATACAGTATTCTATCTTCATAAAAACGGTCGGAACGCGAATCATACCTACGCGCCTCGATTTCGGTTAACAAACAGTCTCGAATGCTCCGCAGTGACGAGTGGACGCCGGACGGTGTGACGGTTTCGTAAGCAGTAAGCGTGCAATTTGTGACAAATATTAATTGAAATAAGTATAAGTAGGTACTTACTTAATATGGCAAAGAGACTATATTGTGCTGTTTTTGGTTGTTTGAATTCGTCAATATGTTTTTTTTATTAAATCTATTGATCAAAAAGACCATGTATTTTATTGAACTCTTTCTATTCCATTCACAACGTGTTTCTATTTTATAAATAGAAAGTCTTTTTTACAAAAAAAAAAACTACGGACTTCAAAAAAAAACAACACAAAGTAATTAACTTTAATTTTGGAAGTCGGTGTCGTTGGATCTGCATTTTCGTTTTTTGACACCGACTTCCGAAATTAAAGTTATTTTTCACTTTGTAGTGTTTTTTTTGGAAGTCGGTTGTTTTTTTTTGTAAAAAGTTTTTATTTTTCACTTTTTAGTTGTACCTACCTACCCCGCCCAAATTCATATAACACTAATTGCTATGTTAATATCAGTGACAGGAAGCTATTGAACACATCTGCCTACCCCTTTAAAGGGTATAGGCGTGATGTTATGTTGTGTGATTGCGTAAACTGGCATTTATTGAAGAGTTCCGTTGTCTGTCTCCGAAACTCATCATCAGATCTTTACGAAATTTAAATGGGACCATTTCGGAATAAACCTCTTTTGAACAAAAAAAGAATTTTGCAAATCCATCTACATATTTTTATGACGGAGTTATGTCCGAACATACATAAAAAAAAAAAAAAAAATTTACCTATAGGTACAGTCACAAAACTAGAAAGAAACTCAAGTAGGTTGATGAAATTAAAATACTGTAGGCGGGAGGGGTTATCGCGTGTTTACGTACCGCGCGACTGTAGTACATTATGAAAAAAAAATTATATAATACAGCGGCGCCGCCGCCGCCGCGGTGCCGCCGTATTGGTTGCCCTTGGATTTGCATGAACCCTTGCACACGGCGGCGCCGCGGCGGCGGCAGCATGATTCGGCGGCGAGTATTGCTACGGTTTTATCAAAACTCGTCGGCGCCGTGTGTTATACAAATCCAAGGGTGACTGATGCAGCGGCGCACGTAGGTCCTTTTCGATAATCTACGCGTGCAAAAATACAAATGTGAAAAAAATCTTTTATAACTTGCTCTTTCTACAGAAATTTGTGTGTGCGATTAGGTGTATGTAAATTATGGTTGAAATAGGTAATAAAAGAAACAAAGACAGAATTTAGATTCAGATTCTTTATTTGTTAACATAGGTGGTTAAAAACAGGTGTTACATTTTCATATGCGCTCTATGTTTTGCCATTTGGCGTACAAATATGATGATCAATTTTACATTTCATTATTAATTATCTACGTGCAACAAATACTATTATCAATTAAAATTATAAAAAACAAGAATGCTAAAGTGTAAGCGATGCATAAATATTTTCAAATTGTCAACAATAAAATTTCAGAAATAACAAAAATAAAAATGTCGGGAAAAAATAAAATAATTTAGATAAAATAAAAAATAAATGTAGAAAATAATATCAATAATAAAATTTAAAATTAATACAGAAATGTCAAAACAATTATTAAATCAATAAACTATACCTTCAATGTCAACAATTAAAAATCTAAGATTGCAATGTCGATTAGTAAAAATAAATAGGTACAGTAATGTCAAAATAGATGACCTAATACTTATTATCTATAGGAGGCATTATAGAACTGTCGGCCAAATAGTCCTTCAGCGAGTAGTAACATTTATCAATTAACATTTTCATACGCTCTTTTTTGAATTTTACATAGGTGATTTATAAAAAAAATAATACAAATAGAAGGAAAAATTAACAAATACGTACGTTTTAAGTTTAAAATTATTCAGGTTTATCTAATAATAATAATACAGATTGTGGTAGGCTGCCACTAAATTTTGGCTTCACTCTCCGCATGGATGATATGAGAGGGTCTGAAGAAACCAGCAGTAGATGGAACATGTCCTCAACATTTTCTTTTCTTGAAAATTTGCGAGAATGAAACTCTCTGAAATTTCTTATATCCTTATTCCGATGCTCTTGGGCTTCTTCCGACATTTCGCCGATCGGTATGATTGATTCTTTTATGATTAGGCTTCCATGTATCAGAATTTTATGGACACTTTGGGGCATATAATACCAAACATACTCCTGGACATACAAATCAGCTGTTTCTGCAGCAAACTGTTCAAATGCTGATATGTTGATGGCGAAACCGGAACAAATGGTACGAAGAATTGTAGCAAGTCTTTCAATCAGATCTTTGTTTATTCCGGTAGCTTCCGAAGCCAGCTCAGGATTATGAAAAAAAGTTCTAGCTACATTTCCAGTATTACTGCTACCGTATCCTTGTTTAGGCAAATCAACTAGAATGTTCAGCTTCCTTCGCAAGTTTTCTTGAACTTCTTTTTTTCTTAAATCAGTTATTGCCTTTTTCTCTTTACTGATTCTCCAACACTTTATATCAAGCCGGTATGAAATATTTAAAACACACTCCATGCATTTAATCCACGCATGTAGGCTTGATAGCCCAAGTTGGAGCGCATTTTCATTTATAGGCCTGGCTCGTACTGCTTGTAGATCGTTCATCATTTTAGGTGATGCACCGCAAATATGGCAGTTTTGAGCAGCTGTACCAGAAAGGGTACTGCAGGTTTTCCCATCAATCATAGTTAATGAGAAAAGAGCGTGAAAGTTGTGTTTTATTCCTGCTATTTCAATTTCAATGGGGACTAGACCTTTTATTTGTTCTTTAATATCATCAACTTGCTGCTTGATGAAGTCTGCCGTCTCTTTGTGAAATATTATTTTTATAGGACGGCAATATTTCGTTGACGATGGTACAGGATTGTTCCACAAGATCATGTCTCGATTGTCGATTTTTGATACAGCTGTCATTCTAAGGGGAACCATAGATATCAGATATATACTCGCATCATCGTTATCACTGTTTTCAAACGCTTGCATGTATCGACTGTGACCAGATGCACCATCACACCCCCACTTGAAAACAATTTTTATTTTAGTGGGGTCATACTCTTCGAGGCGGTCTTTTAGCACTTCTTCTTGTGCAGCGACCAGTCTCTGAGTCGTATGCTTTACTAGCGACTGCAATGTTACCTCTGCAGACACCTCTGTTATTGTAATATTCTCAGGGTAGCACATTTTCTTAGCATCAAGCAGCCGATTGTATGTCGGATAAATGTTTGCATTGTGCGCTTTTGTAGTTTGCTGAATGTCAATATATTGTTCTTTAGTGAATTTATTATCTACAAAAAGAGATAATGCTCTATCAGGTGTTATTTTTGTTGGAGCTTTGATGGGGGTAATAATTCGTTTTTTCACTTTATTTGCCCTTTTTGGTGAAACAGTTGGAGATGACACCATCTTAATAACTTTAGCAGTATCCCTCTTACCTTCTCTTGTTAGCTTTAACTGAGTGGCCAAAGCGAGTTCTTCAGAGGTACTCTCTTGGACGAGCCTTTGTATCTTTCTTTTATTTGCTGAGCGACTACAATCATTAAAGCATTTGTTTGGACGACCCCTTTTTAAATTAACTTCGTCTTTTGATTGACTGGGCATATGTTTCAAAATTAAATCACCATCCAACCACTCTTTGTTGTGCAACAAAAAAGTATTCAGTGAACGGTTACTTTTTCTCCATTTCAAAACGAACTGTCCACATAAGTTTTTTATAGTTTTGCAAAATTCTCCCCCGGATACCGCGTCAAACTCTGTATAATTCATCGTGTCCTTAACATGTTTCATTACTGTATCGACTTTTCGGCTTGCGATTTTTTCATTACGCCAAACGTTAAAAATCTCTATACGTTTTACACCGACCGACATATCTAAAAAAAAAAATATATATACTTACGGCGGATTACGGCACATAAAAATGGCAGTCTTTTATAGTTACTAAACTACACTTACCGTAAAAAAATATTTCAACACCAATTCACTCCAATCACATTAGTTCTACTCAGATGTATTCGGATGAAATGCTCTATTTTAACACTAATTTGTTGATACTTTTATTATTTGATAGTTAAATATATACATATCATAGCAAACTAACTTATACAAAATTATAAAGTCTTGACTATCAGCTCAAGTTCAAAATTTAATTTGTAAATAATTTCTCACAAACAAATCTACGCGATCGAAACTTCTGCACTGACTGGCGGGCACACACACAATGCGTGCGCTGGATATGTCAACAAGTTGTAACTTGAACGCTCATTTGTTTATCCCAACTAGCGCGATACGTTTAGATACTGAGTGTTTTGTTTTGGCTGGCTAGTTGAGCATTTATTAAAATAAATCATAATCCATTTGCATCACCTAGATTTTAAACATTTTGCACGCGTAGATTATCGAAAAGGACGTACGTGCGGCGCCGCGCAGCTGCGGCATAATGTGTAAACAGCCTCAAAGATAGGTACCTAACATTCATACATAATATGTGGTCGTCCAAATCAAAAGGGACCTTATGGCGGAAATGAGTTATCTACAGGGCTGAAAACTACATAAATGTACCGAACTATAGACCCAAGAACCAACCTTCTAACCACTACCGTTATTTTTTTACGAATTTTTGAAGTTCACTGATCGAAATTATAAGTTTCGAGAAAATCGCAATTTAAGTATGCCGTACAAAAAAGTTATGTTTTAGTGTGAACTTATGTAACTGATGGTATACTTTGATTGACTATGATTATTACTAATGGAAATTCTTACAATCCTTGCATAAACTTGTTTGTTGTGGGAACTAGACCCGCCAACATAATGCATTATCAATGAGATGCAAAGTATCGATAATAGTATTAAAAATAAGTAAACCGCCTGTTTCTCACTAAACTTTTATTGTTTTTATATTGCTACTAATTACATAGATTTGCGAAAGGCCTTAGATGTAAATAAAAGCAACACATAATTTAAAAAAAAATAGTTTTTATTTAGTAGCAAGAATTCTTATTTTTTATAAACTTTGAGATCTGACAGTAACAAAATCAACACTTAATCACTAAATAGGTTATACATAATTGGTTTAGATGCTAATAAAGCTAAGAGATCAATGATAACTATTAGTTATGATCTTGTAAAGTTACATAGAGAACTGAACAATTTCTTCAAACAAATTAAAAAAGGGCCCTAATGGTAGGCACTAAACAATATTTTTTATTTTTAGCATGCATAATCAATATTTTAGTGCAACATTCAAGATAACTTAAATTTTCTTTTTTTATTATCACAAGGTATGAAAATGTTACTTATTTAACTATTTTTTTTTTATTATCACAAGGTATGAAAATGTTACTTATTTAACAAAATGTTCGTAACAAGTATATACGTAAAAAAGGGCCCTTAAGGCGGTCCGTTGCAGTCTGCTGACACTTATCTCTTAGTATAGTTAATTAGTTTAAGTATTTAAATAAAGGTAAACAATCTTGATACGTTTTTGTCGAAAAATACATTTATGAAATAATTTATAGCCATTACAAGATAAAACAAAATGAAATAACAGATGTTATAATGAATTACTTTTGCTATTAGCCTTAGCCTATTTTAAAAATATATTTTATGATAAAAAACATAACAAGATTACCTCTATTAAAAGTACCTAAACAAAATATGGACTACAATAGTGGGACCTTAGACCTAAGACGCATATACAAAGAATGCCGCATGCGGCGGCGTGCGACACTTTCTAATGGCGGCTATACGCTACGCTGACGACACGCTAGTCCTGGCGCAGCGGAGGTCGCATCAGGCGGCGGCCGACGCGATGGCACGCGGGGTTGCGATAGTCGTGGAGAGGATCTGGCAGTTGGGTCTCTAGGTGGCATTGCACAAGTCCGAGGCCATGTCGTTTCATGGGCCCCGGAATACGCCACCATCGAGATCCCAACTAACGGTAGGAGGGGTTCACATCGGCGTCGAGACGACGATGAAATACCTGGTCTCGTCCTCGACAGCCGGTGGAACTTCGTCGAGCATTTCCGACGTTTGGCTCCCAAACTGGAACGGGCCGGGGCCGCCTTCAAGCGGCTCCTGCCCAACCTGAGGGGGCCAAACGCCTCCTGCCGGAGGCTTTACGCGGGGGTCGTGCGGTCCATGGCCCTATACGGGGTCCCGGTGTGGGCTCGTTCACTGCGGCGGCGAGCCGCCCATTATTTGAACGCGCCCCAGAAGGTGGTAGCCATTAGGCTGATCCGGGGGTACCGCACGATCTCGGGCGAGGCGGCAAGCCTCCTTGCCGGACTGCCGCCATGGGATCTGGAGGCGATAGTCCTCGCGCGCCTGTATGAGTGGCGCGCGGAGGCACTACGCCGGGGGGAAACTCCGCTTCCGCAGCAAATTGCGGCGGAGCGGACGGACCTCCGGCGCGATCTCATGGCGGCATGGCAAGAGCGACTGTCACAACCCAGCGCAGGGCACGCCACGATAGCGGCGGTAAGACCCCTCTTTGAGGAGTGGCTAGAGAGGCGTCATGGCGCCCTCACCTACCGCCTGACGCAGGTCCTCACTGGACACGGAAGTTTCGGGAGGTTCCTGCACATAATCAGGCGGGTGGAAACGCCCGGGTGTCACCATTGCCAGGATCGCCCAGAGGACACGGTGGAACACACGATGGAGGTCTGCCCCGCTTGGGCGGAGCACCGCCGTGTCCTCGTAGAGGCGATCGGCAGCGGCGGCGACCTCTCGCGTCCGGGCCTGGTTCAAGCCATGGTCCGGGGCGAGAGGGAGTGGGGAGCAGTCGCCTCCTTCTGCGAAGCAGTCATGCTAGCGAAGGAGGCGGCGGGACGGCTGAGGGAGAGAGCCTCCCGTCCCAGCCACCGCGAGAGACGTTACGGGCGTCGGGAGCCGCGCGACGACTCCCGGCCACCGTAGGCGCGGGCCTGCGGGCGGAGAGCAATGGGTAGCTCACAGTCCGATCAGGACCAGGCCCGTGCCGGACGGCGCATACGTGTTCCACGCGCGCCTCAAAGAGATGTCAGCACTAAACGAAGGGGCCCGTAAGGGCCGAAGCCTGCCGGGTCAGCGGGATTGTCCGAAAGGGTTACCGCTGGCCCGGAACATAAAGGGCGAAGGAAGGAACACGGGTGGGTTTTAGTCAGTAAGAGTCTGACACTCTCTTCCGCTCCACCCAGAGCGGGAGGAGTCATATGATGATTTCCCATACTGAAAAAAAAAAAAAAATGGCGGCTATACGTTATTATATACCTTGCAATATTAAAATGTCGATATAATATATGGTTTGCATTACAAGAAAAACGATTTGTTAGGTCTTGCCGCGATAAGGTTCCTTTTTTACTAAACTTTAGATGAATACAAAACTTTTTTAAATTGACTTTTCGAAAAGTTGAACACATCTACATGTAGTAAATACAATCATCTTTTTAAAAATACAGTTAATAAAAAAACGATTTTTTTGAGGTATTTTACGAATTTATTAATATCTCGGAAACTAGTTACCGCCATAAGGTCCCTTTTGATTTGGACGACCACATATTATGAAACTATTTATTATAATAAACGAAATCAATAGGTAATAATAAAAACCAAAATCTTGCTTGTGATAATTTTCATCGCAATTTTTAGATGAATTTGTTATTTCGTTATGCCCAATATCAATAAGTCGCGGTCTGTTAATAAAAACATTAGGTGCTTTTAGTTTTTTTTAATTGTAGTTTCGCATTAGAAATAACTTCCGTGTTGATATTTACGACTGTCTTTCTCCTGTGAAAGATAATTACATTGTAGACTTTTTAATTATTATTTATAAAAAAATAATAAATACATAATATATATAAATTCAAAATACATTTAAAAAGAAAACTTCGATTAGAGAATCCCTGAGAATCGAACCCGGGGACTGTTGAATACAAATCTACACATCGGCCTCATACGCTAACGTAACAGTTGCAATAGGCTATTTGACAGTATGAATAATAAAGTGTTAAATGCTGTTATCCACATTTATTATAAATTTATAAAGGGATTTGCAATCATCCGACTTAAATATAATGGCTATTTTATTTCAAAATCCCTGTTAAAAAGTTATTAATTTCTAAATAATGTCACGTGATACAAAACGGTCAGGATTGGCTGAATCTAAGATGACGTCACAAAACAGTAGTCAGATCTGTCATTGTTGCAGTCTTACGATTTTTGATCTGTTTATATAAGATTATAAAATATTATCGTGAAAATTTGTGGTATTTTACAATCTCCATCGTATATTTTGGTATTCCACTCCATCATGGATGTCAATTTTGTGAAAGCAGACAGCAGAAACTTGCCCAAAGTGGACGCAATCATGGTTGGAATGTTCTTCAAAAATAACTCCGATTTTTATTCTGCAGAGCTGAGAAATGTAAAAACAGCAATGTATTGTACCATAAATATAACACTACGTAAGTAACCTTAATCCTGCGAAGGTGAAATAATAGTCTTTCTTTCAGTAAGTAATAGTTTTTTAGGTTATGAAGAATAAATTTTGTTTACAGTAAGTAATTAGTTTCCATTCTCAGGGCTGCACAAGAATCTTATGGTAACGATGCTATTGGGTACGTACAACTACGTCGTGGATCAGGACTTTGTTCCTGCGAGCAAGTTGTAACTACTTTCTACGCATTTTGGCATTCTTCGGCACATGAATAAACAATTTTTCCGGAGTTTTTTTTTGACGTATTGGTGCAGTTTGGCATTGCACACCATTTATAATTCATTTTCTTATTAAACAGTAGAAAAAAAGCAGTACCAAAGCACTTGGGAAAGATTTGACTTATTGAAGTGTGTTTTGTTTACTGTGTTGTGACGTCACATGGAGCTAATGCCGCCATATTGCTCAAACTAACGTTTTGGCGGGATAATTAAACCATTCATTTTTAAGTTTGATTTTCTAACGAAAAACATCACAGAATTAAAAATAACTACTTTTTGTGGGTTCCTTATACACTACTAAATAATCTGAGATGGATTGCAAAACCTTGTCAAATACCCTATTGTAGTCGAAAAAATTGAGCTTATGCGTATATGCGTCATGACTGCACTATCTTAGACGGGTGCGTCTCATAACGTATAAACTCATTTGGTCTAATTTCATTTTATTATCGTTCATAAGATATAATCAACGTGAGATATACCAACTGTTGATATAATTTCTTTACATATAACATTTATTTATTCTAAAACTTAATTAGTATAATGTTGTTTGATATAACGTTTATGTAATCGAAAATCATTTGGTCTAACGTTTAATATGTATATTGTTTATTTAATCGAAAATCATTTGGTCTAACGTTAAATATATATAAAAAACATCATTATGGTTAACACCCCGATTCAGATAGGTTAGGTTAGAAGGCTGAGGCGACATAGGATGCAAGAGCGAGCGAAGGGCACTCCGAGGTTCGGTTTTGTTAGGTTACTTTAAACCCTTTACGTAGAAATAGGAGCCCCGCGAAGCGGGGCTCCGTCGACATATAATGCAAGTGCGAGCGTATGAGAATACAAAAATACCTTTACCAAGGTATATATTAATTGATTAGAGACTCATAGTTTTATGAATGAACTTGTATGAATTCATTTTTAAAGAAATACTTTAATGATTATTATTAAACTGAGCAAGATTAAGCACACTGAGTGACAACTAACAATAACTTTTGTTGAGCTACCCACAGGCTACAACATAAAAATAATACTAAATAAACTAACCCGTGTTTATGCAATTTTCATCATATTAGACCAAATAAGTTTTATATCTTTTGAGTGGTATGTCAAACGATTTTATATTTAATGTATGTTATGTCAAACGATGTTATATTTAATGTATGTTATGCTTATAAAAATTAGTTATTTTAAAATTATATCAATCGTTCATTATATTAACTAATCGCTATATTAAATAAAATTATAGGTTCCGTTGTTATAATTATGTTGTTAATATTAGAGATTTTGTTGTTATATCATCTATTACTTACCCATCTTAGACGTTTCTAAATTCATAGTTTTATTGTTAAAAAAATAAATATTCAATAATAATAAAATGCTCTTATTTTTTAATTTCGTATATTAATATGTTCAGCGTTTTATATGAACGTTTTGTAGTCCGAACGGAATTTTTCACTTCATATTTACAATAATTGATAACAAATGGTTAAGTACGCTATTTTAACTTCAAAGTATTTTATACCTAACCTAACACGAAATAAAAATATTTACGCAAAGAAGATCATGCAAATAATAATAAACAATGAATTTACAAATAAAACTTTACAAAAACATAACAATCTTGGCGGAAATATTGCGGCGAAAAGAGCGACACGTCCGTATAACATCAGGCCTCGGCCGGCAGTGTCGCTACACAGCGTTTACGCACACATACGCACGTATTTTGTTCGAAAATATGAATATGCGATTTACAAAGAATCTATTGTTTGGACAAAAAAATTAAAACACTAGTATTTTAGTATGTTGCTTGTAGAATAATCTGACAAAAAATCAGAATGATTGTATGTATTTTAGTATGGATTTCATTGTAAAAAGAAAATTTTTAGAGGTATCTTCATGATTTTTTTCTATCGTATCAAATTAGTTGTATTATGTTTTCACCACACTATCTATCTAGCATATATCCTGAACAATATCATATATTTTTCTGATTTTTTTTACTGTAGTCTATCATATACTTTTATTGTTTCGAAAACTTGCGTTTAGGTCTTGTAAGCCCCTTAAAAAACCGTTTAAAAAAAAAAACCGTTTAAAAACTGCGGGTCTTCTCTTATTCTGCGTAGCATTACTCTACAAAATGTTACTCTCAAGTGATAATCTCTTGGTAGCAATGACTGTACCCTTTGATAGTGGTATGGGTACAGTTCATGTCTTTTGAGTATTCGATGTACAGATCTAGTTGATATGCCAGTTCTGCGACTTAAGACACGGATTGATGTTGAAGGATCTTCTGTAACTAAATTCATTACCTCTTCATCGTTGTGTCGTCGCGGTCGTCCTTCACCTGCACCGCCTACGCCTGTGCCGGGTATCCTTCCCTCGGTGTATGCGTTATGCACTCTCCCAAAAACTCGGTGGTCTGGATGTCTTCGATCGGGATATCTCTCCCGATAAAGACGAGCTGCTTCTCTACCGACACCTCTGCATTCGCCATAAATAAAATGCATGTCAGCATATTCGCGCGGTGTGTACTGAGGCATTTTTTAATTGTCACTGCACTGCACGTTTGTCCAAATCGTTGAGCAAGCCAGTCACCAGTACACGTAGCCAATATCGCAGAGATCACCAAAACAACAAGTCCAATCAGTAGGCAAATTAAACAGAGTCCGGAGTCAGGCAAGGGTACAGAAATGGCGGAGGTAAACACAGGTAGAATAAAAACGAAACGCATACGACGCACGACACCGGTGACGAGATCGTACTAAATCATTTCGAGATTTTTGTATATTTCAACGTTAGTAATGAAAGAGAAGAGCAGTGGTGGCCAAGTGGTAACGGCCGCGACTTACGAGTTGTAGGTCGTAGGTTCGAACCCAGACAGGCGCTTTACTTTGTGTAAATTATTTCATCACCACTGCTCACAAAACGGTGAAGGAAAACATCGTGAGGAAACCGGCATGTCCTAGAACCAAAAATTCGAAGACATGTGACATCTACCAACCCGCACTGGGCCCGCGTGGTGGATTACGGCCCACTCCCTCTCACCGAGAGGAGGCCTGTGTCCCAGCAGTGGGAACATTATAGGCTGATTATGAAGCCCCACCGCGACGTCAATGTAGAGATACGGCGATGGGGACAACGTAGAGATACGGCTATCGGATACGGATATCACTCCTATTGTGCGTAACTCGATTGCGAAAGCTTCAACGGGTTTTTGTTAACAAACGATGTCTCAGGTAAAAAAAGAGTCAGGTTTTTTTTACCTGACATGTTTGTGCTTCAACACAAATCACATTAGAAATGTAAAAAGTTAGATTGTATCCGTTTTTTAAGTTTTAATACGTTTTGTAATAGTATTAACGCAATAAAGTTTAAAAAAGTAGTTTAATGAAAATCTTCTTTTCTTCAATTAAAATTGAATATCTTTTTGTTAAATTATTGGATCTGTTATAATGATATCATTTTGAAATCGGCATTTAGTAGGCATATTATTAAATACATGGGCACTGACAATGTGGTACGTTTTTTTTTTACAAAAATCGCTCTTGAACTTGATGGTGTGTTAAAAATTTGGGTTAAAATTAGAGAAGAACCAACTTTTTCTTCAAAAAAGAGCTGAATTTACATAAAAAATCATAATTTGTCATGGTAGCTCTAGTATTCAGCAGTAATTAACAGAAGTCAAAATGAAAGAATAATGACTTTTGTTGAAAAAACAACCAAATTTGTAAGAAAAGGTAGAAATTTCGTAAATAAAAGACAAAAAGGAAATATTTTCGGAACCCTTGGGTATAAATGGTTTAAATTTTTAATTGTTATAGTTAATTATCTGGTTCATCGAATCCTGAACGGTGGACCACTACTTACGCCACACCCTGTATATATATAAATTGAATAAAACTATTCACATGCTGACAAGTTATCATAGTGACAAATTATTGTTTTTTGACACTAATAAGTTTGTTAGTGGTTTTAAATTAACTCAGAGAACTTTATCTCTGTCTTGGAAATGTAGACATATGATTGTTATGTTGATAGCATATAATATTAATGGGGTTATAGCTAATACAACAAATTGTAGTATTAGGGACGAGTCTGTGTTGTCTAGTTATACTAACAACATAGTGATAAATAATTATGAATCATCATGTTGTACGAAGGAGGGTCCACCTATAATACCAACATCATTGGAGGCCACTACCAGTCAGATAGGGTATTCTCTTCCTGCTGGAACTCATACGGGCTCACTAGACACTTCAGTCGTAGTTGTGGAGGTCACTCCGGATAACTCTTTAAACTAGTTAGTAAGACAACAGAAGTTACCCCTTCAAATAACCAATTACTATTAGAGAATAATAAAAAGGTATCTTCTGGCAATATTACCCAGAATAATAAAAAACTAAAGGGACGGCAACATATTTTAAAATTATTTAACCAAAATGTCCAAGGTTGCTCTTCTAAATTACTGGAAATAGAATTGTTTTTAGAAAATACCAAGTTTGATGTCATTTGTTTAACAGAACATTGGTTAAAAGCCCATCAAGTAATGTCAATTAATTATGAAAATCATTGTGTAGTTAGCCATTTCAGCCAGGGCACGCCACGATAGCGGCGGTAAGACCCCTCTTTGAGGAGTGGCTAGAGAGGCGTCATGGCGCCCTCACCTACCGCCTGACGCAGGTCCTCACCGGACACGGAAGTTTCGGGAGGTTCCTGCACATAATCAGGCGGGAGGAAACGCCCGGGTGTCACCATTGCCAGGATCGCCCAGAGGACACGGTGGAGCATACGGTGGAGGTCTGCCCCGCTTGGGCGGAGCACCGCCGTGTCCTCGTAGAGGCGATCGGCAGCGGCGGCGACCTCTCGCGTCCGGGCCTGGTTCAAGCCATGGTCCGGGGCGAGAGGGAGTGGGGGGCAGTCGCCTCCTTCTGCGAAGCAGTCATGCTAGCGAAGGAGGCGGCGGGACGGCTGAGGGAGAGAGCCTCCAGTCCCAGCCGCCGCGGGAGACGCTCCGGGCGTCGGGAGCCGCGCGACGATTCCCGGCCACCGTAGGCGCGGGCCTGCGGGCGGAGAGTAATGGGTAACTCACCGTCCGATCAGGACCAGGCCCGTGCCGGACGGCGCGTACGTGTTCCACGCGCGCCTCAAAGAGATGTCAGCATCAAGGGAAGGGGCCCGTCAGGGCCGAAGCCTGCCGGGTCAGCGGGATTGTCCGAAAGGGTTACCGCTGGCCCGGAACATAAAGGGCGAAGGAAGGAACACGGGTGGGTTTTAGTCAGTAAGAGTCTGACACTCCCTTCCGCTCCACCCAGAGCGGGAGGAGTCATTTGATGATTTCCCATCCTGAAAAAAAAGCCATTTCAGCCGAACACGTATGATACATGGCGGATCATTAATATTAGTTAAAAATTCAATTAAAGCAAAGGAACGAAAAGACATCGCCGGGCTGTCTGTTGAACACACTATTGAATTGTCCTGTGTTGAGCTCGATAAACATGTAGTAGTATGCGTATACAGACCTCCAAGTTACCAGAATCTAGCTTTGTTTGATTCTGTAATGGAAGATGTGCTAAAGAAACTTTCTGCTAGTAGTAAGACAATAATAATATGTGGCGATTTTAATATTAATTTATTAGAAAATAACACGAATACTATCAGATTACTAAGTCTTTTTGGGTCATTTGATTTGTCAAATGTTTTTATTGAACCCACTCGAGTAACAGCTTCCACTGCCACTTGTATAGATAATATTTTCTGTAACTGTGATTATTTACACAAACAAATTGTAAATAAGTTGCCATCTGATCACAGTGGACAAACAATAACATTTTGCTCCCACATGCCTTTACAAAAATTCTTAATAAGGTTTAGGCCAATTACATGTAAAAGTTTAGAAAAATTAAATAATTCTTTGGCCAGTAAATTATGTGTTCAGAGTTTTAATAATTTATGTGACCCAAATGAGTTCTACGCCGACTTCTTTTCACTATTAAACACGCAATTTAATGACGCTTTCCCACTAAAGACTAAAAGTATTTAAGCAAAGTTTTTATTTAGTGATTGGGCGACTCCAGGTATTCGTAAAAGCAGGGAAAACCTATTTGAACTTTATGGCCTGAAGCAACATATGAATAACACAAGATTTCATCAGTATGTTGCAACATATTCTAAGACTTTCAAAAGTGTATGCAAAACAGCTAAAGCTCTTTATATTAGCAATAAAATAAAATCAGCCGATGATAAAATAAAAACTACCTGGCAAATAATAAACAATGAAACAGGTAGGAAAAAACAGCGTAATACTGAATTTAATTTAGAGACTGCTCGTGGCCCCATCAATTCAGATATAGAAATTGCTCAGGAATTTGAAAATTTTTTTGCTAATATTCCCATTAAAACTACTGAAGCTTTAAATTCCTCACCCGCGCTTTCTGCTGACTTACTTAGAAAGAATGTTGAGGCGTGCCCTTCGGAGTTTGGGTTTCAACATACAAACCCCCAGGCTGTTATAAAAGCTTTTAAAGATCTTAAAATTAAATCAACAGAAGATCTCTGGGGAATGTCTGTAAAAGTTTGTAGATCTATCATCGAAACGATTGCGCCCTATTTAGCATAACATATATAACATATATGTATATTATATTTAACATCAGTGTAGACCAAGGAGTCTTTCCAGATCTCATGAAACACAGTAAAGTTGATGCTCAATCAAATGTTACGCCATTTTAATAAAAATTCCATCTTTCATGAACACCAGTACGGTTTCACCAAAGGGCGTTATACCACTGACGCCGGTGTCAACCTAATAAAGAACATTTTTAACGCCTGGGAAGAAGCACAAGATGCCATTGGAATCTTTTGCGACCTCTCTAAGGCGTTCGATTGCGTAAACCATGAGACACTTCTGCTGAAACTTGAGCATTATGGGATTAGGAATTTAGCTCTTGATTTACTGAAGTCATACCTAAAAGATAAAAAGCTTAAAGTTCAAGTAAACGGCGTAAACTCATTAGGCTCTGAAATAGCAATGGGCGTTCCTCAAGGTTCGATATTGGGTCCATTCCTCTTTTTGTTTGCATTAATGATTTACCCCAATTACTTCAAAATCAACCGAAGATGGTGTTATTTGCAGATGACACCTCATTGATCTTTAAGATAGACAGACGGGCACAAAATCTTGACGACGTGAATAACTCTATTCTTCAGGTCCAAGATTGGTTTACGGTAAATAATTTGGTACTAAATGAAAAGAAAACCAAATGCATTAGATTTAAATTGCCTAATGTTAGAAGTAGTGATTGTGACATCATACTGAATGGAGAAAAACTGAAATTTGTTGATCAAACTGTTTTTCTGGGAATCACGCTAGACGACAAATTACTATGGGGACCTCACATAACATCTCTTGCGGGGCGGCTTAGCTCGGCCGCTTATGCTGTTAGAAAGATAAGACAGTTAACTGATGTAGAAACCGCACGTTTAGTCTATTTCAGCTACTTTCACAGCATTATGTCGTACGGCATTTTACTATGGGGTCGAGCTGCTGACATTGAATCCATCTTTATTTTGCAAAAAAGAGCTGTCAGAGCCATTTATAATCTACGTCGCCGCGAATCTCTCAGGGAACTTTTTAAAAGGATTAATATTATGACGGTACCTTGCCAATTCATTTATGAAAATATTATGTATGTAAGAAAAATCTACATCTTTTTAATAAAATAAGCGATAGACATAATTTTAATACTAGAAATAAAGATAAAATACATCAACCATTTTTCAGATTAGCCAAGGTACACACATCTTTTATGGGGTACTGTGTTAAATGTTACAATAAAATACCTTGTGATATATTGCAATTAAATGAAAGAAAATTTAAAACTCACATTAAACGTACACTTTGTAAACAAGCATACTATAAATTAGAAGATTATATCCAAGATAAGAACGCTTGGAAACATGCTGGTCCTGCTCCATAGGACAATCCAGAGTCTAGACAAAATCAAACGGGTTGCTAATTTAATTGTAAATTTTTTTTTTTTTTATTTAAATTGATTTACATTCTGTAACTACTTAACTCACACCCTGACTTATTACTTGTAATTTTTATTTTAATTTATTTAAATCGTTTACTTTTACCATGTTTGTATATATGTGAGCACCATGCATCTATCAGATAATTAATTTATATGTCTGGTTTCATTTTTAATACTTTTACCTATTGTGGTATAGTAATTTTATTTTAGGTGCATCGTCTTCACATATTATTATTATATAATTAATGTATACAAAATATTGTAAAACATTTTAAAAGAGTAACGGTGGAGTTTCTTGCCCATTCTTCTCCATACGAAAACTACCTTTTGGAATGGGCGACTAAAATCAATTTGTTGTAATTTCTGACGTTCAAAAGTGCCTTTAATGTGCCTATTTGAAATAAATGCTTTGACTTTGACTTTTGACTTTGAACCCTCGGTGCGCGAGTCCGACTCGCACATGACCGGTTTTTTGTTTCAACTAATCCCTTTACATGCAGGCCCATTTGGATTGTTAGTAGAATTTACTTATGCTATCTTCTCATTATGAATAGAAACGCAAACAAGCATCATCTACACAATTAACTAACTAAACAGGCAGGGCTTTCTGTACTTCCACATCCTTTTTCTTAACATAAGAATGCTGTAGGAATAGGTACCTACTTGTTCTATACTAAGAGAGAGAGAGAGAAATGTTTATCTGTCTCAAGCAACCAGTGGTGTAGTAGAGGATGTTGTTTACTCAAGGAAAGGTTTACAATTTAAAGACACTTAATTGCCAGCCAACCCAAATCTTCTATACTACATAGTGTTGTGGCACTGACGATGCATCATAATCACCAGTAATAAATAACAGGGCAGTTTTTCAACAATATCTATTTTTTTCAATTTCACTTTTTCTTTTATTTGTGAAGGGATGTTGAAATGGAAACTTATGTCAGCTATATTGGTTCTACATTATACTAATATTATAAATTCGAAAGTAACTCTGTCTGTCTATCTGTATGTTAGCTTTTTACGCCTAAACCACTGAACGGATTTCGATAAAATTTGGCAGAGATAGATTGCATTCCAGGGAAGGACATAGGATAGTTTTTATCGATATACCTCGCAGGCGCAGCCGCGGGCGGAAGTTAGTTTTTTTTTTATGTAAGTAGGTAAGGTGCTTTCGGGTAATGTCGAAAATCGGCATATTCCGAAAATTTCAATTTCCTACCAAACGCGACGATATCTTATAATGTGGCAACATTTACCTTGACGCCAGTTTAATACTCCCCCCGCTTCAGTCGACTCAAGTCGCTACTTGTAAATGTACGTGTGTAACGATCTGTACTCCTATTAAAATAGAGGGTAAGCAGACCGTTCAAAAAATTTAATTAGTGAAGATAAATTACAGAAAGTTATAAAAACAGCTAGTTATAAAAGTACTAAATAGCACGCACTCTCGGAAGTTTATAGTTCACACACGCGCGCACTCTCTGGAGTTTTATAGTTCACGTTATGGAATCAGCTCAGCACTGTAGGAACGGGAATCAGGCGTCAGGGTAGCAAGTTATACGTGGTTAGCTCGCGAAGATTAGAAGTAGAAGGTCCCAGGTGGAATCTTTAGCTGGATCCCCTGGGTTAGTCGAAAGATGTCACAGCAGAACCAAGCAGTTCAAGATGTCACAGCAAAACCAAGCAGTTTTCTGATGCTTAATGTCTCAGTCCCAAGACTCGAATGCCAGCAGCCTCCAGCTGTTCGTGAGCTCGTTTTTCAAGTAGTCTTCCTTTTTCAAATATCAGATTCCTTCTTTGTGGCCATCATCTCATCTGACAAGTGTGGTCGGCCAAGACATATCCACGAGTGCGTAAAGAATATTATAAATCTAATTTAAAATTAAGTTATTTAAACTAAACAATCGGTAATAATCTTAGTAATACAATAGCTAAACATATTGATAAAAATAATTTAAGTTATTTAGACCAAAGAGTAATTACCATAGACTAAGCCAGAAAGACATTTAAAAAGTAATTGATACACTGGTCATCAAAAAAATCGACCCACCCATTTTTTGTTCGAAATTTATCGATTGTTTCATCGATAAGCTGTTTCACACATTTGTTTTTTGTTTTGAGGGTCCGATATGATGTTTGACATCTTGTTTGTCATAAATCTTATTGCACTCTAGGGTACTTAACAATTTTGTATACAGAAATCCTGTCGAGTGCTGATTTCGTTGTTTTACGTCGGAACAATCAGTGGAACAATCGAACCCTTCTTTCAGTCCGACACAGACTTTTGTAGGGATTTCTTGTTAATAACGTTAAGTTTATTTCCTGAGGCTGTAGTTTTGATTAATTTGTCTGAAAATAATGGACACTACTGAAGCTGAGGCGGCCCAAGTTGTGGCTTTGCTGCAACAAGGCTTAAGTCAACGTGTCGTGGCCAGGAGGTTAAATCTGAGCCGTTCTGCAGTGCGGCGAGTTTACCAAAGGTTTCTGGAGACTGGGCAGTATCGAAGAAGATCTGGATCTGGAAGACATAGGGTGACAACTCAAAGGGATGACCGCTTTATAGTGGTAACAGCTCTACGAAATCGACACCTATCTGGTGTTGATCTCCAGCGACCCTTACGTGAAGATCGAGGTGTGGCTATAAGTGACAGTACTGTGAGAAGGAGACTTCGGGAGCAGAATTTAAGACCTCACAAGCCAGCAACAGGACCACAATTGACCACAGCTCATCGACAAGCCAGACTTCAATTTGCGCGTAACCACATCAACTGGACTATAGGCCAATGGGAGTCAGTTCTTTTTAGTGATGAGAGTCGAATGACTTTATACGGTTCTGACGGACGCCGTAATGTCATGCGACGACCAGGTGAACGTTATACCCAGTGTTGCATAAAAGAAACTGTCAGTTATGGTGGGGGCTCTGTAATGTTTTGGGCTGGGATATCTTTGACTGGACGCACTGAGCTGGTTTTCATACGAAGAGGTGCTTTAACTGCAGCACGCTACATCACAGAGATCTTAGAAGATCATGTGGTGCCATATGCCGGCTATATTGGAGAGAATTTCGAATTAATGCATGATAACGCTCGACCACACGTAGCGCGCATCACCACCGATTACCTTGAAGAGGTCGGCATTCGGGTTATGTCGTGGCCAGCAAGAAGCCCTGATCTTAACCCTATAGAGCACATGTGGGACACCCTAAAACAAAAGGTTAGAGCCCGTAATCCAGTTCCTACAACATTAGGAGACCTTGAAACCGCCATTAGGGAAGAATGGAACCGAATCCCTCAAGAGACCATCAAAATCTTGATAAGGTCACTAAAACCGCGAATGCAAGCTGTCATTCGAGCAAGAGGAGGGAATACGCAATATTAAATTGCAACAATTGTGTACATAACATTCAGTACATAAAAACTAGAGCTTATTTAAAATTAAACAAAAAATCGTGTGAAATTAAAGATTTTGGTTTTTAAATGAAAATGACTTTCAAAAAATCATTTGGATGTTGTAACTGTGATTAAATTGGAGTAAATAAACAAGTTAAATAAAACATTTCAGTACTAAAACGTTTTGTTTGGTTTTGCTTAAGAAAAACGTGATTTGCGGCAAAAACGCAGGTGGGCCGATTTTTTTGATGACCAGTGTAGTTTGACAACTGACGTGTCACAACATGAAAATTGAGTAAAAGTATAATGTAAACATATAAACAAACTAGTATTTGGGCGTTGCGCGAGCTGCAAGCAGCTCGCGGGGTCGTGTTTTTGAGGAGTATTTCTTACCCTTGTAAAAAGTATTTGGGCGTTGCGGCGAGCTGAGATCTACCTCTAGAGGGGGGGAGAAGGGGGGCAAGGGGGGCAACTTTGAAAAATGGATTTTACTTTTCCGAGCCTCCTCTATACGAATCCGTAAAACAACAAAACACGGAACTCTTAGTTTCCGAGATACGATAGGGAGGGGGGAGAGTGGGGTGGAAAAGGGGAGGTTTGGGATTTTTCCCATACTCGTGAGAGTTACTTCTATACGAATCTGTAAAAATATACCCACCTCCCCCTTCACCATCTGGGAGATTATGTCAGTGAGTCAGTCAGTCAGTCAGTGGTAATCGAGCTTTATATATATAAACAAATAAAAAGGATGATAAATAGTATTATGCGTGATGAAAGTAAAGTGTAAGTAAGCATAAATACTATACGTGTCCCAACGCCGCATTTCTCGCAGTGTGTCATTTTTCGCGCATTTTCTGGTTATCGGAATTACACGAACATTGTTATCTCAGAAATTTGGTAAGTTATTTAACTAATTGTTTTTTGTTTAATAGATTTTCGTTTTTAATATAGTTTTTAATGGGTTCGCGCATCCTAGGTATCTTTTTCTGTTTTTATTGAAATTACCCGAAGACGGTAAATCCGAATCAAAAATGATTCGGATTTAGCCGATGTTGATTTTCTATGGAGATTGTCAGTGGTTCTCAATATTCTCAATCTATAATTTATTTGGGTAATTTCGATGGTAGGTTAGTTCTGTCTAAACGTGATATACCTAAGCAGGGGGGTGTCATTTCACAGTTTAGGTCTGATCGGCCGGCCCGCCTATTGGTAAGCAAATGGCAGTCGGTTGCCACTCGGCTAGCACGCTTGACATGTTTCGCGCGTATTTGAATATCGTATCGACAGTGATTTGTTATACCTAAACTTGTATTTTGTTCAGGAGTGATCCTTTTGTACGCTAGTTCTATTCTTATTAGTTCTATTAGTTACTGTGATATAAGCACTAATCTACATGAGTTTTTTAATACAATCGCTATACAGACGGAGTTATTTTTGTTCTTTTGACAATCAAGACACGGAGTTCTTGTTGTGCTACTCAAACTTGACAGTAAAATATAGGTACGTCATTGCAAATCATTATTGATATTTTTCGTAATTTATTTATTTAAGGACAACCAACAAAGCATACACAAAAATAATTATAAACACTAATTGTTATAACTTGTCAAAATTTATTTTATAAGTTTTGAGAACTTCTTTGTTTATTTCTTTTTTTATCTAAAACCTCGAAAAAAGCTTTATAATTTGTTTATATTATTCAGGTGTCAAGAGAGACGCTCAACTATTTTAGTGTGCATAACTGAGTTATCAAGTTAACATTTTTGTTTAATTTATATGTCATATGTCAAAAAATTGAATTATAAAATTAACCCACTTACAAGTAGAAGTGGGTTAATTTTATAATTCAATTTGACTATTTATTTGTGATTTTGCTACATAGGTAGTAGTTTAATAACTTAAGTACTTAATTTTCAAATAAATCTTTATTTTTTATTAATTTAAGTCTTATTTTCAAACCCAAGACCCATGATTATTTCCATTCTTATTACAGAAAATCTTAAACATTTTGATCGGATCTCAGCAGTCGCGACCCGGCAGCGCTGCCGAGTCGCGACTGCCGAAACTGCCCACCTCTTTGTATGGATTTGTATGCAAAGCTCTTCGATGCAAGCTGCCCGTCCCCGCGCTGTCGCACGGTGGGCTGGAATCGTCAAGTGGGGACTTAAGGATTCAAATGAGTATTTTTGAATTCTATGTACTAATACAAATATTTTTTGTTTTTTGTAATTTTTTTATACCTAGTATTTTTCGAGTTATAGACCCCTAAACTTTGTATGAAATATAATTCGGTTTTTTGTTTAATCTGACATGGTTTAATATTGTATTACAGAAATATAGCAAAAAATCAAATTATGTATTGGTAAACATTCTACACCACCCTTATGACGTCATTTATTTTTCACGATACTCACTCACACCAACCTTATGACGTCATTTGTTTTTTTTAACAATACTCAATAGCGCGGTCACCCTCATTAGCGCGTCGTCCATTGAGCGCAGCAAAATGATGACGTGTCATTATGTGATTGGATGATGAATAGATAAAAAAATAACACGGTTACATTTGAAAAACAACCATCCTCAGTACGTTGTTATACATCGTAATAAACGCACTATCCCACATTTTCGGAATACTAATACTATTTATTACGTAAAAATGTTCGATTTGGTGAAAAATATTGATATTGTTGTGCTATTAAAGGAAAGTGGAAGTTTTAAAAATAATAGTGTTTTATATAGTGCTATTAAATCTAGATTAGTCCCCACTGTGTTAAGTGATGAAAACGATAAGCCGCTAAAAGCGTTTTGTGCAAAATATTGCTATAATCTGCAAAGGAGATGGCAAAATGCTCATAGCAAAGAGGAATTGTTTAGCAACAATAATAGCGAATGGTTATCATCGGAAATAAACTGCCTGATTTCATTGTAAGTGCATTTGAAAGAAACCAAGACTCTGTTCCACATCAAGTGAACATGAATCTCCAGCAAAAGTGTCTATTGCCACGTCAACGAATGTAAGTCCAAGAAAACCATTTCGTGAATTAGGACCTAAGCAAAAAAAGAGACGTACAGAACATATTCATACAACTATGACTACAGAGGAAATATCTCATGCATATATTATGAAATTACGAGAGGATGGTAATCAAGGAATAGCTGAAATCCTCGAACACCTTCTTAAAAATCCACAGGATGTGCAAAACGCTAAAGATAGTCTTTTAGGTAAAAATGAAAAACCTAAAACTCCAGATGAAACTTTGGGACTTGTTTTGTCCCTTAAATTAACAAAGTGGCAATACAATACTTTAAGAAAAAGTATCAAAGAGAAAAATGTCGACATGTTCCCTTCCTACTACAAGGTGCAAAATGCAAAACAAGAATGCTACCCGCCAAAGCATGATATCACCTTAACAGATACAACTGCTAGAATAAAATGAAGAATGTTACTAGGTATGCCAAATCGCTTGAAATTTTGTCACAGTAAAGCCTGTATGTATACAAATACACTAGTTTTTGTTGTAGTCAAAAATACCTAGTAGTTTTGATTTTATAGGCATTCAAAGTTTCGAAAAATATCGAGACCCGCTAACAGTCACGTGACCGCTTGTGATGTCATGTCACAACGCCCCGCGCGGGCCGCGGCCCGCTTAGTATCAAGTCGCCAGCGGTTATAATAGGTGTAATAGCTTGCGCAGTATTTTGTTGTGTTTTCGTCCGTTAATAGTCTAATAATAGTAAATATTATTCGATTAATAAAATGGATGAAGGATTCGAAAAAGGGCAATCGGATAATCTGCCTAAAATAGATGGATTAATGGTTGCGCATTATTTATCTACAATTAATACTTAGTGATTTCGTTGCCGTCGAAATGCGAGAAATGAAAATGCAAAGTAAGCTTTAATAGTTTATCTGTTCTAAATTGTTTTATCAAAACAAAATACCCAACTAATGTCGTAATGGAAGAATGCAACTCAAATAGTAGAAGTACCTACCTACCATTAAATTTTTATTATAGTTTTGTAGCTATAGGTAGGTACGTATGTATATACAGTATGTTAACTAACAGAGGGCGTTCCCGTTAACCCGCAATAGTATAGCATCCATACATGCTAAAAAAAATATTACCATTCGAAAATAAAATGTTTTTATTTTTTTTATATTAAAATATTCACTAAAAATCGTAAATTGATACTCTATTTATTTAATTAATTCTAATTTATTTAATTAAATAAATTCCGACATTGCTGTCCTTCAAGTACGCGTGTACAGAGTGTTTCTTTAACGTATCAATTTACGATTTTTAGTGAATATTTTAATATAAAAAAAAATAAAAACATTTTATTTTCGAATGGTAATATTTTTTTTAGCATGTATGGATGCTATACTATTGCGGGTTAACGGGAACGCCTTCTGTTAGTTAACATACTGTATAGGTAGGTACTGCTCTTCTTAGTAAATTTAAATGAATACATACATTGATTTATTGCAAACTAGCTTCCGCCAGCAGCTTCGCCCCCGTATCCCTCGGGAACTGTACATTTTCCCAGGATTAAAAGTAGCCTATGTGTTATCCCAGAATTCGTCTAGATCCGTTATCCAGTAGTTTTTGCGTGAAAGATAACAAACACACACACACTCACAAACTTTCGCATTTATAATATTAGTAGGAAGTAGGATAGGTACTTAGGATGTAGATGTAGTGGGTTGAACGTTACAGATGTACTAAACCTTTTTTTATTTGTATTTTTTTACTAACAAAATACGTAAGGCCATTTTATTTAATTAAATTTTTATTGCAAATGTAGATGTTCGAACGGATGTACTAAACCTTTTTTATTTATTTGTATTTTTTTTTACTAACAAAATACGTAAGGCCATTTATTTTTATTTGAAACTTATTTCAGATCGGCAAGATACTGCTATGGCGATGATGCTATTGGTTATGTTCAAGTAAAAAGAGTAGGTGATGTATGTACGGTTAAATGTAGAAGCACGCCAGAACACCGCTTCAATCGAACGAACAATCTTCATAGCTTTTATCCATTTTTTTCGCATTTTAACGTCCTTTGGAACTATAAAAAACAACTTTTCCGGTGAATTGGTAGTTGTATTTTTACATTTAGGCACAACGCATGATTTCCTAGTATTTGGATTGGACATTTTTTTAAGTATTTAGGTATAATTTCGACGGCACGGGCGCGCGACCACGAGCGGACTGAGTGAGCCAGACTGAGCGTGTTGTGCGATGACGTCACACCGTCACCGGCAGCCCGCGTCGTGCGGTTACAACTTGTTTTATTTCTAAATCGGAAACTAATTGACGTATCGAAGTAATTCTTTCACTAGTATTTTTTATTTTTGACAGAGAATATGGAGTGCTAATAATCAAAATTAGGTAACATTCTTCATTGCAGCCTCTATTAGATATAACCGCCAAAAGGATATTCAAAGCATATTGATAGCACAGCACACAAGAAGTTGACAATGATAAGCAAATGGGGAATGGACGGTGCCTCGAATCAAGCAAACTATAAGAAAAAAATGACAACGCATGACAAGGAGGACAGTGCTTCGACAGATGATTCAAGTATTTTTATGGGTAGTTTAGTACCAATAAAAATTGTTTCCGAGGAACAAATTATCTGGGAAAACGACTCACCAAATTCAGCATATTGGCGTCGTCCAATATTTTTCAAGTTTGAAAAAGAGAATAAATCAACGATTTTAAGAGAGAAAACCGAAATTGAAACGGAGATAAATGAATTGAAGGAAACGCAAATTGGAGAAATAAAAGTCTCACATTCATTATTGCTTACCATGATAGATGGTAAAGCAACATCAATCCTCTGTGAAACTTCAGCTCAACGATGTGACATATGCAAAGCTGTTCCTACAGAAATGAATAATTTGTCTTTGTTATTGACTAAAAACATTGATACCGACTTGTACAAATATGGTTTATCATCGCTATCTGTATGAATACGTTTTATGGAATGCATTCTTCACATAGCCTATAGACTGGATTTCAAAACATGGGTTGCAAAAGGTGAAAACAAAGTTTTGATGGAAAACAGAAAAAAAAAGCATTCAGGAAGCTTTTAAATATCAAACAGGCCTTTTAATAGATGTTGTAAAGCAAGGACATGGAACTACTAATGACGGGAATACCGCTCGAAGATTTTACTCAAATACAGAGATTGCTGCTGTAATTACTGGTGTCGATGAAAACTTAATAAAACGGTTTTCAATCATTTTAGAAACAATATCTTCAGGTCATAAAATTGACACAGTGAAGTTTAAAGAATATACGGATGCCACCATAAAATTATACGTAGATTTATATGAGTGGTATCACATGCCCTCCAGTGTGCATAAAGTTCTTGTTCATGGAGCAGCTATCATTGAAAACTTGGGATTAATTCCGATTGGAAAGTTATCGGAAGAAGCGGCTGAATCTAGTAATAAAGACTTTAGGCGATATCGCCAACACCATTCAAGAAAATTCTGCAGAAGAGCTAATAATGAGGATATTTTGAATAATTTAATAAGTAGTTAAATGATACGGAAACACAAACCATTTTCAGAAGAAGCGTATGCCATGCTTCTGTTATCTCCAACATTTGAAGATGAAGAGCGGGAAAATATAGAATTTGTAAATGTGGAACATTTAGAGAACGAATCTGAATCAGAATCTGATGAAATTGTCTAAGTGATAATTTTGTGAGTGCGTGTGTGAGTAAGAGTGTGCGTATGAGTGGATTAGGCCTCCTAGGGACACCACTGATAAAAAAAAAAAAACACGCTTAGTTCTCTACCTCAAGGGTGGTGTGGAAAAGGGAATGAAAAACAATTTTCTCCAAAATCGAAGAAAATCGAAGCAAGTGATATATATCGGATAATTTGCCTAAAAAATAGCACAATGGAATACCGAAAGCCGTTTTTTGAGAACTCTTGAGAATTAAAAGTTATTCATATAAAATCAAATTTCTCCATACAAAAATAAATTCAAATCGTTATAACTTTAAAAATATTAGGTATATACAAAAATCGCAGAAGAAAAATGTCTTGTATTTAATGGTAGATCGCAAAGCCGTTATTATTTTTTTTTAAATTGCTCATCAATTTTCGTGAATCCCTAAGTCTATGAAAGCTTGATTTCAGTCCACCGTGTGCCGGGTCGGGCTACACGACCGCGTACCTACATCGGAAGGGGTAGCATACAAATCCATACAAAGATCTGAATGTTACTTTTAGTAGGATATGCGATCATTTTGATTACGATATAATAATGTTGCGCGCCACAAATAATGCCTGATACATAGTGACATTAGTTACCACTGGCGCCATCTAGTATCGGGTAGCAGAACTAGTACCTTGGTACTAGCTAGGACATTGACCCTTCATGTACTAGTAATTCCGAGAACTATCGACGTCGAGTCAGTCGGGACCGCTATGTACTCGAACATACTAGATGTTTATAGAGTAACTCTGTGGGACTATATAAGGCGGGCGCGAGCCGCGAGACACATAGTTTCGATTAAGCGATACGAGCGAGTACATCGAAGGCGATATTCGAGTGCGACTTAAGAGTGATCAGTAAGTGTAATTGTGTTCATAATTAGTGTGTTTGACTTGTAATTAGTGTTGGTGAGTAAAGTGTCATTTTTTTGGTTACTAAATCGGCAGTTTTAATTGTCACAAACCCTAAGCTCGTAACAATAATATCTTTTAAACTATGAGAATAATCGCGTGAGTAAAATAATCATATCCGCTCTGTACCTGCTAAAAGATTGAGAACCATTTACCCATGCGACGGGTAATTCCAAAATACAAGTGTCACACAAACGTGTTTAGGTTATTCTATGACAAATATCGTAAATATTATTTTTGGAGGATAATAAAATAACGATATAAAAAGAAATGTGTACCTTTTGTCAAAAGTGAATAAAGTCCACTTTTAACTGTCATTCGGAATTGCCCGTACATAATTCGAAATTACACTAGTGCAAAGAAAAAGAAAGTAAGTTTTTAAACACTTTTTTTTTTTAAACTACTACGATATTTATGAAAGATCTCCGAATAGAGCTCTAGGCTATACATTCAAGAAGACGAAGTGACTTCTTTGGAAGACATATAATCCACTGCTTCTGCCTGGTTCATCAAAATACACACATTCCATCAATTTGTCTGAAAATCATTTGATATTACCCAATGCACCTTATGTTCATTTCATTAACTTTGCTTGGGTAGTTTTGAGTTAGCTTCAATAATACAATATTTTTCCACTTGGTTTAAATTGATGATGTTGTTATAACTTCATGTCACTGATATTTATATAGCAAGTAGTGTGTTATATGAATTTGTGTAGGGTAGGCACAACTAAAAAGTGGAAAATAAAAACCTTATTACAAAAAAAATAAACAACCAACTTTCAAAAAAACACTACAAAGTGAAAAATAACTAACTTCGGAAGTCAATGCCAAAAAACGAAAATGCGGAACCAACCACACCAACTTCCGAAATTAAAGTAATTTTTCACTTTGTAGTTTTTTTTTTTTAATTTGTTTGTTTTTTTGTAAAAATGTTTTTGGGGAGAACAGTCTAAACCATATGGCTCACTGCTAGCCAAGCTACTCGTCGAGCTACAATCATATAATCATCACATATAATGAATTTGAATACTTACCTAATATAGAGGGTGAGAGCAAAGAGGCAAGTCCATTAGTGAGGTCATAGATGTACAGCTCCACCGCAGTGCCCTGCTCAGCCATGCTGCGGGTGCCACCGGCACACTTCAAACAACATCATAAACACTTGTTACTAAACTTGTCACTTATTCCTAACTTCCAACACTTGCACTTATTACATGTAAACTTTATTTCTAGTACTTAAACTTGTTATCAGCTGTTAACATTCAGCAAGAATAGTAACCAACAGACTTGTTATCACTGTATAGCTAGAGTCATTACTAGAGATTGGAAATTCAGATACATATTCACCTAAAGTTGAGATGTTGGCTAATATAGAATGCGCTTTTGTATTGATCGTAAAAATACTGCATTCCTGAATTTTGTTTTTTTCTGACTATAGAATCAGATGCATATCTACCTACCTAATATTGTAAAGTAGGTAGGTAGGTACCAAACTGCAATAGCGAATAACAACAAGATAAGATAACGGACTACATATATGTATTTAGAATCATTTTATTTAAGTAGTTCCTTCCTTCCATACTATATACCCAACTAGTTATGCATGTTCCTGGCATGTTCCAGGTTTTTTTTACTAAAAATATTTTAGGAAGCCACTTCTATATATTGGATATTCGGATGCATATTTACCTCAAGTAAAAGCCACCCCTAAGACGACCCACTGACCAAGCTTTAGGGAAATATGCATCCAAATATCCGATCTCTAGTCATTACTCAGTATACTGCAGATCACTTTCATGCTGAGCAGCAGCTGTTTTAATTATTTAAAAAAACTATAAGTACAGCATAATATTTTACTACCTATGTAAATATCACAAACAAGAAATATTCACGAGTATTAGGCACAAAATTTTAATTTATGATTTGAGAGCTTAACTGTGAAGCATAATTATTATTATGTCTGTGCAATACATACATTTAAGTTGTAGGTGTAAAAAACAAAGGTGGTATGTGTGTTCGGTAATAGGTGACAGACGTTGGGAGAGCGCGTGCCGAGTGCACTTGCGGCGGTGCAGCGGTGCAGCGACCGACACGGGTCGTGCGAGTCGACTCACTGCTTCGGACACGGCGGGACGTAAGCTCGACCGCTCGCGACATGCAGCCACTTGCGACTAACCCACACCAGAAATATCATTTATAAATAACACACCGCCAACACAATCATACTACACGACATTCCCACATGAATCGCCTACAGGTAGGTACAGCAGATTTCGCAGACTATTGCGTCAATTCCGAGTAGCGTAAACAGAACCGTCAACCACTATTTGCAGTACCTACTTGACGGCATGTTTAGGCTACTGTTACTCGAGTCGAGTAGTCGCCTGTCGCCCATCGCTGGATAAACACAAAGACATACTTACATGACTTCGGCTTTCAGAAAGTTGAATTAATTCTTAGAAACTCACCTTTCTTAAAATATTTTCTATAGATGAAATTGGACTACAGTATTCATTTTATTTCAGATTTGCTGTTATTCATTGCCATATATTGTTCATCAAATTGTTATGTATTTCCCTTTCTTTGGCCGACTGTCCTCCTTTTGCTTTTAATCCTTGACCATCCTCGAATCCCCTAGAAAGCCTGGGTGAGAGAGGAGATTGGAGTATTGGTTGGACTGCTGTGCAGTGAACTGCAGTGTGCTGTGGACTGTCTGTGGTCTCATGGTCTGTGGACACAGAACATATATTGTCTGTGGAGGAGAGATCACAGAAGAACATTATACCCTAACGGGGGAGAGATGATCCACAGATCATATATACTAGATGATCACAGCAGAACAGAGTGAGTGATTAACTGATTAGTGATTAGTGATTACTGATTCCACAAAATTTTAGATTTTTGAGTTTCACGGGTGGTAGGTTGTGTAGGGTTAGTTTATCAAAAAGTACTTTGTGGTAGGCTTTAACCCACCAGGGTTTGGTTCATCACACAACCTCTATCATACATTGTATGATATAGGTCAGTGGGTTCACAGCACAGAGTACTTTTTGATAGACTGATTATTTCTAATTCATCTGTGAAAGTTTAGTTCTAGGGTAGGGGTAGGGTGGTGTTAAGGCGAAAGCGCCAGGGTAGCCCGCGAAATTCGTTTTTTTTTAGGTTTTTTGCAATTTGCTGGTCAGTATTAAGTTGTATGTTGATTAATATATGAATCGCGGCCGTAACAAACATGTATTTACAGAATTATAATCATTAAAGTCATCAACACAACTCTTTAAGACCACGTAAGTCCAAAGAATAACTGTTTCATGAAATTATCATTCTTTGGACTTACGTGGTCTTAGAGAGTTGTGTTGATGACTTTAATGATTATAATTCTGTAAACACATATTTGTTACGGCCGCGATTCATATATTAATCAACGTACAACTTAATACTGACCAGCAAATTGCAAAAAAGGTAAGAAAATTTGAATTTCGCGGGCTACCTTAGTTCGACAATGTTAATTTAATATTATTTGTACGCCTCTGGGCAAAACATAGAGGATCACCTACCTGTAAAATCTCACACACTATTGTAATTTGACCTATGTTTACAAATAAAGCATTCTGATTCTGGTATCATCACACATCATGCTCTGTGTAGGGTATTAGTGTTCTGTGGTTTGGACAGTTTTCCATATAATGTAGTTACGTTACAATAATTGTACTTTACTCTTTGAGTTTTCCTCGTAGACCGTAGACCATTGACCTCTATAAAAAACAACTGTAATTTCGTAAAGTCCAGCGTACTTGTATAATACAAGCACAAAATTATACAGGTCAGTGGTGCCGTAGCACTGATCTCTATCAGCATAAATAGACAGAAACTTCGTAGACAGAGAATCTACGGCAAAGTGTAAAGCACAGAGTACAATGCGTGCCACGTAAGAAGAGACTTGACACACCACGTGGTCTGACATGCGCAGACCACGATTTTAGGTATCTTTAGCGGTATGAGGTCTGAGTGCGGGACGGGACCGGACGTCATAGGGGCGGCGGAAAGAGCGGGAGAGGCGGGGTCAAGTCTCTTCTTACGTGGCACGCATTGTACTTTTTGATAGGTAAAGTAAGTGCAGGCAGACCATTCTAAAGTTCGTTTTATAATCCCAGGGACTAATCTGACATTTAAGGCGAAAGCGCCAGGGTAGCCCGCGAAATTCAATTACGGTTTTTACAATATGCTGGTCAGTATAGAAAGAAAAGAAAGAAAATACGTTTAGTATTAAGTTGTACATACGTTGATTAATATATGATTCGCGGTCGTAACAAATATGTATTTACAGAATTATAATCATTAAAGTCATCAACACAACTCTCTAAGACCACGTAACCCCAAAGAATAACTGTTTCATGAAATCGTCATTCTTTGGGGTTACGTGGTCTCAGAGTTGTGTTGATGCGCAGCAAACTTTGACGATTGATTCCAGGTATAATATCTTGGCATTTCGGAGTAAAGCAGTGTTCTGGCAAAGTCATCATTCTGTCTGACACATTTCAAAGAAGCTGGTCAATCAATGTTTCGATGGCGGCCTGTCAACTCGTTGTAATACATTCTCCGCTGTAAAATACACTCCTTGACCATTTTCCAAATGTACGGCCAAGTGAACAACAGTGGGGTGTCTGTCATATATAGTAAATGAAAAAATACGGCACACCGCTTCGTTTCTGCTAACATAGCCGCATAGCGGCCCATTTCCATTTGAAATTGAGTTCATCGTTTGAATTTTCGGCAGCAATTACTCCGAACATAGCCACCTTTGTTCACGTACTTGCAAATGTATGTAATAGATTTTACGAAATTTTGTTTAATTCTTTATTTTATCTTTAGATTTCGACCGATGCAGTTTGCAGCGCACGATCTGTCAATCGCGCGAACTGTCAATCAAAGGACTCCTACTTTATGTCAAGCGCGCTAAGGTTACATCAGAAAAGTTTATCTATGTAATCTTTTCGTGGTTTTTTAAATTTTCTAATTTTCTATGCAGCTTTTTTTTCCGGAAGAACCTTCTACAAAGAATTAAGAAACTTTGAAAAAAAGATGGATGAAATCGGTAAAGTAGTTCTCCAAGTTATGGCGTGACCAAGGGAAATAGGGATACATTTTTATAATAGATAAAAATAATTTTGGGCGACTTATGGCGCCCTGTTTGTTTAAATAAAACTCGGCCAGTTGTTGTAGATTGTGTATTTGTTACACGTCACAGTTTCCGAGCGACAGCGGAGGAATATGATTACACGACATGACGACACTCGTTAACAATTTAATTATTTAACATTAACACACAGAGTACACTATAATTTAACATCTAGTTGCCTGGCTATCTTGCGAATCTTGTAATACGATATCTCTGGTCACAGAGGTATACCTTGAGATCTCTCTCGTCTGGCATAGACATCCTCTCCTCTAGCATCAAGTAGTGTTGTCCTCAGTAGGAACCATAGACAATTAGTTTGGTTCGCCACAGAACAAAAAAAAAATTATCTCGCGATCTGTTTTGGGACCGTGTCAGCAAAAGAGCAAGAATAAGAAAATTTTGTTTTTCTTCTAGCGTAATCCCACTTTACAAGTTTACACTAATATTCTAAAGGCGAAAGTTTGTGAGTGAGTGTGTGTGTGTGTTTATATGTTTGTTACTTCTTCACGCTCAAACAGCTTGACCAACTTTGATAAAATTTTGTGTGGAGGTAGCTGACACCCTGGATTAACATATAGGTTACTTTTTATCCCAAAATTCCCACGGGTACGATACTTTTGTGGGTGAAATCGCGGGGCGCAGCTAGTGTAATCTATAAAGATCTTAATACAACAAATAATAATATCTTGACAGCAGCAAGCAGCGGTAAAGGGCTCTATTTGTCGTGATCCAAACGACTATCCGAACATATTACATGTCATTTGTAATGCATGAGTTTGAGTTGCATGACAGCATGACTATGTCATTGTGCGATATATTGAGTTACAGAGACTGACGCAGCCCAAATAAAAGCATTAAAGCGAGAGAGAGATATTACTTCGTATTTCATTGAAGAAAGAGATAAAAAGTTGAAAATGTTGAACAGTTGATTAATTGTAATGGAACACCTTTGTCATGTACTGTCAAAGTGTCAACAAGTCAGGATTGTTATGTCAGTCAATTGTTGGTGTTTTGCGATTATTTTACTTAAACCAAGAAAATGTCGGGTTCAAAGAAAATGGTAACAATATTCAATACTCTAATATCAATATCCAGTTGTCGCACCGTGCTATGCGAATAAAGTTGACATACGACATTTGTTTACTCATTCCAAAATATTCAAGTTTTCTGTTGATCCACTTGTCAACTTTTTCAAATTCAAATGTTTTCGAAAGTTTCTATATTATTGTAACTATGGCTAAAATCTTCATATAATAAGAACTCTAGAGCTACAAAATATCAGCGAGTTTTGAGAGGTTACAATGACGAAGCATTTTTAATATCTAACGTAGTTAGTAATGCTCGCCCCATAATTTTATGGCCTATACTTGAATGTGTTCAGATACTTCGGGTGCAATCACCGGAGGGTACCACTCGCGTGGAGATGTCGGAGTCGGACGTGACGGCGCAGCTGTTCGAGCGCGTGCATGAGAGTCTGCATCTGGGCACGTTCGCGTTCGTGCTGCACAAGGACCGCCAGCGCAAAGACGAAATCACGTCTAGCAAATCGCGGCGCCTGCGCGACGCCGGCCTGCAGCACGGCGACATGCTATACCTCAGCCCTGTGAATGGAGCAGTGTTGTTTGATCAGCCCTCTACCAGTGGAGAGGTAGATGCTAACTAAACTCTTGGATATTATAGGACTCTTGTGTAAATACCATAATTATAAGTCTTGTTCCATATTTGTTTGCAGACTAAGGAGAACAACAAACCATTTGGGGAGCCAGTTGAGGCAGGTCCCTCAACGTCAGGCATAGCAGTCGATGCTGCAGCCACAAGTCCAGCAGTTCGGCCTGGGGCAGTGGAGGAGGACGAGGTGGACCTCCAATTGTACCACATGTCAGGCAGCATTCAGAGACAACGAGATGAGAAGCTGTGGGTACTTTATTTACTTATTTAATCCTTTGTATATATATTGTTCAGTTTAACAAAAATGTGTATCCAAACAGGATCTCAATAGTGTCAAGTACTCTCACTAGTTCTACTTCTTGCTCTACATAGATCTATGGCTCTTTTTTTATATAATACAAAAGGAGAAACCAACTGACTGACTGACATATATCATTGCATGCCCAAACTGCTGGCACTAGGAATTTGACATTTTGCACAAGGCTTGCTTTTATAATGTAGGTGAAAACTAAGGATGCACTTATTGGATTCAACCTCAAAGAGGGTGAAAAGGGAGGATTTTGTTTGTAAGAAAAATCTTATTCCATTAATCTGTAAACTTGAAAATAAGTCTAATACTTATACATAATTTTATGATATAGATTGTAATCATTCATTTTCGAAACCTACCCTTTATATTTAAACTAGCTGACCCGACACATGTTATCCTGTTTTTGATTCGAAAAATATTGTTCCCGAGGAAACCAACAATAACATTATTATGATAATAGATGGCGCCATGTGTGGTTTAGTCATAATAAGGTAACAAACAAACAAACTTGCTTTCGCATTTATTAGTTAGGATTATTAAGGGAAAGCTACAAAATTCATGCAGACTTTGTGCTTTTGTAGTTGTAGGTGCCAAAATAAGAGTTGTGGTTATAAAGATTTTGTTTGGTTTGCTTGCAGATGCCGACATAATTCCAAAGGCTGCTGTGTGCACTGCTCACCACTGGAGCCGTGGGACGAAGGCTATCTCAAAGAACATAACATCAAGCACATGTCATTCCATGCTTACTTACGCAAGATCACATCTGGCAATTTCATTTCACTAGATGAACTGTCATGTAAAATTAAACCAGGTGAATTTTGTGGTTTTGGTTAGTTTATTACTTAAAAATTAATTAATTAATTTTCGCGTCAAACAACATCGACCTTACTGGCGTTTTAAAATCACCATGATATGATGCTGTAAGCTGAGCCAACTATTTTGACATAAGTTATTACTGAGAGCTAGCATTACAAACATTCGTATTCGTAGGCTGTTCAGAGCATCCACCGTGGCCGCGCGGCATCTGCTCCAAGTGCCAGCCGGGCGCCGTGACGCTGAACAGGCAGCCCTACCGCCACGTGGACAATGTGCTGTTCGAGCACCCGGCCATCGTGGAGCGCTTCCTGGCCTACTGGCGCGCCACGGGCCATCAGCGCGTGGGCTTGCTGTACGGCCAGTACGAGCGGCACCCCGACGTACCGCTAGGTGAGTGCCCGTAGCCGCGCGGCACAGGCTCGCTCCGGCGCTAGTAACTCCGCGTTGCCTGCGCAGGTATCCGCGCGCGAGTGGCCGCTATCTACGAGCCGCCGCAGTCGTCGTCGCGCGACGGCGTGGCGCTGGCCCCCGACGCGCGCGCCGCGCTGCTGGACGAGCTGGCGCGGCGCCTGCGCCTGCGCCGCGTGGGCTGGATCTTCACCGACCTACTGCCGCTGGACGTGGCCGCCGGCACCGTCAAGCACATACGGTGAGCGGTGTGGCGTGAGGGCGTTCTGACGTCGACTGATGCGTCTCAAATCTATGCTTTTGCGATAGGCAGATTCGTGAATCGCTAGCTAACACACGCGAATACCGTGGTATTCTCGTGTGTTGGCTCGTTAACGTCTCGTCAAACGTGTAGATGTTATGCGACACGATAAACCACACACTAACGCGCCGCGCTTGTGTGCAGGGGCGTGGACACGCACTTCTTGTCTGCGCAGGAGTGCATCATGGCGGGCCACTACCAGAACCAGCTGCCCAATGCGTGCCGCCACGCTTCCTCGGGCTACTTCGGCTCCAAGTTCGTCACAGTGTGCGTCACAGGTGAGCATGTGACACAAACACTCTTACATCTAGCTAGCACTGATACATTTCGGGTTTTAAGGTCTATGTGACAGAGTGAGTGTAACTTGGTTGTGTGTCGCAGGCGACAGCGACAAACAGGTGCACCTGGAGGGCTACCAGGTGTCGGGGCAGTGCCAGGCGCTGGTGCGCGACGACATCCTGCTGCCCACGCGCGACGCGCCCGAGCTGGGCTACATCCGCGACTCCAGCGACAAGCAGTACGTGCCCGACGTCTACTACAAGGTCAGTGTATCTTCCGCCACGGGGACACATGCTCGCAGGTAGCCCCGGCTGCGGCCTAATTCCTAATGGTCATGTCATGGAATAACTCAATAACACTTTGCCCGACCCGGGAATCGAACCCAAGACCCCCACACTCACGACGTGAAGCCGTTGCTCCTGCGCCTGATCTCTCTCCGGTCGTGTCAGATTGCCATCCCATCGGACTATGAGAGTGAGGTGAAGAGGGAGTGCAACTGTGTCTGCGTGCATACTTGTGCACTATAACATGGCCCGCGCCGAAGGCTAGTTGACATTGGCCGCCGAAATACGGTCTGGAGGACTATAGGGTGGCAGGGACATCGACGCGCAACCGCTTACCATGGATTCAGTACATGATTCTGGACCCCCCTGCGTTGAAATTTTTCGTCGGCTTTTTCTTAATTTTTACGTATTTTTCTGCATTTTTTTTTACTGTAAACTGTATAAAATCATTATTTCTATCCAATGACGTATTATATATAGACACGTTATCAACCAACATCTCGGCGCTTAAAAACGGCGAAAATACTAGATAACTACTTATACGCGTAAAGAAAGGGAAAGAAAATATGACACCGTACGGCGGGATGTCTGTTGCTAGAGGGAGATAAATAAACATCTTCAGTTACGTCACAGGATAAGTAATAGTCAAATTACATGCTCATTGGTCGAGCGCATGAGTGACGTAGCTATCAGAGTCACTTCATGCGCCGGCCGCCATTAGACGCAGCGTCGTACAAAAAAAAATAAAATAATCTAGTTTTGTAAACTTACGCGTGAAATGACACATTTTTGTCTTTAACTTTTGGGGTATAATTTTTACATCGTCTGAAAACACACGACGGCATATTTTCTTTATGTTTTGCACAGGTTTTCACATACGATATAAATTAAAAACAAACATAGCGTCGCGCGACAGGTTGGTGCGTGACTGAGCGCAATGTGGCCAATTAGCTTCATTTCATGTTGCCATTTTAGAGTGCGGACAACGTATCTATAGTTTTATACATCATTGTTTCTATCTGACCCAATGAGATTTTTAATTAAAAAATAGTAAATTCACTTGTTTCACTTAAAACAGCAATGTAAATAAAACTCGAAAGAGCTACTTGATCAGCTGTATTGCTAAAGTTCATTTGCGAGGTCAACACTGTCTTCGTACCTACGCTATTCGCTTTCACATGCTCCGACAAAGGGACTGTGGCGCCGACCAGTCTCTTCGTACGTACGCTATTCGCTTTCAAATGCGGCGACAAAGACACCGCGCGGCGCCGTGCGGTCTCCTCGTAAGAAGCTAGGCGATAAGGCGACATATCCCAATGAATCTAATAGACGCGTCACATGGGGCATTTTAATCATCTACATAATTGAATGACCCATTTACTACTTTTATTTTAGATTCGTTATGAGGGGATAATTATTTTTCTATAGCTTCATTGATAAGGAGGAAGCGCTAAGGTAGCCCGCAAAATTAAAATTTTCTTACGTTTTTTGCAATTTGCTGGTCAGTGAATTTCGCGGGCTACCTTACCGCTTTCGCCTTAAGGCGAAAGCGCCAGGGTAGCCCGCGAAATTCAATTTTTTTTAGGTTTTTTGGAATTTGCTGGTCAGTATTAAGTTGTACGTTGATTAATATATGAATCGCGGCCGTAAGAAATATGCGTTTACAGAATTATAATCATTAAAGTCATCAACACAACTCTCTAAGACCACGTAAGTCCAAAGAATAACTGTTTCATGAAATCATCATTCTTTGGACTTACGTGGTCTTAGAGAGTTATGTTGATGACTTTAATGATTATAATTCTGTAAACACATATTTCTTACGGCCGCGATTCATATATTAATCAACATACAACTTAATACTGACCAGCAAATTGCAAAAAACGTAAGAAAATTTGAATTTCGCGGGCTACCTTAGCGCTTCCCCCTTAAGTAAAGAAGATTAAAAAAACACGTGTAGAAGTGTATTGATAATCACGTAATTTTTCGATATTTTTTTATTATCAACATTAATTTTAATGTTATTTTGCCTAAACATATTAATGTTAGTAAAGTTTGTAGTCGGGTAAAGTGGGGGGAAAGAGATCAAACTCAGATAGAAACATATTTTGATTATTGTAATTCAAATCTTAGAGAGCTAGATTTTCCATCGGAATTTATTAATTGTGCAAATACATTATGTAATGATCAGGACCATAAGTTAATATTAAACAAAATGTACCTTGATATTGTTAGGATATTATCTAGGGGCGCGGAACTAAGTTATAGTGTACCTAAACGGAAGCACAATACATATGTACCTGGCTGGAACAAATATGTGAGTAGTGCCCACAGGGAGGCTCGACTTTGTTTTCAGATGTGGTTATTACAGGGTAAACCTAAATGCGGACATTGTTATAATAAAATGTGTGAGTCTAGAAAATTATTTAAATCAAAATTAAAATACTGTCAAAACAATGAGGATCAGATCAGAATGGACATTATTGCAAAGCATCACACTGATAAGAAATTCAATAAATTTTGGAAGTCAACAAATAAATTGAACCCAGGGTCGAGCCTTCCAGTGAGTGTAGGTGGTGCTCATGAACCATGCGACATTGCTAGCCTTTTCCAGCACCATTTTAAAGTGGAGTCGCCGCTTGGGCCGGCGGCGCAGGTGCTTGGTGCTGAGTGTCAGCATGGAGACTTTAGTATCAGCTTTACAGCCAAGGATGTAGCTGTCATTATTAAGAAGATGGTGAGAGGTAAGTCTCCAGGTCATGATGACCTTAGCATCGAGCACTTGAAGCACGCTGGTGTGCATCTCCCGAGGGTACTGGCAATGCTGTTTAGTCTGTGCATCAGCCATAGTTACTTACCTGATGATCTCATGTACACGGTGGTAGTTCCGATCGTAAAAAACAAAACGGGTGATGTGTCGGATGTATCTAACTATAGGCCTATCTCGCTCGCTACTGTCATAGCCAAGGTGCTGGACAGACTGCTTGACAGACAGCTGGAGAAGCATCTTCATATACATGACGCTCAGTTTGGCTTCACGCCTGGTGTGTCGACTGAGAGTGCTATCCTCTGTCTCAAGCAGACTGTACAGTACTACACGGCTAGAAATACTCCTGTGTACGCTTGTTACCTAGACCTCTCGAAAGCGTTCGACTTGGTAAATTATGACATGCTGTGGCACAAGCTGCACAGTGAGACACAGGTGCCGAGTGAGGTAGTGTCGATATTTAGGTATTGGTACAGTCACCAGCGGAACAGTGTGAAATGGGCGGGAGTATATTCCGACGTGTACGGGTTGGACTGCGGTGTGAGGCAGGGGGGGATAACCTCGCCCCGCTTGTTCAACCTGTACATGAACCAGCTGATCGGCGAGCTCAGCAGTGCTAATGCGGGTTGCTCAATAGGCGGAGTGCCTATTAATAACATCAGCTACGCGGATGATATGGTGCTGCTGAGCCCGTCGGTTGGGGGGTTGCGGAAACTCCTGCGCATTTGTGAGACATATGCTGGGACTCATGGGCTCAGGTACAACCCTAAAAAGAGTGAGTACATGATTTTCAAAGCTGGTACCAAATGTTTCTCTTTTATACCTCCGATCACCCTTTGTGGTGCTACTCTGAAAAGGGTTAACCATTTTAAGTACCTGGGCCACTGGGTCACAGATAACTTGTCTGACAATGAGGACATCGAGCGGGAACGTAGGGCGCTGTCGGTTCGCTGCAACATGTTGGCACGTAGGTTTGCACGCTGTACTGAACAAGTAAAGGTGACCTTATTTAAAGCCTATTGTCAGTCTTTTTATACGTGCAGCCTATGGGCCAACTATGTGCAGCGGGTATACAGCGCCTTACGCGTACAGTACAACAATGCGTTTAGGGTACTGCTGGGGCTGCCTCGGTTTTGCAGCGCTTCTTCGATGTTCGCACAGGCGCAAACCGATGACTTTTCTGCTATTATTAGGAAGCGGAGCGCCTCGCTATTAAGTCGCTTCCGACGCAGCACTAACAGTATCCTGAGCGTATTGTCTGAGCGGTGGGACTCGGTGATGTTGGAGAGGTGGATGCACTTGCATGCCAGTTCGTCACCGTTTATTAAGTGATTATTGTTTTTTGAATTTCTTGTAATTTTCTATGTATTTTTCCTATGTATTATTATTATTATTATTATTATGAATGAATGTATTATTATTATTATGAATGAATTTCTGATTATTCCCTGATTACTAACATAATTTTTAAGTGTGTTTACTAACAAAAATATGGATCTCCGTGTCTGAATTAAATAAAAATTATTATTATTATTATTATTATTATTATTAATTTTAGTTTTGAATGCAATTCAACAATGTAATTTACTATTTCATAAAAAAAAAATACATCCATTTTCGCAATTAATTTCGTGAGTAGGTAACAAGGTATAACTAAATGAGTTTGTACACTCTATCGTTTTGTTGATCTGTGTTCGGTGCATGCACTGTAGGTACCTACAGTACATTTCTTTTGCATTTCGCCGACTTTAACGGATTTTTGCCAGTTCCTAGATTTTGTTGATCGCAAACGGACGTGCTGTTTGTCGCGAATTTGTGATCTTAACGTAGTTTTTAAAATCAAAAGTAATTTTCTCTCCGTGTGTGTTTGTGTTTGAGAGTGACGTTCCTGTCCGACGCTGCCTCACCGAATCTTTTAGAGACCGGTGGATTGGAAGATTCGGCCCACAGCCATGGCCAGCTCGCTCACCGGACTTGACCCTATTAGATTTTTTTCTTTGGGGTTACGTCAAGGATAAGGTGTTTGTGACCGAGTGCGATACCGCAGCAGAAATGAGAGATCGCATTGTGAATGTGTTTGCGACGCTGCGTGAGGAGTGTGTCCAGGATCCCACTTTTTTGCCCCGTGTCCACGCTGAAACTCTGCGCCGCGCTCAGATCTGCGAGCGAGTTGGTGGCGGCCACTTCGAACCCTATCTCATTAGGAATGAGCGAGATTAAGGTAAGTTCATTAATTAAACATTACTGGATCGCTAAGTTCTCTTCAAGCATCTTTTTTGTTATGAATCCTCATCGGTATCGCTATTTTATGGGAATAAGCTTATTGTTAATTTTATTTCCATAACGGGTACTTACGAACCTATCAATGATGTCGTTAGGCGATAATTCGTACGTTCACGTTCGTCCGGCAGCGGCGGGCGGCCGCGCCAGCTTCACAGACTTGTGTGTATGTGTGTGTGTCGGTTAGGTAGCGCGAGCGCGCGCGCGCCATCCGCTGAGCGTTTTGATCGCGATGTTTGCAATACATTGCGCGCTCAAAAATGTCAATTTTTTTAACCGGTCATTTCCGAGATTAATGACTTTCGTAATTTTATTTAAGGCTTCAGGTGTAACCTTTTCACGCCCTTTGTGCGTCGATGTCCCTGCCACCCTGTATACATATATTCTTTAAAAAAAAAATCGGTTAATTGCGAGTCGGACCTCGTATAAATTTGTAGGTAATAATAGTTTTAAAATTATTTTTTTGTAATGTAACTACAAATTTACGGTTTTCGGATTTTTTGCTGTGCTTGTGCTATGTGACATTGCTTCCTGCCAAATTTCATGATTCAAGGTCAAGGAAGTACCCTCTAGGTTTTGATTTCGGAACATGATACGCCCGTATCTTTTGATTGCGTTGACTTATAACTTTGATTTTTCACTGCTTTAAGGGATTGCAGCCTTGAGTATTTGATATTAATTTCAACTTGATAATGCCACGCGTTCCTGAGAAAAAGGGTCGTGACTGACGGACAGACAGACGGACAACCCCACTATACTCCATCGTAACCTGCTCAATTCTTCCTCGAGTTCGGTGATCTTCTCGTCGGTCCGGAGCGTACGCGTGTTGTATGTTGTCAGGTCCAGTTTTCGGTGATTGTGGTAGCCGGTTCGCTTCGGGGATTCTTAGCACCCCTTGCCTCATCGTGGCCTTGGCCGCCGGGTAATAGGGGTCAAGTGTTTTTTGTGCTTGTCATTCTTTTTGGGGGAGTTGCCATAATCGCCACGCTTAGCAGGCGGGTTGGCGATCGCAGTATGGTATGGTGGTGGAATGCATAGAGAATGCTGCTGCCCAACCTCCGGTACGACCCTTAGTCGCCTTTTACGACACCCACGGGAAGTATGGGGTGGTGCTATTCTTTAAGTCCGGCACCACACAGACAACAAACACGCACAAAAAATAGTAAACATAATAATTAAAGGAGACGTTCAATAAATGTGTGGAAAAACATAATAAAAGTTCAAATCAGATAAATAAAAATAAACAAACTAAGCAAAACTTGTCTCAGACAAAAAAAACTATTTTAGAATTTTATTCATTGTTCGTGTCACCGTCTATGACTAGCTGTAGGTATCAGTTGCAGTGTGTTTATGTACAGGGCAATGCGGGGTGACGCTAAGTAGAAACTATAAAACCTGTGGTAGGGATTTTACCATTTAGATATAAAGGTATCGATATTAAGAGTATTTTTTTTCCGCATTGAATAAATTGAAACAAGTTCCAAAAAATTCCCCATAGATTAGGTTAGCTCTAGTGTTCCACTTGGTTCACTGAGCAGCGCCTCGACAAGTCGCCTTTTTTCTCCCACAACTCTACTCAAAATGATCAAAGCAAAGAAGATGAATAAGGTTAAACAACGGCTGCACTTCCTCCCACTAAAAGTGCACCTCACTAATATCAGGGGGTTGCACTCCAATCTCGATCCGGTCCATCACCACCTTGAGACCGAGAAGCCGCACCTGTTTTTCCTGACGGAGACGAAGATAGCAACCCCGTCGGATGTGGCGTGCCTCAACTACCCGGGTTACTCTCTTGAACACATGTTCAAGAAGCAAGCTGGGGTCTGTCTGTACGTCCGCGATGATATTTGTTGTCGTCGTCTCCGTTGCTTTGAGAAATCGGGTTTTTCTACCATATGGCTACTTGTGGACACAGGCGTGGAGAAGTCTGTCTACATCGGCGTCTACCGATCGCACAGCGGTGACCAGGAGACAACGGCGCTCTTTAATTTCCTCGTGGAATCGACTGACGTAGTCCAGCAACGGTACCCAACAGCGAAGCTCATTTTTCTGGGGGACTTTAACGCCCACCATAAAGAGTGGTTGTTCCCGTTCCAGAGAACGGACCATGCTGGGTTGGAGGCGCGCAAGTTTGCTTTATCGCTAGATGTAACCCAGATGGTGAATGTGGCAACGCGGGTACCGGATGTCGACGGCCACACTCCCAATTGCTTGGACCTTCTGCTGGCAACTGATCCGGACAGTCATTCAGTATCGGTCTCAGCCCCGCTGGGAACGTCTGACCACTGTCTGGTGAAGTCCATATCGACCCTGCTCTCCTCCAGATGAGAGTCCTAGAGGCACGAGGCGAGTATGGCGATATGAGTCAGCAGACTGGGATGAGATGCGGCACTTTTTGCGTCTTATCCATGGCGGCAGGTGTGCTTCTCCTCGGGTGACCCTTCGTGCTGTGCTGACGTGGTTGCGGACGTGATTCAGCAGGGGATGGAGTATTTTATTCCATTCTCCGACATTCCGCTTGGTCACAAGTCCCGGCCTTGGTATAATGCGGAATGCGCCCGCGCTGAGGCCGGAAAAGAGTCTGCGTACCAAGCCTGGGTCAAGGCCCGCGATCGCAAAGATAGAGCGCGTAGGGTTCGCGCGAAGAAAAGAGCCTTTAATTCTGCCGCTAAGTTCTGCAAGCGGGTTTTGCGTAGGGCACGTTTTGACCATGTCGGACGTATTGAGATCAAGCTGGCATCGCATCCTCCGGGTAGTAAACAGTTCTGGTCCCTGTCTAAAGCGGTTGAAACGAATTTCTGTCGTCCCACTTTACCTCCAATGATGAAACCTGATGGGTCGCTTGTTCACTCTGCAAGAGAGAAAGCGAATTTATTTGCATCTCTCTTTGCAAGCAATTCACGTCTGGACGCTGGCTCCAAGCAACCACCCACTGTACCTCATTGATGCAGGAGATCGCAGTTCACAATAAAGAGGTCCGAAGAGTTTTGTGCAGTCTAGACGTGAACAAGGCAAGCGGGCCTGACGGTATTCCAGCGAGAGTGTTGAGGCAGTGTGCGCCTGAACTGTCTCCTGTGTTGACACGCTTGTTTCGCCTCTCTCTTGAAAAAAGAACGGTGCCAAAATCCTGGAAGCTTGCAAATGTACAACCAGTGCCCAAAAAGGGGGACCGTGCAGACCCTGCACATTACCGTCCGATCGCCATTACCTCCATTCTATGCAAAGTTATGGAAAGGGTACTGAACAATAAGTTGCTGACCTACCTTGAAGACAATGATCTCCTCAGTGACCGTCAATATGGCTTTCGCCGGGGACGGTCAACTGGCGATCTTCTTGTGTATGTCACGCACTGTTGGGGTGAAGCCATCGAGAAACACGGCGAAGCACTTGCTGTATCGCTTGATATCTCGAAGGCCTTTGACAGGGTCTGGCACGCGGGCCTACTAAGCAAGCTTCATTTCATTTCATTTCATTTATTCATTTTGTGAACATATGGTACAATTATACAGATGTTATACAAAAAAAAATGTTGGTCCATGCTATGTCCCGCCAAAAGGCATACAAAAGGCTTCCTATGTCCCGCCAAAAGGCTTCCTGCTTTTGGCATCCCAGCTGATTTTTGTAGCTGGATATCAGACTTCCTTAATGAGCGGTCGATCAGAGTAGTCGTTGACGACTGCTCCTCTGACCTTATGGCTATTGATGCCGGATTTCCTCAGGGGTCTGTTCTCTCTGCAACTCTTTTCCTGCTGCACATCAATGACCTACATCAGCCTGGTATTGTTGGGTACGCAGATGACAGTACTGTTTCAGAGAGATACTTGTCCAGCGCAGGGGCCAGCGGGGCCGAAGTTCGTTTCTTGAGGGAGGCCATGGTGGAGCGTACAGATTTGACCTTAAGCCTTGTCTCCCAGTGGGGTGATGACAATTTGGTTTCTTTTAACGCCACCAAAACACAGGCGTGTGGGCGTGTGTTTTTACCGCCAAAAGGAGTCATTTCGACCAGACTCCTACTTTTCGGGGAACATCTGTTCCTGTAACAGATCGGCTCGAGCTCCTGGGCATGGAGTTTATTTATTTATTTATTTATTTTGGGGTTAACCAACAATTGTTTACACAATACATTTTACAAATATTGTTTCCTAAATAATACATTTATAAGTGCAACAATTACTTATAGGCTAACACAACATGCACTATTTACGGTTTTACTTACTACAAAACAGAACAATAGCTAACATTAAAATATAAATTATTTAATTCAGATTCATATTAAAATAACATAGAATAGATTATATCAATTCGGTTCGGTTTTACTTACTACAAAACATAACAATAGGTAACATTAAAAATATAAATTATTGAATTCAGATTCATATTAAAATAACATAGATTATATTAATAGCGAGATCATTGGTTGTGAGAATAATGTTCAATAACGATTTTATACAATTTTCCGATGTCGTCATGGTGTATATCTGTAACATCGCTGCAAATATTTACATTTTTACACATGCGTGCAATCGGTGAGTTAGCACCCAGGACCGTTCTGCGCAACGGCGGGTATAATGGTGTAATAGGATTTCGCGGATATCGGGCTGGAGCACGAAATTTTAGGAGACTCAGTAGGTTCGGGCAGTCAATTTTATTTCTAAGCAACTTATAGAGAAACAAGGCATCAATAACTTCTCTTCGAGTTGATAACGAGCGCATCTTAAAATATTTGAGACGAGTGTTGTAGGAGATAAGTTGTTTACTTTTTCCTCTAGAAAATGCGAGGTGCCACAGAAACCGTTTTTGGATTCTTTCCAAAAGTAACTTATGTGTGGCGTAGTGTGGTCTCCATACAACACTGCAATATTCTAAAACGCTTCGTACAAGGCTATAGTACAGCATTATTTTGGTACCAACCTGTTTAAAGCCCCTGGTGTTTCTAAGCACAAACCCCAACATTTTTGATGCTTTCCTAATAATATGCTCGATGTGGGGAACGAAAGTAATTTTTTTGTCGAACAATACTCCCAGATCCTTAATTGCATCCACTTCTTGTATTTTGTTATTGTGTATGAAGTACTCCGAGTTAATTGGGTGTGACTTTCTAGAAAAAGACAAATGGTAACATTTTTTTAAATTAAGTTCCATTTTGTTAGTCTCACACCATTCAACAACTCTGTACAGATCCTCTTGAAGAAGCGCGATATCGCTCGATGATTCGATTCTTCGAGCAAACTTAAGGTCATCAGCGTAAAGAAAGCACTCGGAAAAGTAAAAGCAACGGGGAAGGTCATTTATATATATGATAAATAATATAGGAGCCAAATGTGACCCCTGAGGCGCACCCGAAGTCATGCAATAATTGCTCGCAGATCGAAAACCGTTAACAACAACATAAAATTCGCGCTTCGACAGATATGATTTAAGCCATTTCAGCAAGTGGCCAGTGATACCATACGTTGCTAGTTTGTGTATTAGTATGGAATGAGGAATCTTATCGAAGGCCTTGCTGAAATCAGTGTACAACACATCAAATTGCTTATTTGAGTCAACGGATTGTATTAGGGACTCCGAGAAAGACAGCAAGTTTGTGGCAGTAGACCTTGAGGCAACAAAGCCGTGCTGTTGATCACTAAGATAAAGTCTGAAATGGCGTTGGATGTGAGGACAGATCATCGATTCAAATATCTTGGCAAATGCGGAGAGAATCGCGATAGGCCGATAATTGGAAATAGTGTCTTTTTTGTCCGACTTATACACAGGAACGACTTTAGCCTTTTTCCACTCGGATGGGAAGGTTCCAGTGGCCAGGGAAACTTTATATATTTTTAAAAGCGGGGTAACCAAGGCCGGTGCACAGGCAGCAATAAATAAGGGTGGGATTCCGTCAGGACCTGCACCTTTCCTGGTGTTAACACAACGTAGCTTTTTGAGAAGGGAATCACTATCCAATTCTGGTATTGTTAGGCACTGGCTATTAGTTTCTAATGTGTTAAGAAAATTTGAGTCATTTTTATATTCTGTTACATGTTCAGGGGTATACACAGAAGCGAAATAACTGCCAAAAAGATCACAAATATCTGAACCATTTGATGTGCTAGTTTGCCCGTCAGTCATAGTTAGTGGATATACACCAGACCCACCGCGCTTAGCTTTTACGTGACTCCAAAATAGTTTAGGATTTTCTTTAATTTCTGATTCTAAGTTTTCCATGTATGTACTGTACAAAGTTTTGGCCAAATTTTGACAACGTTTAGAGACTAATTTTAGTTCTAGTTCATCTAACGGGTTTTTATATTTCCTAAAGCGCGGTCTTAACTTATTTTTCTCTTTGAGTGTTCTTATTATTGTTTTATTAAACCATGGGGGATAGCGGCAAGTCATTGATTTACAATTCGGGACAAATGTGTCTATTGCAGTGTATAAAACTTCATAAAACACCCCTAACATACCATCTACATCATTGCTGTTCCCAAATTGCTGAGGCCAGTCATGTTCATTTATATAGGTTGTAATATGTTCATAATTTGCCCTATAAAAGTTTTTTCTCTTGTTGAGATTATTGTATGGGAGATTCGACTCTCTTGACAACGTTATTGTAAGATCAAGGGGAGGATGTAGTTTATCAACAGCGGTTAAAGAACAACTGGATTCATTCACTATGCACGAAGGGATTGTTGACAAAACTAGATCCAGAATACGCGCAGAACAGTTTTTAATGCCATTGCACTGAGAGAGCCTACCAACGTCCATAAATTCCAATAATCTCAAACAAGTGGTAGGCAGCGAACTGTTGACGGCACCTGGAGCCCAATCTATTTTGCCCAAATTGAAATCCCCAATTATACAAATTGGGATATTTGTTGTCTCAAACACGCCATTACAATGTTCTATGAAGTGCTCAATTGTTGGAAGACATACAGGTGGAGGAAGATAGACTGCACAGAGAGCTAGCTGTCTTGATTTATGTGCAGTCGATATATCGATGGTAACCCAAAGATCCTCGCATTTACTATGCCATTTATCAATGCACTTTGAACTGATTTTAGTAGTGACAGCAATTAGAACTCCGCCACCATCCTTATGAGGATGGAAGCCTGTTGTCTCCCTATCTCTTCTGTAAACAACATACCTGTTATCAAATAGTTCACTACTAAGAACACTACTATTCAGCCATGTTTCGGTTAAAATGAATACATCATAATCCATACAACAAAGGTTACTGTAAAAGGTGTTAGTTTTAGTTCTCAAACCTCTACAATTTTGATAAAAGATTGTTAATTTTTTGAATTTTAAATATAGATAGGTACCAAGACTTGCCTCTACAACAATATGAAACTAATTATACGATTTTACTCAAACTATTCGTGTTTTTGATGAGTATGTATTCTGCACCGTCGACTTTTCTCACAAATATTTTGCCATTTCTGACCCAGACATACTTGTAGTTCATTTCCTTAGCCTTAATCCTAGCCGCAGCGTGGAGAGTTTTATTGGTGGGTGAAAGATGTTCAACCACATACACAGGTGCCTTTTGGCCAGCAATTCCAAGATGTCCACAGTTAAGTTTATCCTGTGGGTTATTTTGGTTGTGTTTAATAACGGACGCTAGGAGCTGATCGCGCAGCCTAGGCGAAGCCAACTGAACTACTATGGATTTAGGACGGGTACTGGATGGACTGGTTTTGGCAACTCGCGTACAGTTCATTATATCTTTTTCTTGAACATCGCAGTTGACAGCTTTCCCGAGTTGGGTGACAATAGTGTACAAGTTCTCATTTTTCGTTTCTGGCATACATTGTACCTCAAGATTACTTGATCGAGATTGCTGCTCTAAATTATTAATTCGCACACTAAGATTCACCGTAGTTGCCTTCAGTTCCATATTTTCTATTTCTAATCTCTTTATGGTCTCGTTTGATGCTTTCTGATTACACTCAAAGTCTTCAAATTGTTTATTCATGAATTGCATCGATTTAACTATCTACTTCATTTCTGCCTTTACTGTTTCAAGTTCATTGTTCATAGTGCTGACCAGACTTTCGTTGAATTGTGTCAACATATCGCTAAATTCAGCCTTAATTATCTCCTGAATAATGGACCGGATGTCTTCTTTGTCACATAAAGGTGATGGTGGAGATAGAGATCCACTAGCCTGCCTCTTATTTCCTCTATTCGTAGACACATTACGGGAAGGGGTCGAGTCATTTTTAAAGATCTTTGATCGCTCCGCTTCACTGGCCATAATGGTATAATAAATAATGACCTGTGACCCAGCGGTTAAAAAACCAGACTTGGAAAAAAAAATAATATATGTCCTCCCAGAGGCAGTGTAAAGTAGGTAGGAAACACTGCGCCGTCTACGATAAATAATCTTTAGCGCGAGCGCTCACATGCGTCACTGAGCGCGGGCGCACGCCGATATGCTACTTATGCGCGCTGTGTAACCGTCAGAGTAGCTTGCGCTGTGCGTAAAAAGTCTTGTCATGCACTCACCGGTTGACCAGCCGTGATTCAAATTTTTAAACAGTTCACACCACAAATCGTTCTATTTACACACTTTTTGATGATTCTCAATATGATAACACTTATTAATGGAATGTTACATAACTTGGGACGGTTTTAATTGCAAAATAAGTCCAGAATTAGGTTTTTTTTTGTGTTTAACCAAAGAGCAAATTCACACGATTTCAAAGTATATGTAGACATCAAGTCTCAACTTCGGCGCCACCATTGAGTACAAAGCCCAAACTGCGGCCAAGAAGCTGGGCATCCTTAATAGGGTGAAGCGATACTTTACGCCCGGACAGCTTTTAACCCTTTACAAAGCACAAGTCCGATCCTGCATGGAGTATTGCAGCCACCTTTGGGATGGCTCAGCGAAATACCAACTTGCCGCGCTTGACTCGGTGGAATGCAGAGCTAAGAGGCTCATTGGCGACGTAAAACTGGTGGATGCCAAGCTTCACAGCCTGGCTCATCGCCGCAAGGTTGCCTGCTTGTCGGTCTTCTACAGATTGTACTTCGGTGAGTGTGCCCAAGAACTCCACGACCTCATTCCACCGGCCCCCTTCTACCTTCGGACATCCAGACGCACTGCAAGTTACCATCCCTACTTAGTTGCTATTCCACCAATTCGCACTAAGCGTTTTCAAATGTCCTTTATAATACGCACAGCAAAAGAGTGGAACTCTACCTGCGTTTGTGTTTCCGAGTGCATACAACCCGAATCTCTTCAAAGTAAGAGTGAACAGGCTTCTTCTGGGTGAGCTCACTCCATCGTAGACTTTGTCTCTGTCATCTCTGACCTAGACTAGAGTCAAGAACAAACCCATTTCAAATAAAAAAAAAAAATTAGAAAAGCAATAAAATGATTAGTAGTTTCAATATTTACAAGTTATTTATTTATAATATTATTTTTACATACAAATTATTAAATTATAGATAACATGGTCTTTAAAGTGATCCAAGTGTCAGACTGCTGATCACAAGTACGTGGGTTCGATTCCCACAGGAGACAAATATTTATCTGATGAATATAAAAGTGTTTGTGTTGGTCCGGGTGTTTCTTACGTATTTACAAAAGAAAATATATATTCCCGTTACTAATAAACGTTGTATACCGTCTGTATAGTTACACAACGCTTTGTCTTCTTCTTTCGAAAGTCAAATTACTGACGACTGAAAGAGAGAAATCTGTGTGTAACTATTCATCTGATATAATAAGTTTATTAGTAAGGTAGTATAAGTATTATATTATCCATTATTTAGTACCCTTAGTACAAGTCGTCCTTGCGTACCACAGTATGATAAATGCCTCAAAAAACGGATATCACTTTTTTATTCTGTTTATCGAAAGTATGTATGTAACTATTTTGAATGCGAGATTAGAACTCCCGGATCTTAAATATACCTTAAAACAGAGTTTTAATTTTTATTAATTTTTTTGGATTACCAGAAAAGCGAAAAAAATAAACGATGTGATGATGTGTCCCCCGGACATATTTTGTCAGTAGCACTTAATATTTATCTAAAAATATTCTTCAGAACTTTACTATTAACTGTAAAAAAAAATCTGATGCAAATCTATCAGGAAACGAAGATATGATGATTCTATGATTTTAAATTTTTTCTCTGATAATAGGGTTGTCACCCTCAGAACACAAAAAATACAATACATTATTTCTGTTGAGACTATAACCTGACGAAGGCAGACCCCTTTCATAAACCACATTAACCCCTTCATAAGAAAAATATAAATATTAAATCTATAAAAAATATAACAATACATTAAACGGTCAAATATACACGTGAAACAAAATAAACTTTACAAAGTATACCTACAAACGGCGACTATGAGCGATTTTTTAATTTCACAATATTATTTTATACCAAGAAAACTTTTTATGCCATTAAATTACCTATGGGTAGGTACCTACTGTTTATACATAATGAGTAATACTTATTTTTTATTTATTTATTTATTTTATAATTTACTAGCGACCCGCCCCGGCTTCGCACGGAAATATTATTATTATTATACATATAAACCTTCCTCTTGAATCACTCTATCTATTAAAAAAAACCGCATCAAAATCCGTTGCGTAGTTTCAAAGATTTAAGCATACAAAGGGACAAAGGGACATAGGGACAGATAAAGCGACTTTGTTTTATACTATGTAGTGATGTACACACAGTAAAATACAAAGGGACATGACATGATTATAAATTGAGTACAAAGGTACTGCTTATTTCTTAAGAAATTTCTTCCAGCAGACCTGCGAAAGGAGAAGTAAAAAAGAAATGTAGACAATAGTGTGTGAGAACAAGAAGAGAAAAATATGAATGTGTGAAGTCTAAAACTAGAATATTAAATAAACCTACACATATAATGCAAAAAATAAAATAATAATAAACATAAATATACTTAAATAAATACATAAGTACTTACTTCATTTTAAGAATTTAAAAAGTTAAAATGTTGTTGCTTTCATATTTTTGATTTGTGAAAACCCTAACAACAATAAATCTAAACTCGAAAAATCCGAATTCCTTTGTCTTAAGCATCTGATATTTTACAGGCAGGTTATCATAACACTAAAGAATAATGTGTGTGAAAATAAAATGCTACCACCTTATCAAAACCTGCGCATAAAAATAATTTTAAAATTACAGAAAAAATTACGTAGCTTGCTTATTTCTAAAAATAGCAGATATTTGGCTTTATCACATACTATAATTAAAACATAAAAACGTTGCATAAATAATAAGTTATAACAATTCTTTTGATTTCTATGGATAACCAGAATAAAATATTGAAAATATATCTCTGGTTCTAAGCTGAATTGGTTTCTGGGAGTTCTACTCTAGCATTCAAAACAGTGTATGTATACTATCGATTAGAAAAATAAAAAAGCGTTGTCTATTTTTCGAGGCATTTATTATACTGTGTAAGTATAAAAGTCAAAAACACTCATACCTTTATACCATACTTAAAAATCTTATACCTGACGATCGATCGAATAATGATAGCGACTACCATACCACCAACCGATCAGAGCATGAGATGCCATGCTACCTGTGTCCCCAATGTCAGACCTACCATCCATTGACGAATAGTGATGACTACCACCAACAGATCAGAGCATGGGCTTTTTTTTTTGAGGATGGGAAATCATCAAATGACCCGTCCTGCTCTGGGTGGAGCGGAAAGGAGTGTCAGACTCTTACTGACTAAAACCCACCCGTGTTCCTTCCATAGCCCTTTATGTTCCGGGCCAGCGGTAACCCTTTCGGACAATCCCGCTGACCCGGCAGAGCATGGGCTGCCATGCTACCTGTATCCCCAACGTCACCGAATGTATGGTAATCCATTGACAAATTGTTAAAAGTGAAACCTACTTGAACGAATAGTAGTTGTTCATTTATTGACATTTAAATAAAATTACATGATTATGTTCAAAAAGTATTATAAGTGTTATCTATTTATATTAAATACATTTTCAAATATTTTTATAAAAAACATTTAAAAATATAAAAAATAGTAGTCTGCCGGTATCGGGAGCAGGGTCCAAGCTACCAGTGGTTGGGTGGTTAGGAGTACTGCCTTCTGATCAGGCCCTTGATCCAACTGACTAGCGAGAGCTTCGAGAGATGTTGATCGAGGCTTTTGGCCATCAGGCCATTGGCCGATACGACAATCGGCACAATGACAGCCGAACTCACATTCCATATCTCAACTACCTCGTGTGCTTAGTCAAGATATTTAATTTGTTTTTCTTTCTCACCTTTCACGAGGTTCTCGCCATGTGGAATGGTAATATCCACAATCATTATGCGGCGCGCTAATCGATCTATCACCACTATATCAGGCCTATTGGCGACAATAGTCCTGTCAGTAATGTTAGACCGATCCCAGTACAACGTGTCATGGTCATTTTCACGAACTGGGTCGGGCTTGTAATACGGTACCTACCTCAGAATGTACAAGTTTATGTTTCAAAGCAAGTTGAGTTTAAGTGTTATTTATTACTAGCTGCGCCTCGCGGTTCCACCCGCATAAGTTGCGATCCCGTGGGAATATCGGTATAAAAAGTAGCCTATATGTTAATCCAGGGCGCCGTCGGTTCGGGCCGGTACTCGAGCGCTGGCTCGGGAGGAGGCACGGCTCCCTGTCGTTTCGGGTGACGCAGGTGCTCTCGGGGCATGGTTGCTTCGGGAAGTACCTGTGTCGCATAAACAGGGAGCCGGACGCCCGGTGTCACCACTGCGTCGACTGCCGGGAGGACACGGCGTGGCATACGCTGGCAGAGTGTGCCGCTTGTGAGGAGCCGCGCCGTGCCCTCATCTCAGAAGTAGGCAGTGACCTCTCGCTGCCGGCCGTGGTAGAGTCGATGGTCGGCAGCGAGGGGTCCTGGGACGCGGTGGTTTCCTTCTGCGAAACGGTCGTCTCGCAGAAAGAGGCTGCGAAAAGAGAGAGGGAGATCTCGTCCACTCATACGGCCCGCAGCAGGCGCACCGGGCGTCGAGGGCGGACAACGTCCTCTTCCAGCCCGTCACTAACCCACAGTAACAACCAAACAAGAACCAACAACGTTCTATTTAGTCGCGGTGAATAAGTCGTAAGTTAACTGCAACTGTCTACCTTATAATTCATTTATTTTATTTTATTTTGTTAATTAAAAACTTACAGCTAATACATTTTAATAACTAGTACAGTGTGTAAGCGATGGCCAATTACAAGCTTCCACTAACGATTAATGTGAGTAACGTTAACAAATACGCAAAAACAGCGACGCAAGAGATACGCAAATAAATTATCTCACACTAAAAAAAAATACAATAATAATGAATTAATGACAATAAAAAAATATTATAAATATTTGTTGAAACTTTGCTTTACTTCCTTAACACTACTAGTAAATAAATCCAAATCGACATCCTGATACAGTGATACACCACATTAAAAGTACGACAAGCTCTTATCACGTATGAGTTCTGTCTGTAGATAGTTCTGACTTTTAACTAAAACAATCTAGCTGCATTCTGGCTACTCCCATTGCTCATATTTGTAACTGTGCCATTAATTCGGGTGTTTTCCCAAAAGCTTTCAAGCGTGCTATTGTTCATCCAGTGTACAAAGGCAAAGCTATGGATGACGTTTCTAATTATCGGCCAATTTCAGTCCTCAGCTCCTTATCTAAAATACTTGAACGAATCCTCAACACCAATCTGACAAAATTTCTTTGTAAAAATAAATTCATTGCTCAAAATCAATACGGATTTCGTTCAGGAATTTCCACAGAAGATGCTGTCTCTGATTTCACCAATACCCTGATTGATAGATTAGATAGTCGCCTTAAATGCTATGGTATCTTCTTAGATCTGACTAAGGCCTTTGATACGGTGTCTATTCCCAGACTGGTGGCCAAAATGGAGCATATGGGAGTGTGTGGTGTGGCTCTGGATATTTACAAAGATTATCTCAACGGGCGTAGCCAGTGTGTTAAAATTGACTCTGTCCTTAGTGATGAAGAATTTATCAGCTACGGTATACCTCAGGGCAGTATCTTGGGTCTCACGCTCTTTCAAATATACATAAATGACCTCTGTCAACTCTCCCTTTCCCATTGTGACATTTTTACCTACGCCGACGACACAGCACTATTGATATCCGACGTGACCTGGGACTTGGCTAAACAAACCACTGAACTTACCTTGCGAACAATTATGGACTGGCTTTCCACTAATCTACTGACGCTTAATGTCTCAAAGACCAAAGTAATTCAGTTTAAACCACCAAATTCACCTAAACCGTCAATGAACTCGGACAAAATAATAGCACATATTTGTCACGACTCCTCTCCTTGCAATTGCAATTGCCTTGACATGGTCCCAAGTATCAAATATCTAGGTGTTTATATCGACGAGAGGCTGGATTGGCGCACCCATGTGGATGCTCTATGCTCCCGGCTTCGTAAACAAATTTATTTGTTTAAAGAGCTCAGACATGCTGCCGACATTGAAACGACATCACTAGTATACCGTTCACTATGCAAGTCAATAATAACTTACTGCATCCCGGTATGGGGCGGTACCTTCAAAACGGTGATGCTTAGGGTGGAAAGAGCTCAGCGGGCTGTTCTCAAAATTATGTATTTCCGTAAAAGGGACTACCCTACAGCTCAGTTGTACTCAGAAGCCCAAGTACTAACGGTGAGAAAACTATACATCCTCCGTTCTATCTTGCGCCGACATTCCACGATGCCACTAGACGGCAAGCTGTGTAGTCGGCGGATTGGCTTTCCTTTTTGGTATAACATAGAGCACTTGTATATTTTGTTTTTCATAACATCTGTAATTTGTACCTACCTATGTTAACAAATGAATAAATGACTTATGACTTATCTGTGATTCTGCCCAATGTCGTACTGCACTTGCGCGACGACACTATCGTGCCCAAAGCGCACTAATGTATAACAAAATAAACAAAAAACTTTCAATTTATAAACTAACCCTACATACAGTCAAGCAGACTCTAAAGCCATGGCTACTGTCGCTGAACTATGACGAAACAGAGAAAGTTATCATATCCATTTCTTAACACAAAAACCCCTCCTAACCAATCATTGACATACACACATATGCACAAACACACACAACCACACACACACATACACAAACTCTCAAACACACATACACACACACACACACATATAAACTCAATACAGGTTTCTTTTAACCGCTTTTAGTTTATCTTACTTTTTGTTGTTCCCATATTCTTTTTATTTGTTAATCTTTTTGCATAAGATTCTGTAATATCTCCTACTGGGAGAGGGCACTGGCTCTTGTAACACACACACAGTTCTATCACCTAGCACAGGAGTCAGGGACTTCACACACTATTTTGTAACCACTTTCTTGTGTAATACAAGACGAAGGACGGAGGCCTTAGATTCCTCATCAGACGTATCAATAGATTTATTAAGAGTGAACTTTCCAGCCTGCCCGGTTGAATTTCAATTTAAACATATTAACCCCATAGTAGTAATAAAAGCTTTTAAGCAAATTAAAATCAAATTGACCGAAGATCTTTGGGGAATGTCCATTAAAGTCTGTACCTCTATAATTGAGACTATTTCACCTTACTTAGCCTTAGTATTTAATTCGTGTGTTGATCAAGGAGTCTCCCGATTTAATGAAATACAGTAAGGTAATACCACTTTACAAATCCGGGGACAGTAAGGACACCAATAATTATAGACCCGTGTCCGTTTTGCCGGTTTTCAGCAAGGTGTTTGAAAAGATAATGCTTAATCAAATGCTCAATCATTTTAACACGAATAAAATCTTACACGATCAACAGTATGGTTTCACCAAAGGACGTTGCACGACCGACGCTGGTGTAACTTTATTAAAACACATTTTTAACGCGTGGGAAGAGGCCCAAGACGCCATAGGAATCTTTTGTGACCTCTCCAAGGCATTTGATTGCGTCGATCACGAAACCTTGCTTTTGAAACTTGAGCATTACGGACTTGGAAAACTTGCGCTCAGTTTAGTTAGTTCTTATTTAAATGATAGACAACAGCAAGTTCAAATAAATGGTGTCAATTCGAATGGTTTAACAGTAAAAATGGGTGTGCCACAAGGCTCGATATTGGGTCCTTTCCTCTTTTTAGTGTATGTTAATGATCTACTCCATTTATTAAAAAATCAACCACAAATGGTGTTATTTGCTGATGACACTTCCTTAATTTTTAAGGTAAATAGACGTGCTACAAATTTTGACGACGTAAATAACGCCCTACTGCAGGTCCAAAATTGGTTCACTGCTAATAATTTAGTATTAAATGGGAAAAAACTAAGTGCATAAGATTTTCTTTACCAAATGTCAAGAGTAGTGATTGTGAGATAATATTGAATCAAGAGAAACTAGAATTCGTCGATGAAACTGTTTTCCTAGGGATCACGCTCGATTCAAGGCTACAATGGGGTCCTCATTTAACATCTCTTGCAGGACGGCTAAGTTCAGCAGCTTATGCTGTCAGAAAAATCCGTCAATTTACTGATGTAGATACCGCGAGACTAGTCTACTTTAGTTACTTTCTTAGTATCATGTCTTACGGTATTTTACTTTGGGGACGGGCTGCAGACATCGATTCTATTTTTATTCTGCAGAAAAGAGCTATCAGAGCCATTTATATTCTCCGCAGGCGCGATTCTCTAAGGGAACTGTTTAAGGAAATTAACATCATGACGGTGCCTTGTCAATATATCTACGAAAATATCATGTATGTAAGAAAAAACTTACATCTTTTTGGTAAAAGAGGTGAAAGACATAATTATAGTACTAGAAATAGGGACCTCTTAGTTCAACCAGGTTTCAGACTGGCTAAAGTAGACTCATCTTTTATGGGGTACTGTTTAAAATGTTATAATAAAATACCTCCCCACATTCTTGAAATGAATGAGACGAAATTCAAGTCTTGTATAAAACGCACACTATGCAGTCAGGCATATTATAAGTTAGGGGATTACATCGCTGATAAAAATGCCTGGCTCAAGGCTGGTCCTGCTCCACAACCACAACTAATTGATTAACACTTGAAGATTCTGTTGGAGCTGCTGAAGATTGTAAGACTATCTTTGCATTGTATAAACTCAATTTCCTTTGTATTGTATAATTGCATAGCACAGATGTGAGTTCTATGTATATACTATACACTATGTACCATTTACCGGGTAATGTGTCTTTCATTGACTTGAATGTGCCCTGGCGGCCGATAGTATGTCATGCTCACACAAATGTCTCGCTGACGGTGGCGTGTGTGTTGGATCATTTAGCTCCCTTCAAAATGGTTGAGCTGAATGGTGCCGATCTATGCGTCATGTTCGTGAACGGGCGCCGTCAGTTGGGGCTGGTCATATCACTTAGTTGCCTCGGCATATTTTTAATTATTTTAATATTGAATTGTTGTTTTCTTACCATTTTTTGTACTCTGGACACTTTTAACGCGTACATCTTTTGTAGGTACATCGTTCTCACATATAATTATAAATTCACATTATTGATGTAACTAATATTTTTGTACAACTATAATTTAAAAGAGTGTCCATGGAGTTTCTTGCCCGTTCTTCTCCATAGGTACCTACGCTTTGGAATGGGCAACTAGCTTCATATTTTCTGACTGACCGACTTTTTGACAATTCAAAAGTGCCTGTAAATGGTTTAATTGAAATAAATGTTTTGAGTTTGAGTTTGAATAAAGATTATTATTATTATTACTTGAGGCACATGGAAAAGACGTGGTCTGCGAAAAAATGCACTCGGTACACGAAGCCCGATCTTGCCAACCAACTCAGGGACGTCAGTAGATCCGTTCATAACGCTAAATAAGAAAGCAAGATCTGCAATTTTCCTACGCTCGTGTAGAGGCAGAATATTTACACCGACTTATGTAATTAGGGAGATAGGTATTTGAGCGATATTGAGTGTACCTCAAAAATCGCCTTTGTATACCTTCAAGCCGATTAATGTATAAATACATTATAATTTGGATTCCAAACCTGAGAAGCATATTCAAGGTGACTACGGACAAACGCACAATAAAGAATTTTCATTGTTTTAACATTCTTAAAATCAGAAGAGACCCTAAAAATAAAACCCAAGGCTTTAGAAGCTTGGTTGACTATGTTATTAAGAGTGGAACTCTCTACCTGCGTTTGTGTTTCCGAGTGCATACAACCCGAATCTCTTCAAAGTAAGAGTGAACAGGCTTCTTCTGGGTGAGCTCACTCCATCGTAGACTTTGTCTCTGACCTAGACTAGAGAAAAGAGCAAACCCATTCCAATAAAAAAAAAAATGTGCATCAAACAGAAGCTTAGAGTCAAAAGTAACTCCAAGATCCCTGATGACACTCACTCTGGCTACCAAGGCATTCGAGAGCTTATAATCGAAGTTAACGGGGCTTGGCTTATGTGTAAATGTACATACATAGCATTTGGATACGTTTAAATCCAACCTATTTCTAACGCAGTATTCATGGAACCGGTCCAGATCATCCTGTAATAGGCGTGCGTCCTCAACAGTTGACACTGGACCCAAAATCTTCATATCATCCGCATACAATAAGACTTTAGAGTTAAGGAAACATTGCAACAAATATTTGTCTTAGCTCCTTTTTTATGAATCGGCGTTAGACTTCCAGATGATAGGCACTACCCCTAATTCAAATGACCGCTTAAATAATATTGTTAACGGAAGGAATAGGCACCTGGCACAGTTAGATATAAAAATTGGCGAAATATTATCAGGGCCAGCAGTTTTGTTTAGGTCCACTTGCTTAAGCAACCGAAACACTTCCTCCTCCCGTACTCAAACTCAAAGCATTTATTTCATTTAAACCATTTACAGGCACTTTTGAATTGTCAAACAGTCGGTCAGTCAGAAAATATGAAGCTAGTTGCCCATTCCAAAGCGTAGGTACCTATGGAGAAGAACGGGCAAACTCCATGGACACTCTTTTAAATTATATTTTTACAAAAATATTAGTTACATCATTAATGTGAATTTATAATTATATGTGAGAACGATGTAAAAAAGACGTACGCGTTGAAAGCGTCCAGAGCTGTACCTACAGCAAATAGTAACAAAACAACAATTCAAAATTAAAATAATTAAAAATAAGCCGAGGCAGCTAAGAGATGACCACACCCAACTGACGGCGCCCGTTCACGAACATGACGCATAGATCAGCACCATTCAGCTCAACCATTTTGAAGGGAGCTAAAAGATCCAACACACACGCCACCGTCAGCGAGACATTTGTGTGAGCATGACATACTATCAGCCGCCAGGGCACATTCAGGTCAATGAAAGACACATTACCCGATAAATGGTACATCTACATAGGGTATAATATAGAGACTGCCCGTTTAGTGTACTTTAGTTATTTTCATAATGTAACTAGCTGCGCCCCGCGGTTTCACCCGCGTAATTCCTGAATTTTCTTTGCTATAAACCTCACGGAGCCCGAGACCTTTCCAACGAATGCAAAACCGTGGAAATCGGTTCGTGCGTTCTGGAGTTATAGCGTCAGGAAAGAAAACCAGACTTATTTTTTATTTATTTAAACGGTTTTATTTAGCTCAACCCGTTTGTTTTTTTTTATTATTTATTCTTGGGTCATATTTAGTCATTCAAATTTCACCCTCTTCCTGTCAACCGATTAATCTGAAATTTTGTATACACTTTGGATTTTGGTGACAATACAATTATGTTTATTCATTATCATTATAAATTCAAGATGGCCGCCGCTACAAAATGGCGGATAATTTATGTTTTATTAATCCCATCAATATGAGTATCAAATGAAAGGGCTCAACAAGCAGAATACAATATACTATAAAAAATTGAAATCCAAGATGGCAGCCGCTACAAAATGGCGGATAACGTAGGTTTTATCAATCCCATCAATATGGGTATCAAATGAAAGGGCTCAACAAGCAGAATACAATATACTATAAAAAATTAAAATCCAAGATGGCGGCCTCTACAAAATGGCGGATAACTTAGGTTTTATCAATCCCATCAACATGGGTATCAAATGAAAGGTCTCAACAAGTAGAATACAATTTACTATGCAAAATTGAAATACAAGATGGCGGCCGCTACAAAATGGCGGATAACGTAGGTTTTATCGATCCCATCAATATGGGTATCAAATGAAAGTGCTCAACCAGTATAATACAATGTACTATATAAAATTAAAATCCAAGATGGCGGCCTCTACAAAATGGCGGATAACTTAGGTTTTATCAATCCCATCAACATGGGTATCAAATGAAAGGTCTCAACAAGTAGAATACAATTTACTATGCAAAATTGAAATCTAAGATGGCCGCCGCTACCAAATGGCTGATAACAATTTTTTTTCAAGCACTAAATGAATTAAACAGAATGCGAAATAAAAACTAAAAACTAGAAAATAAAAAAATAGGTAAAAAAACTTTTTTAGTTAAACGGTTTTATGTTAAACATACATTGCAATGTTTAAGATAAATGTACTAAAAACCAAAAAATAATAAAATAGATACAGTCGTGGGAATTATAAACATATGCATAGACTAGACTAAAATAAAACCGTGGGGCACGTCAATTGTCTACAAATTATCGACTTAATGTGACGTGCCCCACGGTTTTATTTTAGTCTAGTCTATGCATATGTTTATAATTCCCACGACTGTATCTATTTTATTATTTTTTGGTTTTTAGTACATTTATCTTAAACATTGCAATGTATGTTTAACATAAAACCGTTTAACTGAAAAAGTTTTTTTACCTATTTTTTTATATAGTAGAAGATGTCGTACGGTATTCTATTGTGGGGAAATGCCGCCGATATTCAGACTATCTTTGTTTTGCAGAAGCGTGCTGTTCGATCAATTTATAAATTAAGTCCGAGACACTCTCAGAGACAAATTTAAAGAGATTAATATAATGACTGTGCCTTCTCAGTATATTTCTGAAAATCTTTTATATGCCCATAAAAATATTAAATTGTTCATTATTTTATGTTCATTATTTTAATTATGTTTATGTTCATTATGTTCATTATTTTAATTATAGTGAATGTGAAGACGATGTGGGTCATTTATTTTATTCTTTTTACATTTTTTTTATAATTCTCTCCATGGTCTGGCAGTTTGAGTAATTTATGTGGCCTACCCAAATGTCCTTTCTTTGGTATTGTTCGTCGAATCGTGAAGCTCCTTAAGTCTTGAGTTGGCTGCATGATTTCTGACAAATGCGTGCACTGACTGGACAGGTCCTCTCAATCTGTGTGGTTTTTTCCTCAAAAGACCGTCTCAGACATCGACCTACATGGTCTTCACATAACCTGACCAAGATTATGTCTGGACTTTAAAAGAGACTATGACTTCTGAGTTTGTTTCGGCCTTTCTTCTCAGAGTAGTCAGATAGGAAACGCCGACCTCATCTAGTTAAAAAAAAAATATGATTGACGTGTAAAAGTGTTTGTGCAAACCTACTTACAAAAATAAAATCATTTATCATTTCCCTTTAGTTACAATTTGAACCTTTTCATTAAACGGTAATTGCGAAAATTTACCATTTTTAACCAATGATGTATAAAACTATAGATACGTTGTCCGCACTCTAAAATGGCAACATGAAATGAAGCCAATTGGCCACATTGCGCTCAGTCACGCACCAACCTGTCGCGCGACGCTATGTTTGTTTTTAATTTATATCGTATGTGAAAACCTGTGCAAAACATAAAGAAAATTTGCCGTCGTGTGTTTTCAGAGGATGTAAAAATTATACCCCAAAAGTTAAAGACAAAAATGTGTCATTTCACGCGTAAGTTTACAAAACTAGATTATTTTATTTTATTTTGTACGACGCTGCGTCTAATGGCGGCCGGCGCATGAAGTTAGTAATCACGTGACGTTAGGGGAGGTTGGGACACTAATACACAAGTTTTTTTTTGGTTGTTAGAATTTATAATATTGTTTGAATATAATACTAGCTAAAAGCAGAGCTTTGTGAGGGCTCGCGTCGTTTTTCTGCGTGGAAATAATCTTTAAGGCAGTTTTTTTTAATATTTTTTTTTCGTAATTTAAATTATTATTTTTTGTACTGATAACACATCTACATATAAATAGAAATTATTATATTAAAGCACAAATCAATAGGCGTAATAGTTTTTCCGTAAAGTGTACCACAAAATGCTCAGGTTGTGGGATATAGCAGGGCTCGCTTCGCTCGCCCTGATTATGCACTTGTTATGTTATGAACAGTGATCGGAGTAGGTAGATTGAACTGGGGTCATTGATCCGAAACGTATATATTACTATGGACATTCCTCCGGAATTGGTGGTAGTCTGAATTTCATTAGTTAGCCGAAATGTATATCTATCTATAAAAGATCTAGCCATAAAACGCTAAAAATAAAAAATAAATATTAAAGCTTCGATCGGAATTCGATTGTTTTTATTATTCAACAGATAAATAATGAATTAATTTAGTTTTGATACCTTCCTTTAAATTTTGAATTGAGTAGTAATAATATCACTACCAACATTAACAATATTTAATTGAATCCGGAAATACCGGAATTACTTTCCGGAAAAATGGCTTATCCATGTTATTCTTTCTGTGTGCATTTGTGATACAAGTACCAAAAATCAATCTACCTAGTCCGATCACTGGTTATGAATATACAGTAAAATCCGCTTAAGAGCGCTATCACAAGTTTTTCTTGTTTAGAGCGTTTGACTCGAGTTTTGATTTGTGATTATGGTTTAACTAAAGTCACAATAGTAAAAAAAATACATGCCCGAGAAAGTTTAATTCCTTCTTTTGGGAGCGCATTCAATAAATATTTCAGTTTGTTTACATAAATCAGTAAAAAACTTGTTCCTGCAAAGGCTGTTTCATAAAAATTTAATTTCGGGCATCTCGCGATGCTCTGTTACATCGAAGATATAATAGTTTAATAATTTATAAAAATGTCCACGGTACAACTGTATCTTCTACTTTGGTATGCATACATCAATTTATTATGTTTAATACAGTAATAAACCAAAAATAATTCCGTAAAACAGAGAGTTAATGATATTTTTTCAGCCGAAATGATATTTTTTATCTCTGAATATTTAATAGAAATTCAAACAAAAAGTGTTTAATAACTAAGGTTACTTTGTCACCTTGCTTGAAAAAAAAAAATACTCTATTTTGAAGTAAAATAATATTTTTAAGCAATTGTTTTATGCAATGCTTTTTTATCAATATAAATCTCGGGATGCACGGTCTTAGCTTTAGTCCGCGCCGAGCGCTTTCAGAGGGAGGACGTAGCGCTCACTCGCTGCTGCCGTCACGTGATCTCGTTCGACAATTCGCCACGAATAAAAAGCGACCAACACTTCTTGATACAAGTGAGTTTTTTTTTTAATTAGTTATGTTCTGATTGTAATGTATATAATATAATTATTTTCCTATGATGTTCCAACGTGAATATAATTATAGAAAAAAAACATACGTAAATATAGTTGTAGTTTTTAATTTTTCTGACTTTTTTATTTATCTCCAACTTTAATTTAATTAATTATTTTCAGACAATAGTTCACAATAATGGGCAAAATAGAAAAAAATAGAACTTTTGGTGCTGTCAAAATAAAAAAAAAAGGTTTTGGCCGATAATTTGAAACGCGCAAGAGAAGCTCAGCGGTAAGAATTTTATGAGGAGTGCGTGCTTCCTGAAATCATAGATTCGAGGAAAGCACGGTCTATGCCGCTTCGGAGAATATTATTTTAATTATTTTACAATTATTATACTGGTTTTTTATGGTTCCGTACCTTAAGGGTGCCAACGGGACCCTATTACTAAGGCTCCGATGTCCGACCGTCCGTCTGTCTGCTAGTGTCTCATGAACCGTTACAAGTTCACAGTTGTAATTTTTAATTTTAATAAAACGACTTTTGATTTGTCTTTTTTATTTTCTTTTGACTTTTTTGACGTGACAACGTCTAATAAATCGATGAAGCTGGCTGCACACACGAAAAAAACATGACTCATGTAGCGTTACCTCGCGGCCTTGCTCTGCTGTAGCGTTGTACGCCATGGCGGCTTGAAGTGCAAGCGAGAGCGCGGAACGAGCGATGAGAGACAGATGATGTCGAACGCTGCCGAATCGGCCTCCGCGTTCGGCAATTTCATTAATGTTTTGTTATGACGTTGTCACGTTAAACTATCGTCCGTAAACCGACTTTACAGACAACCGATTTTTATCCAAACTGTAGAAACAACATCACATTGCATTTATTTCTATAAATAAGTACTAAAATGTCTTCCTACCTGCTAAATAAATTACATAATATATTAAACTTCGTAAAAAAAGTAGGTACAAAAAGTATTTATAAAAGTAGCACAAAAGTATTTGTAAGTAATGTTAGAGGCTGGCAACGCGCAAGTAATGCAGCTTCTGGCAATGCAAGCGTCTTTAGGCCAGCGTTGCCAGTATGTTACTTTTGTAACATTTTACGTTACTTTTGACCCTCTCATGTTACCTCCATGTTACACGCCTCAAAATGTTACTAAAAATAAACATGAAACGGAACGCATACAAGAAAGGTTTCGTTCGTCATGTTGGCGCACTTGATTGTCTTGATTTTGTGACCAAATTCTGACGCGACGACAGCGCGAAAATTTTTCACTTCGTTTGTCGTATCGCATATTCACTCACTCGCGTGAATTTCTAAATGACCCATCCCGCTTACTTAGGCGAGTGAGCGACAGCCTAGTAGTGGCATCCGTGTTGGTTCAGTTCAGTTTGTTATTACGATTCTTTCGAAGCCTACTAAGGGGACAGCTTTTTTTTATGTAATAAAGTGCCATGTTATTATTAGTCGTTTTCCACAAAAAATAAGATAATGTTACTTTTCTCGTGAAAATGTTACTTTTTGAGCTCTCTCATGTTACATTTCACTATCTGTCACTGGCAACACTGCTTTAGGCTGCGGTAACTACACACCATCAAGCGGGCCGTATGCTAGTTTGTCACTTTAGTGGTATAAAATAAAAATTAAAAGTGAAGTAAATTTGTATGACCCTATTGTAACTCAAACCGTTGTAGGTAACACTCATCGGTACAAATAATATTTCATGAACTATAATAACAGTAATTTAATTTATTTTGAAAACGAAGGCTCTTGTTGGTTTGATCCTGGCGTCCGACGCATAGCGGTTTGTATGTGTGCATAGCGTTCTTCCCTAGACGCACACGTGCGCATCTGCTGCCGCGCGCCGTCGAATTTACCTAAAACTGAGCACTTCGGTTTTGTAATAACGCTCTTAACTGTTGAAGTAGAAAGCTTCAATCTGAGCCGGGGCTAGATAACAGAGATTAATCGTGCCGCCACTCCTTCAGCGATCAGAGGCCGTCGGAACATTGCATCAGGCCCATTACAATATTACCAGTTATAGATAAGGTGGTAGAAAAATACGTGTGTCAACAAATTCAGAATTTTTACGCTAAAAACGATGTTTTATCGGACTCTCAGTTTGGCTTTCAACCTAATAAATCAACGTCAATTCTGCTTTCTAAATTCACTGATGAAATAAACCAACACCTCAATGATAAAAAACATGTTATCCTGTTATTCATTGATTTCAGCAAGGCTTTTGATACTCTCAGGCATGATACACTTGCAAACAAGCTTGACAATACAGGGGTTCGAGGCCCAATATTAAACTGGTGCAAAGATTATTTAAAAAACAGAAGATGTCGTGTAAAAATCGGCAATGAACTCAGTGACGAGGCTGTAGTGACCACGGGTACAGCACAGGGCTCAGTTATAGGACCCTTGCATTATTTAGCCTACGTCAATGACATGGAGAATGTTATAAACAATTGCTCAGTCTATCAATACGCGGACGACACCTGTCTCGTAGCAGCTGATAAAGACTTATCCAAGGCTGAACAAATGATACAAAATGATTTCTATAATTTGTGTAAGTGGTCTCATGATGCTGGACTGGTGCTTAATGCTGGTAAAACTAAGACTATCCACGTTCGTTCAAATCATTTACTCAACTTTGATAAGCCAGTTAAAATAATTGCACACACTCACCAATGTTTGCATGATTTGCAATTATATAGGCTTGGTTGTAAATGTGAACCATTGGAGCAGGTTACCAACTACAAATATTTGGGTTTAGTGGTCGATGACAGATTTAATTGGGGCTACCACATTGACTTCATTTGCGATAAACTGCGAGCAATGCTAGCCAAATTTGCAATAATTAAATACAAAGTACCTTTTAAAATATTACTAAACCTTTATAATGCTCTCGCAGAATCAATAATTTCATATGGAATTACTAGCTATGGCAGAACGTTTAAAACTTACTTAGACAAAATATATAACCTACAACTTCGTTTATTAAAAATAATTATACCAAATAAAATAAGAAAAACGCTTTATGATGGTGATGACGTAACAGGTTTCTTTAAATATTGTAATATCTTGCCAATACACACTAAAATACGAAAGTGCTTATTAATCGAACAGTTCACCAACAAAGAATTGCAAATTAAATTTAATCATAGCATTGCAACAAGAATGGCAGCCCAATCAAAACTGGTAGTACCGAGATACAAGAATTATTACGGGAAACGAACGAACGCTTATTTAATACCAACTCTAATTAATGATGTTCCAACAAAATTCCAATCGGAAATAACAAACAATAACTATAAAAATAAATACAAAAAATTCTTTGATTCTCTTTGAAAATGCATCATACTGTGTAGTGTGTACATACCTTTCATTCAATGAGTGATTAGCGTCTTCGTCGCTTTTTGCTTTTTGTTCATTATGGTTGTTATTTTACTGACTACCTCACAATTTTTTATAAACAATGTGTTACGAGTATAATAACTAAGTTTTAAGTTAGTTTTTAAGATTGCTTAAAGTGTTTCAACATCCGGACAAACCTATTGAGGTTTTTGTGATGTTTAATGTTTGTATTTTGTTTAGTTCCTTAATTAATAAAAAAAAAAAAAAAAAAAAAAAAAAAAAAAAAAAAAATCTGCCCCGGTTGACTGTACCGTACACGAACGGTTTGTGATGAGCGGACTATGTATTGAGAAGTAGCAATCGATAAGTGTTTTGAAAAGAATGATGATTTGCTCATTAGGAGTACCGTCAGAGACTCGTAAAATTCGAGAATTGAATTTACGATATGTTAAAGTTTAATACCCTGGATCATAATCGTATTACAGTTTTCCTCGCCAGCGTTTAATATTCTCGATAAATAGCACTTCATAGAGGTATATCGTATGAACACAAGACTCTAAGATAAAGATATTATACGAAAGAAGTAGGAACCTAATAATATATAGAAGACAGACACATAGTAGACCACAAGAAAATAAAATTTTATCAATAGATAAACAGCTGATGTTGATCATTAATCGGACAATTAAATAATGTTGTCGAAACGACACCTGAGGGATGTGACATCGATCAGGTGAGGGCAAGCTCACAGCTGTTAGACCTTGAAACTTGACAGCAGGGGGTGAGGGAGCCACCCTCTGATTGGATCGTAATTTGGCAATCCGTGGGGCGGGGGAAGACAATCATGTTGTTCTGTACAGAATTGAAGTGAGCTTTGAACAGAAATTGGGAAGCGATTGTACAAAGTGAGAATTTGGACGATTACTGAAACATTTCTACAAATTGGGTCTTTAATTCTTTATCTACTATGTATCGTATGGGTGCTTGTGATCACTAGTTTGTCAATAATTGGTTGTGGATTATGATATGAATGAAAAACTGTATACTTAATTATGAAAACCAGTTTTGAGTAAAGAGTGTAAGGAGATTGAAATATGTGGAGGTAGCTAGAGCTAGCTATAGAGCACCTATGGTGCATAAACTTTATTTTTGCATTACAATTAAATTTTAGAACAATTTATTGTTTTGAACCCTCTTCTGTCGTCCGTATCTCCCGCGGCATGCCCTATGCACACCGGTGTAATTAAGGGCTCGGGCGCAGGGGACTTTTTGCGACAATTAGTGGATGAGGGGAGCGCGACAAAACTGTCGCTATGGCGACATACCGACGTTTTTGTCACTTGAATTATATTTAGGTATCATGTTTAATATGCAGCCGGTATGATTGTGATGCATGAAGAATGTGATCATTATCAGGGAAAATATTCAAAGCACGTTCGTTTGATCAAAAAGGTAAAAGGTCACGCCTTTACATAGTTATAATTGAATCTAAAAATATAGGCATTACGCCTTTATATGCTAAAAACGTGTAAAAGAATTAAGTTTCCAAGGTCTCCTTCCTTACTAGCAATAATAATAGTTTTTAGCGATCCTAGGCCATGTATATAGCCGGACCGGAAGTCTGAGGTTTTGAAAAGAATAGCACCTGAAATGAGTCATGGATTGCTTTAGGATTACTAATGATGTTGTTAAGGACTAAGTTCAATGCTCTGGCGCTAATGAAAAATCCGGTCAAGAGCGAGTCGGACTCACACACCGAGGGTTCCGTACCATCATGTTTTTAATTTTTTATCGGTGAGGCCTATATTCGTCAGAGAATTTATTGTAACAACGGTGTAGAATATTGCAGTTTTGTGTAAGCGCCATCTCTTGACCGATAGTGGAACTAATGTAATTTTTGTTGAAGATTTCTGAAAAAGTGTGCTATTTAGAGACTTCGTTTTATTTTTCCTATTTTTTCATCAAAGGTCGAAAACTATGCGGCCTAAAAAAGAAAAGAATAAATGCTTGAGAAAGTGCAAAATGCGCTCTTATGATACCCTCATGCCCTAGTAGCCCCACTTCGGATTTTTCAGACCCCCTTTCAGTTCCTGTTGCAAAAAATATACATATAAGTATTTTTATTTCTTTCTTATTTGCAAAATAGTTGGGCAAACGTCATCTAAAACTATTAAAAATTTCAAGTTGATAGCATTAATAGTTCTAGAGATATCCAGCTGTGACAGACAGACAGACTGAGTCTCACCATAAGGGTTCCGTTTTACCATTTTGGTACGGAACCCTAAAAAGAACGATGAAGATTGTTTCGTCGAAGAGGACGATTGATTTATACAACTTCACAGTTAGGTGTTGTGACAGTAAGTGTGGAACCTGTGGGGCGATGGTTGTGTCATTGGCCATCCCAAAATAAGCTAAACAAATGAATGATGCATTGGTCAGCAAGCTGTTGTGATAGAAACCAGTTATAATAAAGTCACTGATGAAGAATTGATGAACCAATTTATACTAAATATAAATGAACATCGCACTAATGATAAATCAAATGCGTGAAATTCGTTACGGAAAATTGAGTCACTATCTGAGTTTAGAGACTCATAATTATGCTTTAATTAATTTTAAAATCAACTCACAAATCAAAAAAGTTTTTTAAATCATAGTTTATGCACGGAATCCTGGGGGCCTAAAAAGGCCACATTGGCATAATCATAAAAGGATAACATTATGAATCATAATATGGCGAAGACAGTCCGTGTTTTTCTTTTTTTCGCTGCACTAAGTAGGTGTAATCAAAGAGATTGGATTGATTGGTATTTTAGCACAGACAAAAAAAAATATTGAAAATCCTTCACCAATGGGATTTGATACGATTAACTTAATAGTTAACTGTCCATTATGATTCTGCCAAAGTGGCCTTTTTAGACCCCTGGAGTGAGATCTCCCTAATTAATAGGACTTAAAACTTAATACTGGCAGCAAATCAGAAGACAATAATGTTGTATAACACCAAGTAAGAACTATTAATGGTAACATTTCAAAACCCAAGCTCAAATCGCCCATAAATAGAATCAGTTAACCATCAAAATGCTGCCTTTAATACACCGTAAAACGTTACAATCTGCCTTCTATGGAAGACGTCTCGTTAACCGAAACACGTAGCGAATTAAAATTTCACGAGCAAGATTACAAATTGCTCAGATCCCTTATAATATAGCCCGACACTACTGAGCTTGTAATAGAGAATCGATAGATCGGATTTGCCCATCTGTTCGAAGAACGTTAAGTGGAAAGATTCCAAGAATATCGGATGATCTTTTCCGGATAGCAATAACAACAAAATTCGATGGTTATCTTCCAAAGCCTGTATCTTTTTCTGGGTTCAAGGTTGTAGCTTCGGCTTTGGGGTAAGAAGGATTTACCGGGCTTTTACCAAATTCGTATTTTAGCTATTACTTGGAACTTCAAATATTACTGCTCAATTTGGTCAAATATTTTCTGTATAAAGGAACCTTTTGGTCGATTTAGATTTCTCTTCATTGTGAGTTTGTGATAGTAATGAGAAACGCATTGTCCACTTGTGAAAAAATAGCCTCTGCATAGGTTGCGAATGCCGTTTCGGTCTTTGCCGAATCAATTGAGTGTTTATAGGGGTCTTAGAAACAGGGCATAAATGATGATAACATTGCAAATGTACTAACTATCATTAGCGTTTCCAGAAGCGGGCTCCAACGTCCATATCTGCTTCTTCTTGAGGCTGGTGCCATTGGCGTTGATCTTGAAGCCGAAGGTCTCGGCCGTGAGGTAGCGGTAGCGCGAGTTGATGAGCCCGATGGTCCACCAGCCGCGCTGCTGGTTCTGGGTGATGATGTCTCCTGCGCCGTTCATGTCGCCGTTACTGTGGCCGTTCATTCTTTATAGTCTGTGGAAGAAAGGTGCTGTTGAGAAATGGGAAATTAAATAAAAAGTAAAAAGAATATCTAACGGTCTTTAACAAAAAGACACTGTAGAAAGTTTCTATCAAAGTCAAAGTTTGAGCGTTCCTGATGGTGGACGGAGACCGAAGTACCTAATATCTTACAACAAAAACTTCATAACAATATTTTTTCCATCTATTCAACTGACAAAACAAAACATTATACCGAGTCCCAAAACTATAATGGTCTGCCCATTACAAAAGTACTTTTATCACATAATAACAGCAGTCTGAGAGCAATCTTCTGTCGGTTGATATGAAAGATGACGGGCGCGAAATCCGTGAGGAAACAATTCATTCGCTTCGCAGCTAGCAGGACGCAAATAAAGCAAAAATCGTTCATCTCACAGCTGTCTGGCAGATCGTTTATTTCAGAGACAATAGCCGGCAGAATGGTCGGAAGTTTGGAAGTGCCTTGTTTGTTAGCATTCAAGTCTTTTGGCTTAAGTAAGAACGGAAAAGATAAAGTAAACTGCTTGAGAATAAACGTGGTTTTTTTTTTTTTTCTTTTTTTTAACAGTATCTGATGTATCAATCGTCTATTACGATAGGAACAGGATAATCCGGATAATCAGGATTATCCTAATGTACATTAGGACAATAACAGATGCCTTATTGATCAGTTAGATTGACCAAGAACGTGCTTAATGGATCTCTAGATTGAACCTGCTATTTATCTGACAATATCAGTGACATGATGGGCAGGAGAACGGAATTGAAAGTTCCCAAGCAGATTGTGCCACACATACATAGCTACAAGACAGGTTGTCATGTCCTGCCGTCAGCCAGGCAGCCTTACCCGACATCTGCCAAGCTGTCCTATTACCTTGCCTATTTGCCTCACGCATCTGATTCATAGTTTCTATCGGTAGGGTCATCTGCACAGTCTAGACGAGCAGTTGGCCCATTTTACGACTATTTTACCGACTATTTGCCGAGATTAACAGCGTCCGGTTGTTTATCTGACCGGTCCGCTTCCGTATTACTTGGGTTGGATATCGAATTCCGTTTGAGGATGGTTAATTAAGACATTTACGAATTCTACGCGTTTGTTGCTTGTATCAGAGGCAAATAAGAGCGTCTAACTAACTTTTAGAGTTATACTCTGAAATTGTATTCCAGTATTATCATTTTACTTGTTTTGTTAGAAAGCTTCTTTTATCTTTATATCCTACAGGTTTACTAAGTCGGCATATAAAACGCATTCAAGAACTTTTCGTGAGAAAGCTTGTAGGAATCTTAAGAGCGCTATGACGATTTTTTCTTGTTTAGAGCGTTTGACTCGAGTTTTGATTTGTGATTATGGTTTAACTAAAGTCACAATAGTAAAAAAAATACATGCCCGAGAAAGTTTAATTCCTTCTTTTGGGAGCGCATTCAATAAATATTTCAGTTTATTTACATAAATCAGTAAAACACTTGTTCCTGCAAAGGCTGTTTCATAAAAATTTACTTTCGGGCATCTCGCGATGCTCTGTTACATCGAAGATATAATAGTTTAATAATTTATAAAAATGTCCACGGTACAACTGTATCTTCTACTTTGGTATGCATACATCAATTTATTATGTTTAATACAGTAATACACCAAAAATAATTCCGTAAAACAGAGAGTTAATGATATTTTTTCAGCCGAAATGATATTTTTTATCTCTGAATATTTAATAGAAATTCAAACAAAAAGTGTTTAATAACTAAGGTTACTTTGTCACCTTGCTTGAAAAAAAAAAATACTCTATTTTGAAGTAAAATAATATTTTTAAGCAATTGTTTTATGCAATGCTTTTTTATCAATATAAATCTCGGGATGCACGGTCTTAGCTTTAGTCCGCGCCGAGCGCTTTCAGAGGGAGGACGTGCCGCTCACTCGCTGCTGCCGTCACGTGATCAGGGGGTCTACTCCGAAGTGGTAAATTTATCGTATCGGCCGAATGTTCGGTCATTTCCTACTACGAAGTTCATTTTATTTGGTTCGGTCGGTTCCGATCCGACTGAACTTCATTCTGACACTTGTTGTATCGTAAACCCTACTCTGAACAAGAAAAGACAGACCGATAATTTGAGTTTGACAAGAGTTACATCGTGAAATTAATGTCAAAATACACGACAGCAAAATAGCTACCTTTTGAGTATCGTAAACTTATCGAATTTAATGAATTATTACAATTTATTGAGTTTTGTATTTGTTTAAAGTGTTAAAGTGAATGTGCTAACTTAAAATGGTAGCAAAATGGCAGTACGTATGCTTTTGGTGGAAGAGGCTCTCAGAGAAGAGCGTTTGGAGCGTAGAAGGAATTGCAGATGACTTCATGACTCCTTCAATACCAATTTAGTACCCGACCTTGAGTTTATAGCTAATTACAAACTCAGTCGATCACTTTGCCAGGACATAGTGCCCCTGTTACCCCGAAAGCCTAATAGCCATGCAATTGAGCCTGCTACAAAGTTACAAACGTAGATGTAAGATCTAAGTTTTCCACAGCAGTCCTCTCACTATATAAAAATATTTTGTTTAATTTGATGACGTCTATCTGTTTGTAATTAGTTTATCTAGCTTAGTTAGTAAGTTATTAGTTTTCATATTCTAATCCAATATCACTGTAAGTAAGTTTGTAAAGATTTTTTTGGAATATGTACTTACCTAAGGATTGTTATATAATTACGTAACTTGAAATTGTGATTTTTTGTTTATATAAATATTGAAATAAATTTGGTCTCAAATGATAGAGTTATGTATAAAACTAATATTCCAATTGGATTTATGTAAATCGGACTACGCATTCGGAAGATATTAAAATATTTGTATATGGAAAACGAATATTTTTCTTGTAAATAGCGTGCGCGCTCCTCCATTGAACGCACATTTGAGATAGTCAAGAGTTAATTAATTATTTTCAGACAATAGTTCACAATAATGGGCAAAATAGAAAAAAATAGAACTTTTGTTGCTGTCAAAATAAAAAAAAAAGTTTTGACCGATAATTTGAAACGCGCAAGAGAAGCTCAGCGGTAAGAATTTTATGAGGAGTGCGTGCTTCCTGAAATCATAGATTCGAGGAAAGCACGGTCTATGCCGCTTCGGAGAATATTATTTTAATTATTTTACAATTATTATACTGGTTTTTTATGGTTCCGTACCTTAAGGGTGCCAACGGGACCCTATTACTAAGGCTCCGATGTCCGACCGTCCGTCTGTCTGCTAGTGTCTCATGAACCGTTACAAGTTCACAGTTGTAATTTTTAATTTTAATAAAACGACTTTTGATTTGTCTTTTTTATTTTCTTTTGACTTTTTTGACGTGACAACGTCTAATAAATCGATTAAGCTGGCTGCACACACGAAAAAAACATGACTCATGTAGCGTTACCTCGCGGCCTTGCTCTGCTGTAGCGTTGTACGCCATGGCGGCTTGAAGTGCAAGCGAGAGCGCGGAACGAGCGATGAGAGACAGATGATGTCAAACGCTGCCAAATCGGCCTCCGCGTTCGGCAATTTCATTAATGTTTTGTTATGACGTTGTCACGTTAAACTATCGTCCGTAAACCGACTTTACAGACAACCGATTTTTATCCAAACTGTAGAAACAACATCACATTGCATTTATTTCTATAAATAAGTACTAAAATGTCTTTGTGACGTTTAATAAATAAGTTATGCGTGCTGTAGTGGGGGTTGCGCGGTGGAGGGAGTGCGGGGCGATGCACCGCACTCTCTGTCTTGTCCGAGCGGTCGTAGCGACAGCACGCCTAACACAGTGATATTGAAAAACAGTGTTTTATTGTATATATATACAGCCTCAAACGTAGACACCACAAGTGGCGACGAGGATTAAGGTATGTCGTGCATAAAAATTAAAATAAAACAACCAAATGGTTGTGATTTTCAGTGGCAAATTAACGAATGAGGTTTTATTTAGTTAATAAAGTGTATCTCCAAATAATTCGTGGCGAAATATATCATTATTGACTATAATTTATTAAACACGGAATGTACGTATTATTTTTGAACTCAATTCAAGGTGGAAAATAAATGACTATGTTATCTATACCTACCTACAGCATTATTAACTTTCTTTATGCTTATTATGTACCTACAGTGAGTTTATTTATAGTTTTCATTACTTTTATTTCGTATGACCTCATTTGTTGATAGGTGCCAACCCAACTAAGCCATTAAATATTTGGTTAACACAATTGCCTTAAATTAGGCAAATAAGATCGCGGAAGGTGCGATACTGATAGATTATGTGGTTAATCGGTATCAAATCGTTATAATAACGAAGTAATTTGAAGAGGTAAACTATTAAATGAATAGTGGGTACCTATAAGATAACAATAACTCATACATCCTGTTTAATTTTACATGTCCTTTGTAAAGCTAATAATTTCAACATAATTTCAAGTTTAATTAATTTACCCACAGTGTCGTAATTATATTAAACACTTATGTACTGTAAAACTAAAAGTTAAAAAGTAAAACATACCATCGTATGATATTTCTTTGGTACGTTCGGTCTACCTTCCAAGCAGTATTATTTCATTGATAGTAGAAGACCAATTACCTATTAAATACAGACAATTATTATTGTTTTACTATAACTATACTATTAATATGAATGAATAATAATATATTTTTGTAATAGTAACTTTATTTCAGTTGTTCTTTTTGAAATTGATGAGTATTTTTTTTAATTCTTTCGTTGAATTTTATGTCATAACAAATGAGTTATTGTTAAAGTGGTAATTCAGTTATGTCTGAAAGGTACCAGATAAATGGAAAACTTGAATAAGTATTTCCTTGAATCATTTGAGCGATGACAAAACTTGTCCAGCTCGAAACAATAAATGCCTCAAGTGTGGGTTTTTAGGTCATTTCCGTACACATTATTTAACTCTCACCAAGAAGCGCGAATCGAATGACCAACAAAATAAAAATGCAAAAAGGGCAAAAATTGGAGGAGAAACCTAAAGCCCAGAGTGAAATAGACTATGTATTTATGCATTTAGATAGCGATGATACAATCGTTTGCAAAGTCGGTAGTGTTAATATAGATATGCTTATTGACTAGGGAAGCAAATGTAATATCATTAATGACACTACATGGACCACCTTAAAAAACTGCAAAGTTCAAGTCCACAACCAAATCAAAAGTCCAAATAAACACTTTATGGCTCATGGTAGCCAAAATGCACTGACTGTGTTGGGTTATTTTGAAGCAGAAATTGTAGTTGGATCTCAAAGTCAAAATGCCGTCTTCTACGTGGTTAAAGACGGCACTAAGAATCTACTTGCAAAGGACACTGCTATGTTCCTTGGTGTTTTAAAGGTAGGTCTTAATATTATTAGTTCAATAACTAATAGCACTTTTTCAAAATTCAGAGATGTTAAAATGGTAATACCTACTAGCTAAAAGCAGAGCTTTGTGAGGGCTCGCGTCGTCGATAACACATCTACACATAAATAGAAATTATTATGTTAAAGCACAAATCAATAGGCGTAATAGTTTTTCCGTAAAGTGTACCACAAAATGCTCAGGTTGTGGGATATAGCAGGGCTCGCTTCGCTCGCCCTGATTAATGATTCGTTAAAACCAGTGTGTCAGCCCTATCGTAGAGTTCCAGTGCCGCTAGAATCCAAAATTAATAATAAAATTGATGAATTGGATAAAGCGGATATAATTGAGCCCGTTAATGGTCCTTCGAATTGGGTTTCACCTATGGTGCAGGTTCTCAAGAGTGATGGAGACGTTAGTATTTGTATTGACATGAGACGAGCCAATTAAGCTAAAATTTAGAGAAAATCATCCCTTGCCGACAATGGAACAACTCCTTCCTAAATTTAGAAATGCAAAATTATTTTCAAAATTAGATTTAAAAAACTCATTTCACCAAGTTGAATTAAGCGAGGAGAGTCGATTTATTACTACGTTATTTCAAGCAAAGGTTTATATAGATACAAACGTCTTATGATTGGCATCTCATGTACACCCGAATGTTTTCAGAAAATTCTAGAAAGGATTTTGTTACCTTGCGATGGAGTTGTCAATTTTATTTATAACATTGTTATTTTTGGGAGAGATGAAAGTGAGCACGATACGCGGCTGAAAAAAAATAAAGTTATAAATAAAGCTATAAAGTTGATAAGATACAATACCTTGGCCATGAGCTATCGTGCAAAGGTGTAAAACCACTTGATAAATATATAAAATCTATTGAGTCATTCAGAGAGCCGGCTACCGTGGATGAAGTCCAAATTTTCTTGGGCCTTGTTAATTTCTTGGGTAAATGGGTTCCAAATTTAGCTACTTTAACTGAACCTCTTAGAGAACTTCTGCGGCTAAAATTACCAAAAAGAACTAACATTGAGTCCTACTGGACGAATGATCGGTCAGAGGCTTTTAGACAATTGAAACAGTCCATGACTAACATACGAACTTTAGGATATTATGACCCAAAGGACCGTACTCAAGTCATTGCAGACGCCAGTCCAGTTGGACTTGGTGCCGTGCTTATACAATATGATAAAAACGGTCCAAGCATTATTGCCTATGGCAACAAAAGTTTGACAGATTGCGGAAAACGCTACTGTCAAACAGAAAAAGAAGCTCAGGCTTTGGTTTGGGCAGTCGAGCATTTCAAAATGTTTATGGCAAAGATTCCTTCGAAATGGTTAGTGATCATAAGCCTCTTGAGGTTATATTTGGAGTAAACCTTAAGCCATGTGCAAGAATTTAACGATGGGTATTACGATTGCAATCGTATAATTACAAAATTATATATAAACCCGGTAAAAGTAATATTGCTGACTCCTATCCCATTAATGTATTACTACGTCAATATATCCCTTTGATGACGAAAATTACATTAACCATGTGATCAATCAGTCCTGTCCAAGAGCAGTTCCCTTCAGTTGTAAAAGAAGCCTTCAATGTTGATGAAGAACTTAAAATGGTAAAACAAGGTCTCTATAGTAATGACTGGCACCAAAGCGTAAAAAAAAATTAGAAGATTTTTGAACAAGAACTTTGTTTTCAAGAAAACATTATATTGCGTGGAACAAAGATAGTTATACCTACAAAATTACGACACAAAGTACTATTAGCTGCTCACGAAGGCCATCCAGGCATAGTAGCCATAAAAGCCAGATTACGTACAAAAAGTTTGGTGGCCTAAAATTAATTTATTTAATAATTTATTAAAATCTCCCTACCATTATCATTACAGGTGTATACCTAATGCGATAGCGTGGTCTTAAAATTAACTTAGAACTTACAATTTAAAACTATGAAAAACGTAAAAACTAGTAATACAAGTATTAACATCTAAAAATAATATTATGGACTAAATTCCCTAAATAAAATAAAATAAAACAAAATAAAAAACAACAATATATAGCCTACTCTAATCTACGTTATAACATAAAAAGAACAGCAGCATTTTTGCGAGTTCACTCAAATGGCATGTAAATACATCGATCTTCACGTGAAGATCTTTAATAACCCGAATAGCGCGGGTCAATGGTGTTTTGGTCAAATTGATAAAGACGCAGAAAACTACGTCAGAACTTGTAAAGGTTGCACTCTGGTACAAGCCCCAAATCCTCCTAATCCGATGAAAAGACGCAAACTCCCAACACGGCCCTGGATTGATGTAGCAGTAGACTTTATGGGACCGTTGCCTAGTGGGAATTATCTTTTGGTAATCGTCGATTATTTCAGCCGTTACAAAGAGATAAAAAATAACCAAATCAATAACTGCGATAGATACTAATTAACATACTAAAAGAAGTATTCTCGCGACTAGGTATACCACTTAGTGTAACGGCTGATAATGGTCGACAATTCGTAGCGTCTGAATTTAAAGCTTTTTGTAACGAATATGGAATAACCCTATTTCACAGTATTCCTTACTGGCCCCAACAAAATGGGGAAGTCGAAAGACAAAACCGAGATATACTCAAGCGGTTAAAAATCAGTCAAGTCCAAAAATCTGATTGGAAATTGGATATCCTGAAATACTTAATGATGTACTAATAGTACCCTCTAATAGTAACCTCTACCACAGGTAAATCCCCTTCCGAGTTGTTTTTCAGGCGGCAGTTCAGAGATAAATTACCTTCTGTTTTAGATGTAGAACATTCTACTACTGATTTAGAAGTTAAAGATAAAGATACAGAAATGAAAGGTAAGGAACTGGAAGACAGGAAAAGGAGAGCTGCGGAAAGCAAAATAACGATTGGGGAAAAGGTTTATGTAAAAAATATGATGATGATTTACATATTTGATGAATTAACTTGATTATTAAAAATGCTAATACGTTAAGATTAAATCAATTATCATATAAGCAAATATTGTGTTAATGTTTCTTTTTATTTTGTAAAGAAGAGATGTGACGTTTAATAAATAAGTTATGCGTGCTGTAGTGGGGGTTGCGCGGTGGAGGGAGTGCGGGGCGATGCACCGCACTCTCTGTCTTGTCCGAGCGGTCGTAGCGACAGCACGCCTAACACAGTGATATTGAAAAACAGTGTTTTATTGTATATATATACAGCCTCAAACGTAGACACCACAGTCTTCCTACCTGCTAAATAAATTACATAATATATTAAACTTCGTAAAAAAAGTAGGTACAAAAAGTATTTTATAAAAGTAGCAAAAAAGTATTTGTAAGTAATGTTAGAGGCTGGCAACGCGCAAGTAATGCAGCTTCTGGCAATGCAAGCGTCTTTAGGCCAGCGTTGCCAGAATGTTACTTTTGTAACATTTTACGTTACTTTTGACCCTCTCATGTTACCTCCATGTTACACGCCTCAAAATGTTACTCTTAAGACTTAATAAAAAATATTTCTCAGAAAACAAAAAATAAATTTGAAACGGAACGCATACAAGAAAGGTTTCGTTCGTCATGTTGGCGCACTTGATTGTCTTGATTTTGTGACCAAATTCTGACGCGACGACAGCGCGAAAATCTTTCACTTCGTTTGTTTGTCGTATCGCATATTCACTCACTCGCGTGAATTTCTAAATGACCCATCCCGCTTACTTAGGCGAGTGAGCGACGGCCTAGTAGTGGCATCCGTGTTGGTTCAGTTCAGTTTGTTATTACGATTCTTTTGAAGCCTACTAAGGGGACAGCTTTTTTTATGTAATAAAGTGCCATGTTATTATTAGTCGTTTTCCACAAAAAATAAGGTAATGTTACTTTTCTCGTGAAAATGTTACTTTTTGAGCTCTCTCATGTTATATTTGACTATCTGTCACTGGCAACACTGCTTTAGGCTGTGGTAACTACACACCATCAAGCGGGCCGTATGCTAGTTTGTCACTTTAGTGGTATAAAATAAAAATTAAAAGTGAAGTAAATTTGTATGACCCTATTGTAACTCAAACCGTTGTAGGTAACACTCATCGGTACAAATAATATTTCATAACAGTAATTTAATTTATTTCGAAAACAAAGGCTCTTGTTGGTTTGATCCTGGCGTCCGACGCATAGCGGTTTGTATGTGTGCATAGCGTTCTGCCCTAGACGCACACGTGCGCATCTGCTGCCGCGCGCCGTCGAATTTACCTAAAACTGAGCACTTCGGTTTTGTAATAACGCTCTTAAGACGATTTCTCAGGGACCCTACCAAAAACGCGTCTTAAGCGAGAAAACGTATTATGCGGGATAGGGAAAATAAAACGTACTACATATTATTATGTATTATGTTCTAATTTTGGTATATATAGGTATTAAATTATACATTTATAAATTACATTAAATACGTAGTGTAATTATAATTACATTATTTAAAATAATCACTTATTTTGGTTTGACAGAAAGATTTTGATGCATTAGCAATTAAAAGATTTTCAACATAATTCAACTTTTGCAGTGCGTCTTCGCTTTGATCCAACAGCTGATAATGCCAAAGTTTCCTACCTTTTGCTTTTTCTCTGCACACCTCCCAATCTGTATTTTTCTTTAATTTCTTCTCTATTCTTTAAAATGGTACGTAACGTAGAAACTGGTAAGTGAAGCTCAGCAGCTGAGTTTGATTTGTTGTTTGTGATTTTTTATCGAAAACTTTCAATATCTCAATTTTTTCTTGAAGTGACAATGCCTTTCGCTTAATTGTAGTCATATTGTAACAAACAAATGATGCACTATGCTCGGACTCGGGTGTATTAAACGGGATGACGAATCGTATTAAGTGTTAAGAAATGTATGAAAATATGTCTCAAGATGCAGGGGCTGGCGTAAAGTGGCGTATTATGCGAGAAATCGTATTAAGCGTGATCGTCTTAAACGGGTTCTACTGTACATTATTGTTTTCCGTTTCATTTTAGATTGCCTACAGATGGGCTGATAAAAGAAAAGTGGCTTAACATAATAAGGGTTCAAAGACGTGAAAACGATTGGCTACCAACTCCCTATACTAAAGTTTGCTCAAAGCATTTCTCAGCTGACGATATTTATGTGACGAAAAAAAATCGATTATTATATAAAAAAAAATCGATTACCATAATGTTTGATTGCCTATCAATATGTTAATATTTTTTACATTATATTTTTTATGTCTATAAAGATATTTTGTTTTATTTTTAAATTTAATATGTAACAATAATTACTGTTGCGGAATACACCATTAACATTTAAAAGATATAATATTGGTATTACTTTATTCGTAAAGTAGGTAACACGGTACAATTATCAATTATTTTTTTAACTCTAGAAAATCGAGTGTCCTTTTTTCCCCATATGCCTCTGATAGCTACGTCACTCATGCGCTCGACCAATGAGCATGTAATTTGACTATTACTTATCCTGTGACGTAACTGAAGATGTTTATTTATCTCCCTCTAGCAACTAGCAACAGACATCCCGTCGTACGGTGTCATATTTTCTTTCCCTTTTTTTACGCGTATAAGTAGTTATCTAGTATTTTCGCCGTTTTTAACCGCCGAGATGTTGGTTGATAACGTGTCTATAATATATAATACGTCATTGTTTTTAACCTTTAACAAACACACATTTTCAACACAAATCTCACAATCGAACAACATTTTGAATAAAACAAACAAAAAGTAATTGTAAAAACAATTCAATAAACTGATTGAAATTAGCAAAAAATTGACCTAAATATTTACGTTTCAAAATGAATTAATCACAAAAAACAATCAAAATATAAACATAAACTTTACATGAAAAAAGCAATATGGACTCTAAATTTTGACAAGTAAAACGTTGACAAATAAAATAGCAACATTGTCAATCGAAATTTTACTTAACTACTTATTCAACTTGGTCGTATAATACTTGAGATGAGCCAATACGGAGACCCATGATTGGGTTTCCTGCCGCAGGAGATGGCCTTGTTACTGCTTCGTTGTGTGCAGTGCACAGACACGAAATTGTACCACTACATGCGTACATTTGAATGAATTGTAGGCAGAATCGTTCGCTGCCTTTCGCGTTGCCGCGATGTGTTACGAACGCCTGCCGTAGTAAATTTAATAGTACGAACGGTATGAACGTTGCTATTAATTTACATTAGGAGTTTGAATATTTTTTTTTACTTAGTATGTATATTTTTTATATTCTTGAAAATATTAGTAACTGGTCTAGATCTATATCTACTAGGTCTAGGGTCTGCAGTGTCTTTTTGCCTATACAGACCGCACGCCACTGATAAGTACCAAGTACTTGATAAAATACATCTAAATCCTGAGTTGTCAAAGAGTGGACGTGTTTTTGGTGAAATAAAATCTGTTACGAAAATACAATGAATGCAACAATACAAAACAATCCTAAAGTTCTAACGAATAGTGACACAATTTGAGTGAACAAGTGCGCGTAATTAATCCAAAAATATTGCCAAAATTATATTCCCGATCGTGCTGCATTAGCTGAGGTAGGCTACTCCTCACCTCGGGGAAAAGAGACAAGTTGCTGATTCGCGATAATTCATCCCTGTCGCGCAGCAGCCGGCCGGCCCGCACGTGCGCTAAAGCTTAGCGTCCACCAGGCGGGCCGGGCCGGGCCGCATCGCAACAATAAAATCCGCCTGCCATTGAAATATATGACGATAGCGACCCGCCCCGGCTTCGCACGGGTGCAATGCTGATACTAAATACACTACAGAAAAACTGTGAACGTTGTATATAATAAATAAAACCGTTTAATAAAAACATAGCGGCCCGCTCCGGCTTCGCACGGGTATAACCCGGCCCGCCGCACCGGGCGGCCGGCCGGTACCACCGCAAACGCTACGTCCCGCAATTTTTAAATCTGTAATATCTTCGAAAATATTCAATTAAATCATACGGTGTAAAGGGCCATATAGATCTATATTAAATAGTGTCCGACCGAAACAGGTTTTTCAGCCGAAACCGAAACCGAAACCGAACTTTCGGCCATGCTCTTAGTTTCGGCCGAAACCGAAACCGAAACCGAAACTCACTTAAACATATTTAAAATTTCTATCGTATACAGAAATCTGGTGTGTTTTTTTACACATTTTTTTGAATATACAATGTATATCATACATACAGACAGTTGAATACTTACCTAATCATTTACGAGGTCGGTCCCATAATGAACTGGCCTGATATAGTTCTACGCGACATGTCGCTACATGTTGTGTTGCATTAAATAGTACGTTTATCGTGTACTTAATATAAGAAACACGCATCGACATGAAATGCTTAGTCTTAGTTTAGCAGGCATTAGCATAACGAGAGTCGCGTATTTTTTCAAAATGTCGAAAACTGAGTATCGATGTGTCATAAATTTTCTGTTTAAAGAAGATTTATAGTTTTATACCCTGCCCGAATAAAAGAACGATTGGATGACGTGTATAAGGAGTCTGCCCCCTTCTATAGCACAGTGAAAAATTGGGTGAAAGAGTTTCGCCTCGGGAGAGAAACCGTCGAAGACATTTGCCACGACGGTCGACCTGTGGAAGTGCTCACTCCCGAAACGATTGCTCTTATCGAAGAAGAGGTTCTGAGTGACCGCCGTTTGAAGATTAGAGAAATTGCAGCTAGGCTTGGGCTCTCTAAAAGTACGTCATCGTGCGATCCATGAACATCTTCACATGAAAAAAGTGAGTGCAAGATGGGTACCGAAACTTCTTTCAGCGGTACAGAGACAGGAAAGAGTGCGCTGCGCTTCGGAGTTTGGTTTTGGATCTTTGTGGCGAAAATTCAAAGACTGTGATCGAGCGGCTAGTGACTGGTGATGAAACTATGATCTTGTATTATGACCCACAAAGCAAACGCGAATCAATGGGATGGCGTTATAAGGGTGAAAAGCCCCTAGAAAGGCAAAGGTGCAACAATCGGCTAAAAAACTGATGTGCACAATCTTTTGGGATTTTCAAAGCATTTTGATGGTGGATTTTAAAGAACGTAATACAGTCGTGAACGGCTAATATTATGCTTCTTTAATATATAAATTACGAGACAAGATAAAGGAAAAACGAAGAGCCAAGCTGTCTAAAGGTGTCCTGTTGCTCCATGACAACGCCCCTGTTCATACCGCTGGTGTTTCGAAGGATGCAGTTCGTCAATGCGGGTTCACAGAAGTTGAACATCCACCTCACAGTCCAGACATGGCCCCGTCCGTCTATTATTTATTTCCAAAAAAGCGAGACTTAAGAGGAAGAAAATTTTCAAGCGATAAAGAGCTGCAGGCGGCCGTCTTCGGTCATTTTGAGGCTAAAAATTGTGATTATTTTATAAAGGTTTAGAGATGTTGATTCACAGATGTCAGAAGTGTGTTAGTAGTATTCATGGTGATTATATTGAAAAATAAAATTGGTTTCCTTTCATTTCCTTCATTAGTTCATAGTTAGGCCAATTCATTATGGGACCGCGCTCGTATGTGCAAAACACAACCTCAACTCCATGCGATTAACGATGAACGGCGGCGAACTGAGCCGGCGACGCGACGAGCGAGCACGAGCTAGCCGCGAAGTTCGCCGAACGATGGACGATAATTCATGAACACTCGAGTTTCGGCGCGGCCGAAAGTTTCGGCCATTTCCTGGCCGAAACCGAAACTAAGGCCGAAACTCGATTATTTGGCCGAAACTGGCCGAAACCGAAACCGAAACCGAACTTTCGGTCGGTCACTAATATTAAATGAACAATGTATTCAAGGTATTTAATTGGTTAAGGATTAATGCTGTATTGGTTAAAATCGCTTCGAAAATTAGCCATTATTTGTCGTAAAAAGTAAATGACAAAAAAAAGTTATTGTGGGTTATCCATAAGAGATAGACATATACCATCACGGACTTTTCTGTAGACCTTTTCAATGTGTACAATACTTAGTACATTATTTTGATAAAACTCGTAGGGTTCAGCCTGCGTTTGCAATGTAAGCGGAAAAAATGTAATTATTTACGACATCACATTAGAAATCTCAAAAATAACAGTACTTCTCCACTATTTAATGGATGTTATTATACACATAAACCTTCCTCTTGAATCACTCTATCTATTAAAAAAAACCGCATCAAAATCCGTTGCGTAGTTTCAAAGATTTAAGCATACACAGGGACAAAGGGACATAGGGACAGAGAAAGCGACTTTGTTTTATACTATGCAGTAGTGATGCGTCGACTAGAGGCGCGGCGGGACGGAGCGCGACGGAATCCGTCGACGGCTCGCTCGCCAAGCGTATTTTTCCGTCCTTGCGATGCGGCCCGCCCTGTCCCATCTTTTAGTGGACGCACGTGACGCCAACGCTTTTCTGTTTTCTGTAATGAGTACTTTACTTTTGTAGATCTTCATATATAAAGCATTATGTAATTCTTCGAAATTTCCGTAAGACATGCGAAAATACTCAAAGAATTTCACTGGATCATTATTGAGACCATGAAATAAGTGATGGAATTCTCCATAAAATCTTTTTTTACACACATCATGGACCCAAAGGACATTGTCCGGACTTGGCCATTTTTAAACACGATGCTATGCAAAAATGTAATTTACCATTATTTGAAATTATATTTTAGTAATTATCTGATGCAAATAACTTTGTATCAATCAGCACTGTAAAAAATCTATTTTTTTTTTGTATCTTATTTGATCTACACAGGTTCCGACTTTGGATTTGGTTCGGTGTTGCCAAACTAAAACTCGTTAAAACAACAAATTCCAATCGATTTAAAATACAGTGCAATCTCTCCACTGTATTTAACATAGTTTTCGTTAAATCACATAAGTAAAAATGCTAATAAACGACACAAAAAATGATAAACTGACGTTTTATACATTATTTCTGGAGAACTTATAACATTTTAATCGATTTCGAATGGATCGATATAGTATTGTTTTTTTATGGCAACACGGTGCTTAAAAATATTGTGTCAATTTGTCAAAATGACAGATAACATTCACTTTGTTTATTTCCATCGTGAGTGTTGTTTTTGTGAGTTTTTTAACGACTACTTTGGTTTTTTTGTTAAAATGCATTCCGATTCTTCCCTTCTTGACGACCCTGGCACTTCTATGGACCCCGAACCTTGTATTTACGTTGAACCTGGCACACCTACGGATTTGGATACGGATCAATTAAATGTTAAAAAAATATCTAAATATACGTCTTGATACAAAACTAGGTTTATAGACTCATTCTTACTGATATGAGCTATTAAATCAATCACAAACTATTGGCTGAACTGTTTGTTTATGAGTGGCCAAAGTCCTATAGAAAATGGACAATCCCCTTTTATGTTTTCGACGTAATATTTTATTTTCTTCCTCGTCAAGCAATATACTCAGTAAAAATAATTCTTCATCTGAACTGTCCATTTCTACACCTGCCTCTTGTGGACGCCTTGCTTAAACTGATGGCAAAATGCCGTCAGTGCGGCCCGCTCCGTCGCCTCCAGTGGACGCAGTACGCAAAAATGCTCGCCGCACCGGCCCGGCCCGACCCGCCTCTTGTGGACGCTTAGCTTAAAGAACTACCTACGACGTGCACCTGCGGATCAAAATTCCTGGAACCCTGGATTCCTGGAACTCGTAAGCGCCTCATAGTCATAATACACACATCAAAAGTGTCTAGGGATCAACATATATTTTTGCAATAACTTTTCTCCTGATTGATATTAATTAAAATTTTCTTTAAGGATTCATTAAATAAAGTGTTTTCGTTTGTCACAGTAACGATAAACCAAGTCACCTTTGCATTAATAAAGAAATTTGCCATTTTCCTAATAAAGGGATTTTTGACATTTGAACCACTAACATTAAAGTTCGAAAAAAAGACTGAAATAACAGTTTTCTTTAAAATTTTATTGGGTAACTTAAACAATTAATAATCCGTGTTTCTACCGCGAACACTAACAACACAAGAACATCGGTTTGGCATACTCAAAATGAGTTCATCCAAATCACGCTGCGGAATGGCCGCCCATGTTCGTTGCAACAACAAAAAAAGGTCTTCCTGCGACTGGATACCCTCCATATTCGGCAGAGCTCTTCTCTGTAGCATATCCCATGCATGCTCAATCGGGTTCAAGTCTGGCGACTGAGCAGGCCAGAGCAGGACATTGATGTTAGCTGCGGCGAGAGTCTGTCTTACAACTCTTGCGGTGTGCGGTCGTGCATTATCATGCATTAACTGAAATAAGGGACCGATTTGCACTTGTAGAGGAACGATGACGTCAGATACAATCGTCTCAGCATAAATTTGAGCGTTGAGGTTGCCTCTGATCCAAATCAACTCAGTTCTTCCGCCGATCTAAATACCCGCCCATACCATGATGGTTCCACCACTATAAGGATGGACTTCCTGGCAGGATTTTAATCGCTGTTGGCGTCCAGGGGTTCTCCAGTGTCGTATACGTCTTGTATCCGGTCTCATACCAAAACGAGACTCATCAGAAAAGCACACGAAACGCCATTGTTCTTCTGCCCAATTTCTGTGTTCAAGAGCCCATTGATATCGAATTCTACGATTGTGCATTGCTATAGGTGGTACCCGTAGCGGTCTTCGGGAATGAAGGTTCACTTCATGCAAGCGGTTTCTGACTGTTTGGTCGCTAATTAAGTTCCCTGAAGAGTGATGAAGCCTCACGGCTAACATCATGGCGGTTATTGTTGGAGCTCTTCGAGTTAAGATTTGAATGTATCGGTCTTGTCTCCGTGTGGTGAAGCGATACCGTCCTCCATGGCGCTCAGCCACGGTACCAGTGCTTCGGTAACGTGTCCAAAGTCGACTGATAACACTCTGACTTGTATTCAGAGCTAAAGCCACAGTACGTTGCCGGGAACCAGCTTCTATCATTCCCACGGCTCTGAGCATTTCTTCCCTGCTTAAATGACGTCGCCGCTCCATAATAACGTTGGTTTTAATCAGTAGTAGGGAAACAGTAGCACTAATAATGTCTTCAATGCGTTGTATGTTTTTATAGGGAAAATATTGACAGCTGATTTTCATCTTTTACTCGAATTTGATTAACAGTTCCTGTTTCAAATTATGAAATGCACCAAAAAGGATCCATATAAATTTATAAAATCATAAATTTATTACAAAGCCACATCTCAATCTCAAGAAATCCGCATAAAAATGCTTGATCCCTAGACACTTTTGATGTGTGTATAATAATTCGCTCGCGCCTACGCACACACGCATGCTCGCTTGCCGCCTTGCGCTCAACGACTTCAAGCTCTGTACTACATATTAATAACGGCTAGTTTTGCTTTGAATTGGCATCAATTTGAATGCAAAATTAATAATTAATAAAATGGAACCGAAAAGAAATACTTGCGCAGGATGTTGGAATGAAATAGAAAATTTGGAATTTTTGGATTGTTGTGAATGCAAATCAAAATTTGATATTTTTTGTGTGAACATACCAAGTAACAACTTCTATCTTATGGATCATGACTGTAAATCCACCTGGAAATGCCCCGAATGCTGTTGCAAACAGCTCAAAACTGACAATACTAATACACCTGCACGCCCGGCTAATAATACTGGGAACCTCGATCGCTCACCAAGCCGAAAACAAACACCGAGCCCCAAAACTAAAAGTATAGCTTAAACTCGTCGTAATCAAAACACTCCCCCTGATGTAATGAATGTGACTCTAAGGAAGAAAATTAGTCAACCCATGTCTGTGAAACCAAATAATCAGGAACATTGCTTCAACGAAAATACTCTAAGGGATATAATTAAGGAGGAATTGGCCGCGGCTGTTAAGTCATCCTTCAAAGAGTTACTTACTGATCAACTAAAAAATATACATGGAGAAATATCTGAATTCAAAGCTTTGTTTGGTTTTTTCAATGATGACTTCGAAGAGTTCAAGAAACGCTTTGATGAAAAAGATGCCATAATTAATCAACTGCGCAACGATAATGCAAACCTCCAGCAAAGTGTCAATGACCTTACTACACGGTTATGTATAGTGGAATAAAACATGCGCGAAAACAACGTGGAAATTAATGGTTTACCCGAAGATAAGGCTGAAAACCTTGTGAAAACTCTACAAAATATCGCGAAGGTAACTAGTTGTGATGTTGGTGACCGTGACATCATGTACATTACAAGAGTAGCCAAACTAAATAAGGATAATGACCGCCCACGTTCTGTGATTGCTAAGCTCCGCAGCCCCCGCCAGCGTGACAACCTTCTGGCTGCTGTAAGTGACTTCAACAAAAAACATCCCTCGGAAAAATTGAACTCGCATCACTTAGGCATAGGTGGTACCCGAATGCCTATTTTTGTAAGCGAGCATTTATGCCCTGCTGGCAAACAATTACATGCGGCAACACGGAAGCTGGCTAAAGAGACGTCGTATAACTTTGTCTGGATACGCAACGGGCGAATTCTTGTACGAAAAGATATTCATTCGAAGCCTCATCTACATTCGCAATCAGGATAGTTTAAAGTTAATGAAAATACCTGACATCACAATTTAGACTTAGGTATATTAATGTTTTTATATAAATGTTCTTGGCGTTATTTGTATTCGCAATGCTTGATATTTATTATCAAAATATTCGTGGAATGAGGACCAAAACTGAAGATATCTATAAAAATATTTTACTGACTAGCTATCATGTAATAGCATTTACTGAATCTTGGTTAAATGGTAACATAATGGAGATTTCATTGACCCGCGATATGTGGTGTATCGTAGAGATAGATTAAGTTCTAAGGCATCTAAAAAAGATGGGGCTGGGGTTATGATTGCTGTTAGTAATAAAATTAAATCTGTAAGAATGAAAAACTGGGAAAGTGATTTCGAAGATTTATGGTTGTCTGTAGAGTTAACTGTTAACAATCATTATACTAGGAAAATTGCACTTTGTGTTATCTATATGCCACCGCCTGTTAAACTGGATTCTCTACAATGCTTCCTAAGTAATGTTAACATAACAACGTGCTAAATAATGTCGACGATGTTGTGATTCTTGGGGATCTTAACTTGGGTTTTATCGATTGGAATAGGAGTGATGACGGCCTGCATCTATCGCCATCTAATTATGAAAATTCACTGGGGTACTCACTTGTAGACTTTCTCTCAATCAACGAACTGCACCAATTTAATTCTATTTTAAATGCTGACTGCAGAATTTTAGACCTAGTATTGAGCAACATGTCAGATATAAAAGTTACTACGCCCAATGACCTGCTTAGTAAATTAGACTCCCACCACCCTAACATCCTCATCTCTATTCCGCTTTCAAACGTAAAACAATTACAAACAAAATATCGTTCAGGTTACAACTTTTTTAAAGCCGACTATGAGCAAATCAAAATCTATCTTAAAAATATAAATTGGTATGATGCCTTTCAGGAGTGTACTGATGCTAATGAAAGGGTTGATGCTTTCTACAGCATACTACGAAACGCTATCGACAATTTTGTACCCAAATATGTAAGAAAAAAATCTAAATATCCCTCGTGGTATTCTGACTCACTTGCTCTATCTGAAAAAGAGAAATTTAGGCAAAAATACCGCAAATATAATAATCCCAGAGACAGACTCACCTATGAATTACTTTGTAGTCGCTGCCATACTTTAATAAATAACTGCTATAACACATATAAATGTAAAATTGAAAACGATATTCCCAAAAACCCTAAAGCCTTCTGGCGATTCACAAAAGATAAACGACGTGGGGAATCTTGCATACCTGCTGACATGTTTATGAATGATAGGGTGGCTAGCAGTGGTCCAGATAGTCAAAATCCAATCACTACTTACAATACTTCCAGTGGGTTTTCAGGTACTGACTCTGTCATAAGTACTATTAAATTTACGGAAAACCAAATTTTTAACAAGCTCAAACACATAGATGCCTCCAAAGGTGCTGGACCTGACTCTATACCACCTCTGTTTATAAAACGCTGCTGCCATGAACTTGCCTTACCGCTGTGGATTATTTATAATTCTTCTATTGCTGAAGGTATCTTCCCTGATATATGGAAAAGCGCTAGAATTGTCCCGGTTCTTAAAAAAGGAGATCCTGCTAATGTTAAAAATTACCGCCCTATTTCAATATTATCATGTTTTTCAAAGATTTTTGAGTCTCTTGTCTGTCCAATCATTACTCGCCACATTGATAGAATTATATCACCAAGTCAGCATGGCTTCAAAGCCGGACGCAGCGTAGAAACAAACCTTGTCGAATTTGTGTCGGATGTGACCCTAGCTCTTGACAAAAGACTAGAAGTAGATGCCATTTACACGGACTTCAGCAGTGCGTTTGACAAAGTTGACCATTCTCTGTTGCTGTCCAAGTTAGAATATAATGGTATACATGGCTCACTTTTAAACTGGTTCACATCTTATTTATTCCATCGATCGCAAATTCTTGTTGTTAATGGCTATGAATCCTACCCATACTATGCCGACTCAGGAGTTCCTCAGGGTTCTCACCTTGCACCGGTTCTATTTTTACTCTTCATAAACGATATTACTGTCCAAATCCATCACTGTAAATATCTAATGTTTGCCGACGATCTTAAAATTTATAGAACTATAACTTCAAATGAAGATACTACCCTAATTCAGGACGATTTGGATAGAATTAACCATTGGTGCAGTCTTAATCATATGAAACTTAATGTACAAAAATGTAACCATATAAGATTCACAAGGAAAAAACAGTCCAATACTGTCTCATATAATATAAAAGGATCATTATTGGAAACTGTAAATGAGGTTCGTGATCTTGGCATCATCATGGACAGTAAAGTCAACTTCAGAAGCCATATTGATAATATTGTTACGAAATCGGCACGGCTACTAGGATTTCTTAAAAGAAGTACCAAAGGATTTAAGCTGTTAAGAACAAAAATTGTGCTTTATAACGCTTTAGTTCCGAGCCACCTTGAATTTGCCAGCGTGGTGTGGAGCCCGCACTATACAGTACACTCACAAAGAGTAGAAAACATCCAAAGGGCCTTCACAAAACACCTAGCATATGCCTTTGGTGATATATCTCCACGGTGTCCATACGAACAGCGTACTCAATGTTATAAAATGATTACTCTGCGTGACCGTCGAATGGTACAAGATCTCGTTCTTTTTCAAATTGGTCAACAACAGAATGGACTGCGATGAATTAACAGAACAAATTGGACTAAAAGTCCCCTATAATTTACCCAGATACCCCATTACCCATTTGTTCTGCACTAAAGCATCCAACACAAATATAGGAATAAACTCACCTCTCAATAGGCTCAGCCGAGAGATGAATTCTTATATAAAATCCACTCCAGATGTTGACATATATCATGACTCCTTAAAAAATTTTAAAACCCAAATTTCAAATTTTAAGGCCCCAAAGCACGCAACCCACACAATCTAAAGATTCGTTGTATTAGTATGTAGGTTTTTCTTGCAACCTCTGTATCCCATAACTTATATCATTTTATATTTCTGTTTACATAGTTAGTTTTTTAGTTATATTTTTCACTTAATTTTTATTAATTTCGTTTTTAGGGTTCCGTAGTCAACTAGGAACCCTTATAGTTTCGCCATGTCTGTCTGTCCGTCTGTCCGTCCTCGCTTAATCTCTGTGACCGTTAGCACTAGAAAGCTGAAATTTGGTACCAATATGTATATCAATCACGCCGACAAAGTGGTAAAATAAAAATTGGAAAAAAATGTTTTATTAGGGTAGCCCCCCTATATGTAAAGTGGAAAGTGATTTTTTTTTAATTTCAACCCTAACGTGTGATATATTGTTGGAAAGGTATTTAAAAATGAATAGGGGTTTACTAAAATCATTCTTTGATAATGTCAATAATTTCGGAAATAATCGCTCCAAAAGTAAAAAACAATGTGTCCCCCCCTCTAACTTTTGAACCGTAAGTTAAGAAAATATGAAAAAAATCTGAAAAGTAGAACTTTATAAGGACTTTCTAGGAAAATTATTTTGAACTTGATGGAAACAACAGTTTTTGTACAAAAAAGACAAAAAGTTGTACAAAATAATTTCTGGACTAAGTTTGTAGTATAATCGTATATGCAAGCATATTTTAAGATCTATGATCGACTACGATTGTTAAGCGAACATAATGGATACCCACTTTTAAACTCATAAGTGGGAACACTTATTGTGACGGACGGGAAACTACGGAACCCTACACTGAGCGTGGCCCGACACGCTCTTGGCCGGTTTTTTACCTTAGGTTATCACTGTATTTGAGAATGTTGGTTCACCTGTTATTGGCAACTGTATAAGCACATAACTGTTACCTACTGTTAATTGATATTTTGTATACAGAAGCTGTTGGTGTACCTTTTATAAATAAATAAATAAAATAAAAAATGGTCTACAGATCAAGGCTTACAAAGTCCTCACATTTACAAAATAAGAACTTATCAAAAGGATAAATAAAATATAAAAACTTACTAAAACCAAGTGATATGATTGCCATTACAACCACTAATAAAGAGGTGAGGTGAAATAATAAAAAGACTTTTGAGATTTTGCTACGAGAGAGAGAGAGAGTTTTGGCAACTTATTATAAAAACGGATTCTGTTTACAAGTGACTTGCTAGTTTTAGTAAATCTAAATTTAGGTATCACAATTTAGTTTTTACTACGTGTACTTATTTATATTATGGAAATCGCTTCTTATTTTGAAAAGTCCTAAGTTTTTGCGAACATACAAAATACTTTCTAAAATATAAAGAGAAGGCAGAGTTAGTATATCAATTTCTTTGAATTTGTTTCTAAGAGACTCGCGAGGACTTTGTCTGAATGTCCTGCATATACTGCACTTGACGTCGAGTAACGAGTTTGGTTGCGCCGGTTGCGCGCGTCGGCACGCTACCCATGGTTGTTATTTGAACAAATGTGTGTGTTGCGAGACACGCGGGTGAAATCAGATTTTATTCTGGCACTAGGCCCTCTCTTAATAGTTAAGGTTTGTTGACGACCGAAGCCGCACGGAATGATGCGACAGCCGATGTGTGATAATGATAAATAATAATGTGTCGGTTCGTTCTCCTCAGGAGCGCGACGCATACGGTAACGAGGTGGGCGTGTCGGCCAAGCGCGTTCCCGTGGCCTACCTGCTGGTGGACGTGCCGTGCGGCGTGGCGGGAGACGCGGGCGTGCCCACGTTCTCGCCGCGCGCCGCCTTCCCGCCTGCCAACCGGCCGCTGCAACACCACCTGCAGACGCTGCGCGCGCTGCACGCGCACCTGCAGGCCGCCGACAGCTTCCTGGAGGCCGCGTCCGACCTGCACGTGCTGCTGTTCCTGGCCAGCAACGAGGCGCTGCCGCTGAGCCCGGCCGCGCTGGCGCCGCTGCTGCGGGCCGTGAGCGCGCGCGACGCGGACGCGGCCGAGGCCTGGCGCGCCACGCCCAGCGCCGCCACGCTGGACCAGCTCACGCGCGCCTCCGCCGACCACGACACGGACAGGTAACACGCATAACCCGTCGAAAGGTAGAGAACTGCTGTTTTTAAGGTTCCAAAAAAAAACGGAAACTTTATTAATAGTAGATTATTAACCAAGGGGATAAAGCAGTGTCTTCTGTCGCGGGTGACGATTTAAATCGCGAACGTAACGAAGGACTCGAGGTTTACTCCCGAGCGTAGCGAGGGTGTTAAAAACTTAAATCACGAGCGAAGCGAGGGATTTAAGATGAGTCCTGAGTGTAGCGAGGGATTTAAGTTCACCCAAGACTAAGACAGCTTTATCACCGAGGAAAATACTCTACTTTTCGTACCATTTGCGAAAAAATTAACACAATAATAATATGAGATAAGCATTTTAGAACATTAACTTATTTATAAAAATAAATTAAAATAAACTTAACGTTTATGTATTTGAAGAAAACAAAAACACGGCAAATTCCTAGACTAATATTTTTTTGTCGGAAAAGCAAAGGCATCAAGCTCATACGGCCTCATCGGTTTTCGTAATTTTATTGAATAATCATAACTGCATAATAAATGCGTATTCCTTTTTCAACAAGATGTATAATGCTTTATATACAAACTCAATGGTGTAAACACAGATATGTAGTTCAGTATAAATTTCGGTAAGTAAGTATTCCAAATTTAAATCACATTCTCCCCCTAGAGGATGAATGAAATTCAGTACAATTTTCTTTCCCTGTTTTTAACAGATTAAAAATGACTATTGTTATGTTCGCTTTTTGTGGCATAGAATGTCACTTTTTTGAGCAAGTGGTACGAAAATTAATTTATTGCCGTCAATCATAGTCATGGAGATTTGTGCCACGTAGGATTGCCAGTCAAAGGCCAAAATATATACATATACATGTGTGTGTTTTGGTTTGGCGGCCTTGCAAGTTGCAAGTACTCGTAATAGCTCAAAATATATACATATACATGTGTGTGTTTTGGTTTGGCGGCCTTGCAAGTTGCAAGTACTCGTAATAGCTCAAAATTTGCAATTTACTGTCCCCCATTATCTCCAATTTCTAAAGCTAAAATTTAATTTTAATATAGTTAACATCAACAATGATCCGTAATTTACAGGGAAAGTATAGTGGTTTTCGACATTGTTATAATTGCTAAAAAAAGTAATTCCAATAATATAGTAAATAAATAAATAATATGGTTACTTACGAAAGCCTTTTTGGCATAGTTCTATGTATGTAATATTAATTTTAATCAAATAAAAATTGTTCTTTTCCAAGAAGTTATTAACATCTGATCAACCGTACATTGTTGCCGTTTAGACGTCTCCTAACTTTATTTTCATTTTGATGTATAGTTATGTTTATGGAGCTAGCAGATATATTACTTACGCGCAGTATAGTTGTCACGGCAGGCCAGCGAGCGTTCCACTGACTACTCTTTTTTTTATTTGAAATGGGTTTGCTCTTGACTCTAGTCTAGGTCAGAGATAACAGAGACAAAGTCTACGATGGAGTGAGCTCACCCAGAAGAAGCCTGTTCACTCTTACTTTGAAGAGATTCGGGTTGTATGCACTCGGGAACACAAACGCAGGTAGAGAGTTCCACTCTTTTGCTATGCGCATTATAAAAGACATTTTTTTACTCAGTGTAGTTCGATTCAGAACCTGAATTGCGTGAGCCCGACTCGCTGTTGGTCAGTTTGCTCATAATGATGAGTACAATGACTCCTTTCAGGTTTTCAGTTATTTCCATTACATACACTTAGTTTATTAATCAAATCAAGTTTTGTTCCACTTAAAGACTGTCAGTGTCACATTGTTAGTTCTCTCTGCTGACGATATGTAAGGAGGATAGCTGACTGGCTTTTATATGATATTGACATGATGGCTATGGACATTATGGAATCTGTAAAGCAGATTAAAACTCAGTCATTTATTGGGTAGTAATTTAAAATTGATTACGATCATTATGAACCCTGCCAGGCACAGCACAATAGTAGGAGTGAGGAAGCTTTAAACTTAACTTCTATTCTTAAGGGCACACTTGCCGAAATTTTTCCATACAAACTTCGGGAGAATATTACTCCACTGTTTGACTTTGTACATCCAAAGTTAAACATTCTATCGTTTTGTCTTATTATTAATTGTGTCTGTACGGAAACAGAATAGTAAAATAAGAAGCCATTAAAAAGTTATGAGCCAACAAAGATTCGTTTTTCTTGCTAATTTCAGCGAAACTTTGGGTGTAAATAAGTAATAAAAGATGGATAAAATCTTCAAAACAAAAACCGTACCGACAAAGCTTATTTATCGAAAAGTTCAATAAACTTTATTTGTAATTGATTTATGCAGTGGTTTTTTCATAAAACTCGATTTTCCAAAGGACGTTTCGTAATTTTTACGCGCTCGTTTTACTATGGAATCATCGTGCATTTCACTCGATAATGTTTCCCCGCGCGGTGCGGTGCGGGGGAAAGACGCTCACGCACACTATGTCACGCGCACGTTTCGAACTATTTCGACTCAGTCTGCCGCTATCGCCTACGTCGTTCGTACGTATTTAGGCTAAACTGCTGCTCCTTTGTGCTATAGTATTATCATTCGCACGTGAACACTACATTGACCTCTGGCTTGAACTTTGGATTTCGATACTACCTACATTATCTGTTTGACTTGGCACTACAATTTGGACTCCGTATTTTCATTATTGGAATTGTTGATTTGAGTGGACGCTGTGTCAGTGAAGTTGTAGGTACTTATTGATTGATTGAAGTCTGGTGTGAACAACTGCAAATAAACAATGGGTACTTGGGTAGGGTAGGGACCTCCTCGAGCATATTTTTGTTATAATATAACTAGCTTCTGCCCGCGACTTCGTCCGCGTGAAATTTTTTGTTCCCTCGACCCACCCCGTCGCATCGCATCGCCTGCCTGCGCTATTACTACTCGACTCCTAAGGGTCCTAGCATCATGTTTCATAGCCTATAGCCTTCCTCCAGAGCTGGGCTATCAAATGCAAAATGATTTTTATTAATCCGACCGATACTTCCAGAGCTTCGAGCTTTCAAACAAACTCTTCAGCTTTATAATACTTACTAAAATTAGTAATAGATTAGTTCTAATAAATTATCTTTTAGCTTATAGGTACATTTTGTGGCTTATTGCTCAGCTAAGACTTGGGGCTTGGGGCTTCAAATTAATTTATTTGCTAGAATGTAGGCTTGGCGACCGGCGCGCCCGCGGCCGCCGCGCCCGGCCGGCCGGCGCGCTGCGGGCGGCGGCGGCGCGGCGGCGCGCGGCGCAGCGTTTTATGTAGGTAGTTAGCTACACAAGTTGGGGTAGGCAGGACACTCGCTCAAAGAGCGGCGCGCTAGTGACTTTCATTTTGTGCTCGTGGAAAGGGGGGAGGAGTGCTCGAGTAGTAGGTATCCATACATAAACCTAACCACTATCCCTTACCTATACATAACTCGTATTGTTTGTATAACATTTTAGTTATTAGTGGTTTTAAATCTATTGTTATTATTAGTGATAATAAACATTTATATTTTATTTTATAGTAGTGTTTAATTAATAGGTATAGGTGCCTAAATATACCCTAACACACTACAAAAGCACCCTTATAATAATTGAGTAAGCAACTGACAACCCTTGTAGCAATCTACCGCCTACTCACTCTACGTTACGAGTTTGATACCTACGTACATCACAAAATACAGATACTACAGCCTGTCTATTCTGTAAAAAATTCACCATGAAAACGTAGATGAAGTGAGCTGTCATTCCACCTGATGCTAGGGACTGACACTATTCACAGCTCACTCTAAGTTCACTTCACCCAACTATTCACGGTGAGATTTGCCTACTTTGTGTTTCCATTTAGTTTTGTGATTGTAAATATACTTTTTTTTTATATAAACAAATAAAATACTTTTTCATCATCATACACACAGTACAATAATGGAAATACTTACCTATCTATTAAAAAGACACACAACACAACCGCGACTGTCGAACTGCCGAGCGCATGCCGAGATCGAGGCGCGTAGGCATAGCTCGCGCTTCGTCCGTTTGTATGAAGTTGGAATACTGTACAGTACGTCGTCTTCATACAAACGGACGAAACGCGAGCTATACCTACGCGCCTCGACCACGGCATGCGCTCAGCATGCAGACAGTCGCGACTGTGCCGCAGTGACGAACGGACGGTGTGTTGTTTTTTTTTTACAATAACCGCGCGATTTTTTTACTAAAAATAAGTTCAAGTACATATTTAATATGACGAGTAGGCTATATTGTGCTGTTTTTGGTTGCATGAATTCGTCAATAACGCATCCAGAGATAACTTTTTTTAGATTACCTGAAAACTCTGAAAGGTAAGACTATAAAATAATTTTTCGTACCACTTGCTCAAAAAAGTGACATTCTATGCCACAAAAAGCGAACATAACAATAGTCATTTTTAATCTGTTAAAAACAGGGAAAGAAAATTGTACTGAATTTCATTCATCCTCTAGGGGGAGAATGTGATTTAAATTTGGAATACTTACCGAAATTTATACTGAACTACACCTGTGTTTACACCATTGAGTTTGTATATAAAGCATTATACATATTTTTGAGAAAGGAATACGCATTTATTATGCAGTTAATTATGTGATGGGCAGCGGAGGAGTCCAAAGAAAACCCAAAATTTCCCACGTGAGATTAATTTAATAAAATGATTACATTTTATTCTTAATATTAGGTACTTAATACTAAAAGGTTGACCTAACGACCGATGTATGTGTCGAAAGGCCCCGCGCCGAATCTGATGGTTGGTTTTGTTGGGTGCACCAAGATGAGTTGCGCAATCCATTCACAGTAACCGTGATGACGTATCTGGGAGGCACTCACAGATATAACACCTCCCCCATTAGATGAGCAACTATTTGCTAATTTCTACGGCAAAAGTTGCGGCTTTCTTGTTCTGCTGCGACAACTCGATGGCTTCTTTATTCGATTCAATTCTGAGTTTTGCTCGATGACGACGAATAAAGTAGATGCTAATAAGTGCACCTGCACTTAACAATGTAAGTACAATCGCGTACAATGGTATTGTTGTGTGGTAGAGACTTGAGGAATCCGCATTATCGATTTCAACAGACGTTTCCATTGTAATTTGTTTCTGTATCTTGTGCAATGTACTCAGATCAATAATTGAAGTCGGGTGGTAATTTGGTTGAATCTTCTGAGAATCATTAGTCATCCGTGGGAGCGCTGTGATTTCAATTGAAATTCCGTTGACTTTGTCATCGATGTTGGCCAATGTGAATTCCGGGGTTTTCATTCTGCAAGACTTCGGAATTGTAGCCAGAAAACTTCCTTCCAGAATTTGATGTTTTTCAGGGCCGCAGTAAAGTTGAACCTTGGTGGGCTTCGGGAACGAAACTACGTAGTGCTTGCTATCCAGCTCCAGCAGGGCTTCCTTGGCCAGAGAGATAGGCGTGATTTGGCACGTTTCATCTATCTCCTGGGAATGTATGAGTTTTTCTATGCAATCCTGACCGGAGCGGATCTGGTGACTTGTTTTTTGCTCGCAGATATGCCAGTTATTTACCTTCGGGCATTCAGCCTCCATGTACACATATTCCTTTAAATTGATCGCTACATATGGATAAGAAGGCAGGATGACGTCAAGGTTTTTATTAGGAACTGGACAAAGTTTAAATAGTTCAAAAGTACTGGGAAGAGTGATAGGGAATTGAAGGACAACCACGATTTTCTTATCGACATAATATGAACCTAAACTAATTATATCATAGTAATATCTAGTGTCTAAGTCTATGACCTGATCGGGGCTGTATAAATGCTGTAATTTGCTTATCATAGTTCTTAATTCCCTAACAGATAGAATAGAATGGTGCAAGGATACCGATACCGTGCGACTAAAGGCTAATATATTTTCTAGCCTACTTATTTCACCAGATAACTCTTGTACGTTATCGTTAAGTATAACGAAGAGTTGCGCAAGGTGAGCATATCTTAAGGTACGATCGCTCTCTGACATAGTCATATTGATGACATACGAAAAGGCTTTATCTAATTTGAGCTGATTTATTGTCAAATTATTCAGTACGTGAGTTTGCTGTAAGGAAAATTCCTTAAATAATGAAATATGCTGATTAATTTTGTTTGAAATGAGTTTATTATTTCGTCTTAGAATTTTCATAGCGTTTTCGAACCTTATAGCATCATCATGATCCAAATTTCCTGAAATTGATTTTATCAAAGTGCCCAATGGTTTTATCAAGCCGCGTTTGACTTTACTAGGTTGCAACGTTTCTAATTATAAAAGGATTTTACTTAATTTAATATGTAAGTACTTAATTTGTACACTGAATATGAGCAAACTATTATTACTTAATTTGTCCACAGTGTCACGTAATTGTCCTTGAAGGTCATATATCTGTCGTTCGATCTGAATTAAGTTTATGTCCTGTAAGAACGTATGATGATGGGATACGATTTTCGTGTCACCTAGATTATAAGGTAAAAGTCCCGGTCCGTCATTTAAACTGTCAAGTTGGATCTCTTGAGCTCGGCCCAGGCTCATTATCCTCAGTAGTAGATACCTGTAACAATCGAGGGTCTTGATTCTTTTTAGGTCGTTTCAGTCTACTTTTAGCTACCAGTCCTCGTTTCCTTGAAATGTAAATATGAATAGGTAAGTTAGAAATAAGCTTGTCTTGAGTAAATCGGGGGGCAAGTTTTTGCCGGGATGCAGTAGGACTCCGTATGTATATCTCCTAGTTTTCTGAGTACTCAATTTCAGGTTCCCTATCGCTGTTACGTTGCGTCATTAATGTTTCGCGTTCGGTAAGCGATGATTCATGGATAAGGCTATATACCGTATCCATTCGAGTACGGTGATCTTGAATGTACTGTTGTAGTAATCTTTCCGACAGATTTAAATCTATGGGGTCCCGTGGGTCGAAATGTCCAGTGATAAGGTCAAACGGCCTACATTTAGTCAGACTATGAATGGAACTACTATATGCCAAAAGGGCGTAAGGGACTAGAGTGATAGCACATTCATTTTTGTGTTTCAGTTTTAATATGCGTAATCGTGATAACACCTGCTCGGCTCGACGAGTATTGTTCTTGTAAGTATCCGATGTCACTGCAGGTACAGTTTGTTCGCTAAATACGTGTGCGACGATTGGTTCCGACAAAGATAAAATTACATCATTATTTGTAGGGTTAGATATTTCTAAAAGAGCTCGATTATTTTTGCTGTAGTTACACATTCACTTATGTTACAACTCTGCATACTTTGCTGATCTATGTGTATATTATCTCCTTGGCCAATATTAATAGGCAAATTTACTATTTTAGAAGATTGTGCCGGGATAATATTCTCATACAAATTTACACTTTGGGAGGTATACCTACATATGAATAGGGTTGCTAGAAAATTCAGTTTTAAGTTCACGAGAACTTAAGTCAATTTTCGCTAGGAGTCGTTCAAGAAGATCGCACCCTATTAGTCCGTCAAAGTAATCGTGGAATCTGTATATGTTCAATTTGATTGGATTATTGACTTTAAATTCTTCGAAACAGGGTATAGTGATTGAATAATAATTCATGGTGGATGCATGCACGTTAGCAACTATAAATGGTTCATAGTCATGATAGTATTTTGCCACAGTTTCAGGACTTATGAACGATTGGTTAGCTCCCGTATCAATTAAAAATTTTAACGGTGGAAAGTCGGGCCTAACATATAATTAAAAAAAAGGCAATTGTCTTTTCCCTTGTAGGTATATTAATTTCTATTCGGGGGCATTTTTCGGGGCTTCCTTTGGAAAATTTGACGACTTTTGATTTTCAGATGGAACTGTGGGTGTGGGTTCACCTACGGAGACATCATGTGTCAGTGTCAAGTGAGTAGCTGGGTCACTAGCTGGGACGCAGTCTGGGACATAGTCACAGTAGCAAAAGTCCTCTGGGATATAATAGTCAAAGTCGGGTTCTTGTACAAAAAATCCGTTACGTTTGCTTCTCATGTTCTAAAGTACCTAATTGTTAGGGGGTGGATTACCGTAATGAAACCAATCATGCATATTGGTCGGTGGCAGGATACGTGCGACGGGGTGACTAACACCGCTCATTGGTCGAGGCTGGTTGTTCGGTGTCTGCTGAGACGTTGGGGGTCTAGGGTTGACTCTAAAACCGGTGGACATATTGGATCGCGGTAAAGCTTTGAACATTTGTTGGGTTCTAGATGGTCCCTGGTAAAATGGTCTAGGCTGCCGTGAAATAATTTAAACGGTTTGGATCAAAATTTCGAGAAGGCATCAAATTTCTATTTATCTGAGGATACTGAGCTTGCACATTTGGGAATATTGGAAGCAATCTTTTACTTGAAGGTATGATCTTTTGTTGGAGGTACACAACGTTCATCTCCTCTTGGGCATATTCTAATGCTTTCTCTAGGGAAGGAGGCCTCATGCATCGAAACCTAGATCCTAGAGGTTCCGCTAACCCTCGTAGATACGTCTGCAAAGCTAGTTTTTTATATAAAGTTCTTTTCGCTTCGACGGTGGTAGCGACAACATCATGTATTTCTACATATGTCATGATGATGCTTAAAAGGTTTAACATGCGCTCATAGAATACTTGCGGCGTATCTGATCCTTGAGATAGTAACGATAGATCATTATATAAGGCAGACTCATCTCTGTGGTCCGAAAAATTATGAATTAACTTATTCCTTAGTGTTCTAGCGGCGTTCCCGGTGATTTTATTTAATATACTATTTAATAATGCTAAATTAGTTAGTTCATGACCAGGCGCTGGATCCTGGATGAATATAGCTTGTAACAAGCTGGTCACATAGTGATAAAAATCTAATTAGAGTATTACTATCACCATAAAATTCTGGTACTAGTCTTAATGTTTTAACAATTTTATCGATCATTTCATCATGATTTTCCATTATTGTTCCTAAGCTACCTAACTCTAAATATCGGGTAGCGTCCCTCAGCACGTTGCGAGAGGACAACCGATTGGTCAGGGGTTCGATACCCCTAGTAGATCGCGATGATCGTGGGTGGAAAATTTTGGAGGCGGGAAATAGCGACCGACTGTAAGGAATTTGTGCAACTCACATAAAGTACATATCGGTGGCTCCCGTAGTATCGATGTCTGGATACAGTCCACAGGAACTCCAACGGCTGCTTCTGGTTCTTTTGGATTGCCGACGACGCACGTTGAAACGTGAACAGCACGCACAAATGTCCAGCTCGATTGTGGATTTTGATTTGCACGCACTGACTCGACAATCCTACCGGCTGCGCCAATTATGTGATGGGCAGCGGAGGAGTCCAAAGAAAACCCAAAATTTCCCACGTGAGATTAATTTAATAAAATGATTACATTTTATTCTTAATATTAGGTACTTAATACTAAAAGGTTGTCCTAACGACCGATGTATGTGTCGAAAGGCCCCGCGCCGAATCTGATGGTTGGTTTTGTTGGGTGCACCAAGATGAGTTGCGCAATCCATTCACAGTAACCGTGATGACGTATCTGGGAGGCACTCACAGATATAACAAGTTCAGCAGTTATGATTATTAAATAAAATTACGAAAACCGACGAGGCCGTATGAGCTTGATGTCTTTGCTTTTCCGACAAAAAATATTAGTCTAGGAATTTGCCGCGTTTTTGTTTTCTTCAAATACATAAACGTTAAGTTTATTTTAATTTATTTTTATAAATAAGTTAATGTTCTAAAAATACGTTACGATGTTAAATCAAAGCGACATACAGTGACAGTGAATAGGGATGACGAATGATTTTGAAATCCTCTTCCGTAATGTACATACACATTTACTATTTACGAAAAAACCTATATTTCGGTTATAAACTAAAGTTGAACGAAGTTTAAAGACATTTTTCTAATATTTTTTCAATAGCGCGCGAAAACAGCTCGCAGTGTCATGGCGTCGGGTCTGATGTCACGCCTAGGTAAACACTAAACGTCAAATGTGTCAAGCTGACACATTTGACACATTTTACGTTTAGTGTTTACCTTTCCTCTGACTGCGCGTGTTGACAAAACCAAACATTGCATATTTCATCTGATAAAAATGAATTCCAAAGTGTATAAGTGGTGTGCAGTGCCTCAGTGTAAAAACACATCAATAACCACTCCCAACAAGGTGTTTATATATGTCCCAAACAAGCAAATAATAAGAGTTCAATGGTTAAAGCTCGCAAGGCGAAACCATGTTGTTATAGATTCGTGTTGTAGAGTCAAGTGGAGTGGATAAATTACACTTAAATTAATAAAAAATCGATCCAAATGCGTAATCGGTAGTAGTCAACAAAACGCAAGTGATGTTTACATAGGCGTGACGTCATGCGCTGTGATTGGCGTTTCAGTCAAAATGGCCGAATGCCGTATTTTCATCTTTTATTTTAGTGAAAATCCGATTAATCTCAAGTTTTTAAATAAAACTAAATCAGTGTTTTAAATCCTTTTAATGTGTACTTTCCCCTAAAATCATTAAATCTTTGATTATTTGATACTGTCGCCACGCCTATTGTCGGATTCCATCAGTGCAAATGCTGCCGCAATTATAAATAATTTGCTTCCAACAAAATCCAAGGAAAATTATTTAAAAACTTATGAAGAATTTTCAACGTGGAGAAGTGCGAAAGGCCTATCAATTTCAGAATCAGTACTCCTTGTCTTTTACTTTTAATTGTCATTATTTTTAATAAATGCTTATCTCATATTATTATTGTGTTAATTTTTTCGCAAATGGTACGAAAAGTAGAGTATTTTCCTCGGTGATAAAGCTGTCTTAGTCTTGGGTGAACTTAAATCCCTCGCTACACTCAGGACTCGTCTTAAATCCCTCGCTTCGCTCGTGATTTCAGTTTTTAACACCCTCGCTACGCTCGGGAGTAAACCTCGGGTCCTTCGTTACGCTCGCGATTTAAATCGTCACCCGCGACAGAAGACACAGCTTTATCCCCTTGGTTAATAATCTACTATTACTTACTTGTAGGTAGGTACATAATGTGTGTATTTTTAATGGATAAGTATTTCATTTTATCTCCCGAAAAAAAGATGTCTAGATTAATAAATGAAGTGAATAGAGTAAAGGAAAGTGATAAACACGGGTGAGGTAGGTAGTTATAGGCGGTTCATGAATTATTAAACGGTAGGTACGCTTGTGTTAAAACCTCGGGGCATGTGTGTTTTGTTAGTTTGTATAATTCAAAGTAAAGACGTGGTTTTTATTATTAATAATAGTTGTTTATTTTATTGTACTGTGTGTATGAATAATACTAGAAAAAAATTGGTTGTCTGTAAAGTCGATTTACGGACGATAGTTTAACGTGACAACATCATAACAAAACATTAATGAAATGATTGCATACTTTTATGAATAAAATTAATTATTTTTATTGAATAACTGTTACTGTAATAAGAATAACTGTTTCATGAAATCATCATTCTTTGGACTTACATGGTCTTAGAGAGTTGTGTTGATGACTTTAATGATTATAATTCTGTAATAGTACATTACGATATTAGTGCGTTAAGATGTTATAACCAATACGCACGTATATCGTACGACGTTTTTTAACACATTTGCGAGGAAACAGAAAAAAAAAACATTTCACAATACTAGTACAAAGAAAAGAAAATTTGAGAAAAATGGCGCGAGGATTATTTTCTGCCGTGGCTGCGTGAAAATGATGGCAAAGACACTAGAGCATGCAGCCAAGTTTTTAAATTACCGAATAAACTGTTTTTTTTATTTTAAATAACATCAATCTGTGAATGCACACTTGCTTTCCCGCCATTTTAACAGCGCGCTAGCGCTGCCTACTGACTGGCGCCGCGCGGCGATTAGTTCGAAATTTGAATAGCAACAGCGCGCTGCTCACTAGCTGGAGTCGTGCGGCGGCGATCAAAACGACACGCATTTTTATTAAACACTTCCTATTCAATTCACAAAGTATTTTATTTGTTTATATAAAAAGAAGTAGGTATATTTATTTATTTATTTTATTATTTATGTACACACAGTAAAATACAATAACAAAACTAAATGGAAACACAAAGTAGGCAAATGTAATTAAAATACTGGAGGCGGGCAGCCCTATCGCATGTTTACGTACCGCGCGGCTGTAGGCATTTACATCAAGGTTACGGCCGAGATACAATACTGTAGGTATGTCTTTATTTATACTGTGCCTATACCTACCCAATAACTTTAAATACTTACATACTATATGAAAACAATCTTGATGTATCACTTGTCTTGAGATTCATAAAACTCTAGAACTTACTCAAACTATTATTTCGTTTGTAAAAAACACTAAATTTTTAAACTGTTTATTTAGTTAAAAAGATGTCAAGATTGTTTACATATTAGTCCAGTCATTTTAGGCATTTTAAACCCCGATCTGCGGAAAAATTCCTAGTGAGCTGAATTTTTGTACACGCCTTTATTACGACGTTGTAATAAAGATGTGAAAAATCGACATTAATATCGTGCCGGCTAAAAGAGTTATAAAGGTCAAAAGGTCACGAAAATCAGTTTTTTGCAAATATCTCGCGACCTATTGGTCGGAGGTCAATACAGTCATTATAGAAATTGTTTGTTGTGAAATTATCTACAAAAAATGCCTCTTGCAATTTCCTGTAAAATTAACCGTTTTTGAAGTAGAGCGCTGAGAAAGCGACTAGAATGCACTTACATACAGTATTGTGTACCGTATACCAAGGCGTAAACTCTATTGTTTTTTATTTATGTTTTTAAGTGTCTTAAAAACTTCTATCTGATATTTGGGCGTTTTGTGAAAAGTATACTTATATTATAGAGGTTTGGAACTTAATAAAATCTACTATATATTATACAAACGACCTCCGATGGCAGATGTTCTGTATTTTGTTGTTCCGAGACCCGTCCCTTTATATCTGCTACTGTCTGTCGGACTGTGTTTAGCTCAGTTGAAAAATATTTCTTGAGTATTAAAGACGTTATTTTAGTATTTCCATGCTCTTGAACAGTTTTCATAATGAGTGATACCTACATGTTTTATTTGCAATGAATTTATTATCGGATGGTGATGTAGTAGAAGTTAGGCGTGGTCTAAACAATTCTGCAGAAATATTCCAACAAGAAAATTGCTCTCGAGATGACATTGTTAATGCTGGAATCAGGCTCCTCTTATCCATTGGGCACGCTGGGCAAGTGCCCAGGGCCCCGCGATCGACGGGGGCCTCGGCCTGGCCACGAAAAAATCATTTTTGCAGCCGCCGCCGCCGTCCCATTCTACACGTACCCGATTCAATGACAAAATAATTGATTTGCAGTGTGATTTGCAATAAGTTTCTAGTACCTATAAACATACAAATACAAACGTATAAAATATTAGTATTATGTTTGTTTTGTGGTTTTGTAGCAGATATTTGAAAACTGATCATAATGAATTACATATTACTTACCTACTCTCTACTTACAGGGGCCCCGTGATTCTTATGTGCCCAGGGCCTCCAATAGCTTAAAGACGGCCCTGGCTGGAATACATTTTCTACTAGCAATGTATGGTGCTCCAAAATCAGAACATTCGATAGATAATTACAGATACTTTAGCTTTGCTAAACTACGAGTAACAAGACTAAGCACAGCTGTGAAATTTCCATTATTACCACCTACTTCTTCAGCAGCTCAACAGCATATTTATCGAGTGTATTATCAAATACAAACCTGGTTAGGAAGAGAAATTGATCCAGAACAGTGGGGTTGGGAGTTACAAAATAATATATTACAGCCAATAGGTAGGTAATAATAGGTAATACGGGCTGGTGTCCGCAAATCCACGTCAATGCGCGTATTTTGCGTATTACAGCCAACAACAACATTATTACCACCAGCACCCGATGACATACTGAACACATAACACATTTTTTTTCTACGTCTTTTGTCTTTAATAACGTCTTTAATACTCAAGAAATATTTTTCAACTGAGCTACACAGTCCGACAGACAGTAGCAGGTATAAAGGGACGGGTCTCGGAACAACAAAATACAGAACATCTGCCATCGGAGGTCGTTTGTATAATATATAGTAGATTTTACTAAGTTCCAAACCTCTATAATATAAGTATACTTTTCACAAAACGCCCAAATATCTGATAGAAGTTTTTAAGACACTTAAAAACATAAATAAAAAACAATAGAGTTTACGCCTTGTTATACGCTATACAATACTGTATGTAAGTGCATTCTAGTCGCTTTCTCAGCGCTCTACTCCAAAAACGGTTAATTTTACAGAAAATTGCAAGAGGCATTTTTTGTAGATAATTTCACGACAAACAATTTTTATAACGACTGTATTGACCTCCGACCAATAGGTCGCGAGATATTTGCAAAAAACTGATTTTCGTGACCTTTTGACCTTCATAACTCTTTTAGCCGGCACGATATTAATGTCGATTTTTCACAGCTTCATTACAACGCCGTAATAAAGGTGTATACAAAAATTCAGCTCACTAGGAATTTTTCCGCAGATAAAATCTAAAATGACTGGGCTATATATGTAGTTACGTACTTACCTAAAGTTTTTGGGTATTGATAAAAAAAAAAAAATAGGCAAATAATTTTAAAAATAATATAAAGGTAGTCAACTAAACAGTAGGCATGGGCGTTTTTGGTTTTGAACGCAAACTGATATTTATCTGATTTTCATAGCGCCAAGCCAAACATTAGGTACTACATTCTTTCTAGTTCCAAGAAACATTGAACCATCAACGTATAATCTCGAAAATGTAGTCTTTAAATAATTAGCAATAAAGATGATATTGATCGCATTATAATGTCCGTTAGATTTCCGAGAACCGAAATCTAAATCACAAAATTCGCGCTAAGCATCGAGATATAAGTACTAACGTACTAGAGAAGACACCGTAAATTCCTACTTTGTCTCGTTCAACTGCGGTGATCGTGCCGCACCTCACTCAGTCGCTCTCTTGCTCTTTCGCGCCTAGTACTTCCGACAATAATAAATTAATTCATAGAAAAAATCGACGAAAAATGCCTTGGTGTGTGTTGAGATATTGTACTAATAATTCAAGGAACACGGCAAAGTGCAAAGGAATTAAGTTTCATCGGTAAGTAAACTAATTTCCTTGTTTTACAAATTAAATAATTACCACGCGCCATATTGTATTGTTTGTCATAGACTAATCAAACAGAGTGCAATGTAGGTAGATTAGACTGACATTACGGTGAAAATATCGTATGTTGTGTTTTTAATGTTGATATTAATATTTAGTTTTTTAAACTATCGCACTTTAAACAGATAATGTGAGTATCAATATAATTTTTTTTAGCTATTCGTTTAAAACATGAAGCAAAAACAGATCAAAGCGTTGATTATTCCACGAAAAGGCAAAAGATGACTAAACTCATATTATTTAAGGGTAACTAAATAAAATACTTATATCAAAAAAATAAATTGTCTATTATTTATGAAATAAACCCTGTAGGCAAAATACCTACGTTGTCCATTCTGTAGTACTCCTGTCATAGTCTATAGGGAAGACATGTTGTTGCACTTTGTCGAAGAAAACGCGTAAGTGCCGTGATTTACATGGCGCTTAAGACCTTTTTGCCGAGAATAAATACACTTCTGCAGCAAATCTAGCGCTGTGGTAAATTAGTTACGGTTTAGACGAATTGTTATTATTTTAGCGCTGCAGCGAACTAAAGATTCAAATTACGAAGAATAGGACAATTCAGTTATTTGACGTAGCTTCTCTAGTACGTTAGTACTTATATCTCGATGGCGCTAAGTATCTTTTTTACTCCGCTAAGTTACGTTTTAGAGAGAAAGCGAATTACTAACAAAATCCAAACGCAAACTGTTCGTTTGCGTTTGGATTTCGTTTGGTGATGAGATCCAGTGATTTTATTGTCGATTCGTTTGGTGGTAGATCGTTAGCGTTTGGTTCGGCTGGGTAGATTTTTGAAATCCAATCTTCAAGTTTGAGAAATCGATACGAATCGATTTTTGTATGAAATCGGATTTTGAATTCGTTTTGATATATCGGACCCATGCCTAGGGTTTCCAACCCTCCCGGATTGCCCGGGAGACTCCGGTAATAATGGTTAATCTCCCGACCTCCCGGAGTGCAATAATTTCTCCAGTTTTTTTAAAGTATATGCATCCGTCGCTCGCACGTTACTCGTCGCGTTTGTTCTTTCCATTCCTGTCTCTAACAATTCTTGCGAGCGCGTATTCAGTCATTATGATGGAACAAGAAAAGAAACTGAATGAATATTTCTTTAGTAAAAGCAGAGATACAAATACTACTTTTATGATTTTGTAGTAAAAAACCATCAATAATAAAATATTGAGATTTTCTTTCAACGCAATACTCGATTTTTTTAAATTCTCCCGGGTTGGTCCATTCGAGAGTTGGCAACCCTACCCATGCCTAATAAACAGTAGGTAATAGAGAGAGCAGTGGTGGCCCAGTGGTCACGGACACGACTTACGAGTTGTAGGTCGTAAGTTCGAACCCAGGCTTTACTTTGTGTAAATTATTTCATCACCACTGCTCTCAAAACGGTGAAGGAAAACATCGTGAGGAAAACCGGCATGTCCTAGAACCAAAAATTCGAAGACATGTGACATCCACCAACCCGCACTGGGCCCGCGTGGTGGATTACGGCCCACTCCCTCTCACAGAGAGGAGGCCTGTGTCCCAGCAGTGGGAACATTATAGGCTTGTTATGTATGTATGTACATATGTAGTAATATCACTCGCCGGACCGGACCTGCGCCAAAGAGTATAATAATAATACGGGAGACCTGCGCGTCGGGCGAGCGATTACTGTTGAATGGTGGTGCATGTGTGCATCGTCCAATGTGACGTTTCTTTCAGTTCGGAACGGTGTTTGTGTGTGTAAACTCGACGTTGTGCGTATAGACTATCGTCTAACTGCTCATCACCAGTGGTCGGAGTAGGTAGATTGATTTTTGGTACTTGTATCATAAATGCACACAGAAAGAATAACATGGATAAGCCATTTTTCCGGAAAGTAATTCCGGTATTTCCGGATTCAATTAAATATTGTTAATGTTGGTAGTGATATTATTACTACTCAATTCAAAATTTAAAGGAAGGTATCAAAACTAAATTAATTCATTATTTATCTGTCGAATAATAAAAACAATCGAATTCCGATCGAAGCTTTAATATTTATTTTTTATTTTTAGCCTTTTATGGCTAGATCTTTTATAGATAGATATAAATTTCGGCTAACTAATGAAATTCTGACTACCACCAATTCCGGAGGAATGTCCATAGTAATATATACGTTTCGGATCAATGACCCCAGTTCAATCTACCTACTCCGATCTATGCTCATCACTGATACTATCTCTGTCAGACACGATGCCAGATGAAACAGCGTGCTTTTTAGCCACGCCCACCTCTGAGTTCGAGCACGTAGCTTGTTGCACCTTAAGTAATCTGGCCCAAACCTTAAACGCGAAGTTGTGATCAAACTAAACATAATTTTGAGGATTTTTAGTAATAATAGATGATGTTACGTACGGAAAACATTTTTAATAAAATGAATTAGTAATTGAGACCTCGCCACTGCGACCTTACGCATGTATACATTTTATATTTTTTTTTTTTTCAAAATAAATAAGTACGTATTATAAAAAAAAAATGTGAGATAACGTAGTCGCGCTACCACACCGGAAATCGTAGAGCTCACATTTGCTTGACAAACGTTTCACCTGCGCTTTGCGCGCGCGCTCCGACCGCAGTTCGTATTCAGTACTCGTATAGCGCGGATACCGTCGCACACTGCCACGAACGCGATCTACATACATGAATTGTCGCCGCTGCGAGGTCTCACACTTTGAACAAAGGACATGTCCAGAAATGGTTTTTTATTATTTAATAATTCCAACCAGAGTAAGTTAAATATATTTGGATAGACATCCCTAAAACTAGTCGTTCTAGTTATATCATACATTTTTAAAGACCTCCAATTTTGAGAAAAATCGTTTTTTGTTTTCGTGAGAATTTACATCTAAAACGAACAAACCTTCTAATTATCTAGAATAATAAAATGAACACACCTAAAAAAAAAGTAAACTTGTCAAAATTGACACAGGAGAACTGTCATTACTGGCAGTGAGCGTCAACGTCAATCAATTTTTGATGTAGGAGCATGACGTCGGACGAATGACGCATGGAGCCGGTAGGGATGGCGATCTGACCTCAATTAATCGTTTTATCGGGCGAAAACAATCGATTTATTAAATCAATTTTTAGCATAGAAAATCAACATATTTTGTGTTTTCTATTGAGACTATTAGATATAATTATAATTTATTTTCTAAACTTTTTAATGTAAAATCATTAAGAAAATAAATGTCTTGTTTTATACCGAATACTCTTTATATGGTAATTTGTTATTAACGAATTCCCTGAACTAAAAAAATCCCTGATTTTACTGATGAGAAATCGTTTATTAAGGTATCTTTCTTGATTTTCATAAAATGGACTAAACATATTTAGATCAGAATCTAATCTTCTAAGGTTTTTTTTCGGCAAGAATTGATAACACATTGAGCTGGTGACGCCAGCTATGTATGGCTAACTCGATTATTCGAGTTGCGCTCAGATTGAGATGCCGCGATCGAGTTGAATTAGATTGCCACGGTAAATGAAGAAGCGAGTACGTGATTGACGTCTCTGTTTTAGCATGTATTTGAACCTTATTTTATATTTAAATTCTACTGCAATTGTATTTAAAATAATTAAAATAGTCTCAATATACGTTTACTTGCACATCTATAAAAAAATCGTCGCGAAACAGAGGTGAAAAAACAATAATTCGTTCAATTTCATCCATTTACCAGAGTTCCGTAACTCGAGTTCAACTCGTGTCACATGAATTTCAATCCGAGTAACCTTAAGGCGTGTCTTATCCTGAGTTGGCACATCTCTAACGCACGTGACAGCTGAAAAATCATCTGTCAAATATGACATTGTCACAGAGTGACGGAGTATTTATTAGGGTTGCCAACTACAAATAACGTCAATTATTATTTTATGATTTTTCGCTTAAATGGAGGGGTTTAAAAATATTATTTCAGTAGTTCTGAGTTCCATATTTTTGTCGTATTTATTTGAACCGAGTTTGATGCTGGTTAGATTTTTCTTGGAATAAAAAACCAACGTCCATACAAAAGCCTTTAATTAACTGTGTTGCATTTAACCGACTAATCGCGTACCTGCGTGCTGTACGCAACAATAAGTGGTCCTTCGAGCCGGATCTTGGCCACGTGTTTTAATCGGACTAAAAACATGTGTGCAGGGATGTCTCTGCTTCACACACCCCCGAAGGGTGTTAAAACACGTAGTAAAGGTGCTACGGAGTAGCTGACTACTAAAAGTGAACAGTTACCAGTAAAATCAGTGAAAAGTGATAAAATCACGTGTTCGTCGGCGGCGGCCCGTAAAAGGCTAGAGTATGAAGCGGCTCAACTTGAAGAAAAGAAAGAAAGAAAGAAAAGAAAGAAAATACGTTAAGAAAAAACGACCTCGATTTAGCACAATAACGCGCTTAAATCCAGAAGGACATGCTTTCGAAAAAACTAGAAGTCGATATAGCAGACTTACAAGAAGAGGATCACGGCTCGGTCTTTAAAGTTCGAGAATAGTCGAATCGTGGTTCGACAAGCAAGATGGCGTCGCCTCCATCGCTAAAAGCGATTGCGCAGAAAACCTGGAACCATACAAAGCAGCAACAGGACTTCGTCAGCGAGCGCCCGCCGCGTGGCGACAGCATCAACCAATTGATGGAGGTGTTGCACCAAGTACTTACTAGAAGTAACGTTCGTGATAGCAACAGAGAACTCCTTGCGAGCCTAGCAACATTAAAATATTTACCGGTATTCGACGGTGACCCTATGCAGTGGCTGCAGTTCATGGAGTCATATAAAGAGTCGCCACACTTACATCGGCAACACAACACCGCAAGCTATAATTGACATCTTAGAATTATGATTCGGCAGACCCGAATGTATCTATACTAATATTATAAAGCAGAAGAGTTTGTTTGTTTGGTTGAACGCGCTAATCTCAGGAACTACTGGTTCACTGACCTCCTGGTTTGCTTGGCTCCTGGATTATTACATCTTCAGACGAGGAACCTGCTTCTCCTCACCTCTTGCTGCAAAGGAAGACCAGGGACGTTGATTGTCGTCGAGGGTCCTCCTCCTCCTCATCCCCGCTCCAGAAGAAGACCAGTAACGACGTCGAGAGGAGACCTCCTTCAAGAAAACTAGGAACGATGCCGAGGGACCATCTTTGAAGACCAGGGATTCTTCGGATTTCTCATCGAGGGATCTCCTCTTACGCACCTTTTGCTTCAAAAGAACTGAACAAAGCCTCCTGAAGCTTCGGATTGACGTCGAGGGATCGCCTCCTCCTCAGCTCAAGACCCAGAGGAAGAAGAAGCGGTCTCCTTACCTACTCGATCCAGACCCAGAGGAAGAAGACCAGGACCTACGTCGAGGGACCTCTTCCTTCGAGCCTCCTGAAGCTTTTTTTTGAAACCATGTAAATTACGAATGGCCCATCCGGTTATTTGTAACGTTACACCCGCGCTAGCAACGAGTTGGGATTCGATTTGACCTTGGAAGCGTGTACCAGCTGATGTTGTACACTTTAAAAGAAGACGAACGAAGCGCGAGCTGTTATGTATTGTTATGTCTATTTTTAAATAAATAAATAAAATCAATTTAATTCAAGTATCACAGACTCATAATATAAATACATAATACATTCACACAGTCACATTACATACACAACATCGATTTTTTTTTTTTGACATTCATGGTTATCTGATACCATTTACGATTATAGGAAAAATAATAATGCTCGAAACTTGGAAAACAAATATAAAATGGGATGAAAAATTGAATGATGAGTAAAAAAAATATTTCAGTGTTGGATAATTCAAGCTAAAAAGATAAATTAATATTAGGATCTCGCGTTGGTATTTCTGTGATAGTGATAAGAGTGCGAGTAACGAAAACTTAGAAGTACACGTATTCTGCGATGCGTCGCCGAGCGCCTACGCGACTGTTGCTTACTGGCGTAAGGAAATGAGCAGTGGACATATTATTGTTCCATTTATCGCTAGTAAATCTAAAGTTACACCAAATTCAATATTGCATCAGCGTGTGGGGTAGCGCTGGAAAGACCTACTTAAGGTGCAACAAGCTACGTGCTCGAACTCAGAGGTGGGCGTGGCTAAAAAGCACGCTGTTTCATCTGGCATCGTGTCTGACAGAGATAGTATCAGTGATGAGCAGTTAGACGATAGTCTACACGCACAACGTCGAGTTTACACACACAAACACCGTTCCGAACTGAAAGAAACGTCACATTGGACGATGCACACATGCACCGCCATTCAACAGTAATCGCTCGTCCGACGCGCAGGTCTCCCGTATTATTATTATACTCTTTGGCAGGTCCGGTCCGGCGAGTGATATTATTACATACATACATACATAACAAGCCTATAATGTTCCCACTGCTGGGACACAGGCCTCCTCTCTGTGAGAGGGAGTGGGCCGTAATCCACCACGCGGGCCCAGTGCGGGTTGGTGGATGTCACATGTCTTCGAATTTTTGGTTCTAGGACATGCCGGTTTTCCTCACGATGTTTTCCTTCACCGTTTTGAGAGCAGTGGTGATGAAATAATTTACACAAAGTAAAGCGCCTGCCTGGGTTCGTTCGAACTTACGACCTACAACTCGTAAGTCGTGTCCGTGACCACTGGGCCACCACTGCTCTCTCTATTACCTACTGTTTATTAGGCATGCATGGGTCCGATATATCAAAACGAATTCAAAATCCAATTTCATACAAAAATCGATTCGTATCGATTTCTCAAACTTGAAGATTGGATTTCAAAAATCTACCCAGCCGAACCAAACGCTAACGATCTACCACCAAACGAATCGACAATAAAATCACTGGATCTCATCACCAAACGAAATCCAAACGCAAACGAACAGTTTGCGTTTGGATTTTGTTAGTAATTCGCTTTCTCTCTAAAACGTAACTTAGCGGAGTAAAAAAGATACTTAGCGCGAATTTTGTGATTTAGATTTCGGTTCTCGGAAATCTAACGGACATTATAATGCGATCAATATCATCTTTATTGCTAATTATTTAAAGACTACATTTTCGAGATTATACGTTGATGGTTCAATGTTTCTTGGAACTAGAAAGAATGTAGTACCTAATGTTTGGCTTGGCGCTATGGAAATCAGATAAATATCAGTTTGCGTTCAAAACCAAAAACGCCCATGCCTACTGTTTAGTTGACTACCTTTATATTATTTTCAAAATTATTTGCCTATTTTTTTTTTTATCAATACCCAAAAACTTTAGGTAAGTACGTAACTATATGTAAACAATCTTGACATCTTTTTAACTAAATAAACAGTTTAAAAATTTAGTGTTTTTTACAAACGAAATAATAGTTTGAGTAAGTTCTAGAGTTTTATGAATCTCAAGACAAGTGATACATCAAGATTGTTTTCATATAGTATGTAAGTATTTAAAGTTATTGGGTAGGTATAGGCACAGTATAAATAAAGACATACAGTATTGTATCTCGGCCGTAACCTTGATGTAAATGCCTACAGCCGCGCGGTACGTAAACATGCGATAGGGCTGCCCGCCTCCAGTATTTTAATTACATTTGCCTACTTTGTGTTTCCATTTAGTTTTGTTATTGTATTTTACTGTGTGTACATAAATAATAAAATAAATAAATAAATATACCTACTTCTTTTTATATAAACAAATAAAATACTTTGTGAATTGAATAGGAAGTGTTTAATAAAAATGCGTGTTGTTTTGATCGCCGCCGCACGACTCCAGCTAGTGAGCAGCGCGCTGTTGCTATTCAAATTTCGAACTAATCGCCGCGCGGCGCCAGTCAGTAGGCAGCGCTAGCGCGCTGTTAAAATGGCGGGAAAGCAAGTGTGCATTCACAGATTGATTTTATTTAAAATTAAAAAAACAGTTTATTCGGTAATTTAAAAACTTGGCTGCATGCTCTAGTGTCTTTGCCAACATTTTCACGCAGCCACGGCAGAAAATAATCCTCGCGCCATTTTTCTCAAATTTTCTTTTCTTTGTACTAGTATTGTGAAATGTTTTTTTTTCTGTTTCCTCGCAAATGTGTTAAAAAACGTCGTACGATATACGTGCGTATTGGTTATAACATCTTAACGCACTAATATCGTAATGTACTATTACAGAATTATAATCATTAAAGTCATCAACACAACTCTCTAAGACCATGTAAGTCCAAACAATGATGATTTCATGAAACAGTTATTCTTATTACAGTAACAGTTATTCAATAAAAATAATTAATTTTAATCATAAAAGTATGCAATCATTTCATTAATGTTTTGTTATGATGTTGTCACGTTAAACTATCGTCCGTAAATCGACTTTACAGACAACCAATTTTTTTCTAGTATTATTCATACACACAGTACAATAAACAACTATTATTAATAATAAAAACCACGTCTTTACTTTGAATTATACAAACTAACAAAACACACATGCCCCGAGGTTTTAACACAAGCGTACCTACCGTTTAATGATTCATGAACCGCCTATAACTACCTACCTCACTCGTGTTTATCACTTTCCTTTACTCTATTCACTTCATTTATTAATCTAGACATCTTTTTTTCGGGAGATAAAATGAAATACTTATCCATTAAAAATACACACATTATGTACCTACCTACAAGTAAGTAATAGTAGATTATACAACAAGTGAATAAAAAGGGAATTTAGTTCGAGGTACGAAGTTGGATCCCGAGAGCAGCGAAGGATTCTAGAGTAGAATCACGAGCGTAGCGAGGGATTCTAGATTAGAATTCTGAGCGGAGCGAGGGATACAAGTACCGAGATAAATTTTTTATTCACGTGTTGTGTACTCTACGTTTTACCATTGACTGTGAGAAAATAAAAAGGAGCATGGTATTTATATTTATCAGTTTTTATCAGTTTAGAGATTTTGGCGGCAACAAATCATCTACTATAACTGCTGCTTTAGAACGAAATGATTCCGGAGTCAGTCTCTCATTTTCGATATCGGAAGAACTCATTTTATTATAATTATTTAAGTTTAGATTTTCCAATAACACATAACAACCACAATAACAGATAAAAAAGAACGTAACTAAATTGACGGGTTTTTTTTTAATTTGGAATAGACTAGCTCCATTCAGCCTCCCAGTACGTACTACTTTCAGCAGCGGCGTTTTTTTTGTACGTAATTCGTGTCTGTTCCAAATTCAAAATGTCTTTATTCACTCAGTGAGTAAAAGAGAGTTTTATTCACTGTTATCGATGAATAAAATGCCCTTTTTCGAGTGGCAATGGTAAAAAATTATTTTATAGTCTTACCTTTCAGAGTTTCCAGGTAATCTAAAAAAAGTTATCTCTGGATGCGTTATTGACGAATTCATGCAACCAAAAACAGCACAATATAGCCTACTCGTCATATTAAATATGTACTTGAACTTATTTTTAGTAAAAAAATCGCGCGGTTATTGTTAAAAAAAACAACACACCGTCCGTTCGTCACTGCGGCACAGTCGCGACTGTCTGCATGCTGAGCGCATGCCGTGGTCGAGGCGCGTAGGTATAGCTCGCGTTTCGTCCGTTTGTATGAAGACGACGTACTGTATGTCTTATTTATACTGTGGTATAGGTTTGCAGCGCAGCGGACAAAGTAGTACCTACCTACATAATTATATACCTACTCACAGATGTACGCTAAGGTCACGGTAATATTATCTATACAGTATTCCAACTTCATACAAACGGACGAAGCGCGAGCTATGCCTACGCGCCTCGATCTCGGCATGCGCTCGGCAGTTCGACAGTCGCAGTTGTGTTGTTTTTTTTTAAAATAACCGCGCGATTTTTTCGAGTAGGATATATTGTGCTGTTTTTGATTGCATGAATTCGTCAATAACGCATCCAGAGATAACTTTTTTTAGATTACCTGGAAACTCTGAAAGGTAAGACTATAAAATCATTTTACTTGCTAGTAGGTAGGTAGTGTAGGTACATAATGTGTGTCTTTTTAATAGATAGGTAAGTATTTCCATTATTGTACTGTGTGTATGATGATGAAAAAGTATTTTATTTGTTTATATAAAAAAAAAGTATATTTACAATCACAAAACTAAATGGAAACACAAAGTAGGCAAATCTCACCGTGAATAGTTGGGTGAAGTGAACTTAGAGTGAGCTGTGAATAGTGTCAGTCCCTAGCATCAGGTGGAATGACAGCTCACTTCATCTACGTTTTCATGGTGAATTTTTTACAGAATAGACAGGCTGTAGTATCTGTATTTTGTGATGTACGTAGGTATCAAACTCGTAACGTAGAGTGAGTAGGCGGTAGATTGCTACAAGGGTTGTCAGTTGCTTACTCAATTATTATAAGGGTGCTTTTGTAGTGTGTTAGGGTATATTTAGGCACCTATACCTATTAATTAAACACTACTATAAAATAAAATATAAATGTTTATTATCACTAATAATAACAATAGATTTAAAACCACTAATAACTAAAATGTTATACAAACAATACGAGTTATGTATAGGTAAGGGATAGTGGTTAGGTTTATGTATGGATACCTACTACTCGAGCACTCCTCCCCCCTTTCCACGAGCACAAAATGAAAGTCACTAGCGCGCCGCTCTTTGAGCGAGTGTCCTGCCTACCCCAACTTGTGTAGCTAACTACCTACATAAAACGCTGCGCCGCGCGCCGCCGCGCCGCCGCCGCCCGCAGCGCGCCGGCCGGCCGGGCGCGGCGGCCGCGGGCGCGCCGGTCGCCAAGCCTACATTCTAGCAAATAAATTAATTTGAAGCCCCAAGCCCCAAGTCTTAGCTGAGCAATAAGCCACAAAATGTACCTATAAGCTAAAAGATAATTTATTAGAACTAATCTATTACTAATTTTAGTAAGTATTATAAAGCTGAAGAGTTTGTTTGAAAGCTCGAAGCTCTGGAAGTATCGGTCGGATTAATAAAAATCATTTTGCATTTGATAGCCCAGCTCTGGAGGAAGGCTATAGGCTATGAAACATGATGCTAGGACCCTTAGGAGTCGAGTAGTAATAGCGCAGGCAGGCGATGCGATGCGACGGGGTGGGTCGAGGGAACAAAAAATTTCACGCGGACGAAGTCGCGGGCAGAAGCTAGTTATATTATAACAAAAATATGCTCGAGGAGGTCCCTACCCTACCCAAGTACCCATTGTTTATTTGCAGTTGTTCACACCAGACTTCAATCAATCAATAAGTACCTACAACTTCACTGACACAGCGTCCACTCAAATCAACAATTCCAATAATGAAAATACGGAGTCCAAATTGTAGTGCCAAGTCAAACAGATAATGTAGGTAGTATCGAAATCCAAAGTTCAAGCCAGAGGTCAATGTAGTGTTCACGTGCGAATGATAATACTATAGCACAAAGGAGCAGCAGTTTAGCCTAAATACGTACGAACGACGTAGGCGATAGCGGCAGACTGAGTCGAAATAGTTCGAAACGTGCGCGTGACATAGTGTGCGTGAGCGTCTTTCCCCCGCACCGCACCGCGCGGGGAAACATTATCGAGTGAAATGCACGATGATTCCATAGTAAAACGAGCGCGTAAAAATTACGAAACGTCCTTTGGAAAATCGAGTTTTATGAAAAAACCACTGCATAAATCAATTACAAATAAAGTTTATTGAACTTTTCGATAAATAAGCTTTGTCGGTACGGTTTTTGTTTTGAAGATTTTATCCATCTTTTATTACTTATTTACACCCAAAGTTTCGCTGAAATTAGCAAGAAAAACGAATCTTTGTTGGCTCATAACTTTTTAATGGCTTCTTATTTTACTATTCTGTTTCCGTACAGACACAATTAATAATAAGACAAAACGATAGAATGTTTAACTTTGGATGTACAAAGTCAAACAGTGGAGTAATATTCTCCCGAAGTTTGTATGGAAAAATTTCGGCAAGTGTGCCCTTAATCGAAGCTGAAAGAGCACAGAGGGCGCTTCTTAAAGTAACTTTCAAGAAGCCCTACCGGTTCTCTACTGATCTACTCTACCGCGAAACGAGAGTCCTTAGAGTCCGCCAGCTTTTCATTCTTTCTGCCTGCACAAAAACGCACAAAAATATTAAAAGGAGACCCGACTACGCATCTATCATAAGCAAAAGAAATTACAGAATACCAACACCTGACAACACCTCTTTGCTAGCTAGACGCTCCCCGGCCTACTCTCTCATTAATACGTACAATAAAGTATCCAAACTCTGCGAAATTAAAAATACTACTACATTCGGCTGCAAAAAAATTGTAAAGGAAATTTTGCATAACACTGGTTATGATGACTCAGAACAATTAATATAAAGACCCTCACCTGACACCAAATTAAACGAAGCACAATGGAACAAACACGCACACTTACACACACACACACACACACACACCCGACGCACACACACCATTTACACATCACACATAGTCGACTAAGAGTTTAACACGGGTAAAAAAAAAACTTCCCGTGGTATTATTGGATCGCTTGGTAGTTCTACGGTTTTTTTTAACCCGTGGTACTACCGGTAGTAATGTTGGTAGTACCACGGGCAACAAACGGATAAAAATTGTACTCTTATTTTTACCACACTGGATGTGCTAGCTATGGCTACTTATAACTTTTTTTTTAAATATGGGTTATAAGCCCCTGAGAAAAATAAATAGCAAAGAGTCTATTTCAAGTGTATTACAATCTCTCAACGAACAATGTTCTGGCACAATCACGATGATCTATGATTTATCTGATCACATTATAATAATTGAAGCAGTAGTCGATAAAGTAACAATAGAGGAAGTGCCTAAAACAATCATTCTTAAACCAAATAGACGACACGACCCTGCGTCAGTTATAGAGTTTGTACCTCCAACAATTACAACAGGTCTGGGTCATTTTACAGCTACGGGATCAAACTGTTACTGTTATGATGACCTCAAGACGAAGGTACACAAAACAAATTTAAGGAAAACATTTCAATCAAATGTGTTAATTTATGTGAAAAATTAATTTGTTTGCTAATGCAAATATTATTTTGGTTGACCATTAAGATTGTTAATTTGTTAATTTAAAAAGCTATTGAAATATACAGTTTCTATTAAATTGGTTTCATTTTTTGTTTGTCGTTGTAATGTGATGTAAAATATAATTGACAATGTGCTCTAAGTTGGTAGCCACGTAATTCAAAAAACAGCATCGAAATCGGTCCGAAAGTCTTCGAGAAAACTACATACCTACTTACCCATAGTTAAACACATATTGCTCAGGCGCTTATAATCGAGACTTAAAATAAACGTTTTAAGTAGCCATAGATAGCACATCCAGTGGTAAAAATAAGAGTACAATTTTTATCAGCCACTTATTTGCCTAATAAGTAAGTGCCTACGTAAAATTTATTCAAATTTTACTTAGCTGGGGAGATGCTTTACAGCAAGTCATAGGTAATTAATTTAGTTGCCTGTACCTGTCAAGAGTATATGTACTAATTCGGTACATATTGCGTACAATTGTTTTATGAATTTATAAAGAGCAAACCAGATCATGGGTTGCTGGGAAGATGCTCTACAGCTAGCCATAATTCAGTTGCCTGTACCTGTTAACCTGTTAAGGTACTTATTTTTTTAAGTATGTACTAATTCGGTACATGTTTCGTACAATTGGTATATGAATTTATAAACAGCAAAATAGATCATGGGGTGTCTGGGGAGCATGACGTGAAATATTGGAAAATATCATGATAGTAAATGAAAATAATAGTGTAAACGAGTTACCTGTACCGGACTCGACGCGCTTCTCCAGTGGGTTGCGATTGCTTCGAACTGCTGGAACTGTTTTGTTGTTCATAGATAAATGCAAGAAAATAAAATCAAATGGACTTACCGACGAGTTGATGTAACGAGCTGAAACATTATTGCTTCAGCACTCGCAAGCCACAGCTTTCTCCAGTGACATCATGCTGTTGAAACAAAATAAAGAAATAAAACGTGATAGTAGACTACCCACTCGGACATCCGTATTGGATAATACTGGACTATTACGTGTTGGTGGAACAATTGGATTGAAGAATTGAATCACCTGAGATCCCGTATGGACATGACCACGTGGCTCGACTCATTGTCAAGTATTATCACATCTGCGCAGGCCACGGATGCAAAGAATTGGGGGTAATGAACTACGTCAAAAATTTTAGATGTTACATCTACGTCCTACTGTGCGTATCGTTGCGACGCAGTGCTTCTGTCTGTCGCATCAGGAAATCTAATATAAAGCGGCCACGACTGGGTGACTTGCCCGAAGGTAGACTCACACATCACCAAAGACCGTTTACCGTTAACGGAAACGACTTATTTGGACTAATAGAGGTCACAGTTGGAAGATCAAGACTAAAACGCTATGGTGTCTTATTCACGTGCCTGACAGTACGCGCCGTACATATTGAGGTCGTACCGTCTCTCACCGCAGATAGATTCCTTAATCATGGCTTTACGCAGAATGGCTGCTCGTAGAGGCTGGCCAAAAAAGATTTATTCTGACAACGGGACCAATATGCGCGGCGCAGAAATCGAACTAAAAAAAAAGCTTACGACGCTGTAGACAAAAGTGCTATCATGAATGAAGCCCTGAACAATGGAGTTTCCTGGACCTTCATTCCGCCAGCTAGCCCTCACATGGGAGGATCTTGGGAACGGCTCGTGCGCAGTGTCAAGACTAGCCTTAGGGTGGTACTAAAAGAGAGCTCCGCACGAAGATACTGATTACTCTTCTAGCTGATGTGGAGAATTATGATCAACAGCCGGCCCATCGGTCATGTTTCCGTGGACCCTCGGGACGACGAAACATTAACGCCGAATCACATCTCATTGGTTCGTCGTCGAATTAACCTTACGCAGGAGTGTTTACGGACAAAGAATCTATGTCTGCGAAAACAATGGCGTATTTACCCAACGCCTAGCTGACCATTTTTGGGCCAGATAGGTGAAGGAGGTGCTCCCCGATCTAATGCCGCGCCGAAAATGGGGAGACGAGGGTGCACAATTGAAGATCGGTGATATGGTAGTAATAGTTGACCCTAACTTCCCCCCGTATCGCTCGCCTAAAGGTATGGTACAATCCGTGTACCCCGGTGCTGACAGCCGCGTAAGGGTTGTCAAAGTTAGGACTAAAAATGGCATACTTAAACGTCCTGCGGCTAGGTTAGCAATATTTTAGATTCTATTTGTATAATATTTTAATTTAGGTTATCGTTTTGAGTGTCGTGTCGACACTGAAGGAGAGACTGTTACGTACGGAAAACATTTTTAATAAAATAAATTAGTAATTGAGAATTCACCTCTGCGACCTTACGCATGTTTAAATTTTTATTTCAAAATAAATAATACATCAATAAAAAAAAAAAGTGAGCCGTCACGGGACGCCTGGCAGATGTGAAACATCGACATTATTGCTTTCTTTGCAAGAGGCTGATCACTGTCACTCTCTACATTATCACTGTCAGACATATTTTTTTATTAAAAATAATTTGTTTTCAAGTAAAACACAGGTTATGTGTACCGCAGTAAACAACACTATGGAGTATACACTATAGGTATCCGAGCTGTGTGGCGAGAGAGAGATAGCTTAACGCCGGATCGAGTGGGAAGAGAATCGCAGTCGATTGCGCATGGCGACGCGTCGCCACACAGTACACAAGACTGTGACTGTATATATACACCATCATATAGCGTGGCGACGCGTCGCCACGCCAGAAATTTGTTTTACGTGCGGCTATAGATGTTTCACATCAAAAATGTGAGATAACGTGGTCGCGTTACCACACCGGAAATCGTAGAGCTCACATTTGCTTGGCAAACGTTTCACCCGCGCGCTCCGACCGCAGTTCGTCTTCAGTATTCGTATAGCGCGCATGCCGTCGCACACTCCCGCGAACGCGATCTACATACATGAATTGTCGCCGCTGCGAGGTCTCACACTTTGAACAAATTTAATTAACTGTGTTTCATTTAATCGACTAATCACGTACCTGCGTGCTGTACGCAACAGATGCCAAGTATTCTCTGGTTGGTTTAAAATTTCGTCCCGTCCTTCTACCCGTCTGTCGCACAGCCATTTTACTCGGTGACTATTGGCACTATTTTGATGAAAATTAGATAATATAAGTCTTTATTTGCCTTAAACATGGTATAAAGTTGTTACAGTCGGATATTATTCTTAAATCCACATGTTTAGCTATACAGGTTATGTATCAAATGCATGCAAAGATAATTGTTGTTCAATGTCACAGATATAAAGTCCATACAATAATGTTACAATATTTGTCTCTCAGCAGTATCCGCAATGTCAAAAGTCAGAAGTTTAAAGTTTATTGTTAAGAAAATCATTAATGTCATAAGACATAATTATGTTCTTTCAACCATTTTAATAATTTATTTCTAAATGAATTAATATTAAATAACAATTTCATTTCTTTAGGAATTTTGTTATAAATGCGTATACACATGACTAGTAAACTTTTTGCATACATAAAAACTAATATGGGATAGCACTCCCCAAACATCGTCAATTTATCATACTTGTAACCGAGGTATGAATTTTTTAAATTCATACCTCGGTTACAAGTATGATATGATTGTTGGTAAGATAATTATGTGTCGCAAAAAAGTCCCCCCCCTCTAACTTTTAAACTACATATACATAATTATGTACTGACGTCAGCACATCCAGCTACTACAATCTGTCTAATTTCTTTAATAGATTTTCAGGTTCAAAGTTGATTGAGAAAACTTGACAGTTTCGGGTAGCTTGATGTGCTCAGTCTGTACATTGGAAAATTCAGAAAAAATTGATGTTGGACATAAAAAATACTTTCAATGAAAACTGTTTTGAAGAAGTTTACGTCGTTTAGTATTTTTTTGAGGAATATTTTCGGTTATAACCGCAAAAGTAACTTTGAATTTCAGTTTCATTGAGATAAAATTAGTAGTAGAAATACAAACGTATTTTTGCTGTCGATGAAATTCAGACGTTTCGCACGACCCATATAGCCGTATGGTGAGTGTTCGTGGTGTATGTTGCAGCATGCTGCCACACGCAGAGGGCGGCGCGGCCGGCGCCGGCGTGTGGACGTGTCCGCTGTGCACGTTCCACAACGCGCCGCACAGCGACGCCTGCGAGATGTGCGCCATGCCCAGGTACGCACACTGTAGCCCGAATCGCACTTATCTCTCGGCTAACATTATGATTGTCATGAGTGAAACCGACCGTTGGACCGCTGATTATAAATTATTCAAATAACAAATCACGGAAGTGCGGCATAACCCAAGGCCAGATTTCTACTTACCGAGAGAGTTTAGTATAGTATTCCCTGTTTGTTTCAGAAGCAACGCGATGTAAATATGGTGAAGTGCGTCAAAGTGTACCAACGTTTTATATAGAGATAATAATGGCGAAACCCTGCACCGTGGCTACTACATATGTTTAATTTATTTTTGTATCGATATCGTGAGTCTTGGGCCGCCCGCCGCGCGCCGCGTGAGACGCGTTCGCGGACCTGCGCGTGTCGCGGCCGCGGAACTGCGCGTGTCGCGGCCGCGGAACTGCGCGTGTCGCGGCCGCGGAACTGCGCGTGTCGCGGCCGCGGAACTGCGCGTGTCGCGGCCGCGGAACTGCGCGTGTCGCGGCCGCGGAACTGCGCGTGTCGCGGCCGCGGAACTGCGCGTGTCGCGGCCGCGGAACTGCGCGTGTCGCGGCCGCGGACCTGCGCGTGTCGCGGCCGCGGAACTGCGCGTGTCGCGGCCGCGGACCTGCGCGTGTCGCGGCCGCGGAACTGCGCGTGTCGCGGCCGCGGACCTGCGCGTGTCGCGATGCGGACCTGCGCGTGTCGCGGCCGCGCACCTGCGCGTGTCGCGGCCATGGACCTGCGCTTGTCGCGGTCGCGGACCAGCGCGGGTCGCGGCCGCGCCCGCGGACCTGCGCCTGTCGCGGCCGCGGACCTGCGCGTGTCGCGGCCGCGGACCTGCGCGTGTCGCGGCCGCGGACCTGCGCATGTCGCCGGGACGCCGCACCTACGTCTTAGTGATTCTCGTATAAGTGGATGAGTCGGTCTGAACTTGCTGTAATTACAATAATAAATTCCAGCAAACCATAATGCGCTGTTTGTATGTATTTTTATTTTATTTAAGGAAAAGTTGTGTCCTGATCTCAGCGATTACTTACTGTTCACTTAATAATAGTTTTCATGACTCGTTTGGCGTATATATAAGGGACATAATGGCGAGAATCAGTAACATTTTCCATCGGATTCATAATTTTAAGCTCTATTGTTTGGCTTGCAAACTTCGGTTTAAAGACATTCATTTCTCAAAAAAAGAACATTACGGTTCACTTACATATTGAGAAATGTATAGAAAAAAAAACCGGCCAAGAGCGTGTCGGGCCACCCTTAGTGTAGGGTTCCGTAGTTTCCCGTCCGTCACAATAAGTGTTCCCACTTATGAGTTTAAAAGTGGGTATCCATTATGTTCGCGCTCCAGCAGCGCTCCGCGCTCCTGCAACTGCTCCCGGTAGTGGGTACGTGCGCGAACACGGAGCGTGCAACATTGTACGCTCCGCGGCAGGCGCTCCGACTCGTGACGGTTTTTAGCGCGAACACAAAGGGGAGCGCATGTAGAAGTGCGCGCGACGTATCCATTGGAGCAGTTGCAGCAGCATAAGATACCGCCAATGCCAAGGAGAGACCAACCAAACAATTCGATAATAGGTACCCGACCCAATGTAATAAGTACCTACAGCGCCATCTCTCGGGGAATTGGGTTACTAATTAATACATAGACGTGCCAGAAGTTTTCGGTGATAATTTTGGATTGCGAGACCCGATTTTAATAATTCTTTTTTGTTTTTGTTTGAAAAAAAGATACGTTCAGGATAATAAAATGGGTATTTCGCGTATTTGGTGCATATTCCATGATATTTTTAAATTTCAAATTATTGTCAAATAACATTGTTTTTTTTTTCTAATATCATTAATATGTAGACAATCTTTCAACATTTTGTAGATTTGACCTTCTTTCTATAGATAATAAAGAAATCAGTATTATGTATTTAAATTTCGGGGTGCGACGGTAATGAGAGTGTTAGAGAGGGTAATGATATTGAGTCGCTCATTGAAAGGATAGGTATAACAATCTAAAATATACAATCACAGGCTTGTTTTAATAAGAAAAAATAAACAAATTCACGGGCAGGAATAGAACCCGCGCCAATATACTTGACAGATAATATTACTAATTTAAAATATTTGCGAAATAAAAAATATTAATGAATTTTCTTGTTGAAGATTCTAATTGCCATCGTTTTGACCTCATTACTATCGCTCAAAAAAAAAACGACGGTAAACGAAGGCAGTGAGGATGAAGGTAATGAGGTTTGAGAACTTTATAATTTTTTTCTTAAATAATATCAACATATCATGGATATTCTAAACTACGAAGGTAATTATTTAAATTAATAATTGGTAATAAAATTTACAAAATCATAAATATTTACTCAACAACACATTATACGGGCGATAAGAAAGAGAACGTTTCCAAAATATTCACCTGTCGTGAAACTTTACACGTAAATATTTTTTTATTAAGAACAAGTGTGTACCCCCTATGACGTTTGCTGGCTGCCTGAGACGTGCGCGGGGGAGTAGGTGACGGTAGCGCCGCACATAAGGTTATACGCACACTATAACTTAAATTCACATTCAGACCGATGGTAATCAGAAAAAATATATGACAAATATTTAAAAATATTTTCTTAAATTCACATTCAGACCGATGGTAATCAGAAAAAATATATGACAAATATTTAAAAATATTTTTTTATTATATTATTGAGTTATTGCTATTTATTTTAGGTGAAAACGTTGTATTTTTTAATGTAGTTTTATAATGATAGTTACTTTGTTTATTTTCAGTATGGATATATTTTGGTAAAAAGCAAATTTATTTAGGAAATTGGTAAATGGACACCGAAGGAAATGACAATTAGTGAAGGTTTTCATTTATAATTCAATAATTTTATTATTTTGATCAGTAAACGTTCCATGCATGTAAGCACAACTTTATTTTGTTTGGTTTCCTATACAAGGAATAGAGACATGTATTTAATTAATTTTTTTTTTTATCTGGACATGTAATATGCACGAAATTTGAGAAACACCCAAATATGTAAACGAAGTTAAAAAAATGCTTGCATATACGATTATCTATACTACGAACTTAGTCCAGAAATTATTTTGTACAACTTTTTGTCTTTTTTGTACAAAAACTGTTGTTTCCATCAAGTTCAAAATGATGTTCCTAGAAAGTCCTTATAAAGTTCTACTTTTCAACATTTTTTTTCCAATTTTTATTTTACCACTTTGTCGGCGTGATTGATATACATATTGGTAATTTGGTACCAAATTTCAGCCTTCTAGTGCTAACGGTCACAGATTAAGCGAGGACGGACAGACGGACGGACGGACAGACATGGCGAAACTATAAGGGTTTCTAGATGACTACGGAACCCTAAAAAAGACACGTCGCGTACTGAGCAACATCTTATTTTTGGAGGAGGGTTATGGGGTCATCTGGGTCGGTGAGAACGTGCCTTGGACAGCGGAATTTACTGATTTGGGAGGGAGTGTACCTGGCGGCCTCGACAACCAGAGGGTTTCGATGGTTGGGGGCGGTATCGAAGAAGCGCTTGGAAAGGCGCTTCATGAATTGATGGATATGTGCTCTGCGAAGGAGAGGTGCCTGTCGAGGATGACACCGAGGTATTTGGCTTTCTTCTCCCAAGGGATCGGCTTGCCGAACATGGTGATAGGTCGGGGGGGACTGTTTTATTTTCTAAAATGCGCTACTTATATATACATTAATAATGGTACACTTAGGCCTAGCATTTTACTGTTGCCATTCATTTTAACCAATAGCGACGCGCCGTAGGGCGAGCCGCGCGCGGGGCGCGTGACGCTGTTTTGCACACGGCACTATTCGCCGCGAAGTCATAAATAGGAGTCGCGCGCCGAGTGCGGTCCTTTGGCCCGGGCGCCGTCGTCGAGTGAAGACCGATTGCCTGCCGATCCGCGGGACGTGTGTGTCTATCTGCGAGGTCCCGAAGCGAACAGTGAAGACACGGAGACTGCTGGTGCTTCTGCTTGCGCTTACAAACCGCTTCTTTCGAAGCGAACCGGCGAACGTGTGCAGCGTGACGTTGTGATGACGCTGGTGCAGCATAGGTGTTTGCAATCTTGTTTCTTTATCGAGTGTGCTTTTACGTAGGTACTCGTCTTTTTCAAGACGATTGCTTCACTATTTCTTGCAGACTGTCAAAAACGTGGTAAGGTAACTGTTCTGGTGGTATGTGGTAACTGACTCGGTGGTATGTGGTAACTGGTTAGGTGGTATGTGGTAACTAGTGACTGTGACAGGTACTGTGTCACTACAGCTTATTTTATTAAAAAGATGTAGATTTTTTTCTTACATACATAATATTTTCATAAATGACTTGGCAAGGTACCGTCATAATATTAATCCTTTTAAAAAGTTCCCTGAGAGATTCGCGGCGACGTAGATTATAAATGGCTCTGACAGCTCTTTTTTGCAAAATAAAGATGGATTCAACGTCAGCAGCTCGACCCCATAGTAAAATGCCGTACAACATAATGCTGTGAAAGTAGCTGAAACAGATTAAACGCGCGGTTTCTACATCAGTTAACTGTCTTATCTTTCTAACAGCATAAGCGGCCGAGCTAAGCCGCCCCGCAAGAGATGTTATGTGAGGTCCCCATTGTAATTTGTCGTCTAGCGTGATTCCCAGAAAAACAGTTTGATCAACAAATTCCAGTTTTTCTCCATTCAGTATGATGTCACATTCACTACTTCTAACATTAGGTAATTTAAATCTAATGCATTTGGTTTTCTTTTCATTTAGTACCAAATTATTTAACGTAAACCAATCTTGGACCTGAAGAATAGAGTTATTCACGTCGTCAAGATTTTGTGCCCGTCTGTCTATCTTAAAGATCAATGAGGTGTCATCTGCAAATACATCTTCGGTTGATTTTGAAGTAATTGGGGTAAATCATTAATGCAAACAAAAAGAGGAATGGACCCAATATCGAACCTTGAGGAACGCCCATTGCTATTTCAGAGCCTAATGAGTTTACACCGTTTACTTGAACTTTAAGCTTTCTATCTTTTAGGTATGACTTTAGTAAATCAAGAGCTAAATTCCTATCCCATAGTGCTCAAGTTTCAGCAGAAGTGTCTCATGGTTTACGCAATCGAACGCCTTAGAGAGGTCGCAAAAGATTCCAATGGCATCTTGTGCTTCTTCCCAGGCGTTAAAAATGTTCTTTATTAGGTTGACATCGGCGTCAGTGGTACAACGCTCTTTGGTGAAAACGTACTGTTGTTCATGAAAGATGGAATTTTTATTAAAGTGGCGTAACATTTGATTGAGCATCAACTTTTCAAACACCTTACTGAGAACCGGCACAATTGAGACAGACCTATAATTGTTGGGTTCTTTACTATCACCGGATTTGAACAAAGGAACTACTTTACTGTGTTTCATGAGATCCGGAAAGACTCCTTGGTCTACACTGACGTTAAATATGAAAGCTAAATAGGGTGCAATCGTTTCGATAATAGATCTACAAACTTTTACTGACATTCCCCAGAGATCTATTGTTGTCACTATGATAACTTGTCAGCATGTGAATAGTGTTATTCAATTTATATATAGGTAGGTATATTTATTTTCATCTTCTGATAGAGTATCAGAGTAAGGTAAAGCACACAACATTAGCTTACCTATGTTTAACCTTAACCCATTCGATGCCACCTTTTTTTAAAAGTTGTTGGCCAGGTGCTACCAGTTTTTATTAGGTTTTATGGTAGGAAATGGATTACTAATGATGTATTTAGATTTTTTTTTTTTAAACGGTTTTTAAATAAATATTGTTGATAAATACGAAAAAAAACACCAAACGCATATGGTGCGTGGGTGGCACATGGTGAAAAAAGTTTTTCGAGAGAACCGAGAACGCACTTTTGAGAGTAGGATAGTGGACGGCTTTATGCACGACTGGGAAACATGAACCCATAATTAAATTGTTAGGGTGTAGGGTAGGTGACAGAAATAAAAATACTCATATAAGATCAAAGCAGTCTTTAATAATTCTCCTTTTTCATAATTATATTATAAGTACGTATTTTCATAATAATGATTATAGTAAAATGAAAAATATTTATTTAGCAAATACAGAAAATATTTATGCCAAGAGCTTCAACATAGTTATGTAAAACAGTATCTAAAAAAAAGCTAAAAGATTAAGTAATGTTAGTTATAAAGATAAAATAATTATAGTCGGGGTACTTTTGGTAAAAGAAACTCCAACTATTTGTGCATGTAAACTGTATTTGTATAAAACGTATGTATAGTGAACTGTTACATTTAACTTATAAATAACATAATTATCGGTAATGGACGGCTGGCTCGCGAGGCGCACGAGTCTGTTAGCGCTGAGCGCGTGCGCAGTTACCGGGCGCTTGTGACTTACTGTTGGTGACGTGGGGCGACATTTCTAGGGTTGTGCCGAACCGTAACTAGTCACGTAACCTGGCCCGTACACGACGAACACTAGAAGTGCGGGGAGTTGATAGGGGTCGCGCTATATCCTCCCCCTCCAAGTCAGCAGAAGGCTCTGGAGCTGGCTTGGCAACCAATAGCCTACGGGGTCTGCCCTTCTTTCTACCATGGACGATAACGTCTGAATCGCCTACATACGGTGTTAAGAGACTGGCATGATACTTCCCACGAGATTCGCTCTCTTTATCTGCTACCTCGTAAGTGGTTGCGGAAACAACTTTACTAATGCGATACGGGCCCTCTCGTCTCGCGGCAAACTTACTGGTGAAGCCCTTCGCGGCTTGACTAAGTCGATGGCTATCCACGAGTACGAGGTCACCCTCTTGAAACTTAGTTCCAGGACGGCGGTTTTTGTCCGTACTGGTTACAGCGTTTAATTGTTTATAATCGACACAAAATCGTGTCTCACCATTCTTTTTCGGCACTAATACCACTGGGGAAGCCCATTGTGACTCAGCTTCTTTTATTACCTCCAGTTCAAACATTTTATCATTTTCAGCTCTTATCTTCTCCTTAGCAGGAGCCAGTCGATAAGGGGGCGTTGCGACAGGCGCGGCGTTACCTGTGTCTATCCTATGTAAGGCGAAGGGCGTAGGCCCTCCCCCTGCACTGAAGATATTAGCGTTAACTTCCAATAGTGCAGCCAACTTGTCCCTATCAGATGGTGACAGGAGAGTGCCCTCGCACTCGTGGAGACCAATCGTCGAAGTGACCGCAACTCGGTCCTCGTGTTCATACTGTAGTTCATGAAAGCCTGTAGCACGTAAAGAGAAACGATTTCTCTCGAAATCGAGTATCATGCCAGCGTCCTTTATAAAATTCATACCTAGTAAGGAATCGGTTGCGCCGGGCAAGACCATAAAGAGAGTGTTTATTGCAACTCCCTGCACTTTTACATTTACCACAGCTATTTCTACAGTTTGAAGACGTTGGGTTCCGTCCGCAAATCTTAACTCTGTTTCGCAACTATTAAATATTTGTCCATTAGCCCGCAATTGTCTTGTTAGACTATCGCTAGCAACGCACTGCTTCGCGCCCGTGTCTAGTAACGCGGTACCTACTGCACCGAATACCTGTACATTAAAAATAGGACGCACACGCGGATTTAACACTTTTGCATCTACGGACACTGATTGGAATGCGGTCGACGTGGTCGGCGATGCAGTGGATTTCTCTTTACACACCGTGCAGTTTGACCGTATCACACCGGGCGCACCACATCCGAAGCACGCTACGGACGGGCGCAGCTCCGATCGGGTCGCAACTGGTTCGCTCTTGACCGGTTCAACAGTCGCTTTATTCCGATTTTCTAGTTTTCGACAGTCATCTTTGACATGTCCAAACATTTTGCAGAATGTGCACCTAGGTCTAGCCTTGTTTGGCGGTGCTTTTTCTTGTTTATTGGCCTCAGCACCAGCTGGTGAAGACTTCGTAGCATGTCCAGTGACATGCGGTGGCGACAGCGCGAGCGGCGGGGCGGTAGATGTAGGGGAGTGCCTTTTAGTTGACGCAGCGGTGCAAACTTCTTCGAGCACATCCTCCACTACTCGAGCCTGCTGTAGCAATTCGGCGAACGATGCGAAGGCACTCCTTGTTACCCTCTCCCGGATTCTCCTATGGAGTAGGCCGTACACCATATCCAGCTGCACTGGATTTTCAGGTAGCGTGTGCAGCGGCAGTTGGGCAATTAGGGCTCTTACCCTACACACGAAGATATCGGTCCGTTCATCACCTTGCTCTCGACTAAACATCTCTCTATATAATCTATGAGGTGGGAGGCGCGGTCCGAATGTTTGGCGAAATAAATGGGTGGCCTCCTGCCAACTTGTGATGGAATGTTTAACACCTTGCCACCAGGTAGCCGCAAAGTCAGTGAGCAGCATTGGCAGGCCTCTTAAAGCCATATCGTCGTGAACACCAACACAGTCTTTATAAATCTGCACAGCATCCACGAATGCCATAACGTCGCCAGAACCATTAAATCTCGCCGTACAATTAGCCAGGTTTGTACTCACAGTCGTCGTCGTCGGCGGTGGCTGCGCGCCCTGCGTAGGCGGCTGCGACCGTAAAGCTTGCAAGAGGAATACCAGTTGTTGGTCCGTCATAACAATAGGTGCAGGCATCGGTGGCTGCGGTGTGGCGACGGGCGGAGCATGCCCGTACTGTGGCATCTGCGAGCCAGGCAGCTCACGCCCATACAGCGGCGGTGGTGATGGAGCCGAGGCGCCGGCGGACGAAGGTCCAGCCAGCGGCGGCGTTGACGATCGTACGTCAACGAACAATGCGTGTCCATCTGCAGTAGACGGCATCGTACAGTCTGACTGCTCACCCGCCGTAGCATGCGTATCTACAGGCTGCTGCGTAGCGCGTGAAGCACTATTATTACGCGACCGTGTTAGCACCATGTCTTTTAATGCACTATTATCAACGTTCCGGCACCACAAATAGGTAACAGTGTACCTAGGCAACCTAGTTCGTCACTCAAGTTCGACAACTCTTCGTACACGACGCTTAGGTACTTACGAAATGTTCATACACTTACGCGATTGTTCTAACCCTCATGTACCTACAATCAACTAGGTCTCTAACACAAAAGACTCTATTTAAACATCCAAGTTATTATTTACATTAATGTTCGACGCGAGTCGGTGTTCTAGGAATCCTAACAAAGGTACCCACAGTTTCAAGTCAACTCGCACGAAGCATTACTATGAACAATGGTTATTGTATGTACACGGATGTTTACAGGATTACGATTTATAGCAATCGTCACACTGAATCCACTGTATAGTCACTATATTACACCAAAATAATTATGCTAAAAGTTCTTTAAAAATGTTGATGTGTGCACAAAACGTAACGAATCTGCGGGCGGCGTGGGCGAAGTATATAACGAATATGTAACGTCGCACGAAGAAAACCCGAGAAAGTCACTGTTTTCGACACTCAAACACTGTTTTTTTAAAAGTCTTTATACAGACGTTGTTATACACAATAACAGTTTTACACGAAATAATGTTTGCTTAACCGTTTTTTCACGAAAACACGGCCGCACGTTGGGACGCCAGTTATAGTCGGGGTACTTTTGGTAAAAGAAACTCCAACTATTTGTGCATGTAAACTGTATTTGTATAAAACGTATGTATAGTGAACTGTTACATTTAACTTATAAATAACATAATTATCGGTAATGGACGGCTCGCGAGGCGCACGAGTCTGTTAGCGCTGAGCGCGTGCGCAGTTACCGGGCGCTTGTGTGTGACTTACTGTTGGTGACGTGGGGCGACATTTCTAGGGTTGTGCCGAACCGTAACTAGTCACGTAACCTGGCCCGTACACGACGAACACTAGAAGTGCGGGGAGTTGATAGGGGTCGCGCTATATAATATATAATATTAAGTAATGTATCTCTGAAACATTTTTATTATCAGATTTGTTGATCTTTAAAAAATAACAACTTTCAATATATTGATTTTAAATAGATAAAATCATTCTAACCATTCATATTAAGGCCAGGGCTCTCGGAAATCTCGGAATCGACCTATTTTTGATTCAACATTAAACAATCAAATATTCTTTGTTTTAATCTGAAAAAAAATATATGGTATAGTTTAACTAACATTCTTGATTATTCAACGGTTCAAAACACGATATTTACAACTTCACTCGATCATAAAAAATCGCAAACAAATCGAAAACAGCGAAGTTTTTAATCGTTTTTCAAGTCGCATTTGAAGTAGACTTAACTTTTACTCGCAAAAAATATATCAAAAAATAGGCAATGATGTATAGTAGAACATTCAACGGTTAATTTTTCTCAAAACTGATTTTTATTGTCTTAACAAGATATAATCTAAAAAGGCGGCCTGCGCGCTTCACTTCAGTAGCCCGCCGGGCGTTACCGAGGTAGGACCTGTGTCGCTTTTGCTGGCTCGCCGCGTTCCCGCTAATCGATCGAAATATACGTTATATTATTATTGTTAATTTCCGTGTTTGTGTCTTAGTTTCAAAAATCAGTCTGTAAATATTGTTTAGGTTCTAGTATTAATAATTAAACTAAATATTAGTTTGTTATAATATAGTTGTAATATATAGTGATAATTAAGATTAAATTATGGGGAATAAAAACAGAAGAAAGAAAAAAAAATTATCAGCATTGAACTGCAAAGCTTATAAAAAATAAGGTAAGTTTGATTATTATTTTTTTACGTATTTATAAGACGACCACTTATAAGACGACGCGCTATTATAAAAATGTACTCTGTGACGACGCGACAGAATAATATTGTAGTTGTATAGGTTCTCTTGCTTTCGTCACAGTACTAGCAGTAGCAGGTCGGTACCATAAATTTACAATTATCGTAATATCTGTAATAGATTTTCAACTTTACCACAACGGAATAAGGTTTATATTCAATTGCAAAATTTGAGTTTTTTGAGTTTGAGTTTCTAGTTTTGTGATTGTATAGGTAAAATATTATATCTACTAATTTGTGACGATGACGATGACGATGACAATGACGATGACGATGGATGGATGGATGTTCTTTAGCATCGTTGTGATTTGAAAGTGTATGAAACGAAAAAGCGACAGTAAAGAGAGACACGTAAATTCATAAGATTTAACGTGGGAGAAAATGAGATAGGAAGCATTATACAGTGTTTTTGAAGGTTTCACTTCTACCACGTGTGAATTGCACACATGCTGTTTTTTTATTTTTGTAAAGATCTGATGATGACTTTCGGAGACAAACAACGGAACTCTTCAATAAATGCCAGCAAATCAACCGCGATTCATCGAACATCCATCCATCCATCCATCCATCCATCCATCCATCCATCCATTCATCACCATCACCATCGCCATCACCATCGCCATCGTCATCGCCATCACCATCATCATCATCGCCATCACCATCGCCATCACCATCACCATCACCATAGCCATCGCATCATCATCATCGCCATCACCATCGCCATCACCATCATCATCACCATCACCATCGCCATCGCCATCACTATCGCCATCACCATCATCATCATCGCCATCACCATCGCCATCATCATCATCGCCATCACCATCACCATCGCCATAGCCATCGCATCATCATCATCATCGCCATCACCATCGCTATCATCATCATCACCATCGCCATCACCATCACCATCGCCATCACCATCGCCATCGCCATTGCCATCATCCTCGTCATCATCATCACAAATTAGTAGCGTAGGATTAAATGTGATGTCATTTGTAATAATAAAAAACAAAAACACTGTATAATGCTTCCTATCTCATTTTCTCCCACGTTAAATCTTATGTCTCTTTTTACTGTTGCTTTTTCGTTCATAAAATTTTCAAATCACAACGATGCTAAAGAAGTTTTCACTTCAAAAAAAAAATTGCAATTCTGTCTATTTACGATGGAGTTATGCCCTAACATACATAAAAAAATAGAAATATCCGAATTGAGAACCTCCGCCTTTTTTAAAGTCGGTTAAAAATATAATATTTACAATCACAAAACTAGAAAGAAGCTAAAGTAGGATGATGAAATTAAAATACTGTAGACGAGCAGCCCTATATTTCAAGAATAGGGCCGATTCACAATACTATTACTTATAAAAATAACCGTGACAGGGGTCAGCGAGTTCATTCAAACTGCGCTTTCGCGGCATTTGCCACGCGAGGACGGAGGTAACGCTAAATGCCTACTACGCTCGAAGATCCTGGCCTTAATAGATAAAAATCAACTGTCTGTATTATTAACTCACCTATCTTGTGAATAACTTTCTTTTCTAGCTTGTAAATTAGTACCTTCAGCAGTATTAAGTAACAATTCAACCAAACGACGACCTCTATTATTATTTGCCATAATGCTTGAGGAGAAAACAAAAGACCTATAAACGATAAAAATATTAGTTACTTTACACAATTCATCCCATTCAAATTTAAAAATAAAAGCGTTTTTTCACAAACGGTTTTATTTTGAACCATGTAGGGTATGTAATACGAACACTGCAGTAAAATATCTCAAGTTATAAAATAACATTATAAAGTTACAATAGCAGTAGGTAACATTGAGCGACCGATTATTGTCGATGTGTAACACCATCCATGAACAAAGTCATTCATAAATGCCATTGAACGCACCATTAGCGTTGGTATGTTTTGGACTTCAAAATTTATCCAAAATATTATCAGTAGACTTAAAATTACGTTGTGGTAATATATAAATGACTAAATTTTATTAAAAAATCATATTTACTTACCTTTTAACACCTAAATCACTGTAAAAACTTGGTTTATAATACTAGCAAAAATCACAAGCACAAAAACCGGCGTCAATTCAAATGTGACATTACTTTTACTACTGTAACGGTGTTGCTATATCAGAAATATAATCTAGATTGAGGTAAATTTAAAAAATGGCAACAATAAAGCAACGCACAGTGAATAAATGATACTTTATTAAAACATACACTAAACGCATACGGGTGCGTTGCAGGCACACAGGTAAAAAAAACTAAAATGCACGCGTGTGCGTTGCTGGCATGGAATGGGTTAATAAGGTGTTCACACCATCCACTATGTCCTTTCTGTTAATACCAGTACTTTTACCTAGTAGCCAGTGGCGGACTAAGCCCGTCAGATGCCCGGGGCGGCAAAGCTGTATGAGGCCCCCAAGCTTTAAAAAAAAATTCGTTTTACAAGCTTTTTATTCAGTTCACATCACAGAGTACTTTTATATCTATGTTCACATTTGTATGAATAAGTAAGTGTTTATGTTTATTTCGTTAATTTCGTCGGCAACGCCACTTTTCTTCTCTTCAGAATTCGAAAAGTAATTGGATAAGATTCAGCAAGCGATTTTGCCTCTTCAGTCTTCGTTTTTTTAGCTTCCTTTTCTGAGAGCCGCGTTTATTATTTTACAATTTGAAAAAAGGCTTATCTGTTCGCGAAAATATTAGTATACACTAATAAACTATTAAATATCAACGTAATGAAATTAAATATTTGTTAAATGAGGCCTATGTTTATTTTTCGACGTAAATAGAATGTAGTGAATGTAAATGTAGGATTCAGGGATTCCTGGGGAAGTACCCGCTACAAAGACGGGAATTCTCCCAGCATATTGGACGCGTTCAGCAAAGTTAAAAGAATATTAGTAGGCACGTAAAAAGTCTAGATGGCTGTAGTGTTTTGATCTTGATGAAATTATGTAGGTACTAAGCACATTTATAAAGTCTTGTTTAGGATTTTATCAGGGGAACGCGGAGGCATTTGGGGGCCCCCCAAGACCGGAGGCCCTGGGCGGGCCGCCCCTTCCGCCCCCCTGTTAGTCCGCCACTGCTAGTAGCAAAACCATTGTAGAATAATTGTCTAGGTTTGTGTTAGCAATTCTATTAATCATCTATTTAAAACTTATATTATGATAACTATGATTGGTAAAACCATGGCTAAGGTAATTGAGTAATATATATATTTCCAAAGCCTGAACATAATTTGTCACAAAAAAAAATAGATTTATTATTCTGCAGGACTCTGCTGAAAGAGACAACACCTGTGGAGACAAGTCACTCTGAGGCTGAGGAGGTGGTGGTTGGCTGGCACAGCTGCATAAGAGATATTAGTCAAGAGACTCATAACTCTCAGCTTTGCACTTCACCAATTCAATTCCAGTACCCAGTTCCCAAGCCTCAAACAATCGCTCACTTAGTTGTTGTTGTGAAGTCTCATATTTCTCAAAAATATCCTTCAGCAAATTGCTCCTTGTGTAGTATATCATTATATAGGAACTTTGTATCAATGTCATACTTTTCCCTACATTCATCTAACAGTACAAATTTAAACTTAGAAAGGATAACACGTCCCTTTTTAAGAGAAATATTTAATTTTAAAAGATTTGCAATCTGCAAATACACAGGTACATTGCATGTAATCGTAAATAAAGGTATTTGTATTCTTATTCGCTCGCTCTTGCATCCTATGTCAACCGAGCCCCGCTTTGCGGGGCTCCTATTTCTGTGTAAAGGTTTTAAAGTAACCTAACCTCGCGGGTGCCCTTCGCTCGCTCTTGCATCCTTAGTCGCCTATCGCCAGCAGTGTATAGACACTGCTGTCAGTGTGTAAATCAAACATCTTTCCATTCATAGGAATGGAAAGATGTTGTTTGATTTTAAATATTGATTCTACGTTTGAAATTTGTTCTGCCCCATAGGCGACTAGAATAAAAAAAAATGCCTGGTCGCGATTTGATTATTTCAATAGTTGTTATCACACTGCCCTCTCATATTGGGCATTTTTCATACTGCCAGGACATTTTTTACAATGTCCTAATAATCACTTGGTCCATGACATATATGTAGATTACAATAATTATTAGCATGCACTAGTCACTTCCTTGTGTACGAAAGTATTGTACTTGACCGAGCTCTATGTGGTTGTTATAAAGGGAAAATAAAATTGCCAGTTTCTCATTATCACGCTTAATATTTTTATTATGTAAAAGAAGTGTCTGACATTTTTCAGACGAGAATTTGTTACATAGATAATAGTAGCTAAATAGGTAATTAGCTACATAGCTGCCCTTTGCCCCGCGAGCCACTCGCGCCACGTCACGGGTGTCGATCACGTAGTCTTCACTGACGCGCAGTCGCTGTGACGTGAGTACTGCGCGCGAGTGGGCCGCTGTGACGTGAGTACTGCGCGCGAGTGGGTCGCTGTGACGTGAGTACTGCGCGCGAGTGGGTCGCTGTGACGTGAGTACTGCGCGCGAGTGGGTCGCTGTGACGTGAGTACTGCGCGCGAGTGGGTCGCTGTGACGTGAGTACTGCGCGCGAGTGGGTCGCTGTGACGTGAGTACTGCGCGCGAGTGGGTCGCTGTGACGTGAGTACTGCGCGCGAGTGGGTCGCTGTGACGTGAGTACTGCGCGCGAGTGGGTCGCTGTGACGTGAGTACTGCGCGCGAGTGGGTCGCTGTGACGTGAGTACTGCGCGCGAGTGGGTCGCTGTGACGTGAGTACTGCGCGCGAGAGGGTCGCGGGACGCGCGGCTCGCACGCGGGCGCATGCGCTGCACGGACTGGCCGGGTGCGCACTGCCCTGTGCACTGTTATACAATGTCATTTTTCATTTCCTATACATTTATTTACAACATAATTTTATTGGTTTTCCAATTTTTTTTTATCATTTATGTGTAGCAGAAAAACGCCACATTCATTAATTTACACACAAAGACGCAAGCTCTCACGGAGTCATCCGTCGTCAGGTATGATATCACATACACATTGTAAAACTAAGTTTATCTATCATATTATACAGAGGGTTCCTAATTTACAAATATGTACAGAGCGCGCGTTGTCCGGTCGGCCGCCAGCGCGCGGCGGGCTCGCTGCGCATGCGCGGGAAGTGCTTGGGGTCGCGCAGGTCGAAGGGGCCGCGCCCGGCTCGCTGGCGCGCTCCGACTCTGCGCACACACACACACACGCGCGCGTCGCCCGGCCGGCCGCTAGCGCGCGGCGGGCTCGCTGCGCATGGGCGGGAAGTGCTTGGGGTCGCGCAGGTCGAAGGGGCCGCGCGGCGGCGCGCCCTCCAGCGCCGCGCCGAGCTCGCTGGCGCGCTCGGACTCTGCACACACACACACACACGCGCGCGTCGCCCGGCCGGCCGCTAGCGCGCGGCGGGCTCGCTGCGCATGGGCGGGAAGTGCTTGGGGTCGCGCAGGTCGAAGGGGCCGCGCGGCGGCGCGCCCTCCAGCGCCGCGCCGAGCTCGCTGGCGCGCTCGGACTCTGCACACACACACACACACGCGCGCGTCGCCCGGCCGGCCGCTAGCGCGCGGCGGGCTCGCTGCGCATGGGCGGGAAGTGCTTGGGGTCGCGCAGGTCGAAGGGGCCGCGCGGCGGCGCGCCCTCCAGCGCCGCGCCGAGCTCGCTGGCGCGCTCGGACTCTGCACACACACACACACACGCACGCGCGTCACAGGGCGCGCCGGCACTCGCACACGGCGCCCAGTGTTGCCGCGGACGGGGACAAACCGAAAGTGTTACGTCTGCCTAGCGTTACTTTCGATTCCAAATTTATTATTTGTGCACTTTTTAAGTTGGACCACTCGTCGAGGTCATCGATCCATGTAGATTAGTTAGGATGTAGCGCTTCTTTGCTTCTATTTATTTCCATAGAGCAATAAGTATGTTCACTCTTGTTTTGTCCACTTCCAGAATAATATTTACACACGAAGAATCTTGTCATTTCTTTTTGGTTGACAATTTACATTTCCTTAAAAATTAAAGCCTCGTAACCGAACCGTGTTAGATAATATCTACCATTATAGCCATGCAAAATTCTTCGTATGATGAAGAACCAGTCAATAGCAAAAATATTCAATGATTTAAACCAATCAACACTTGGGCATGCTCGGCCGTGTGAATGTGCCGGAGAAGACAAAAGCTCATAAGTCATAAAATAACACAACAATAAAACACAAAATATATCACAACAGTGAGCTTGCCGTCCCCGCGCCCGTAGAGACGCGTTAGGAGCCGGAACAATACTCTCGGCCGTATCGTAACCGAGGCGTTAGGAGCCGGAACAATACTCTCGGCCGTATCGTAACCGAGGCGTTAGGAGCCGGAACAATACTCTCGGCCGTATCGTAACCGAGGCGTTAGGAGCCGGAACAATACTCTCGGCCGTATCGTAACCGAGCGCACACCAAGTGTCAGCGCAGCGCATCGTTGTCATTGTGAAAGCGCGTCAGCCTGAATTACCGATCATTTAAAGAGAATTATTTGTTGTGAAATAATACTCGCGGCAGTATGAACAGTCGTAGCGCCAATGTTTGTGAGTCTAGTATAGCGAGACGTACAAGGGGGTCAAGGAATTGGGTCTCAGTAGAGAAAGCTGGAAGATGCTGCACTGACAGGAGCGTAGTCCTTAAGTTGAACGTTAATCGAAAGTATGGATCGCTGTCGCCTTTCAAAATTAGCAGCGTACAATATTAGGTTAGATTAGTGTGGTTCCAAACCACAGTTAATAGGCACGCAAGCCATTATCATAAAATATTGAGAGACTGTTTGATTGTTAATATTATTTTCATCAACCGATCACAACATCTAACTTGAGGATTTGACTTAATTGACAACATTTACATTTCCAAGATCCTTATATCTTTAATGAAATAACATCTCAAAATGTACAACAGTATTATTTAATTTTTTCGTGAGTTTATTAAAAAAACATCTTTGATGTTTTTTCAATTCTAAACTGACGGTTTATTTTCCAATTCTGTTAGACAGCCTATTGACGCCGATGACATAATAAATAATAAAACCATTTATAAACATTTCAGAAAAAAAAATATTGTGAAATGTTATCAATTGAAAGACTCGATCAGGCTCCTCCGAACTAGAGAATAGCTGCTACAAAATTATTTGAGAAAAGAAATTAGGCATTTAGCATAATGCCCAATTTCTTTTAGATTGTAAGATGGCGATTCGGTAACGTATCTACGGCACAAGTCGCCTGTCGCTGCTCAAACATTACGGCCGAGGAGAGTGCTCCGGCCCCTGCACGCTCTACTGGGCCGGGATGTCGCCGGGATGTCGGCGGGAGGGACTCGGGAGGGGCAGTACCTGTCATCCGCAGCGGGTCCCGGCCGCGCAGAGCGCCCGCGTAACTGTTGCTAGTGGACAGCGCCGCCGCTGCGCGGGAACAATACGTTAGACTGGGGCTCCTACCCGACTTACACTACATACATAGATACGTGCCACCACCGCGACGCCGAGCGGCGGAGCGAGGACGCTGCCTGTCCGTTCGGATATCATGGAACCTCAACTCGTTAATATTTACATGGCAAAAACACAGAGTATTTCGATAAGTATCATCGTCGCAGCTGAAACTTACGAGGGGCGTTCAATGTATTCTCGGTATCCCGCATCGGCATGAAAAAAGACGTATTTTTTTTTTCTCGAAATTAACTTTTGAATACCCTGTAAAAAATAACTTTCCTCTTTCTCTGACAAATGCGCATTTATTGCCGCGTTGAGCTCTTTATCTTTGGAAAATCGTTTCCCGCGAAGGTCTTTTTTCAAATTAGGGAACAAATAATAAATCACTCGGAACTATATAGGTCCTGGCTACAGGGTGGGTGGTTAATTACTTCGAAACCACAATCTCGCACAGCAGCTTTGGAAACACGCGCAGTGTGGATAGAGGCGTTGTCGTAAACAAGCAACACGCCGGTGGTCAGTTTACCCCGTCTTTTTTATTTAATTGCTTCCCGTAAATTTCGTAAAGTGGATGCCTAGGATGCGGAGTTTATGGTTTCAACTTTTTTTGTGTACGCAATCAGCAAAATTCCCTTCGAGTCCCAAAACACTGTGGCCATGATTTCTCCGGCAGACGGAACGACTTTGATATTCTTAAGAGGGCGCAGTAGCCTTCTTGTGCCACTGCATGAACTCTTGCTTACTTTCAGGGTCATAATGATGAACCACGTTTCATCTCCAGTAACAATTCGATCGAAAATACTTGATGGAACTTCATCACAGAGCTCTACAAACTTTATACAGCACTCGATTCGCACTTTCTTTTGAGGCGCCGCACGGTGGATCGAAAATCGGCTGTAGAAGACATTATAGGATCTCGATGTCTTAAATGTTATTTTTTTTTGCTGGAAATGACTTTTGCCGATCATTACTGTTCTATAAAATGTCATATGAAGTAATTGTGTGCACAAAAATGGAAGAGTTGTAATTTTTATAAGAAAAAATGTATGGAGCTGACATGAAAAATGAGGATATCTCTGGAATCGCAAGGTTGGCCGTTATATCCTTGCACACTGTTATAGTACTATTTATTTGTGAATTTTTGACATATATCGCGGCATCACTTGCGATTTTTTTTTTTAAATCTTCAAAATTAAAAAAAAAGAAAAGTATATGATACATTTTAATGCTTAAATATGGCTATACCAAGTGTAATTTACAATATTTTTTATGCTTAGACCAAAACATTCTAAGAAATCACAAAGTCGTATTACCTACTTTGTGATTTTCATTTGAAATGACATGGTAATTATGAATTACGTAATACGTAATCTTGTCTAATGCCTCAAGTCCACATTAGCTAATGATTAATAAAACTTAATACCTATATACCTAGTTAAAAGGATACGTACCAAAATAATTTGGGGTACTCGCTAATTTAGCAATTAGTGCAGGATTAACTTAATGAAAGTAATTAGATAAATGTGATAAGTACCATCATTAGTCAATAACAATAAATAGTCAAACATTGGATTCACAACTTCAGTTCATTTAGAGCATTTCTAATACGCAGTCCACATTAGCTAATGATTAATAAAACTTAATACCTATATACCTGTTAAAAGGATACGTAACATAATGAGGGTAATTAGATAAACGTGATCATTAGTCAATAACAATAAATGGTAAACTATTGTATGATTAAAAATAAAAGCAAATTATTAAAAAAAATATTAACTTAACCTAACCTAACATAAACAATAAAAGTTAACTTATTTTATACTTTCACCATCAGAATCCACTTCAGAATCAGGCTCTACAATAGATATAACTTCTAAGAACTCTGTCGCAGCTTCCTGATCCTGAAGTTTCAGTAGTTCTACTGTTTCCTTAAAGTATGTCTGCCTCTTGTGGGCATCTAATTTTGGTCTTGTGGAAGAAATTAGAGGATCAGAAGAGACGATAAGCATATTGAGGATATCCTCGTTTGATGCTTGTCTACTCTTTTTCCTCGAATGGTGTTCTCTGAACCTCCTAAAGTCTTTGTTTCGGGCCTCTGAAGCTTCTTCCGAAAGACTTCCAATTGGTACCAATTGGAAGTCTTTATAGCATTTTCTGCAATTATGTCCCCTCTGTGAATCAACAATTTGTGGACGGTTGATGACATGTGTAGTACCAATCATACAGTTCCACGTATTTTTCAGCGGTTGTTCTAGCGTATTCTTTAAATCATTAGCTAATGTGGACTTGAGGCAATAGACAAGATTACATTATTATGTAATTCATAAGTACCATGTCATTTCAAATAAGTAGGTAATACGACTTTGTGATTTCTTAGAATGTTTTGTTTGGTCTAAGCATAAAAAATATTGTAAGTTACACTTGGTATAGCCATATTTAAGCATTAAAATGTACATATCATAAACATTTTCTATTTTTTAATTTTGACGATTTAAAAAATAATCGCAAGTGATGCCGCAATATTAAGTATGTCAAAAATTCACAAATAAATAGTACCTACTATAACAGTGTGCAAGGATATAACGGCCAACCTTGCGATTCCAGAGATATCCTCATTTTTCATGTCAGCTCCATACATTTTTTTCTTATAAAAATTATAACTCTTCCATTTGTGCACACAATTACTTCATATGACATTTTATAGAACAGTAATGATCGGCAGAAGTCATTTCCAGCAAAAAAAATAACATTTAAAACATCGAGATCCTATGTCTTCTACAGCCGATTTTCGATCCACCGTGCGGCGGGACGGCTGAGGGAGAGAGCCTCCCGTCCCAGCCGCCGCGGGAGACGCTCCGGGCGTCGGGAGCCGCGCGACGACTCCCGGCCACCGTAGGCGCGGGCCTGCGGGCGGAGAGTAATGGGTAGCTCACCGTCCGAGCAGGACCAGGCCCGTGCCGGACAAGCGTACGCGCGCCTCAAAGAGATGTCAGCATCAACCGAAGCGGCCCGTCAGGGCCGAAGCCTGCCGGGTCAGCGGGATTGTCCGAAAGGGTTACCGCTGGCTCGGAACATAAAGGGCTAAGGAAGGAACACGGGTGGTTTTTAGTCAGTAAGAGTCTGACACTCCCTTCCGCTCCACCCAGAGCGGGAGGAGTCATTTGATGATTTCCCATCCTGGAGAAAAAAAAAAAAGGCAGCAACGGGCCACCCGAGCGAGTGTCGTCTTCAATACTCTCTCTGACCTTTTTAAATTCACTTGACCACTTTTGAACCGTAGATAACGAAGGTGCAGAATCTTGGTAAACAGCCAGCATCTCTTCGTGAATATTTTTTTGGCTTGTTTCTTGTTGGTAAGGAATTTAATAACAGCGCGCGCGGCGCTCGATTTTCACGATTGTCACGTTAGCCATTCCAGTTGTCGTTGACTAAGGATAACTAGCAAACGAATGATCACAACTACAACTATATGAATTTTTACCTTTATTAGCTCTATCTATCCCTTAGATAATGTCATTAATTAAATAAATAGTCAAATTACCCACATCATTAGTATATCACCCTGATACCGACAATACATTGAACGCCCCCTCGTAGCTCAAACTAAATAATTTTGTGAAGTCAAACTGCTTTTCTATTCAAACTTATGATTCAAATTAATATTATTTCGATTTAAACAAATATCAACTATAATTTAATGGTAATTAAGTTGATTTCAGAGTGACTAACACTATTGAAAAAGTTATAAAAATGTTTGAAGTTGTACCGTAAACTGAACTTTATTGTCTAGGATTTAAAGCAATTTTTTCATAAACTCATATTTGTTTACATTTTTGGCGAATAAATCGCGAATGCAGATTAGTTAACTAAGGTGTTCGCTGAAAACACGGAACACTAACAAAGTTTTATTAGTTCATGGCATTTAAATAAAATAAGTCGTTAGTCGTTACCCAGTCATAATTTTTGATCAATGTTGCTTAGTTTGATGTAGTAGTGCAGAATGCGTAGAAACGGCTATGTGAGTCATTTTACACCCTGCACATATTACGCAAACCATTTGTATGTAAACGAGAATGAAGGAAGTAGTTACTTTGTAGAACGACAATACTTATCGATCGTTCGGTGTTTGTTTAGTTTGAGTAAAAATAAAACTAAGGTCGCGTTCTATGAAACAAATATATACATAATATGCAGTTGTCTTTACTGTGAATACTTTTTGTAATTATATTATTATTAATAAATTTACCTAACATTAGTTTAAGACTTATGGATAAAATAACTAGATGAGAAATTTATGACGATTAGTTAAATTACTCGTGGAATATTTTATGAACAAGATGTGTTCTAACGACTTTCGTGATGTGACGATACCATTCGAATGTGGGCGGCGATGAGGAGGCGTGATCGAGGTGAGTGCGGGCGACGGGAGGGGAGCGGGGACAGAAGGGGAAGCAATGTGCGGCCGTGGCGGCCCGGGCCGGACGAGCGCGTCCGGCCGGGCCGCCGGGCCGGTTAGTGTGCGGCGACGTAGCGGCGCGGACACGTGCCCGGGCCGGTTAGTGTGCGGCGACGTAGCGGCGCGGACACGTGCCCGGGCCGGTTAGTGTGCGGCGACGTAGCGGCGCGGACACGTGCCCGGGCCGGTTAGTGTGCGGCGACGTAGCGGCGCGGACACGTGCCCGGGCCGGTTAGTGTGCGGCGACGGAGCGGCGCGGACACGTGCCCGGGCCGGTTAGTGTGCGGCGACGTAGCGGCGCGGACACGTGCCCGGGCCGGTTAGTGTGCGGCGACGGAGCGGCGCGGACACGTGCCCGGGCCGGTTAGTGTGCGGCGACGTAGCGGCGCGGACACGTGCCCGGGCCGGTTAGTGTGCGGCGACGGAGCGGCGCGGACACGTGCCCGGGCCGGTTAGTGTGCGGCGACGGAGCGGCGCGGACACGTGCCCGCGCCGCCGGCGGCTCGGCCTCGCGCCCGCGCGTACCTTCCAGTGGCTGCGCCGCCGCCGGGCCCTCCAGGAACTGGTGCTGGCGCAGCAGCGCGCACTCGCCGCCCTCGGCCGCGTCCAGCGCGTACACGTACAGCACGCCCTGCGCCGTCGCCACCAGCAGGCGCGGCGCGCGCGGCACGCTGCGGACACACGCGAGTTAGTGCGCGTCGCGACTCCCGCGGCTCCCGCCTCGTGCACTCACTTGGTGATGGCGGCCACGGCGCGGTAGCCCGTGTGCGGCAGGCGCGCGGCGGCGAAGGCGCGGCCCTGCGCCAACACGTCGGCCACCTGCGCCGGCAGGTAGCCCGCGCCGGCCGACACGGCGCTGGACAGCCAGCCCATCCAGCCGGCCGGCTCGTCGTCCGGCCCGGCCGCCGGCTCGTCGGGCGCCGGGCCGGCCGCCGCCGCCTCGCCCAGGCGGAACACGTGCACGGTCTCGGTGTTGGACGTGGCGGCCAGGTAGGCGCCGCACGCGCTGAAGGCCAGGCACGCGATGGACACGCAGCGCTTCACGCCGCGCCGGAACTCGTACAGGCGCGTGCGCTCGGGCACGGCGAACACGCGGATCACGGTGCCGCGCTCCGACGCCGTGGCCAGGCGCCGGCCACACATGGACCACGCCAGCGCCGCCAGCGGGCTATCGTGCGCGCTGATGACGCACTTGGCGTTCTGCGGACAGACGGGCGGTCAGAGCGGGCGGAGCGCGGGCCGCGAGCGGGCGCGACACTCACCAGGTGCACGGCGTCGAAGATCTGCACCTCTCCCACGGCGCTGGAGCCGGGGTAGGCCACGTAGCAGTGGTCGACGCAGGGCGACAGCGCGCACAGGCCGCGCGGGTTGGGCGGCGTGTCGCGGATGGTGTGCAGGATCTTCATGTCGCGGATGTTGTGGATGTGCAGCGACTCCTCCAGGCACACGATCAGCCTCTGAAACAGACGCACGATCAGCGCGGAGCGGCGCGCGCACGAGGCTCGCGGTGCTGTACTCACGGATCGGTTGAGCTTCACTGCCAGGATGGTGTTGCTATAGCTGTAGTTACATATCTCGGTACCCTTCTTGTAATGGCATACTATCAGCTTTCTGTAACAATCATATTTTAAGTGTACCATAAAACTGAATACAATGGAGGCTGGAATCCTTCCGCCACAGAACAGATACATAGTCCATGGCTGCTAGAACTTAACAACTTGTATTGCTTATCTTTAAATCTAAACTTGATAATTTAATGTTAAATGTGAGGATTACTCAAACTACCTAAACATTAGAGCAGGTAGGTACGGATAAATAATAAAAACTCTATAATATTGGCAGGGGTACACTACGTAAATACGAAAAACTTTATTCCGACAGTCATAAACACGAATTTCAAAGTACCGATTTTCATAATTTCGAATGGTTCGAAATTCCTAATATACCTACTCGTAACAACTCCGATTTATCATTCATCCTATTTTTATAACTCCGAAATCTTAATATTCCTAACGTTTATAATTAATACTATTCTTAATTTACAGTTTCAATAGATCGAATAACAAAAAGTCCGAATTAATGATAATTCGAAACATCAACAATACGAATTCCGATTAATTAGAATTCGGAAATAAAAACGCCTTGTAAAACTGAATAGCAAGACAAATTATACGAGTAGAATACGGAATTTCGACGCACAAAAATCGATAAATACTAATACGATGCTACAAAATTGTGATGCACGTTACCGCGAAAGACCGTCTCTGCGACGCCACTACATTTCGATGCATGTTACCGTAAAAGATTTTCACTGCGATACTACTTGACTTCAACGCAAAGGTATTTGTATTGTTATTCGCTCGCTCTTGCTTCCTATGTCGACGGAGCCCCGCTTCGCGGGGCCCCTATTTCTGTGAAAAAGGTTTAAAGTAACCTAACTTAACCATTTTTTTTTTAACGTGGAGAAATGCTCGTGCATACTGCACTACCACGGGGAGATAGTGCAGTTATATGGGACTCTAACCCACTAAAACTCCACGGTGTCCTCCTCTGCCGCTTACGGCGGGAACACGGGCAAGCGTGAGCACTCATCCGTGAACCCGCCGCGGCCGTCCGTTACCGGACCCTCCTCTGGGGAGTACTCCCCATCACCGGCGCACCAGAAGACAGCACGCCGTGACCACCCCAGGGACCAAACCAGCACATGGGCACCAGACGACCCCGTGTATGGGCACCCTTGGTCCCCCCTGCAACGGGTCAGGACATTGGCCCCGCCGCCTGCCAATTTTCGGCTGCAGAGGATAGGGAGAGCGGCCAACGTAATACCGACACTCCTCTTCCCCTGCAGCCCCACCGCGTCCGCCATCGTACGGTGGCGACCCCGTCAAGGCCGCGGAAGGTAGGGAGAGCGGCGCACCGTAATACCGGCACTCCTCTCCCGCTGCAGCCTCCAACCCTCAACCACGATGCCTCCGGTACGACAAAGCGGCCCGCCTCAGTTGCGATGTCGCCCAAGCGACACCGCAACCTACCTTTGGCCGCTACGTCGTTGGCTTGTCAGCAAAAGCTCTGACGAGCGGCCCCTCCTCGGGTTCCTCTTCGCTTCACCGTGGGTGTCCAAGCCACGGCTACTGAGCCCCTCCGCCTCGACAATGCGGGAACCCACCGGGGGGGAACCTTTTTTTTTTTTTTTGTTCCGGGGTGGAAAATCCTCATGGATGTCCGCCGCCCTGGGGCGGGCGGCGGGGTCTGTCAGACTCTTACTGACTAAAAACCACCCCGGTGTTCCATCTCACACCTACGCCGAGGGTCGCGGGAACGTACGATCCTTCCGCAACCCCCGGCTGGTGCCGGCCCGCCTCTGCGGGCCCCGTCTGGTCAGGGGGGGGAGTGAGGTGTTTGACTCCCCCCGCGACGTCTAAGAGGGGCGCGCGTGGAACACATCGCGCCGCCACCTCGGGTCCTGATGTGTGGGGGGCGACGGAGGTCCCCGAGTCCGTCGCCCTTGGACCCGTTTAGGGGGGCCGGAAGAGGGCGTTGTCCGCCCTCCGCCGACGCCCGGTGCGCCTGCTGCGGGCAGGGTGAGTGGACGAGATCTCCCTCTCCCTTTCCGCAGCCTCCTTCTGCGAGACGACCGTTTCGCAGAAGGAAACCACCGCGTCCCAGGACTCCTCGCTGTCGACCATCGACTCGACCACGGCCGGCAGCGAGAGGTCACTGCCTACTTCTGAGATGAGGGCACGGCTCGGCTCCTCCCAAGCGGCACACTCTGCCAGCGTATGCCACGCCGTGTCCTCCCGGCAGTCGACGCAGTGGTGACACCGGGCGTCCGGCTCCCTGTTAATGCGACACAGGTACTTCCCGAAGCAACCATGCCCCGAGAGCACCTGCGTCACCCGAAACGACAGGGAGCCGTGCCTCCTCCCGAGCCAGCGCTCGAGCACTGGCCGGACCGCCTCGATGGTACCGAGGCCGGCGGTAGGGCGCGAAAGCCTGTCCCGCCATTCCGCCACCAGGACCTCGCGAAGCTGAGACCGACGCAGCTCCATATGGCGCTGCGTCAGCCCCTCGCCAAAAATAATCTATCCCATGCAGTTTGAAAATTATGGGCATTTTAAAAAAAACCTAGAAATTTAATCAAACTGTAACATTTTTCGGTTATTGTGGTTATTCTTTTTTATTTTTGTTCATTTGAACTTTGGAAACGTAATCCTAAATAACATTTCTAGAATCCCAATAAAAAATAATGACACAATTGCCTCAAGTTTCCGAGAATTGAGACTATTCGTTAAACTACGAATTTAAAATTTTCAAGATTCGTCGACTGTGATAGGCCCTCCTTTAAAAAAAATGTACTAGAGTGCCTTGGCAAGTGGCATTAAAAGTTGGCGCATTTAATCAGAATTCTAATATGGTACAATACTTGTTAGTTCCATACAATAAAAAAGACAAAAAGACACCATTTTGAAGGGAGCGTTATATTTTAGTAATTATCTGATGCAAATAACTTTTTTTTTAGTATCTTATTTGATCTACACAGGTTCCGACTTCGGATTTGGTTCGGTGTTGCCAAACTAAAACTCGTTAAAATAACAAATTCAAATCGATTTAAAATACAGTGCAATCTCTCCACTGTATTTAACATACTTAGTTTTCGTTAAATCACATAAGTAAAAATGCTAATAAACGATTTAGGACATTAAAAATGATAAACTGACATTTTATACATTATTTCTAGAGAACTTATAACATTTTGATCGATTTCGAATGGATCGATATAGGTAGTATTGTTTTTTTATGGCAACACGGTGCTTAAAAATATTGTGTCAATTTGTCAAAATGACAGATAACATTCGCTTTGTTTATTTCCATCGTGAGTGTTGTTTTTGTGAGTTTTTTAACGACTACTTTGGTTTTTTTGTTAAAATGCATTCCGATTCTTCCCTTCTTGACGACCCTGGCACTTCTATGGACCCCGAACCTTGTATTTACGTTGAACCTGGCACACCTACGGATTCGGATACGGATCAATTAAATGGTAAAAAAATATCTAAATATACATCTTGATACAAAACTAGGTTTATAGACTCTTCTTACTGATATGAGCTATTAAATCAATCACATTTATTAGCTGAAATGTTTGTTTATGAGTGGCCAAAGTCCTATAGAAAATGGACAATCCCCTTTCCCAATCGACTTTGAACCTTATGCTTTAGCGATAAAGTTGAAAATCTATTAAAGAAATTTGACAGATTGTAGTAGCTTGATGTGCTGGCGTCTGTACAACAAAAAAACCGAAACTAAACCGGTAAAATCCAAAACCGGTTTAACTTAAGTGGTTGTAATAGCTCCATATTATGTCCCGCCGCACGGTAGGTTGGAAATCGGCTTTCATAGACTTAGGGATTTCGATTTGCAAGTGCCTGATTTTTTGCCGGATATCGCTTCTATTAGTCAATTAGTCATTACTATGTACAAAAATGACACCCGAGTTAATTCTGCCCAAAAACGAAGGAAATTTAATTTTTTTACGAAATATTTGTATGAAGCTAGTATGAAAAGTCGAATTATCTCCTAAACGGCATGTTTAACCGTAATATCCTTGGAGGTGGTCATAGTGCTAATTATTTATGATTTTATGGTTGCCGATTTGACGAAAAATTTAATGCCGCTTTTTTTAAAAAAATCGTCAAAATATTTTTATTTATTTTTACATGTAAAACGATCCCTTTTAGTGTTATGTTGAAGAACACGGACTTTTAACTACACGTAACATAAAATATGTAGTATCACTCCTATATTTCCGAAGGAGTTGGCAGAGGTTTATAGTACATCCACACGTAGACAACTTTGTTTGAGCTAGATATTTATCAACACATCATGAGTTTTAAAACTTTTCATACAACCAAATTACCAATTGTTTACTTTTCTAATGAGTCCGAAAAGAAGTGATTAAGTAACTACACTGATTAGGTCTTCTAATGAGTCTTTATAGGTGATTTAATGATTTTCAATATCTCACGACAATGCCAACTATGGATTACATTCAACTTTTCCTGATAAGTAGCTAATTTGTTAATTAGCAGTGCTATGAGTTCTAAGAATAGTAAGTGACAATTATAAATTTTCATTAGCTAATGAGGAGATAACTAATGAGGGTAGTTACCTAATTATTGGCGTTTTGAAATAAAAGGGCTAAAGTTTTGTTTTATAATTTAGTTTGTTCACAACTGTGTAACTGCTAACACTAAATCTGCGACTATAAAATCTTAGAATGGAAAGTTTAATCACCAATTTAGACTTGTTTGTTCTTCTACGAAGTGAGAGTACTTCATTTGATCATGAAGTATTGTTCAGTGCAGTTGTATCCCGCATAGGCGATTGCCTGTCTGACGAAAATCGTGTTGTTCTCAAAGAATTTTGTGGGAGATTTACGCGAGCCGCTTTACAAAGGTGGCAGAAATCCAACCGATTCCTTGATAATTTCAGGAGAAAGTACGAGAATTGGTTGGGAGCAAATATTGATTGGCCAAGTTTTGTGCAAACTTTAGTTAATCAAGAACCAAGTGTTGATGAGATACCAAGAGCGCCCTCAGTCTCTCCAGAACCGTCGACATCAACGTCCATTGGAACAATGACGAAAAGATCCCGTAAACCATTCGAAGATCTGGGAAGTAAACAAAAAAAGAGAAGATCTGATGAACACACAGGCGAAGATTCTAGTGAATTGGCATATGCAGCTGCAGCACGTTTAAAAGAAGGGCATGGAGATATCGCCTCTGTCATCGAATACATGATGAAAAATCCTGAAGCAGCCGCTAAATTAAATGAAACGCTTAAGAAACCAGCGAAAACAATCATATTTACGCCAGAAAAGGCGCTTGGATTGCTTCTTTCGCTAAAACTCTCAAAGTGGCAATATATTACGTTGCGAGAGGCTGCCATTCGGGAAGGTGCTAAGGATATTTATCCATCTTACTATAAAGTGCAACAAACTAAGCTTGATTGCTACCCTCCGAAGCAATCAGTGACAGTTACTGATTCATCGGCTAGGATTACACTTCAAGCTTTACTTGATATCACAGTTACAAGAATCCTTCAAAGCCTTTCTAACGAAGAGCATAACAAGCAGTTGAAGCTGATTTCCAAGTGGGGATTTGATGGTGCTTCTAACCAAAGCCAATACAAGCAGAAAATGGCGGGTGAGGAAGATGACTCGAGCATTTTCATGACCTCCTTGGTGCCACTAAAACTGACAGATGGAGACAACATCTTATGGACGAACCCAAAACCATGCTCAGTTTTGTATTGTCGTCCAGTTCAGTTTACTTTTGTAAAGGAGAGTGAAGCAGTTGTCCTTGAGCTGAAAAAACAAATGGTTGAAGAAATTGAGGCCCTTATCGGACAGAGTGCAATAATAATAATAGGGTGACTCATGAACTAATGATGACGATGATCGACGCTAATGTTTGCACTTACCTTTCTGAAGCTAGATCAAATGCATCGTGCTACCTGTGCTTAGCAAAGCCTACAGAAATGAACCGCTTAGAAGCTGTAACATCAAAAATTGTGTGTTCTGACCTGTATGAATTTGGCTTGTCATCCCTACACGCCCGTATAAATTGTATGGAATATCTGTTACACATTGCATACAGGCTCGACTTCAAACGGTGGGTAGCGAGAAGTGATGAGCACAAAGAAATGCTACAGACAAGGAAAACAATAATTCAAAATAAATTCAAAGATGAGCTCAATCTATTGATTGATATAGTAAAACAAGGCTCGGGAACCACCAATGACGGGAATACTGCAAGAAAATTCTTTGAGTTTCCTAATAAAACCGCAGCTATAACCGGTTTGGATGAAGACCTCATCAAAAGATTTGCTGTAATTTTACAAGCAATTACATCTGGAGAGCAGGTCGATATAATAAAATTTAGAGATTATGCCCGCAAAACAGCAGAAAGTACGTATTATTATACGACTGGTACTACATGTCGTCAACCGTTTATAAATTATTTAATCCATGGGGCTGACATAATCGAGAAAAATAATATTGTGCCGATTGGGACTCTCTCGGAAGAAGCCTCAGAGTCTCGAAACAAAGATTTTAGGAGGTTTCGAGAACATCATTCGCGGAAAAGAAGTAGGCAGGATTCCAATCAAGACATTTTAAATATGCTTGTTGTTTCTTCGGATCCTTTGCCAAGTGCACAAAGGACTAAGTTAGATGCCAAGAAAAAGCAGAGCTTTTTTGCTGAAACTCTCGACTTAATTCAATTTCAGGAAACTGAGTTCGAGTTTTTGGATATATCCAATCTGGATGCTGACTCAGAATTGGAGTCTGACAACGAGAGTGATATGGAAAATTTGTAAAAAAATTATACAGTGTGTTAACTAACAGAGGGCGTTCCCGTTAACCCGCAATAGTATAGCATCCATACATGCTAAAAAAAATATTACCATTCGAAAATAAAATGTTTTTATTTTTTTTTATATTAAAATATTCACTAAAAATCGTAAATTGATACGTTAAAGAAACACTCTGTACACGCGTACTTGAAGGACAGCAATGTCAGAATTTATTTATGAATGACGGGCCGCGTGTGCGGCGGGCGATCTAATGGGGATTGTCCAAAATTTCTAACCATTATATTTTATTTTTTGTAAATTTAGAGCATTTTGAGAAACTAATTTGAATATTTTGATGATTGGCTCAATAGTTATTTTAATAAAATTTATTTAATTATTTTAAGTTTTTAAGGTAGGTGACGTCATCCAGTAGCATAAAGATTAAGTGCCGTTGCCTTACTAGTACATTACTAAAAATTTTAATCTGTCAACACAACGTCAACAATGTCACATCTGTCAAAGTGTCAATAGGCCGAATAGACGTCTTAAATAATCGAATCCTAGCTTAGCGTATTTATTTAGAAATGGTTTTTTTATGTGTAAGTGTCCTCCAAGGAATATACTACTCTCTATCGTCACTAGAACAATCGACGCGGCGACTTAGATATAGAATAATAACGCACGCGGCGACATTATTACTATTATTGCTGCAAGTTGGAACAAAGCACTTCCTGTATTCCATAACTCTTCCAGTATATTAAATATTGTCGAGTGTTGAAATAATGTATGTAATGTAATGAGATTTATAAACAAGAATGTTTATATTTTTGACATATTTACAATAATTTGACATTTGACAGATTGTAGACAATACTTGCCTCTTACTTTTTATTTTCTGAGGCAACGATACAAAACTGTACAGCCAGTCGTACGTAATTTGAAGGGCAAAGAAGGTCAATCGTATTTTATCAAAAATATCAATAACATATGAATATTTTTCAAAATTAATTAGTCCGTAATGATCAGTAACGCTATTCCTCGAAATGGTTTTTCAATTACAACATTTAAAAAAATATGAACATTGCCCATTGATGCGCCTAGCCCCGCCCCCTGCCCCCGAATGTCCACCTAATTTTATACGGAACTAATAAATAAAAATTGTTTATTCTCAGACAAATAAGTCCATAGAGAGGTCAATATTGAAAATCTTATAAACTATGTTAGTAGGTACCAAAAAATATAAAATAACAAATGTGAATGGTTAGTAGGATGCCATGGTAAACAGTGAACCACTAAAAGTTTGAACATTTATACATCCACCATACGTGAATGTAATTAAGAACTATTGACATTAAACGAAAGGAAATTTATTAAACTTGTGTTTTGCATATCAATTTCGGCACCAATTCTAATAGTTTATTGGTAATATTGGTTTTTTTTAAAGATGGCGAATGGTTCACTGTGTACCAGTATAAGTACACAGTGAATCGGGGTTGAGTCGACAGTGGACCAATATGTATACAGTGAACCATCACTTTCATTACCTACCTTTATAGCATATTTAAACAAATTTATTGATAGAAATGTCGTTAAATAAAACTATCGTAATGTAATATTTAATAATTTGTTTATATATTTGTCAGCAACAATCACATAAAATCACAAAACAAACTATTAGGCACACTTTAACATACAAATAACTTACAAATCTAGTAACACTACAATTACCAGTATTACTTACAATTAACAGTCTTTAAAGTTATTATCAGTCTTTTAAAACTTAAAAAATATCAAAATCAACATTACTTCTGAAATAAATAATCTTCTAAAATAACATAATAGACTAATGAAACGAATAATCTCTTCTGACATTAAAATCTTCAACAAAAAGAACCAAATCTACATATTTTCCAACAAAATCAAAAAGGAAAAGACAGAAGTGACAAATTTATTGGGAATGTATAAGTTGCTTGCCGGCGACTACTGCCTTCAACTTTAGGGTCAGGAAGTATAAATTTTACGTCATTTTTCCAAACTCCTGCCATATCTGGTTCCACAGGTTCAGCAAATTTATAAAAAAACTTTACTCTTTAGTTTTAAATAGGATACAAAATAGTCATATCCCGGTTCATTAGACTCTTCTAAAATCTTTGCGACGTAATAATATTTTTTCTTCTTATTTGTCTCTATCAAAATAACTACATAGTCACCCACTTTAGGGTTTCTTGGCAGAGGTTTGGAAATGATGTCATCATCCAGAATCATTGTGTCGTCTTCTTCGCTATCACTTAAAAATATCTCTCCCCCAGAAGACGATCCACTGGCACAAAAAGTTTCATCGCCACTGCTGTCACAGTCATGTTTCTCCAATTTCTGTTCTTTCTTTGGTTTCTTGTCTTTAAAAATATCACTTTTCTTCTTTCTTTCTTTTATTTTAAATTGCATTCCTGTGCTGCGCTGTGGATACTCCTTCCGTTCTTTACAAGTTCTACAGCTTTTTTCATGTCGTTTGCATCATGTCCGCCAATTTTGCGGATATTGGTTTTAGTTCGACCCATTCTAAAACAAAAAGATTCTTATTATTAGTATTACATCTTTTATTAACGCCTTTTTTGTTTATTACAATCACAGTTGAAAACTTTATGCATAAATTGTATCGAACATAATGAACAAAATTATTGGTACACAGTGAACCATGGTTTACTGTGTACCTTATGATTTTGAGCCACTGTGTGCAGCCACCACTTTTTAACCTATAAGATTACATAACTAATAAACATACCAAATTCAAAGGATATTTATATATCTAAGTTATTAAGGAATAGTTACTTTACACATGGAAACAGTGCAATATAATGTAACTAAATATACAACGATTCTAGAAAGAAAATAAATGAAAACACGTGTATATAGGAAAAGGTAAAGTGTGTGTCATTATTATCAGGCATATCTTAATTACTGTGGGCGTACTAAGTGGGTAGTGTTGGTTAATGCGCAATAGAAACACGGTTTGCACTTCACATCAGATTATAATTTCATGAACAATTTAATCACATTAGCAAATCAAGCACTATAGGTACACGATACAATCAGATACGAACGCGATATAGTTTCTGAGCACATGATGTCCGTACGATGTCCAATGGTCAAGTCCCCTGCCGCTTCGTTGCTCGCTGTTTTATACTGGTGTCAAAACAAGTCGAGCAGTGGGGCGGTGGGAGAAGTCGAGTGACGTACTTGTCGGTGGCGTGATCGTCGGTGCATGTGTTGTTTTCGACAACGCCGCCGACACGGCCATACTGACGTGCGGACGTCCTCGTGCGCTTACAATTCATACATCTGTAATAAGCATAAATCGTTCGATTATCCTGACCAAAAATCATACTTTACAATCTGGACCGGTTTATCTAAACCCTACAGACAGGCTGGTAAGAATTAGTTCTGGACCGGTCTTCAATGACCCTTCAGATTAAAACTTCTGGACCGGTCTTCATTGACCCTTCAGATTAACAAGTTCTGGACCGGCTACAAGCCCTACAGATTAACAAGTTCTGGTCCGGCTACAAGCCCTGCAGATACAAGTTCTGGTCCGGCTACAAGCCCTACAGATTTTATTTTATCTTATTTTGGCTAGTCCGGAATATTATTATTCCCTATAGCCGATTTGTCATTGGACCGGTTTAACCCTACAATGATTATTGCAATTTAACTGTCATCATTAGTTTTATGGACATCAGCTCGCGTTACTATTGATCGGTTCCGAATAAACGGACATAAAGTGCAACTTGTGCCCCGTCATACACTTTCCGGGGTGGAAAATCCTCATGGATGTCCTCCGCCACGGGGCGAGCGGAGGGGTCTGTCAGACTCTTACTGACTAAAAACCACCCCGGTGTTCCATCTCACACCTACGCCAGGGGTCGCGGGAACGTACGATGCTTCCGTAACGTACGTTCACCGTGACACGCCAGAGCCAAGACTGTCTCGTTACACCACTGCGCGCTCTCTTCCACTCCACACGAACTCGGGCTAGACTCTGTCGAGCGCCGCCGGGTGACACTGGCGTTCAGAATAGTCCATGAATGACGCCGACACGACCATCTTGCTCGCACACATTCTCGTGTGTTAATCTTTGTTCTAACGTGCCTGAGCGTAGTTGTACGACGCAAACATCCACTCGCCGTTGCTGCTTGCAGCGCGTGCTCCACCTCCATCATCTGCTTGGCTGCCACTTCTCGTGCACCGGGTCACGACATGTCCAGGATTCCCTCACTTGCAGCACACGAAGGGCTTCACCGAAGGCTGCTGGCTGCTTGGCTCGATTCTTGAAGTCACCCAACGTCACTGGTAGCTCCACGTTACGTCCTTCGTACTATTTACGATAGCCACGTTGATACTGCTTCCTTTGTGCGCCTTAATGACGGCCACAAGTTGACCTCCTTGCAGTGAATTTTCAGCAAATCACAAATCAGCTGTAGTATTGTGTGCGGTTACGTTTGCACACGCGTCCTATCGCGTTTTCTAATTACGGGAACACTTTTTTTCCTAACATGGCGGTAGGGCGCAACTGGCGCGTCACTGGGCAAAGGTATTTCGGCATACAGCCTATGCCCAAAACTATATTCACTATGATCGCGCATCCGTATCTGGCTTGTCTGGGTTCAACTCTAACAGGTCCACACGATTATTTAATAAGCGTTCGCAGTTTGCACTTTGTTTTTTAAAATGTCAACGGTCACTTTCACTTTTAGCGTTTTCATTTTGCGCATGAACCAACACGAATCCCACTTCTGATATAGGAAAAGGTAAAGTGTGTGTCATTATTATCAGGCATATCTTAATTACTGTGGGCGTACTAAGTGGGTAGTGTTGGTTAATGCGCAATAGAAACACGGTTTGCACTTCACATCAGATTATAATTTCATGAACAATTTAATCACATTAGCAAATCAAGCACTATAGGTACACGATACAATCAGATACGAACGCGATATAGTTTCTGAGCACATGATGTCCGTACGATGTCCAATGGTCAAGTCCCCTGCCGCTTCGTTGCTCGCTGTTTTATACTGGTGTCAAAACAAGTCGAGCAGTGGGGCGGTGGGAGAAGTCGAGTGACGTACTTGTCGGTGGCGTGATCGTCGGTGCATGTGTTGTTTTCGACAACGCCGCCGACATGTACTTACATTTTTGGGCTCCAACGACAAAACAATGCACTGTACGACCGTTACGGGCGGGAGCGCGCCGTCGACTGGGGAGTGCGGGAGGTGGTAAAAGGCAAGTTGTTTCGCGTTTGCAGTACGGTTTGGCAACGTCGCGTTTACGGGATATGAGTGGTGGTGCACTGTGTACTACTGGGCCACTGTTTACCACCTGACCCTATAACAGATATCTTACACACTATGTTAGTAAGTACAATAAAAATAACAATCACAATGGGAATAAAATTATATAATATTTCACTTAACCTGCACCTGTCACATGCAGGTTAGTGAAGCGACGCATGACCGCCGAGTCCAATCTGTCAGCTATCATTCTCAGGATGCTGTTACGGCTCCCCCTCATACTGTGCACCACAGACATGGATTTCCTACGCATAATTGCATAGAAATCATCTATGTGCGCATCTGCAAACATGCCTGAAGCACTACAGTATCGCGGAAGCCGCACCAGAGTCCTGAAAATGTTATTATATTGCACTCTGAGTGCATTATAGGTCCGCTGTTTGAAACTGGTCCATAGACCACCCGTGTAGAAATTTTGACAGTACGCTTTAAATAACGTTAATTTAACGTCAACTCTACAACGAGCGAATCTATGAGCCAGCATATTTCCACGGACTGATAATGCCCTCCGCTCTCTTTCAATGTCCTGGTCATCCGTTAATGTTTCTGTCACTATATGACCAAGGTACTTAAACTGAGCCACCTGTCTCAAATGAACTCCGTTAAGGCACAGCGTAGGAACACTGTTGGGTTTTTTGTTTTTACCCACAAAAACCATAAACTCGCTCTTGAGTTCATTGTACTTTAAGCCATGTTGTTCAGCATAAGTCTCACAGCATTTCAAAAGTTTCCTTAGTCCGCCGATTGAAGGGCTCAACAGCACCATATCATCTGCATAACTTATGTTATTAACACTTCATCATCTATGCGGCAACCGACATGCATGCTGCTCAGCCCTTCAATCAGCTGATTCACATACAAGTTGAACAACCTTGGGGATGTTAAACCCCCTTGCCTTACACCCGAGTCTAGTCTGTATTCGTCCGAATAGACATTTGCCCATTTTATTACATTTTTCTGATTACTGTACCAATATGAGAAAATGCCTATTATTTCTGGAGAGATACCTACTTCACCTAACTTATTCCAGAGCCTGTCATAGGATACTAGATCAAACGCCTTAGACAGATCCAAGAAACATGCATATATTGGTGTTCTTCTTTTAAGGTAGTAGTCAACAGTATGTTTTAGCGTCAAAATGGCACTTTCTGTTGATAGACGTGGTCTAAAACTGCGCATCCTGTATGTCTATGACACTGGCCAAGGCGTTCGTCCAGCACCCTATCCAGAACTTTAGCTACAATTGTTGCTAGTGATATGGGTCTATAATTTGTTTTATCAGCTATATCTCCTGTATGGTTCTTAACTAGAGGTACTACTACAGTTTTAATAAATTCAGGTGGTAAGTATGAGTGTCTAATACAAAAAGTGTACAGCATTGCCAGGAGTCTATTTATGTGAGTACCTGCATACCTTAGGTGCTCCACACTCAGCCCATCATGGCCTGGTGACTTTCCCCGTTTCATATTGGCAATAGCTCTACCCACCTCCTTACTGGTAATTAGTGTTGGTTGATTAATATTACAATAATCAATCTCTCGATTTTCAGATGTTTGCAAGGGTGACTTTACCTTAAAATGCTGGGCAAAGCTGTTGGCAATACTTTTTGGGTCACTACTACCGTCCACACAAGCAGGCAGCCCCACCTTGCTTCCCAGATTTTTGGTGCTTAACCAAAATTTATTGAACTGTTTGGCAGAGTGCTGTTCTGCAATAATATCCATACGGATCTGTTCCTGATGTGTTTGACAAAATTTCAGCCTTGACTTAAATATTTTTCGACTTAAGCACATCTTTTCATAAATACGCCCCGTTTCAGGCTTACCATGAAGCACATACATTTGGTAATCAATCCTAGCCTGCCTATGCGATTCAGCTACATGTTTATTCCACCCCTGTATGCATTTGCCTTTCCCACTTTTGTGAACAACCTTGTTATGGCTATTTATTGAGGCCTCAGTAAGTACCTCTATAATATTATTATATAATTTATCTATTACATTTCTATGATTCAACACATTACACATGTGATCAGCACATTCGTTAAATTCAATAGGAAAATCTATAAGTCTCAAATTACTATTACAATATTCACTATATTTATTTATTTCCTCATTATTCCTTACACATATTGATGTACATTCATTTTAATTTTATTTCTTATTAAACCTAAATTACATTCCACCTGCAAAGGATAATGGTCAGACCAGTATGCGTTATGCAATACTTGTATCTTTGTTATAGTATTCCATGCCGATTCACTCACCACACAATGATCCAACCATCTTTTGCATCCATGTGCATCACTGACATAAGTATGAGTATCACCGGACTCACCAAGTGTTTTTACATCTGCACAAAACCACCTTCTGTCAGCACAAAAATTAAACAGTTCATTGCAAAAAAGGGCTGAAGGATGAGCATTGTAGTCACCTAACATAAACACTGTTTCAACATCACTGCCTTCAATTATTGCATTTATTTCGCCCAGGCACTGTGTGAAACTAGGCAGATTGTCGGGATGATCAGTGGGCATGTACACACACACAATCACTATCTCACGTTGGTCAGTGGTTACAGCTTTGATTGCAGTGATACGATCACTTTTGCACTTTAACACAATCACGTCTTTGAACACATTTTTCCGCCACAAAAGCGCCACACCACCATGTGGTCTACCGCGCAGCACACCGGACGATAAATCAACTGCCGATTTCCCTGTGTAGCTGAACTCCTCATCAATGCTTCCAAGAAATGCCAGATCATGTGGCATGAGCCACGTTTCTTGCAGCGCCACAACATCCGCCTCTCTGCATAGCAACTTAATACAGTTCACGCTCCTCTTCACATTTTTACAGTTGAAGGTAATAAATTTACAGCATTTATTTTGATCCATAGGAGCTACTTACTGGATTCAAGAGAGCACCCGCTGGGGCATTCGTCGACTTTTCTGATCGCATCCTAAAGGATATAAACCACCTGAACTTTATCCCATCCGGCCACAGCTCATTGTTTAGATATAATTCTAATTTATGTTTGGAAACATAAATTTTGAATGCATTATATGGGCGATCCTTTTTCATGCTTATTTTTTCTATAGTAACTTTTTCACATGTCTTCTCCTGTATATAGTTACATATATCTGTCTCCGTTGTTTCCTTGTTGACATTTGATATAAACAGTGGTGTTTTTATATCCGCCGCTTTGAACTTGCTTTCCGACTCCATAACGGCCTTACCCGTTTTCCCAATGAAATGATTTCTTAGTCTTTTCCGCTGTTGCACCTGCCACTCCTCACTTGGCACATCATTTTGTTTCCATTCGCCTTCTTTGCTTACCATTTGTGCAAAACTTGTTTGTATCGGATCTTGATTGATTTCCACAGATGTATCTCGTTTATTATTACTCTCAGTTTGCTGCATGTTCGATAATGACGTTTGAAAAGATTGACGCGCTGTCACTGCTGTCAGTCCCATCAACTTGTCTGAGTGAACCACAGAGTGAACGAGCGAATCAGCATGTGTGATCTGTGTGTTGTTATCACCGTCGTTCAAGAAAGGGACGGGCAACGACAACTCTCGCGCGCTCTCGCTCTCGCCCACTCCGCCGTCGCGTGCGCCTGCGCTACCGTTGCCATTCAAATCAGCCGATGTGCACGTACCTTCAATGTTTTTAACATTTATTGACGGTGATAATCCGATCGGGCCACTATTTAACAAATAAGCACCTCTTTTTCGAAAATTTACATTGTCCTCCTCTGAAGTATACGCGAGGTTCTTGGTTTTAAAAAAAAAAAATCTTCTTCTCTCTTGGTTTGGTTCTTGAAAATTTTAAATTCGTAGTTTAACGAATAGTCTCAATTCTCGGAAACTTGAGGCAATTGTGTCATTATTTTTTATTGGGATTCTAGAAATGTTATTTAGGATTACGTTTCCAAAGTTCAAATGAACAAAAATAAAAAAAAATAACCACAATAACAGAAAAATGTTACAGTTTGATCAAAATTCTAGGTTTTTCTTAAAATGCCCATAATTTTCAAACTGCATGGGATAGATTTTTTTTCAGATTTTTCTCGTGATGGTTATGATCAATCCTGTCACCCCGTTTCGGCTTGACGTTGAGTTCTGGGACACCCTGTATTTACAATGGTCCAGTTTTGGTTTTATTTAGGTATTATCTATTGATATGGATGTACTTTTCGGGCTATGGTTACGAATAAAATTGTTAAAAGCTTTCGAGGCCGTGAGTAGAAGCTATACCCTTAATATAAATCAGCCTGGCTTGCCATGTGGTAAACAACTTAATGTATCTTTTTAACTAAAATTAATGGCTAAATGTGCTGCTAAGCGCAAAACTCAAGAATGGCTGGACCAATTCGGTTTTTTTTTTAAATATTCGTTGAAGTCTTAGGAAGGTTTCTATGAAGAGAAGAAGGTGTAATGTAGGTAGATCATTAAATAATGTAAGTTAGGTAGGTTAGGTACCGGCCGCTGCCGGCATGCAGTCCGAAATATACGAGCTAACCGGGTGCCTGCTTTTTATTGTCGTTCCTCCGTACAAACATCACAGTGGCGACGAGGATTAAAGATTTATGTGTGCGTGCGTAATTAGACAAAAGAATAAACTGCAACTAAAATCAAGATGTCAATCGGGAAGTTGAGTGAATTTGACGTGAAAACGGGACAGTGGTCATCCTACGTGGATAGGTTGGACATGTACTTCCTGGTAAATAAAGTGGCAGAGGAAATAAAGTTACCTACTTTGATTTCTACAATCGGTGATGAGGCGTACGAGTTACTCGTAAATTTATCGAGTCCAAAGAAACCGGCGGAGTTAAGGTACGATGAAGCTATTAGTATAATGCGTCAGCATCTTCAACCGACGCCATCTTCATTAGCGGAAAGATACCGTTTCCGGCAAAAAAGACAAGGAGCGGATGAAAACGTGGCGACTTACGTCACGGAATTAAAAAGGTTAGCTCGACACTGTAAATTTGCAGAAAATTTAAGCGAAAGCTTGCGGGATCAATTCATATGCGGACTCAAGAGTGACGTTATCAGGCAACGACTGTTTGCGGAAGATGACTCGATAACATTTCTACAAGCTGTGAAAATAGCGAACGCAATGGAGGCGGCAGAGAGAGACGCAGCGGTGGTGGATGGAGCGCCCACGTCAAGTCCTAACACGGAAGCGGTGCATTTGGTCACATCGAATAAGGGAGGCAGCAGCGGGGCGAGTCGCAGCAGGAGCGGTGGCATCACGCGGCCGCACGGGCGCCGCGCGCCGGGAGGCGCGGGCGGCGGCGGAGGCGCGGGCGGCGGCGGAGGCGCGGGCGGCGGAGGCGCGAGCGGCGGCGGCGGCGGCAGGCTAGCCGCGAGCCACGGGGCGCGCGCGACCAACGCGGCTCATGCATCAGGACGCAGCAACTGCACAGCTTGCGGAGCCACTAACCATAGTGTGGCAAGCTGTCGCTACAGGGAGTTCGTGTGCAGCAAATGCCAGCATACGGGGCATTTACGTCGGGTGTGTCCGGGGAATGCTGAGCAATCGTCGCGGGGAACTTCAGATCGTCGCGGTCGGCGGAATGGAAATATATATTCCGCGGAGATCGCAAGCGAGTCCGACGTGGAGGACATCGAAGAGAGTTTAAACCTGATTGGACTCAATAATTATAAGCCAGTAAGTTTGCCTATTTTTGTAGATGATACCGTGTTAAATATGGAAGTAGATACAGGAACGGCGATTTCATGTATAAATGATTGTACCTACCAACATTATTTTCCACATTTAGGTCTCAAGAAGGACGATACAATTTTAAAATTTTATGATGGTACTAAAATAAAACCATTAGGAATAATACGCCCACGTGTTCGATTCCAGGGGCAGGAAAAACAGCTAGAATTGTTTGTAATCAAAAACGGTACTACATCTTTGATAGGTAGGCAATGGTTAGCGGAGCTACAAATAAAAATACCTACGCTTACTTGTAAAAGTATAAGTAACATAAATTGTGTGCAGATTAATGAAGGAATTGTAAATATTCTCGACAGATATAAGGAGTTATTCAGCGGCGGACTGGGTCGGTACAGAGGCGGTAAGGCCACGCTGCGAGTGCGGCCGGGAGCGACACCGGTGTTCCAGCGCGCGCGGCCCGTACCGTACGCACTGCGCGAGCGCATCGACGCTGAGCTCGACGCCATGCTGCGCGACGGCGTCATCGAGCCCGTCGACTGCTCCGACTGGGCCTCACCTTTGGTGCCGGTGACTAAAGCAGACGGTACGTTACGAATCTGTGCGGACTATAAAGCGACTCTGAATCCCGCCTTGCTGATCGATCGATACCCCCTTCCTAAGATTGAAGATGTGCTCGTAGGCCTAAACGGAACACAGTTTTTTAGTAAAATTGACCTTTCCCGTGCGTACAACCAAGTAGAACTTGATGATTCAAAAAGATACACAGTTATTAATACACATCGAGGTTTATTTCAGTATAATAGGCTAGTGTACGGGTTGTCATCAAGTGTTGGTATTTTCCAACGTATAATGACGAATTTGTTAGGTAATATACCGAATGTGCAAGTGTTTCTCGATGACGTCATAATTGGCGGGAAAAATAAAAGCGAGCATTTATATGCACTAGAACAGGTCTTACACCGACTGTCTGAGAGTGGCCTAAAGCTAAAACAAGAAAAGTGTGTTTTCTTGGTTGATGAAGTGACTTATTTAGGCTATGTTGTTTCAAAAAAAGGGATCAAAGCGGACAAATCAAAAATAAAAGCAATAAGTCAACTAGAAGCCCCAACTAATGTTAGCGAATTACGTTCCTTTATAGGTATGGTAAATTTTTTTGCTAAGTTTATTAAGAACTTCAGTTCCATGTTAGTACCATTAAACAGGTTATTACGAAAAGGCGTAAACTGGAACTGGGATGAACAGTGCGAGCGTGTGTTTACGCAGATAAAGCAAGCATTAATGGGTACCGAGGTATTAGCACACTACGACCCTAACAAGCCTCTGATCGTGACGTGTGACGCGAGCCCGCGGGGCGTGGGGGGCGTGCTGGCGCAGCCGGGGACGACGGGCGAGCGTCCAATAGCGTATGCGTCACGTTCGCTCATCGTCGCGGAGAAGAACTACTCACAAATACATCGCGAAGCACTGGCGATTATATTCAGTATACGGAAATTTCATCAGTATATATATGGAAGGAAGTTTATTTTACGCACTGATCACAAACCGTTAGTATCAATGTTAGGGCCGCAAACGGGGATACCTACAATGACGGCTAGTAGGATGCAACGGTGGGCAGTGATATTATCGGCTTACAATTACGACATAGAATATATTCGCACGAATGAAAATTGCGCTGACGGTTTGTCACGGCTACCGGAAAATAATTGCGTTAAAAATGCGAAGGAGGAATCAATTCCAGAACAAACATACCTGCACTACGCACAAGATGGATTGTTGCTTGATTATACCGAATTAAAAAAACAAACGGAGAGGGATCCGTTATTAAGTAGAATTTCAAATTATCTTCGTGACGGTTGGCCAGATAAGTGTGAAATCGTGAACTTACAACCGTACTTCAATAGAAAAGCAGAACTGTATGAGGAGCTAGGTTGTGTCATGTGGGGTCACCGGATCGTGATACCGGAAAAATGTCGGGATAAGATTTTAAAAATCATCCATGAGCCGCACATGGGTATCGTAAAGTCAAAGGCGTTGGCACGCAGCTATGTATGGTGGGCGGGCATCGACGAGGCGGTGGAGCGCGAGTGCCGCGCGTGCACTGTCTGTGCCGCGCACGCGGACGACCCCCCGCGCGCTGTGCCCCGCCCCTGGCCCTGGCCGGCCAGGCCGTGGTCCCGGCTGCATCTGGACTTTATGGGGCCCATATGCGGGATAACTTATTTAGTAGTAGTAGACTCAACATCCAAATGGCTGGAAGTATTTCAGGTTCCCAGCACAGCAGCGAATCATACGATGGTCAGGTTGCGTGAGCTGTGGAGTAGGTGGGGTGTTCCTAGGCAGATAGTCACAGATAATGGGCCGCCGTTCACTAGCAGTGAATTTGCACAATTCGTGCGAAGTGACGGTATCCAACATATATTTACAGCTCCCTATCATCCATCGTCTAATGGAGCCGCGGAAAATGCAGTAAAGACTTTAAAAAGAGTTATTAAAAAAGCTTATTTAGATAAAAAAAGAATAGCACAGGCACTGAACACCTTTTTGTTATATTACAGGAATACGGAACACTGCACTACGGGAATAAGCCCGTCAGTCGCACTGATAGGGCGACGGTTGCGTACCAAGTTAGACGTTTTAAAACCCGATGTGGAAGCTAGAGTACAAAAAGCGCAGCAAGGGCAAGTTGAAAGTGCGGGTGGGACAGAAAGGGGGGTGAAAGTAGGAGACGACATTTGGTATCGACAATATCTAAAGGGGGAGAAATGGCTGCCCGGGACTATAGTTGACGCGACTGGGCCAAGCAACTATAGGGTACTAGACAGTAACGGTAAACAGGTGCATAGACACATCGATCAGCTAAGGCGTAGGACTAGGAGTTCTCTAATAGTTCCCACAGATTTGTCACGATCACCGGAAGCTTCAGCTCCAAGAGTAGCACCTATGTCGCCCCTCGAAGACGGGTCGGAGCGGCCGGAGGCCTCGGTGGCGTCGTCGTCGCCTGCGCGGGAGCCTGTGTCGTCGTCACCGCTTCAGATAAACGATCAGATCGACCGAGATAAAGAGGTGGAAGAGTTCTCAACACCGCCGTCTGTACCGCCCCAGTCTCGTCCCATTAGGAGATGTAGGTTAAATAAGGATGTTAATTATAAGATTTAATTAAAGATTAGTTAAGCAGGTTTCCATTGTTATGTATAATATTAATTAGCTTGGTATACATTGTTAAGTAATAGTTAAGATTTAGTTAAGAATTTAGTTAAGTATGTACCTAGTTGTTAAAGGTTATTTTGCTATCATTGAGTAATGATGTACCTGTATGTAAGTTAGTTCGTAAGATTTTGTAATAACGATAATCAACTTATTGTTAATTAAGGGTGGAGGGATGTAATGTAGGTAGATCATTAAATAATGTAAGTTAGGTAGGTTAGGTACCGGCCGCTGCCGGCATGCAGTCCGAAATATACGAGCTAACCGGGTGCCTGCTTTTTATTGTCGTTCCTCCGTACAAACATCACAGAAGGGTAGGTAGGCATGTACGTAGATAGGTAGGTAGGTATGTAGGGTAGGTAGGTAGGTAGGTAGGTAGGTAGTTAGGGTAAGGCAGATAGGAAGGTAGGGTAGATAGGTAGGCAGGTAGGGTAGGTAAGTAGGTAGGTATAGGTAGTATAATTATCACTAGTGTATGTCATATTATTTGTTATATTTTTTATAAACAAATATATTATAACTAAAATTCAGCTGAATAATCTTCAAGTTCTTTGACAGACCTTACAAGATGCTTGTGAGTCACCATGTCATCCAATAGAGACCGTAGTTTTTGAATGCCCAAATCATCTTGTTCCTAAAATGAATGCAGTTATACATATATTTACAAGTAAAACAAAAATATAGGTTCATAATTTGTAAAAAAAAATACATTCACATCCAAATCAACAGAATCACCTTCAACTTCTCTGGTAGAACCAATGACGTATTATATATAGACACGTTATCAACCAACATCTCGGCGCTTAAAAACGGCGAAAATACTAGATAACTACTTATACGCGTAAAGAAAGGGAAAGAAAATATATCACCGTACGGCGGGATGTCTGTTGCTAGAGGGAGATAAATAAACATCTTCAGTTACGTCACAGGATAAGTAATAGTCAAATTACATGCTCATTGGTCGAGCGCATGAGTGACGTAGCTATCAGAGTCACTTCATGCGCCGGCCGCCATTAGACGCAGCGTCGTACAAAATAAAATAAAATAATCTAGTTTTATAAACTTACGCGTGAAATGACACATTTTTGTCTTTAACTTTTGGGGTATAATTTTTACATCCTCTGAAAACACACGACGGCATATTTTCTTTATGTTTTGCACAGGTTTTCACATACGATATAAATTAAAAACAAACATACGTCGCGTCGCGTCGCGCGACAGGTTGGTGCGTGACTGAGCGCAAATGTGGCAATTGGCTTCATTTCATGTGGCCATTTTAGAGTGCGGACAACGTATCTATAGTTTTATACATCATTGGGTAGAACTAATTTATTCACTACGTATAGGTAATGATTTTTTTATTTGATTTAATTAGTTGAATAATAATATTATTGACCCACTTTAGCCCACATGGATAGTAATGATAAGTGATAATTATAATAAAAAACATGACTACCAATTTGTTTTTCTAATTTTATGTAGTCTGTGCCACCCGCGGTCTGCGATAGGCTGATTTAATTGATTGATTGATGTCACCCGCGACGATAGAAGTCGAGTAAAAAGTATTCGACTTTCGATCTGCCATAGAGAGATTTGATCCTTATGATTGACCCTATCGATTGATGCCATAAAAGTACAGGGTATTATTTTTTCGGATTTTAGCCGGTTCGATTCCCGAGAGCGGCAAGCGAATTTTCGAAAATCTTTGAATGCAGATTTGTTTTTTTTTTTGAATGAAGGGATTTTCCTTTGAGTAAAATTTGCTATCTCCAGTGTTTAGAGTACTTGCCCTCTAGGTGAGGTTAAAAAAATCCAGCCTGTATATACATATATACTATTGAACTACTACTTTTTACTATTGTATGACATTATTATTTTTAATTCCTTATTTTGTTGACTGATCTGTATTTACGATAATTTTATTTTCAATGACATTGTACAGACGCCAGCACATCAAGTTACTACAGTCTGTCAGATTTCTTTAATAGATTTTCAACTTTATCACTAAAGCATAAGGTTCAAAGTTGATTGCGAAAATTTGACAGTTTCGGGTAGGTTGATGTGCTTGGCGTCCGTACTTTATTGAATAGTGAAATTAACAGTTAACATTCTTGTTTTATATTTGCACACCTTATATGGTTATTAACAGTGTACCATTTGACCTTTTTTAACATCCACTGAACCTTATGCAAATAAATGATTTGATTTGATTTTTTTATTTGAAAATAATTACGTCGGTAATCAATAAATTGACAAATTATTAGCAAGTACGTAACCTATAGAAATCATAATTAATACCTACTTTAGGAGCATTTTCAGTTTTGTGTCACAATATGTCACAAATAATCGCAACGCATCAGAATAATAGACTTTACTTAGGCATCGAAAAGTAAAATTTATAATATTGGCTGAATCATTTCGTGGACGTGGACCTTCTGTGATCATTCACTACTAGTACTTACAACTTTCGTTTGAATGAGGTAGGTATTTTATAAACAGTACCTATGTACACAGAGTAATGGACAGCGCATAAGTTTCATAAAACCCCGCTTGGGTAGGTACACTTTTTGTTTTTGCAGTAATATTTTACGATTTTATTTCGTAGTGCGGAGTTCTCGCAACGCGACATACGTCCACCTAGCAACACGATGCGCCCCGCACTAAATTTATGGACGAGTGCGGGGGTGATGTAGACGCAGTCCTTTATCAGAGGCCTTTTTAATTTATTATCATAAAAATAATACATATTTTAAAAAAGTAACAAAACCAAATTATTCTCCTTTGTATTGCAAAGATGTAGATATATTTTTTTACACTCTTTTGATAAAAAATGAAGGAGTAAAACGGTTTCATCTCAATGATTTGGAGGTGATTTGGTGATTTTTTTTTAAATTATGTGATATCTGTAGAAAAATTATGGCTAAACCAAATTACGTATTATATCATGAAGATTACTAAGGATTTTTTTCAGATGTAATTTCTCTGTAAATGCCGACAAAAACTGGCTTCATCTCAATGATTCATCTGCATGCTTTTTTCAAGCTTTTTTCGAGAGAGCAGCCTTAAGATGAATTTGTACCTAAATACTAATAATAAAGCAGAAGAGTTTGTTTGTCTGAACGCGCTAATCGGTCGGATTTTTCTCGGAGTCTATTTTAAAAAATATTTTTACATTTGCTAGCCTAATTCTTGAGGAAGGCTATGTAACATCACGCTATAACCCTTAGGAGCCGAGCAAAAAGAATAAAAGTCAGAAAGATCGCTAAGCGAAATCGAAGTGACAGCGCGGGCAGGCGATGCGATGCGATGCGACGGCGTGGGTCGGAAACAAGAAATTTCACGCGGACGAAGTCGCGGGCAGAAGCTAGTTAATAATATCGTTACTGTAAATATATTTAAACTACTACTGTTTTTTATCATAACGCTTTTATCCCTAAGCATAATTACCAAAATATTTTCACTCATACTCAGAAAGAAACATTTACCAAGTGATTTTTGTCTTAAATGAATGAAATTCAGGTCAGAGTGTCGTCTTGGGGGCACTATGAAAAAAATACTTAGAAAAATTTCGCGAACAATTTCGAGGTAGCGCTCGCCAGCCGCTGCCGCGGCACCGCTCGCTTCGCTCGTTCGGCTCGCGTGTAGTTAGTAGTCACAGTTCTAACCTAACCTAACCTATGGATCCCTTCCACATCGTTTTTACAACAAACGGTTAGTCGGAGACAAAAAACACCAAGACACTTAGCCTTAGATATAATACTGGTTATTATGAATAAAGAGAAATCTAAAAAAAAAGGATATGACTTTGAATAATAGTGTAAAAAATGGTTATGTTGAGAAAATATAGGAAAACAAATAAAAGTACCTATAATAGATGTTTATTGCTACTGACATTATGAAGTTGAATGCTTCGGAATTATGAACATTAGAGACAGAGTACTTAGGAATTGTGATTGTTAGAATGAAAAATGTTAGGAAGAACATTTTCGGATTTCCATTTAGGTGAACTTTGGCACACCCGTCAAATACTGCAATTTTTTTTATAAATTCAAAATGGGTAACGAGATGAAACAAAAAGCTGATATTTTCATTTCGAAATATTTTAATTATGGGGTTTTCAAAATATGATAAGTATATCAATGTACTCCTGTATTCTCAATATTGGAAAATATTTTGTACCCTCTAAATGAACTTTGTATTTGGATCGATAACTATTGTTTTACAATTTTTCAAATCCCAACACTACTGTGATATAGTGGTACGGTTCAATCCCACCCTACCACCAGGGGAATGGCCAGGGGTATGTGAGTGAACCAATCTAGACAAAACGTTTGTTTAGGTAATAAGTAGAAGCTAACACAACTTTCATTGAAAGCAGTTTAGCCGTTCTTAAATGATGCGGTAATGAGCCAGTTGGGCACACAGATAGAAATAAGCATAGGTATTAGGCATAAATAAATTGCCCAAAAATTTAGTAGATTCGCACAACCAGTCATTACCTATAAAATTAATTGTTGATATTGATTGCACTGCACAGCACAGTGCATTGAGATTGAGAGGTTTACTATCTATTTGCGCCTTTTGCATCCCTGGGAAAGAGCACTTGCGAAGGCGGTGATGTTGTGTCAAGCGAACCAGGTGTCCACGGGGTCTACTCCGAAGTGGTAAATTTATCGTATCGGCCGAATGTTCGGTCATTTCCTACTACGAAGTTCATTTTATTTGGTTCGGTCGGTTCCGATCCGACTGAACTTCATTCTGACACTTGTTGTATCGTAAACCCTACTATGGGGGTCTACTCCGAAGTGGTAAATTTATCGTATCGGCCGAATGTTCGGTCGTTTCCTACTATGAAGTTCATTTTATTTGGTTCGGTCGGTTCCGATCCGACTGAACTTCATTCTGACACTTGTTGAATCGTAAACCCTACTCTGAACGAGAAAAGACAGACCGATAATTTGAGTTTGACAAGAGTTACATCGTGAAATTAATGTCAAAATACACGACAGCAAAATAGCTACCTTTTGAGTATCGTAAACTTATCGAATTTAATGAATTATTACAATTTATTGAGTTATGTATTTGTTTAAAGTGTTAAAGTGAATGCGCTATACTTAAAATGGTAGCAAAATGGCAGTACGTATGCTTTGGTGGAAGAGGCTCTCAGAGAAGAGCGTTTGGAGCGTAGAAGGAATTGCAGATGACTTCATGACTCCTTCAATACCAATTTAGTACCCGACCTTGAGTTTATAGCTAATTACAAACTCAGTCGATCACTTTGCCAGGACATAGTGCCCCTGTTACCCCGAAAGCCTAATAGCCATGCAATGAGGGTTTTCTGAAATCACGTTCGCCAGGTGGCAGCACTGACACGTCAGGTCCAGACATCTGTCAAAGAGCCTATATTTTCTTTAGTCATGACCAAGGATGACTGAATGATGAACGAATGAATGAATCGAATGATGAACGTCATCATATATTTTATATTGGAAGACCTCTTGTCACAGTGGTGCCAACTGGTGTCGTAAATTTTCACGAAAACCCTCATTGAGCCTGCTACAAAGTTACAAACGTAGATGTAAGATCTAAGTTTTCCACAGCAGTCCTCTCACTATATAAAAATATTTTGTTTAATTTGATGACGTCTATCTGTTTGTAATTAGTTTATCTAGCTTAAGTTAGTAAGTTATTAGTTTTCATATTCTAATCCAATATCACTGTAAGTAAGTTTGTAAAGATTTTTTTGGAATATGTACTTACCTAAGGATTGTTATATAATTACGTAACTTGAAATTGTGATTTTTTGTTTATGTAAATATTGAAATAAATTTGGTCTCAAATGATAGAGTTATGTATAAAACTAATATTCCAATTGGATTTATGTAAATCGGACTACGCATTCGGAAGATATTAAAATATTTGTATATGGAAAACGAATATTTTTCTTGTAAATAGCGTGCGCGCTCCTCCATTGAACGCACATTTGGGATAGTCAAGAGTTGATGGAAGTGTCTCTTGGGAGCGAGGCAGGTGCACTAGGATGCAGATAGAGCAGGCAGAATCATCTTACCCTGCTGTGTTGTGCATAATAACGTACATTGTGCATAAGGGCCGGAGTGAGTGCTCCGGAGTTAACCCAAGATGATTTAGAATCGGAGAACTCCTGGAAGGTGCCATATCAGCCTGCTACATTTGCCACAGATGCTTTGAGGAGGGTACAAAGAGAACGGGAAATACTGATACAATCATTAGAAAATAATGAATAAAATATATTTTTTACAACACTAAACAACTAGAACTAATCTTCAATTTGTTACAAGTACAACTAAAAATAATATAGCATTCAGCGTGGTGCAAATTTCTTCCCACAGTCGATGATTCAGCGTACGACTGTCGATGCTCCTCAAGTTGCCTTGGGCCAAATCTCGATGAGGAGAGCATCAATTTGTGCTGCTGTCGGTCTGGACATGGTGACTTGTTCTTGCAGAATGTTTATTCATAACTTTCATTTCCAAACTTCCGAAACACGAACATGAGAAAACGATAAACCCAAGGGGCCCTTTATCACGTATAAAGTGAATAATTTATGTAGTTTATAGTATATTTAGCTTGTTTTTTTTTTGTATACATCTCATAACTTGACTTTAACACTACACTTCAGTCAGCACTTGATGTTAAACGACGGAAATACGGTTATCGCTATAGCGATAGCGACAGATGAGATTTGGTTTGAGTTTAAAAGTACTTTTTCTCAATTTTGCAATAATAAAATCACAATCTCTCCCCTTGTTTGTTTACTTGTCATCCTTTGACGTTTATCCTTTTTTTTTTTTTTTGTTCCTGACGGAACAGGCTAAGGTCTGAGACCATGCTGCCTAGTCTTCAGTTACCATTTTTCTTGATAGGGTAAATCCAGTTCAATTCATCAGTATGTAAATCCATAATATAAGGAAATCCAATAAAATTCATTAGTTTTATATTTATCCATAGATAGGTAATTCCAGTTTACGTCATTAGTATTTATCCTTAGGTAATCAAATCCAGGTAAATTCATTTTTCTTTTTATTTTGACAATCGTCAAAGCAATATGGTTGCCAGCAACAAATATATTATTTTATCGAGAAATATTACAATGATCTTAGGTATAAATATTGAATTAAAAGAAAAGTTCTATTTTATTACAATAAAAATAATTTTACTCTGTAATTCAACAGTTTAATTATATCGAAATGAGTATTAATGACTAATAAAAACATATCGATAAAACGTTCACCTCTGGCACTACATTTCGTTCGGTCCGACACTCTTTTCGAACATTGACTATGGTCCCGAACAAACTCAGCCAATCCGAACATTTTTCGTAGTAGGACAACAATATTCGGTTCGGTGGTGTGTCGGATCGTTCCGATCATTCGAATGTGTCGCTTCGGAGTAGACCCCCAGGGGGTCTACTCCGAAGCGAAAAAAATGTTCGGATTGGCCGAGTTTGGTCGGGACCATAGTCAATGTTCGAAAAGAGTGTCGGACCGAACGAAATGTAGTGCCAGAGGTGAACGTTTTATCGATATGTTTTTATTAGTCATTAATACTCATTTCGATATAATTAAACTGTTGAATTACAGAGTAAAATTATTTTTATAGTAATAAAATAGAACTTTTCTTTTAATTCAATATTTATACCTAAGAACATTGTAATATTTCTCGATAAAATAATATATTTGTTGCTGGCAACCATATTGCTTTGACGATTGTCAAAATAAAAAGAAAAAGGATAAACGTCAAGTAATCATTGAAACAGACGCGATCCCGGTAAAATGGAGCTGAGAATTTTATTGTAGTTTTGGCTACCTCAGCGAAGTTTACCGGGAAACTTGATTCGATACATTTGCTGCCAAATACTCCTAATACATTAGAATGTGTACACCCATATTCTAATGTCATGTTAGACTCAAAAAAAAATAGTAACTGATGACTAGGTAGCATGGTCTCAGACCTTAGCCTTTAAAACAAAAAAAAAAAACAAAAAAAAATCAAAGGATGACAAGTAAACAAACAAGGGGAGAGATTGTGATTTTATTATTGCAAAATTGAGAAATAGTAGATTTTACAACAAGTGCACAAATCAAACCATTTTTATCCGAGACTTTTAGCAGCCCGAGCCGAAGGCGAGGGCTGATAGTAATGTCGAGGATAAAAATGGTTTTGTGGACGAGTTATAAACTCTACTTTTCACTTCGATTGCGAAGAAATAAAACAGTAGTATAACATAACAATTCTTCTCCAATTTACAAAATTATTGTAAACTTTGAGATATTTTTCCCGAGACTTTGGCGGTAATATCTGTTGCACAACTCTTTGCATTCATTTCCATAAGCGTATTAGGAGAGACTGTTAAATCCTCTTCTTCACTGGACATTTTTAACAATTTTAGCAAATTGAAGAAATTATTAAATGCACGAAAAAAAAACAAGAGCTGTTTCCCGCCGCTTTATTTTTTTTTTAATCTTACGACATTGATATTAGGCTGCAGACCTATACAGCCTACTATTAAATTAATTTTGTAATAATAATTTTCTTAAATCAACTAACCTACCGTACTTGAATTAAAATTTTAATATCTATTATATCTTAATAAACACATAACTTAACTACTTTATAAATATTATATAATAAATAACAAATTCTATCTATGAACTTCTTATTGCATTTGGCTGTATGGCTCATTTTCTTTGCCTTAATATAATACATTTATGAGTAGATACGTTAATGCCCTTGTGCACAAAATTCGATTTTGTGCAGCCTATACCCTGCACAAAGAAGCACTTTCAGAGCATGAGAAGTGAAAAAGTACTTTTAAACTCAAACCAAATCTCATCTGTCGCTATCGCTACGGCGATAACCGTATTTCGGTCGTTTAACATCAAGTGCTGACTTAAGTGTAGTGCTAACGTCAAGTTATGAGATGTATACAAAAAACAAGCTAAATGTACTTTAAACTACATAAATTATTCACTTTATACGTGATAAAGGGCCCCTTGGGTTTATCGTTTTCTCATGTTCGTGTTTCGGAAGTTTGGAAATGAAAGTTATGAATAAACATTCTGCAAGAACAAGTCACCATGTCCAGACCGACAGCAGCACAAATTGATGCTCTCCTCATCGAGATTTGGCCCAAGGCAACTTGAGGAGCATCGACAGTCGTACGCTGAATCATCGACTGTGGGAAGAAATTTGCACCACGCTGAATGCTATATTATTTTTAGTTGTACTTGTAACAAATTGAAGATTAGTTCTAGTTGTTTAGTATTGTAAAAAATATATTTTATTCATTATTTTCTAATGATTGTATCAGTATTTCCCTCTCTCTTTGTACCCTCCTCAAAGCATCTGTGCAACTCCGGCCCTTATGCACAATGTACGTTATTATACACAACACAGCAGGGTAAGATGATTCTGCCTGCTCTATCTGCATCCTAGTGCACCTGCCTCGCTCCCAAGAGACACTTCCATCAACTCTTGACTATCTCAAATGTGCGTTCAATGGAGGAGCGCGCACGCTATTTACAAGACAAATATTCGTTTTCCATATACAAATATTTTAATATCTTCCGAATGCGTAGTCCGATTTACATAAATCCAATTGGAATATTAGTTTTATACATAACTCTATCATTTGAGACCAAATTTATTTCAATATTTACATAAACAAAAAATCACAATTTCAAGTTACGTAATTATATAACAATCCTTAGGTAAGTACATATTCCAAAAAAATCTTTACAAACTTACAGTGATATTGGATTAGAATATGAAAACTAATAACTTACTAACTAAGCTAGATAAACTAATTACAAACAGATAGACGTCATCAAATTAAACAAAATATTTTTATATAGTTAGAGGACTGCTGTGGAAAACTTAGATCTTACATCTACGTTTGTAACTTTGTAGTAGGGATGGCGATCTGAGATCGATTAATCGAAGAATCGATTTTTCAGGCCCAAAAGATCGATTTTTTAAATCGATATGTAGTACTGAATCGATTCGGTGAATCGATATTTCACCCTTGAAAATCGACATTCGATTTTTTTTTGTATAAACCATAAAACTTTTACAATTAATTGAATGTATCCGTATTATAAGAGTGCTGCCGGTTAAAGAATTAATTATTCAAAAACTCGCGAGATGGCTGTATGTTTAGATTTCTTCGCATCTCTTGAATAAAAAAAGTTACGTTTGTAGTCTTTGACTTTTTGTTTTTGTTTGTATCTGTGACTGGACTGAGTTGCGTCATGCCAGCCATAATTTATTTTTGGTATGGAGTTTTTGGCGGGATTTCTTCGAGTGAAGTCTATTTGGCTGTTTTAATTATTAGCAAATTGATTCCTAGTGGATATTGTGATGTAAAATTGGTGTAGTTTTGTATCTCAAGCGTCTGCGCAACTGGACAATATGTGTAATCATTGAAACAGACGCGATCCCGGTAAAATGGAGCTGAGAATTTTATTGTAGTTTTGGCTACCTCAGCGAAGTTTACCGGGAAACTTGATTCGATACATTTGCTGCCAAATACTCCTAATCCTAATACATTAGAATGTGTACACCCATATTCTAATGTCATGCTCATGTTAGACTAAAAAAAAATAGTAACTGATGACTAGGCAGCATGGTCTCAGACCTTAGCCTTTAAAAAAAAAAATATATATTTTTGTTTGGTATTTACTATTTATTTCATTTGTTTATTGTTGATTGATTGAGTGATTCTCGTAAAGCGATATAAATACTAATTTTTATGTAGTGTTTGTTGCGGAATAATAACTAATTGAGACTAAGTAGGTAAGTAAAGCGCTTTATTTTGTTTTTTACTTTCGTGCTATTATTTTCAGTTTAATCTATTAGTTGTGATCATTAAAATCTAACCATGTATGTAATTCATTTACGTTTAGATACGAATGATCAATATTGGGCATTGAAATAACTAATAAGTAAGTCATATGTGGAATTCCTTAAGGAAGTGTGCATACTTACTTCTACTATTATGTCCATTTATCTATATAACCTCAAATTGTTTTTTTGTTAACATAGAAAGTAATAGTAAAGCCCTGATTATCTTTTTAAAAATAAACTACCGAAATTACTTTAATCTTATTTTCATCAAGTAAAATCGGTCTGAGGTCACCTACAATACATACATATTTGGTAGGTAAGAACGCCAGGCTAGAGATGGGTGGTGGGCAATTCTTTCCGAAAAAGATCGATTATCGATTTTTAAATCAAATCGAATTATAACCTGATAAACCTATAAAGGTTTTTTTTACAAAAAAAAAAACTATTATTTCTATTTAATTGTTTTACTATTTAAATGTTTTACTAATCTTTCATATAAAGTCTTCTTTTAAATTGTTTAGGAATTGATGCTAATAGGATTTTGAATATTACTTAAAACTAGTAGGTAACTAATTACTAAAAATTTCGTTGTTTATCAAATTTAATGAGGAAAAAATGTATTTTTTCAGCATGTCGGGTAAAAGTGATATTTGGAATAATTTCATAAAAAAAGACTCAGGAGGCAAATGTAAATATTGTCACCAGAACGTAAAAACTAAGGGAAACACAACAAACTTGCGTAATCATTTATTAAGACGTCATCCAACAATTCAGACCGTAAGTCTCAAAAAGAAGAGTGAAAGTGGTGGTGGCAATTGTGGTAATGCACGAAATGGTGATGGACAAGTGAGTGGAGTGGAGCCTGTATTTCTTATATCACATCCTTTGTTTTCCAATATACTGAGTTTGAACAAAATAAGAATTAATGTTCAATAAATCAAAGTAATATATTTCTTATTTTAGGTTTTTGATGACATGGCTTTAGGCATCGTGCCAGTTCCAGATTCTCAAAATGTTGATAATTCGGATACTGAAAGCGTGGCTTCTTCTTCTGTCTCTGTATCAGTCTTAAAACAGCCAACAGTGACATCTTGCTTAACAAATATAAAATCATTTCGAGGTAAGACAAGAAACTGAAATATTTTTTTTAATAAATTTTCATGAAAGTGAGATGTATAGATACAGGATCGAAAATTATAACTTTTTTTTTAATTTTCAGATAGTTGTGTTAAAAGTGGTCAACTAGCCAATGCAATAGTCTTTATGATAGCAAAGGATGGCTTGCCTCTAAATACTGTGGAAAAAACAGGATTTCAATATTTGATGAAAGTAGTGGCACCGCTATATAAAGTTCCAGCCAGAAAAACAATTACCCACATGATTGATGATAAATATAACGTTCTTTCAGCACAACTGAAATTAAAATTACAAGAAGTAGAAGCACTATCTTTGACTGCAGATGTTTGGACCGACACGCATAATAGTCAAAGCTACTTAGGCTTAACTGGTCATTGTATTTATGAAAAGAAATTAATGAGCATAATTTTCGGTGTAACTGCTCTAACAGAACCACACAATGCTGACTACTTAGCACAAGTAATTATTAATATGACAGAAAAATGGGACATCACAAGTGACAAAGTGGTAGCGTTTATCACGGACAATGGCGCTAATATCGTTAAAGCAGTCACAAATGTTTATGGCAAAAATAAACACATGCCATGCTTTGCTCATACATTAAACCTAGTAGCATCAAAACCATTTGACAATAAGGATGGACTAGACGAAGCCAAGAATTTATTAACAGCTGTTAAAGATATTACTACATATTTTAAGCAAAATACAAATGCTGCTGACTCTTTAAAGAAAGCTCAGGATCACCAAACAAAGCCTTTGGGGCTTATTCAATCTGTGTGTACCAGATGGAATTCTATTTTTTATCAATTAGAACGATTTGTTGAGTTATCCGAAATAATTGCACCAATATTACTCAAGTATCCTAAAGCTCCAACAATGCTTACTGCACAGCAGTTAGAATTCATAAAAGATCTTCTAAATATATTGAGACCATTAGAAGTAATAACTAAGGAAATATCTGGAGAAAACTATGTTACAGCCAGTAAAATTATACCAATCGTATCTTGTCTGACTGAAACATATAATACAATGGAAAATTCGAGTCCCTATAATGCACGTCACTGTAATGCACGTACCAGCAATGCACGACACTGGATTGTACAACACAGGAATGTACAACACAAGAATTGGCGACATCGCGATGTCTCCAATTCCTGGGGTGTACCTTGATGGTCCGACCCGAGAGTGTACAACACATGAATTGGCGACATCGCGTGATTGGCCGATTGGTTGGCCAATCAGGTGACTCGAAATTTTGGGACTTGGATACTAGGTAATTGAGCTAGATAGTGCTGTTCCGAAAAACGATTGATTGCGCGATTGATAAGTTTTTAAGCAGAGAAGTCTTTATAAAAAGAGTTTTGTACAGCATATTAATTATATAAGCTGCAATCAGCTGCTCATGTTTAATAAAATTTTGGTAAGCACTCAGAGTGTAAGATAGGTCGACGGAGCCCCGCTTCGCGGGGCTCCTACTTCTGGGTGGTTTAAAAAAAAATAACCACGAAGGCTAAGGCGGGAGCTCCGCTACGCTTCGCTCCCGCCTTAGCCTTCTAACCTAACCTATCCGAGTCGGGGTACTCTGAGTCGGGGTGTTAACCATAATGTAGCGGCACAGTACATATCCTTCTTATCCAGTTTATGAAATATCTTTTAAATTGGTTCAATATTGGTGAAGAAAATAGGCGAGAGCCAAACCTCGAAAATGTGACTTTTTACTTAGGCTATTCAGTCGGATCTGCAGTTGTCCTTATCGCACGCATTAGAGGGCGGGGGCTCGCAGAGCGACAGCGATAGTTTCTTCAAATACCTAATTTTCAAAAGTCGTTCCGCCCGTATTTCCTCTTAACGAATAGTTCACAGATTTACTTCAATAATAATTGATAGAACGTCAACCACACGTCAAATGAAACAAAATCAATCAAAATCAATCCTTAATCAATCAAAATCTCATCCCTAGTTTCACATGGCTTTTTACTTTTTTATTGTGACGTCACTGTTTGTTTTGATTCCAATTCCCGTGCTGTACATTATCAAGCCGGACACTCTTGGTCCGGGCCGAGAATGCGCGACATGACAATGTACGTCATTGGAATTCAAAACACGTTCATTCCAATGTCGTGCGTTCTCGTGCCGTGCATTGCTGTGTTGTGCATTGCTGGTTCCCGAAAATTCAACCGATATTGGTGCTAAAACACGAACTTTAATAGTGGACGGCCTTAAAAAAAGATTTGGAATGGTCGAACAAGTTCATTTGTTAGCTGCTGCGACCATTTTAGATCCTAGATTTAAAAAAATTCATTTTACTGACCATGTCGCCTGTTCTCGAGCAATAAGTAGAATAAACACTTTAATTTTAGATATTACGCGGCAACAACTTCCACAAAATAATAGCGAAGAAGTCGACGCCATTGAAGAGACTGGTAATGATATGAAAAAAGGAATTTGGGATTTTCATAAGTTGCTTGTGAAAAAGCAACTCTCTTTATATACTGCACATGCACAGGAAAGTGAAGGCTTAAATGAAGAATTTAAACATTATTTATCGCAGGCAGTTGTGCACCTAAATTATGACCCTTTACTCTACTGGCATGAGCATGAACAAAAAAACTCCATTTATCACCAAGTTCACTCAATAGCCGTGATGTATATGAGTATAGCGTCCCTTTATTGGTAAAACCGATTATCTACACTTTTTTTCAAAAATGAGTTATTTACACCAAGCTACTCAACTTTTCGAGCTCTATCTACAGATAAAACTGATTTTTCGATACGATGCATAGTTTCCGAGATAGATACGCAAAAAAACAATTATAATATAAGTTTTTAGGTAACATCTGCATTCAATAACAGCTAAAGTCTTATACCTGTACGATTTTTTTGAAGCCTTGCAATCAAAACCACATTCAGTTTCATATCTTATTTTAGTTGCAATTTGCTTACACTCTGAACATACTGTAGCATTATACTAATACAAATTAAAATACTTTAAATGGTTCTGGTTTTGCTGAATTATTGGAAAGTACTTAGAATCTTACACATTAAAAAGAAAGTAAATAGTTCTACTTGTTTTTAACAGAACATAATCCTTCGCACTTGTGAAAATTTTAATTCAATTAAAAGAGATTAAACAGCTTTATTTGTTTTTCCACAACATCAGAGATCGTATCGTTTACATTTAAATACAAGTAAAAGCAACTTGAAACCTTACTTTATTCTAATTGTATTCTTTGTACAGACGCCAGCACATCAAGTTACCCGAAACTGTCAAATTTTCCCAATCAACTTTGAACCTTATGTTGTAGCGATAAAGTTGAAAATATATTAAAGAAATTTGACAGATTGTAGTAGCTTGATGTGCTGGCGTCTGTACGTCAAAAAATGCGAAGACGAAAATATGCAACCTGTGTCGGAGATGACATATCGTAGAATTTTTTCTACAGAATTTAATTTGGGATTTTTCATGCCGAAAAAAAACCTACCTACCTTTTTTTTTTCTTTTGTGCACTATGTACAATCACGCTAATCCAGAAGAACAAAATAAAATACAAGAAGAATATCAGACACACATTGATAGGAAGCAAACTTGTAATCAGGAAAAAGATAAAGATAAAAAGAGAGCTGAAGAAGAAACAAATTTTCTGTCTGCTACTTTCGATTTGCAGGCAATTCTACAATTGCCATACACTGATGTTGGTCTCCTTTACTATACAAGAAAATCAACTTTATACAATTTAACGCTGTACGAAAGTGCGCCTCCTAACGAAGCTTGTTGTTTTGTATGGTCCGAGACAAATGGTAAAAAGGGAATTTCAGAAATCGGAACTATTTTATGTCACTATTTAATGAAATCTGTATCAGAGGAAGTCACGGAAGTCAGTTTGTTCTCTGACACATGTGGAGGACAAAATAGGAATCAATTCGTGGCTGCTATCCTATTGTGGTTAATTCAAAACAGCAACCATTTACAAATCATAGAACACAAGTTCTTAGAGTCAGGTCACAGTTACATGGAAGCTGACCACAGATGACTCAGATTCTGACTCTTCAGAGGCGGCCACATCAGGGACGCGTTCAATGCGGTCCCTATCTACAAGCAAACTTCTGTACCATCCATGGTACTCTTCTGGTATAACCCCCTTCTCACATAGATTAATGAGATCTTTTTCCTTAGCTTCCGTTATTGGAAGAGGTCCATAATATAATTGTTCTAGCGGTGGGAACTGGAGTTCCGAGGTAGTAGTAGTAGTTCAATTACTTGTTCTGCTGCCAATCGCATTGCTTTGTTTCTTGTTGCATAGCTGTGGTGTCCATGTACTGAAGATGTCGATGCTGAATTTATATTGATCTTATTTTGCGTGTCTGAAACAGTTACATCCATTGCCATAAATTAATTTGACATGACATAGTTATAGTATATTTTTTTGTCTCCTTTTATGTACTTCATCCGTTTTATTTTTAACCATTTCACTTGCTGTCCATCTGTTTTTGGTTCTATTCAAAATTATTGTATTAGCCAATTTTTTCAAGTGTTTAAATTATTTGTATTTAAATTCCCTAACTTGATAACAATTTTTTGTTATAGTCTTTGTGTCTTTCCTGTATTTTTTTTTGATCTAGCACGTTTGAAAATTTTAATCCAGTCAGTCATACAAAAAAGATCAACATTTTTCTTGGCAGACTCAATCGCACTGTGCATTGAGTCAGCTTCCATATAACTGCACTGTGACCTGACTCTAAGAACTTGTGTTCTATGATTTGTAAATGGATGCTGTTTTGAATTACCCACAATAGGATAGCAGCCACGAATTGATTCCTTTAGTTATTGTTCTGAGATTGATTCCTATTTTGTCCTCCACATGTGTCAGAGAACAAACTGACTTCCGTGACTTCCTCTGATACAGATTTCATTAAATAGTGACACAAAATAGTTCCGATTTCTGAACTTCCCTTTTTACCATTTGTCTCGGACCCATACAAAACAATAAGCTTCGTTAGGAGGCGCACTTTCGTACAGCGTTAAATTGTATAAAGTTAATTTTCTTGTAATAGTAAAGGAGACCAACATCAGTGCATGGCAATTGTAGAGTTGCCTGCAAATCGAAAGTAGCAGACAGAAAATTTGTTTCTTCTTCAGCTCTCTTTTTATCTTTTTCCTGATTACAAGTTTCTCATCAGCTGATGAAGGAAAGATACATTATTTTAGTTTTTCTATCTAAGTATACTAAACAATTTGTGAAAACATGAATTAATTTCATGGTTTCACAAATTGTTTTGTATAAGTACCTACTTAGAAAATCTAAATTAATTCATTTTTTCACATTTTTTTATTTCCTAATATCATTTTTATTATTTTCCTACTTTATTCAGTTTTTACTTTCATGTAAGTAATGGTTTTTTGGTATTTTTATAATTATAAGGCTTGTTGAAGTTCGTTGTATGAACATTTTGCAGATAGTCTACCACAATTCTTAATTTTACTCAAGCAAAACCAATTATAATTTTTTTAAATTTCAATTTGTAGAATGTTTAAGTGTTATTTTTACAGTTGTTTTTGGTACCTTATTACTTTCTTCGAAAGGTTACGGTCAAGCTATAAGATAAGCTCCAAGTGATTTAATTAATGATATATATGCTTATGTCGTTATTCACGAAAAACCAACTAAATGACCTCCCTGAAGATAGTGTTTGGCATTTTTTCAAGCATTATCAATGAAGTACTTCTATTTTTATGATTTACAAACATACTTTATTAATTTTTTCATTATAATTACATGACTGCAGGTAAGATATATGTAATTTAGTTACATAATTATTCTGTCAAACTTTTAAATCATTATTGCCACAAGTTTCGTTTTCGGTAGATAATCGGTTTTACCAATAAAGGGACGATAGTAGGATCATCAGTTCCTTGCGAGCGCCTTTTCTCAATTGCCGGAAACATCGCAACAGATGAGCGAAACCGCTTGGATCCCTGTAGACTCGATAGACTGTTATTTTTAAAAAGTTTGGATATTAAGCATTGGGAACTATAAGCTACATTATCTATTAACTTTGTAAACGATTTTTCTTAACCATTTTCTTAACTCTGTAAAATTTCTAAATCTAGAAAATAAATGTCTTATTCTATACTTTATCTGTTAGTTTGACATGGTAATGAAAATATTTTTTATTATCGAATTACCTGATTTTACTGATAAGAGATCGTTAAATTATAATATGTACCTTGTTTTTAATAAAATATTACATTATAAACGAAAACTTGAAAAAAAGATCGATTAATCGGAAATCGATCTTATAGACCTCGATTTTTTTGTGAATCGATTCATTAGGTCACGATTCGAATCGATTTAAAAATCGATCTTTTTCGAAAAGAATCGCCATCCCTACTTTGTAGCAGGCTCAATTGCATGGCTATTAGGCTTTCGGGGTAACAGGGGCACTATGTCCTGGCAAAGTGATCGACTGAGTTTGTAATTAGCTATAAACTCAAGGTCGGGCACTAAATTGGTATTGAAGGAGTTGTTGCGCACAGCACGCAAGTACGCGATTAGTCGGGTAAATGAAACAGTAACTTCAGTTTGACCAAAGTGTGAGACCTCGCAGCGGCGACATCTCATGCAAAAAGATCGCGTTCGCGGATTGGGCGTTTGGCCTGCGCGACATGCGCGCTATACGAGTGCTGAAGACGAACTGAACTCACGCGCGCGCGCAATGTGCGGGCGAAAATGTTTGCCAAGCAAACGTGAGCTTTACGATTTCGGTGGTAAGCGAGACTACTTTTACCTCACATTTTTTTTGTTGATGTACTTATTTAATTTGATAGAAAAATGCAAATATGCGTAAGGTCGTTGTGGCGAGGTCTCAATCACTGATTTATTTTATTGCAAATGTTTTCCGTACGTAACAGGAGTCATGAAGTCATCTGCAATTCCTTCTACGCTCCAAACGCTCTTCTCTGAGAGCCTCTTCCACCAAAAGCATACGTACTGCCATTTTGCTACCATTTTAAGTATAGCACATTCACTTTAACACTTTAAACAAATACATAACTCAATAAATTGTAATAATTCATTAAATTCGATAAGTTTACGATACTCAAAAGGTAGCTATTTTGCTGTCGTGTATTTTGACATTAATTTCACGATGTAACTCTTGTCAAACTCAAATTATCGGTCTGTCTTTTCTCGTTCAGGGGGTCTACTCCGAAGCGACACATTCGAATGATCGGAACGATCCGACACACCACCGAACCGAATATTGTTGTCCTACTACGAAAAATGTTCGGATTGGCTGAGTTTGGTCGGGACCATAGTCAATGTTCGAAAAGAGTGTCGGACCGAACGAAATGTAGTGCCAGAGGTGAACGTTTTATCGATATGTTTTTATTAGTCATTAATACTCATTTCGATATAATTAAACTGTTGAATTACAGAGTAAAATTATTTTTATTGTAATAAAATAGAACTTTTCTTTTAATACAATATTTATACCTAAGATCATTGTAATATTTCTCGATAAAATAATATATTTGTTGCTGGCAACCATATTGCTTTGACGATTGTCAAAATAAAAAGAAAAAGGATAAACGTCAAAGGATGACAAGTAAACAAACAAGGGGAGAGATTGTGATGCAAAAGCCATTAAACGAAGAGAAGAAGAAGAAGAAGAGATTGTGATTTTATTATTGCAAAATTGAGAAAAAGTACTTTTAAACTCAAACCAAATCTCATCTGTCGCTATAGCGATAACCGTATTTCCGTCGTTTAACATCAAGTGCTGACTGAAGTGTAGTGTTAAAGTCAAGTTATGAGATGTATACAAAAAACAAGCTAAATATACTATAAACTCCATAAATTATTCACTTTATACGTGATAAAGGGCCCCTTGGGTTTATCGTTTTCTCATGTTCGTGTTTCGGAAGTTTGGAAATGAAAGTTATGAATAAACATTCTGCAAGAACAAGTCACCATGTCCAGACCGACAGCAGCACAAATTGATGCTCTCCTCATCGAGATTTGGCCCAAGGCAACTTGAGGAGCATCGACAGTCGTACGCTGAATCATCGACTGTGGGAAGAAATTTGCACCACGCTGAATGCTATATTATTTTTAGTTGTACTTGTAACAAATTGAAGATTAGTTCTAGTTGTTTAGTATTGTAAAAAATATATTTTATTCATTATTTTCTAATGATTGTATCAGTATTTCCCTCTCTCTTTGTACCCTCCTCAAAGCATCTGTGGCAAATGTAGCAGGCTGATATGGCACCTTCCAGGAGTTCTCCGATTCTAAATCATCTTGGGTTAACTCCGGAGCACTCACTCCGGCCCTTATGCACAATGTACGTTATTATGCACAACACAGCAGGGTAAGATGATTCTGCCTGCTCTATCTGCATCCTAGTGCACCTGCCTCGCTCCCAAGAGACACTTCCATCAACTCTTGACTATCCCAAATGTGCGTTCAATGGAGGAGCGCGCACGCTATTTACAAGAAAAATATTCGTTTTCCATATACAAATATTTTAATATCTTCCGAATGCGTAGTCCGATTTACATAAATCCAATTGGAATATTAGTTTTATACATAACTCTATCATTTGAGACCAAATTTATTTCAATATTTACATAAACAAAAAATCACAATTTCAAGTTACGTAATTATATAACAATCCTTAGGTAAGTACATATTCCAAAAAAATCTTTACAAACTTACTTACAGTGATATTGGATTAGAATATGAAAACTAATAACTTACTAACTAAGCTAGATAAACTAATTACAAACAGATAGACGTCATCAAATTAAACAAAATATTTTTATATAGTGAGAGGACTGCTGTGGAAAACTTAGATCTTACATCTACGTTTGTAACTTTGTAGCAGGCTCAATTGCATAGCTATTAGGCTTTTGGGGTAACAGGGGCACTATGTCCTGGCAAAGTGATCGACTGAGTTTGTAATTAGCTATAAACTTAAGGTCGGGTACTAAATTGGTATTGAAGGAGTCATGAAGTCATCTGCAATTCCTTCTACGCTCCAAACGCTCTTCTCTGAGAGCCTCTTCCACCAAAAGCATACGTACTGCCATTTTGCTACCATTTTAAGTATAGCACATTCACTTTAACACTTTAAACAAATACATAACTCAATAAATTGTAATAATTCATTAAATTCGATAGGTTTACGATACTCAAAAGGTAGCTATTTTGCTGTCGTGTATTTTGACATTAATTTCACGATGTAACTCTTGTCAAACTCAAATTATCGGTCTGTCTTTTCTCGTTCAGAGTAGGGTTTACGATTCAACAAGTGTCAGAATGAAGTTCAGTCGGATCGGAACCGACCGAACCAAATAAAATGAACTTCATAGTAGGAAACGACCGAACATTCGGCCGATACGATAAATTTACCACTTCGGAGTAGACCCCCATAGTAGGGTTTACGATACAACAAGTGTCAGAATGAAGTTCAGTCGGATCGGAACCGACCGAACCAAATAAAATGAACTTCGTAGTAGGAAATGACCGAACATTCGGCCGATACGATAAATTTACCACTTCGGAGTAGACCCCCTGGTCCCAGTTAGACATTGCGGCGCGGCAGGCGGGCGCGGGTCGCGGGCGGCGGGGCCGGCTGCTGAGCCAAGTTCACGTTCACGGCCCAGAACCGCGCGCACACAAATAGAGTAGAGCGTCACGAAAGCTCTTGACGACGACCGATGCTATTCTCGGTGGCGACTTGGGCGACACAGGGCGTGAGCGACCAGCTGCGGATCGCTTGAGGTCACTGGGACATGTACCCATAACGACATGTACCCATAACGGACATGTACCCATAACGGACATCAGCCCATAAAGGCTCCCGCAAACTCCGGTAGAAAAACTTCAATGAAGTTTTCATAGAAATTGTTTCACCAGAGTCGTATTGCGCCATTCTGCAGGAGTCTTAAGCCCTATCAGTGCAGCTGTGAAGCTGCTGGCCGAAGCGCAGCACGGACTAGTGACGCAACGCAAACTTATCGTTTACCCGTTACCGTCATCAGCAGACAAGCATGCAGCACATGCACTACCTGAGTCCCTTATCTTTAGTTTTGTTTGTCTTTATCAAGTTCAACACTACACCAACCTTTGCTGCTCATGTATTTTAATAACATCTCAAAAATAATATGATATGTATAACTTAAATATGAGTAGGTACTTTTTGCAATTGTTTGATAATTGAGACCTTGACTAGAGCATTTTATTAAGCACATGTGAATACATGCACGACTCCATGTCCTACAGAGTACTGTGTGGCGCTTTGTGTTGTCTCAATAGCGACTTCCGCCACCATGCGCACAGCTGTTTAGTAGCACTGTCAAACAATATCAACAGGCAGTTGTATGATAAGGAACTTTACAATAGTAACACTAGTTTAGTACTTGATTACCTATTCAATCATCATCATTGCGCTACACAATATAAAAGTTCGCAGTGAACAAGTGAATAATCATTGACTCATTTGGATCTCATCTTAATATTTCAAAATTGACAATTTGATGAGTAGCACGTGAAAATAACGAAATATCAAGCATGTTGATTAGATTTAAAAAGCATTACGAAACAACGTCAGTTACATTAAGAACAGATCATAATAATAAAAATTTTAGTCTATGAAAAATATTGAAAAATACAAAAAATATTTTTACCTGGGAGCGGATACTGTGACAACAGCCACCAACGAGCTGCTGAAGAGACGGTCGACGAGGCAAGTCTCCTGACCTGAGCGACTGGCGTAAATCTCCTCGATGCCATCATCAGGGGTCAGCGCAAACAGGTGGTAGCCACTGCTACTGCCCGCCACAAGAGACCTAAGTGACAAATCACACCTGCTACAATCACAGCATTTTACATTTACTTAATATATTTATCTTAAAGTAGCTTCCGCCCGTGAGATATGGAGATAAGAATTATCCTATGTCCTTCCCCGGGATGCAATCTATCTCTCTGCCAAATTTTAGTGAAATCCTTTCAGTGGTTTAGGTGTGAAAAGATAACATACAGACAGACAGAGTTACTTTCGAATTTACAAAAGAAAGAAATTTTATTTGCTTGAAGATGTGTATACATACAGAATTAAAATAATACATGCATGCAAGTAAGAGTGGCTCACAACATGTCTGCCATTTTTCATGGCGTGCAAATATCTTAGGTACAGTTATATTACTGAATCAATGATTTATAACTTTTACACATTAAGAGTGTTTATGCTGTACGGCATTTCATACAAACTTTCAAGGCCTTATTTTTCGAAATGAATGAACCGATTTTAATGAAACTTTATACGCATAAGCAGGATACAAAGGTCTAAAAAGCTAGTTGAGAACATTTTCGAAATGTCTTATTTAAAAAAAGATAACTGGAAATCTCTGTTTCTATGGAAAATTTAAAATCGGTCTAATTTGGCTGTAACACTATTTTTCGAAAATGTTCTCAACTAACTTTGTAGACCTTTGTATCCTGCTTATGCGTATGAAGTTTCATTAAAATCGATTCATTCATTTCGAAAAATAAGGCCTTGAAAGTTTGTATGAAATGCAGTATGGCGTAAACACTTTTAAATATCAGTCACACAGTTAAACAATTTTCTTATATTCAATTATTTACATTATCCAAATATTTATTTTCATTGTCCAATATTGCAGAAGTGTAAAGTGTTAGTGTAGCCTGAAGAGGAAATGAATGTCAATGAATCCAAGGACACAGTTATAGAGCAGTATTTAATTATTGTACAGTAGTTACCATTGCTCTGTTTTGTTTTAAAACAAGCCCAACTTGTTGGTAGATATTGTGTTGGATTATAATGTTTAAATCTCAAAATTGTATATGATAAACTGTTTCATTGGTCATATTATGCTCAAAAACAGAGCAAAACGATTAATATTCACATTGGAAGCTAAGATATTCCTAAAATCCATAAGGAAAATGAACATACCAGCAGCAGTTACAAACAAAACAACAATTCTTTGTTTAGAGTACAGCTGTTGTGACTAATTGTTGTGCAATTAGAACACAAGAGACGGGATAGTGTTACCAGAGGCATGCCTGGTAGCTGGCGAGTGGCGACTGGGCGAGCGAGTCCAGTGATTACACAAACCTCGTAGGCGCTTGTGAGATAGTTTGGTTTTGTCCTCGGACGCCATGTTTGTTTACAGCCAATGCTACGGGAGAAGACATTACGAAACAGCTGGCAATGACATATTGCATCATCGCATCGCGCTAAGCAACGAAACGTACTTGTAACAATATCGATATTAATTCGTGACATTGTACACTTTCGCAACCGCCGTTCACGGAAATATTGACGCCCAACCTTATCCCTACAGTAATATTTCAAACAGGATATCAATACTGCGCCCAATATACAACCGTATGTTCTGCTACTTACGTGCAATCTTGGTTGAATTGAACAAATATTCCTCCTGCATTTGAGCCCTCAGTGTTTTGACCTCCTCCCAAACTCATTGGAACGTTCGAAGCGTACGGGTTTTTTTAAAAACTAAGATCTACAAACAATGGCACACACGCACGACAGTTACTTTAATCAAGTACAAAATAATCACTCACTGAAATAAGTAAATACTTGAAACTAATTGTTCGTCAGTTCGTCACAAGAAGCAGAATTTTGACACAAAGAACGACCTTGCTGCTAAAAACAAGCCCCCTCCCGCACACTGCCTTCCTCGTTCACTTCACTCACCACAACACAAAGATACAATTCATAGAGGATATAATACAGATCAAGTTTGTCTATGGTCCACGAACGAAAAGCAAAATATAAAAAAAAAAACTATTTCATTAATGTTTTTATCTTGTGCACTTTAAAATCAAGTAAAATAAGTAATACGTCAAGATGTAATACACCTGGTATTTAGAAACGTACTTCGTCGACGTAGATTTACGTACCTAGCATTTTCTCCCACGTTAAATCTTATTTTGTCTCTTTTTACTGTTGCTTTTTCGTTTCATAAAAGGACATGTCCAGAAATGGTTTTTTATTATTTAATAATTCTAACCAGAGTAAGTTAAATATATTTGGATAGACATCCCTAAAACTAGTCGTTCTAGTTATATCATACATTTTTAAAGACCTCCAATTTTGAGAAAAATCGTTTTTTGTTTTCGTGAGAATTTACATCTAAAACGAACAAACCTTCTAATTATCTAGAATAATAAAATGAACACACCTAAAAAAAAAGTAAACTTGTCAAAACTGACACAGTAGAACTGTCATTACTGGCAGTGACTCAGTGAGCGTCAACGTCAATAAATTTTTGATGTAGGAGTATGACGGACGAATGACGCATGGAGCCGGTAGGGATGGCGATCTGACCTCAATTAATCGTTTTATCGGACGAAACCAATCGATTTTTTAAATCAATTTTTAGCATAGAAAATCAACATTTGTGTTTTCTATTGAGACTATAAGATATATTATTTATTTTCTAAACTTTTTAATGTAAAATCATTAAGAAAATAAATGTCTTGTTTTATACCGAATACTCTTTATATGGTACTTAATTTGTTATTAACGAATTCCCTGAACTAAAAAAATCCTTGATTTTACTGATGAGAAATCGTTTATTAAGGTATCTTTCTTGATTTTCATAAAATGGACTAAACATATTTACATCTAATCTTCTAAGGATCTTTTTCGGCAAGAATCGATAACACTTTGAGCTGGTGACGCCAGCTATGTATGGCTAACTCGATTATTCGAGTTGCGCTTAGATTGAGATGCCGCGGTAAATGAAGAAGCGAGTACGTGATTGACGTCTCTGGTTTGGCATGTATTTGAACCTTATTTTATATTTAAATTCTACTGAAATTGTATTTTAAATAATTAAAATAGTCTCAATATACGTTTACTTGCGAATCTATAAAAAAAAATCGTCGCGAAACAGAGGTGAAAAAACAATAATTCGTTCAATTTCATCCATTTACCAGAGGTTCAACTCGAGTCACATGAATTTCAATCCGAGTAACCTTAAGGCGTGTCTTATCCTGAGTTGGCACATCTCTAACGCCAGTGACAGCTGAAAAATCATCTGTCAAATATGACATTGTCACAGAGTGACGGAGTATTTATTAGGGTTGCCAACTACAAATAACATCAATTATTACTTTATGATTTTTCGCTGAAATGGAGGGGTTTAAAAATATTATTTCAGTAGTTCTGAGTTCCATATTTTTGTCGTATTTATTTGAACCGAGTTTGATGCTGGTTAGATTTTTCTTGGAATAAAAAACCAACGTCCATACAAAAAGCGGACATCTCCTTTCAAATCACAACGATGCTAAAGAAATCTTCACTTCAAAAAAAAACACTACAGAGAGAAATATAACTTTCATTTCGGAAGTCTGTAAAAAAACGAAAATGTAGAACCAACGATATACCAATACAACTCTCTAAGACCAAGTAATCCTACTGAATGACTATTTCATGAAATGGCGTTTTAGGAATATACTAACTCAACAAGTTTTACTACTGATTCTAATGATTATAATTCTGTAAATACTTAGTTGTAACGGTCGCGAATCATATTTTAATCAAAAAGCAAATTGCAATAAACGTAAGAAAATAATTTCGCGGGCTACCTTAGCGTCCACGTCACATATTTTTATAAGTTTCTCGTTTTAACATAAAACATACCCTATGACACTCAGGGATAATGTAGCTTCTCATTAGTGAAAGAATTTTCGGGATCGAATCAGTAGCTCCGAAGATTACCCCCTACAACCTCACAAACTTTACCTTCTTATAATATTATTATTATGTTGGATACTACTACCCGGCCCAGGAGCGCGTGGGACGCGGTCACTGCAACTACTGCAAGGACGGAGGCTGGCTGCCGCAGGTGGCAGGCCAGGCTCTCTGGTATTTGCTTGGTGGTCTATGGTTTTTGACAGCGTTGCATGCAGAAGCGCTGTCCGTCAGCTGTCAGCCGTTTTATATATTTAATAAAAAACTTATGTTTCAAAAGCCATTAAACGAAGAGAAGAAGAAGAACTTATGTTTCGTTTTGGTTTATTTACTTCTATACATATTCAATAAAAAACATTTTTCTCAGATCACTGTAAAATTCATACCGTTCAACGTTCTTTTTCAAATCGTTTGTTTTAGAGACCACAGATAATAAACTCCATTTATTTTTCTTCTTAGAAAAAAAACCATAGGTTGTGTGAACATTGAACCTCAACACTCTCCCTCAATGTTCGCACATATGTTAAGTACCTAAATTATTCAACATTTCAATAATTTAAGCATACCACACAATCTTACAAATCTTTCTCCTGATAAGGTCTTCGTCAAAATGTCTGCAATTTGATCTGTGGTTGATACATATTTAATAGGTAGTTATTAATCCTTCCTCTACCTTTTGTTTAATAAAGTTAAATTTGACATCAATATGTTTCAATCGTTTCTGATCTGGATTGTTTACAACTTCTACTTTGATTGTCCTCAAAAATAACAGTATTGTTTATTTTAATGCTAAAGTCACACAACAGCTTCATTAGCCAACAAGCTTCAATAGATGCTTCACATAAAGCAATTTATTAATTCTGCTTCTGTTGTACTTAATGAAACTGTACTTTGCTTCTTTGATTTCCATGTTACTGTATTATCGAATAACATGAACAAATATCCACTAGTGGATTTCCTATCATTATCGCGTGCAAAGTCTGCATCTGCAAAACCTGTTAAGCTGTCATATTTACACTTTGAATATTTTAAATTAAAATCAATAGTTTGTTTAACATATCTAAGGACTCGCTTGCCACAACTTCAAAGTTGGTTGTGACTGGAATCTACTCAAATATGATACAGCAGTCGCTAAGTCTGGTCTTGTGCTCACCATAGCATACATCAAAGAACCAATAAGAGACCTGCAGATGTTCTAAAGTCATGTCAATTTCACATTCGTCAAAGTCCAGTTTAAAAATTATAGTCTGTTGGAGAATTAGTTCCTTTACAATTGTCCATGTTATAATATTCAAGAACCTTTTGCAGATATTTAGATTGATTAAGATAAATCCCATCATGTTTCTTCTGAATACTAATGCCAAGATATGTCAGATTGCTCTTCCCTAAGTCTTTCATGCTAAAGTTAGTTTTTAAGAAGTTTTTTACATTTACAATTTCAATAGTACTAGGCCCTACTATAAGTATATCATCGACATACAAAATCAAATAGAGATTGCCTTTACTATAGAGACAATAGTCATTTTGCGATCGCGTAAAACCACATTCAGTGATAACTTCTGTGAATTTTTCATACCAATTTTTGGGCTCTTCTTTAGACCATAATGAGATTTTTGTAATTTTAGAACTTGGCCTTCTGGAACTGTCAGTCCCAGTGGAGGTTTTAAGTACACTGTCTCATCAATCCGTCCATATAAGAATGCTCCCTTAACATCCATCAGGGTGTATCATATTCTTTCTGAGCAGCAATCGATAAAAGAACTCTCAATGTTTGCATTTTCAATACAGGTGAGTGTTTTCTAACTTTTCCTTCTGTTGAAAACCCTTCACTACCAATCTTGCTTTATATAACTCATCTTTTTCTCCTATGTTTTTCTTTGTGAATACCCATTTACTATCCAGTAGCTTTTCTTTCTGTGGTTCAGGTACAAACTTCCATGTTTCATTTTCTTTTAAAACCTTCAATTCCTCATTCATTGCCTTATTCCAAAGCTCCTGATCTTTTCTCCCTTTAATGTCATCAAAATTAGTTGGAACCTCCTGGTAACTTGATAATAATGCATATAAAGTATCATAAAATGTATCATCCTGGTCTAAATCAATTTCATAATCCTTTTGCCACACTGGTTTTCTTATTTGTCTCTTTTCTCTCCCTGTTTCTAAACTCTCTGTCTTTCTGTCTGTACCTATCATTCTCCATTTTTAGTGTCTCTTCTTCTTTACTATCTTTCTTTTTTCCTTTATTCCTATACTTTGATACTTTTCGCTCTATGGTGTCCTTTGATACACTTTCACTATCTCTCTCCTCCTCATTTTCTTCTTCCTGTTCACTTATTTCATCTTCCTTTTTCTCTATTGTGTATCTCACACAATTTGCACGTCTGGGTTTTGTTTCATCAAACACTACATTCCTTGCCGATATTACTGACCTTGTTTCTGTATCATACAGCTTATATCCTGAATTAACATATCCAATAAAAATCATTTTCTTTCCTGAATTATCTAATTTATGTCGTAACTCTCTAGGCACATAATTGTATGCTGTACAACCAAACACTCTCATAGCTCTTACATCAGGTTTCCTTCCTTCCCATAGCTCTGAAGGTGTTTGACATTTTCCTTCAGTCGGACTTCTGTTAGTAACATAGGCTGCAAACAAAACTGCATGGCCCCAAAACTCTTTATTAAGCTGTGAGTCTAACAAAACTGTTTTTGCCTTTTCTATTAACGTGCGGTTCATCCGTTCTGCTACTCCGTTCATCTGGGGATTGTATGGTACAGTATATTGCATTTGGATTCTTTTGCTATAACAAAACTCCTGAAATTGCCTTGACACATATTCACCGCCATTATCCGATCGCAACTTTAATATATTAACATTGAAATGGTTGGTAGCATAAAAATAGTACTTACTGCTTGAATTTGTCGAAAACTTCACTTTTATTAGAAAGTAGATAAACCCAAACAAAATGAGTTACATAGTCATCTATAAATGTCAGAAAGTACTTGTATCCTTCCTCAGTCAGTGGGGTAATTGGTCCGCATACATCAGTGTGTACTAATTCTAGTGGTCTGGTTGCCCTACGGCCTACGTCCTTGTCTATTAAAAGGTTGTCTCGTCATTTTACCTAGTAAGCATGGTTCACACACAGAATTATTATTATTACATTTAGTCAAGTCATCAATGCCACTTATCATTTGATTCTGTGAAAGCAAAGTTATATTATTAAATCCAAGGTGACCAAAACGTCTATGCCACAGCTGCATCACTTGATCATTATTACAGTTACTTAAGTTACATTCATCTTTTAATATTTGCATGTGAATTGTATACAAAAACCCTTCATTGTTTCCAATCATTGTCAATTGATCATATTTATAAACTCTAACTTTACTATTTAAAAATTCAATCCTATAGCCATTACTCTCAATTTTAGAAACAGACAACAAGTTTTTCCTCAACTCTGGCACATAATATATATTTTTAATAGTACAGTCTATATATCTCTTACCAACATAAGATCTTGCCTTTATATTCCCAAACCGCCGTTAAACTCACGGCATTCTTGGCCGCAACAATCACTTTTGGTGTGTTCAGTTCCATGTAGTTGTAAAACGCACTTTTGTCATTTGTTAGGTGGTCTGATGATCCCGAATCCACACACAAAGTTAATTTACATTGATCATTAACTTCTCGGTTCCATCCATTGCCAGTTAAAAAGGCATACTCATTTTCGGTTGATGCCGCATAGGAAGAGGTCGTCGAATTCCACGACCTCTTCCTTGAGACCTACTTCTGCCTCCAAATGCTGCCCGATGTGGCGCTCTATATCCTCGTCCTTGACCTCTTGAATAATATTGTCCACGGGCTGATCTCTGTTGGTATTGGTGTCTCGCTCTACATTCCAATTTTTTATGGCCAGGCTTGCCGCACCCAAAGCACAAAAAAGTATTCCTCTGGTGCTCTATTATTCGAGGACCCATCTTATTCCTCTTTTCTTCCTCTCCTAATAATCTGTCCTTAACCATGTCTACTGTCAGGTCTGGTAATGACTCTTAGCGTTGTTACAATAACATCGTACGATTCTGGCATGGATAGCAATAATATATTTACTTTTTCTTCCTCTGTTAGGGGACTTCCTGCGTCTTTTAGCTGGCCGAATATTTTTGATAACGAAATAAAATGGTCTCCGAGAGACGTTCCTTCTTTGTATTTTATATTATTTAGTTCCCGCCGTAAGAATAATTTGCTTCTGGTGCCTTTTTTCATAAATTGTTGCTCTAATTTAAAAAACATGTTATACGCTGTTTTGTCCTCTTGAATATAATCAATATGGCTGTCGGCAACGCCGCTTATAATAATTTATGCTTTGAGCTCGAGCTTCAAGTTTTTTGTTCTCGGGAACACTCGCAAATACTTTATTTTCTATTGCATTTAGACAATCATTTTCCCGTAGTATGCTGCTAATACGAAACTTCCATATGGCAAAATCTTCGCCGGCAAATTGTTTTATTTTAATACTTTCCGCCATTTTTTTCACTCCGTGTGCACTTCACACTTCTTTTCGTCGGCGCGGGCCTGAACCACGGAAAGAAAAGCTACTGGATAGTAAATGGGTATTCACAAAGAAAAACATAGGAGAAAAAGATGAGTTATATAAAGCAAGATTGGTAGTGAAGGGTTTTCAACAGAAGGAAAAGTTAGAAAACACTTACTCACCTGTATTGAAAATGCAAACATTGAGAGTTCTTTTATCGATTGCTGCTCAGAAAGAATATGAAATACACCCTGATGGATGTTAAGGGAGCATTCTTATATGGACGGATTGATGAGACAGTTTACTTAAAACCTCCACTAGGACTGACAGTTCAGCCCAAAATATTGGTATGAAAAATTCACAGAAGTTATCACTGAATGTGAACATTGAACCTCAACAAGCCGTTCGGTGTAATCTGTTATCTCAATAATCTCTTGTTAATTTCTTTAATTTGATTAGTGATGATTTTGTTCCTCTGATTGTAATTCTGCTATGGTTGATAATTCTTTTTATAATTCATGTATAATTAGTTTTTAGGTTGTCGAATAATTCTTCTATTTAATTATGATTTCACTTCTGTCCTAACAATATTATCATATTATATACCAGTATTAATGTTCTGTGATTATATATGTATAGTATAGTATAGATAATGTAGCACTCTATTTACAAATTCCATGCAGTTATCAATGAGACAAAATTTGTCTATGGCACTCTATGGTCAGTTTTCCTAATCCATTCTTAGACAAGTTCTTAGATGAACTTAGGAAAATGGGCAATTTTGTCAAACATTAACCAATGTCATGTCAGTCAGTGTCACTCACCCTGCGTTCCGAGTTGGGAAATAATCGATTTGAGCGTGCTTAAACCCGTAACGAATTAGCGTGAGCGCGATAACGATGTGCCGTGAATAGTCATAAGCGCGCTGTCAAAAATTACAGTGTGTGTGAGGATGTATCAATGTGTGTTTTGTTTTGAGTTGCATTATATCTTAAAATTAAAATATCATAGCATTTTCGAAATTGTGCTACTGGCTGACAGTCGCCACTTAAGGGGGAAGTGCTAAGGTAGCCCGCGAAATCCAAATTTTCTTACGTTTTTTGCAATTTGCTGGTCAGTATTAAGTTGTATGTTGATTAATATATGAATCGCGGCCGTAACTAACATGTATTTACAGAATCATAATCATTAAAGTCATCAACACAATTACTCTCTAAGACCACGTAAGTCCAAAGAATGATAATTTCATGAGACAGTTATTCTTTGGACTTACGTGGACTTAGAGAGTTGTGTTGATGACTTTAATAATTAAAATTCTGTAAATACATGTTTGTTCCGGTCGCGATTCAAATATTAATCAACGTACAACTTAATACTGACCAGCAAATTGCAAAAAACCTAAAAAAAATTGAATTTCGCGGGCTACCCTGGCGCTTTCGCCTTAACTAAAGAAGAAGAAATGTGGTGTTTATACAAAGAAATACTGTGATAATATCGTTCGGATCGATTTGACATCGAGTAAGCACTGTGAGGGCGTTCACGAGCGTTTCGAATTGTTGACAGCTGTCAACTGTCATAATCGTAATATCTAATAAATCCTAAATCGGAACGCATGTGAGTTGATGTGTGCTGTGCTTAGAGCATTAAACCAACTAAGGTTTAATGCTCTAAGGTGCTGTGAGGCTGTGAGCGATTATAGCTAATTCGGAATGCCGCCTCAGTGTTTACTAAAGGGAAGATTTGACCTAAAGGTCCAGTTACCAGGTCATAAAATTCCAAAAAAAAAAATTACTAAGGCGTATCCAAGGAAGTATATTCCTTGGGAGTTTTTGGCGGGATTTCTTCGAGTGAAGTTTAGTTGGCTGTTTTAATTATAATTCTGTAAACACATATTTCTTACGACCGCGATTCATATATTAATCAACGTACAACTTAATACTGACCAGCAAATTCCAAAAAACCTAAATAAAATTGAATTTCGCGGGCTACCCTGGCGCTTTCGCCTTAAATAAGAAAATTTCCAATAATGAGTATGTAATAGATGATGAAGACTCAGAATAAAAAGTATTAATCATTTATTAGTGTTTCATTTCATAGCATATTTTTGGCAGAAATATGGATATATTTTAGCATATTTTAGCACAGACAACCCTAAATTTTGGCAGATGTCTTGATTTGAAAACGGTCACACTGCGGCTAGCTAAGTAGCTACGATTAGCTAGCTACTAATATCTATCTAATCTGTGGCTACGATGCAAAGTATGAAGTGTGTGAAAACTATAAATATTGCTTGTGCATTAATCGATATTTTATAAAGTTGTAGTGAATAGAAAGAGAGTGTTAAATACCGATTAGGTATTCCACCGCAACAGCTACTAAATAAGATTCGACGCTACACGCTATATCTAGAGTAACCTACAAGCTGTACATAAATAAATATATTTCTAAAGATAATATATTAGCCAAAAACTCGTTACCAAATGGGTCGTAAAATACCAGCAAAGAAACATCGTGGCGTTAAAGATCCCTTAGTGCAACAAGCTAAACGTTTAGCAAGGTATGTACCATGTTGTTATTACGAGTTGTATAGTCTCGATTTAAACATTATCAGTAACATGAAAAACTCGATCTCAAAATTCAGTGGTTTTTATTTGACAAAAAAAATTAACAAACCTAAAACAACAAGTTTCTATGGTGTGGTGACACACATTGCACTCAAAGAAGTTTGCATACTCAGATTTTAGTAGGTAGGTTGCATGCATTAACTTTAACACCTACTCTCAATGTAGTCCCATAATATCCACAAGCTTGCAAAGTCTACGTCTGGGCAATGGCTTGGTGAGAAGATCTGCTAATTGAAGCAGAAGAAGAATAATAATAAGAAGCTCGCTTGTTGCCTTCTTTATTAGCAGCTCTCCATTAGTCACAAGCTCTTTTACGAAGAAGTGACATGTACGGATGTGTTTGGTGCGTCGGTGAAACTCTGGATTGTCAGCTAACTTTATTGCTGCTTCATTATCCACTGGTAACGTAGGAAGACCCTTAAGTTGTTGTATGAGACTTCCTATGAGCCAAGTCAACCATACAAATTCTGTCACAGCTACAATGGCAGCGATTACTTCAGATTTCGTTGTTGAAATAGCAACACTTTGCTGTCTCTGACTGATCCAAGAGATTGGTCTTCTGGCATATAGGCAAAGTACTACAGAAGTCGATCTTCCAGTTCCAATATCGCCTGTGTGGTCAGCATCACTGTACGATTCTATCATTCCAATTTTATAGTTATTTTTATACATAATGCTGAGATCAATTGTGTACTGTAGGTATCTCATGATACATTTTACTCTGACATAATCTGCTTGAGTCGGTTTCTCCAGACTCCTTGACACGACACTGACTGCATATGCAATATCAGGTCTTGTTCTGACCATTACATATCCAGTTCAAACCGTGGTCATTTTTGCAACAGGACTGAAGGTCTGATTATAGTCCTCTCCTTTCTTCTGGTGAAAACCCTTAGCAACTAGTCTTGCATTGTGATGATGATGGGAGCAGTGTTGGGCAAAATTTAATTGCAAGGTACAATTAAAAATAACAGTTGATTAATTGTTAATTGTGAAATTTTAATTAACAATTGATTAATTTTTAACTGTGAAGTTTCAATTAACAATTAATTGTTAACTGTCCGTTTTTCAATTAACAATTAATCAATCGTTAATTGTAATTGTTAATGTAATTAAACTTTAATCAAATTTAAATGTCGTAAATACAAATATAATTGAAGATGGACGGGTGGCTCTGGTTGATTGATGATCTCGCAAAGTCAGTAGGAAGCCGTTGATTCCAGGCCGCTCTAAATCATTCTTTGTGGGAGTTATTAGGAGAGGCTTATGTACAGCAGTTGACGTCTTTCGGCTGATATGATGATAATGTTTATGTTTCTCGTAAATAGTAAAAAAAGGCCAGTTATAAGTAATCATAATAAAATTTCAATTTAGTCAGTCAAACTATACATAGTTTTTTTTGGTAGACAACAACACACATTTTAGTCAAATATAAAAAAAAACAGCATGTGTGCAATTCACACGTGGTCAAATTCAAATTCAAATTATTTTATTAGTCACAATTTGTACAGGAATACGACTGTGACCCCCAAACTAGGCATTTGCCTGTATCTTGGGAGTCAGTGTTGCGACATTTTAAAAGTTATGTGGTACTCTATCTATCTCTCTATCATGGGGTTTAGGTTTCCGCACTTAGTCCTTGAAATGGACCATTGTGCGTGAGCCATGGTGGCCGACTACTCCAGCCAGCCCACCTCCCTCCAGAAGCAGATAAGACTTCCCGGTCTCCTCAGGGCATCCGCAAGGGATGTTGGTGTTCCCAGGGTCTCCTCGCGAATCTTGGTAACGCCTGTGCACTCAAGAAGCACATGCGCCACCGTTTCCTCCGCCTCCATGCATGCTCTGCACAGGGGACTATCAGTGATTCCCAGGGTATGAAGGTGTTTATTTAGTGAACAGTGTCCAGTGATGGTCCCCGCCACCAGGCGCAGGCTGTCTCTGTCCAGGCGCAGAAGGCGCCTGGTCAGCTTTGTATCCAGGGATGGCATAGCTTCCTTGGACTGCCTACATCCTGGTGTCGAGGTCCACCACTTTTCCGCCTGTATTCGAGTGTGATCCTTTAACCAGCTTCTTAGCTGCTTGAAAGGAATGGGCACAATGGGTTCAGGTCCGTAGGGTCTTGTGCTGGATCCTCTTCTGGCAAGCTCGTCAGCCGCATCGTTTCCAAGTGATCCACTGTGACCTCTAATCCATTGTAGCGTTACCGTGTTGCGATTTATTACCGTGATTCGTTCTAGGGCCTTGTGGCATTCTAGTGTTAGTCTCGACGTGATCTGATTACTCTTTAGGGATTGAAGAACTGAGGCACTGTCGGAGAGTATTCGGATATTGGTATCCGTAACCTCCCTGGCCTCTATAGCGTGTGCCGCTTGGATAATACCTACACACTCTGCTTGGTAAACGGAGTTGAGCATTCCAAGTGGTTTGGATATCTTAATGTTTAGGTCGTTGGAGAACACCCCGACGCCCGTCCCTTCGTCGGTCTTTGATCCATCAGTGTAAATTCTTAGCTCTGTTGTACCTGAGTAGTCACACAACTCCTCTATGAGCTCTATGTTGTAGTGTTTTTGGAAGCAGTGGGTCTTCAGGGTTCTGTCGATGGGTGATGTCATCATCGGTTGTTCTTTGATTGCATCTTCCCTGATGCGTGTGTGTTTGATTCTAGAATCATTGCTTAGGGAGCCGGATACTTCGAGTCTGAAAGTCGCTATGGCTGCCTCCTCTCTTACGACGAGGTGTAGGGGAGGTAGCCCCAGCATCACCTGTAAGGCAGCAGTGGGGGAAGTCCTCATGCTGCCGGTGATTGCTACGCAGGCAAATCTTTGCAGTTTCTCGAGATCCTTTTGGGCTGTACTTAGGTTGGTCCTGGGCCACCAAACTAAAGAACCGTATGTGATAATTGGTCGGATAACTGTGGTGTATAGCCAGTAGGTGATTTTGGGGCTTGTGCCCCAATTTCTCCCGAGGAGTCTCTTACATTGCCATAGGGCTATACTGGCTTTTGTGATAATGTAATCAGTGTGTTTTGCCCAGTTCAGCTGTTTGTCCAAAAAGATACCCAGGTATTTGGTTTCAGTTGATAGGCTTAGGGTTGTCCCAAAGAAGCTTGGCAATTGTAATGTTGTCAGCTTTCTTTTCTTTGTGAAGAGGACGAGTTCGGTTTTGGTGGGGTTTACTGCTAGTTTGTATTCCTTGCACCAGTCTTCTACTATTCTTAGAGCTTGGCGCATAAGGTTGCATAGTGTGTTTTCGTGTGTGCCGTTTATTATTATGGTCAGATCATCAGCATAGCCCACCGTGTAGTAGCCTCTGCTATTTAGACGTTTGATGAGGCTGTCTACTACAAGGTTCCATAGTAGTGGCGAGAGGACTCCACCTTGGGGGCAGCCCTTCGCCACTATGGCTCTGGTGGTGTCGTTTACCGTAACTTGTACGGCTCTCAATCGGAGCATATTTGTGATCCATCCTCGCAGGGTCGAGTCCACACCGTGTTCCTCGAGGGCTGCGTTGATGCTATGGAAGATAGTTTTGTCAAAAGCGCCTTCTATGTCGATGAAGACAGCTAGTGAGGAGCATTTGTGGTCCACTGCACATTCGATCTTGGAGATCACACTATGCAGCGCAGATTCTGTTGATTTTCCTGTGGAATACGCGTGTTGCTGTTTGTGAAGTGGTCGCTCCCGAAGAGGTCCGTCCCGAATATGTCGATCACAGAGTCTCTCAAGGGTTTTCAGCAAGAAAGATGTTAGGCTTATTGGTCTGTACGCCTTGGGTTGTGTGTAATCTGATTTGCCTGGTTTAGGGATGAAAATGACTTTCACCTCTCGCCATGCAAGTGGTATGTATTTCTGTGCTATGCAAGCTTGGTAGATGACGGTCAGCCACGGCGTTAGGGCGTCTACTCCCCATTGTAGCAAGGCGGGGAAAATTTCGTCTAAGCCTGCGGATTTATATGGCTTAAAAGTCTTTATTGCCCATTTTATTTTCTCTGTGGTTACTATGGTGCGGGCTCTGGCCCAGTCTTGGTCATTTGGTGTGTGCGTTGGCTCACTTGCCCAGGTTCTGTCCTCGGAGAGAGTGCAGTCTGGGAAGTGGGTTTCCAAAAGGACTTTACTTGTTTCGTGGTCCGACTTGGTGTATGTGTTGTCTGGGGTTTTTAACGACCCGAGGGTGCGATCTTGATCTGTAGATAGGATCTTTCTCACACGCGCGGCTTCGCTGTTCGATTCAATTTCTTCGCAGAATTTCCGCCAGGCTGCCCTGCTGGCATTCCTGACTTGTTTTTTGAAGGTGTATTGTGTTTTCTTGTATGATTCCCAGTCTTCTGGTAGTCTGGAATTTTTGGCTCTGTTGAATTGTTTGCGCATGTTTTGCCTGAGCTTACTAAGTTCCGCATTCCACCAGGAGTTACCCTTGCTCCTGGTGTTTGGGTCTTTTAGTTTGCAGCAGGCGTGGTAGGCTTCAATTATAAATTCCGAGAGTTTTGTTACTGTGTTTTCAAGTTGTTTGTGGTCTATTAGAATTTGGGGAGTTTGGTGTTGCGTTAGTAGGGAGGCCAACAGCCGTTTATAGCCGGGTACATTGGTACGGCGTGGGTTGCGTCTAGGTTCAGGTTTTTTTATGTTAGCTATTAGTGAGAAGCGAATCCTTCTATGGTCAGAGCAAGAAGGCTCGTTGGATACGTGCCAGTTAGAGATAAGTTTTGCCGCGCTTTCCGAAGCCAGCGTTAGGTCAATGATTGTTTGTCCGCGCGATGTGACCCAAGTGGGTTCCGAGCCGCGGTTTACGATGTTAAGGTTTGTTGAGAACAAATATGTGCATAGTACCTCACCTCTAGTGTTGGCTTTGTTGCAACCCCAAAGCGGGTGGTGGGCGTTTGAGTCCGTGCAGATGACCAGGTCCAGGTTGGTGTCTTCACAATACCTTATCAGGTCGGCCATCCCTTTTGGTGGGCAGTCTTCATCCTCGCCAGGCATGTATACCGAGGCCAGGACGATATCGGGTGCTTCGCCGTCGGTTTTGAGCCTGACGGCTGTTAGATCTCTGGAACATAATTGCGTGAGTGTGGTGGTGGGTACATCTTTGGGTATGTAGGCACAGGTTCGTGGTTTATCTGTGCCTTGTGTGTCGAGGATCAGCTTACCTCCAATGTTACCAAGGCCGCATATTCTGTTATTACGGATCCACGGCTCTTGGATGAGTGCAATGGTTCGGGGTTCCATCTCCAGTGCCCTGCGCAGGCAGGCGGTAGCCGTCTGGCTATGCTGGAGGTTGGTCTGGATTATGTTTATGGGACGGGATGGGGTCGGCAGTGGGGTGGAATTATGGGGAGATGGATCCATCGGATGATTCTCCCGCCTCTCCCAGCCCATGCTGGTCTTCGCTGAGTGTCGGTGACGATGATAAGGGCAGCTGCTCCGTCCACCTTGGTGGTGAGGTTGGCATCCTCACGGCGTCGGCATCAGCCATCGCCGTTCTGGCCATCTCCTCCTCCAGTTGCGTCATCGTCACGTCAAGTTCAGTCGGAGTCGGTTTCGTCTGTTCAGTGTCAGTCTTAGTCTCGGAGGGATTGATGTTGGGGAAGAAACGTACGTATATCGACCCAAGTAGGTATGATATTCGTCGCTCCCTCCCCAAGATCTTTTCGACCTCGTCCGGTGGGATACCCAGGGTTAGATAAGACCCATAGTTATCACCACCGACCGATGTCGCCCTGTACATGGACCATCTACCGATGTCGTACCAGGGGTTCTGGCAGGTCAGAATCGTCTGGAGCAGCGCTATGTCCCCATTGTACCTGGGTACAAAGAGCGCCGCTCGAACCCGAGTCGGTACGTCAGACTGTTTCATTACTGTCAGTGTCTCGTCAGTGTTTGGCAGTCTTAGTTTGGGTACGTTCTGGGTCAGCCAAGTCAGGGCGTTGTCGTCCTCGCACCATATGTGAACCGTGCCATCCGCTACCCTTGGGTAACCGCGGAAGGCCGGGACTTTTGAGGGGTCAGTTCGACACGTGTCTACGATGAGGTCTTCAAGGCTGAGCTTGATGTGTTCGCCCTCGTCAGTAGTCATATCTCGGGAAGGAGGCGAGAGGCAGATCGCTACGGCGAGTCGCGCAGGGATATCCTTAGTGGCCCGCGCGTAGGTTCTCTGCTCCCCTTGAGCGGCCTGGGTTCTAACACGCTTGGCGTCCCCCTGGAGCGTACTTGGTGAAGCCGTATCGTCCGGGCGCTCCCTCTTCGCCGCACCCTGTCCACTTGGACCGGGTTGCGGTTCTGAGGAGCTTGGCACAATGTTTTGTGCCAGGGACACCCGGCGCAGGAACCCAGCCCGCTTGCCTCGCTTCTGTCTAGTTCGGTGTTGGTCTGTGGTCGTATTGTCACGGTTCCGGTCGGTTCCTCCGGATGGTCCTGGTGCGGGCAGTGACTTCTCGCGCTGGGTTTCCCCTTCGCGTACTGTTCCCTGCCCGCTCGTTTCCGCGTCCAACTGCTTTTCGCGCTGGGTTTCCCCTTCGCGTGTCTGTAGCCGGTCGCGTACTCCCTTACAACCAACCGTTTGTGCTTCGCGCTGGCTATTGCCTTCGCGGATTTTGCGCAAACGGTTGTTGAGTTCTCTCTCTCTGTTCCGGATCTTTCCGCGCTTTGTTTTCAGCATGCGTACTTCGTCCACAGAGATGAAACCAGAACCATCAGATTCCGCTTCCTTTCCCGTCCCGAGTGAGTTCAAGTCTTTTAGCCTTGCCTCGATCTTCTCGCGCTGGAGTGCCAGCGCGCGGAGTTCGCTGCTAAGACTGGAGAGTCGAGCTTTATTGCTGTCATTGTCAGGGTTGTTTGTCACACTGTTCCGAACGATGCTCTGTTGCCAGACCCTCGTGGAAGGTGTAACACTAGTCAGGGTCGTTGGCGCAGAAGGCGCAGCCGTCTCAGTGTCAGTAGGCGCAGAGGTCGCAGCCATGGTTGTGTCGGATGGCGCGTGATCCGCAGCCGAAGATGTTGGTGCCGAAGCAGCCAGCCGCGCAGAAGGCGCGGCGCTAATAGGCAGATTGGTGCCCCCCCCCAGATTACGGTGGAGGCAGACCGACAAGTCGGTGTGGGATTCCCCGGCATTGCCGGGACCCACCTGGGGAATATTATTTTTACCTTTCTGCGACATGGTTGGGTGTGTGGGCTTTTTTGGAGTTGAGGTTACCCGTCCTCAAGGACCGAAAGGAGAAAGGGGAAAAGGAAGGAGGGACTGGGCATGGGATCATGGGAGTAGGGTATGGGTTACCCTAGGCCTGGGGTTTTGGCTTTCGGGAAAAATGCGAAAAAGGCGCCTGGGGGTTTTTGTTGCGTCTATTTCTTATGGAATTAGACCAAGAACAGGGTGGCAACCTCGTGAAGGTGAATCCCCCAGACTTGCCTTGAGGATCTACACGACCCCCCCCAACAACAACAAGAAAAAAGTCATCAACACAACTCTCTAAGACCACGTAAGTCCCAAGAGTAACTGTTTCATGAAATCATCATTCTTTGGACTTACGTAGTCTTGGAGAGTTGTGTTGATGACTTTAATGATTATAATTCTGTAAACACATATTTCTTACGGCCGCGATTCATATATTAATCAACGTACAACTTAATGCTGACCAGCAAATTGCAAAAAACGTAAGAAAATTTGAATTTCGCGGGCTACCTTAGCGCTTCCCCCTTAAATAGCGATTATTGTAAGATAGGAAAACAAAAATTTAAATTTAACTAAACTAAAATCAATTACATTAAAATAATATAATATAAAAACAGAAAAATAAAAATCTTAGAATGTACATTGCCATCATTATTGCAAGACAGGAAAACAAAAACTAAAATGTAACTAAACTAAAACCAATTACATTAAAATAATATAATATAAAAACGGAAAAATAAAAATCTTAGAATATACATTGCCATAAGCGTGAGATCAATTAAATAACGAAATAATAAGTAGTAATAACGAAACTAACAAGATAAAAATCAACAAAAAGCTAATCAGTTATTTTACAAAATAAAGTGTAGAGTGTAAGCCTGAGTATTGTGTTAGGGTGGTGTATGTATGTATGTATGTATGTGTGGGTGTGTGTGTGTGTGTGTGTGTGTGTGTGTGTGTGTGAGGGTGTGTGTGTGTTGGTATGTGTGTTGTGGACGTCAGCGAGAACGCAGGAGTACATTTAGTCTGTTTAATGTTGCTTGCCTAAGTAGGTATAAATTATATTTTCTGTTTCGTCGTAGGAGAGAGTAAAAAGCCATTTCTTTATTACGTTTTTGCACAGTGATATTTTGAGGTCTTTTATGTTGCAGCACCTTATGGCATTGTTATAAATGCGTGGAAATAAATAGTTCGGGGAACGTCTGGCCATAAGGCCAGGGAGTTTACTTGGGGAATGGGAATTCTTATTATGCGCTTTGACACTATTTCTTGGTAATCTGTCCTGAATTTTAGTTTTCTATGAATGTGAAGTATTGCGTTGATGATAAACAGCTGTCGAACACGGAGGACCGGGAAGTCACTGTAGAGTTTGTTGGTTGGGTACAGAAAGACTTCTTGAGCATTACTTTAATGACGGCTCTTTGTGCTCTTTCGACTTCGATAAATGCAGTTTTGCCAGCACCACCCCAAACGGAGATTCCGTATTGAAGGACAGACTGGCAGAGACCCAGGTAGATAGTGCGGAGTATGGGGATGGGTGTGCAGTCACGTAGTTTTTTCATTATATGAATAAGTTTCCTTACTCGACCGGAGAGTGAGTGTATACAGGGTGACTGGAAATTAGTGGCGGAGCCGTTAAGGGGAGGTAGTCTAGGGTTATTCCGACAGATATCACTATGAGACCTACCGTCCTTACTTAACCCTTTCCAAGATATTCCTACATAAAGAGTGTAACCCAAAAATTCGTACAAAAAATTTTCAAATAGTAATAAATCCTAAAAAAAAGTGATTTTGGCCTACTTTTTTTTGTTTTGCAACAAAGATATTCTAAATAAGTAATATTAATTGCTAAATTTCCGCAACTGTCATTATTTTATGCAAAAACTGCTAAACAAAAACGGAAAATGTAAAAAAAATACTTTGATGGCCGATAAAACATCAATTTTCTTTAAAAATCACCCTTTGTTATTACGTACAAAATAATTAAAAAACTTCTACGTTTCGTTCCCTTTCAAATGAGATATTAAAATCCAAAATCGGTTAAGGAACCATCAAGATAAGACTAATAATAAAAATGAAAGAAAAAACCAAACTACTGAAGAATAAAAATTTATTGAATGAAAAACTGTCTACAGTTCATTTTTGAAGTGCCCACCATTATTTCTAATACAAGCTCGTGCTCTTCTTACGACACCCGTTTTTACAACTCTTGAGTCTGTAAGCTCCCTTTGTATTTCCTGCGCTGCGTTGATTATTCTGTTGCGCAAGTCTTCAACGTTTGGTACGGGCACGTCAGTGGCATAAACCAAAGTTTTCATTCGACCCCACACGAAAAAGTCCATGGGTGTGAGGTCGGGGCTTCGTGCCGGCCATGGTATTGGACCACCTCTACCTATCCATCGGTCGGGGAAGTGTTGGTCTAGCCAACTTCTCACAGCTAGCCTAAAATGCGCCGGACAGCCATCATGCATGAATATCATGTTTTGCCTCGTTCCTAGCGGCACATCTTCCATTAATTAAAAAAATACATTCCTCAGAAAATTTTCATATTCCACCCCATCGAGGTTTTGCGGTAGGAAATGTGGTCCAATCAAGCGGTTATTAATTATACCCATCCACACATTTAGATTAAACCTTCTCTGTGAACCTTTTTGTCTTTTTAGGTGTGGATTACCCATGGCTCGTGCACTCCAGTAATGAGCATTATGATAATTCGTAATGCCGTCCTTATCAAACTTGGACTCGTCAGTCCATAAAATTCTTCTGAGATAATTTCTATCTTCAACGTCCGCATTTTTTAAAAATCTGCAAAACTGCATTCTTCTTAAAGGGTCCCCTTCTTCTATGGCCTGAACAGGTGTGTAATGGTAAGGATGGAGGTCATTTTCGTGAAGAGAGTACCACACCTTCCATTGAGAGCGTCCCATACGGCGAGCTATCATTCGTGTAGACAGCGTAGGATCTCTTTGGAAATAATTTAAAATTTCCTCTTCGTCGTCCCCGACATCCAGTCGAGGTCTACCTGCGTCACCTAAAAACAAAAAAGTGTTTTTAATTAAGTGTTACTATCATGGCTATTGTTTAGGTTGGTGTGGCTCCGCGCAAAGACTCACGTCGGTTGGACCATAACATAAATCACTTCTCTTGTAGGAATGCGTCTGTCGACATAATGCAATGAGCGTCAACAATGACCGCACAATAAAAAATCTTACAAAAGCTCTACCAAAATTCATCGACTTCGACAAAAAATAGTAAACAATAATAGCGCGCTTCACTGCAACTTGGTGACGTCACCCATAAGACGCGTAAGTGCGAGAGAGAAAGTGATATCCGTTATCTTACTTGTATGATTTATGGCACCCATCTCTGCGAGTCTTTGCACTGACCTAATTTGGACAGCGACATTTGTTTTGCAATCTTACAATTTAAAGGGCACGTTAATAAGAGTAATAGGAAAGGTTTATTTTTATAGCTGGACAATTATCGAAAGCGCTAGAACAAAACATTTTTATAGCGCATGTATGGAAACTAGCGGCGGCGCAGTAATGTAGAGTGGCCTGTACAGGAAGGAACTACATTTTGTATGGAGAAATCTCTGGTTTGAACATGCTTTAATATAACTTTCTCTTACCTTGGTATCTTACGACGGTTCCGCGCTCTCGCACCCGCCGGAAGGTTCGGGAGAATACGCGGGCATCAGGCAGTCGACGATTAGGGAATACTTCGCCATATTCACGACGAGCTTGTGCAGCGTTTCCTCTGGCAGCTCCGTAATAAAAAAGAATATCTGCGTATTCTTCGTTACTAAACGATGTTCTTCCTGCCATTATTGGTCCGATAAACCACACAGCCAAATCGTAAGGAGTCACAGAAAACAGGGCACAGTCCAAGTTGTCGAGAAGAGAATCAAATACATAAGTCCAGGAAAAAGCCAAGTCGTTAGAAAAATCAAAACTGAGAGAAAGTAAGCACATCCGAACACAGTAAACCGTAAGAGCGGACTGAGCAAGAGGGAGGGGCAAGCTCGACTCGTGCGCATCGACCGAGTCCTTTGTTCTCGGAACAAAAGGCTCTACACGGGCTCTACGGGTTTTTTCCATTAACCATATCTTCATTTTTCCTTAACCGATTTTGAACTTTAATATCTCATTCGAAAGGGAACGAAACGTAGAAGTTTTTTAATTATTTTGTACGTAATAATAAAGGGTGACTTTTTAAAGAAAATTGATGTTTAATCAGCCATCAAAGTATTTTTTTTAAATTTTCCGTTTTTGTTTAGCAGTTTTTGCATAAAATAATGACAGTTGCGGAAATTTAACAATTAATATTACTTATTTAGAATATCTTTGTTGCAAAACAAAAAAAAGTAGGCCAAAATCACTTTTTTTTTAGGATTTATTACTATTTGAAAATTTTATGTACGAATTTTTGGGTTACACTCTTTAAGTAGGAATATCTTGGAAAGGGTTAAGTAAGGACGGTAGGTCTCATAGTGATATCTGTCGGAATAACCCTAGACTACCTCCCCTTAACGGCTCCGCCACTAATTTCCAGTCACCCTGTATGTTGTTTAAAAGATAAGTTCTCGTCTAAGGTAATTCCTAAATATCTCATGGGTTGAATGAGGTCGATTGCGGTGCATGAACAGTTTGTGGATTGAGGGTGGAGGCTATTGTTGCAAGTATGAAATTTGAGACTTAGGTGTGTGGGGGGTTCAGATGCTTTGAGAGAAAGATTGAAAGAGCATTGGTGGTAGAAGTGAAACCTTCAAAAACACTGTATAATGCTTCCTATCTCATTTTCTCCCACGTTTTAAATTTACATGTCTCTTTTTACTGTCGCTTTTTCGTTTCATAAACTTTCAAATCACAACGATGCTAAAGAACATACATCCATCCATCCATCCACATCCACACATCCATTAAATGTGATGTCAAAGACTCCTAGCTAATTACGGGAGCAGTTGCAGGAGCGCGAACATAATGGATACCCACTTTTAAACTCATAAGTGGGAACACTTATTGTGACGGACGGGAAACTACGGAACCTACACCTACACGGAGCGTGGCCCGACATGCTCTTGGCCGGTTTTTTTTTTTATATTTTCTGATTAACTATGACTTGGCCTATTACCCGATTCCGGCTTACTTGGACTTCTGGGACACTCTGTATATATATCAGCATGGATTTTTACAATACAAGAATTTATTAGACAATTAATTTATTGTAAACATAATTGTTGACTGCCTCATTGGTCTAGTGGTTGCATGCGCTGCTGCGGAGCATGAGCCCTGGGTTTGATTCCCAGGTTGAGCAAAGTGTTATTGGGTTGTTCTATCTGGAATTAGATCTAGATGTCTCGATTTGTGCCCGGTTGATGACAATAGGCTCGCCCCTTATTACACGAGACTGAAAGAAAACTGGTGAAATGTGGGGGTACTATAGGGACACCTCTGGCCAACCCTTTGGGGTAACAAGGCGTGATATTATGTTTATGTTATAATCCTTTTACTTATTTCAGTTTAAAAGGCAAAATTAATGCTCCACCAAAGAACCCTGATGAGCAGGCAGTGCCAAAGTCGCTGACGAGGCTTTTTGCATTTCGGGATCCAGATAATAGAAAAAGTATAACAAAAAAGAAAACTCACATCAGCCGGCTGCAGACACAAGGCAAAGGTTAGTTCATTGTGTCATATAGCTGTAGTGTCACTTTAATTATTTGAATACTGCATACAACATGTTTTGGGGCTTGCAGTCCCAGGTAGGCCCTGTGTCTATTTAATGGTTAGTTTCATGATAAATACAATGATCCAGACTGTTGACTTCATGGTAACTTCTACTTGATATAAATACAATGCTTCAGACACATGTTGACTTCGTGGTAACTTCTACTTGTTATAAATACAATGATTCAGACACATGTTGACTTCATGATAACTTCTACTTGTTATAAATACAATGCTTCAGACACATGTTGACTTCATGGTAACTTCTACTTGTTATAAATACAATGATTCAGACACATGTTGACTTCATATTAACTTCTACTTGTTATAAATACAATGATTCAGACACAATGACACATGTTGACTTCATGGTAACTCCTACTTGTTATTTTCTAACACACATGGCAGTTTTAACATTGCTGTTATTTTATTGGCTTTAGTTCCTTATTTTTTCTATAGCAAAGTTAAAATCATAAATCGAAATATTTTATTTCACATAAACCTACATGGGCACTTATGAAACGTCAGAAGCTTGGTGCACAGTAATTCCAATTAGTCGTTTTCTATGGAGAAGAGCCGGCAAGAAACTGCACGGTAACTCTTTTAAAAATAATTGACTTTTACAACGTTTTCAAATTACAGTAGGTATGGGATGACAGCGTAGGCCTGTAAACAAGTACCAGGTAGGTACTTAATAAAATAAATAAAACTGGCCAAGAACGTGTCGGGCCACGCTCAGTGTAGGGTTCCGTAGTTTCCCGTCCGTCACAATAAGTGTTCCCACTTACGAGTTTAAAAGTGGGTGTTCGCGACGCATTATTATTATAAAGATATTTGTAAGAGGTAAGGGAGGTGCGGGGGAGCGCGGAGCCCGAGTCTTCAACGCGCGGACCCGAGTGGTGCCGATCTAGCTATAGCGACCGCCGCACGTCTCTTGCACTCCGTGTTTTTTATACATGTACCGCCCCTTTTTAATAATATACCATCTACTGCATTTCGGAGTTTTACTTCAAAACCATCAACCAGCAGAAGGGTTACAAGCTGGTCATTCGAACCGGATCGAGCTGAATGTTTCACACTCCGTCACGCAAGATGGTGAATACAAGAAACACTACGAAGAGGCAAAAAGAACTCGAAGCCGAGGCTGAACAGCATCAGCCCAAGCAGGAACCACCATCGCTTAATCTAGTTCAAGCCGAAGAATCGCCGTTGCCTGGAAAATCACATGAACACATGAAAAATATCTGTGACAAATCAGTTACTACGGAAGCGGGTAGTGTGAGCAAAAGTGAAAAACCAAAATCACTAAAGTCTAAGGTGGCAAAATCTACATCCTCGTCCGTAATGGCAAGAAAAAAGAAGCTAGAACTAGAAGCGGCAGAAGCTAAAGCCCGCATACAAATGGAATTAATTGATAAAAGATTAGCGGCGGATCTAGCACAATTGGAAGAATACAGTTCACAGTCAGAAGGAAGTGAAATACACACACACAAAGAAATTGAGAAGTGGTTAGAACGCAGTCAGCAAGAGCTGGAACCGCAGTCTGTGCCGCAGAATGGTAACAAAATGGACAGACCGCACCCGCCGCCGCAAGCCCGCGAAGGCACTGAGGACACAGTTCACCTGCTTGTGAATGCACTAAGGGACCTAACCGCTGCCTCCGCCGCTGGTGGTTCTGACGCCAGAATGCTGAGCCGAATATGCACACCGCGTGATTTACCATCGTTCTCCGGTGACCCAATGGAGTGGCTCCAACTTAAACAGGCGTACGAGGAATCAACACAAGTGTGTAATTTCAACGCTAAAGAGAATCTGTGGAGGCTACGAAAATGTCTTCATGGAGCAGCTAAAGAAGCAGTAACCGCTCTACTGATAGGAGCCACCTCACCCGACATTGTGATGTCCACGCTAGAGTTACAATTTGGCAACCCGGACGTTATCATTTCCAAGATAATACAAAGTGTCAATAAGCTCGCGCCAATGTCTACAGATTATTACAAAGATTTAGTGCCATTTGCGATAAAAGTGAAAAACTATGTGGCAGCAGTGTCAGCTATCGGCCATGATGAGTACCTGCGGGGGATGAATGTGGTTTCCATAATATTGTCCAAGCTACCTACTGTACTGGTATCGAAATGGGTCGATTACAGTTACCTACTCATCAATGAAGGCGCAGAATCAAGGCTTGTTGTGTTATCTAATTTTTTAAATTAAAGAAGCTATCAAGATATCAAAAACTGCCGTGTGCTTGACTAACGCATACTGTGATAGTTCTACTAAACGTAAATAAAGTGACTTCCATCACCGTTCACAAACATTGTTAGTGCAAAATGAACCTAAAAGTGCAGATAAGGCAGGCGCTCCGACTCGTGACGGTTTTTAGCGCGAACACAAAGGGGAGCGCATGTAGAAGTGCGCGCGACGTATCCATTGGAGCACTTGCAGGAACGCGGAGCGCTGCTGGAGCGCGAACATAGTGGTAACCCAACTTAAACGAGAACCGATTTTAATAATTCTTTTTTTGTTTTTGTTTGAAAAAAGATACGTTCAGGATAATAAAATATGTAAACGAAGTTAAAAAAATGCTTGCATATAAGATTATACTACAAACTTAGTCCAGAAATTATTTTGTACAACTTTTAGTCTTTTTTGAACACAAAAACTGTTGTCTCCATCAAGTTCAAAATGATTTTCCTAGAAAGTCCTTATAAAGTTCTACTTTTCAGATTTTTTCATATTTTCTAAACTTATGGTTCAAAAGTTAGAGGGGGGGACACATTGTTTTTTACTTTTGGAGCGATTATTTCCGAAATTATTGACATTATCAAAAAATGATGAATGAATGAACCCCTATTCATTTTTAAATACCTTTCCAACAATATATCACACGTTAGGGTTGAAATTAAAAAAAAATCACTTCCCACTTTACATATAGGGGGGCTACCCTAATAAAACATTTTTTTCCAATTTTTATTTTACCACTTTGTTGGCGTGATTGATATCATAATATTGGTACCAAATTTCAGCTTTCTAGTGCTAACGGTCACAGAGATTAAGCGAGGACGGACAGACAGACATGGCGAAACTATAAGGGTTCCTAGTTGACTACGGAACCCTAAAAATGGTCTACAGATCTAAAGTCTACAAGGCCTACAAGTCCTCACATTTATAAAATATAAAAGATTCTATCAAAAACATAAAACCAAATTATATGATTGCCATTACAACCACTAACAAAGAGTTGAAAATTAGAATTTTCTTGAATGTCAAATAATAAAAATATTATGTCAAAGAAGCATGTAAATAATAAATAAACATTGTAATTTGGGAGCAGTTAATAGACATTTATTTAGTTATACCGTTAACGAGGTGCCAGGGAAGCCACATGTGCAGAAGGAATTATTGCCCCAACATAGTCTTTAATCTATACTATCTATACTAATCTATACTAATATAATAAAGCTGAAGAGTTTGTTTGTTTGTTTGAACGCGCTAATCTCAGGAACTACTGGTTCGAATTGAAAAAATATTTTTGTGTTGGATAGTCCATTTATCGGGGAAGGCTATAGGCTATATAACATCACGCTACGACTAATAGGAGCGGAGCATCAATCAAAAATGTTGCAAAAACGGGAAAAAAATATTCCTTTTGAGAGCTTTCGTTGCGTACGCTGTAAAGTTACGCAAAAATCATGTATGACGGAATTGTTTCCCTTTAAAAGTTCTAAAAAAAAGTCCGCGACAGCATATGTCTATCTTTTAAGGTTTACTCACTATAACCTTTTTTATGGTAATCAAATTTCTTCTAAACTAATGCATTATTTGCGAAGGTTTTTTTTTATAAACATGATATTAATCCTTATCAAAATAAATACGTTATTCATCACAAGTCTTTAATGTTGAATAAAATTGCCCTTGACATCATTTGATTTCAATGAATATCTTAGGAGTTGCATAGTTTACAAGTAATAATTATTGTCGCATAGTTTACATGTATAAGTAATAATCTTAAGTAATATCTTAAAGTAATGGAATATATTTTTAACCGACTTCAAAAAAGGAGGAGGTTCTCAATTCGGATGTTTCTATTTTTTATGTATATTCGGGCATAACTCCCTCATATAATATGTATAGACAGACGGATTTGTAAAAATTTTTTTTGTTCGAAATATTTTTATTCCGGAAATATTTTTACTCCGAAACTCATCATCAGATCTTTATGAAATTTAAATAGGACCAATTTAAATTTCATAAAGATCTGATGATGAGTTTCGGAGACAGACAACGGAACTCTTCAATAAATGCCAGCAAATCAACCGCGATTGCTGCTATAGCATATGTATGCATTGTTTACGCAATCACACAACATAACATTACGCCTGTACCTTTGAAAGGGGTAGGCAGATGTGTTCAATAGCTTCCTGTCACTGATATTCACATACCAAGTAGTGTTATATGAATTTGTTTGGGGTAGGCAGGTACAACTAAAAAGTGAAAAATAAAAACTTAAAAATAAAAAAACAACCGACCTCCAAAAAAAATACTACAAAGTGAAAAATAACTTTAATTTCGAAAGTCGGTGTCAAAAAATGAAAATACAGAACCAACGACACCGACTTCCGAAATTAAAGTTATTTTTCACTTTGTATTTTTTTGGAAGTCGGTTGTTTTTTTTTTTGTCAACAAGTTTTTAGTAGGTTTTTTCCTGAAATTACCGCGGGTGAAACGGCGGGGCACAGCTATTATTAAATAAAGTTACCTTTAGCAGTTAATAGAACAGAAAAACAAACTGTTGTTTGTTTGTTTGAACACGCTAATCTCTGGAATTATCAATTATTTTTGCATTAGATTGTCCAATCCATGTGGAAAGCTTAATCACGCCAGGACTCTTTGGAGCTGAGCAATAAGAAAAAGGTCAGGAAGAATGCTAAGAGAAAACGATGTGATAGCGCGGGCGGGTGATGCGATGCGATGGGTTGGGGGAGCAAGAAATTTCACGCGGACGAAGTCGCGGGCAGAGGCTAGTCTTATAATAATTATGTTTTTTTTATACGGACACGTTTGATGAGAGTTTTAAACTTTCCATCCCTAAGTTCTGTAACCGGCTTTGGCAACTTGTTATAAAAGCGGATACTGTTTATAAGAAATGACTTGCTAGTTTTAGTTAATCTAAATTTAGGAATCACAATTTTATTTTTACTACGTGTATATTATGGAAATCGTTTCTTAGTTTGAAAAGTCCTAAGTTTTTGCGAACATACAAAATACTTTCTGAGGTTTAAAGAGACGGCAGTTATATAAATTTATTTGAATTTGTTTCTAAGAGACTCGCGAGGACCAATTTTATAGATTGCGAGGATTTCACTCTTTTGTAAAATGAAAATTGAATCTACATCAGCTGCCGATCCACCACATCAGAACACCATAAGACATAATACTGTGGAAATAGCAAAGTATACTAATCTAGCTGTGGTTATATCTGTCAACTGCCTTATTTTTCTTACTTCATACGCAGCAGAACTGAATCTACCAGAAAGAGCTCTAATGTGGGCGACGCCCCATTGTAATTTTGAATCTAAAGTAGCGTTCATTTTCACCAGTCTTTTCAAGCTTGTGTTGTAATGTGGTACAGTATTATTTCCTATTAGACGGCAGTCCAAGTGGTGCAGCTCACAACCCAATATCTCGTCTCCGCAAGCTGCCGGGAGAGACAGGTCGCGGGTTTTCTCTGCGCATCAACAGTGCTGTCAAGGCTCTCCACAACCCAGCTGAAGAATTACACTACCCTGTATGTTTCATTATGTCTTTTTTGTTGTATTTTTAATTTAAATACTAATGCATAAAATAACATGTTCCACGATACGTAGGCCGTAGTACACCCCCATTTCGCCATGATATGTCTGCACGAGACTGCCCAATAGGGATGATATTTTTTTTTTGTTTTAAACTCCAAAAGTCGATCAGATTGTGCAAACAATATTACAAAAAAACTTTTAGGGTTAGTTTTCACTTTGTAGTGTTTTTTTTTTGAAGTCGGTTTTTTTTTGAAAAATGTTTTAGTTGTACTGTACGGTCTCCAGCCACGAGTCGGGAGCTTCGTTCTGTGTCTAAGCTTTGTTCATGTGTTTGGTGACGGCTTCTTGTAATATTTCTGGCATTGATTTGTAAAGCTCGATTACCACTTGATCAGTTCCGGGAATTGACCCATTCAGCATTTTATTAATGATCCCCATTACGTCCTCCGCAATGGGTCCATCACACTGTACTTCGGTTATCGGCTTTTTTATATTAACTGCTGGTATAAGATGGCCCTCGGTTTTTTTTAATATTTGCTCCCATTTGGTCATCGGTATAATAAGTAGATCTTTTTCGACGTTTTGTTTGAAGTTTGTTTCTACTGTAAAAAAAGTATAGCATCTGCATGCGTTTGCAGGGTGGTTTTCCCCAGTCAGGCAAGGCATTGAGGCAGGCCCTGCATGCTTTTTGCTCTTCCTGATATTTAACCTTTTGAAGTTTTGTCGGACATTCTTTTACTAGGTTGTGCCTATTTGGATTATCTGGTTGCCTACTTTGTAGAAATTTAGCTTTTTGTAGTTTAGCAAGAGCTAGTCGATGATCTCTGGAGAGAACTGGCTGAAGAATCAGAGTTTCCTGGGCAGCCGCTTTTAATACTTCCGTTATGGTATTCCAGGGTATTTCGATGTTTTTGTCCGTTGAGTTAATCCTATATCTTTAAGTCTTTCGGTTTATTCTTGGCAGACCCCAGATTATTTTATGGTCGGATGTGCCCCTAGCGGCCCATTCGCCTTTAATAAGTTCGAAGAGTTTTCTGTTGCATGTGGCGTTATAATGTGATCCAATTGGGATTTCTGAGTGCCCTTTGACCATGTTATCCTGCATGATGATCTCGCTTTTGTCGTTTCTATTTGCAGTTTTTCCCTGTTGGCTATAAATATCCATCAACATTTCCCCGTTGTAATTAGAAACGTCACGGTGTAGGTTTTGATGGATCAGCCCTTTGCGTTGGAAACTTTGTGTATCATGTCGACCAATATGAGCGTTAAAGTCACCAAGAATTGTTAAAGTACATTTCCTTGGTTTTTGTCTGATCAAGTCAAATAAGCCTTTGAAGGATCTGTTTGCTAATAGATGTAAAACTGTTGATGTGAGAATTGATTATAATAATATACATTTGTAACAGACTTCAAAAAAGGAGGAGGGTCTCAATTCGGATGTTTATATATATATATATATATATATATATATATATATATATATATATATATATATATATATATATATATGTATTTTCGGGGATAACTCCCTCATATATAGACGGATTAGCAAACGTTTTTTCTTGTTCGAAAGACATTTATTCCGTAATTTCGTAAAGATCTTGTGATGAGTTTCGGAGAAAAAAAAAATACAACAGACTTCCAAATAAAAACTACAAAGTGAAAAATAACTATTGCCGAACGCGGAGGCCGATTCGGCAGCGTTCGACATCATCTGTCTCTCATCGCTCGTTCCGCGCTCTCGCTTGCACTTCAAGCCGCCACGGAACGCTACAACGCTACAGAGCAAGGCTGCAAGGTAACGCTACATGAGTCAAGGTACAGTTACACATGCTAGTTAGTAGCACGAAAGCATGCTACTATTGAGCAATTGCTACTTAGTGGTACGTGTGTCGAAACATTGCTAATAATGAGCATGCTAGTTTCGAGTTTGCTCAAAAATCGACGTTCGTGCGATTTTTGGGCATGCTCCCTGCAGCGCGGGTGGAAGGGGGCGTGCTTATAGCGTGTGTGAACAGGTTTGCTTATTGAGCATGCTAGTATCGATCAGTCGTTAGCAGCAGGTGCGGACCCAAATCTTCCTATTCCTTGTTTTTTTCTTTCTATCTGAGAGAAGTTTTTGGACGCATTGCAACGCCACCAAAAGAATAATTCTATTCGACTCCATACGAATGGCTGTATGATTGTCCATGGTTTTGTTTGAACTGACAGAGAGCACGCTATAAAATGGCACGTGTACCGGAGTGTTTGCTTTGAGCATGCTCTTCCAGGAGCATACTTAAAACTAGCATGCTTATATCTAGCAAATGTAGACAAGTGCAGAGCATGCTCGAAACTAGTATGCTAATGAGCATACTAAAAAGCATGCTGGTAACTAGCATGTGTAACTGTACCTTCATGTTTTTTCGTGTGTGCAGCCAGCTTCATCGATTTATTAGACGTTGTCACGTCAAAAAATGCTAACTTTTGAAGGAGCACAGCTTTATAACAAATTACCGTCTTGTATAAGAAATGTACACTCTTACAATGCATTCAAAACTCAACTTACCCAGCACATAATTGCGGATCGATCACTTCTGGAGAAATGAATGCATTGGATGGGTAACTATTGAATTGTAATACTGATGACGATCATATTGTAATCTATATAACGGAGAAGGTATAGTGTGTCTCGTTATTATCAGCCATATTTAACTATTGTGGGCGTACAGTGGGTATGTGTTGGTTATTGCGCAATAGAAAAACAGTTTGCAGTTCAAATAAGATTATAATTTCACGAACAATTTAGTCACACTAGCAAATTACACACTGTAGGTACAAGACACAACCAGATACGGAACGCTGGACAGTTTCTGAGCACATGTTGTCCGTACGATGTCCAATCTCCAAGTCCAAGTCCAAAGTGAGTCCCACATCGTTCTGTCGAGCTGTTTTCTAACCCCCACGGACTCAGGCTAGACTCTGTCAAGCGCCACCAGATGGCGCTAGCGTTCCGTCTAGTCAAATGCATGACCGGATGCGATATATTTTTAGTATTGTTCTCAAGTAAGTGACTTATGTCTTTATTGGGAATAAAGTTTCTTTAAACCGAAACTGAAAAATTGATAAACTGTTAATGATTTTCTTTAAAACAATAATGATGTTTATTTAACCTTGAAACAGTAAAGTAATCATATAGTACGAACATAGATATATATTATAAAGTATACATTTTTGATACTTACGTTTTATTTCGCACCTTTTTACATTTTAATGAAATTAAATCCCAATGGGTCGATTTAACTACGATACTTTTTCCCATGGTATTCCCTATATTGGCCCACGCATTCGGCCAACTTTTCCACTACTGTTCCTACTCCGTGTAATGTGTGCCGCGGACCAGAGGCCAGTTGCCCCCTTTTTTTTTGTGGATGTGAAATCATCAAATGACCCCCTCCCGCTCTGGGTGGAGCGGAAGGGAGTGTCAGACTCTTACTGACTAAAACCCACCCGTGTTCCTTCCTTAGCACTTAATGTTCCGGGCCAGCGGTAACCCTTTCGGACAATCCCGCTGACCCGGCAGGTCTGTGGTTTCATGCCAGTTGCCCCCTAACCCGATGTCATTACCAAGGGGGGTACCCTTTCTATAAAGCTGACTGTACAATCCCCCTAGAGTTATGGGATATAAATAAAAAACACTGTATTTTCAAAGGCTTTCTCTAGGGTCAAATTAAATCACCTAGCGAAACTCCGCAGACGTGACGGTTATATTATAATAATAAGTACCTAGACAAGTAAGCGAGCTTACTCAACTAACTTGGCTGATACTGATTGAAGTTGTACTAGTGCCCCATCATTGGCAATTGTGGTGGTGTGACGGATTTACTTATTCCTTGTGAATCAGCTGGCAACTCCGCAATGTCAGACTCAGTGTTGATACGAGTTCTGTACAAACAAAATAATAAACCATATGTATAAATAAAGCTATTGGGGGTACCCCAATAGCTTTATAGCTTTACATGAAAGTTTTAGACCATAATTATCTATCTTTATTAGGCCGTTTACACATTATGCCGCAGCTGCAGCGACGGCGCTGCATTAGTCACTCTTGATTTGTATGAACCCCACACGGCGCCGCGGGGCGGCGGCGGCGAGTTTTGATAAGACCTAGTAAAACTCGCCGCCCGGCGCCGTGTGTTGGGGTTCATACATCCAAGGGAAACCAATACAGAGGCACTGCGGCGCCGCCGGAACCACGGCATATTGTGTAAAGGGACTTTCAAAACGAAAGTTGTATGCTTATACAATAAATACGAGTTAGTACGTCAATGTCAAATGTCAAAATTGGTATATTTTGGGATAATAAATAAAAAACTTACCTATTCAGGTTCATCAATTTCTGCTTCTTGAGCTGAATATATATATTTTTTACTTTTATTCACCATTTTTGTGACTAAGTTATCACTTTACACTTTAATATCCACTTGAGTACCTAGTCGGCGACAATGGGCGCAATAAAGTTGTACACGGGTGCTCTCTAAGACGCGCTGCGGCCGACTGACGGGACTGCGGGCGGGAGGCGGGAGCGGTGGGATGTCCGACCTGCGCGCCTGCTTTTTATAAATATTTCTTTTTAAAATTCTATTTGCTCTGTTACATTAAAATAAAAGCATAATCCCCTAAAGTCTTTAATGGTGAACGTATAGACGAAATTTTATTGAAATTGCTTGATTTACAAACTAATAAAACCGTTTTTTCTCATAAAAAATGCTAAGTTTGAGGAAACTGCGATTTTTTTGTATCAAGCCAAATTATGTCAATCGTGTTTCGGCCCTCATAATTCACTAAAGAAAATCTTCAATTTCAATAATCATGAAAAAAAAATAAGGCGAATTTGTAGTTTTTGAGGACAAAAATTGATTTTGCGTGCAGCCGAAATGCGTCAAAACATCTTCTCTGGGACACCATTTCGCCTTAAATGAGGTGATCAGTGATAGATCTTCTAGAAGAGGCCTGGGCCCCGCCTCGGTCAAATGAGTATCGTTACTGTTCACAGCTAGACGTGGAAGCGGAAGATGAGAAAGGTTTGCGCATGAGTGAGCAGCGAGAGCGACGTGCACGCAAGCGCCGCAAGGCGGAGCGCGCGGCTCCGGCACCCGAGCAAGAGCCGCCGCTGACCCGGACACAGAAATTCGCGCTCAAGAAAAAGGCCAAGAAGATGAGAGCCTCCGAGGTAACAGAGCTCTGCGTCTGGTGTACAATGCAATAGTGTTAACTCATTCTATTTCTATGAAGATTTAGTCATTAATCGCTTAATCGCCGCAAATGAGACACAACTGATTTTCTATTGTATTAGGCCGCTAGAGGCCCGCGCCGGGACGGAGCGACTAAGCTAGTTGTCATAGATAAACTAAATAAAATCCCTAGTCATTTACCTAAAATATTGTTCATTGGGCGGTAAAAAATACACAATGATAAAAAAATATTTCAGAAGAAAATATACTATGGTGCATCCTGATTGTTTATGTAGTAGGTATAGTTTGGCAACGATCAAAGGTTCATTGATCTTAGGAAAATCCGAAAGACCAGTGAAGGATAGCAGTAGTGGCCAAACTTACGAGCTGTAAGGTCGTGGGTTCGAAACCAGGCAGGCACTTTGTGTAATTTATTTCATCACCACTGCTCTCTAAACCAAAACCAGCTTGTCCTAGAACCAAACATTCTAAGACATGTAACATCCGCCAACCCGCACTGTAGTGATAACCCGCCAACCCGCACTGTGGTGATAACCCGCCAACCCGCGTGGTGATTATGGCGCATTCTCGCAAAAAGAAGGCCTGTGTCCCAGCAGTGGGAACACACTGATAAATATACATTTTTTCATTAAGTGAATTATTGTTCATTTTTAATGAGGAAAAGTAAAGTTCATAAACCATATTTTACAGAAAAAAAAATTACGGATAAGTCACATATTGGCTCGTTCAACGAAAATAGATAAACCTTTGAATGTTATCGAACTATAGATAGGTACAATAATGGTGATCCATTTAGCAAGTCCTAATACATGATTGTAATGTTATCGAAAGTCACCAAAATGTATTGTGCAGCAGGTAAGCAACGAGCGGCGCGAGGTGCTGTACGAGCGCGTGTCTTTCGGAGACGTGGCGCACGCGCCGCCCACGCTGCACTTCAAACACAAAGGAATCGCGGGAGCTCCCCGGGTCAGTGCTATATGTTTCTTACATTCACACATGCCATACATTTGTTTAACTTTGCTTCGACGATTTTCTGATGAACTAATGTAACTCCTCATTGTAATTACTTTCAACTGTTTGAAATTCCCAATCGTTTTAGAGTTCCGTAATTAAAGGGGACCCTATGACTGAGTCTGATACTCTGTCTGCATGCCTGGTGCACGGTACACGGTGCACGATGCACGGTGTGCCGACACACAGACTGTAGCTTTTTAACCGCGTTACTGTAGTAGCTATAGTTAGATATTACAAAAAAAAATATTTCTATTACAAGAATACCAAAACAATGCATTATGTTGGTATTTAGCCGGGGAAGCGAGACCTGCTGCTCACCAATCTGCTGGCGGGCGGCGCCAACAACAACAACAACAACAACAACAACAACACGGCCGAGCTGCAGCGCCGCGAGCGCGCGCGCCTGGACGCCGTGGCCGCGTACCGCGCGCTCAAGGCATCCAAGTTTAAAAACAAATAAACCTTTAAATAAAACTTTGTGTAATTTATTTCATCACCTCGCTCTCTAAACCAAAACCAGCATGTCCTAGAACCAAACATTCTAAGACGTAACAACCACCAACCCGCGCCGTGCCCGCGTGGTGATTATGGCGCATTCTAGCAAACAGAAGGCCTGTGTCCCAGTAGTGGGAAATTATATATATTAGTATATATTTTCTCAGTTAGTGGATAGGTTCACGCGCGGGCTCGCGAAACATACACCCGATCCGCAATTAAATAGTTGTTAGCAATCCTTGTCGATAGTTATATTCCCATCTCTACAAAACAATTGGTTGTCAGTGCCCCGGGCGCGGGCGCCACGGACTGATTGTACTCCTCTGTCTGCTGTACAATTTGTCGAACAGTATGGATATGGTATACGGTACAGAAACCTTTTCGAAAACCGGCTTGTTCTGGCGGCTGGAACTCGTCAAGTCTCCTTGCGAGACGGTTCGTGACGACCCTCGAGAACAGCTTGTATACGTAACTCAAAAGTGAGATGGGTCTATAGTTCTTCAGCAAGGATTTGTCACCTTTTTGAGGAACAGAACCACCACAGCTGTGCTCCACGCCTCGGGCATTGTACCCTCTTGGATAACGGAGTTAAAGAGACTCGCCAGCTCTTTTAGGACGAGCCCCGCCCGCTTTAAGGAGCTCTGTCGTTATTCCAACTTCTAACATTAAATTTTATTATTATTCCGTCATCCCCAGGTGCCTTGTTGTTCTTTAGTTGCTCGAGAGCCGCCTTAATATCGTATTGTTCGATATCCGGTAGGTATGTCCTCCGTGTAGTGGCGCGTTAAATCGGCTCGATGGTCATCTGCAATATGTCCCGCTGGTTTCATCGTCCGCATTGAGTATAGTAGCCCATAAAAATCCTCGACTTCCTCGAGTATCTCGGACTTCGAAGTCACGATTCTGCCATCCGCAGTTCTTGAGTTTCGTCAGATGGGACCTCCCTAATTGCTGAGTGAACACTTTCGACTCTCGGTTCTGGTCAATCGCGTCCTTATGACGCGGGTGTTGGAGTACCGAAGGTCGCGTCGCGTCTGCTTCCTAATTTTTAGGTTTAAGGCCCTCTTATCTGACAAAGACAGCTGCATAGATGGCAACTCTCGTCTCGAGCAAAGTTTGGACACCTTACTTTTTCGCTGCGACGGGAATAGTCTGCGGGACACGTCGCATAGTGCTTTGACCACCTCATCACCTTTCTCGTCAATATTGCCTGTGGTTTCCGACAGGGCGAATCGATTTTGAAGTTCCAGTTGGAACTTATTGGATTCTAGAGCAGCTTGGAGCTGCGTAGGTCAGAGTATAGGCCTCATCATGCGGAGTCTCTCACCTCTGATATTGATATTTAAAGTGCCTCGGACAAGCCTGTATTCGCAAAACGAATTGAAGTCCACCATAACAACGTTGTAGTGGGCCTTTGTCGTATGGTGCATTGCCTTGGCAATATCCTCTTACATGACCTCGGCTGTCTCGTCAGAGCATGACGAAGTCGGCGCATATACCTGTATAATTTTCAGGTAGTACCTGTCAGTGAGTTTCAGTACAAGGTACGCTACCCGTGTTGATACACTACAGGTCATTGGCCCTGCCGCCTGCCAATTTTCGGCCGCGGAGGATAGGGAGAGCGACCAATGTCATACAACACTACTCCCCTGCGGCCCCACCGCGTCCTCCATCAGGCGGTGGCGAATCCCGTCAAGGTCGCGAAAGGTACGGAGAGCGGCGCACCGCAATACCGGCACTCCTCTCCCGCTGCGGCATCCAACGCTCAGCCGCGACGCCTGCCATACGACATCATGGCCCGCTTCAGTTGCGATGTCGCCCAAGCGGCACAGCAACCTACTTCTTGGCCGCTACGTCGTCGGCTTACCGGTAAAAGCTCTGACGAGCGGCCCCTCCTCGGGTTCCTCTTCGCTTCACCGGGGGTGAGCAAGCCTACTGAGCCCCCCCCGCCTCAACAACGTTGTTGGTAGCTTTTTTTTTTGTTTCCACGTTGGAAAATCCTCGTGGATGTCCGCCGCCCTGGGGGGGCGGCGGGATCTGTCAGACTCTTACTGACTAAAAACCACCCCGGTGTTCCATCTCACACCTACGCCGGGGGTCGCGGGAACGTACGATCCTTCCGCAACCCCCGACTGGTGCCGGCCACTGCGCGCCTCGTCGGGTCAGGGGAGAGTGAGGTGTTTGACTCCCCCCGTGACGTCTAAGAGGGGCGCGCGTGGAACACTACGCGCCGCCACCTCGGGTCCTGATGTGTGGGGGGCGACGGACGTCCCCGAGTCCGTCGCCCCAAAACCCATTGAGGGGGGCTGGAAGAGGGCATTGTCCGCCCTCCGCCGACGCCCGGTGCGCCTGCTGCGGGTCGGGTGTGTGGACGAGATCTCCCTCTCCCTTTCCGCAGCCTCCTTCTGCGAGTCGACTGTTTCGCAGAAGGAAACCACCGCGTCCCAGGACTCTTCGCTGCCGACCATCGACTCGACCACGGCCGGCAGCGACAGGTCACTGCCTACTTCTGAGATGAGGGCACGGCGCGGCTCCTCCCAAGCGGCACACTCTGCCAGCGTATGCCACGCCGTGTCCTCCCGGCAGTCGAGGGACTGGTGACACCGGGTGTCCGGCTCCCTGTTTATGCGACATAGGTACTTCCCGAAGCAACCATGCCCTGAGAGCACCTGCGTCACCCGAAACGACAGGGAGCCGTGCCTCCTCCTGAGCCAGCGCTCGAGTACCGGCCGGACCGCCGATAGTGTAGAGGCCGGCGGTAGGGCGTGAGAGCTTGTCCCACCATTCCGCCACCAGGACCTCGCGAAGCTGAGACCGACGCAGCTCCATATGGCGCTGCATCAGCTTTTGGCCTCGCGCCCGCGCTTCCTCGCGCCACCGGTACAGCATGTCGTCAGTATAACACATAAGGTTCACGCCCGGTTGGTTGGGTCGCCCCTCAGCACCCAGTCGTACCCGATGTTCCACAGGAGCGGGCCTAAGACCGAGCCCTGTGGAACACCGCACGACATGCGGTGCTGGTTTCCGCCATCACGTCCCATGTAGGTGACACACCTCTCCAACAGATAAGCCCCAACGATGTGGCGGAGGTAGGGAGGCACCCGATGGTACCGCAGTGCCTGTTAAGGAAGCACTTCTAGTAATAGAGCGCATCCAGTTGCTTTATATCATTATATTCCTATATCTGTTTTACGTTGCTATGGGTTGTTATTCTTCTTCTAGTTTGACTTTATAAAATATACATTTATTTAAACAACATTTGTTCTTATTCTTTAATATGGTAGCAGAGCGTTTACAATTAACATTGTTTAGTTGCAATAGTGAAAAACCAACGGGTTCTCAAATATGCAATCGTCCGGCGTAAAAATCGAGATCGGTCGACTCGACGGTATCACTAACTGGCAAACATGGAGATACAAGGTGAAATTACTACTGAAGAGTGCTCCAGGTACGCTAGAAGCAATTGAAGGCAAGTTAATTAAGCCGAAAGATCCAGGACAAACGGCTAGAACTGAAGAATTACAAAAGTTTAAGAATGAAATGGATATGTTTCAAAAATGTGACAGTCAAGCGCTTCTGATTCTTACTACGAATATGACTGAAGAAACTTTATAAAAGGTAATGCGATGTGAAACGTCAAGTGAGATGTGGAAAGAGCTTCATAGGCTTTATGATGGAGCAAAGGAAGACAGGAGTTACGATCTCTGCATGAGGTTCTTCCGCTACCAGAAAAGCGAGGAGCATGATATGGCCACGCATATTTCGACTCTCAAGACTGGTATGACTTGAACAATGAGATTGAAGGAAATTATCTACCAGAAATTTTATTGATACCAAAATATTGGATACACTTCCTGAGCAATATTTCAACTTTAAATCGAGCTGGCTGTTGATGATAAGAGTGACAAAAATATAGAAAACCTGACGACACAAGTATGTGCTTTTGAGAGTCTTTAGATCAGAAGAATTTAGAAGAAAGCGAAAGTAGCAATGGACTTCTTATGTTAAGAGGAGAGAAGCGCTACGAAAAACAAGGGATTAGCAAAAAGAAATGGAAGAAATGCAATTACTGTGGAGAAGGCTTTCACAAAGTCACATCTTGCAAGAAGTGAATTGCGGACGGTAGACCTCCAAAACCTCCAAAGCAATCTTCAAATATTGAGATGCTGACAGGCCTAACTCTAGCCTGCGATAGTAAGAAAACAGATAAAGACTTGTGGTATGTGGACAATGGCGCGACAAGCCACGTCACTAATAGAAGAGATGTATTTCGCACCTTCGAAGTTTTTGACGAGCCTCATATAGTTATGACAGCCAATGGAGTGGTGATTGAAGCCATAGGAAAAGGCTCTATTCAACTTGAAGCTGCTATAAACGGCCACAAAGAATTACTGGTCTTAACAAACGTATGGTATGTTCCAAGCATTGAACGCAATCTATTTTCTGTGCTAGCTGCACAAGATACGCTAAAGAATAGCATCTTTCAGTCAACTGCTCAGTCATGTTATGTGAAGAACGATGACAAAGACATTTTAGTCGGGAATCGCGACAAGTATGGTGGTCTGTACAAACTTAAAGTAAAAGTACTGATGCCTGAGCTTGAGATAAACCAACTAACGACGTCACAGAATCTTCAACTCTACCATGAACGCCTTGGACATCAGAACAAGAGACATGTAGCAAAACTGATACAAAGGGAGCTTGGAGTGAAGCTGGACTCAAGTTCTGCTGATATCTGTGAAGGCTGCATCTTCGGCAAGAGCCATAGGCAGAAGTTCGGAGAGAGACCAAGAGCAAACAAACCTGGAGTGCTAATCAGTACAGACGTATGTGGTCCATTCCCTTACTCGATCTCTAAATTCAGATATTATGTTTTGTTCAAAGACTCCTTCTCAAAATATCGATGGATCTACTTCCTGAGACAGAAGTCTAAAGTTCACGCTCGCTTGAAGGATTTTCTAGCAGAAGCAAAAACTTCCGGACACGTCGTCATGGAGATGCTAAGCGATAATGGAGGGGAGTTCTATAACGAACAGGTACGTAAGACTTTGAGAAAATATGGCATAAAACAAAGATTTACGATGCCATACACTCCAGAACAAAACGGATCCTCAGAAAGAGAGAACCGTACAATCGTGGAGATGACAAGAGCACTAATGCACGCTCATGAAAAGATACCAGAGGGTTTATGGGCAGAGATAGCCAAAGCCTCTGTTTACATATCAAACAGAACGGGACCTACTCCTATAGAAGAAAAGTCACCGCATGAGCTCTGATACGGCAAGAAGCCCAAGATTAATCATTTGAAAATCATTGGAAGCGATTGCTATGTGCATGTCCCAAAACAAAAGAGAGAAAGTAAGATTGGCAGAAAAGCTGAGAAAGGATTGGGTACGACGTTGATGAAGGATATCGAATTTTGAATGTAAAGGAATTGAAACTGATTATACAGATCAGCAGTTTGTTTTACTCACGAGTCAGCAATACTCAACCATTTGCTCGGGTCCAAAGAAACAACTTTAAGTAATAACTAGAAAAAATCTATATAAATAAATAAAATTTAAGTTTCGAATGTCTCGAGATGTTGTGTTTGATGAGTTACCTTCCCTTAAGAAAACTAAGATTGATACAACTTCTGCAATACCTGAACCTAAAATGAACACCTACGAGCTGCCAATGCCTCTTACAGATTACGAAGAGTGTCATTCGCGTCCACCTTCAGAAGCGAATGAAAGCGTCGAAGAAAATTATGAGTCCTTAGAGGAAGATAATAATAATAATAAACATACCTACCTATAGATGAACCTGTAAATACGGAACCTATGACACGACAACTGCGTGATCGAAGCCAGATCAGACCTCCACAAAGGTTTGAGCAGTTTGTTAGCGAAGCTGTATCTATTCCTGAACCGACTACATATCAAGACGTCTTGCGAAGCTCTGAAAAAGATAAATGGATCGAAGCGATGAACAATGAAGTCAAATCTTTACAAGACCAGGTCGAACCTACCTAAGAATAGAAAAGCACTAAGATGCAATGGAGCAGTGGTGGCCAAGTGGTAACGGCCGCGACTTACAAGTTGTAGGTCGTAGGTTCGAACCCAGACAGGCGCTTTACTTTGTGTAAATTATTTCATCACCACTGCTCACAAAACGGTGAAGGAAAACATCGTGAGGAAACCGGCATGTCCTAGAACCAAAAATTCGAAGACATGTGACATCTACCATCCCGCACTGGGCCCGCGTGGTGGATTACGGCCCACTCCCTCTCACTGAGAGGAGGCCTGTGTCCCAGCAGTGGGAACATTATAGGCTGATGATGATGATGAAGATGCAATGGGTATTTAAAATCAAAAAGAACCCTGACGGTACTGTCGATAAGTACAAAGCACGATTAGTTGCTGTTGGATATTCTCAGAAGAAGGGAATTGATTATGACCAGACATTTAGCCCTGTCGCTAAAATGAGCACAATCCGAATACTACTAAGTATTGCTGCCAGTGAGAATTTAGCACTCAGACAGTTTGACGTCTCTACAGCCTTCTTATATGGCACGGTCAAAGAGGAAATCTTTATGAGACAACCGGAAGGATACGATGACGGGACTGGTCGCGTATGCAAACTGAAAAGGAGCTTGTATGGGTTGAAGCAGGCACCTAAATGTTGGAATGAGTGTACCTATCCACGACTTTCTTATGAAAATAGGTTTCATCCGGAGCGAAGCGGACCCCTGTGTCTACATCAGAGAACGTGGATAAAAGAAGATAATGCTCGTGCTTTATGTAGGTAGATGATGGACTGGTGGCCGCGTCTGATGAGAAAGAGGCTGACGATTTCATTGAAAATGAATTACAACGGCGATTTAAAATCACCACGAAAGTACCATCCTATTTTCTTGGCCTGGAGATAGAACAACACAAAGATTGTACTATAAAAGTTCACCAAACTGCTTACGCTAGAAAATTGATAGAAAAGTTTGGAATGAGCAATTGCAAGGCGGTTGGGACACCAATAATAAAATCCGGGAAAGGAGATGAGGAACAAGAAAATCCAGAAATGCAAGTTTTTTCTTATCGGGAAGCTGTTGGATCTTTGTCCTATCTGATGGTTGGAACTCGACCTGACATTGCGTATGCGGTTGGAGTAGTATCTCGAAACCTAGATAAACCTACCAAAGGCAATATTCAACAGGTGAAGAGGATATTTAGATATTTGAAAGGGACTATTGATACTGGACTTGAGTACAAGAAAGGTGAAAAGCGTCTCATCTGTTTGAGAATGGGCATTGTTCATATTTTTTTAAATGTTGTAATTGAAAAACCATTTCGAGGAATAGCGTTACTGATCATTACGGACTAATCAATTTTGAAAAATATTGATATTTTTGATAAAATACGATTGACCTTCTTTGCCCTTCAAATTACGTACGACTGGCTGTACAGTTTTGTATCGTTGCCTCAGAAAATAAAAAGTAAGAGGCAAGTATTGTCTACAATCTGTCAAATGTCAAATTATTGTAAATATGTCTAAAATATAAACATTCTTGTTTATAAATCTCATTATTACATTACATACATTATTTCAACACTCGACAATATTTAATATATTATACTGGAAGAGTTATGGAATACAGGAAGTGCTTTGTTCCAACTTGCAGCAATAATAGTAATAATGTCGCCGCGTGCGTTATTATTCTATTTCTAAGTCGCCGCATCGATTGTTCTAGTGACGATAGAGAGTAGTATATTCCTTGAAGGACACTTACACATAAAAAAACCATTTGTAAATAAATACGCTAAGCTAGGATTCGATTATTTAAGACGTCTATTCGCCCTATTGACACTTTGATAGATGTGACATTGTTGACGTTGTGTTGACAGATTAAAATTTTTAATAATGTACTAGTAAGGCAATGGCACTTAATCTTTATGCTACTGGATGACGTCACCTACCTTAAAAACTTAAAATAATTAAATAATTTTTATTAAAATAACTATTGAGCCAATCATCAAAATATTCAAATTAGTTTCTCAAAATGCTCTAAATTTACAAAAAATAAAATAAAATATAATGGTGACAATCCCCATTAGTCATTTATAGAATTAGGCATTTAGAGAATTAGTAATTTATAGAATTAGCCATTTTGAGAATTAGTCCATTAGCGACTCAGTTGCCATTTTGAGAAGTGGGCATTATGCGCCTAAATCATCTGTTATAGTGATGCAGATCACGGCGGAGACGAAGCGAGCGGATGCTCAACAGGCGGAATTGTATGCCTGTATGCTGGCTCAGCAATATCCTGGCGAAGTTCGAAGCAATCCATGGTTTCCCTATCATCCACAGAAGCGGAGATAGTTGCAGCCAGTGAGGCTAGTCGTGAAATGGTTTGGTTGAGGAGATTGTTTCAAGATCTAAAAACTAATCTAGATACGCCTACTTTGCGAATCGATAATGAGTCTGCAATTAAGCTCGCATATAACCCTCCATACGAGCAGCACCGCAAGACTAAACATATAAAACTGAAACACTTCTATGTGCGACAGTGTGTATCCGAGAAGGATATAACCATAGAGCAAGTACCGACTGCAGAACAACTTGCTGACATTTTTACGAAGCCTGTTTATAAACCGAGACTGGTAAGGGTCTGTGATGAGTTCGGCTTGAAGAAGAGGGAATGTTAAGGAAGCACTTCTAGTACAGAGCGCATCCAGTTGCTTTATATCATTATATTTCTATATCTGTGTTACGTTGCTATGGGTTGTTATTCTTCTTCTAGTTTGACTTTATAAAATATACATTATTTAAACAACATTTCTTCTTATTCTTTATATTAATAGTGCCTCCCGAATACAACTCCAGGGCAGGATGTTGAAGGTGTTGGAGAGGTTGACGTTTGGGGAGTCCGGTTGTTATGTGACCCCCCTTCCACCCCAATAGAGTATTAATTAACACTAAAAACTGGCCAAGTGCGAGTCGGACTCGCACACGAGAGGTTCCGTACCACAAGGCAAAAACGCCGAAAAAAAAACATGTTTGTTATATAAATAAATAAAATAAAATTCATTTAATTCAGGCAAGACCCATATTTACATAAAATTAAAATATCACAATGCTGCAATCACAATGCTACTCCTGCCACAGAATGAAATTTCTCTAAATAAAATGCCTCTAATTAAAATTTCAATATATACAAATAAAATAAATTAACGAAAACAAATTAAAAAGGTAGTATGGGAGTCCCTCTTAAATATTTTTTATTTTATTCTGTTTTTAGTATTTATTATAGCGGCAACAGAAATACATCATCTGTGAAAATTTCAATTGTCTAGCTATCACGGTTCATTAGACCCTAGTGACAGACGGACAGTGGAGTCTTAGTACATACCTAATAGGGTCCCGTTTTTACCCTTTGGGTACGGAACCTTACAAACAAACAAATAATAAAATCTGGACTAGCATTTGTAAAAACTCGAGACTATGGTAAGCCCTCGACTTCGTCTCGGGCTTACATTCGTCTACTCGTTTGTAAAAACCAACTTACCGCACTAGTATCATAAATAACTATTACCTAGAGTGTAGATTAGATTATTCGGGTGTATTTGTTGTGTAATATTTGTGTTTAAGATATGTAATACATTAATAAACATTACATTAATATAATTCTTTGAGGTTATTGTAACCTCAAAGAATGATATATGTAATATTAACTGTAATATCTGTATATTAATGATGATATTAAAATAACTGTGTACTGTCCTGTCTCAGTGTTTATCTAAAATTTGTGGAAATCAAACCTAACAAAGCACGGAACGGCACGGTTGTTCTTAGCTGTATCATTTCGGTGCATTTATTTCATTCCGGTGCACAGTTGAACAGTTCATCATTTCGGTGGTAATTTTTATCATTTCGGTAGACACTTTTCATTTCAGTGGACTCTTAAAAATTCATCCTTAAATATTTATGTAAGTTTTGATGAAATTTGATGTCCACTCACGCACAATGTTATAAAATAGGCTAAAGTTCTATATGTCACTAAAAATATACGTAGATGGGTGTTTCTCAAATTTCGTGCATATTACATGTCCAGATCAAAAAAAAATATTAATTAAATACATATCTCTATTCCTTGTATAGGAAACCAAACAAAATAAAGTTGTGCTTACATGCATGGAACGTTTACTGATCAAAATAATAAAATTATTGAATTATAAATGAAAACCTTCACTAATTGTCATTTCCTTCGGTGTCCATTTACCAATTTCCTAAATAAATTTGCTTTTTACCAAAATATATCCATACTGAAAATAAATTTTACGCAAATAAATATTCTATTCTATTCTATTCTAAACAAAGTAACTATCATTATAAAACTACATTAAAAAATACAACGTTTTCACCTAAAATAAATAGCAATAACTCAATAATATAATAAAAAAATATTTTTAAATATTTGTCATATATTTTTTCTGATTACCATCGGTCTGAATGTGAATTTATGTTATAGTGTGCGTATAACCTTATGTGCGGCGCTACCGTCACCTACTCCCCCGCGCACGTCTCAGGCAGCCAGCAAAAGTCATAGGGGGTACACAAAATATTTACGTGTAAAGTTTCACGACAGGTGAATATTTTGGAAACGTTCTCTTTCTTATCGCCCGTATAATGTGTTGTTGAGTAAATATTTATGATTTTGTAAATTTTATTACCAATTATTAATTTAAATAGTTACGTATGTATGTACATGTAATTCATTATGTTGATATTATTTAAGAAAAAAATTATAAAGTTCTCAAACCTCATTACCTTCATCCTCACTGCCTTCGTTTACCGTCGTTTTTTTTTTGAGCGATAGTAATGAGGTCAAAACGATGGCAATTAGAATCTTCAACAAGAAAATTCATTAATATTTTTTATTTCGCAAATATTTTAAATTAGTTATATCTGTCAAGTATATTGGCGCGGGTTCTATTCCTGCCCGTGAATTTGTTTTTTTTTTTTTAGTAAAACAAGCCTGTGATTGTATATTTTAGATTGTTATACCTATCCTTTCAATGAGCGACTCAATATCATTACCCTCTCTAACACTCTCATTACCGTCGCACCCCGAAATTTAAATACATAATACTGATTTCTTTATTATCTATAGAAAGAAGGTCAAATCTACAAAATGTTGAAAGATTGTCTACATATTAATGATATTAGAAAAAAAAACAATGTTATTTGACAATAATTTGAAATTTAAAAATATCATGGAATATGCACCAAATACGCGAAATACCCAGATAGTATTGAAATAAAAAAATCCCACCGAAATGACAAATAAAAATCTCTTGTTGAAATTCACCCATTTGACAATTGCTTGAACGTTCGAATGGAACACACCGGCAATTATAACCAGCCTGTACTGCTAAAGGTAGAGCTACACAGATAGCCTCTACAATACCTACACTACCTCTGACACAGAATAACTAATAGCAGGTAACTCCATTGTGATTTTACTCAAACTCAAAGCATTTATTTCTATTAAACCATTTACAGGTATTTCTGAATTGTCAAGAAGTCGGTCAGTCAGAAAATATGAAGCTAGTTGCCCATTCCAAAGCGTAGGTACCTATGGAGAAGAACGGGCAAGAAACTCCATAGACACTCTTTTTAAATTATATTTAAAAAAAATATTAGTTACATCACATTACTAAGTAATGTATGGAACTAATGGAACTAACTAACTAACTACTTAACTATGTATTATATAATTTTAAAATCAAAAGTCTTTTGATTTTAAAATTATATAATGTGAAAACCATGTAAAAAAAATAAGAAAGAAGTACGCGTTAATAGCGTCCAGGATACAACAAATAGTACTTAACAAACAACAATCCAAAAATAAAATAATTAAAAATAAAAGGCTGTGAAGGCTGCATCTTCGGCAAGAGCCATAGGCAGAAGTTCGGAGAGAGACCAAGAGCAAACAAACCTGGAGTGCTAATCAGTACAGACGTATGTGGTCCATTCCCTTACTCGATCTCTAAATTCAGATATTATGTTTTGTTCAAAGACTCCTTCTCAAAATATCGATGGATCTACTTCCTGAGACAGAAGTCTAAAGTTCACGCTCGCTTGAAGGATTTTCTAGCAGAAGCAAAAACTTCCGGACACGTCGTCATGGAGATGCTAAGCGATAATGGAGGGGAGTTCTATAACGAACAGGTACGTAAGACTTTGAGAAAATATGGCATAAAACAAAGATTTACGATGCCATACACTCCAGAACAAAACGGATCCTCAGAAAGAGAGAACCGTACAATCGTGGAGATGACAAGAGCACTAATGCACGCTCATGAAAAGATACCAGAGGGTTTATGGGCAGAGATAGCCAAAGCCTCTGTTTACATATCAAACAGAACGGGACCTACTCCTATAGAAGAAAAGTCACCGCATGAGCTCTGATACGGCAAGAAGCCCAAGATTAATCATTTGAAAATCATTGGAAGCGATTGCTATGTGCATGTCCCAAAACAAAAGAGAGAAAGTAAGATTGGCAGAAAAGCTGAGAAAGGATTGGGTACGACGTTGATGAAGGATATCGAATTTTGAATGTAAAGGAATTGAAACTGATTATACAGATCAGCAGTTTGTTTTACTCACGAGTCAGCAATACTCAACCATTTGCTCGGGTCCAAAGAAACAACTTTAAGTAATAACTAGAAAAAATCTATATAAATAAATAAAATTTAAGTTTCGAATGTCTCGAGATGTTGTGTTTGATGAGTTACCTTCCCTTAAGAAAACTAAGATTGATACAACTTCTGCAATACCTGAACCTAAAATGAACACCTACGAGCTGCCAATGCCTCTTACAGATTACGAAGAGTGTCATTCGCGTCCACCTTCAGAAGCGAATGAAAGCGTCGAAGAAAATTATGAGTCCTTAGAGGAAGATAATAATAATAATAAACATACCTACCTATAGATGAACCTGTAAATACGGAACCTATGACACGACAACTGCGTGATCGAAGCCAGATCAGACCTCCACAAAGGTTTGAGCAGTTTGTTAGCGAAGCTGTATCTATTCCTGAACCGACTACATATCAAGACGTCTTGCGAAGCTCTGAAAAAGATAAATGGATCGAAGCGATGAACAATGAAGTCAAATCTTTACAAGACCAGGTCGAACCTACCTAAGAATAGAAAAGCACTAAGATGCAATGGAGCAGTGGTGGCCAAGTGGTAACGGCCGCGACTTACAAGTTGTAGGTCGTAGGTTCGAACCCAGACAGGCGCTTTACTTTGTGTAAATTATTTCATCACCACTGCTCACAAAACGGTGAAGGAAAACATCGTGAGGAAACCGGCATGTCCTAGAACCAAAAATTCGAAGACATGTGACATCTACCATCCCGCACTGGGCCCGCGTGGTGGATTACGGCCCACTCCCTCTCACTGAGAGGAGGCCTGTGTCCCAGCAGTGGGAACATTATAGGCTGATGATGATGATGAAGATGCAATGGGTATTTAAAATCAAAAAGAACCCTGACGGTACTGTCGATAAGTACAAAGCACGATTAGTTGCTGTTGGATATTCTCAGAAGAAGGGAATTGATTATGACCAGACATTTAGCCCTGTCGCTAAAATGAGCACAATCCGAATACTACTAAGTATTGCTGCCAGTGAGAATTTAGCACTCAGACAGTTTGACGTCTCTACAGCCTTCTTATATGGCACGGTCAAAGAGGAAATCTTTATGAGACAACCGGAAGGATACGATGACGGGACTGGTCGCGTATGCAAACTGAAAAGGAGCTTGTATGGGTTGAAGCAGGCACCTAAATGTTGGAATGAGTGTACCTATCCACGACTTTCTTATGAAAATAGGTTTCATCCGGAGCGAAGCGGACCCCTGTGTCTACATCAGAGAACGTGGATAAAAGAAGATAATGCTCGTGCTTTATGTAGGTAGATGATGGACTGGTGGCCGCGTCTGATGAGAAAGAGGCTGACGATTTCATTGAAAATGAATTACAACGGCGATTTAAAATCACCACGAAAGTACCATCCTATTTTCTTGGCCTGGAGATAGAACAACACAAAGATTGTACTATAAAAGTTCACCAAACTGCTTACGCTAGAAAATTGATAGAAAAGTTTGGAATGAGCAATTGCAAGGCGGTTGGGACACCAATAATAAAATCCGGGAAAGGAGATGAGGAACAAGAAAATCCAGAAATGCAAGTTTTTTCTTATCGGGAAGCTGTTGGATCTTTGTCCTATCTGATGGTTGGAACTCGACCTGACATTGCGTATGCGGTTGGAGTAGTATCTCGAAACCTAGATAAACCTACCAAAGGCAATATTCAACAGGTGAAGAGGATATTTAGATATTTGAAAGGGACTATTGATACTGGACTTGAGTACAAGAAAGGTGAAAAGCGTCTCATCTGTTTGAGAATGGGCATTGTTCATATTTTTTTAAATGTTGTAATTGAAAAACCATTTCGAGGAATAGCGTTACTGATCATTACGGACTAATCAATTTTGAAAAATATTGATATTTTTGATAAAATACGATTGACCTTCTTTGCCCTTCAAATTACGTACGACTGGCTGTACAGTTTTGTATCGTTGCCTCAGAAAATAAAAAGTAAGAGGCAAGTATTGTCTACAATCTGTCAAATGTCAAATTATTGTAAATATGTCTAAAATATAAACATTCTTGTTTATAAATCTCATTATTACATTACATATGTCGGCGGCGTTGTCCAAAACAACACATGCACCGGTCACGCCACCGACAAGTACGTCACCTGACTTCTCCCACCGCCCCACTGCTCGACTTGTTTTGACACCAGTATAAAAGAGCGAGCAACGAAGCAGCGGGGACTGGACCATTGGACATCGTACGGACATCATGTGCTCAGAAACTATATCGCGTTCGTATCTGGTTGTATCGTGTACCTATAGTGCTTGATTTGCTAATGTGATTAAATTGTTCATGAAATTATAATCTGATGTGAAGTGCAAACCGTGTTTCTATTGCGCATTAACCAACACTACCCACTTAGTACGCCCACAGTAATTAAGATATGCCTGATAATAATGACACACACTTTACCTTTTCCTATATCAGAAGTGGGATACGTGTTGGTTCATGCGCAAAATGAAAACGCTAAAAGTGAACGTGACCGTTGACATTTAAAAAAAAAAAAAAACAAAGTGCAAACTGCGAACGCTTATTAAATAATCGTGTGGACCTGTTAGAGTTGAACCCAGACAAGCCAGATACGGATGCGCGATCATAGTGAATATAGTTTTGGGCATAGGCTGTATGCCGAAATACCTTTGCCCAGTGACGCGCCAGTTGCGCCCTACCGCCATGTTAGGAAAAAAAGTGTTCCCGTAATTAGAAAACGCGATAGGACGCGTGTGCAAACGTAACCGCACACAATACTACAGTGCTGATTTGTGATTTGCTGAAAATTCACTGCAAGGAGGTCAACTTGTGGCCGTCATTAAGGCGCACAAAGGAAGCAGTATCAACGTGGCTATCGTAAATAGTACGAAGGACGTAACGTGGAGCTACCAGTGACGTTGGGTGACTTCAAGAATCGAGCCAAGCAGCCCGCAGCCTTCGGTGAAGCCCTTCGTGTGCTGCAAGTGAGGGAATCCTGGACATGTCGCGACCCGGTGCACGAGAAGTGGCAGCCAAGCAGATGATGGAGGTGGAGCACGCGCTGCAAGCAGCAACTGCGAGTGGATGTTTGCGTCGTACAACTACGCTCAGGCACGTTAGAACAAGGTGAGCTGTATTGTTTTAAGATTCTTGTGCTGAATGCTCGTCAGTAAAAGCGAGTTGTGCAGTCAATTTATGTGGCAAACGAGTTAATAATGTTGTTGCGTTAACTGGTATTGGTTAAACGCGTGTATTCAGCACAAAACAAATCATAAGAAGCGTTGCGAATAGCGAGCCACAACTTGAGATTTTATTTCATTACTACACGACATTTACTTGCAAAGTATTATTTTGGGTAGGCTATTTTGTGTTATTATAAAACGAAGAGTGAAATCAGATTATCAGACTAATCTAGATCGGAAGTTCACAGGTCCATTTAAGGTTGTGGAAGTTTTGAAAAGTGATCGCTATACGTCATAAGCTTTAGATTCTAACCGAACTTACTAGTATGCTCACGATCGCATACGAAAGATGCCTCTAAGTAGTGTTCCTAACGTGTTAAACGTAGAAGGCGGTGAGGATAGTTCCTTCACCGAGTAGTAGAGCACATACCATGGCTAGGTCGCACTGTACGTACTTGTCTGTAGTCGTAACTGCAACTCGCTTGTGAGTTGTTCAGGGAGCGATGGGCTCTCAAAGGAGACTATTGTGGTGTTGGTTTTCTAATGACCTGGGAGTCGTAGACTATATGGGATGTGATGTGTGTTGGTCGTATCACTTGAGGTGATGACTACATGGGTGGCATGAGTGTCACTAGATGCTGCGGCAGCCGGGTCATGAGCGTTGTATGTGATCTATTACCAAGGCTTAGAGGAACCGCCCCTAAGACGAACCACCGACCGAATCTTTTATTATCAATGATTGATATTGTTTTTATTAAATGTGGTCAGAATTGGCCGAGTGGAACATGCACTGCTGTTGATTTTTTTTTGGTTACAGGTTTACACACAAGGACGTGTGCAAGCAGAATGACAGTGGTGGACAGCGCTGCCCTCTTTGGATCTCCTGTACGAATAATCGCTGATCAAGGACGGTGCTTTTCGAGCGAGGAGTTTCGCGACTTCTGCCGGGGAGACGGTAGATTGCAACCACTACAGCCATTAAGCCAGCTACAGATCTATTGTCTACTGGATTTGGTGAGTCGTTTTCATTATGTTTTGACTCTGGTACCGAATGCTACCGTGCTAAACAACAGCAAAAAAAAAAAAACTGTTACATTGTTGTATAGCCCAATCTAGTTAACGATGCAATTTTTAAATACGCTCACGATAGGTTATGAATGATGCCAGTAGGTCATGTACCAGTCGAAATAGATGGTAATCACAGTGGTGATGAGCTATGAGCAAGCCTAAGTAGTGGGAACCACGCGAGTAGGGGTTCTCTATCGGCCGTAGTAAAAAGTGTGTAGTCACAGGGTGATGCACATGGATCCATGCGCTGGATGGGTGAGAGCAATGCGATTGCTGGTCGGCCGGAGCGCCGTGGCGTTAGAGTGGTTTACTCGTCTGTGGGTTTCCAGGTGTCTAAGGCTCTTAGTGAAAAAGATTGTTGTAATGTGGATAACGATGGTACATGGCTCTGGTTGATATTTTTTTGCTATGATTAATTAAAGTTTGATTACATGGCTCTGGTTGAATCAAGTACGCTAATGAGGCTAAGGCATATGCCATGGCACAGGCCAAGGGATCAGAGTATTAATGACGAATTTGAGGAAAGCTAAGTAAGTCTTGTTGATGAAACAGAGTAGAAATTAAGTCTAGTGATAGTGGTGAATCTTAGTTCGGCTGGTCGGGGACCATACCAGTAGTTATTACATAGTCGTAGCCCTGTAGAAATCGGTGTCTCTTGAGGCAACTCAAGTAGTCCGTGGGTGCGCGATGCGTGTTTAACTCTGGCGGAGGTCAGGGTCTTGTAGAGACCATAGAGCCCGTAGGACTCGGAATTCAGGAGGAATTCAAAGAAACAAAGATGAAGTTTGTTGTAGGGGCTTAATGAAAAGCCACAGTTCATGAATAAGATTCCTGCTGTGTTTTGTGATGCTCTAAGGATGTTTTATTGGCTGCTCCATCATGTTTAGTTGATTATTTAGTTTGTGATCTTGAGATTTGGGAATCAAATAATGATACTATCTCTGCCAATAGTGATACTATCTCTGCCAATAGTGATACTATCTCTGCCAATAGTGATACCATGTCTGCCAATAGTGATACCATGTCTGCTAAAAGTCCCACTATATCTACCAGTTCTCATAATAATGCAAACTGTAGAAACCCTGGTTTACGTGCTACTTCAGTGGAATCAATTGGTCCTGAGTCAATTACCATTATAACAGAAGCACTTGTACATCAACCAAAATATTGAGCTATTTGTTAATTAAGCTAAAGGAACGATACTTGTTCGGCCTAGCTACGTCCGGTCCAGTTTAACTGTAGGGACACACCTGAAAGGCAAAACAATTACCGGACCAGGAAGCTAATCTTGTAGGGTCAAAAACTGATCGGACCAGGAAGCTAATCTTGTAGGGTCAGAAATTGACCGGACCAGGAAGCTAATCCTGTAGGGTCAGAAATTGACCGGACCAAGAAACAAGTCTTGTAGAGTCATGGCTGACTGGACCAAGTGGTTAAATATCTGAAGGGTCTAACTTGACCGGACCAGAAACAATAGCAGAATGACCAAACGGTAGTTAATCAGTTTTTCATGCTTTAGATGTAACATTGTAATAATCGTAATTAGTAATCAAATAATGATTAATGCTCTGAACTCAATTTTTTTTTTAGTTTGTGCGAATTTTCATTGTGTTTTAGTCTGTACCAAATTCGGTTAGAAGTGACCGAACTATGTGATACTTTGCGGGGTATGTTTCTTTGCAGATTAATACACGAGAATGTGTGCGAGCAAGATGGTCGTGTCGGCGACATTCATTGACTATTCTGAACGCCAGTGTCACCCGGCGGCGCTCGACAGAGTCTAGCCTGAGTTCGTGTGGAGTGGAAGAGAGCGCGCTGTGGTGTAACGAGACAATCTTGGCTCTGGCGTGTCACGGTGAACGTACGTTACGGAAGCATCGTACGTTCCCGCGACCCCTGGCGTAGGTGTGATGGAACACCGGGGTGGTTTTTAGTCAGTAAGAGTCTGACAGACCCCTCCGCCCGCCCCGTGGCGGAGGACATCCATGAGGATTTTCCACCCCGGAAAGTGTATGACGGGGCACAAGTTGCACTTTATGTCCGTTTATTCGGAACCGATCAATAGTAACGCGAGCTGATGTCCATAAAACTAATGATGACAGTTAAATTGCAATAATCATTGTAGGGTTAAGCCGGTCCAATGATAAATCGGCTATAGGGAATAATAATATTCCGGACTAGCCAAAATAAGATAGAATAAATTCTGAAGGGCTTGTAGCCGGACCAGAACTTGTTAATCTGTAGGGCTTGTAGCCGGACCAGAACTTGTTAATTTGTAGGGCTTGTAGCCGGACCAGAACTTGTCAATCTAAAGGGTCATTGAAGACCGGTCCAGAACTAATTCTTACCAGCCTGTCTGTAGGGTTTAGATAAACCGGTCCAGATTGTAAAGTACGATTTTTGGTCAGGATAATCGAACGATTTATGCTTATTACAGATGTATGAATTGTAAGCGCACGAGGACGTCCGCACGTCAGTATGGCCGTGTCGGCGGCGTTGTCCAAAACAACACATGCACCGGTCACGCCACCGACAAGTACGTCACCTGACTTCTCCCACCGCCCCACTGCTCGACTTGTTTTGACACCAGTATAAAAGAGCGAGCAACGAAGCAGCGGGGACTGGACCATTGGACATCGTACGGACATCATGTGCTCAGAAACTATATCGCGTTCGTATCTGGTTGTATCGTGTACCTATAGTGCTTGATTTGCTAATGTGATTAAATTGTTCATGAAATTATAATCTGATGTGAAGTGCAAACCGTGTTTCTATTGCGCATTAACCAACACTACCCACTTAGTACGCCCACAGTAATTAAGATATGCCTGATAATAATGACACACACTTTACCTTTTCCTATACATACATTATTTCAACACTCGACAATATTTAATATATTATACTGGAAGAGTTATGGAATACAGGAAGTGCTTTGTTCCAACTTGCAGCAATAATAGTAATAATGTCGCCGCGTGCGTTATTATTCTATTTCTAAGTCGCCGCATCGATTGTTCTAGTGACGATAGAGAGTAGTATATTCCTTGAAGGACACTTACACATAAAAAAACCATTTGTAAATAAATACGCTAAGCTAGGATTCGATTATTTAAGACGTCTATTCGCCCTATTGACACTTTGATAGATGTGACATTGTTGACGTTGTGTTGACAGATTAAAATTTTTAATAATGTACTAGTAAGGCAATGGCACTTAATCTTTATGCTACTGGATGACGTCACCTACCTTAAAAACTTAAAATAATTAAATAATTTTTATTAAAATAACTATTGAGCCAATCATCAAAATATTCAAATTAGTTTCTCAAAATGCTCTAAATTTACAAAAAATAAAATAAAATATAATGGTGACAATCCCCATTAGTCATTTATAGAATTAGGCATTTAGAGAATTAGTAATTTATAGAATTAGCCATTTTGAGAATTAGTCCATTAGCGACTCAGTTGCCATTTTGAGAAGTGGGCATTATGCGCCTAAATCATCTGTTATAGTGATGCAGATCACGGCGGAGACGAAGCGAGCGGATGCTCAACAGGCGGAATTGTATGCCTGTATGCTGGCTCAGCAATATCCTGGCGAAGTTCGAAGCAATCCATGGTTTCCCTATCATCCACAGAAGCGGAGATAGTTGCAGCCAGTGAGGCTAGTCGTGAAATGGTTTGGTTGAGGAGATTGTTTCAAGATCTAAAAACTAATCTAGATACGCCTACTTTGCGAATCGATAATGAGTCTGCAATTAAGCTCGCATATAACCCTCCATACGAGCAGCACCGCAAGACTAAACATATAAAACTGAAACACTTCTATGTGCGACAGTGTGTATCCGAGAAGGATATAACCATAGAGCAAGTACCGACTGCAGAACAACTTGCTGACATTTTTACGAAGCCTGTTTATAAACCGAGACTGGTAAGGGTCTGTGATGAGTTCGGCTTGAAGAAGAGGGAATGTTAAGGAAGCACTTCTAGTACAGAGCGCATCCAGTTGCTTTATATCATTATATTTCTATATCTGTGTTACGTTGCTATGGGTTGTTATTCTTCTTCTAGTTTGACTTTATAAAATATACATTATTTAAACAACATTTCTTCTTATTCTTTATATTAATAGTGCCTCCCGAATACAACTCCAGGGCAGGATGTTGAAGGTGTTGGAGAGGTTGACGTTTGGGGAGTCCGGTTGTTATGTGACCCCCCTTCCACCCCAATAGAGTATTAATTAACACTAAAAACTGGCCAAGTGCGAGTCGGACTCGCACACGAGAGGTTCCGTACCACAAGGCAAAAACGCCGAAAAAAAAACATGTTTGTTATATAAATAAATAAAATAAAATTCATTTAATTCAGGCAAGACCCATATTTACATAAAATTAAAATATCACAATGCTGCAATCACAATGCTACTCCTGCCACAGAATGAAATTTCTCTAAATAAAATGCCTCTAATTAAAATTTCAATATATACAAATAAAATAAATTAACGAAAACAAATTAAAAAGGTAGTATGGGAGTCCCTCTTAAATATTTTTTATTTTATTCTGTTTTTAGTATTTATTATAGCGGCAACAGAAATACATCATCTGTGAAAATTTCAATTGTCTAGCTATCACGGTTCATTAGACCCTAGTGACAGACGGACAGTGGAGTCTTAGTACATACCTAATAGGGTCCCGTTTTTACCCTTTGGGTACGGAACCTTACAAACAAACAAATAATAAAATCTGGACTAGCATTTGTAAAAACTCGAGACTATGGTAAGCCCTCGACTTCGTCTCGGGCTTACATTCGTCTACTCGTTTGTAAAAACCAACTTACCGCACTAGTATCATAAATAACTATTACCTAGAGTGTAGATTAGATTATTCGGGTGTATTTGTTGTGTAATATTTGTGTTTAAGATATGTAATACATTAATAAACATTACATTAATATAATTCTTTGAGGTTATTGTAACCTCAAAGAATGATATATGTAATATTAACTGTAATATCTGTATATTAATGATGATATTAAAATAACTGTGTACTGTCCTGTCTCAGTGTTTATCTAAAATTTGTGGAAATCAAACCTAACAAAGCACGGAACGGCACGGTTGTTCTTAGCTGTATCATTTCGGTGCATTTATTTCATTCCGGTGCACAGTTGAACAGTTCATCATTTCGGTGGTAATTTTTATCATTTCGGTAGACACTTTTCATTTCAGTGGACTCTTAAAAATTCATCCTTAAATATTTATGTAAGTTTTGATGAAATTTGATGTCCACTCACGCACAATGTTATAAAATAGGCTAAAGTTCTATATGTCACTAAAAATATACGTAGATGGGTGTTTCTCAAATTTCGTGCATATTACATGTCCAGATCAAAAAAAAATATTAATTAAATACATATCTCTATTCCTTGTATAGGAAACCAAACAAAATAAAGTTGTGCTTACATGCATGGAACGTTTACTGATCAAAATAATAAAATTATTGAATTATAAATGAAAACCTTCACTAATTGTCATTTCCTTCGGTGTCCATTTACCAATTTCCTAAATAAATTTGCTTTTTACCAAAATATATCCATACTGAAAATAAATTTTACGCAAATAAATATTCTATTCTATTCTATTCTAAACAAAGTAACTATCATTATAAAACTACATTAAAAAATACAACGTTTTCACCTAAAATAAATAGCAATAACTCAATAATATAATAAAAAAATATTTTTAAATATTTGTCATATATTTTTTCTGATTACCATCGGTCTGAATGTGAATTTATGTTATAGTGTGCGTATAACCTTATGTGCGGCGCTACCGTCACCTACTCCCCCGCGCACGTCTCAGGCAGCCAGCAAAAGTCATAGGGGGTACACAAAATATTTACGTGTAAAGTTTCACGACAGGTGAATATTTTGGAAACGTTCTCTTTCTTATCGCCCGTATAATGTGTTGTTGAGTAAATATTTATGATTTTGTAAATTTTATTACCAATTATTAATTTAAATAGTTACGTATGTATGTACATGTAATTCATTATGTTGATATTATTTAAGAAAAAAATTATAAAGTTCTCAAACCTCATTACCTTCATCCTCACTGCCTTCGTTTACCGTCGTTTTTTTTTTGAGCGATAGTAATGAGGTCAAAACGATGGCAATTAGAATCTTCAACAAGAAAATTCATTAATATTTTTTATTTCGCAAATATTTTAAATTAGTTATATCTGTCAAGTATATTGGCGCGGGTTCTATTCCTGCCCGTGAATTTGTTTTTTTTTTTTTAGTAAAACAAGCCTGTGATTGTATATTTTAGATTGTTATACCTATCCTTTCAATGAGCGACTCAATATCATTACCCTCTCTAACACTCTCATTACCGTCGCACCCCGAAATTTAAATACATAATACTGATTTCTTTATTATCTATAGAAAGAAGGTCAAATCTACAAAATGTTGAAAGATTGTCTACATATTAATGATATTAGAAAAAAAAACAATGTTATTTGACAATAATTTGAAATTTAAAAATATCATGGAATATGCACCAAATACGCGAAATACCCAGATAGTATTGAAATAAAAAAATCCCACCGAAATGACAAATAAAAATCTCTTGTTGAAATTCACCCATTTGACAATTGCTTGAACGTTCGAATGGAACACACCGGCAATTATAACCAGCCTGTACTGCTAAAGGTAGAGCTACACAGATAGCCTCTACAATACCTACACTACCTCTGACACAGAATAACTAATAGCAGGTAACTCCATTGTGATTTTACTCAAACTCAAAGCATTTATTTCTATTAAACCATTTACAGGTATTTCTGAATTGTCAAGAAGTCGGTCAGTCAGAAAATATGAAGCTAGTTGCCCATTCCAAAGCGTAGGTACCTATGGAGAAGAACGGGCAAGAAACTCCATAGACACTCTTTTTAAATTATATTTAAAAAAAATATTAGTTACATCACATTACTAAGTAATGTATGGAACTAATGGAACTAACTAACTAACTACTTAACTATGTATTATATAATTTTAAAATCAAAAGTCTTTTGATTTTAAAATTATATAATGTGAAAACCATGTAAAAAAAATAAGAAAGAAGTACGCGTTAATAGCGTCCAGGATACAACAAATAGTACTTAACAAACAACAATCCAAAAATAAAATAATTAAAAATAAGCCGAGGCAGCTAAGTGATGACCAGCCCCAACTGACGGCGCCCGTTCACAAACATGACGCATAAATCAGCACCATTCAGCTCAACCATTTTGAAGATAGCTAAATGATCCAACACACACGCCACCGTCAGCGAGACATTTGAGTGAGTATGACATACTATCAGCTACCAGGGCACATTCAAGTCAATGAAAGACATATTATTACCCGGTAAATGGTAGCTATAGGGTACCTACATAGAACTCACATCTGTGCTATGCAATTATACAATACAAAGGAAATTAATATTACCTAGTATTTAGTAATAAGTATTTTCATGTGTTAATCTATTAGTTGTGGTTGTGGAGCAGGACTAGCATTGAGCCAGGAATTTTTATCCTTATTTTACTAAGAGAACGCAAGAGCGAGCGGAGAGGGCTAGAAAATTTGAGCACTTTCAACTCGGGCGAAGCTGTCGTTGTGATTCTACTAAGCCCAGGTGACATTTCCGCGAATGCACTTTTGCGCGAAAGGACACTTGCGGGAAAAGACACTTCCGCGAATGGACTTTTGCGCGAATCTACTTGCGCGAAAGACACTTGGGCGAATCCACTTGACGAGACAGTTGCGCGACAAAGTTGGGGAAATGAGATTTCTTCATAACATCACGCACAATGACGTAATATTATATATCATCGATCACGCATTCTTTCAATTTTTGGGCAGGGGTGTATATATACTTACATATACTTACATAATTACTTAGTACACCCACAATTCACCAATGTTTCATCATGGGTGTCGTTTTCGTGATTTTCGAGGGTGCTGAAGCCGATAGTGAGATCAAAATGAATATATCCAAGATGGCGGATGTGAAGTTTTCACGTTGTCAGCGTTGCCGCCAACCACTTTGTTTCGAGCAACTCGCCTATCCAATTATTGCCTTTTAAAAGAACAAAGATTTGCAAATTTTTGCAGACGCCATTTGGATTTTCATTTTGACCTCACTATGGCTTTAGCACCCCCAAGAACCATGAAAACGATACCAATGATGAAAAATTCGAAAATTTTCGCATCCGCCATTTTGGTTTTACTGTCGGCATCAGCAGCCTCAAAAACCACGAAAATGAAACCCATGACGAAGATTTAAAAAATTTTCGTTTGTATTTTTTTTTGTCTCAACTCATACTTCTAGTAACAAAACTACCAGCGGTCGTTTACCCCTAAAAGAACCACCAAACCTTTCTTATTTGTATTTTGTCGTGTTTAGATATCGATCCAATGTCAAGTTCTTCTAACTGAGCAGACAGCTGCGTGGCTGGGGAGTCTGGTCTTCGCACTAAAGCACTATGAAGTGGTGAAGGGCAGGCGTTTTGGGGGACTGTCTTATGTAATTTTGACGTTTAAAAAGTGGTGATTCTCAGCCTAGTTTGAATAAATTACATTTGATTTATAATTATAAGTCAAATATATTCTTAAAAAAGATACTCGCCATCCTGTCCTTCATAAAATATGTCTCCGTTAGTTATTCGTCAATATAATTTCGTCCATAATTGCACAGACGAAACCTAAGTTTCCCTGAAAATACGGACGCTAAGAAATCTACGCACTACCAGTTTCTCGTAACGTCTTAAGACGTTACGGAGGAGTAGGAGGAGACGTGAAGGAGTATGCAGTGCTCATGAATTGTGCAGGTGAAGAAGCTGGCCTGGTATGAGCGACATGGCCCCATATCGCTCATATTACCTATTTGTTTTATATTCAAGACGTGCACTAACAAATGCATCAGTTGAATGCGCGGGCGCTGTACGTGACTTAAACATTTTACAACACATCAGTGTGTTTTGTTGTTATGTTAGGCTCGCCTCCGACACGATCATGTGTGCTCATTGGTCTGTGCACGAGCATGTGCGCCGGGCGCGGCGCTATCTAGTCTGGCGTCTCGGGTGCTGTGCCGCCGTTAACCGTACTAGAGTGTTGATCTCTTCAAAGAATGAACTCTGGGAGCTGTGTGGCTTGAGGCAGGGGTTCGCTTACGAAAACGATCATTTCAGGACATTCACATTGTACTTGCTAATAAATTGATATAGGGTAAACGGTATAGTTATTGGCCAGTTAAGCTACCTCATGAGTTCATGACACTATTTATAATGCACAAAAATATAAAACGGGTAGATGTAAATGAATGAATTTTTAAATTATATAACATTAACGTATTTGGGTCAATATCAACAAACTGAATTTTTTTTCAATTTTGGTGGCGAAAGTTTTCGTGAAAAATAAAGAATAGAAAGGTTTTGGTAGCGTGGAAAAGCCACCAAAACCACCAAAATTGAAACCAGATTTTAAAAAAATCTTTAAAAATAGGGGTTTTAAGTTACAATTAAATTAATATCACTGATTTATGCGTAACCCAAATCACTAGCTATAATGTGTGGCTTACTATTAAAACACTTTAAAATTAACAGCAAATCGATCCACCAAAAATTGAACAATTTTTGTCCCCCGTGCCACCCAAGATGTTACTTACGTTTTTGGCGGAAAATCACAACACTAATCACACACCTTTTACGCGCAAGAGATATGAAATATATAGAGATATGAAATAATAAAATGTGATTGATCGCACACGCACGAAGCTTCATTTTATAGTATATTGAATAAGTGCCACCAAAATTTTGATTTTTACTTGGACAAACTTTGATCGAGTATCCTGTGCTTTTGAATTAGATTTTCTAATATGGTTTAATTGTTTTTAGATAATGTGTCTTAAGCATATACTATCGAATTTATTTATTTTTTATTCTACAGCAAATTGTTGCTTTGGTGAATGCAATTATATCAAAAAATGGAACTGGGACAAGCCACCTAACTTGAATTTGAAGGCGATTTATTTTATCCCTATTTATTTAAATACACAGTTATAAAAAAAAATGTGGCCCTAATTGAACCAAGTTACGTAGCTCACTATAAAAAAAAAATAAGTAACATCCTATCATTTAACACCTCGATTCTCAACGTGGACGCGTAAAATTTGCTGCGGGGATATTCACCCATTTATTCAATGGTATGGCTTACATACTCTTTTTCCATACACTTTTTTTAATAAAATCTACATAAAGATACACATATTAAATTATCGGTTATTGGCCACCATAATCACAATAATTGGCCATGTAATCTTACAGTTATTGGCCATAGAAAACAAATAATAATTAACATTCAAAAAAGAAACTTTAACAAAAATCAATAGCCCTCACTAATTAAAAAAATTTCTCATCATCAGAAGGCTCGGAATCATCGTTAATTACGTAACATTTGTGGCATATAAAATCAACTAATTCGTCATCATCCGGGATATTTTCCCGATGACTATTGGGTATGCAGTGATTATGGTAATATTTCTCACATGAACTACATTTTAAAGATGCATTTTTTTAACTTAGGCGATTGCATGCATTACAAGTGAACCGAATAAACATTTCTATCTCCTTTTGGAGCAAGTACCCGACCAGTAGAAGGACAAGTCTGGAATCCTGTTTCGTCTGCATTACAAACACGGTGTGGATCCTATAATATAATAATAATAATAATAAGCAAGCAACACCAACAACGTCAACACGTAATATCTTGTCATCCCGTTATATTTATCAGATTTTAATTTTTAGAAGTACCTAGTACATCAGTCTTATTTATAATTTTTATATTGTATGTGAAACCAAATTCGAAATAATCAGAAAATAATTTAAAAAATACAATGAAAAAACTAAAATTACATCAAAAACTTCCGACTCGGAGGTGACATTTGTCATGTCACCCCGATATATAAAAAATATGACAACATAATTATGGAAAAATGTTGACGAGACTAGCAGCTCGCCGTGCACGCCTTCCACCTCCGGACTCTTCGCTCAGCTCCGCCTCGCCGCCGCCGGTACCCAGCCCCATTGTGAGCGCTGTGACAACACCGGCCGTAGCAGTTGCGTCGAGCTCGAGCGACGAGTATTTCTCTCCGCCCACGACGCCACCACCTGCTCGCAGTGGCGTGCATTGCATAAAGGCATTTAAGCAGTGCCTACCTCGAAAAATCACCATAAGCCTGTCAATTAGGTACATTAATAGTGTGTGTTCCCCGCAATTTAGAAACTCACTAAACTATCATAGGTACCTATCAGAAACAAACAATCTTCATACAAACGTACGCGCGGTGCGCGGCAGTAGGCAGTCGCCCGACGGCCTACTCGGCTCCCGTACCGTAATATTTGAACAAGGTCATTCATTGGTCTAGTATTCGATCAAATTAATACGACGAAATTAAATATCATGTATGTCCTACGCATAATACTATGACGTTCGACCTTCGCAATTTATCACCCTTAGGTAGGCAGGCCTACTCTACTAACCAACTTATTACGAATGTTGTCGTATTTTGGCCGCGCGAAGAAAGAAAGGGATGGATAATAGAGAGCGCGTGGCGTGCGACGCGCGGAAGGAGATATTTCATTCCATACTGATCATACATTTGTTAATGTTTGTGTTATAACCGGCGAGCGCGCGCCATTTTTATTGTAGATGTTGGTTTGTTTTGATTACAAAGTGTTGAAAAAAAGAAATTGCTGTGTTTATTGTGTTCAAGTTTGAGGTGCTGTGTGAGCAATGGATAAACTAAAGTGCTTAGATTGTGGCGATAAATCGCTTTGTATAGACAAACTGCGGACGAATCCTTTCCGTACCTAGGTTTTCGTATGTTGACAAGATAAATTGTTTCATTTTCAAGACCGACAAGATTTTTTGCCCTTTAAAGTTCATAGAAGGCACATAGAACCATAAAAGGTAAGAACATAATTTGAACATTCAAAACAGATAATTTTGTTGTTTCTGATTAGTGACCGTATATGTCTGACTAGACCAGGCGGCCTAGTGCCTACCTATTCTAAAAAGCAATGCACGCCACTGCCTGCTCGTCGACGGGGAGGACGCCGGCCGCCGGACGGCTTAGGACCTCGAGGCCCACCGGCCTCTGATAGGGTCCCAGCTCCCGGCGGAAGTGTGCAGCGCATGCGATGGACGCAATCCATCAACGAGAACGTCATGCGCTCATACTATGGGGCTACAGAGGGAGGAAACAACCTGACCGCGTACCGTGTTCGGATGCTCTCTCTGTTTCAGGTGCTTGAGCCGGCTGTCAACGTATCGGCACAACGACTGTCGGATCAGGTACGAGTCATCCAGCGTAATCGTATGTTGGATGATACCGTGCTTGATCGCTTGCGGACTGAAATGCAGAGTAGCCATGTCATTGCTACGCCGTCGCAGGCTGTGGCACAACCACAGTCTAACATACCATCTATTTGCGAAAACGACGTGAGTAATGACATGGTTACTAATGTAAATATCCAGTGCAGTGAGGAGATGAGGAGTACTTTGGAGGGTGCGATCAGAGAATATCGGTTCATGACACCCAAACTCAGACCACGCTTACCTCGTTTACCCATGCATAACAGAAATAGGGCGCTGATGGCTGTTCTGGATTCGCAGTTGTCAAGCTATTTTGATAACTGCGAAAACCTCACCGATGCTCATTCAATCCTGTATTGCGCGGCTGTAACGGCATGTCGTGTAGCTCATGTCAAATTTCCGGATGACAGAGCTACACGACCGAAACCAGCCGTACCGGCATGGCAGTATAGGATTGAACGACGCATTGCTGGGGCCAGAGCGTTCATCGGCAAACTAATCTGCTTCCGTGAGGGCAACAATCGCCCTCGAGTGATGCGCTTTGTGAGGCGGGCGTTTGCGGGGACTGATATCAGTCCTCAAGACTACATGTCCCGTGTCACAGAGCGCATCGACTTCTGGAAGCAGAAAGTGTATGCATGGGCAAACCGTATTCGTAGGTATAAGTGTCGGGTGGAACGGTACACTCTAAATCGCACCTTCCAAAGCGATGAAAGGTGGGTCTACAGGACATGGGAGCGACCGGACCAAGGTGTGACTGACGTGTGCCTACCGGATGATAACGCCATGTGTTCATTTTGGCGTAACATCTGGTCGGTGCCTGTCAGTCATACCGAGGGTGAGTGGACTCGGGAAGTCGAGCGAGCATGCGATCCAATAACAGAAATGGGGGCAATAACGATCAGCCCCCAAGATGTAGGTTGTGCAGTTCGTCCGTTGCCAAATTGGAAATCACCAGGGCCGGACGGACTGCACAACTTCTGGATTAAATGGTTCACAAGATCGCATGCTTGCTTAGCAGCCCTATTCCAGTCAGCCTTAGAGTCAGGGTCGCTACCAGAGTTCCTGACGACTGGAATAACTCACCTGCTCCATAAATCGGGTAGTACTGCGGAACCCAAAAATTATAGACCGATTACGTGTCTTCCAACGGTCTATAAAGTTCTTACCTCCATTTTGAGAGCTAAAATAAATAAACATATCAACGAGAATTCTGTTATGTCTGCTTCTCAAAATGGATGTAGGAACGGGTCCCGTGGTACTAAGGAGCTACTCCTCATTGATATGGCCATTAGTCAACAGGTTCGCCGTTCCCGAAAGGATCTGTCGACATGTTGGATAGACTATAAGAAGGCCTATGACTCGGTGCCACATACATGGCTCATGAGGGTGCTAGAGTTGTATAAAATTGATGCAACCCTGCGCACCTTCCTGATGTCGTGTATGGGGCAATGGAGGACAGTCCTTCGCTATCCAGGATGTCGGCAAACCCAGAGGAATAGTGAGCCGATAAGGATAGAACGGGGTATATTTCAGGGCGACAGTTTGAGTCCACTTTGGTTCTGCTTAGCCTTGAATCCTCTTAGCACGCTGCTGGAGGATTCAGGTCTAGGCTATCGGTTGAAGAGAGGTGGTCAGGTTATATCTCACCTCCTTTACATGGATGACCTGAAACTCTTTGCCCCCAACGATTTGCAACTGATGGAGCTATTGAAGGTCACTGAAACTTTCAGTAGCGCCATCAAGATGGAATTCGGTGTGGACAAATGTGCGGTCATGCATGTAAAGCGAGGGGGGATTGTGGAATCTGTGGGAACCCAGCTCGCAGATTCCATAAATCTTAGATCCCTCTCAGCAACCGAAACCTATAAGTATTTGGGTATGTCGGAAGCACTGGGCATCAACGTTGCCGACATGAAATAATCGTTGAGGGAGCGCTTCTTTGGTCGCCTGAGAAAAGTATTTAATAGTCTTTTATCAGGCGGAAATAAGGTGCGTGCCTTCAACGGTTGGGTCATGCCGGTTTTGATGTACTCTTTCGGCATACTCAAATGGACTCAAACAGAGCTAGACGCCCTGGATAGGCGGGTCCGTACATTGTTGACGGCATATCGAATGCATCACCCACGTTCTTCGGTTATGAGACTGTATATCCCGCGGAGGTGTGGAGGTCGAGGCTTTTTAAATGCTAAGACTCTTCACAATCGTGAGATATGCAGTCTCAGGGAATATTTCCTAGAAGTCGACGTGGGGATGCATCGAGATGTTGTAGCAGTGGACAAGGGCCTTACCCCGCTCTCCTTGGCTAAAGAGAACTGGCGCAAACCTGTAGTGCTTGACACTAATGACCGCATGGAGGTATGGCAGAGTAAGGAGCTTTATGGACGCTTTTTCCGGGCCCTACACGGGCCCGATGTAGACTTCCTAGCGTCCGTAGCCTGGCTACGTTCCGGGGAACTCTTCGGAGAAACCGAAGGGTTTGTCTGTGCAATTATGGACGAAGTTGTGATGACGAATAACTACCGGAGATTTATTGTGAAGGATGGTACGGTTGACATATGTCGGGCATGCCACCGTCCGGGCGAATCAATCCGTCACATTATCTCCGGGTGTTCTCGTCTGGCTAACGGAGAATATTTGCATAGACACAACCTTGTAGCCAGGATTATCCATCAGCAACTTGCTCTGCAATACAACCTTGTGGAATCGGAGGTGCCGTACTACAGGTATGCACCCGACCCAGTTCTCGAAAATGGCCATATCACACTGTACTGGGATCAATCCATCATCACTGACAGGACTATTATAGCTAATAAGCCTGATATAGTGGTGGTGGATCGATCAGAGCGGCGCGCAATGATTGTTGACATAACCGTCCCGCATGGCGAGAACCTCGTGAAAGCCGAGAAAGATAAGCAAATCAAGTATCTTGACTTGGCTCGCGAGGTTGTCGACATGTGGGATGTGGACTCAGCGATCATTGTGCCGATAGTCATTACAGCCAATGGCTTAATTGCCAAGAGCCTCGACAAACACCTGAGGAGGCTCTCGTTAGGCAGCTGGACCAAGGGCTTGATGCAGAGAGCGGTACTCCTGGACACGGCTCGTATTGTTAGGAGGTTCCTTTCTCTGGACCCCTGACCGCCGGTAGCTTGGACCCTGTTCCCGATACCGGTGGGCTACTATTTTTTATATTTTTAAATGTTTTTATATTTCGTTTTATACTAATATTTAAAAATATAATTTATGTGTATCTATTTAAATAAAGGAAATAATAATAATAAAATTTTTATTCAAAAATCCTGAATCGCATCTAGCAGGTTTTCACTAGTTAAGTAATTTCCGATTTCCAGAACCCATTTTTTAATATCACTTTCGGAAACGCAGGCACTAGCTTTAGTAACTCTTTCACTGGTTCTCTGAGCCAAACTAGGATGACGTTTTAAAAAAGCCTTTAGCCATCCTTGTCCAGGTCTGTTATAACAAAAGGAGTTTCTCGTGGATTATCAGACAAAAATTTTTGTACAGTATCTAGAACATCAACTGGTTTTCTTGGAAAGCCTTTACGGGCCATTTTATACAGCCATTCCATGATGGAATCTTCTTCCTTATGAGTCAAATACGGCGTCGGTCCAAACTCAGATTTAGAAGTGGGATTTTTAAGTATAAATTGTAAAGTTGCCCTGGGAATATTATATTTTTTTGCAACTGCTCTCAAAGACATTGTTTTGTTCTGAATGTTTTCTAACGCCTCATCTAGGGCTTCTTTGGTGTACTGAGGTCTTTTTGGCATGATTATTTTTAATTTAACCTGATAGAACACAAAAATAAGCATGAGTGATCTTGTCCAAACTAAAAATAAAAAAAATATTATAGTTATTGACCTCCTTGTTTGTATTGAAAATTATTCCAAACTTCATAGTACTTGGCCTAGGCCAATAACTGTTTACACAGCCCTAAAATTAGTGTCGAAGGATATATAATGCATAGTATAACAGACGGTAGTGTTTTTTTTTCACTATAAACGCATTTTGTTTTGAATGAAATGAATTATAGTTATTGGCATGGGGGCCAATAACTGTAATGTTATTTAAATTATTGGTGCAGTAATTGGCCACTTCACTTTTTTAAGGTTTTGTTATGATTTTGTCGTTTTACACTTCAAATACGCGTACTATGCATATCACTCTATATATTTTACAGATTTTCAATCACTAAACTATGTAAATTAATTTCAAAATATCAAATCTTAAAATTATATGATCTTAACATTTATTAAACAAACATACCCATTTTCGATACCGGCGCGAAAAAATTACAGACAACAAAAGAACAAATCCACCTAGCGGTGTTTTACCGAAACATTTTGAGAGTCAACAATTGTGTTGCCATAGTGCATTTTAAAATTTACCATGTTTTTTTTTTTTTTTTTTTTATAAAGTTTAGGCTTTGGATGCAAAGTCCTTAAGCCAAGTCCTTTTATTGTTTTTCACTTGTTTGTCGTCTGTGGGTCTCTTCTTGAGTATTAATGTTCTGTGGGGTCACTGTGGTAATGGTTTTGTTTTTTTTCTTCAAATAACTTCAATCGTACTGCAAACATATTTATAAATTGCTGCAAATAATTTCTTGTTTGCTAACATATCTTGTAGGTGGCGGGGAACATCTGGCGTACTATCCATAATTTCAGCTATTAGTGCTAATCTTTGTAAACTAAAATGATTGCACTCTAGAATTAAATGTTGCAAATTCCCTTCTTCATAGCCGCAGTAAGTACAATTTTTACTTTGCACCTCTTTGATTCTGTGTAGATGCTGAGGTGTTTGGCAGTGGCCAAACCTCATTCTATTTATCACTGTAATAAATTTTCTTTCTTCTATGTTCTTGTATGTATTGTACCACGGCTTATCCGGCAGTTCCTTCTGGATATTAAAATACCATCTTCCTTTCTCTTTGCTAATTTCCTTCCAATAATCAATCCATAAATTTCTGAGTTGTCCTCTAAAAAGGGTGTAATAGTCAGTAAATGGAACTCCAACAATTTCTGTGTGATCTTCGTCTGGTGTGGAATTTGCAGCCTTTTTTTTTTTTTTTTGAGGATGGGAAATCATCAAATGACTCCTCCCGCTCTGGGTGGAGCGGAAGGGAGTGTCAGACTCTTACTGACTAAAACCCACCCGTGTTCCTTCCTTAGCCCTTTATGTTCCGGGCCAGCGGTAACCCTTTCGGACAATCCCGCTGACCCGGCAGGCTTCGGCCCTTACGGGCCCCTTCTTTAATGCTGACATCTCTTTGAGGCGCGCGTGGAACACGTACGCGCCGTCCGGCACGGGCCTGGTCCTGATCGGACGGTGAGCTACCCATTACTCTCCGCCCGCAGGCCCGCGCCTACGGTGGCCGGGAGTCGTCGCGCGGCTCCCGACGCCCGGAGCGTCTCCCGCGGCGGCTGGGACGGGTGGCTCTCTCCCTCAGCCGTCCCGCCGCCTCCTTTGCTAGCATGACTGCTTCGCAGAAGGAGGCCAAAGATAACCATTAACCATTAACTTAACCATTTGTTCAAACAACTTACCTACACAAGAGGCCAAAGATATAGGACGATAAGAATTATAATCATCAGGAGATTTATCAGGTTTTAATATGGGAATAACACACTGTGTCTTCCAAGAATTTGGAACACTCTGGTTTTTCCAAAGATCATTAAATATATTTAACAAAATATGTTTGCTAAATTTGTGTAAATGTTTAATCATAATATAAGGAAAATCATCCAAGCCAGGTGTAGTATTCTTTCTTGAATCTAATGCTGTACACAATTCATCAAATGTAAATGGTTTTAACAAAAACATTGCATCTGCAGACTTGACTTCAGAATTAAACAAATTGTGAAGATTAATATCAGAATTTTCAGTAATTATTGGTAATTGACATAACTTTGATATAAACTCTGGTATCCATTCATCATTTCTGTACACATTTTTACAATTATACATACGTTTAAATCTACGAATATGGTTCCAAATTCTTGAAATTGGAGTATATCTGTTAAGTGACTCACAAAGAGCCTTCCAGCTATTTTTTCTTGCTTCTTTTAAAACAAGTTTCTTAACAGCAGTCAACCTCTTAAATTCAATAAATGATGTCAAATTATAATCAGATCTATATTTAATAAGAGCTTCTTTTGCCTTAATTACAGCCTCTGCACAATCAACATTCCACCAAGGAGCTGGTGGTCTCATCTTACGACTACAATTATTATTGCCGACATAAAGAGGGATACATTCAGATTTTAAGGTATTTAATAATTCACAAAATATATCATATGAATCTAAAGGATTCCTTGAATTAATTTGAATGTTTTCACTAAGTTCTTTTGATCGCAAATAGAATTTAGTCCAATCAGCTTTGTGAAATAAATATTTTTGTATATTATTATTATACTCATATAATAAAGGAGAAACATTTATATCAATAAAAGTGGGATAATGATCACTACCCAATGAGTCATTACCAACATACCACTCACAAAGCGGAGCTATGATTGGACTAGCTCCAGTTATATCTATTGCTGATGCATTTCTGTTTGGACGTTGTATTGTAGTGGGACTGCCTGTATTTAAAATACACAAGTCAAAATCATCAAACATTTGATAAAGCTCGTTACCTCTAGATTTTGATGTAGCACAACCAAAAGCTATATGATGGGCATTAAAGTCACCAGATATTATACAGGGTTTAGGTAAACTATTAAAAACTGTTCTTAACTTACTAACACGAAATCTATTGTTTTTAGGTGGACAATAAACAGAAGCAACTGCAATGGGTCCAGCCTTAGTATCCACAGATACTGCGACCGCCTGAATATCTTCATAAAAAGGACAATCAATTAATTTATATTTTAAACTATTCTTTATCAAAATGCCTACCCCACCATGTTCATTTTTTGCATTTTTAAAAATAAAATTGTAGCCATAAAAATTAATAGGATTACTTGAAGATTTCAACCAAGTTTCATTAATCAGATAAATATCTATATTGTTTTCTAATAAGTATGTATGTAATAAGGGTTTTTTATTATTTAAACTTTGTAAATTATGTTGCACTATTCTAAGAACATGCTCCTCTATTTTGTAGTTGTTAAGTTTTTTAATAAAATTTCTTTAATTTTAGCTGTGTTTTTTGGAACATTTTCCGACATATTTCCTAGTAAAACTAATGTTTTAACCATGGCATTAATGATTCTGTCATCAAGTACAATATTATTGTTTTGCGTTTTTGGTGAATTACTTGAAGTAGAAGGTACCTCACTGGTTTGAGATAATACAGGTGAATTAATTATAGGTTGCTGCTTGGATTTAGGTAAAGCTGGAAAGATCTTTGCATATTCCATGTTTTTTGTTACATTAGAATATGATTGTTTTTGTTTTGCAATACGCGCCATTTTAACTGGACATGTCTTGGATATGGCAAGATGAGCACCTCCACAATTACTGCATTTAATTTCTTCATCATTACTACAGTCTTTGTAGGAATGCCCACCAGCACACACAGAGCATACCTGAGCATTTTTACATATTTTGGCAGAATGATTAAATTTCATACATTTATAACATTGCATTACTGGGGGAATATATGTAGATACTGGCATCTTCCAGTGATCTAAATAAATACATTGCGGCAAAACACCTGTAACAAAAGTTACACTCACAGTTTTTAAAGGTTCTAGGTTTCCATCATTTTCAGTTTTCTTCATAAACCGTCTCACTGCAACGATTTCGTATTCGCCAGACAGTTTTCTATATAAATCTTCATTACTTAAATCTGTAGATACATGTTGTATTACCCCTATCTTCTCCACGAAGGATGAAGGTATAAATGGTCTTATGTTGACTTTATTTAGGGACAACTCATTGCAAAGGAAATCATTAGCATCTGTAGATTGCTTAACAGTTATTTTAAGTTTTTGTGCGCTAACACGACTCATTTCATATTGACCTTTTACGTATTTCGCTATAATTTTTTGAATACAGTAAAAGCTCCTTATTCGCGCTTCCTTTATTCGCGTTTTCACTATTCGCGGATTAAAAAAATGCTACCCAATTCCTATATTCGCGACTAAAAATTTCTTTATTCGCGGATCTAATAAGTACATACATAATAATAAAATTATTCCAATAAGTATCCAACACAATATCCTTGTCAAATGGACTAATAAAAAAGTAAAATAGATCTTATTACAACTTTACCAAAAGTATGTTGTTAAATGATATTGCCGAGGACTTTGACACAAGCCGCCTTCGCCGCGAGCAGTGTTTTTGAGAATGTAAACAAACAGAATGAAAGCAACCTTATAACTCAATAAATAAAGTATATTTTTAAATGTTGTTGTTCCGTTTATAGTAAAAGCCGCTTTGCGTGTTTTATTGTTTCGTCTTTCACATTCGTTACAAAAATTGTGATCGAGTAACACGTCTCTACTGCACTCTTCCTAGGTATGAACATTGATCCATCTATGGAACGAAGTCTTATTTTTAAGAGGCAAGTTGCTAATGCGGCTGCTGTGTATCAGTCTGAATTGAAGGAGCTTTTGAAAACTGCTAAGCAAGAAAAAATTACAAAATTCTTCAAACCATTGCCTAAGCCTTAAGAATATTAATTAAAATTTTCAAAAACTTCAATTAAATATTTTTTTTATATATTTGTTGTTTTTTTTTGTCACCTAGGAACGTATCCCCTATAATCCCATATAAATTACCATTCCGTATTCACGGTTTCTGTATTCGCGGCATATTTATGGAACACATACCCCGCGAATAAAGAACTTTTACTTATGGGATCCTTATTACCCAGCTTATCATCATTTGTGCTCTCAAGGAACACTGAAAATTCGTTGTGGTTGGATTTATCCGGATATAAACGTTGATAATTAGGCTTAAAATAAGGTAGAAATTTTGTTCTTATCTGATTGGAACTGCCGTTGCCGCTTTCATCTTTTTCAATAGAAGGACCCTTCCTCTTACGTTTCTTGACTGTTAAGAAATCTCCATCATCATCGCCTTCACTCTCTGCAGGCATTTTTATGCCTATTACTTTTAAAACTCTGTTTTATTATATTTAATTTTAAGCTAAAAGCCTAAATAGATTATTCTATTCAACTTTCCCGCCAAAAGTCCTGTTCTGTTAGTCAGTGAATGACTTTTTTGAAAATTTACCATGTAGTAATGTGGGTTGCTAGTTTTTCAATACCGATGTTGAAATGGCTAATAACTATGTAGGGGTCAATAACTATACCGTTCCCCCTATACAGGTACACCTAACGTGACCATTTATTTTTTTTGTCAGAGCTTGCGAAAATAAACAAAACAAAAAATTTTTACTAGGTACCTATTTATTAAAAAGAGAAAAGGACATGAAAAATAATAAGTACCTATATTAATTAGCTAAGTTATCTATACGTAATTTGAACATTACATTGCGGTTGAAGACGCATTTTTTTGTTGACGACACAGAGTAGTATCTTCCTTGGAGGACACTCGCTCATAAAAAAACCATTTGTAAATAAATACGCTAAGGTAGGATTCGATTATTTATGACGTCTATTCGGCCTATTGACACTTTGGCAGATGTGAGATTGAAGACGTTGTGTTGACAGATTTAAATTTTTAATTATGTACTAGTAAGGCAACGGGACTTAATCTTTTATGCCACTGGGGACGTCACCTACCTTAAAAACTTAAAATAATTAAATATTAAAAAAAAATAACTATTGAGCCAATTATCAAAATATTCAAATTAGTTTCTCAAAATGCTCTAAATTTTCAAAAAATAAAATAAAATGTAATGGTTAGAAATTTTGGACAATCCCCATTCAATATCCTTTGGTCCCTTTGTAAAAGCGGGACATTTTTGCTCTGATTGGGGGCAACGGGACAGACAACCTGAAAGCGGGACCGTCCCGCCCAAATCGGGACCGTCCCGCCCAAATCGGGACCGTCCCGCCCAAAGCGGGACGAATGGTCACGTTAGGTATACCCCCTCCCCCTCGTCATTACAGAGATCACCTTTTTTAGACTTATAATATCATTGACGGAGATAGCAGGTACCGTCGGTAATAGCATTGTCACGCATCATTTGTGACAATGCTATTTGCAGTACGGTTAAGAGGAAACACTACGGCCGAGAGAATTGAGAAATAGGTATTTGTAAAATCTATTGCTGTCGCGCGGTGCCCAAGCCTCCCCCGCAGGGCATGAAAGAGACAACTGCATCATGGACCAAAAATACCTATTAAAAGTACACAAAATCAACGTTACGTAGTCCCCCGATTTCTTTTCCAAAACTAGACCGACTTAAATATTTTTTTCATTCAAAATTAAAGAAAGGCTTTGGCCGTGTCCCTATGTTTTGCTTTTTTTTAAAAAATTTAGTCAAATTTATTTTCTGGATGTTTGAACACAGCGGAGAATCTGGCGATTTTTTTAGGTTTTTGAAGGCTCATATCTTTTTAATTTATTTATTTATGAAAAATAGGAAAACATAGAAACATGCCAATAGTGGCCATAGATTTTTGTGATAAAAATTATCGCTCTACTGGCATTATCCAGGGATAAAACAGGGGACTACGTTTGTATGGAAAGAACGGCCCTTGTGTTTCCTCTTAAGGTTTTCGTATGCTGACTGTACGTTATAAACCATTAGGTACGCACAGGTAGGAAGAGGCACCCTACACCTAGCTCTTAGCTGCCCTAAATCAAAAAATAAAATATTCCATTGAGATGATATCGTGACTACCTACTTGACTAAGTAGTATGTATTTGACAAGTAGTTAATTCCAAGGCTCTGATATAGGATTGCGTAGATAAAGATAGGCGAGGATTCGCCCAGTGATCTAGTTGGCTGCTTGTTAAAGAGCGGCAACATGTACTCGTGATCTACGCAATGATACGTGAGTGTAAGCAACACGGTGGTAATAGCACTCTGCACTGTGCAGGCGCACGGGGCACTGTGCACTGTGCAGAGCCGCGCGCATGGATATGCAAGTGAACGCAAGCGGGTGCGCCAAAGTTCACCTAAATTTTCAACTCCGATAATTGGAAATCCGAAAATGTTCTTCCTAACATTTTTCATCCTAAACACTGTCTCTAATGTTCATAATTCCGAAGCATTCAACTTCATAATGTCAGTAGCAATAATGATAAACATCTATTAGGTATACTATTTTTGTTTTCCTATATTTTCTCAACATAACCATATTTTACACTATTATGCATAAGTCATATCTTTTTTGTTTAGATTTCTTTTTATTCATAAGTGTTCACGATAAAAAGTGAACTTTTTATCGTGAACTTTTTAGGAATATTTATTTTTGGTTTTATTTTGTTTTTTATTGTCTTTTTTTGATACGTGGTTGTTTTTTTACTGACGGTCAATATAATATTGATATACGGAATGGCTGTGTTTTTCTGATGTCATAAAGAAATTCAACCTGCAGCCTAAGCAGTCGTTATTAGTGGTCCTTCTACCAAAGTGAACTAGTGCATTCCAGTGTTCATTTTTTATAGCAGTAAGTAATTTTTTCCCATTTAAAATATATTATGGTTATTACGAGATCGAATACGAAACTCGCAAAAAGTACTCCAAACATATCTTCCGAACCCAGTCACAAGATGGTTACTAGGTACCAGGCGGGAAGTAGTACCCATAACCAACACGCGCACATTTACTGCTGCTACGCACACTAGCCGCTCATCTGCGACCGTCATTGCGCAAAAATTAGCAGCAGAAGCGCAACATGCTCGTCATCTCGCACAATTGGAAATCGAGCAGATGGAGGCGACGATGCGAGCACAGATTCAGGGTAAGCAAGCTGAGTTAGAGCGTAAAGCTGCCGAACTTGCTTACCAGGCTGAGCTTGCCGCAATAGACGCGGAAAGCAAGCATGGTTCTCGCAGTGGCAGGAGTCGCGCCAGCGTGGAGCGATGGTTGCACAGCACTCCTCGCCCTGCCAAGATACCAACTCAACAGCGGGAAGAACCAGGTGATTATTATTCGCCATACAACAACGGATATGAGGCAAAGCCTATTAACAACGTTACATGTTCTCAGGCACTACCACTTCAAAATGACGTCGTCGTTTCAACAAATGTTGCAGTACCGAACCCTACACAGTTGCCTCAGCACAAAATAAGCCGGGGTGACGGGGTTACTGCCACCGACTTTCGTAGAGAGGACGGCTCCGTTGGCGATAAACAACTGGTCCAGGCCCTGCAGTTATTGAAAGATAAAAAAAATATAATTAAACTCCCATTTTTTGACGAAAAAAACCCAGTAGATTGGCTTATGTTCAAGCGTGCCTTTCAGGACACGGAAGCAACTTTTACAGAGGCAGAAAATCTCGCGCGCTTCAGCCAGGCACTGAAAGGTGCCCCGCGTGAGGCTGTAAGTATGCTACTGGTGATGGCTCCTCGGGCATTTGACGTCATTGACGCTCTTGATCGGCGTTTTGGCAGACCTGAGCAGATTGTAATGCAGGAGGTCAACGCAGTCAGGGCTCTGCCTAAGCTGGGTCAGGAGGTAAAAGATTTGAATTTGTTTGCTTGTCGTGTTACGCAATTGTGTAGAAGTTGCTAAGCTACTGCAGCACAGCGATTATTTACGTTCGCCAGAATTGTTCGGGGCACTACTTAGCAAACTATCTCCATTGTTGCGCACACGGTGGCTAGATTTTGCTGCCAATCACGAAAATCTAGGTCAGGCCAGGGTGGAGTTACCATCGAATTTCTTGAATCGCGAGGTCGACTTAGTCATGAGGTTCGGCGCAGTTTCTGAGACGACAGCGGTTCCATCACAGCAACATCGGGCCCATACTGTTTCAGAGTCAGGCGCGGGAGGAACACCACATGAAATTTCAAGGCCAAATCCTGAAAAATTAGTTAATCATCAACATCATAAAAATATATTGTTTATTTTGTGGACTGACACACCAACTGTCAACCTGTCAAAAATTTATTTCTCTTTCTATTGAGGAAAAATGGCTTTTTATCAAGGGCAATAAAATCTGTTTTCGGTGCCTCCAAAAAGTTCCGCATAATTTTAGATTTTGTAATAAAAATAAAACCAATTGCGCACATTGTAACCGAAAGCACCACACATTGTTGCACAATGACAACTTTTCTGCGCATGTGAACGATCAGACGGAAGAACCAGTACCTCTACCATGAGTTGCTATCGAAAACACTCATTATTGTACTACAGTCGATAGCGAATAAACGCGCTGCGAGTAGTTTTCGACTAAACTCGTACCATGAGTCACATAGACGTTTACGTACTCGCTAGCGTTTACTCGATAGTATGTGTAGTTTTCGTTACGTTACGGAGTGACTTGCCTAACTTCACACCAAACGGGGCTGTCTCTTTCTAACTATGCCAAAAAGACTGAGTAAGAAAGATATTGGGCAAAAAACAAGTATCCAATCCTTCAAATTAAAAATACAGCAGTAACCCTCCTAATTTAAAACGTCGTCGTAAAACAAGAGTCATTATGTAAAATGAGATTCTTGAATTTGTGTAGGTTATTTTGCTCGTTTCAATGTCAACACTTCATAGTTCGTGTTTGTTTACTTTACTTGTTTGGTGCGTCGGTTTGTTTGGAGGCTGAGCTTTAGTTGCAACTTCTTATTGGTTTTAATTTTTATTAGTGAAAAAACCGAACCAGTGCTACGCAATTTCAGTTACTCGTCGAGTATATGGAAAGTTATGTAATAGCGATTTTAATAATATTAATTTGGCAGTATACCTTTTATGATGAAAATATTTTGTTTCAAGTGGTTAGATGAAGTTGAGGAATGTGGTTTAAGTGCCTTTTTTGTGTGTTAACAGAAATGATGACCTTAGTAAGCCCACTGAAGGACCCTATATTCTTTAATAAAATTATTTTCACTTATGTTTCTAAGTGGATTATTTAATATACTCCTCATATCGGCTTGAAATTTTCCTTGTTCTCTTTTTTCATCTTCATATGCAGCCTTCGCTAACATATCCCACGCAAAATAATACCTTGACGACATTTTTTTAGCTAAGAATCGAAATAATTTATTACATAATAAAAGGATTTCACGCTGAACTTTGGTAGTGAAAAAGTTAACTACAGTCGATACAGTATTATTCGATGACATGTGTCAAATTTGTAACTCATGGTACCGATTTTCTACGGCAAAGCTACAAAACGTTAGTCGCTAGCGTCACAGCTAGCGTATAGATTTCGATAGGTGATTTACCGTTCGACTCATACTAGCGTTCTACAGTTTTATAAGTGACCGCCAGAGGCGCTGTACAATTCTCCATAGAAACTTGTTTACGCCCTCGCTAGCGAGTACGGTTACGTAAAGTTATGCCAACTCATGGTAAGGGTACTGTGAATGCAACTGCAATAAATAGTGATCAGTACCTCTACCATGAGTTGCTATCGAAAACACTCATTATTGTACTACAGTCGATAGCGAATAAACGCGCTGCGAGTAGTTTTCGACTAAACTCGTACCATGAGTCACATAGACGTTTACGTACTCGCTAGCGTTTACTCGATAGTATGTGTAGTTTTCGTTACGTTACGGAGTGACTTGCCTAACTTCACACCAAACGGGGCTGTCTCTTTCTAACTATGCCAAAAAGACTGAGTAAGAAAGATATTGGGCAAAAAACAAGTATCCAATCCTTCAAATTAAAAATACAGCAGTAACCCTCCTAATTTAAAACGTCGTCGTAAAACAAGAGTCATTATGTAAAATGAGATTCTTGAATTTGTGTAGGTTATTTTGCTCGTTTCAATGTCAACACTTCATAGTTCGTGTTTGTTTACTTTACTTGTTTGGTGCGTCGGTTTGTTTGGAGGCTGAGCTTTAGTTGCAACTTCTTATTGGTTTTAATTTTTATTAGTGAAAAAACCGAACCAGTGCTACGCAATTTCAGTTACTCGTCGAGTATATGGAAAGTTATGTAATAGCGATTTTAATAATATTAATTTGGCAGTATACCTTTTATGATGAAAATATTTTGTTTCAAGTGGTTAGATGAAGTTGAGGAATGTGGTTTAAGTGCCTTTTTTGTGTGTTAACAGAAATGATGACCTTAGTAAGCCCACTGAAGGACCCTATATTCTTTAATAAAATTATTTTCACTTATGTTTCTAAGTGGATTATTTAATATACTCCTCATATCGGCTTGAAATTTTCCTTGTTCTCTTTTTTCATCTTCATATGCAGCCTTCGCTAACATATCCCACGCAAAATAATACCTTGACGACATTTTTTTAGCTAAGAATCGAAATAATTTATTACATAATAAAAGGATTTCACGCTGAACTTTGGTAGTGAAAAAGTTAACTACAGTCGATACAGTATTATTCGATGACATGTGTCAAATTTGTAACTCATGGTACCGATTTTCTACGGCAAAGCTACAAAACGTTAGTCGCTAGCGTCACAGCTAGCGTATAGATTTCGATAGGTGATTTACCGTTCGACTCATACTAGCGTTCTACAGTTTTATAAGTGACCGCCAGAGGCGCTGTACAATTCTCCATAGAAACTTGTTTACGCCCTCGCTAGCGAGTACGGTTACGTAAAGTTATGCCAACTCATGGTAAGGGTACTGTGAATGCAACTGCAATAAATAGTGATCAGTACCTCTACCATGAGTTGCTATCGAAAACACTCATTATTGTACTACAGTCGATAGCGAATAAACGCGCTGCGAGTAGTTTTCGACTAAACTCGTACCATGAGTCACATAGACGTTTACGTACTCGCTAGCGTTTACTCGATAGTATGTGTAGTTTTCGTTACGTTACGGAGTGACTTGCCTAACTTCACACCAAACGGGGCTGTCTCTTTCTAACTATGCCAAAAAGACTGAGTAAGAAAGATATTGGGCAAAAAACAAGTATCCAATCCTTCAAATTAAAAATACAGCAGTAACCCTCCTAATTTAAAACGTCGTCGTAAAACAAGAGTCATTATGTAAAATGAGATTCTTGAATTTGTGTAGGTTATTTTGCTCGTTTCAATGTCAACACTTCATAGTTCGTGTTTGTTTACTTTACTTGTTTGGTGCGTCGGTTTGTTTGGAGGCTGAGCTTTAGTTGCAACTTCTTATTGGTTTTAATTTTTATTAGTGAAAAAACCGAACCAGTGCTACGCAATTTCAGTTACTCGTCGAGTATATGGAAAGTTATGTAATAGCGATTTTAATAATATTAATTTGGCAGTATACCTTTTATGATGAAAATATTTTGTTTCAAGTGGTTAGATGAAGTTGAGGAATGTGGTTTAAGTGCCTTTTTTGTGTGTTAACAGAAATGATGACCTTAGTAAGCCCACTGAAGGACCCTATATTCTTTAATAAAATTATTTTCACTTATGTTTCTAAGTGGATTATTTAATATACTCCTCATATCGGCTTGAAATTTTCCTTGTTCTCTTTTTTCATCTTCATATGCAGCCTTCGCTAACATATCCCACGCAAAATAATACCTTGACGACATTTTTTTAGCTAAGAATCGAAATAATTTATTACATAATAAAAGGATTTCACGCTGAACTTTGGTAGTGAAAAAGTTAACTACAGTCGATACAGTATTATTCGATGACATGTGTCAAATTTGTAACTCATGGTACCGATTTTCTACGGCAAAGCTACAAAACGTTAGTCGCTAGCGTCACAGCTAGCGTATAGATTTCGATAGGTGATTTACCGTTCGACTCATACTAGCGTTCTACAGTTTTATAAGTGACCGCCAGAGGCGCTGTACAATTCTCCATAGAAACTTGTTTACGCCCTCGCTAGCGAGTACGGTTACGTAAAGTTATGCCAACTCATGGTAAGGGTACAGGTACTTGTAGCTACTAATAACTCTCCAGTTGACTACACTTCGTCCTTTATTAAAAGTAGTAGCAGTTACGGTTTCTGGGCCATCTGGGAGCCTTAACACGTTCGCTCTACTGGATGATGGATCTACAGCAACCTTTATAGACGCGGACATTGCCTCACAAATAGGAGCCGAAGGGCCAGAGGGCCGCTTACATTTAGATTGTATTGGAGGGCTGTCGAGGAAAAGCACGGTTCAGTATGTAGATTTTGAAATAAAAGGTCGTTCAGCCTTACAGAACTTTATTATTAAAGGAGCAAGGTCTATCAAAAACTTAGGATTACTTACACAATCGGCTTCTCGCGACAGCTTATGTACTTATTCGTACTTGTCAGATTTGGTTGAGGAGTTGTCTTACGATGTAGCTAAGCCTACGCTCATTATAGGAATAGATAATTGGCACCTGATCACTGCGTCTGAAGTTAGGAAAGGTACAAAGTCATAGCCTGTTGCTATTCGAACCCCTCTAGGATGGGTATTATTTGGTTTTTCGAGTAGCAAAACTAAACCTGTGGAGAGTACCTACCATGTGACCCTACGCGAGCGCAACGAACTGGAAGCCCTCATTAAGGAACAATATAGGTTAGACGCGATTGGTATCACCAAGCATGAGCCTCGGAGCTTGGATGATCAGCGTGCTCTCCATATCCTGGAGCATTCAGCACGGCGCCTTCCCAGTGGGCGCTTCCAGGTCGGCTTGCTATGGAAGGCTGATGACTTCGAGGTACCCAACAGTTATCCTTTAGCATTTTCCAGGTTTAAAAACCTTGAATTGAAAATGACAAGGGATCCTGGGTACGCCGAGCGTTACCGGCTCAATATTCAGTTACGCTGAGGACTGCACAGGCGAATTACCTACATCAGTGTGTTGGTATTTGCCGCATTTTGGTGTGGTAAATACTAACAAACCCGAAAAGCTTCGTGTTGTCCACGACGCGGCCGCTAAGGTACAGGGCGTCTCATTGAATTCTATGCTTCTGACGGGTCCTGATTTATTACAACCTTTGCTTGATATTTTGATGCGTTTTAGGGAAGGGAAAATTGCTTTGACTGCCGATATCAAGGAAATGTTCCCGCAGGTAAAAATACAAGAATGTGACCGGGATGCGCAACGTTTTCTTTGGCGCAACGATCCTGCGGAACCGATAAAAACTTATCGCATGTCTTCAATGATTTTTGGGGCTTGCTCCAGTCCATCGACTGCCATTTACATTATTAACCGAAACGCATCCGAGTTTCAAGTGGAGTTTCCAGAGGCCGTACACTCGATCAGAACCGATACGTATATGGACGATTTTATTGGTAGTGTTGACGTTTCGGTTGAGCAGGCCGCGCGCTTGGCTTCTGAAATCGTTGAGGTCCATAAGCGTGGAGGTTTTGAGATGCGTGGTTGGATCTCAAATAAGCCTGAAGCTTTAAGTCAGTTACCTACGGACATGTTGTCTGACCTCTCAGTGGTAAATCGTAGTGTAAATTTGGGTAGTTTACAATCATCCACTTTCACTCGAACCCTGGGTTTAATCTGGCAACCTTTCCAGGACGCTATTGGTTTCAACCCAGGGCTCAAAGATCATTCACCAGCTCATTTCACGAAGCGCGAAGTTTTGGCTCAGGTTATGCGGATATACGATCCATTAGGTTTGTTAGCCCCCATTGTAGTGAGAGGTCGGATTTTATTTCAGAATTTGTGGCGTAAAAATCTTGACTAGGACGAAAGGCTGCCTGAGTCAGACCAAATAATTTGGCTTGAATGGTTTGAATGCCTCAAATCTATTTCGGAACTACGAGTACCGAGGAGCTATAATCTAAGCGACTATTTCGACCTGGAGCTACACGTGTTTTGCGATGCTAGCGAGCTGGCTCATGTCTCTGTTGCTTATTGGAGATTTGCGCTACAAAACGGTGAGGTGAAACTTGCGCTCATAGCTAGTAAAGCACGTGTAGCTGCTAGAGCAATTAAGTTAATAAATGATTTTCTAAAATATATACCTGAGGCAGATTTATTTTTTGACTCTCAACGGACAATCGTTAAGCATGTGTCTATTTATTTAAATATGAAGAAATAATTGTTTGTTTTTATTTCGTTTTGTTTTCAAATTTTATGTTACTCAGTTTTTTTTTTTGTATTTTAGTTTTAATTAAAATTTTAATGTAATTTTGTAGAATTAGGATAGATATAAGCGATTTGGTGTAAACTGTTAGCTTATATTTCATAAATAAATGAATATGAGTGTATCTCCCCTGAGGCCAGTCTCAATTCCGCGTTTGGAGCTACAAGGCGCTGTAATAGCTTCTCGCCTCGCCAATAAGATTTGCGACGCTCATCGCCTCAAACCCAGTCGACGCTATTTTTGGTGCGACTCCGTGACGGTTTTGGGGTGGTTGCGAAGCGACGCGCGAAATTATAAGCCCTTTGTTGCGCACCGTATCGGAGAAATCCTGGAAAACACCAACGTAGTTGAATGGCATTGGGTTCCAACTGAACATAACGTAGCTGACGATGCGACACGAGGAAAGTGCAGTATTGATCAGCGCTGGTTATCAGGCCCAAACTTTCTCCTGTCGCCGGCCTCCGAGTGGCCGTCAGAGCCCAAAGTCTCAACGCCAACAACTCTCGGACAGGAGGAACTCAAGCCATCTCTTATCAAATCAATCCCAAATTATCGAAACATACATCATGCACTGTAGATATCATGAATTTTACCAACTCTCATCAGTTACCTTTACCAGTAGTAGCTGATATCATTCATTTTAGTTCTTGGATTAGACTGGTAAGGGCAACAGCTAGGACTCATCAATGGGTCATGTATGAAAATATTAAATTGTCTCGATTTTTTTTCTGCACTTATGAATAAGCTAATACTATCTACAAAAAAAGTATCAGATTTATCTGATAAGTATTTCCAGAGAAATAAATTAAATTCTGTTAGAGGCGGCCATCGACAGTAACCCACGGATTTTTATTCAATTTCCTTAGCCTACTCAATTAAAAAGTAAAAACTGTAGATAATCTGTACCGTCTGACATCCATCCATCATATTCATAACTTGTCAATTTGTCATAACATAACCTCACTTTTCACCTCTTGCTTTGTGTTTGTTTGCGATTTTATGGATATATCTTTACGACGACCCTCACGCTTTGAATAAAATAAAAATAAATCGTATCGTAATCGTAAAGATATATCCATAAAATCGCAAACAAACACAAAGCAAGAGGTGAAAAGTGAGGTTATGTTATGACAAATTGACAAGTTATGATGGATGGATGTCAGACGGTACAGATTATCTACAGTTTTTACTTTTTAATTGAGTAGGCTAAGGAAATTGAATAAAAATCCGTGGGTTACTGTCGATGGCCGCCTCTAACAGAATTTAATTTATTTCTCTGGAAATACTAATCAGATAAATCTGATACTTTTTTTGTAGATAGTATTAGCTTATTCATAAGTGCAGAAAAAAAATCGAGACAATTTAATATTTTCATACATGACCCATTCATTGCCTCCATTTTCAAAGATCGGGGTCATACTTTTCAAAATTTTTGGGTTGAAGATATTTGTTTCTCTATCAACACGCCTGGGCATAATTTACGGCCTAATATCGCCTCCGCCACTGCTCCTGCGCCATTGGATGTGGAAGACGTCATCCGCGCAGAACGGCACATTACACCTACAACAACCTACTTACAGAAATAAAATCATTTATCATTTATCACTGCCTAACTTTTGGAAGGGATATCCCTAAGAAAAGCCGATTGGCATTTTTGTCACCAGTATTAAAAACGGAATAATACATCTTGCTGGTAGAACGTCTGCTGTCTCTGATAAACAGCCCATCTTACTGGATGGAAAAGAACCAGTGCGCCTTCTAATTCGTCACTACCACAACAAATTCGCTCACGCTAACACAGAAACAGTCATAAATGAGCTTCGACAGGAGTATTGGATCCTGAGGATACGGAACGCTGTGCGATCGGTGGTGCGTGGATGCCAGCTGTGCAAATTATTAAAAGCGCCAAGACTGCAACCACCCATGGCCGACCTTCCCGATTCAAGACTCGCCCATCATCGAAGAGCCTTTACTTACACTGTCTAAAGTGTCTTCGTACAAGTAAACATTGGCTTTTTATTCAGGGATATAGCATGATTACAATTTTCGGAAACATGAGTGTTATGAACATCGCCGGTAGCACTACGAATATGAATGAAAACTTTAGGATGAAAAAATTTAGGAAGAGTGATCATTCGGATTACAAATCATTAGGAAGAACAATTTCGGGGAAAGAACTTTAGGTGAGCCAATATGGACCCGAACGCAAGCATTAGGGTACTGAGATCGACGTTCAGGCAAATTGTATGACGTAAGTACCTACATTGGGTACCTATTTCATAAAATAAGGAAAGAAAAGTCTTGCGAAGTTGCGACAGATAAGTTTAACCTTTGTCGTTTCGAAACTGCTGAGGGGACTTTTAGCGGCGCGTAGGTAGGTAGGTACCCAGCTCTACCCACTCATTTACGTATAGGTAACCGTCGGGTTTTGCCGACCGCAGTAGGTACCTCCCCACTACATAGTTGGTAAGGTTTTTCTTTCACACCGATTAGGTAGGTACTCAGCAAGATATCCATCTAAGAACATGTTGATTAATTGCAAAGACTAAGTAGGGTAGACTGGGTACGGTTGAAACAATTTTGCTTTAAACGCCCGTAGCACAGTCATTTTGAAAAATAACAAACAAAAAACACTTAAAATGAGAGAATAGACTTTTGTCTTTAAATAGATCTCAGAATTAGAGGCTCAACTACCATATTTCGGTTTCGGTTTATTCCCAATAAAGTTAAACAATACTAAAAATATAGATTACAATATGTTCGTCATCAGTATTACAATTTAATAGTTACCCATCCAATGCATTCATTTCTCCAGAAGTGATCGATCCGCAATTATGTGCTGGCTAAGTTGAGTTTTGAATGCATTGTAAGAGTGTACATTTCTTATAGGTACAAGACGGTAATTTGTTAAAAACTGTGCTCCTTCAAAAGTTAGTATTTTTTTGCCATAGTTAGTTCTTGTTTTTGCTAAAACTAAGAAGCTTGCTCGCCGTGTACTGCGTTGACTAACTTGGTACTACTTTACTAGGTAGGAACAGTTTAATAAAATAATGCGCCACTGTTTCAACCGTACCCATACCAGGGGCGGTTGAAACAGTGATGGGGGTCAGTTGAAACATAAACAAATAAGTACCTAATACCTACTACAAAATCAGTTTCTTTATTCATAATCAACAAGAAATAGTTAAATTCTTGTGGTGCCATTTCTATCAGTCTTAATAATTTTATCCTGCCTGAATGAACACAAATGAACACAGAAAGAGCTCTTCTGCTCTGGTTTAAACTAACAAATTAACACGAATAAACATAAATAACTAAAAAATCCATAATTGGTCTTAATAATTAAATTAAATGATATTATAAGATTTCGATATCTCAAATTATCTGTAGGAACAAAAACAAGCTGAACAGCAGGTGAACTCCGTACATCTCTGCAGCTTTTAGTGAAGAAGTCCCTTTTTTGACTTCTTCATACGCATTTTCGTAGTGAGTTACCTATATCACACTCGCCTCTTGAAGTTTTTTTGATACGTTGTCTGGGCATCTACAACGAAAAAGCACCGGTTATCATTGTTTTAATCGTACCCACAAAAATTGTTTCATCCGTCCCCATAACCCTCAACCGCTAATAAAACAAACATAGCGTCGAGACAAAACAACATAAACAAAAACAAATCACGGTTTTCGAACCTTCAAAATCTAACAATAAAGCAGAAAATCACTCAAAATGCAAAAGCTAATATCAACAAAGTAATTTGAAAAAGAAAACAGTAGAAAATACTTACTTTTTGTCGAAAAAATATAATAGGGTTCTAGAAACGTATACAGAAGGCGAAGTGCAACGCGTCACTGTGATTCATGTCCGGACTCGCGGGCCGCGTCTTCTTCCCCTTGTATCCCTCGACATATCGCTGATGGTTTAAGAGTTATTAGCGTTGTTTCAACCGTACCCTGTTACAAACGTACCCAGTCTCCCCTATATTAATTGCAACCTTTACTGTATGACGGTGAAACGATATTTAACTATAGGAAAACGCCAAAAGTAGCACTCAACCTAGCTTAGGCGCCATGTGGAAAGTTGCGTATGCCATTTGTTGCGCCCCGCAGCACCGCCCAGCTCCGCGTGCACTCTAGCAGCCAGCACTCCTCGTGTCACCAGCCTCCACCCGCTTTATCCTTAGCACACAATCCTTCGTCGTCCCACGTCCGGGGCTCGAGCCGGCCGAGTACCTATTACAAATCATTGCCCGAAGTCGGGCTCGTGGCTCGATATAATATGGATCTCGCAGCCAGCTAGCACGCTGACTTTACTTTCAGCTTTAAATATATTTCAGCGCTCATATTAAAATATACTCGCGTGGTCGGGGCAGGATTTAAAAAAAAAGGCATGTTTTGAGATTAGTTGTTTGGGTTGTTGACTCCGAAACTACTAAGCCTAAAATACTAAAAAAAACAGAAAATAGTTCTAGACTTAAGGTGTATAGATGGCTCACTGACCTTGTGCATGTGGGCGGAGCTAAGCGTCCTACGTAAAACGCGTGCGGTGGCGCGCTACACTAAAACGAAATTCAAAGAATATGCAGAGGCGCAGACATGCCGCACGTAGGTCGCCATTTTTGCCTACGATTCCAGAAGGGAATGGCGGATGCAAGACTGATATATTTTAGTACAAAATATATCAGTCTTGCGTCCGCCATTCCCTTCTGTTACCCGCGACTTCGTCCGCGTGGAATTTAAGAAAAAAGTTATTGTTGAGTTCGCAGAGTTTACGATAACTTATTTATTCTGTATTCCGCGTAAAGAAATACCTATGCATGTTTAATGAAATTCTTCTAATATTTCTCCATTTAGTTCTTTTTGATCGTTTTTGCATTTTTAGTTTAATTATTATTTATATTTAGTTTTTCGTATTAGCCTTTTTATATACAATATTTGGTGTACAATTTTCTTGGGCTAAAACAAAAACACTATATTATTACATTATTTATTCAATCAATTTCTATGGAGATTAAGGAATCTTCACGTATAGGATCCACTTATAAACATAACTATACTCCGTTTCTTTATTATGATTTGTTTACATTTGGAAGTACCTAATTAAACGGAGTATAATACAACCTCCCTATTTGAATCGGATATTATTCAATATTTCATTTCATTGGTTTTAATTTTTTTTCGTAGGAACCTATTTTCTTTTTTTTTCTAAAATAAAAGTAGCCTAAGAAAGAAAAGAAAGAAAGAAAGAAAAAGTATTTATTGCGACTCGTACAGGAAGATCACAAACTAAATACAGCAAAATAAAAAACCAAGTTATATATAAAAAAAAGTAACAAAACAAACAGTTACTCCTTATTCACCTATCTGCTAGTGAAAGTCCCGTCTTAATCGGTCCAGCCGTTTCAGAGATTAGCGGGAACAAACAGGCACGACAGACGGACAGACAGACAAAAATTGTAAAAAAAAATATTTTGGTATATTACAAAAACAGTCAGAAGTCGACTAGCAATCTCACAAAACTATGGCATAGCAATATTAGTACTAATGAGTTAATGACCTTCTTCTATAAGAACGTTTGACAACACTACAAATTGGCCACATGATTGTTATTAGAAATTTCAATAAGGTTTGTAAGCGTTACGGTGGCCAAAGTGGCTAACACTGTACCTCGCATGGCGAACGTTCGGGTTCGAGTCTCACATCAAACATGAAAAATATTTTTTAAGTATTACACGTGAAATAAGAATGCCGAGTTGCTAACCAATAATTATGTTAAATATTCCACAAATAAACGAAGATTCTTTTGTTTTACAATTATTATTTTCAATCTTAGTTGGAAGTAAAAATACTTGCATAGGAAATTGACCCGTTACCTTCTATGAATAAGGAGCATAATCGCGTTTACAATTAATATTTTCACAAACCATTAAAGTAAAAATACTTTCATACGAAATTGTTCCGTAGACTCTAATTGATAAGGAGAATGATCGCATTTGCGAAAACTGACGCGTTGGGTACCTATGTAGTTGAGCGAGTAGCCGTATAAAATACTTTGAAGTCTTGCAATTATTTCGAGTCGGTACCTAGTGTAGGTACGTACTTTGGTATCTGTTTGTTGATGAAAGCTGTTTATTATATTTTATTTTTTGATTAGTTTTTTCTAAGTTATGTTGTTGGTGTAAATATTTGTACTATCAGTAGGTATATAAAAAATGGTCAACAAGAAAATAAACGGAAGGCAATAAAGAGATCTTATTCGACGAAACAAATTGTAAAGTAAGTACCTACTTTTTTGTACACGCCATATTTTGTTTGTACAGATTATGACGCGTAATTTCGACATACATTACAACAGCTCGATTGGTCTAGTGGTCTCGTGCGTCACGTCACTATAGTTTAGTCACTAACGCCCGGCTTCAAATCCAAACTTTTCCATATTTGGTTTTTTTTTATTTTCTTATTTGATATGTTTTTTTAATTATTATTTTACTTTTTGCCGATTTTCTTGTTTGAAAATTTTCAGACTATATTATTATTGCTTACACTCTTTTGTAAAACACTGTAGGTATATAATTTTTTCCGAATCAAGCTTGGTGGACGTTTTTATTTTATTTTTATTCTCTAGATTCTGAAGAAAAATAACTATAGGAATAAAAATGATTGTTTTTATTAAAATAACAATTACTTATTGAATTATTTTAAAAATAAGAAAATAAAAATATGCGCATTATAATTAAAAAATAACAAAACAAAAGATAAGTACATTATAATTAAAAAATAACAAAACTAAAGATTATGCCGTCCACTGAGATTCGAACCTAGTGATTACGCAGTGAGAATCCGGACAGTAGAGCGCGGAGGCAATCGTGCATCTTATTCGAGTCGCGAAATTACGCTTCTAAATATAATGGAAGTCGCTCATCGACGAAATCCGCGCGGTCCCCGCCAAAGGCGGGGACAATTCATATCCCACTTCATCTGCTTCACCCCCTCAAATACATAAAAGTCGTCTATTCACCGCCACGTAAAGAAATACCTATGCTAATTTTATTGAAATTCTTCTAATATTTCTCCATTTAGTTCTTTTTGATCGTTTTTGCATTTTAGTTTAATTATTATTTATTTTCAGTTTTTCGTATTAGCATTTTTATATACAATATTTGGTGAACGATTTCCTTGGGCTAAAACAAAAACACTATATTATTTTATTATTTATCCAATCAATTTCATTGGAAATTAAGGAATCTTCACGTATAGGATCCACTTATAAAAAATAAAAAAAAAACTATACTCCGTTTCTTTATTATATGATTTATTTACATTTTTTTAAGTACCTAAATAAACGTAGTATACAACCTCCCTATTTGAATAGGATATTATTCAATATTTCATTTCATAGGTTTTAATTTTTTTTCGTGGGAACCTATTTTCTTTTTTTTTTCTAAAATAAAAGTAGCCTAAGTTACTCCTTATTCACCTATCTGCTAGTGAAAGTCCCAGTCACAGAAATAAATCCGCACAAGAATATGAGAAGGTAGTAATCAATAGACTCAGTAATGCAAATACCTACTCGTAGATTGACAACTAAGAATGCTCAATTTTTATATTAAGGTATTTGAAAACATTTTTTTTTTATTGTGAGTAAGTATGTAGTTATTTTCTAAACAGTCAAAATAAAATGGCCTGAAGCGGTTGTTTTAATATTACAAACAGACACTCCAATTTTATTTATTAGATAAAGTTTTAAAGATTTTTATTTATAAGATTAAGTATAGATAGATAGATACTTATTAGTCCACTCAACGAATAAACCAAAAAGAGGTGTAGAGTGCGTGAGCTGGGCCCTGAGCGATTTCTTCAGAAAGTTGCTCAGAGTGCTTAGGGAGTAAACATACTAAAAGTCCCCGCGTCTAGGAGGTGAGCCGGAGTGGGGGGTATAAAAATTCCCACTTTTGAGTTTTTCGCTAATATCTATAAAACGGTGCGTCGTCGTAGAGAAAACGTATTTTTCTTGACTTGCTTTGCTTTGGCATTTTGATTTATTTACAAATTATCTTATACATATTTACAAAATAAACAATATAAAAAAAACAGTATTTAGAAATGGCACCACTAATAAAGCGTCCATGCGGACAATAGAAATGGGCCCTCTGCAGCGAGCTAATCTATAAACGCATACTGATACAATTCGTTCATAAATATTTGCACTAACACAGCCAAACGCGCGTAGTCGATCGATAGCCGGGCGGAGCAGCGAGCGACACAGCCACCCCGTCTCAGTCACAGAACATATATACCCTGGTCTCAGTGCTAACGCACGACTGCCGCCCGCGCCCGCGCAGAGCACCTCTGAACCTATATCTCAAAATGGGGCATTGTCTTTGCAACTGTTGATTGATTTAAAAACGCTATTTCAAATATGTAGTACCTCTAACCACCAATTTTTCAGTGTAAAAATATTTCCAAACATCAAAGCCGTTTAGAAGTTATAAGCAAATGTTAGCGAAAATAGCGTTTTGGTAAATATTTTTTTAAGGCAAAAGTATTAGCCTTATGAAAAAACCCTGTTTCAAAAATGCTGTACATGAATCTATAGCAAACATATATTTTTTACAGACCTTCTAACCAAACCGTTAATGAGTTATAAGCTTCATAAAGTGACCGAGTTACGGTACTAAACGAGAGTAAGGCCCTTAATACAGAAAATCGTCAGTATAAGAATTAAGAAGTCTATGGCTTACCGTGTATGGTAAATCTCTCAATACTTATTGTGCGTATAGTATAAACTTACATTAGCAGTTAGAATGTACTGTAGAGACTGTGTAGCTCTACCTTTAGCAGTAAATACAGGCTGGTTATAATTGCCGGTGTGTTCCATTCGAACGTTCAAGAAATTGTTAAATATTTTTAATATGGTTTTCTTGTTTAGTTGAAAAAGTGCTAGAACTGACGTGACTATGTAAAGTCGAGATATGCAAGTCGAAGGTTCTTTCAATTTTATTATTTCGCGTAGCACCCATATAGCTACCCCTACAGTACCTTCACTACACGGGAGCATGTTGTTCAACTACAATGTTAAGTTTGTCCTTGGGATTGCTCCAAGAGAGGTTTATTTAGAAGACAGTAGATAGTCCAGGGGGTGGGCATTTGAAAGCGTTTGGTGTTCAATTGTTCACGCTCTATATGTATATTATCAAAATGCCGTGAAATACTTTAAGAATGCTATCAGTGCACACGAACTGATGAGTTGAGCAGGAGACATCAATACCTATTAATTTTATGGACAAATCAAAACCAACCCGAATTATTGATGATAGGTTAGATTTTCTTTTGACCGTTTATGCAGAAATACTTTGAAAACAAACAGAATGCAGGAGATACGAGTATTAGCGAGCGAGGCGAGCACGATCATGTGAGCAATCCGCCCGGGACAAGATAGTTTTCCTTTTCACAGCCCCATTCATTGGTGGAATTCAGTCAATTCTATTTAAAATCAGAGTCAATAACAATATTTCAACGTACTCTATTGCTTTTGTAGATTTTAGAGTACACCGACGCGAAATAAGCGTCTACTCATTAAATTAATTTGATTGTTGAACCTCGGCAGGTACCGCAGTACCATCCACGACGGTACCTACGTCACCTACCCGACTCAAGCCGACACCATCCACGACGGTACCTACGTCACCTACCCGACTCAAGCCGACACCATCCACGACGGTACCTACGTCACCTACCCGACTTAAGCCGACACCATCCACACGACGGTACCTATGTCACCTACCTGACTCAAGCCGACACAATCCACGATTTGTGTATCAGCTGCTCATCTATGGAACTGTAACTGTACATCTATTATAAATGGATTACAGCTATTAATTTTCGCAGCCGCCATCTTAAATTTTGATTTTGACCTCATATTCGTTGTCAGCACCCTCGAAATCCGACCACCCATGAAGAAAATTTTGAAAATTTTCGCAGCCGCCATTTTGGATTTTCGTTTTGACTGCATTATCGGCTTTTAGCGTCCTCGAAAGCCATAGAAACGCTACCCTAGACGAAAATTTTTAAAATTCTCGCATCAGCCGCCATCTTGAATTTTTATTTTGACCACTTTATCGTTATCAGCGACCTCACAAACCATGAAAATGACACCCATGTCGAATAGAAAAAAAAAACAAACTGAAAAGAAAAATAATAAGTAAAATATGTAATTAGAAAAAAAACTTAAGAAATAAGCAAGCACTCAAATGTTACATTATGTCGTATGATCTCTGTATTTGTCTTTGTACATAAAAAAGTGTACAATTACATTTACAAAATAGAGTCCCATTTTCAAAAAAGGATACCATTTTTAGGGTTCCGTAGTCAACTAGGAACCCTTATAGTTTCGCCATGTCTGTCCGTCCGTCTGTCCGTCCTCGCTTAATCTCTGTGACCGTTAGCACTAGAAAGCTGAAATTTGGTACCAATATGTATATCAATCACGCCGACAAAGTGGTAAAATAAAAATTGGAAGAAAATGTTTTGTTAGGGTAGCCCCCCTATATGTAAAGTGGGAAGTAATTATTTTTTAATTTCAACCCTAACGTGTGATATATTGTTGGAAAGGTATTTAAAAATGAATAGGGGTTTACTAAAACAATTTATTGATAATGTCAATAATTTCGGAAATAATCGCTCCAAAAGTAAAAAACAATGTGTCCCCCTCCCTTTTGAACCATAAGTTTAGAAAATATGAAAAAAATCTGAAAAGTAGAACTTTATAAGGACTTTCTAGGAAAATCATTTTGAACTTGATGGAAAGAACAGTTTTTGTACAAAAAAGACAAAAAGTTGTACAAAATAATTGCTGGACTAAGTTTGTAGTATAATCGTACCTATATGCAAGCATTTTTTTAACTTCGTTTACTTACATATTTTATTATCCTGAAAGTATCTTTTTTCAAACAAAAACAAAAAAAGGATTATTAAAATCGGTTCTCGCAATCCAAAAGCGGAGCGCTGCTGGAGCGCGAACATAATGTATACCCACTTTTAAACTCATAAGTGGGAACACTTATTGTGACGGACGGGAAACTACGGAACCCTACACGGAGCGTGGCCCGACACGCTCTTGGCCGGTTTTTATAAATTACTAACTGTGCCCGCGACTTCGTTCGCGTGGATGACGAAACTTATTAATAAGTTTTTTGTGTAAAGTGCTATTTGTGTAGAACGTTATCTATCGAGCATACCGGTAGTATATGATATCTTTGCCCGCGGCATCGCTCGCTTTCTGTAAGTTTTTTGTAGTAGATTTCTACTTTGATACCTGTTTAGCAGGATAACCGATAGCGAAGCTGACGTTCATTGCAACGAATGCTCACAAAGATAATGAAATCTTTAGACTATCTTTATAGAAGACCCCTAACACCTAGCGCCTACCTACACTTATATGTATTATATATACCAATAAATAAGCAAAATCCCTAAAAACTAATATCTCTACGAATGACCAATCCTACCTAGGAGTACTAAAATAACCTACATTGCACACTATAAAATATACTACCTATACTTGAAATTAAAATCTATACGGTCTACGCCTTATAAAAGTAAACCTAAGTACCTACCTATACGGTTTTTTTACCTATACGGTTACCTATACGGTTTTGTTAACTAAAATAAGAAAAAATGCTGTACTATGGAAGAGCGGAGTCTCCTAACACAGGCATTGTTTGCTTAAAAGGAGGCTCCAAACACTATATCCCTTTTTGTAAACTGAAGCATTAATAAATTATTATTATTATTATTTGTTGGTATACATTTTTGTATCTCAGCATTGATGTGCCGGTTTTATAGGATAACACGGGCCGAAGCCAAGTGCTAACCTAAGCGATAGATGATAACATATTATTATGATGTGATGATATGTTTTGACTTTGTGTTGTTGGTGATGTTTGTAGATGTGATATTAATTGGGCATCATTGTCATTCTGAAGGAATTTTCGGACAATTCTGCAAGTGTTCAGAATAGCAGCTTTCTGTAAAGTTTGGTAGGTGGAAGGAGATAAATCTAACGTTTTTAAAGATTGGTGCAGTTGTTTGGGAATGACACCCGTGGTTGAGACTACTACCGGGATTATGGCAACGCTGCCTAATCGCCACATTCGGCTTATTTCTATTTTTAAATCTGTATATTTTGACAGCTTTTCTGCAATAGTGTTTTGTAGGTTGTGTGTGTTTGGTACTGCTATGTCAATAATTTGCGCAGTTTTATTAATTTTGTCTAGTAAAGTTATATCTGGTCTATTGTAATGAGTTGTTCTGTCTGTGAGGATGGCTCGATCAAAGTATAGCTTGTGTGTTGTGTTTTCAAGAACTATTTCAGGATTATATTTGTATAGTAAGGTACTGGAGGTGTAGTTATTAATTTATATTTTATAGCAAGTTTTTGATGGATTATATTGGCTATTTGATCGTGCCTGTGCTTATAGTCAGTCTGAACAATTGCTCTACATGCTCCAGTAATATGTTGGATAGTTTCGGAAGAACTATGACATCGCCTGCAAATATCTGTTGAAATGGGGATTCGCATAATATGCTTTTGGTAGTTGCGAGTCTCGATTACTTGGTCTTGGATTGCTGTCATGAACCCTTCAGTCTCAGGGAAAAGATCTCCACGCCTGAGCCATTCGTTCGACGCTAATTTATCGACGTTGGGTTGGCACAGGTCTTGGCGATGTCGTCCATGAAGTGACTTTTGGGTCCACTCCGATATTTTAGTCTGTCGGTCAGTCTGTTTCTCGTTACTTTGTGTAGTTTTGTCAAACATATTTAACGGCGTCAGTTTTTTGTCATTATGAACAATTGCTTTGTGTAGAGTAGAGGTGGTACTTTTTGTGTAAAAATATGTTCTTAGGGTACTTATTTGTTTATTGTGTAGGTTCGTAATATCTATTATGCCTCGTCCTCCCTCTTTCCTAGGCAGTGTTAGTCGCTGTACGCAAGATCGAGGGTGGTGTTTCCTGTTTTTGGTCAAAATGGTGTTAATAACGCGTTGTAGGTTTTTTAGTTCTGTTTTGGTCCAGCTTAATATACCAAAGGAGTATGTAAGAACGGGTATTGCAAAGGTATTAATAGCTTTAACTGTATGTCTGGAATGCAATTGGGTGAATATCCCAGCAGCAAATTTTACGCGTCCACGTTGAGAATCGAGGTGTATGATAGGATGTTTCTTATTTTTTTTTATAGTAAGCTACGTAACTTGTTTCAATTAGGGCCATATTTTTTTTATAACTGTGTATTTAAATAAATAGGGAAAAAATAAATCGCCTTAAAATTCAAGTTAGGTGGCTTGTCCCAGCTCCATTTTTTGATATAATTGCATTCACCAAAGCAACAATTTGCTGTACAATAAAAAATAAATAAATTCGTTAGTATAATGCTTAAGACACATTATCTAAAAACAATTAAACCATATTAGAAAATCTAATTTAAAAGCACAGGGTAGTCGATCAAAGTTTGTCCAAGTAAAAATCAAAATTTTGGTGGCACTTTTTCAACATACTATAAAATGAAGCTTCGTGTTCGTGCGTGTGCGATCAATCACATTTTATTATTTCACATCTCTCAGTTGTGCACTTGCGCGTAACAGGTGTGTGATTAGCAGTGATCGGACTAGGTAGATTGATTTTTGGTACTTGTATCACAAATGCACACAGAAAGAATAACATGGATAAGCCATTTTTCCGGAAAGTAATTCCGGTATTTCCGGATTCAATTAAATATTGTTAATGTTGGTAGTGATATTATTACTACTCAATTCAAAATTTAAAGGAAGGTATCAAAACTAAATTAATTCATTATTTATCTGTTGAATAATAAAAACAATCGAATTCCGATCGAAGCTTTTATATTTATTTTTTATTTTTAGCGTTTTATGGCTAGATCTTTTATAGATAGATATACATTTCGGCTAACTAATGAAATTCTGACTACCACCAATTCCGGAGGAATGTCCATAGTAATATATACGTTTCGGATCAATGACCCCAGTTCAATCTACCTACTCCGATCACTGGTGATTAGTGCTATGATTTTCCGCCAAAAACGTAAGTATCATCTTGGGTGGCACGGGGGACAAAAATTGTTCAATTTTTGGTGGATCGATTTGCTGTTAATTTTAAAGTGTTTTAATAGTAAGCTACACATTATAGATAGTGATTTGGGTTACGCATAAATCAGTGATATTAATTTAATTGTAACTAAAAACCCCTATTTTTAGAGATTTTTTTTTATATCTGATTTCAATTTTGGTGGCTCAATTTTGGTGGTTTTGGTGGCGTTTTCACGCCACCGGTCCTTATATTTTACGTAAACTGAAGAAAAAATTTCGCCACCAAAATTGAAAAAATATTCAGTTTGTTGATATTGACCCAATTGAGTATTAAAAATGGATTTAAGCCTATGTTTAAATTGGTGAGTAAGTTTATTTTTGATTTCTTTATGTTTAATTTGCTGAGCTTGAATGTATCCTAAATATTTATGTTTCGTTTTCATTTAAAGAGTCTATGATTTCACCTGTCTGTATGGTGTATGAATGTTCGTAAGTTTGGCCTGCCCTGACTGAGTTGATCTTACACTTATCGATACCAAATTCCATTCTAATGTCACTTGAAAATTGGTCTGTGGTTTCTGCGAGTTTATTTAAGTCATCTTGTGTAGAGGCGTACAATTTTATGTCGTCCATATAAATTAGGTGGTTAAATTTACAGTTTTGTCTGTCAGTCTGTAAGTCATCTGTAGTGTCATTAAATGGTAAGTTGTATCCTGGCTTTAGTGTATTTAATTTGTTGGATAAGGGATTTAAGGCTAGACAGAACCACAATGGGCTAAGTGAGTCTCCTTGGAATATTCCTCTTTGGATTTTTATAGGTTCAGTTTCAACTATACCTAAAGGTGATTTAAGATGTTAGCGAGTTGTCCATTGAGTCATGGTGTTATTTAAAAAGGTTATAATTAAAGGATTTATCTTATATATTTTTAAAACTTCAAGTAACCACGTGTGTGGTACCGAATCGTACGCTTTTTTATAGTCTATATACATAGTGTATAGATCTCTTTTTTTTCGTTGGACCTGCTTAAGTATAACGGAGTCTATTGTAAGTTGTTCTTTGCAGCCTTGACTAAACTTTCGGCAGCCTTTTTGTTCTTCGGATAATATTGTATTTGTTTCAAGGTGTTGATAAATGCTATGAGTGATGCACGAGGTTATTATTTTTAGGCATGTTATTGGTCTGTACTTTGCTGGGTTTGTGCTGTCGCTGCTGTCTTTTGGTATCATATACGTAATTCCTTCCGCTATGTATGAAGGCATCATACTTGGATTTTTAATGAAGGTGTTGATATAATTATAGAGGTATGGGTGAATGTGGGTAAACTTATACCAAAAATTGTGAATGTTGTCTGAACCTGGTGCTTTCCAGTTGTGTAGTTTTTGAAGGACGTCATGAAAAGTTTCTATTGGAATATCCTCGAACTCCATTTGTTCAGTGTGTCTATGGTTTTCTGTCTCTATTTTAATCCACTCAGCTTCTGTGTTGTGACATATTGGCCTCTCCCAAATTCTTGACCAAAATTGTCGAAGTTCATCTATTGATGGTAAACTCTGGTTAGTGTTATTTTCACTTTCGCTGGGTACTGTTTGGTTTGTTGTGGATTGTTTTAATGTTCGATAAAATTGCTTTTCGTTATTTCTAAACTTATTGTTTTGAGTTTTCCGAAGTGTGCACTTATTATATCTGTTTAATCTACTGTTTACAAGAGTAAGTTTCTGTTTAAGTGTGTCTAAAAAGTGTGTGAGTTGTGTATTCGGTTCTTCATGAGTTGAGTGTATTTTGTACTTTTCTAAAATTGTGTGTACCTCTCTTACAAGCTTCCAACTCTGTGTCCTTGCATGTACGCTGTTAGTCTGCCGATTTTTGTTCTTAAGTCTTTAACTCTCAATTCTAATCTTCTCTGCCATTTAGGTTTCTTAATTTGCGGTAGATTAATGTTAGCCGGATTATCAGAGGTGACCTGTGAAAGTTTACTTCCATTCGTTCTAGCAGCTGTCCAAGCAGCACTATATATAACTGTTTGTAGGGTTTCGAAATCTGTATCTGCGTTGGCATATTTTGGTAGGATGACGTTATTAATGTAGCTTACTATTTGTGCCAATTTTTTTGATGGTTTTTGTTTAGGTATGTAATTTCTTTTTGTGGGATGAATGTTTGTGAAATGTTGTAGTGTGTGAGAGAATGTTTCTTCTAGTTCTTGACTTCTTTCCTGACTTATTTCTACATTTGAGGTATTATGCTCTGTGTTTATAATATTGTTTGTCAACAGTTCAAAGTCAATGCTATTCAAGAAATTGGGCTCATTTTCTACTTCGAATTCTTGTGTATTTGATTGGTTAACGTATGCAGTTTCGGTGTTGTTACTTATGGATGTTTGTGTTGCGGTATTCTCTGCAGCTATATGTGAATAATGATATTCTGAATGCCTATAAGGATTTATTTGACTTAATGTATTCTCTGCATATATTTTTAGGTCTTGAAGCCGTGCATCTGATATCATTCTGTTATTTAGGACGACTCTTTTTTGGTCTGATATTCTCTGCTCAGATAAATGTGACAATTGTGGATAGAATTCAATGAACATTTCTCTTAATTTTTTCCTCCAGACAGTCATGTCTGTTTCCATTTTCGTAGTAATGTAATAGCATTTTATTAGAGTTTCGTTCATTTCGTTTGACCATCTCATTCTACTTTTTGGTTCCGATTGTAAATGTGTATTGCTTTGATCTGTATTTAACTGCAACTGTGTTTTAATGTGTGTATCCAAGTTAGTGGTGTCTGTTTGTAGTTCTCTGCTTACTTCTAATCTAATTTCCTCAAGTGTGGTTGCCGAAAGTAATTTTTTATGAACTATTGCTCTTCGTTGATCTCCAACTCTTTGCTTCGAGACATTCATTTGTGGAAATCTGCTAATGAATTGTTGGTGCAATGATGTAAGATATGAATTTGTTTCCCTATCTAGATTGGTGATAATTAAATACGTACGCCAAATGAATTGGTTCATGTCTTCGCTCCATTTTTTACGCGTATTGGATTTGACAGTAGCGGGTGACGGGTTCATGGCAGTAGTAGCCTCCGACACAACGTCTACTGGCATTGGTGACGATGATGATGATGATCTTGATGAGTGTGATAAATATGAAGGTGGTGATGATACGATTGATGAAACTATGGACCTCGGAGAGGATGATGATGAAACTGGTGATATTTCACCACCTGCTGAAGGCTTATTTGCCTGAATTACTTTTTTTGTTTTCGATCTTGTTATCATACTATTCCCACGAGAAGCTAGGGACTAAAAAAGTCGACCACAGCAGAGCCCTGCGTTCACTGTGGCAAGGGTAAATAAAACTGGAGATCCCCTACTATCCAGAGTTGGCACACTAACGACTAACCTCTCCCCTAGCCATGCAGCCCTCGGCATGTGCGACCTTGGCTTGGATGGTATCTCTCTTGGTCCGGCTCCTCACCCTAGATTTATCTCGGCATTGTCAATTCTACCGGCACAGACCTAGAGCTCATTGAAGCACGCAAGCCCCACCACGATGTCAACGTAGAGATGTATCTCTACGTTGACATCGTGGTGGGGCTTGCGTAAAAAAAACTCTCAAAATAATAATAACCCCACCGCTGTAGCGGTGGGGTTATTATTATTTTGAGAGTTTTTTTTTTCTCAGCTCTTAGGCTGGTTTTAGCTACATTTACGGGCCAAAGCCTATTATTATTATTTACTTTACTTACTTAATTACATTTTTAAATATTTCTTAAAATATAAAAATAAGTAAAAAAAAACATTTAAAAATATAAAAAAATAGTTATCCGCCGGTGTCGGGACCAGGGTCCAAGCTACCGGTGGTTAGGGCTCCAGAGACAGGAACCTCCTCACAATGCGAGCCGTATCGAGGAGTACTGCCTTCTGAATCAGGCCCTTGATCCAACCGCCTAACGAGAGCCTCGATAGATGTTGATCGAGGCTTTTGGCTATAAGACCATTGGCCGACACGACAATCGGCACAATGATAGCCGAGCTCACATTCCACATGTCAACAACCTCGTGTGCTAAGTCGAGATATTTAATTTGTTTCTCTTTCTCAGCTTTCACGAGGTTACAGTCATGTGGAATGGTAACATCGACAATCATTGTGCGGCGCGCTAATCGATCTATCACCACTATATCAGGCTTATTGGCAACAATAGTCCTGTCAGTAATGATAGATCGATCCCAGTACAACGTGACATGGTCATTTTCAAGAACTGGGTCGGGCACATACTTGTAATACGGTACCTCAGAATCCACAAGCTTATATTTCAAAGCAAGTTGCTGGTGAATAATCCTGGCCACTTGGTTATGCCTGTGCAAGTACTCGCCGTTAGCCAGACGAGAACAACCAGAGACAATATGTCTGATAGACTCACCCGGACGGTGGCATGCCCGGCACACGTCAACAGTCCCGTCCTTCATAATATGTCTCCGATAGTTATTCGTCAAGATAACTTCGTCCATAATTGCACAGACGAAACCTTCAGTTTCCCCGAAAAGGTCACCAAAACGTAGCCAGGATACGGACGCTAAGAAATCTACACCGGGCTCATGAAGAGCCCGATAGAAGCGCCCGTGAAGCTCCTTGCTTTGCCATACCTTCTTGCGGTCATCAGTAGAAAGTACTACAGGTTTGCGCCAGTTCTCTTTAGCCATGGAGAGCGGGGTGAGCCCCTTGTCCACTGCGACCACATCACGGTGCATACCCACTTCGGTATTTAAAAAATATTCCCTGAGACTGCATACCTCACGGTTGTGGAGGGTCTTCGCATTTAAAAAGCCTCGACCCCCGCACTTCCGCGGGATATACAGTCTCATCACCGATGATCGTGGGTGATGCATCCGGTTTGCGGTCAGTAGTGTACGGACCCTTCTATCCAGGGCGTCGAGTTCGGTCTGAGTCCATTTGAGTATGCCAAAAGAGTACATCAAAACCGGCATGACCCAACCGTTGAAGGCGCGCACCTTATTTCCGCCCGAAAGAAGACTATTTAATACCTTCTTCAGGCGACAAAAGAAGCGCTCCTTCAACGATTGCTTCATGTCAGTATCGTTGATGCCTAACGCTTCCGACATACCCAAATACTTATAGTTTTCGGATAAGGAGAGGGATCTGAGGCAAATGGAATCCGAGAGTTGAATTTCCTCGGATTCCATAATCTCCCCTCGCTTTACATGCATGACTGCACATTTGTCCACACCAAATTCCATCCTGATGGCGCTACTGAAAGTTTCAGTTACCTTCAGTAGCTCCATTAGACGTAATTTGTTGGGGGCAAAGAGTTTCAAATCATCCATGTAAAGGAGGTGAGATATGACCTGACCACCTCTCCTCAACCGATAGCCTAGACCTGAATCCTCCAGTAGTGTACTTAGAGGATTCAGGGCCAAGCAGAACCAAAGTGGACTCAAACTGTCGCCCTGAAATATTCCCCGTTTAATCCATACAGGCTCATCACTCCCCTGGATCTGTCGACATCCTGGATAACGAAGGACCGTCTTCCATTGCCCCATACACGACTTAAGGAAGGTGCGTAGAGTTGCATCTATCTTGTACAACTCCAGCACCCTCATGAGCCATGTATGTGGCACCGAGTCGTAGGCCTTCTTGTAATCTATCCAACATGTGGACAGATCCTTGCGGGATCGACGAACCTGTTGGCTAATGGCCATGTCTATAAGGAGTAGCTCCTTAGTACCGCGGGACCCGTTCCTACATCCATTTTGAGAGGCAGACATAATCGAGTTATTCTCAATGTGTGTATTAATTTTCACTCTCAAAATTGATGTAAGAAGCTTATAAACCGTCGACAAACACGTGATCGGTCTATAATTCTTGGGTTCCGCGGGACTACCTGACTTATGAAGCAGGTGGGTAACGCCTGTTGTTAGAAACTGCGGTAGCGATCCAGACTCTAAGGATGACTGGAACTGAGATGCCAAGCAAGTGTGTGAGCTAATTAGCCATTTCAACCAGAAGTTGTGCAGTCCGTCCGGTCCCGGCGATTTCCAATTCGGTAAAGGACGGACCGCTTTGGCAACGTCTGATGGCATAATTATAACTGCATCCATTTCTGGTATAGTATCACACACTCGCTCGACACCCTGCATCCAGCCAGCCTCAGTGTGACAGACGGGTACCGACCAGATGCTGCGCCAGAATGCACTTGTGGCGGCATCATCCGGGCGGCACACGTCTATCACATTTTGTTCAGGTCGCTCCCAAGCTCTATTTATAGTATATACCCACCTTTCATCGCTCTGGAACATGCGATTCTGCGTGTATCGATCAACCCGCCGCTTATACCGCCGTATTCAGCTCGCCCATGCACAAACTTTCTGCTTCAGGAAGTCGATGCGTTCTGTGACATAGGACATGTATTCTCGAGGGCTGATTCCAGTCCCCGAGAATGCCCGCTTTACAAAGCGCATCACTCGTGCTCGTGTATTACCCTCCCTGAAGCAGTATAGTTTGCCGATGAGTACCCTGGCCCTATCAATACGACCCTCGATCCTACGTTGCCAGACTGGTACGGTTGGTTTTGGTCGAGTAGCTTCGTCATAAGTTGGGAACTTGACGTTAGCTAAACGACATGCCGCAACAGCTGCGCAATACAGGATCGAGTGTGTATCAACAAGATCCTCGCTACTCTCGAAGAAATTCTTGAGCTGCGAGTCCAAGGCACACACCAGCGCCCTATTTTTCTTGTGCATAGGTAACCGTGGTAATCGGGGTCTAAGTTCGGTTGGAGTGGATCTATACTCGCGTAATGCATCCTCCAGTGCGCTCCTCAGTCGGACGTTGTACTGGCTACTTACTGTGGCAACCCTATCATCTTCTTCTTCAACATGATTGGACCGCGGCGGGATAGCATCAACAGTTGACGCTTGTGCCGCAGTTTGTGCCGAAGTCGAGACGATGTGGTTGCTCAGTACCTCTGAGCGCAGCCTATCAAGTGCGATATCGTCCAACCTGTGATTGCGTTGAATGACCCGCACCTGATCCGACAGTCGTTGGGCCGAAACGTTGACGGTTGGTTCCAGTTCCTGGAACAGAGACAGCATCCTAACGCGGTACGCAGTGAGGTTAGTTCCCCCCTCTGTAGACCCGTAATATGCGCGCATGACGTTCTCGTTCATAGACTGAGTCCATCTCATGCGCTGCACACAACCACCGGTAGCGGGGACCCGGCTCGGGGCCGCATGGCCCCTAAGTCCCAAGCTCGTCGGTGGCCGGCCTCTCCCCTGCCGACGTACGGGTGTTGGCGACGTCGGCGGGGAAAAATATTCGTCGCTCGAGCTCGACGCAACTGCCACGGCCGGTGTCACAGCACTCTCGATGGGGCTAGATTCCGGCGGCGGCGGGGCAGGGCTGAGCGGCGAGTCCGGAGATGGTAATAGGGATGACGAATGATTTTGAAATCCTCTTCCGTAATGTACATACACATTTACTATTTACGAAAAAACCTATATTTCGGTTATAAACTAAAGTTGAACGAAGTTTAAAGACATTTTTCTAATATTTTTTCAATAGCGCGCGAAAACAGCTCGCAGTGTCATGGCGTCGGGTCTGATGTCACGCCTAGGTAAACACTAAACGTCAAATGTGTCAAGCTGACACATTTGACACATTTTACGTTTAGTGTTTACCTTTCCTCTGACTGCGCGTGTTGACAAAACCAAACATTGCATATTTCATCTGATAAAAATGAATTCCAAAGTGTATAAGTGGTGTGCAGTGCCTCAGTGTAAAAACACATCAATAACCACTCCCAACAAGGTGTTTATATATGTCCCAAACAAGCAAATAATAAGAGTTCAATGGTTAAAGCTCGCAAGGCGAAACCATGTTGTTATAGATTCGTGTTGTAGAGTCAAGTGGAGTGGATAAATTACACTTAAATTAATAAAAAATCGATCCAAATGCGTAATCGGTAGTAGTCAACAAAACGCAAGTGATGTTTACATAGGCGTGACGTCATGCGCTGTGATTGGCGTTTCAGTCAAAATGGCCGAATGCCGTATTTTCATCTTTTATTTTAGTGAAAATCCGATTAATCTCAAGTTTTTAAATAAAACTAAATCAGTGTTTTAAATCCTTTTTGTGAAGACTGTACCTATAGCCTACCTACTCTATGACACGTTGCCAAGCAACTTTTTCTTGTTATTTTTTCAAATATAATTACTTCTTGCTCTTGTCACAATTCTATAAAACTTAATATGGTAGCAGAGCATTTAGAAAAACGAACCAATAATGTCTAAGGTAAACATACAACCCCTAAACAAGGAGAATTATGATACCTGGGCGATACAGGCAGAAGCTGTGTTGATTAAAGATAAACTCTGGAAATATGTGCAAGAAAACATATCTGAAAAAGCAGGTACTGAAGAAATTGACAAGGAAAAAGAAGCTAAGTCAACCCTTATTCTTCTAATCGCTCCTTCAGAGCTAAAACAAATAAAGCAATGCAAAACTGCAAAAGAAATTTGGGACAAACTGAAAGCGATATACGCGAGCAAAGGTCCAGCTCGTAAAGCATCTCTTCTAAAGCAGTTAATACTAACAAAACTAGAAGGCAATGACGTTCGTGAGCATATAAACAAATTTATGGACACCGTTGATAAACTTGCTGACATGCAGATAAACATCAATGATGATCTACTCACGATAATGATGCTATACAGCCTTTCACCCGAATATGATAACTTCAGAATTGCAATTGAGAGCAGAGACACACTGCCAAAACCAGATGAGCTCAAAACGAAGATTATTGAGGAAAGCGAGGCTCGACACTCACAAATGGAACCAAGCACGAGTACTCATACTCAACAAGAATCTTTCTACGCTTCATGCAGAATATGCAAAAAAACAGGAGCACACAATTTTAAGAAAAGCCATCACAAAATATGTTCAAACTGCTGGTCGAAGAAAAACAAATCTAAGAAGATGACATCCAAGGGTCAAAATGAAACGACACATCATACCGACGAATGTCTCTTGACTGTCAACAATGGAAACCGCAAGGACTGGGTATTGGATAGCGGATGCACATCTCACATGACCTACGCAAGAGAAAGCTTCACCACGTTGAATGCAGATTCACGCAAACTTAACCTAGCTTCGAAGGAACAAACCGCTGAAATTAAAGGACGTGGTACAGTCCGAGTCGCAACAAATACAGACCACACAGTAAGTCTACTAGAAACACTGTATGTACCCAACCTCACAGCGAATCTTCTTTCTGTTTCCAAAATGACACAAAACGGTGCAACTGTCACCTTTAATGGAAATGAAGCTAAAATAATAAAAAATAACAAAACTCTAATGACTGCAGAGAAGAAAAACAATCTCTACTACGTCAAAACTCAAGTTATTAATGACTGTACTGAAAACCCAGAAACGAGTATGGTGACGACTCCAGACAACTCCATTGGAGAGTGGCATAGAAAAATGGGACACATGAACTACAACGACCTCCTTCTATCTTTGAAAAATGAAACGCTGATTGGGTTAAAGTTCAACAAAGATGAAAAAGCATCTGACTGTGAAGCATGCATTCAAGCAAAAATGACACGAGTAGCAAGCCCCAAACATAGATCTACGCCACGAACAACTCAACGATTGGAAATTGTACACAGTGATGTGTGTGGCCCTATAAGAACTCCAAGCACTGCAAACAATAAGTACTTTGTGACGTTTATAGACGACTACAGCAGATATGGCCGCGTATACTTCCTAAAAAACAAATCTGATGTACTTGAGAAGTTCAAGGAATATAAAGAACTAATGGAGAACTCTACTGGAAATAAAATAAAGTCCCTACAAACTGACAATGGAACGGAGTACATTAATAAAGAATTTCAAAATTACCTCAAGGCAAACGGGATTGGACAACGACTATCCGCACCCTATACGCCTGAACAAAACGGTATTGCAGAACGGAAAAACCGAACCCTTGTGGAAAAAGGCAGAACGATGGTTATTGATGCCAATGCACCATTACATCTGTGGGCTGAAGCAATAAACACAGCTAACTACTTAGCAAACAGAAGTATCAACAGTGCTATTGACAATCAAACGCCATTTGAAAGATGGGTACTAAGAAAGCCCTGCGTCAACCACTTACATGCATTCGGATCCAAAGCCTTTGTTCTGAAGAAAAGTCCCAGAGGACATAAATTTGCTCCAAAAGCAACACCTGGTGTATTTGTGGGATATTCAGAAATAAGCAAAGCCTATAAAATTTACATTCCGTCTGAACACAAGACCGTCATTTCGAGAGATGTGAGAATCTTAAAGAGCAACTTCTATGAAAACATTCATACTCAACCAATAACTCTAACACAAACGGAGACTATTGAAATTGAAGCTGTGAATAAGCAAGGAGTAGCGTCTAGGAACAATTCACAATCTATTGAAATTGAACTTCAAAACGACGAAGAGACAAACGATGACGATCATCAAAACGATAGCATCTATGAAGACACTGAACAACAGGCTGAGATTGAAAATGATCAAGATCAGGAAAACAACATTCCTCAGGGTACTCTTCCACAAAACGAAGAACAACAACCTGACGAACCTCGAGCTGATAATGATGAGCACCAACTTGATGAACCTGAACTTAATGAACCTGTTGAAACACGGACACTTCGAGACAGATCGCTATTACGCCCACCACAAAAATTTCACGATTTCTTACTGGCAGCTGCAGATGATGTTATCAAACAAAAAGAACCAACTTCTTACAAAGAAGCACTTGACTCCCCAAACAAAGACAAATGGTTAGAAGCAATGCTAAGCGAGATTTCATCACTCCACGAGAATGAAACATGGGAACTAGTAGAATTACCAAAAGGTAGAAAAGCCTTACCATGCAAATGGGTGTATAAAGTGAAAACAAACCCCGACGGAAGTATTGAACGCTTCAAAGCACGACTGGTAATTAAAGGCTTTTCACAAAAAGCTGGTATCGATTACGATAAAACATTCAGTCCGGTAGCACGTCTCACTACTATCAGAGCCCTTCTCGCAACTGCTGTCAAACAAAATTTAAGGCTTCTACAATTTGACGTCACTACAGCGTTCCTAAACGGAACAGTAGAAGAACAAATTTTTATGAAGCAACCTGAAGGTTTCAACGATGGCACAAACCGAGCATGTCGCCTGAAAAGAAGCCTGTACGGACTTAAACAAGCTCCACGTTGTTGGAATACCTGTATAAATGTTTTTTTGTTACAATCAGGTTTCAAATTTAAATTTAAAATTTTTTTTACCTTAACATACTTGGCCGTGGGCACTAGACCCGATATCTCCTATGCAGTAGGAATAGCATCGAGAAACCTAGATAAGCCAAGGAACAGAGATGTTGCGCTTGTTAAACGGATTTTTCGATACTTAAAAGGAACAAGTGACAAAGGTCTTACCTACTGTAATGATTCGACTGAAAATATCGTCTGCTACTCCGACTCAGACTTTGCTGGCGATCAAACCACCGGCAGATCGACGTCTGGCACTATGTGCTTACTCGCAGGAGCTGCTATTAGCTGGAGATCTCAACGCCAAAATGTTGTATCCATTTCCTCTACCGAAGCAGAAATAATTGCAGCCAGCGAGGCTTCACAAGAGCTTATATGGCTAAATTGTCTATTGAAAGATCTGATGAAGTTGAACCAGCCTACACTATATCTAGACAATGAGTCAGCAATCAAGCTGTCACAGAACCCTAAATACGAGTACCATAAGCGTACAAAACATATTAAGTTGAAGCATTTCTTCGTAAGAGAATGCGTTGCCAACGGGGACCTTGAAGTTAAGCAAGTATCTTCAGAATTCCAGCTAGCAGACATGCTGACGAAACCACTCTATGGGCCCAGACTGCAAGATTTGAGCAAGAAGATTGGATTGAACAGAATCCCTTAATTCTGCAAAAAGTTATGAGGGTGTGAAGACTGTACCTATAGCCTACCTACTCTATGACACGTTGCCAAGCAACTTTTTCTTGTTATTTTTTCAAATATAATTACTTCTTGCTCTTGTCACAATTCTATAAAACTTAATACTTTTAATGTGTACTTTCCCCTAAAATCATTAAATCTTTGATTATTTGATACTGTCGCCACGCCTATTGTGCACGGCGTGCTGCTGATCTCGTCAACATTTTATTGTATTTTTCATTATCTTCACAGAGTGATTGTTCGAAGGCCAAATTTGACAGCCGTCATTTGTAATTTTTTTATGTTTGTAGAGTTATTCATTTTATTTTTGGATTATTGTTTGAAGATTTAATATGTTTTATTCGGAAATGTTATTTATGATATAAGTAAAGATCGGAAATTAATAAAAACAGGAAATACAGTATACGGAAGAAAAATGAACGTTGTTGACGTATCAGTGTTGCCATTGTTATTATTATTATTATTACTGTAGGGGTGTTTGTTGGGGTTTCGATCACGAAGGAAAACACGGAGTGATGTCTCAGCAGGCGGTGTATTTCAACAACAGTTACAGATGATAATATAGTAGGTACAGAAGTGATGAATTTACAGAAGAGAAATATTTACAGAAGAAGATATGATTTTGGATAAATAGTAGGGATAGTTCCATCCGACCAAGACCTTAAGGACGAAGGTCGGGGAATGAGTCCCTCTATCCAAAAAGTTCCCTAAGGAATATTGAGCAACGACTAGCAGAGGTGTCCCTAGTGACTTTTCCAAGTAGGACGAAATCCTAGAATGCACACTCTACGTAGCTGTGTTCAAGGAGGTTCACTGATCCAGCGAGGGTCATTAAGTCACGGAGAACCATAACACCGCGATTCAGGAATGCGCGTCATATGCACAACACCATCTAGTGGTGAGCGGTGGAACTAATTAGCCACGGTACTTATTAAGTGGCGGAGAATCTTGACACCGCGATTCAGGAATGCGCGTCATATGCGCAACGCCATCTAGTGGTGAGTAATGGATCTTTTACGAACAACTGGATCATTGAACTTCTATTACTTATATCTCTAATGCAGGATAGGTGTACATAATAAATATTAAACTAAACGTGTGTTACAATCTCCCCCTCAGTCCTCACAGACGTCTCGGCGTGATGGACTGGATAGTGGGATTATTGTTTCCTCGGACGCCCACGTCCTCGTTTGGGCCCTGGTGAAGGCTGGGTGGCAATCTTCTCCTTTCTCGGTCGTCCTCTTCTTCGAAGTGGCTGCACGGGTTCGGGAACTGTTTCACGGCTTCCACCTTTATATGGAGTCAAAGCGGAAACATGATAGAGGCCGATTGGGGTAGTAGGATCGTTTGGAGAAGCTACTTTAAAAGAGGTGGGTCCGTGTTTATTAATGATGACGTATGGTCCATCTCTACGTGGCGCAAATTTGGCGGTTACCCCTTGAGCTCCCTTGCTCACGGGGTGTAAGTTAACAAGTACCAAATCACCGGGTTGATACTGTGGTTGTTCCCGCCTATGCTTATCAACATATGCATTGCGTGACTCCTTTATTTCTTGTACTTCTCTCGCCTTGATTAAGGCCTCCGCTAGTTGTACAAGTTTTGGAGTTATTTCTGGTATTATATTTTCAGAAGTGACTATATTTCTGGAGTAATTTTCCTCAGCAGACGTGAGCAATCTACTCGCATATTCAACAGGATGCTCATCTTCCTTCTCCCCCTGGACCAGAACTGCTCCAAGCGCATAGCTACTGGCATCAGTCTTGAGAATGTAGGGCTTTGTTTCGTCGGTTGAATTCGGTAACACAATGAAGCTGGTCGGAATGATGCGGTCCCCCAACTTCACCGATACTGTTATTTTATTTATTCTATGGTTTTTCCCGATGCCATCTGCCAGTGTGATCTTTACTATTTCTTCGTGGAACTTGTGTCCCTTATCCACCAGCTGTTGATATAGCTGGTATGATGCGATACTGGCCTTCGCACAACTATCAACGTATGCTGTCCCTTTGATGCCCTCGACCTCAATGAACACTATTGGCCTATTTCTTACATCCGTTTTCACGTCAACCGGACAAAAGGCTAGGTCTGTTGATGGCAGTGACCGTTGTTTATTGGCGCAGCATGTTGGGCAGCTACTGCGAACTACCCCGGGCGTACCACAGCCGTAACAGGTCACTTTTGGTGCGGATGGAGATGGAACCTGGGTCGTTTTGATAGTAGCTGTTGTGGCTTGACTCTCAGGGACAGGCTCAGCTGCTTCTAATTCTTGCTGTTTCTTCTTCAGTTTTCTACACTTCTCGGTAGCGTGGCCAAAGAAGTGACAGAACCCGCACTTGACCTTGGGTGTAATGGTTGGGTTTGGCTTAACTTCCTCGTGTTCGTCACCTTTATTCGGTTTGTCAATCCACATCTGCTCGACACCCCGAGCTGCTTCCAGTAACTGGTCGTAACTTATAACCGAGTTGCGTGGGATTTTGTCGCGTATACGGTGTTTCAGTTGACCGTATACCATGTGGAGTTGATGGGATTCCGGTATTTCTGGTTCCGGAAGTTGTGCAAAAAGCATTCGCTTATGTGCGATGAAGCTTTCTGTGGTTGCTCGTGGATCTTGCTTTTCTGAAACGATTTCCTGGTATATCACATAAGCAGGTTTCCTTGGGGCAAAAGCATGACGGAGACGGTCTTCGAAATCTGCCCATGTGAAGACATGCTTTCTAACGCCTTGCCACCATACTGCAGCTTCACCCTTGAGGAGCAGTGGTAATCCAGTGAGTGCTTCTGCATCACTTACGTTTTCGATCTGTTTGAAGACTTTTGCTGCCGCCAAAAAAGCTTCCGTTACTTCGGAGTCCTTGGTCCCGTCGAATTCAGCTTTGCAGGTTGTAAACGAGCCGTGTCTTCCTGGTGAGAGCTTCGACAGCAGCGCCTCGAACTGAGTATCGGACATGGTCACCGACATCTCTGCTTTCCTCCTTTCTGTAGCTGGTGTCGTTGTTGTTCGTCCGTAGCGTGTGACGTACTTCGGTTTCTCTTCGGGCCCACAGTTGGTCGCCAGATTGTAGGGGGTGTTTGTTGGGGTTTCGATCACGAAGGAAAACACGGAGTGATGTCTCAGCAGGCGGTGTATTTCAACAACAGTTACAGATGATAATATAGTAGGTACAGAAGTGATGAATTTACAGAAGAGAAATATTTACAGAAGAAGATATGATTTTGGATAAATAGTAGGGATAGTTCCATCCGACCAAGACCTTAAGGACGAAGGTCGGGGAATGAGTCCCTCTATCCAAAAAGTTCCCTAAGGAATATTGAGCAACGACTAGCAGAGGTGTCCCTAGTGACTTTTCCAAGTAGGACGAAATCCTAGAATGCACACTCTACGTAGCTGTGTTCAAGGAGGTTCACTGATCCAGCGAGGGTCATTAAGTCACGGAGAACCATAACACCGCGATTCAGGAATGCGCGTCATATGCACAACACCATCTAGTGGTGAGCGGTGGAACTAATTAGCCACGGTACTTATTAAGTGGCGGAGAATCTTGACACCGCGATTCAGGAATGCGCGTCATATGCGCAACGCCATCTAGTGGTGAGTAATGGATCTTTTACGAACAACTGGATCATTGAACTTCTATTACTTATATCTCTAATGCAGGATAGGTGTACATAATAAATATTAAACTAAACGTGTGTTACATTACCTAATTTTAAAAAAACCCAATAACAGAAAATAAAATACCTACCTACCTAAATAAACCTATTTCTAATGATAACTAATCTAAACCTAATAAATAAGCAAAATCCCTAAAAACTAATATCTATACGAAGGACTAATCCTACCTAACAGTATTATAAAATAACCTACGGTCACTATGTACACTAACAAATATACTACCTATACTTTAAAATTAAAATCTATACCTACGACTTATAAAAATAAACCTAAATAACTCTACCTTAAACTGTACTTAGTAAAAACTAAAAGTAATAAAAAGGCACGGGTAGCAGTTAAAACATACAATTTATAGAATAATAATAAGAACGAACGCTCGCCACTCGACACGTCCGTTCAAATCAAAGTTCAAAAAATGAATGATGCGCGCGTTTTTTTTTTTTTTTTGAAAATGGCATCTCGTAGTTGACCTTGAGAGGTCGTGACTACTTAACCGGACCGGACTATGTGATGATACGCGCGCTCAGACTCCGTCCTTATATACGGTAGCGATCCGTGGCTGCCGCGTGCCACGCGTGTGCTGCGAACGGTGCAAGCCAAATTCAACCTTCAGCACTACATTTACAGCATAACTTAGGGGCGCTGCACACTACTATAATATTTTATCTTAAGATACAATATCGCTCGCCATACAAATTCATCTTAAGATACGAAAATATGAAATATTATTTATTATCTTCGTCGTGTGTGATAGTCCATTGAATTGTATGGCGAGCGATATTGTATCTTAAGATAAAAAATATTATACATAGTATCTTAGCCGTGTGCAGCGCCCCTCAGTGAACTCCACTGCGGGTGATGTAACCTACGACAAACTTATTATTTGCGGTTGGTACAGTAATCGGGTCTAGGGATCGAACCGCAAAATTAAGTTTGTTTTTTGTTGTATATACTTTTCCGGGATAAAAAGTACCCAGTGTGGTGCCCAGGATATTAAAGAATAATTATACCAAGTTTCATCGTAATCTAACTGGTAGTTTTTGCGTGATGCCTGAACAAACAGACAGACAGACAAAAATTTTTTTAATCACATTTTTGGGTTCGGTGTCGGTATAGTAACACCATTATTTTTTTTTTCTTTTTTTTTTTTTATATTTTCAATGTACAGAATTTTCACTTCTACAGATTTATTATAAGTATAGATTACCCTGATAAATCTCGAAATTAACACCCACATAATTTTATTCAAAGAATGAATGTCCGTCATAAACAGTAAACTTTGAAACACTCATGCTCTGCGACAAGAATTTATACTTCCACCATTTTTGTATAAGTTAGCAATTTGGCATGACATGACAAAATGGAAAATATGATATTTGTTTACCTTTCATCCGTGCGCAGAAATTGTTGAAATCGCAGACAACTTGCAAATCCACGACGGTACTCTACGTCACCTACCTGAGTCAAGCAGACACCATTCACGACGGTACCTACGTCACCTACTTGACTCAAGCCGACAGAATCTCGCGCTGCGTTGAGGATAACAAAATATAATAATTGTGTCCAGTTTTGATGATGACGATCACACGGGTTATTATTTATTTACCTGTTCGAAATGAGGAAAACAGTCTCCGCGAGCGCCTCTCGCCTCAAATGGCGCGTCTAGCTATATACCTACACTATGCAGCCATCCTGCCTACATTTTAGATTTCGACACGAGCTAGTTGAGGCGTGACCGAGAAGTAACCTATGGCCGCGGGCGGCGAACTTCGTGACGAAACCAGCATGTTCTAGAACCAAAAATTCGAAAACATTAATAGGCTATTTGACAGTATGAATAATACATTTATTATAAATTTATAAAGGGATTTGCAATCATCCGACTTAAATATAATGGCTATTTTATTTCAAAATCCCTGTTAAAAAGTTATTAATTTCTAAATAATGTCACGTGATACAAAACCAATCCTGACTGGCTTGCCTGAATCTAAGATGACGTCACAACACAGTAGTCAGATCTGTCATTGTTCCAGTCTTACGATTTTTGATCGGTTTATACAACGTGTTTTTTTTATATCCCATAACTCTAGGGGGTCATTGTACTCATCATTGTAAAAAACTTTTACTATGGGATCAAACCTGAAATCACGAAAAAAAAATCAGCTGTTCCCTACATTTATGTTCGCATAACTCGTCAAAACATAGGGAACGGCAGATTTTTTTTTCGCGATTTCATGTTTGGTCTCTTAGTAAAAGTTGTTCAAAATGATGAGTACAATGACCCCATAGAGTTATGGGATATAAAAAAAAACACGTTGTATAAGATTATAAAATATTATCGTGAAAATTTGTGGTATTTTACAATCTCCATCGTATATTTTGGTATTCCACTCCATCACGAATGTCAATTTTGTGAAAGCAGACAGCAGAAACTTGCCCAAAGTGGACGCAATCATGGTTGGAATGTTCTTCAAAAATAACCCCGATTTTTATTCTGCAGAGCTGAGAAATGTAAAAACAGCAATGTATTGTACCATAAATATAACACTACGTAAGTAACCTTAATCCTGCGAAGGTGAAACAATAGTCTTTCTTTCAGTAAGTAATAGTTTTTTAGGTTATGAAGAATACATTTTGTTTACAGTAAGTAATTAGTTTCCATTCTCGGGCTGCACGAGAATCTTATGGTGACGATGCTATTGGGTACGTACAACTACGTCGTGGATCAGGACTTTGTTCCTGCGAGCAAGTTGTAACCACTTTCTACGCATTTTGGCATTCTTCGGCACATGAATAAACAATTTTTCCGGAGTTTTTTTTTGACGTATTGGTGCAGTTTGGCATTGCACACCATTTATAATTCATTTTCTTATTAAACAGTAGAAAAAAAGCAGTACCAAAGCACTTGGGAAAGATTTGACTTATTGAAGTGTGTTTTGTTTACTGTTTTGTGACGTCACATGGAGCTAATGCCGCCATATTGCTCGAACTAACGTTTTGGCGGGATAATTAAACCATTCATTTTTAAGTTTGATTTTCTAACGAAAAACATCACAGAATTAATAATAACTACTTTTTGTGGGTTCCTTATACACTACTAAATAATCTGAGATGGATTGCAAAACCTTGTCAAATACCCTAATCATTGGAGCTAGCGCGGCAGATTATAGCCCATTTCCAATCGTAGTGAGGAGGCCTGCGTGTCCCAGCAGTGGGAACATTAATGCTTCCCATACAAGGAACCGTGGGATCAAAGTTCACTGCACGTGCGTGTGGGTATTGTTGGAAAGCATAATATAAAAAATATTATGATGATTATACCTAAGTGATAGCTTTTGTTGAGAATGGGATATTTATCGTTACAACCACAGATTAACATTGTTTTATTAAGAAATACTATGAAATACAAACTTATTTTTGCGGCCAATAAAATAAATAGGAAGGTACCTATGCATGCGTTACGGAACCTTCACTATGCGTGCTCCCGTGCTCCGACCAAAAATAACCAGGATGGAAAGTCGATAGTGCATGTCGTCCTCTGGGTCCTAGCCTCTAGGCTACCTGGGTAAGTGGGTATCTGTCTGCATTCTCTTTGCTGTGTAGTGTACTTAAATGATAAATGATTTTATTTTTGTAAGTAGGTTTGCATACACTTTTACACGTCAATCATATTTTTTAAACTAGATGAGGTCGGCGTTTCCTATCTGACTACTCTGAGAAGAAAGGCCGAAACAAACTCAGAGGTCACAGTATCTTTTAAAGTCCAGACATAATCTTGGTCAGGTTATATAAAGAAAAAAATGTAATGTAGGTATGAAAATGTATCGATGTCTGAGATGGTCTTTTAAGGAAAGAACCACACAGATTGAGAGGACCTGTCCAGTCAGTGCACGCATTTGTCAGAATTCGTGCAGCTGAACTCAAGACTTAAGGAGCTCAACGATTCGACGAACAATACCAAAGAAAGGACATTTGGGTAGGCCACATAAATTACTCAATTATAATATATCTGTATCTCAATTATAATATATCTATATATAATATATCTATATCAATTATAATATACTAGCGACCCGCCCCGGCTTCGCACGGGTGCAATGCTGATACTAAATACACTACAGAAAAACTGTGAACGTTGTATATAAAAACATAGCGGCCCGCTCCGGCTTCGCACGGGTATAAAATATATAGCCTATGTGATTAAAATCGATTCAGTAGTTTTGATTTATTCATTACTGCCCGTGGCCCTCACGCGTTAAATTTGGAGTAAAACAATCCCTCTTTCCCTATACCATGAAGATTTCCTGCTATCTTTGGAATATCTCAATTCATACACTACATTTTTACTTATTTACTTTTTACATTTTTAACTAACTTTTTTTTTTTTTATTTCTTTTATTCGTAACTTACTTATAATTACTGATACGTTGTCGCGCTGAAAAGCACGTTTTTATAATAAACGCGTCCGATCGCTACTAAATTCAAAGTGCTATAGGGAAAACCGCGGCCTCAGACGCGCTATATAGGCACGCTCTTGCCGCACCGGGCGGCCGGCCGGTACCGCCGCAAACGCTACGTCCCGCAATTTTTAAATCTGTAATATCTTCGAAAATATTCACTTAAATCATACGGTGTAAAGGGCTATATAGATCTATATTAAATGAACAATGTATTTAAGGTATTTAATTGGTTAAGGATTAATGCTGTATTGGTTAAAATCGCTTCGAAAATTAGCCATTATTTGTCGTAAAAAGTAAATGACAAAAAAAAGTTATTGTGGGTTATCCATAAGAGGTAGACATATACCATCACGGACTTTTCTGTAGACCTTTTCAATGTGTACTTCAATACTTAGTACATTATTTTGATAAAACTCGTAGGGTTCAGCCTGCGTTTGCAATGTAAGCGGAAAAATGTAATTATTTACGACATCACATTAGAAACCTCAAAAATAACAGTACTTCTCCACTATTTAATGGATGTTATTATACATATAAACCTTCCTCTTGAATTACTCTATCTATTAAAAAAAAACCGCATCAAAATCCGTTGCGTAGTTTCAAAGATTTAAGCATACAAAGGGACATAGGGACAGAGAAAGCGACTTTGTTTTATACTATGTAGTGATAATATATATTTATGTGGCATTGGGTAGGCCACATAAATTACAATGCAGTAGGAAGTGACTGTGCTGGATGTAATCCTTCCCGTCATTTGTCATATCCTCAATTTTTCTGCATCTAGTTGCGTCTTTCCATGTTCATGGAAAGATGCTCAAATAATTCCATTACCTAAATAAGATAAATGTACTAAAAACCAAAAAATAATAAAATAGATACAGTCGTGGGAATTATAAACATATGCATAGACTAGACTAAAATAAAACCGTGGGGCACGTCACATTAAGTCGATAATTTGTAGACAATTGACGTGCCCCACGGTTTTATTTTAGTCTAGTCTATGCATATGTTTATAATTCCCACGACTGTATCTATTTTATTATTTTTTGGTTTTTAGTACATTTATCTTAAACATTGCAATGTATGTTTAACATAAAACCGTTTAACTTAAAAAGTTTTTTTACCTATTTTTTTATTTTCTAGTTTTTAGTTTTTATTTCGCATTCTGTTTAATTCATTTAGTGCTTGAAAAAAAAATTGTTATCAGCCATTTGGTAGCGGCGGCCATCTTAGATTTCAATTTTGCATAGTATTTTGTATTCTACTTGTTGAGACCTTTCATTTGATACCCATGTTGATGGGATTGATAAAACCTAAGTTATCCGCCATTTTGTAGAGGCCGCCATCTTGGATTTTAATTTTATATAGTACATTGTATTATACTGGTTGAGCACTTTCATTTGATACCCATATTGATGGGATCGATAAAACCTACGTTATCCGCCATTTTGTAGCGGCCGCCATCTTGTATTTCAATTTTTTATAGTATATTGTATTCTGCTTGTTGAGCCCTTTCATTTGATACCCATATTGATGGGATTGATAAAACCTACGTTATCCGCCATTTTGTAGCGGCTGCCATCTTGGATTTCAATTTTTTATAGTATATTGTATTCTGCTTGTTGAGCCCTTTCATTTGATACCCATATTGATGGGATTAATAAAACATAAATTATCCGCCATTTTGTAGCGGCGGCCATCTTGAATTTATAATGATAATGAATAAACATAATTGTATTGTCACCAAAATCCAAAGTGTATACAAAATTTCAGATTAATCGGTTGACAGGAAGAGGGTGAAATTTGAATTACTAAATATGACCCAAGAATAAATAATAATAAAACAAACGGGGTGAGCTAAATAAAACCGTTTAAAATAAAACCGTTTAAAAAAAGCTAATCCGTCATCCTTTTCTGAATATCGTCCAATATCAGTCTTACCCTTTCTATACAAAGTCCTTGAACGGTTAATCCACGATCAATTAAACTATTTCCTCTCCAGAAATAATCTCCTTAACCCTTTCCAGTCTGGCTTCCGTCCTGGCCATAGTACCACCACAGCGCTTCTGAATATTACGGATGATATAAGGTCAGCCATGGAAAACGGTAATCTAACGGTCTTAGCTTTACTAGATTTCAGTAACGCTTTTAATACTGTTGATTTCGATGTTTTGCTTGGCATTCTAGGCTCTCTTAATGTATCTCCATCGGTGATTGATTGGTTTCGTAGTTACCTGTTCGGTCGCCGGCAACGTATTTGCATCGGTGAGACACTGTCTTCCTGGAGTAATACATCTGCCGGTGTACCACAGGGTGGCGTTCTTTCCCCTTTACTTTTCGCAGTTTTTATCAACTTAATCTCCGACGAACTAATTTCTTCCTACCACCTTTATGCAGATGATTTACAAATCTACGCGCGAGCTCCTCTTGGAAATCTGTCCGAGGCTATCTCTGACATTAATCGCGATCTGGCTCGTATATGCGACTGGAGCAAGAGGTATGGACTTATGGTCAACCCCATAAAGACGCAGGTTGTTGTGGTTGGCAGTTCTAGGACGGTCTCAAGGATTGACTGGACGAATCTTCCCCAAGTTTCTTTTGATAACTCCATTATTCCTTTTAGCGAAAAAGTTAAAAACTTGGGGATAGTCATTGACAAGAACTTCTCTTGGACTGCCCAGCTACAGGAAGTTAGCCGCAAACTATTTGCATCCGCTGCATCTTTGAAGAGACTGCGTAATTTTCTACCAACTGCCACCAAGATTGCGCTTGCCCAATCACTTCTTCTACCCATTCTTGATTATGCTGATGTAAGCTATCTTGACCTTACCCAAGACCAACTGGATAAACTTGAGCGGCTTCAAAATGTCTGTATAAGGTTCATATTCGGATTGCGCAAATATGACCATGTTTCCGAATTTCGTGTGAAGCTCAAGTGGTTACCAATTCGCCTTCTTCGCCGGAATGCTCATATTCTTTCCCTATTGTATAATGTGCTCTTTTCCCCTTCCACCCCTCTCTATCTTAAAAAACGTTTTCAGTATCTTTGCGACTCCCACACGAAGTTTTTGAGATCATCGGATAATTTAAAGCATTCTACAACATTTTTCGACAAATCCTTTTCTGTTCAGGCCGCTCGTTTATGGAATGCATTGCCAGTTCAAATAAAACGCGCGCAATCGTTAGCTGTATTTAAGAGACTCGTGAAGGAACATTACTTGTTGTTGTGATTTTGTTTTCTTAGCTGCAATAATTTATAGTCATCATTTATTTTCGTTGTTTATATGTATATTTAGTATGTATTTATTTATATATCTATTATACAGCAGTATATATATATATCTATGTATCTATTATAGTATATTATGTTGCACCATTAACAACCCCATTTTTTATATCCACGCATTCACTGTCCATTCCAAGGTTGCCTGGAAGAGATCGCAGAAAGCGATAAGGCCGCCCATTGTATGTTTTGTATTCGTAATTGTATTTTTTTCTAATGTATTTTCTGGTGTACAATAAAGTATATATAAATAAAATAAATAAATAAATACTCAAACTGCCAGACCATGGAGAGAATAATAAAAAAAAATATATATAAAATGAATGACCCACATCGTCTTCACATTCACAATAATTGAAATATTGTAATTTACAAAGTAGGTAAACAGATATCATTGTTTTTTTTTTTTTTAATCATTAATGTCAATATGATGTGTATTATATAAAAAAACAAAAACACTCAAAATGCAAAAAGTGGAAGCAGCTCAATCCCAAGCCTTTTTGTCCTCAATATAATCTTTAACAGTATAAAAGGCTTTCTTGCACAACTACTTAACGTTTAATTAATAATTTAAATTTATTAAGGCTTAGATCTTGAACGTGGCTTGGTAGTTTATTATAAAAGCGTATACATTGGCATCTGAATGAGCTAAGTACCTATTTTCTTGAGCCTTGTTGTAGGTACAACAAATTTGTGTTTGTTCCTTGTATTTATATAATGGATATCACTGTATTTATTGAACAATTATATTTTTATGGGCATATAAAAGATTTTCATAAATATACTAAGACACAGTCATTACATTAATAATCTCTTTTTTGTCTCTGAGAGAGTGTCTCGGACTTAATTTATAAATTGATCAAACAGCACGCTTCTGCAAAACAAAGATAGTCTGAATATCGGCGGCATTTCCCCACAATAGAATACCGTACGACATTACACTATGAAAATAACTGAAGTACACTAAACGGGCAGTCTCTATATCAGTTAAATTACGAATTTTTCTAACAGCGTATACTGCGGAACTTAGCTTTTTTGACAATTTATCTATATGTGGACCCCACTGAAGCTTAACATCCAAAGTTATGCCCAAGAATACTGTGCTGTCTTCAGGATTCAATTCCTCGCCCTTTATCAACACATTAGTTTTCACCTGCCTAACGTGGGGTAGCGTAAACTTAATGCATTTGGTTTTGGGACTACTTTCGAGATCGCGCTATTTACATCGTCAGTAACCAACTGCTGACGTTTAAGTTTAAACAAAAGTGAAGTGTCATCTGCAAACAACACTATATCATGATTATCCTTTATGAGGTACGGCAAGTCATTAATATAAATAAGAAACAAGAAAGGACCAAGAATTGAGCCCTGTGGGACTCCCATCGTTACTATAGATCCGGGTGATCTTTCTATATTTATGTCAACGCTCTGAATTCTTTTACTCAAGTATGAAGTAAGAAGATCCAGAGCAGTATTCCGGATCCCGTAGTGGTGGAGTTTCCTGATTAACGTTTCGTGAAGAACGCAATCGAATGCCTTGGACAAATCACAAAAGATGCCCAAGGCATCGCATTTATCTTCCCATGCATTATAAATATGTCCTAAAAGTTCAACACCGGCATCAGTAGTTGAACGACCCCTTGTAAAACCGAACTGTTTGCTATGTAATAATTTATGTTTATTAAAAAATCTTTACATTTGGTCTAAAATTAATTTCTCAAAAATTTTACTAAAGGTAGGTAGTACAGAAATAGGTCTATAATTTGTGGGGTCTGATGTACTACCTGATTTAAACAAAGGTAATATTTTACTATGTTTCATAACATCAGGAAACTCCCCATTGTCAATACAACTATTAAAGATAACAGCAAGAATAGGTGCTACAATGTCAATAATAGACTTAGCAACTTCTACAGAATTACCTCATAGATCTGCAGTCTTTTTTATTTACATTTAAAGTGTGAAAGGTTTTATTTATTTATATCTCGACATGTAATATAATTATTTAAAATGAAAATCCGAATCGCAACCATTAACATTTTCCTTAAGTAAAGACTCAGCAACAGAAGGTGATGTGCTTAGGGATTTAGTAGTTGAAACGGGAATATCTGAAAAGAAATTTTCAAATGCCTCGGCGACTTGTGAGTCTGGTTTTATTATGTTGTCATTAATAGACAGGCTGTAGTTAGTGTCTCGGTTACTAGGCCTTCCCGCTTTACTATTAATAATATTCCAAGTCGTTTTAATTACATTACTGCTGTTTTTAATCTTTAAACCCAAATAACGTGACTTGGCTATATAACAAACTTTTTTAAATAATTTTGAATAATGTCTAACATACAAATTAAATTCATCAGTGTTAACATATTAGTCCTTTCATTGTACAGTTCATAAAGCCGTGTTCTACTTTTATGAATACCAATGGTAGCCCAATCACTGAACGATGCATTGCTATTAACCGAGATAGTCTTGGGAATAAAGGTGGAATCAAATTGTTTACAGTATAATATATTAAAAAAATTATCATAAAGATGATTAGGATCAGCATGAATGGACAAAACTGGTAATTTATTAATGATTTTAACTTTAAAAACCTCCAAGCGACTTGCAGTTTTGGGGTTAACAGTGATATCCTTTTTAGCCACTTTTTTGTTTTGGTTTTGAATAAGTAGTAATCCTTTGCCCGCAATGATCAGAATCTAGTAAATTTATAATTTCTTTGTGGCTTGGCATAATATCTGTGTAAATATTATCTAGGCATGTGGCACTAGTTGGGGTTATTCTTGTGGGCTCCAAAAATAGGTTTACAAGATTGTAGGACTGAAACAGACTTAAAATTTTACTTTTTCTAATAAATTTACATTAAAATCACCACAAATGATAACGGACTTGTTTGAGTTACAAATCCTGTGTAACACTTCATCCATTACCTTTTCAAAGCAGTCATACAATCCTGACGGTGGTCTATACACATTTAATACAATAGAGTGCTCTTTTTTTTTTTTTTGAGGATGGGAAATCATCAAATGACTCCTCCCGCTCTGGGTGGAGCGGTAGGGAGTGTCAGACTCTTACTGACTAAAACCCACCCGTGTTCCTTCCTTAGCCCCTTTATGTTCCGGGCCAGCGGTAACCCTTTCGGACAATCCCGCTGACCCGGCAGACAATAGAGTGCTCCAATTCTATACAGACAATTTCAACTGAACGCTCAACAGATAGGCTCACAATATCTTTACGATCTTTAAATGTGAGCTGGTTACTTACTAAAATTAATGAGCCACCAATCACCATGTATTATAGCATTTTTATTCTGCTGAACGAACTACCAACCAGTAGTGCGATTCTGTAACCATCTCACCGTGAAAACTTAGGTGAAGTGAGCGTGGAGTGAACTGTCAGTGTCATCTTACCAGATACTAGGGATTGACCAAGCATACATTTACAATCATAATCGAGATTTTAATAATATTTTTAATGCTAATCCTATTGATATTTTTATATAATTCAAAGCTAGTATTTTAGTGGTCAAAACAGTAATATTTTGTGGGGTTTTACTTACAATAAAATAGCAAAACAGAAGCGCAGTCAGAATCTCAACCTTGTTTTTTTTTCTTTTTTCCCTAGACTAGTAAGTCCTTATATAGCCAGACAGCGCCAGCGCCTAACGCGCTTGCGCGGCGTGAAATATGGCTCATTCCGAATTAAGTCATCATCGCTCACATGAATAATTTGCTTTCCGATTTAGATAAATCACCACTATGGCAGCTGAGAGTCAGTAATATACCTATTCACTTGAATAGTTACTCATGGTTGGATTATAGTATTTATTTGTGTATACACCACGAATTTCTTCTTCTTTGGTAAGGTGGCGACTGTAGCCAGAAGCACAATTTCGAAAATGCCACGTTAGTTTAAAGATCGGTGATAATTATTAATTTAGGCCCTAAATGAAAAACCGACCATGCCCTAAATTTTAGGGCATGGTCGGTAGTCGGCGTTATCGCAAGATGGCACATGCCATGACTTCATATATGTCGATTCACGGGACATCGTTATCGCGTTCACGTTAATTCAGAAAAGGGCCCTAATTCACTATGACCACTTAATGATTCGTTACTTCGAAACCACGTCAATTCCTTAATAACCTAATCACTACATCTGCTATTAACGTATTCTCTATGACACAATGACCGAAACCGGTTTGAACTGTCAAAATACCACGCTTGACAAACGTACGGCGTGGTAAGATTATGCGGGGAATAATAGATAAATACCATACAGCAGAATTGGGGTCAAGGTGTAAGCACGCTGTAGTCGATTACAGTGCAATTCGGAATGTACCATATATCACTCCACTCGAATCTCGTAACCATGGCAACACCACCTCGGCGTCAACAACACCTCCACCAGCCGCGTTTTGATTGACGAATACCTCGTCTTTTTCTACTTTAGAGTTAACTAATTTTAATTGAATATTGTGACTAATTCTAATTTATGATTATTTATTTATGCATTGACTGTAGAAATGATTCCATATTGTTGATTGTATTTAATTAGCATGCAACCATATTTGTACGCCTCTTGGCATAACATAGCGACCTATGAATTTTAATTTAAGAACTGTATTTACTACCTATGTTAGACAAATAAAAAATGATTATGATTATTATGATTTTGCTTTAATTTTGAACAAATTTCTTGTATATATATTATGTTTTATACTGTTTTCAGTCATTATTTTTTTTCATCATTTAACTTTTTATTTAAGTATTTACCACACGTACTGCAATTAATGTTCCTAGCGATTAACTCTTTTTTTTTCTTAAACTTCTACGCCTACTTGTGGACAGCGTTGTGGGTTACTTTATAACCAAATTGTTATTTTGTTAAACTAGTTGTAAGTTCTTATATTGTAACTGTTTGCTGTTCCTCTCAATAAAAAATAAAATAAAATAAAAAATAAAATGATTACACATTTTGAAAATCGCTCAACGAAAACTTTGCTTAATCTGCCCCTTGGCAGACTCTAAGGCAGGGTCGCCATGGTGTATTATATTAATTATTAATATTATTACCATAATTTCCTAATGTTCTTATACATGACGCCTTACAAGTTAAATATGTAAAAACAAATCTCTAATGTGGTGAGTGACTAACGCGCAAGCGCGGCGTGATCTTATCACTTCACCTTTACTCCACCCGATTCACGACATTAAATGTCGTGAATCGGGTGAAGGGAAGGTGAAGTGATCACGCAATCTGCAATGTGATAATGACAGTGATTAACGCGCAAGCGCGGCGTGATCTTATCACTTCACCTTCACTTCACCCGATTTACGACATTTAGTGTAGTGAATCGGGTGAAGTGATCACGCTACACAAACTACGTGGGAATCAAAAAATCTCTTTTATGATTGTAAATGTTTGCTTGGTCAATCCCTAGCATCAGGATGACACTGACAGCTCACTCCACGCAAGTATTCACGGTGAGATTTTTACAGAATCGACATGCTGCAGTGCGATTCTGTAACCATCTCACCGTGAAAACTTAGGTGAAGTGAGCGTGAAGTGAACTGTCAGTGTCATCTTACCAGATACTAGGGATTGACCAAGCATACATTTACAATCATAATCGAGATTTTAATAATATTTTTTAATGCTAATCCTATTGATATTTTTATATAATTCAAAGCTAGTATTTTAGTGGTCAAAACAGTAATATTTTGTGGGGTTTTACTTACAATAAAATAGCAAAACAGAAGCGCAGTCAGAATCTCAACCTTGTTTTTTTTTTCTTTTTTCCCTAGACTAGTAAGTCCTTATATAGCCAGACAGCGCCAGCGCCTAACGCGCTTGCGCGGCGTGAAATATGGCTCATTCCGAATTAAGTCATCATCGCTCACATGAATAATTTGCTTTCCGATTTAGATAAATCACCACTATGGCAGCTGAGAGTCAGTAATATACCTATTCACTTGAATAGTTACTCATGGTTGGATTATAGTATTTATTTGTGTATACACCACGAATTTCTTCTTCTTTGGTAAGGTGGCGACTGTAGCCAGAAGCACAATTTCGAAAATGCCACGTTAGTTTAAAGATCGGTGATAATTATTAATTTAGGCCCTAAATGAAAAACCGACCATGCCCTAAATTTTAGGGCATGGTCGGTAGTCGGCGTTATCGCAAGATGGCACATGCCATGACTTCATATATGTCGATTCACGGGACATCGTTATCGCGTTCACGTTAATTCAGAAAAGGGCCCTAATTCACTATGACCACTTAATGATTCGTTACTTCGAAACCACGTCAATTCCCTAATAACCTAATCACTACATCTGCTATTAACGTATTCTCTATGACACAATGACCGAAACCGGTTTGAACTGTCAAAATACCACGCTTGACAAACGTACGGCGTGGTAAGATTATGCGGGGAATAATAGATAAATACCATACAGCAGAATTGGGGTCAAGGTGTAAGCACGCTGTAGTCGATTACAGTGCAATTCGGAATGTACCATATATCACTCCACTCGAATCTCGTAACCATGGCAACACCACCTCGGCGTCAACAACACCTCCACCAGCCGCGGTTTGATTGACGAATACCTCGTCTTTTTCTACTTTAGAGTTAACTAATTTTAATTGAATATTGTGACTAATTCTAATTTATGATTATTTATTTATGCATTGACTGTATAAATGATTCCATATTGTTGATTGTATTTAATTAGCATGCAACCATATTTGTACGCCTCTTGGCATAACATAGCGACCTATGAATTTTAATTTAAGAACTGTATTTACTACCTATGTTAGACAAATAAAAAATGATTATGATTATTATGATTACACATTTTGAAAATCGCTCAACGAAAACTTTGCTTAATCTGCCCCTTGGCAGACTCTAAGGCAGGGTCGCCATGGTGTATTATATTAATTATTAATATTATTACCATAATTTCCTAATGTTCTTATACATGACGCCTTACAAATTAAATATGTAAAAACAAATCTCTAATGTGATGAGTGACTAACGCGCAAGCGCGGCGTGATCTTATCACTTCACCTTCACTCCACCCGATTCACGACATTAAATGTCGTGAATCGGGTGAAGGGAAGGTGAAGTGATCACGCAATCTGCAATGTGATAATGACAGTGATTAACACGCAAGCGCGGCGTGATCTTATCACTTCACCCGATTTACGACATTTAGTGTCGTGAATCGGGTGAAGTGATCACGCCACACAAACTACGTGAGAATCAAAAAATCTCTTTTATGATTGTAAATGTTTGCTTGGTCAATCCCTAGCATCAGTAGGATGACACTGACAGCTCACTCCACGCAAGTATTCACGGTGAGATTTTTACAGAATCGACATGCTGGTGATTATTAAAATTGAACAAGAACCGGTGGCTTTTCAGGCAATGTTCTGTTATACAAAGAATGTCAATACTATTAAAATTCATGAATAATTCTACTTCTAAATATTTGTTCATAAATCCTTGAATATTCTGATGCACCAGGTTGATACTATTTACTGATTTTAAACTTTTTTTTGAGTTATTTTTGCAATTCTGTATGTTATAGCTAGAGGTTGCCTCTGTTGTCTTAATTTCTAATTTATATTATTATCTATGTCATTAATAGTGACCAAATTATTGGCAGAATTGTTTATAATGTCATTGCATTGCTCAAAAGAAGCAAGTTGTTTAGCCAAATTTTTGGCTGTAATAGAAAAAAAATAAGATAGCGACACAGAGCCTATCTGTCTTTTATAGTAGTCAGAAAGATAGTACAGACGCCAGCACATCAAACTACCACAATCTGTCAAATTTCTTTAATACCTTTTAAACTTTATTGCTAAAGCATAAGGTTGAAAGTTGATTGGGAAAATTTGACAGTTTCGGGTAGCTTGATGTGCTCGCGTCTGTACATAACAATGTTATATCTATCTTTTGTCAAATACAAATTATTACTAACATAATTGTTAATATCAACTACATGAAACATTTGTTATTATTAAATGTCAAGTTATGCATTGTCATATTCAATTCTCTTCCTGTGGCAAACTGTTACTGTAAGGGAATGTAAACAATACAACTTGTCTTAAACTAAGGTTGCATAATGTTCTATGATACTGGAGCAGTTCTCCTTTGTTTACATTTCCCCTAGCTGTGCATCAGACAGCACAGAACAGAAGTCAGCTTATCACTCTCAGATAGATAAGTGGGTACAACAACACAATAGTGTAATAACATCTTAGCAAATACCTATCTAAGTCGTAGAGCTTCAATTATGACCTGTATTGGCTATGTGCGAAGTACATGGTGGGGGTATAGTGAAGCGATCGCAGCGCTTATCGTGGCAGAAATACGCAACAATCCGGGAAAGTAAAGTCAATTTGCACGGAGTTCGTAATAAATAAAAATTTTTAAAATGCCTAATAATAGATGTTGTTGTGTTGTGAAGTGCAAAAATAACGGCACAAATAGTCGGTGTAAATTCATTTCCTACATTGGACTGGAAATTAAATCAAAGAAATAAATGGATAGATGCCATAAAAGAAATAAGTAAGCGAAATAACCTTAAATTATGATCAATTTTATTTGCGCTATATTTTATGTGATATTAATTTTATTGTCTTTATTATTTTAGTGTTGATGGGTCGCCATGGTATCCCAAACGTGACGACACAATTTGTAGTGAACATTTTATGGAAAACAAAAAATCAGATAAGGAAGAAAGTCCGATGAAATGAAATGATTTGACTTTGACTTCGCTAAAGCATAAGGTTCAAAGTTGATTGGGATAATTTCACAGTTTCGGGTAGGTTGATGTGCTGGCTTCTGTACCTACTACGAGGATATCTTGGCACCTGAATGACATTGACAGGGAGCCGTTGTTGGTAAACATTTGTGAAATAATTGGGTCCCAGAAATTGTATTGACAAAACAAGATAGCGGATTTCACAAAATAAATGTTTATGTTTAGGTACCTACTACGGCTAAGCCGCTGAAAGGATTATGTTATCCATCAATAATACCTTCCGAGTTAGTGAGCATTATCTTGAGAGGCGCGCGGATGAATTTGCCATACGTCGACACTGCACTGATATGTCATTCGCGTAAGTATACGCTAATCTAGTCGCCTATCGCGGCATATCGCATGCACTCACGCGCCTATCGTGCAGATAGACCGCCGCCGCGCCGCTCATCCAACACTTGACAGCTTCTCGTCTGTGTGACGTGTACAAGTCGAATGATAAGAGGGAGAGTTCGTTCGCAGACTGATAGCGCTTCACAGGTAGCTCCGGTAGTGCCGGCACGGACAGGCGAGCAAAGTCAACAAACTGATAGCGCTTCACAGGTAGCTCCGGTAGTGCCGGCACGGACAGGCGAACAAAGTCAACAAACTGATAGCGCTTCACAGGTAGCTCCGGTAGTGCCGGCACGGACATGGACAGGCGAACAAAGTCAACAAACTGATAGCGCTTCACAGGTAGCTCCGGTAGTGCCGGCACGGACAGGCGAGCAAAGTCAACAAACTGATAGCGCTTCACAGGTAGCTCCGGTAGTGCCGGCACGGACACGGACAGGCGAGCAAAGTCAACAAACTGATAGCGCTTCACAGGTAGCTCCGGTAGTGCCGGCACGGACACGGACAGGCGAGCAAAGTCAACAAACTGATAGCGCTTCACAGGTAGCTCCGGTAGTGCCGGCACGGACACGGACAGGCGAACAAAGTCAACAAACTGATAGCGCTGAGCTTGCACATGTTGTTCGTAACAAAGTTGTTTGTGTGTTTCATATTGTGTTGCCTTCAAGGATTTGACACCTAAACAAGAATTGTCCTACCTAACCTAACTGTGCCAAATTAATTTTTAAGTACTTATTAGTACCGAACTTCGAGTTAATCCGACAGCGGGTTATTATTTTTAAACGGTTTTTTAAACGGTTTTATTTAGCTCACCCCGTTTGTTTTATTATTTACTAGCGACCCGCCCCGGCTTCGCACGGAAACATTATTATTATTATACATATAAACCTTCCTCTTGAATCACTCTATCTATTAAAAAAAACCGCATCAAAATCCGTTGCGTAGTTTCAAAGATTTAAGCATACAAAGGGACACAGGGACATAGGGACAGATAAAGCGACTTTGTTTTATACTATGTAGTGATTCTTGGGTCATATTTAGTAATTCAAATTTCACCCTCTTCCTGTCAACCGATTAGTATACACTTTGGATTTTGGTGACAATACAATTATGTTTATTCATTATCATTATAAATTCAATATGGCCGCCGCTACAAAATGGCGGATAATTTATGTTTTATTAATCCCATCAATATGGGTATCAAATGAAAGGGCTCAACAAGCAGAATACAATATACTATAAAAAATTGAAATCCAAGATGGCAGCCGCTACAAAATGGCGGATAACGTAGGTTTTATCAATCCCATCAATATGGGTATCAAATGAAAGGGCTCAAGAAGCAGAATACAATATACTATAAAAAATTGAAATACAAGATGGCGGCCGCTACGAAATGGCGGATAACGTAGGTTTTATCGATCCCATCAATATGGGTATCAAATGAAAGTGCTCAACCAGTATAATATAATGTACTATATAAAATTAAAATCCAAGATGGCGGCCTCTACAAAATGGCGGATAACTCAGGTTTTATCAATCCCATCAACATGGGTATCAAATGAAAGGTCTCAACAAGTAGAATACAATTTACTATGCAAAATTGAAATCTAAGATGGCCGCCGCTACCAAATGGCTGATAACAATTTTTTTTCAAGCACTAAATGAATTAAACAGAAAGCAAAATAAAAACTAAAAACTAGAAAATAAAAAATAGGTAAAAAAACTTTTTCAGTTAAACGGTTTTATGTTAAACATACATTGCAATGTTTAAGATAAATGTACTAAAAACCAAAAAATAATAAAATAGATACAGTCGTGGGAATTATAAACATATGCATAGACTAGACTAAAATAAAACCGTGGGGCACGTCAATTGTCTACATTTTAATCAACGATTGTAGACAATTGACGTGCCCCACGGTTTTATTTTAGTCTAGTCTATGCATATGTTTATAATTCCCACGACTGTATTTTATTCTTTTTGGTTTTTAGTACATTTATCTTAAACATTGCAATGTATGTTTAACATCATCATCAGCCTACAATGTTCCCACTGCTGGGACACAGGCCTCCTCTCAGTGAGAGGGAGTGGGCCGTAATCCACCACGCGGGCCCAGTGCGGGTTGGTAGATGTCACATGTCTTCGAATTTTTGGTTCTAGGACATGCCGGTTTCCTCACGATGTTTTCCTTCACCGTTTTGTGAGCAGTGGTGATGAAATAATTTACACAAAGTAAAGCGCCTGTCTGGGTTCGAACCTACGACCTACAACTCGTAAGTCGCGGCCGTTACCACTTGGCCACCACTGCTCATGTTTAATGTAATGTTTAACATAAAACCGTTTAACTGAAAAAGTTTTTTTACCAATTTTTTTTTTCTTACCTATTGATTTTGTCACCCCCTAAATCCTCTGTGAGAGGTTTTTTGTAAACTAAGTGACAATCTTTATTATTTACTAAGGCAAATGTTGCCAAGTGTCAAATTTCTTAACCAAAGGAATAAGATTTCTGTATCCCGCCTTTTTAGCCGCACCGAGTCGCAAAAGTTCCGCCTTGGAGTTTGCCAAAGAGCGATAGAACGCAGCATTCCGGGTGTTAAAAGACAGGACAGAATTCGGAACACTGCCTTCCAAAATGGGCATACTGGATGTAGGAAAGAAGGCTGCCAGGCTCAAATGAGAATTCGCGGGTCACATCAGCCGTATGCACGATGATCGCCGGGCAAAAATCTCCACACAATGGGTGCCTGAAGATGAACGGCGCCGCCGAGGCCGGCCCAGAAAGAGATGGCGAGATGACCTGGACGCGTACCGAGAGGGCTGGTTCGAGGTGGCGCGGGGAAAGAGATGGCGAGATGACCTGGACGCGTACCGAGAGGGCTGGTTCGAGGTGGCGTGGGGAAAGAGATGGCGAGATGACCTGGACGCGTACCGAGAGGGCTGATTCGAGGTGGCGCGGGGAAAGAGTTTCTGGAATGATTTTGGGGGAGGGGCTTTTGCCCAGCAGTGGGACAGCATAGGCTACAAAAAAATAAAAGTATTCGTGGCAAGTTTCAAGTTTATTTATTCAAGGAATAAGATTTTTCATACAAACAAAATCCCCCCTTTTCAACCTCTTAAGTTGTCACTAGTAGTTATTTTTTCCATACAAATTTCGGAAGAGTTTATTACTCCACTGTTTGACATTGTGCATCCAAAGTTAAACATAATATCGTTGTGACTTATTATTAATTTTGTCTATACGGAAACAGAATAGTACCTAATACTAATAAACATCCGAATTGAGAACCTCCTCTTTTTTTGAAGTCGGTTAATAAAAAGCCATTAAAAAGTTATGAGCCAACAAAGATACGTTATTCTTGCTATTTTTAACGTAACTTTGGATGTAAATAAGTATTAAAAGAAGTAATTTTTTTACGCGCCTATCAATTCGGAACGGTGTTTCTGTGTATGAGAACTAGACGTTGTTCGGTAGACTAGCGTTTAACTGCTCATCACTGATACTATCTCTGTCGGACACGAAGCCAAGAGTGAGACAGCGTGCTTTTTGGTCACATTGCAAAAGGAAGTCGTGTGCAAAATTTCACATTCCTAGACCCAGTAGTTTCGGCTGTGCGTTGATATGTCAGTCAGTCAGTTTCTCCTATGTGTTGTTCTATGTACTGTTACGGCATTCATTGGAGTTAAGCCGGGTGATGGGCATGTTCTCAGAAAGGTCAGGAGCGTAGTGCTGGGCTGCTGGCACCGGTGTGCGCGTGGGTATTCTTCTTTCTTATAACTATGGCATTACGAGTTGTGTGTAAGGATAGTAGCAACTAGCAGGTACTGGTAGAGTTCTGTAGTTTCTGCCTACCTCCATGGGATAAAGCCGTGAGTTTATGTACAAAGGTCATGTTCATTATTTATGTTTTTAAGGTTCTGTAGCAATTTTTTTTAAACAGAACAACTGATTATTACCCAACCAAACCGGCTGCAAGGTAGCGCACGGCGCCCGCCATCGCGACCCTGCCGTCTGATAATGTAATAGTTAATTGTAATGATGACATGACAATACAAGGAAAGCAATATTATTGAAAACAGAGCTGAGGGCACGAACCAATTAACGCAACGCAAGGCTAACGCTTTGTCAACAATTACACTCGAAAAAACATTACCCTCCTTCTGGACAGTCGGCCTATTAAAAACATCATAGTCACATTATCGATCTCTGACGTCACAGCTGAATCTCAGCATACCGGAACACGTGTCGTCATCTTACATCGCAGACCGCAGACAAGCCTGCTCGAAAAGTTTGCTTTAATTTTTCTGTAATATAGTCTCGAAAGTGTCAAACGTCCCAACAATTGCAAAAGCGGTCGGGTGCTCGGTGCTCAGTCACACACTTTGTGTTCTGAGAACATGCTCCGCCGCGGATCTGTTGCAACGTCCTCTGGCAGGCCCAAGTCGGTCAATTAAATTGTAAGACAATGAGGTAACCGACCTTGAGCCTTGGCCGGAACGCGCAATACGGATAACAAACCTGAATGGACCGCGCGGAGCGGCAAGAGGCAATACATGACTGATAAACACTCAACTTGACACAAAAGTATTGTTTACAGCTCCGCGCCCCTGCACCCCGCGCGCCTCGCGCCCCCCTCCTGGTGTTCAACTGTCGACACTACTGCTCTGACTATGGCGGGTCATTCCTTGTGGGGCATCAAGTAGTCATCGTGTGGAACTGTCGACACTACTGCTCTGACTATGGCAGGTTATTCCTTATGGGGCATCAAGTATAGTCATCGTGTGGAACTGTCGACACTACTGCTCTAACTGTGGCGGGTCATTCCTTGTGGGGCATCAAGTAGTCATCGTGTGGAACTGTCGACACTACTGCTCTGACTATGGCAGGTTATTCCTTATGGGGCATCAAGTAGTCATCGTGTGGAACTGTCGACACTACTGCTCTGACTGTGGCGGGTCATTCCTTGTGGGGCATCAAGTAGTCATCGTGTGGAACTGTCGACACTACTGCTCTGACTATGGCGGGTCATTCCTTATGGGGCATCAAGTAGTCATCGTGTGGAACTGTCGACACTACTGCTCTGACTATGGCGGGTCATTCCTTATGGGGCATCAAGTAGTCATCGTGTGGAACTGTCGACACTACTGCTCTGACTATGGCAGGTTATTCCTTATGGGGCATCAAGTAGTCATCGTGTGGAACTGTCGACACTACTGCTCTGACTGTGGCGGGTCATTCCTTGTGGGGCATCAAGTAGTCATCGTGTGGAACTGTCGACACTACTGCTCTGACTATGGCGGGTCATTCCTTATGGGGCATCAAGTAGTCATCGTGTGGAACTGTCGACACTACTGCTCTAACTGTGGCGGGTCATTCCTTGTGGGGCATCAAGTAGTCATCGTGTGGAACTGTCGACACTACTGCTCTGACTATGGCAGGTTATTCCTTATGGGGCATCAAGTAGTCATCGTGTGGAACTGTCGACACTACTGCTCTAACTGTGGCGGGTCATTCCTTATGGGGCATCAAGTAGTCATCGTGTGGAACTGTCGACACTACTGCTCTGACTATGGCAGGTTATTCCTTATGGGGCATCAAGTAGTCATCGTGTGGAACTGTCGACACTACTGCTCTAACTGTGGCGGGTCATTCCTTGTAGGGCATCAAGTAGTCATCGTGTGGAACTGTCGACACTACTGCTCTGACTATGGCAGGTTATTCCTTATGGGGCATCAAGTAGTCATCGTGTGGAACTGTCGACACTACTGCTCTGACTGTGGCGGGTCATTCCTTGTGGGGCATCAAGTAGTCATCGTGTGGAACTGTCGACACTACTGCTCTGACTATGGCGGGTCATTCCTTATGGGGCATCAAGTAGTCATCGTGTGGAACTGTCGACACTACTGCTCTGACTGTGGCGGGTCATTCCTTATGGGGCATCAAGTAGTCATCGTGTGGAACTGTCGACACTCTCTGACTATGGCGGGTCATTCCTTATGGGGCATCAAGTAGTCATCGTGTGGAACTGTCGACACTACTGCTCTAACTGTGGCGGGTCATTCCTTGTGGGGCATCAAGTAGTCATCGTGTGGAACTGTCGACACTACTGCTCTGACTATGGCGGGTCATTCCTTATGGGGCATCAAGTAGTCATCGTGTGGAACTGTCGACACTACTGCTCTAACTGTGGCGGGTCATTCCTTGTGGGGCATCAAGTAGTCATCGTGTGGAACTGTCGACACTACTGCTCTGACTATGGCGGGTCATTCCTTATGGGGCATCAAGTAGTCATCGTGTGGAACTGTCGACACTACTGCTCTAACTGTGGCGGGTCATTCCTTGTGGGGCATCAAGTAGTCATCGTGTGGAACTGTCGACACTACTGCTCTAACTGTGGCGGGTCATTCCTTGTGGGGCATCAAGTAGTCATCGTGTGGAACTGTCGACACTACTGCTCTGACTATGGCGGGTCATTCCTTATTGGGCATCAAGTAGTCATCGTGTGGAACTGTCGACACTGCTGCTCTGAATATGGCGGGTCATTTCTTATGGGGCATCAAGTAGTCATCGTGTGGAACTGTCGACATTACTGCTCTGTCTATAGCGGGTCATTCCTTATGGGGCATCAAGTAGTCATCGTGTGGAACTGTCGACACTACTGCTCTGACTATGGCAGGTTATTCCTTATGGGGCATCAAGTAGTCATCGTGTGGAACTGTCGACACTACTGCTCTAACTGTGGCGGGTCATTCCTTGTGGGGCATCAAGTAGTCATCGTGTGGAACTGTCGACACTACTGCTCTGACTATGGCAGGTTATTCCTTATGGGGCATCAAGTAGTCATCGTGTGGAACTGTCGACACTACTGCTCTGACTGTGGCGGGTCATTCCTTGTGGGGCATCAAGTAGTCATCGTGTGGAACTGTCGACACTACTGCTCTGACTATGGCAGGTTATTCCTTGTGGGGCATCAAGTAGTCATCGTGTGGAACTGTCGACACTACTGCTCTGACTGTGGCGGGTCATTCCTTGTGGGGCATCAAGTAGTCATCGTGTGGAACTGTCGACACTACTGCTCTGACTATGGCGGGTCATTCCTTATGGGGCATCAAGTAGTCATCGTGTGGAACTGTCGACACTACTGCTCTAACTGTGGCGGGTCATTCCTTGTGGGGCATCAAGTAGTCATCGTGTGGAACTGTCGACACTACTGCTCTGACTATGGCGGGTCATTCCTTATGGGGCATCAAGTAGTCATCGTGTGGAACTGTCGACACTACTGCTCTGACTGTGGCGGGTCATTCCTTGTGGGGCATCAAGTAGTCATCGTGTGGAACTGTCGACACTACTGCTCTGACTATGGCGGGTCATTCCTTATGGGGCATCAAGTAGTCATCGTGTGGAACTGTCGACACTACTGCTCTAACTGTGGCGGGTCATTCCTTGTGGGGCATCAAGTAGTCATCGTGTGGAACTGTCGACACTACTGCTCTGACTGTGGCGGGTCATTCCTTATGGGGCATCAAGTAGTCATCGTGTGGAACTGTCGACACTCTCTGACTATGGCGGGTCATTCCTTGTGGGGCATCAAGTAGTCATCGTGTGGAACTGTCGACACTACTGCTCTGACTATGGCAGGTTATTCCTTATGGGGCATCAAGTAGTCATCGTGTGGAACTGTTGACACTACTGCTCTGACTGTGGCGGGTCATTCCTTGTGGGGCATCAAGTAGTCATCGTGTGGAACTGTCGACACTACTGCTCTGACTATGGCGGGTCATTCCTTATGGGGCATCAAGTAGTCATCGTGTGGAACTGTCGACACTGCTGCTCTGACTATGGCGGGTCATTTCTTATGGGGCATCAAGTAGTCATCGTGTGGAACTGTCGACATTACTGCTCTGTCTATAGCGGGTCATTCCTTATGGGGCATCAAGTAGTCATCGTGTGGAACTGTCGACACTACTGCTCTGACTATGGCAGGTTATTCCTTATGGGGCATCAAGTAGTCATCGTGTGGAACTGTCGACACTACTGCTCTAACTGTGGCGGGTCATTCCTTGTGGGGCATCAAGTAGTCATCGTGTGGAACTGTCGACACTACTGCTCTGACTATGGCAGGTTATTCCTTATGGGGCATCAAGTAGTCATCGTGTGGAACTGTCGACACTACTGCTCTGACTGTGGCGGGTCATTCCTTGTGGGGCATCAAGTAGTCATCGTGTGGAACTGTCGACACTACTGCTCTGACTATGGCAGGTTATTCCTTGTGGGGCATCAAGTAGTCATCGTGTGGAACTGTCGACACTACTGCTCTGACTGTGGCGGGTCATTCCTTGTGGGGCATCAAGTAGTCATCGTGTGGAACTGTCGACACTACTGCTCTGACTATGGCGGGTCATTCCTTATGGGGCATCAAGTAGTCATCGTGTGGAACTGTCGACACTACTGCTCTAACTGTGGCGGGTCATTCCTTGTGGGGCATCAAGTAGTCATCGTGTGGAACTGTCGACACTACTGCTCTGACTATGGCGGGTCATTCCTTATGGGGCATCAAGTAGTCATCGTGTGGAACTGTCGACACTACTGCTCTGACTGTGGCGGGTCATTCCTTGTGGGGCATCAAGTAGTCATCGTGTGGAACTGTCGACACTACTGCTCTGACTATGGCGGGTCATTCCTTATGGGGCATCAAGTAGTCATCGTGTGGAACTGTCGACACTACTGCTCTAACTGTGGCGGGTCATTCCTTGTGGGGCATCAAGTAGTCATCGTGTGGAACTGTCGACACTACTGCTCTGACTGTGGCGGGTCATTCCTTATGGGGCATCAAGTAGTCATCGTGTGGAACTGTCGACACTCTCTGACTATGGCGGGTCATTCCTTGTGGGGCATCAAGTAGTCATCGTGTGGAACTGTCGACACTACTGCTCTGACTATGGCAGGTTATTCCTTATGGGGCATCAAGTAGTCATCGTGTGGAACTGTCGACACTACTGCTCTGACTATGGCAGGTTATTCCTTATGGGGCATCAAGTAGTCATCGTGTGGAACTGTCGACACTACTGCTCTGACTGTGGCGGGTCATTCCTTGTGGGACATCAAGTAGTCATCGTGTGGAACTGTCGACACTACTGCTCTGACTATGGCGGGTCATTCCTTATGGGGCATCAAGTAGTCATCGTGTGGAACTGTCGACACTACTGCTCTAACTGTGGCGGGTCATTCCTTGTGGGGCATCAAGTAGTCATCGTGTGGAACTGTCGACACTACTGCTCTGACTATGGCGGGTCATTCCTTATAGGGCATCAAGTAGTCATCGTGTGGAACTGTCGACACTACTGCTCTGACTGTGGCGGGTCATTCCTTGTGGGGCATCAAGTAGTCATCGTGTGGAACTGTCGACACTACTGCTCTGACTATGGCGGGTCATTCCTTATGGGGCATCAAGTAGTCATCGTGTGGAACTGTCGACACTACTGCTCTAACTGTGGCGGGTCATTCCTTGTGGGGCATCAAGTAGTCATCGTGTGGAACTGTCGACACTACTGCTCTGACTGTGGCGGGTCATTCCTTATGGGGCATCAAGTAGTCATCGTGTGGAACTGTCGACACTCTCTGACTATGGCGGGTCATTCCTTGTGGGGCATAAAGTCTTCAACGTGTGGGATTGTTGGCTGTCCGTCATAGGTATCTTCTATGTACGTACGTACATACAATATATAGAAGACTAGCAGCGCTCCGCTGTTTCACCCGTATAGGTGTCGATCCCGTGGGAATATCGGGATAAAAACTATCCTATGTCCTTCCTCGGGATGCAACCTATCTCTCTGCCAAATTTTATCGAAATCCGTTCAGTGGTTTAGGCGTGAAAAGGTGACATACAGACGGACAGAGAGACAGACAGACAGAGTTACTTTTGAATTTATAATATTAGTATGGATTAATAAATGTTGCATGTATGGTAGAAAGCAGGACAGTCAAACCGGCCGCGCGCCGTCTTCTACACCGTCTGACGGAACTAAGATTGCAATTATTGCTTGTGATTGAATTTAATTACAAACATGTAGGTCGACATGCGGAGGTATTCTGTATTGATTAGTTTGCGTTGTTAGCGAGCGGTGACGGGAGTGTTTCCAATGCAAGCAGCTGCTGGTGTGCGCCGGTCTCCCAGCTAGCGTTTGTCAATGTTATCTACCACAGCACGATACCTCCGGCGCGCCGGGTCCTTCTGCCGGGGCCGCCTGCAGGAGGTCTCGAGTTCTCGACCGTGGACTGAACCTGAGTTTTGTGAGATTGCTAGTCGACTTCTGACTGTTAAATTGCACATATACCAAAATATTTTTTTTTTTACAATTTTTGTCTGTCTGTCCGTCTGTCGTCTGTTTGTTCCCGCTAATCTCTGAAACGGCTAGACCGATTAAGACGGGACTTTCACTAGCAGATAGGTGAATAAGGAGTTACTTAGACTACATTTATTTTAGAAAAAAAAAGAAAATAGGTTCCAACGAAAAAAAAAATCAATGAAATAAAATATTGAATAATATCCGATTCAAATAGGGAGGTTGTATTATAGGTACTCCGTTTAATTAGGTACTTCCAAATGTAATCAAATCATAATAAAGAAACGGAGTATAGTTATGTTTATAAGTGGATCCTATACGTGAAGATTCCTTAATCTCCATAGAAATTGATTGAATAAATTATAATATAATAATATAGTGTTTTTGTTTAAGAAAATCGTACACCAAATATTGTATATAAAAAGGCTAATACGAAAAACTAAAAATAAATAATAATTAAACTAAAAATGCAAAAACGATCAAAAAGAACTAAATGGAGAAATATTAGAAGAATTTCATTAAAATTAGCATAGGTATTTCTTTACGCGGAATACAGAATTAATAAGTTATCGTAAACTCTGCGAACTCAACAATAACTTTTTTCTTAAATTCCACGCGGACGAAGTCGCGGGTAACAGCTAGTACAAAATATATTAGTCTTGCATCCGCCATTCCCTTCTGGAATCGTAGGCAAAAATGGCGACCTACGTGCGGCATGTCTGCGCCTCTGCATATTCTTTGATCATCGTTTTAGTGTAGCGCGCCACCGCAAGCGTTTTACGTATTCGGGAGTGGGACGCTTAGCTCCGCCCACATGCACAAGGTCAGTGAGCCATCTATACACCTTAAGTTAAACCGGTTTTGATTTTACCGGTTTAGTTTCGGTTTTTTTCTTGTACATGTTCCTTACCTTTGAAAATACCGAACTATAAACATTTACAAGCTGCTATACAGTTCTAAATTAATTTTTGTTTTGTACTGTTCCGGTTAAAATTCGGTTTTTTAGTCCTAATTGTTCTATGTCGGTCAAACACAGAATTTTACATAAGTATCTGCAAAATGCTAATGCGGTTTTAATTTCTTTTTTTTGATCTGTATCTTAACTTCTTAAGTTAAATAGTTTTGCTACAGAAAAAAAAAAAACATGACCTACCTAACAAAAAAATAATCAATAAAGTTTATTATTGAATGACGGAGTAATCGAGTAACATACACACATACATAAAAAAAAACATACAGTCGAATTGAGGACCTCCTCCTTTTTTTGAAATCTGTTAAAAAATAAAGCCCTTCTCGGTTAGCCCTCGAAAACTACACACAACAATAACAAAAATATCTAAAACTGTATTACAGCTTGCAGATGTGTAAAATTCGGTGTTTCAGACGTACAGAACAAGTAGAACTAAAAAACCGAATTTGAACCGGAAAAGTTCAAAACAAAAATTAATTTAAAACTGTATTAGCAGCTTGCTAATGTTTATAGTTCGGTTTTTTAAAGGTCAAGAATATGTAAAACAAAAACCGAAACTAAACCGGTAAAATTCAAAACCGGTTAAATTAAGTGGTTGTAACAGCTCTATGTTATGTCTCGCTGCAAACTTTAGGTATTTTCACACACCCAATTCCGATCTCTGATTATTATAATACCTACTAAAAGTACTAAAACCTTCCTGAAAGTACCTATGTGAAAGAAACATCAGAATTGGTTCATTAGTTTTTGAGAAAATTGCGAACATACAAACATAATAGGTAGGTACTTATATGACATACTGGATGAATACAGAACCTCCTTTTTTGAAGTCGGTTAAAAAAGTAAACCAAACAAGCTGTCATCATCATGCATGACCATGACATGTTCAGAAGTGGAGGTTTATGAAGAACTATGTATTTATCCCGGAAAACTAGCGGGCGGAGTCCCACGGTTCCCCAGCGCAGAGTGAGTGCAGCGCGCAGCGGGCCGCCATGCGCCAGCACGTAGTCAGTGCAAGTACATACGTGACGTGCCGCGGGCCGAGCGCCGGAGGCAGGCGGGGCGCGGGGGGCGGGGAGGCCGCTCCGTAAATTGAGATTCATTTAACTAAATGAAGCGTCGATCGCTTCACTGTTCACGACTGACGAGTATCGAATGTCTCACAATAGCTACCGCGTCGACACCAAGCTACGATGGATGCGCGGCCGCGGACTGCGGGCCGAGCTTCACCCACTAAACACTTAACAGGCCCATCTACTCTCTCAGAAACCTGCCGTCCTACAAGTAACACTCAGAATGTTAGTTAAGCTGCTTCTCAGTGCTGAATAGCAAAGTCGGTACCTACCTACCTATTCGTTGAAGGAGACCGGTCTCGACTCTCGATCATAACAAGAGCACAATTAAGGCAATCAGTAGCGTTTATCGCGCGAAGGTATTTTGTTTCTCATTGAGTGGCGCTAAGCCGACTGCTAACATACGCGAGTGCGGCCTCACTGCCAGCGAACAATACACTGTACGTACCTGCATGAAAGAGTTGAATCGCCGACTGCGCTCGCAAACCAAACGCAGGGCGAGATGGGCGTTTTGTGGAAATTGAAAAATATTTAAGTACTTACATAAGTAAACAAATGTAGGTAGGTTCCTACCTATATTATGAAAGACATCTCCCAACAGCAGCTCGCGCGAGCAGCGGGCGGGGCGGGCATGGCGCCGGCGCGGCCCCGGCGCAGCGCAGGTCGCTCGGTCGCGTTATCACGAGTGCGCGGCGCGCCTCGCTGTAATCGCGCCCTTCACGCAGGCTATAAAGATTACGGCGAATGTCGCACGTCCCGCGCCCGCGCCACACACCCAGCTCCTACTACTGCTCTTGAAGTGTAGACGGGGTAAAATAATTTACACGCGATAGTGATAAGCTGTGTTTTATATTTAAATTACCACGCCTCTTCTTAAATATGTATTAATACAAATAAATTTAATTAACGGACAAAACACTGTTTAATTTGATACGACACAATACGGACAAAACGAGTAACAATTATGGAATCTAGATTTCAGCGGGAAAACTACCATGTATGTCTGAAATAAATAAATAAATTAAAAAATTATAGCGCGATAGCGACGTTCCTCAAGCTTCCGGGAACATCGTAAGTACGTACCGCGGGACTTCCCTACGACTGGTCGCCGCGCGCTGCCGCCAACAACGGTGAATTCCATAGAGCAACACGGGCCACCGGCGGACGGTCCGCCGGTGGCCCGTGTTGCTCTATGGGTGAATTCGTAAGTTGTGCGTACTGCGGGACTTCCCTACGACTGGTCGCTGCGCGCTTCCGCCACCCGGTGAAGTCGTGAGTACGTAACGTACTGCGGAACTTACCGGCCGCCGCACGCCGCCGCGCCGCCGCCACCGGTGAAGGCCCCCCGGCCCCCGGCCCTCGCCGCTAACATTGTGGGCAGGTTGAGTAGTTAACTACCTACCTAAGTAGGTAGGTACCAATTTATTAACCAATAAACAATAGCAAGATATCGCATATATTTTATTTTATTTTATTCTATTTGGAAAACTTACAGCTAACGATTTGAATTCCGATTTGAATTTGAAAATATAATAAAAATGGTATGGGTTCCGCCTGCTTCCAACTTTTATTTAATTTAAAATGGGCTTGTTTTTAGCTTATCAGTTTTTTTTTAACTTAAGTTTTTTACCGTAGTCGGGGATTTTATTTTTGAAGTGAAAACTTCTTTAGCGGCGCTGTGTACTTTTTTGGAATGGGTAAAAACTTCTAAACTCGCGTCAGGTCACGTGACCCTGATCGAAAATTCGTAAGACATAAAACGTAAGACGCGCGTTGTTGAGGACAGCGCCATCTATGCACATCGGGAAGAACTACGAGGGCCTCGCGTACTAACTACGTAGTTCATCCAACAACGACGAGATGGCGCTGAACCACGGATATATAACTGACGACGAGCTCCATGCGAGCGGCTTGCTTCTCTTACCACTGCCGCGACCAACACCACGAACTGAAGTCTATCCTGTGTGCTTATTTGTAAATCTGAATAAATTCCTTTCACGAGAAGAATAAACCAGTCACTTTGGTCATCATACCTGATTTGCAAAAAACCCTATAAAATAAGGAACACACCTTAACACGCGTGTTTTGTTTATACGACGATTCACAAAATACACTCGTAATTGTTCAAGTTTTCACTTCTGTCGGCACTACCGGAGTGCCAGTGTTTTTTTTATTAAGTATGTACTTCTTTTATTGTTGGTACCTAGTCTCCTTATCTTTCTTTTCCGGTACTACTTCTAATACTAAGATTACCTATAGCGTAAGCATAAGCATGGAAGCCGCGGCGCGGCGGGTAAGCCACCTCCGCCGGCATGGAAGCCGCGGCGCGGGTAAGCCACCTCCGCCGGCCGCGGTTATATGATTATTAGTGTTCTTTCTTTCATGACGATTTCGGGCAATTTAGTCTACTTAATACTTTGCGGGATTTTGGTACAACTTCATAAGACATGTCCCATTCTTGCTTTTTCATTCCGTTGATTGACCATTTTACAAGTTACCTTTGAACACAATTATGTCTAGGTACCTATCTACACCTATTATTTCATTATAATTATACATATACAGGTAGGTACACTGATTTATTCGCTGCAAATGTAACTTTGTAATCCTATATATTTATATGGGATTACAAAGTTATTTATGCAGTTGGTGTATCTAGTAAAGTGAACCAAAATTGCAAAATATTTTAGTTTTCCCTTGATTTATATCATCATCAACATCATTTCAGCCGAAAGACGTCCACTGCTGGACATAGGCCTCCCCCAAGCACCTCCACTTCAGTTCTGTGCTTCTCGCACCCAACGGGTTCCTGCGGCCTTCATAAGGTCGTCGGACCACCTTGTGGGAGGCCTTCCAACGCTACGTCTTCCGGTACGCGGTCGCCACTCCAGAACCTTTCGGCCCCATCGGCCATCTGTTCTGCGAGCAACGTGCCCTGCCCACTGCCACTTAAGTTTGGCAATTCTTCGGGCTATATCGGTTACCTTGGTTCTCCTGCGGATCTCCTCATCCTGATTCGATCACGCAGGGAAACTCCAAGCATAAACTCACTCAAACTCAAACTATTTATTTCAATTAAATCATTTACAGGCACTTTTGAATTGTCAAGAAGTCGGTCAGTCAGAATAATGAAGCTAGTTGCCCATTCCAAAGCGTAGGTACCTTTGGAGAAGAACGGGCAAGAAACTCCATGGACACTCCTTTTAAATTATATTTTACAAAAATATTAGTCACATCATTACTTTTGATTTTAAAATTATATAATGTGAGAACGATGTAAAAAATTAAGAAAGACGTAGGTACGCGTTAAACGCGTCCAGGGTACAACAAATAGTACCTACTTAACAAACAACAATCCAAAAATAAAATAATTAAAAATATGCCGAGGAAGCTAAATGATGACCGCCCCAACTAACGGCGGCGGGCGCCCGTTCACGAACATGACGCATAAATCAGCACCATTCAGCTCAACCATTTTCAAGGGAGCTAAATGATCCAACACACACGCCACCGTCAGCGGGACATTTGAGTGAGCATGATATACTATCAGCTGCCAAGGCACATTCAAGTCAATGAAAGACATATTATTACCCGGTAAATGGTAGCTATAGGGTACACAGAACTCACATCTGTGCTATGCAATTATATAATACAAAGGAAAATGATTTTATACAATGCAAAGATAGTCTTACAATCTTCAGTAGCTCCAACGGTAATAATAATAGCACGCTGCTGGAGGATTCAGGTCTAGGCTATCGGTTGAAGAGAGGTGGTCAGGTTATATCTCACCTCCTTTACATGGATGACCTGAAACTCTTTGCCCCCAACGATTTGCAACTGATGGAGCTATTGAAGGTCACTGAAACTTTCAGTAGCGCCATCAGGATGGAATTCGGTGTGGACAAATGTGCGGTCATGCATGTAAAGCGAGGGGGGATTGTGGAATCTGTGGAAACCCAGCTCACAGATTCCATAAATCTTAGATCCCTCTCAGCAACCGAAACGTATTTGGGTATGTCGGAAGCACTGGGCATCAACGTTACCGACATGAAACAATCGCTGAAGGAGCGCTTCTTTGGCCGCCTGAGAAAAGTATTTAATAGTCTTTTATCAGGCGGAAATAAATTGCGTGCCTTCAACGGTTGGGTCATGCCGGTTTTGATGTACTCTTTCGGCATACTCAAATGGACTCAAACAGAGCTAGACGCCTTGGATAGGCGGGTCCGTACATTGTTGACGGCATATCGAATGCATCACCGACGTTCTTCGGTTATGAGACTGTATATCCCACGGAAGTGTGGAGGTCGAGGCTTTTTAGATGCTAAGACTCTTCACAATCGTGACATATGCAGTCTCAGGGAATATTTCCTAGAAGCCGAGGTGGGGATGCATTGAGATGTTGTAGCAGTGGACAAGGGCCTTACCGCGCTCTCCTTGGCTAAAGAGAACTGGCGCAAACCTGTAGTGCTTGACACTAACGACCGCATGGAGGTATGGCAGAGTAAGGAGCTTCACGGACGCTTTTTTCGGGCCCTACATGGACCCGATGTAGACTTCCTAGCGTCCGTAGCCTGGCTACGTTCCGGGGAACTCTTCGGAGAAACCGAAGGGTTTGTCTGTGCAATTATGGACGAAGTTATGATGACGAATAACTACCGGAGATTTATTGTGAAGGACGGTACGGTTGACATATGTCGGGCATGCCACCGTCCGGGCGAATCAATCCGTCACATTATCTCCGGGTGTTCTCGTCTGGCTAACGGAGAATATTTGCATAGACACAACTTTGTAGCCAGGATTATCCATCAGCAACTTGCTCTGAAATACAACCTTGCCCAAGTAACACAAAATCGATATAATGGAAAAAGTGATGACCAGAAAATTTCTTCTAGCTTCGTTATAGAATTTGAAGGGTTTTAGCAATGTCTTGCTTCTGTATAACAGCATTTTATTAACTTTGTAGTTCCTAAAGCTATATAATCCTCTTTTTCAATCTTTTGTGCAGTTAAAGGTTTTATTTTAGACATAATTTATGTCTCTATACAGCTTCTAATACAGCTGTAAGCATTATACAAAAGTGTAGGCCGTATGTAAGCATTAATTACGGCTTAGGCTATTAAAAAGCATTTTAAAATTCTTTAAAACTGCTCTATGTTTTATAACGACCTTTCGCATGGGTCACAACTGTTTAACGGTGTACATTGGTGCTGTTTTAATGCCAGCTTTTTAAAAGCATTTCATCATAATATTATATAGCCTTTATCTATACAAACGTATAATGACAAGAATTTTAACAAGCAATAAGTCGTATACCGGCCATCCGCATGCCTAAAGTTTTTAATTATGCTTACGCCATTTTGCTTATTGTATCGATAATATTTAAAATTTAATTTTATGGTAAATAGTCCTTTAGAAAGGACTTCAACCTATGGTATTGACCGGCCGGTACAATACAGGTATCATAATGACTAAAACTAAAGATTTCTTCGTAAGAGCATAATTTTTTTTACAATTCCACATATTTTTATAATATTTTTGTAATAAATAGCTCTTTAATTTGAAGGCGCATGAAATATTTGATTCAAATATATACATACTTTCACAGTAAACTGATACTCGCAACCTTAATTCACTCATAGAGAACAAAAACAAGAGTTTAATTACTTGCCTTGTAGCACTTATATTTTTTGTTGAAAGTATCCATGTTCTTTTTACACAAGATTTATTAATAATAACAGAAATTAAAAATAATATTTGAAAATGTTTTTATTTTGCCTTTGTAATGGTACAAGCTGTATAAGAGCCGCATTTAACATATGCGCACTGCTTTAACCTGTTTTCACAGCCCATTATAATGCGTTTATCATTCCGGTAGACAACCAATATAATGCTGCTAAAATGCCATTCTTACACTTAAGGCTGTATAATTTGGGGCCCAAATTAGCATTACAAGAGCTGTATAGTGGTTTATAATGCCTATATGTAGACTTCTTATAAAGCTATAATAATATGCTAATTCTGTTATCCATCGATTATAAAGCTATTTTGTGCTACTTGGGTGTGGAATCGGAGGTGCCGTACTACAGGTATGCGCCCGACCCAGTTCTCGAAAACGGCCATTTCACACTGTACTGGGATTAATCCATCATCACTGACAGGACTATTAGCTAATAAGCCTGATATAGTGGTGGTGCATCGATCAGAGCGGCGCGCAATGATTGTTGACATTATAGCCGTCTTTGACATCACATTTAATGGATGTGTGGATGTGGATGGATGGATGGATGGATGTATGTTCTTTAGCATCGTTGTGATTTGAAAGTTTATGAAACGAAAAAGCGACAGTAAAAAGAGACATGTAAATTTAAAACGTGGGAGAAAATGAGATAGGAAGCTTTATACAGTGTTTTTGAAGGTTTCACTTCTACCACGTGTGAATTGCACACATGCTGTTTTTATTTTTAGTTTCTTATATTCATATAAGTAATTAATTTTGCCCTGACTACAGTTACGTTATACCTACGTTTGCCATTAATTTGTAAATACATATTATCTAAGTTGTAATGAGAGATAAGAGAGAGCTGTTTTTAAAAGCCAAAGTGTCGGTTCATGTCACATGACGACATGAGCAATTTCTAAAAGGTTCTGACTTCAAATACAGGGAATCTTCGCCTAGCTGTCTTCATAAAAATAGTAATTTTTAATAACTACTTGCTATGTAAATATCAGTGACAGGAAGTCATTATAACATCATCAATATAAAGTAAGTGGCATAAATACGTATTATTGAATCTAACTCAAAACATACATAAGCAAAGTTAATAAATTTTAATGACCCCTGAGGCATATACAATCCGTTAAAAAAATAATTTTTGAAATCGATTTACAATTGCCGGAGATATCGCGTAACAAACATACAATCGAATTGAGAACCTCCTCCTTTTTGAAGTCGGTTAAAATAACTTTAATTTCAGAAGACGGTGGCAAAAAAGGAAAATGCGAACATAACGACACCGACTCGGAAGTCGGTGTCGTTATGATAAATATAATAATTTAATATTTCGGAAAATTGAAGCGGCGCGGCGGCGGCGCGGCGGCGCGGCGAGACTCCCGATCGCCCCGCGCGTCGCGCGTCGCGCGTCGGAAAGCTGTTGGGATCTCCCCGCGACTGTCGGATTGTCGTGCCGAGCGTGACGAGACTTGTGTCTGCGCACATATTGTGCACGATTGTAGCGCATTGGGCTAGACCGTTGAGATTGACCACTGTGGCCCAGAGTCGGTTGTGAGGATATTATTTTATTAAACGGTTTTATTTTTAAACGGTTTTATTTAGCTCACCCCGTTTGTTTTATTATTTATTCTTTATTCTTGGGTCATATTTAGTAATTCAAATTTCACCCTCTTCCTGTCAACCGATTAATCTGAAATTTTGTATACACTTTGGATTTTGGTGACAATACAATTATGTTTATTCATTATCATTATAAATTCAAGATGGCCGCCGCTACAAAATGGCGGATAATTTATGTTTTATTAATCCCATCAATATGGGTATCAAATGAAAGGGCTCAATAAGCAGAATACAATATACTATAAAAAATTGAAATCCAAGATGGCAGCCGCTACAAAATGGCGGATAACGTAGGTTTTATCAATCCCATCAATATGGGTATCAAATGAAAGGGCTAAACAAGCAGAATACAATATACTATAAAAAAATAAAATCCAAGATGGCGGCCTCTACAAAATTGCGGATAACGTAGGTTTTATCGATCCCATCAATATGGGTATCAAATGAAAGTGCTCAACCAGTATAATACAATTTACTATGCAAAATTGAAATCTAAGATGGCCGCCGCTACCAAATGGCTGATAACAATTTTTTTTCAAGCACTAAATGAATTAAACAGAATGCGAAATAAAAACTAAAAACTAGAAAATAAAAAATAGGCAAAAAAACTTTTTCAGTTAAACGGTTTTATGTTAAACATACATTGCAATGTTTAAGATAAATGTACTAAAAACCAAAAAATAATAAAATAGATACAGTCGTGGGAATTATAAACATATGCATAGACTAGACTAAAATAAAACCGTGGGGCACGTCAATTGTCTACAAATTATCGACTTAATGTGACGTGCCCCACGGTTTTATTTTAGTCTTATTTTAGTAAAATAAGTTTATCATTTCAGTAATATGGGGACAAAAACAGTTCATTTCGGTGGCTGTTATAACTCGTGCTAGATTCGTAAAACCATAAAGTTTTAGAGATCCTTGTGTCAAATACAAAGTCATAGTTTTGTAATGTACATACTTTTACCTAGAGTGTAGATTAGATTATTCGGGTGTATTTGCTGTGTAATATTTGTGTTTAAGATATATAATACATTAATATCATTCTTTGAGGTTATTGTAACCTCAAAGAATGATATATGTAATACTAACTGTAATATCTGTAAATTAATGATGATATTAAAATAACTGTGTACTGTCCTGTCTCAGTGTTCATCTAAAATTTGTGGAAATCAAACCTAACAAACTACGGAACCCTGGCTGCCCGGCACGGTTGTGCTTAGCTGTATTACCTATAGAATGGGGGCGGCAAAATTGGTCTCCCGCCCCGGGCGCCGAGTTGGCACGCTACGCCACTGCACAGTTCATCATTTCGGTGGTAATTTTTATCATTTCGGTAGACACTTTTCATTTCAGTGGACTATTAAAAATTCATCCTTAAATATTTATGTAAGTTTAGAACTTTAGATGAAATTTGATGTCCACTCACGCACAATGTTATAAAATAGGCTAAAGTTTTATTTGTCACTAAAAATATGTAGATAGCATTGAAATAAAAAAATCCCACCGAAATGACAAATAAAAATCTCTTGTTGAAAATTAGTTTCTGTCCGTAACTAAGTCTGAGAAGGCTTCAAAAAAAAATTGCTCGCACCTATTATAAATAGTTTATAACCTGGATTAACACAATAATGTTAATTCAGGTTATAAACTATCTGTGTGCTCAACTGCTCATCCATATTCGTTCAGCCGTTTTTGCACGATTGAGCAACAAACATCCAAACATACAAAGTTACAACCTTTCACATTTATAATAATAAGTAGGATACCGTACATAAAAAGAAAGATGTCGGTAAAAAAACAGTAACACATAGGCTTTGCAAAAACGACGGCAAAAACCAACTCGCGCACCGAAGCCACCCGAAGCCGTACGTGCAACTGTAGTATGTAAGTACAGTCAACAAAAGAGATAAGTGTGCAGGATCGTCGAATATAGTTGAAGTAAACTTCAACTAAGAAACCGATGGATGCTGTCGACTGAAATTTAATTTGATGAGTTGTTTGTTTTCAACATATTAATTAAATTAAATTTTATCTACATACGTGCGTATGCATATACCTACAGACAAGTTAAAAGTGATAAGAGAGCTCCATATATTTTTTACAAAAAAAATCTGAAAAATTGACTTCACCAAAATAATTTTTAGAATTTAAAAGATTTTTTTCATTATAAGGATAAATAAGTAAATAATATTTCTTTTAATAATAAGATAGATTTATTTAGTTGGATAATAGAAATGTTGTTATTGTGCGTTTTTATTTGATATTGTATATTATTATTAGAGTATAAAATGTCCATAGTACAGGTACCTAAGTGTTTTGTATTGTTTATTAGAGTTTAAGTAGTATACAAGTTAGGTTTTATACTATATACCTACCCACGTGTATGTTAGGTTCACATTGTAAATATTCGTATGCCGCTATTAGCGGCCGATGTGTTGAACTTATCAATTTATCCCAACCAACTTTGTACCTACTATATCCGACGAATAAATGTCTTTGTCTTTGAGCTAGAACATGGCGACGAGGATGCCTGTTGTTTATTCTGTGGCTGTGCGGCGAGCACTCCCCTCCAACCTACGTCACCGGGGCACTCCGCCACGGACTCCGCTGAGTCAGCGTGGCGCACGCGCCGAGCGCCGTCATCAATGGGCACTCTCGAGCCCTCCCCCCCCCGCGCCCCCCACTCGTCGCAGTCACATGACGAGCCCCGCACCCCACGTCCCGCACACCGCGCGTACTAACCGGCCGCGGCCCGACTTTCCTGTGCACCCCCCCACGAGCACACCAGCGCGTGCGCCGGGTCAACGCCCGCGCCCGTGCCTCCCGCGCCTGACCTGGTGCCGCTGTCGCACTACGTTGCACTACTGACGCGACGTGCCGCGCGGGAACGACCTTGCACGTGCATCCCGCTACAGCGGTGCTATTCTGTAAAAATCTCACCGTGAAAACTTAGGTGAAGTGAGCGTGGAGTGAGCTGTCAGTAGTGTCAATTCCTAGCAAAAGCAAACTCACTTCACCTAAGTTTTCACGGTGAGATTTTTACAGAATCGACCGGCTGAACTTAACTGGCACCGCCTAACGGTTGCGTGCAAGGAATCAGCGATATCATTCTGTGACACCGAGCGGACCCATTGATAGATCACGTGAGTCGGTTGCTAGGTGCAGCCGTGCAGGTAGTGTGCGCGCCAGCTTTACTTTACAGCAAGGAAGCTGGCACCATTATTACTTCCAGATTCGATCGCGACACGCGCCATTACTATTCCAAATAAGCTCTCGTCACATGAGAACGCAAATGAAGTGCAAGGTGAGTTACATTACAGCGGGCGCGCGTCGGTGTGCGTGGAGCTGTGCAGTGTGCTGTGTGCGTGCTGCGCCCGATGCACTGTCACGTGAGCGCCCCCCTCCCCGCGAGCCCGCGCGCCCCGCAAGTCGGCGGAGTACCGGTCCGTCCTAGGAACCTGCTGCGAGTGCGACAGATCTGAGAGCACGCGGCGCCCCGCGCATCGTCACCATCGACATTCTATTAAAACAGAGCTTCTATTTGTTGTTACTTACATATTTACGAACTAATATTTTTTAAAGCGTCAGGCTATGTATTCGGAGCGAAAGTCCTAAAAGCGTGTACTTATATCAGAGCCATAGAGCGTGTTCTTCCTCCTCTCTCCTAATATGCTGTGCCCGACAGGGTCCATAATTGTGACTAATATAATTATTTCCCTACCAAATATAAACATTATGGTACGCAATAAAGAATTGAGAACTGAGAATTGAGCCCTATATCACAACGCCCGACTGTGGAAGACAAAGATCAGTGCGATCACTTGGTCAGTGGCCGCTCCTGCCAAAGAGTTCAACGCGCGCTGCACGAGCCGAGCACGAGACGTAGAAGATTTCATGATCTTCTTTGATGCAATGTTTCTCTATTGTTACCTACCTACATGGATTTGATTAACACGATTGCTGCCAAGAAAATAAATTCTGTTCATACTACATATTTATTATCACACTAATATTATAAAGGTAAAAGTTTGTGTGTGTGTGTTTTATGTATGTTACTTCTTCACGCTCAAACGGCTGGACCAATTTTGAAAAAAATTTGTATGAAGGTAGCTGACACGCTGGATTAACATATAGGCTACCTGTACCCCGATATTCCCACGGGATCGACATTTACGCGGGTGAAACCGCGGGGCGCAGCTAGTTTAAAATAAAACAATTAGATACAGGCACTTTTGAATTGTCAAAGGGTCGGTCAGTCAGAAAGATGAAGCTAGTTGCCCATTCCAAAGCGTAGGTACCTATGGAGGAGAACGGGCAAGAAACTCCACGGACACAGCCCTGAGCTCTGACTCCTGATCTAGGTGGTACACAGGAGCCAGTTATAGTAGGAACAATACTAAAATATTTAATTTCATACAATGCGAAGATTTATTGTAGTTTTTAAAATCTGCAGCAGCTCTAACAGTATTTTCAAACGCAAATCAATATGAACGGTATATGGTTTGTTCTGTTCTGTATTTCTGGCATTTCGGTCAGCTTATTACCTACCGGCTCAAGCACACATACAAGCGACTCATAATACAGCTGCTTTCTCTCCAGCCGCATAGGGCCGCAGGACCCGGTCATTCCTTCCGCCATTAAAAACTTAGAAGAATTAATATTTAGAAAAAATATTGACATTTATAAAAAGAGCCAATCACTTTGTGAAAAAAAAAACAGAACATTCGGTTAATTTTGATGTCACTGTAAAATGAACTAAGCACAAAAATATGTAGGTAACGGCAGACTGCTCCTAAAATACATACTTTTAATGAGCTCCGGATGATAAACTTGTACCTACACCGAGGCACAGACCGAGGTGCTATTGATGTAGGCGCGTGCCGTGCTCGACATTACATCACAAAACTAGTACGAGGAAACGATCACATGGTGGTGGTCGATAGCATGAACCATGGCGGCACGTGCGTCTGCGTTGCAAGCCGCGTTAGGGCTTGGATCACTCGGGACCACTCGGGAGCGCTCGGGAGGGGCGTCCTGAGAGGCTCACACGCCGCCGCGCCGCCGCAGCCTGCTCCACACACGGACGCACCTGGTGCCGCCGCCGCCGCGCCGCCGCGACTACTGCGTCCTCCAGTTTGCATACTACTATGTGATGAGCGAAAGATTCGTATGCACTTGAAGTTACGCAGCTTACGTGGATATATAATGCTGCTTCCAGATAATAGCACAGAAATCTGGATGTGCCACATTGGTAGGTACCTAAATTGACCCGTGCGAAGCAGGGGCGGGGCGGCAGGGCTACTCGTGTAGGGCACACCGCAATAGCGGCGCGCGGTTAGACCCGATGAAGGAGTGCCTGGAAAGACGGCGTGGCACGTTACGTTCCGGCTGACACAGGTGCTCTCCGGACTTTGGTGCTTCGGAATGTACCTGTGCCGTATAGCCGGAAGCTGACGACCGGTTGTGGTAACTATCACGACGGCACGGCGCAGCACACTCTGGAGGAGTGCCCAGCCCGGGCGATACAGCGCCGTGACCTCGTCGCGGTGCGAGGTGCTGTGGATAACCTCTCGATTCTGGTCGTGGTTCCGGCCATGGCCGGGAGCGAGAGCGCGTGAGACAACGTCGCCTCCTTTTTGTATTGTTCCAATTATTCTGCGACATACTTTTATACTTACAAGCTTACAAGTATGTCGCAAGGCAAAAATAAGCTCTTTGCGAAAATCCTAGGGCGATCTCAAAGGACCGGATATTTGTAATCGGAGACAGATATGTTCATAGTCAATGACGTAATATAAATATATCTAAATAATATAGTTTGTAATAATAATAATAATAATAATAAGGGCTTGATTCAGAGAGCGGTACTTCTGGACACGGCCCGCATTGTTAGGAGGTTCCTCTCTCTGGAGCCCTGACCGCCGGTAGCTTGGACCCTGTTCCCGATACCGGTGGGCTACAATTTTTTATATTTTTAAATGTTTTTTTTTTAATGTTTTTTATAAGAAAATATTTAAAAATGTAACAAGTTTGTTAAAAAATAAATAAAGAATAATAATAATAATAATATATAGGAAAAGGTAAAGTGTGTCATTATTATCAGGCATATCTTAATTACTGTGGGCGTACTAAGTGGGTAGTGTTGGTTAATGCGCAATAGAAACACGGTTTGCACTTCACATCAGATTATAATTTCATGAACAATTTAATCACATTAGCAAATCAAGCACTATAGGTACACGATACAACCAGATACGAACGCGATATAGTTTCTGAGCACATGATGTCCGTACGATGTCCAATCGTCAAGTCCCCTGCCGCTTCGTTGCTCGCTCTTTTATACTGGTGTCAAAACAAGTCGAGCAGTGGGGCGGTGGGAGAAGTCAGGTGACGTACTTGTCGGTGGCGTGACCGGTGCATGTGTTGTTTTGGACAACGCCGCCGACACGGCCATACTGACGTGCGGACGTCCTCGTGCGCTTACAATTCATACATCTGTAATAAGCATAAATCGTTCGATTATCCTGACCAAAAATCGTACTTTACAATCTGGACCGGTTTATCTAAACCCTACAGACAGGCTGGTAAGAATTAGTTCTGGACCGGTCTTCAATGACCCTTCAGATTGACAAGTTCTGGTCCGGCTACAAGCCCTACAAATTAACAAGTTCTGGTCCGGCTACAAGCCCTGCAGATACAAGTTCTGGTCCGGCTACAAGCCCTACAGATTAACAAGTTCTGGTCCGGCTACAAGCCCTTCAGAATTTATTTTATCTTATTTTGGCTAGTCCGGAATATTATTATTCCCTATAGCCGATTTATCATTGGACCGGTTTAACCCTACAATGATTATTGCAATTTAACTGTCATCATTAGTTTTATGGACATCAGCTCGCGTTACTATTGATCGGCTCCGAATAAACGGACATAAAGTGCAACTTGTGCCCCGTCATACACTTTCCAGGGTGGAAAATCCTCATGGATGTCCTCCGCCACGGGGCGGGCGGAGGGGTCTGTCAGACTCTTACTGACTAAAAACCACCCCGGTGTTCCATCTCACACCTACGCCAGGGGTCGCGGGAACGTACGATGCTTCCGTAACGTACGTTCACCGTGACACGCCAGAGCCAAGACTGTCTCGTTACACCACTGCGCGCTCTCTTCCACTTCACACGAACTCAGGCTAGACTCTGTCGAGCGCCGCCGGGTGACACTGGCGTTCAGAATAGTCCATGAATGACGCCGACACGACCATCTTGCTCGCACACATTCTCGTGTGTTAATCTGCAAAGAAACATACCCCGCAAAGTATCACATAGTTCGGTCACTTCTGACCGAATTTGGTACAGACTAAAACACATTCAAAATTCGCACAAACTAAAAAAAAATTGAGTTCAGAGCATTAATCATTATTTGATTACTAATTACGATTATTACAATGTTACATCTAAAGCATGAAAAACTGATTAACTACCGTTTGGTCATCCTGCTATTGTTTCTGGTCCGGTCAAGTTAGACCCTTCAGATATTTAACCACTTGGTCCAGTCAGCCATGACTCTACAAGACTTGTTTCTTGGTCCGGTCAATTTCTGACCCTACAGGATTAGCTTCCTGGTCCGGTCAATTTCTGACCCTACAAGATTAGCTTCCTGGTCCGATCAGTTTTTGACCCTACAAGATTAGCTTCCTGGTCCGGTAATTGTTTTGCCTTTCAGGTGTGTCCCTACAGTTAAACTGAACCGGACGTAGCTAGGCCGAACAAGTATCGTTCCTTTAGCTTAATTAACAAATAGCTCAATATTTTGGTTGATGTACAAGTGCTTCTGTTATAATGGTAATTGACTCAGGACCAATTGATTCTACTGAAGTAGCACGTAAACCAGGGTTTCTACAATTTGCATTATTATGAGAACTGGTAGATATAGTGGGACTTTTAGCAGACATGGTATCACTATTGGCAGAGATAGTATCACTATTTGATTCCCAAATCTCAAGATCACAAACTAAATAATCAACTAAACATGATGGAGCAGCCAATAAAACATCCTTAGAGCATCACAAAACACAGCAGGAATCTTATTCATGAACTGTGGCTTTTCATTAAGCCCCTACAACAAACTTCATCTTTGTTACTTTGAATTCCTCCTGAATTCCGAGTCCTACGGGCTCTATGGTCTCTACAAGACCCTGACCTCCGCCAGAGTTAAACACGCATCGCGCACCCACGGACTACTTGAGTTGCCTCAAGAGACACCGATTTCTACAGGGCTACGACTATGTAATAACTACTGGTATGGTCCCCGACCAGCCGAACTAAGATTCACCACTATCACTAGACTTAATTTCTACTCTGTTTCATCAACAAGACTTTTACTTAGCTTTCCTCAAATTCGTCATTAATACTCTGATCCCTTGGCCTGTGCCATGGCATATGCCTTAGCCTCATTAGCATACTTGATTCAACCAGAGCCATGTAATCAAACTTTAATTAATCATAGCAAAAAAAAATATCAACCAGAGCCATGTACCATCGTTATCCACATTACAACAATCTTTTTCACTAAGAGCCTTAGACACCTGGAAACCCACAGACGAGTAAAACACTCTAACGCCACGGCGCTCCGGCCGACCAGCAATCGCATTGCTCTCACCCATCCAGCGCATGGATCCATGTGCATCACCCTGTGACTACACACTTTTTACTACGGCCGATAGAGAACCCCTACTCGCGTGGTTCCCACTACTTAGGCTTGCTCATAGCTCATCACCACTATGATTACCATCTATTTCGACTGGTACATGACCTACTGGCATCATTCATAACCTATCGTGAGCGTATTTAAAAATTGCATCGTTAACTAGATATGGGCTATACCTAACAATGTAAGAGTTTTTTTTTTTGCACTTGTTTAGCAGGGTAGCATTCGGTACCAGAGTCAAAACATAATGAAAACGACTCACCAAATTCGGTAGACAATAGATCTGTAGTTGGCTTAATGGCTGTAGTGGTTGCAATCCACTGTTTCCTTGGCAGAAGTCGTGAAACTCCTCGCTCGAAAAGCACCGTCCTTGATCAGCGATTATTCGTACAGAAGATCCAAAGAGGGCAGCGCTGTCCACCACTGTCATTCTGCTTGCACACGTCCTTGTGTGTAAACCTGTAACCAAAAAAAATCAACAGCAGTGCATGTTCCACTCGGCCAATTCTGACCACATTTAATAAAAACAATAACAATCATTGATAATAAAAGATTCGGTCGGTGGTTCGTCTTAGGGGCGGTTCCTCTAAGCCTTGGTAATAGATCACATACAACGCTCATGACCCGGCTGCCGCAGCATCTAGTGACACTCATGCCACCCATATAGTCTACGACTCCCAGGTCATTAGAAAACCAACACCACAATAGTCTCCTTTGAGAGCCCATCGCTCCCTGAACAACTCACAAGAGAGTTGCAGTTACGACTACAGACAAGTACGTACAGTGCGACCTAGCCATGGTATGTGCTCTACTACTCGGTGAAGGAACTATCCTCACCGCCTTCTACGTTTAACACGTTAGGAACACTACTTAGAGGCATCTTTCGTATGCGATCGTGAGCATACTAGTAAGTTCGGTTAGAATCTAAAGCTTATGACGTATAGCGATCACTTGTCAAAACTTCCACAACCTTAAATGGACCTATGAACTTCCGATCTAGATTAGTCTGATAATCTGATTTCACTCTTCGTTTTATAATAACACAAAATAGCCTACCCAAAATAATACTTTGCAAGTAAATGTCGTGTAGTAATGAAATAAAATCTCAAGTTGTGGCTCGCTATTCGCAACGCTTCTTATGATTTGTTATGTGCTGAAAACACGCGTTTAACCAATAACATTATTAACTCGTTTGGCACTTAATTTGGCTGCACAACTCGCTTTTACTAACGAGCATTCAGCACCAGAATCGTAACAAAACAATGATACAGCTCACCTTTGTTCTAACGTGCCTGAGCGTAGTTGTACGATGCAAACATCCACTCGCCGTTGCTGCTTGCAGCGCGTGCTCCACCTCCATCATCTGCTTGGCTGCCACTTCTCGTGCACCGGGTCACGACGTGTCCAGGATTCCCTCACTTGCAGCACACGAAGGGCTTCACCGAAGGCTGCGGGCTGCTTGGCTCGATTCTTGAAGTCACCCAACGTCACTGGTAGCTCCACGTTACGTCCTTCGTACTATTTACGATAGCCACGTTGATACTGCTTCCTTTGTGCGCCTTAATGACGGCCACAAGTTGACCTCCTTGCAGTGAATTTTCAGCAAATCACAAATCAGCTGTAGTATTGTGTGCGGTTACGTTTGCACACGCGTCCTATCGCGTTTTCTAATTACAAACACTTTTTTTCCTAACATGGCGGTAGGGCGCAACTGGCGCGTCACTGGGCAAAGGTATTTCGGCATACAGCCTATGCCCAAAACTATATTCACTATGATCGCGCATCCGTATCTGGCTTGTCTGGGTTCAACTCTAACAGGTCCACACGATTATTTAATAAGCGTTCGCAGTTTGCACTTTGTTTTTTTTTTTAAATGTCAACGGTCACTTTCACTTTTAGCGTTTTCATTTTGCGCATGAACCAACACGAATCCCACTTCTGATATAGGAAAAGGTAAAGTGTGTCATTATTATCAGGCATATCTTAATTACTGTGGGCGTACTAAGTGGGTAGTGTTGGTTAATGCGCAATAGAAACACGGTTTGCACTTCACATCAGATTATAATTTCATGAACAATTTAATCACATTAGCAAATCAAGCACTATAGGTACACGATACAACCAGATACGAACGCGATATAGTTTCTGAGCACATGATGTCCGTACGATGTCCAATCGTCAAGTCCCCTGCCGCTTCGTTGCTCGCTCTTTTATACTGGTGTCAAAACAAGTCGAGCAGTGGGGCGGTGGGAGAAGTCAGGTGACGTACTTGTCGGTGGCGTGACCGGTGCATGTGTTGTTTTGGACAACGCCGCCGACAAATATAATAATGTTGTTTATTTATCATTGTTCATACTTAGTCATGTTTGTTGCAGAGCGCCAAAACTGTCTTACGTACCGTACCTATTGTAAGTTCTGTTTGTATGACTTCGATGTTCTGATGGATTATACCGTTTGAATGACGGTTTGTCGTAGATATTATTATTCAAGATAAAGATAAAGCGGATTAATAACAAACAAGTGTTTGTCCCAATATCTTATCCACGGCCAATTTGAAGGCAAGTCATTTAAAAAGTGAGCCTGCCTGAAAAATGTGGTCACTCTACCATTAATTTACTCAATACGATCATACAGACTAAAATATTGTTCATTAGAACGTTGTTATTATTTAACAAAAGAAGTGGTGCAACTGTGGCTGGCGTTGGCATTACGGACGCTGTTGAGCGCAACAAACAGCCAGCGTCAGTCTGTCATGCAAGTTACGATTACGATGTGCGCAATTTATACAGATCAAGACATCGCTGATTGATGAAATGGGAAACATAATAGGTACGTTACATAAGTGCCGCGAGCTTTGAGTGCACCAACAACGAGAATGACACAAATGTGAGCAAACGGTGATGGGAACTCGATGTTTACAATGTCAGGGTTGCGTGTGTGTGTGCAGAGGGCGCGGGCGGGGCGGGGGCGCGGGCAGGGGGTGTCGCGCAGCCTCCGCGGCACCGCGCATCTCGGGGCGCGCGGCAGGCGGGTGCGGCACATCGACAATACGCGCGCGACGACGCCGCACCGCCAGTCGCGCTCCGACCGCGCCGACCTCCACACGCTCTTCGCGCCCGCCGCGCGCTCTCCCGCTCCACACCGACCGACAGCACCACGGCCGGCCCGCCGCGACCCCCGCCGCACGCCCGCTCCCGCTCCATGCGCCCCTGACACCGCCGCCTGTCGCACCGCACGCACTGCCCGCACCGCCCCGCGTCGGACTCCGCCGAACTCCCGCACAAGTGAGTTATGTTCCGAGCGACCCGAGCTGGCGAGCTGGACGTTGCCGTCGGCGGCGCAGTTGCTACTCAATGGTTGCTACCGCGTGAGCCGGCGCCGCCGAGACAGTGGTCCGCCGCCGCCGCTCAGGTAGTCGCCGATACTCGCCCGTTTGTTATCGTTCCGAACCCCTTCGGGCGCCCGTTGCGACCTCATACCCGTGAACATTTTCTACAAAAGAACGTGTTAAAAAAAATAGTGTTGAACGTCAGTGAGGTGAGTCACACAGCGTTGTCGCATTCCTTAGTTATTATCCTCTTTAAATTGTTGTTGTTAATTTAGTTAATTGCGACAATCGCTCGAAGGTACAGCGAAAGCGAGACGTCATCGCATCCTAATGAAGTCGGTTACTATTGACGAACTTTGCTGCGGTCTACCTGACCTTACATATTATATGTTACGAATTCGCAAATTTGCTTATCCCACTGCTTGTAGAGTTATCGTATTGCGCGAGAGTGCGCAGGTGTCTTATAAATTCTTCGGCGTTACTTTCTCGCGCCGCGCGTCTATCGGCTTGCCGGCGGCGGCCGGCAGCCGCGCGGTTCCCTCGATACCTACCCCTTGTTGCAGTTCCTTTACAGCGATAACCGGCGGGTGTTCAAGTCATCAGAGTATTCTCGACTGGATCATTGCTTAATAATAATGTTAATAGTACCTGGTCATTGAACATTTTAAAAATCCAGCCAAAAGCTAGTCACGCTCCACAGTGTTATTATTGCCCCGAAAAACGGACATCCCCTTTTTATTAACTAATCCGATAGAACAGATTATTTAGAAAGTAAGAGTAAAATACCCGTGTGCCAATTTTACACCAAACACGAGTAAAAAAATTTTGTATTTTTTTTTTACTTTTTCTAAATTAATTAAGTAATTACAAAAAAAATACGCATTATTTTACCCCTTTCTTTGTTATGTGTAATAATACTATATTAAAGATATGTGAAAAAAAATACAAAAGGGTACTAACTAGTACAGATGTAAAGGAATATGGTTTTTTTATGTTTTTAGATTTTGATTTATCATGGTTGTATCTTTGCTTAGTTGGATTCAATATTTATTGTAAATCATGTTCACACCCCAACCAATCACATAAAAAAAAACCGCATCCAAATCTCGCTGTGTTTAAGAGTTATTCACTTCTAAAGTTTATTCTGATAATTTTGATTTTAGGGTCATCACTTCACAAAAAACATTATTTTTGTTTATAGGTTTTAATTTTACGTTGAATTTTATTTATATCATAGAATAATACACATATACATATTTACGCCCACTCCCACAAAATTTTACAAATAATATTCTTAAATCTTTTTATTATTTTTACATCGGACAAAAATACAATTAATAATAGTACATTTTGATACAAGTGGAGAAAGTTTGTTATTGTATTCGAGGCGAAATTATAATGAATGTTTTTGAGCCGAGAACTGCAATAACAAATGTCCACGTGTATCAAACGACGTTTTTCAATACACTTTTGAAGAAATAAAATAAAATAACGAAAAATATTTTTGTCATGAATTAAGAAACTATGATTTTAATTTTCTTTTTTTTTTTCGAGCTTTGCATTCGCCAGGTTGAAGAAGAGGCAAAGGTATGAAGCCGTTAAACAGCCTAATATAAAAAATAGATTAATTTTATGTTTTTGAATTCAGTACCTACACAAATAAATATTAATTTGTTAAACACAACTAAAGTAACTAATAGTTTCTAATAATCATGTTTATCTATGATATTCTATTTATAAACACAATTTGAATTTTCACAAAATATTTATGCCGGAAAGACGCGTAGTGCTTTGCCGAAATTAGAAAAAAAAACAATCACCTGAGATTAAGCATTGAACCAATTTGAACTAAGTATAGGTATAGTTATCTGTGGCAATTTTCATTCCCGTACACGTGCGGGAAAATGGAAAAAAACGCACACGTGTGAAATACATTGCATGTTATACCTAATCGTAGTGCGTTATGGACCAGTTTTCGAGGAAGTGTATTGAAAAGTTAATTACTTATACTATAATTTGTTCATGCTATATTGCATGTCAAGCCAAGTTCAGAGATAAACAGGGTGGTACACCTTACACGAACCATTTCGAGCTACTTTAGACCACCTAAAACTATTAAACCTACCTTCGTTAAAGCAAAACTCTCAACAAACAAATACTTTGAATACTTGCCAAATTGCATAATCAGTAGCAAGGAACTTAATAAACTCTCTTTTACCTCTTTTACTTATTATCGCACAGCCTGAAACACTTGGTCGAAAAACTTGAAATTTTTAAAGTAAAATACTAAATATTTACAGAGTTCAGTTGCTTAAGTACCTTCTTTAATTATCATTTTCCGTAGGTAAAACTTCAGTGCTATCGTCATTCCACCCTTCTATAAGATTTTGCATAACGTCTTCTTCGTCACTTAAGCTGTCGCTATCTTGGGCCGAAACATCTTCCTTTGGTATTTCGTACGGTTTTAATAACTGGAGAACGGCAGGTGGTAATGGCATCTTTCTCAATTTTTTTTTTTTTCAATGATAGTGTAACTTCTTTCAGATAACCTTGGCCACGTTATTATGTCCTTTGTTTATTTTAAACACATTTTACGTTTTTAAATATGTATTACTAAACATAAAAATTCAATAAAAAAAAATATCTTAAAAAATACGACTTCTGCCAACCCTAGCGCCTAAATTTCAAAATCCTGTAAGTTCTAAACACCATAAGATTTGGATATGATATTTTGAATCGGTGCTTCTTAGTGCCAAAGCAACATCTTGTCTCGATGTTGAATCCAAATAACATGAAATAAGCCCATAAAAAAATAAAATCGAAAATATATAAAATTCAATGTTACTCACAACATGTTAACGATAAAATTTGAGCGTTTGCTTAGTAATTTACTTAATATAAAGCATCAATTAATTGCGATCAAAGACATAACAAAAACGCATTGGATCTAAAGTAATTGCGATTTCTATGGTTTTTATGGAAACCATAGAAAAAAGAAAAAAAAAAATTATATCTCCATATTGGGACAAAATTGCCACACGGGTATTTTACTCTTACTTTAAAAATAACCTGTTCTATCGAATAAGTTAATAAAAAGGGGATGTCCGTTTTTCGGGGCAATAATAACACTGTGCGCTCGTGCAATTACGGCTTAGAATTTTTATCCGATTTCAAAAAAAGGAGGAGGTTCTCAATCTCAATTAGATTGTATTTTTTTTTATTAAAAAACTGTCTGTTATTATTACCTTAATTACCTAAAATTTAACAACACTTAGGGCTGCTATCACTTAAATTACTGACCCCGGATAAAAACTTCAAAAACCCCGGACATTTTAGGTTTATTTAAAAAAATATACGCGTTTAAATAAGACTAAGAGGCTGGACATTGTAGACTTGCGAAAGACGCCGACGAGGAATCAATGTCCACAGCCTGGGACCGTCACTACACGCGAATTGAATCAATGTCCACAACCTGGGGCCGTCACTACACGCGAATTGAATCAATGTCCACAGCCTGGGACCGTCACTACACACGAATTGTATTGGAAGCGCTGGTCTACTTCGTAGTAGTACTTACTTACAGTTCGTGCCACGTAAGAAGAGACTTGACCCCGCCTCCCCGCCTCTTTCCGCCGCCCCGATGACGCCCGGTCCCCGTCCCGCACCGGGCGTCATCGGGGCGGCGGAAAGAGGCGGGGGTGGCGGGGTCAAGTCTCTTCTTACGTGGTACGAACTGTACATCGCCATTCGCCACAGATAGCAGCACCGCACCGCTTCAGAACGGGTTAGCTCACTATGGCCCGTGCTATGGCTGTTGAGTGTTGAGGATAAAGGCCTATTCAAACCTGAGCGATATTCGCTGCCGCTGTGGGTAGAGGTACATACCGCGCGGATTTCGCTCAGGTATTTAGTATCAAGTACCGCGGCTAGAGCGACCTAAGCGATATTCGCTGTCGCTGTGGGTAGAGGTACATACCGCGCGGGTTTCGCTCAGGTATTTAGTATCAAGTACCGCGGCTAGAGCGACGACGGTCTCTGCCGCAGACGGTAGCGAATACCGCTTAGGTCTGAACAGTAATATTACCGCATACCCACTGGATTTCTCTGCCGCAGACGGTAGCGAATACCGCTTAGGTCTGAATAGGCCTTAAATAGCGCAACAAACAAGCACATTATTTTCTTTTCCATCTATAAACAAGTTTTGAATGAACGTAAAGGTACATGAAACAATTTGGTCTGTTATTTCGTAAAGCGTACCCAAACTCCAGTACTTATTCGAAGACAACATATCATAGTATCACGTCAGCATTCCCCGAAGGGTTGGCAGACGTGTCCCTATATATGATAAACAACATATCATAGTATCACGTCTGTATTCCCCGAAGGGTTGGCAGACGTGTCCCTATATATGATAAACAACATATCATAGTATCACGTCTGTATTCCCCGAAGGGTTGGCAGACGTGTCCCTATATATGATAAACAACATATCATAATATCACGTCTGTATTCCCCGAAGGGTTGGCAGACGTGTCCCTATATATGATAAACAACATATCATAGTATCACGTCTGTATTCCCCGAAGGGTTGGCAGACGTGTCCCTATATATGATAAACAACATATCATAGTATCACGTCTGTATTCCCCGAAGGGTTGGCAGACGTGTCCCTAAGAAAAACCTTTTCGCCAGTTATGTTTACGTCTTATGTCAAAGCAGGGGGGGCCCCATTTGATTTTTGGTGTGAAAAAAAAAGTGGCCACAAAAGTTGTACCTAGAGAAAAAGTTGTGGGACAACGAATAACTTGTATGTAGATGATGAAGTCAAAAAAAAAACAAGGTGGAGCCGTAGAAAGAAAGCGGATACAATTAATAAGTCATACTAACGAGTAGCCAGTTGCCAGAAAAGGATAAACGGGCAACGAATATAAAAGATCATTTAGAAAGAGAGATGAAAACGAAGGTAAGTAACAGTGGAAAACATCCTACGTAACAGTGGACTCTTGTGGGCCAATGTCAATCTGGTCTGTTACTAGCTCGCAGTCACAACTGCCAGGGTGATAGAAAGTAAAGGACATGAGGAGTGCAGGAGATGCATTCTTGTTCAGAGACAGATGAAAGTCTTGGGACGCTGGAAGCAGTGAAACTATATTAAGTTGACAGGACAGTGTGCACGAAGCGGACTACTGAGCAGGATCAACTATGTTACCAACACCGAGGTTACGGTTCATTAAGAGAAGACAGATAATAAATTGACGATGGATGATTGACGATTGCAGATGATAATTGGTTTTAAGCCGATTTAATGAAAGAAACAAAAGTTGTGTTTCAAAAGATGGTAAGATTTTTGCAGATTTGAACTGTGACACAAGGAACAAGACACAAGGCCTGTGGAGATATTACGATGACATAACATTGTATCTAGGTGGTTTAAAAGACGCTAAAGCTACCTGCAGAACCAAATATTGAAGAAAGTTTGTTTACATAGTTTGCTCGGGTAACGTGTCGTGAGTAAACAAAAGAAAATAAAGCGGACGATGAAGATCATATTGGAAATGTTAGTGCAAAGACCAAGGCACAGACCTAATTGGCGATGTCTTTAAAAAGTGAGGTGCGTAGTACTCTCAGAATGATGAATGTCCGAAGAAGATGGATGCAGCAAACAGTAGGAAAGAGGTGTCTGTATAAGAGGTTACACATCAGCATTCGCGTGTATAGCTCGAGTTGGAGCAGTATACATCATTCAATACGGCGTACAATTGGAATGTTCCAACATTTCTCATTGCAGGAGCGAGCAGTATGTGACCCGAGTATTACAGCAGCAGCAGTAGAGCAGAATGAGAAGGTAATATTTTTACCTACTGACGAATAGCTTTTCAACTTGTAGCTGCGGATTCAACTCATTCAACCCATTTAGCATCTATCTGATGGGCATCTGCCATATTTTAATGATTTTGTCAAAAATATCCCTACTTTACTTTTATATTTGACAAGTTTGAAACATTGATTGTCGCTGAGATGAGATTGCGACTAGATTTTGAACCTTTTTAATAATGGGAATGGGCCGTCTGATGTAGTGTGCTATAGTTCATTTGGGAGGCTGCTGGACGGTGAGGGGCGAGCGCTCACGTGTGTCATCTCTCGCGCGCGCCCCTCGTCCCGCCTCTCAATTGTACATACAATCATATCATATCACGCACAGTGTGTCCACATGTCCTGCACACACGCAATCTGTGGGCACCCGCCACAGCCCACAATATGAGGAGCGCCAGGTGCGTGCTATACATACATATACAAAGAACAAATCACCAACCTCTTTTTCCCCCTACGCGCGACGACGCGGCGACTCTAAGAGAAGGCTATTGTAAGCTTTAATGCCTTGTGTTTGGGTTCTGTATGTGCAGTGTGCGTTCGATGCCCGACGCCTTATAATATATGTAGAATTATTGATAAACTAAATTGAAAATGAAACAGAAAAGGCACTTAACGAAGCCGAGTCACTTATGCTCCCCATTGTGATTATTATTTGTACTGGACAATAATACCTGGGAAACTTCTGGTTACGGAGATATTGAAGGTTAATTGAAGAAAATTACCAACTTTCTTTAACTTTTTTTCACGAAAACATAATAACTTAATTTCAAATACCCGCACAGCTCTTGTACCGATGCTTGCTTCCACAATGTTTTGCGTGCGTTACATTGGAAATTAAATTGGCCTGATGTGGCCCAACCGCGTAGTGTATAGAAGAGAACATTGCTCTGGTACACATTCGCACCAAGATCTACCCCACCCATGACGTCGGCGTCGCCGCAATTAAGGCCGTTTTCCGTCTGACTAGAGTCTAGTCAGACGGAAAACGGCCTTAATTGCGGCGACGTCAGAGAGGGGAAACCCCAGGAACGAACAATGTTGACGTTGCAATGTCCCTCTTAGCAGCATGGGTGGTCTGTAATCCGCAGCCTTGGATGCTTGGCAAGTGCACCACAGAAGCTTGGCTCCACCTCCAGTCGCCGCGTCACAGGTGCTCCGTGTGACGCGGACGGTCCGTTGAGGCGAGGCGACTTGAAAGCTGGCAAACAAATAAACTGGGCAAGTGACATATAGGGTTCTATAAGCACGATCGCGAAGTATCTAGTAAGTATGTATTAAGTTATAGTGTGAAACATAAGTTGGTTGAAGGTCATTTCAAATGGTCCTTAGTTTAGTGCTTGATTCTCTTATATTTTGGGAAGGCAAGCCATGACGTGAAGGTCCCAGCAGCGCCGGACACAACAATGCAGTTACCTAACTAAAGGACCACTATCCAATAAATTACTCACGTAACTAAACTATTGTTTAAAAAAAAGGTGTGCCGTGTGATAGATGGAGACAAAACAGAGTAGCTTGCTTCACTACGAACTACGAAACCCTAAAAACCTCACTTTCCAATTTATAAAATCCATAAACGCGAAAGTGTGTCTGTCAGTCTGTTACCTCTTCACGCTTAAACCGCTGAACCGATTTAGATGAAATTTGGTATAGCGAGAGTTTGAGTCCCTGGAAAGGACATACGATAGTTTTTATCCCGATATTCCCACGGGATCGACACTTATGCAGGTGAAACCGCGGGGCGCTGCTAGTTAATACGAGGGCGACACTGAAAGTTTTTAGAACTGGCCACTTGTAAACGATATAATAAAAAAATAAGTTCAAATTTTGAAAATGGAACTCTGCCAATATTATTGTGTATCATGTATTTTATTCATTTGTCATTTGTTTACGATTTAACGCGAGAAAATTTTCGTATTTTTTATGACTTTCGATGTCATTTAAGTCAATAAGAAAGTTATGATAGACTTCGATTGGCCTTTCACGATGAAGCCCCATCTCGTGCCACTGTTTACAACTGGTTTGATAAGTTTAAAAGTGGTCGCACTAATCTCACCGATGATATGCGTGAGGGACGGCCTTCTACGGCGACGACTGAAGATAACATCAGTGATGTGCGGCGTATGATAGAGATTGACAAAAGAGTGACTTATCAGCAGATTCGGACTAGCTTAGGCATCGGTATGAGTCAAGTGCATAAAATCCTCCATAAATATTTAGCGGTCAGGAAGCTTTGTGCCCGGTGTATACCTCATAATTTGACAGAGGCCCAAAAACTCCGTTTTGTTGTTTGTTGTGAAATGATTCGAAGATTTAACGGAGGTGACTCAAATGTCGTGTTCGACATATTTACGGGTGACGAAAGCTGGATTTATTGTTATGATCCTAAAACTAAGAGACAGTCTGCTGTCTGGGTGTTTCCTTCCGAGGAGTTGTCAACTAAAGTGAAGAGAGGTTGAAGCGTTGGAAAAAAGATGGTGGCCTTGTTCTTCGGAAGGACAAGTCATTACGCAACAATTGTTTTAGAGGATCGAAAAACATTAACTACAGAGTGGTACACTAACAATTGTTTGCCACTTGTCTTGGAAAAGTTCGGGAGAAACGACCTCGCAGTAGGATCTTCCTTCACCACGACAGCGCCTCGTCGCACACCGCCAAGCGAACAATCGACTACTTGGCGACGTCAGACTTGGAATTACTGGGTCACCCGCCCTATAGCCCCGACCTCATACCTTGTGATTTTTATTTATTTCCGAAAATAAAAGAAAAACTTCGAGGAAAACGTTTTATGGACGCCGAGGAAGCAGTGACTGCGTTTCAAAGTGCCGTCGGCGGAAAGACCTCTAAGGATGAGTGGGCAAAGTGCTTTTCTCAGTGGTTCCATCGGATGCAGCGATGTATTGGTAAATGGACACTATTTTGAAAAGATATAATAAAACTAATAACTTGCTAGTTTGTTCAGTTTTTAATTTTTTAAGAACTTTCAGTGTCACCCTCACCTCGTAATAATCAAAAGATGTTGCAATTGATTTATATTTTCAAAAAACCCCTGTTAACAGGCGCGACACGCGATATAATCGTGCGCGACACAAAGGCACCGCTCATTGCGCGACTTACGGTGCCTTTGTGTCGCGTGTCGTTTCGCGCCTGTTTGAAGGAGCCTTTATTCTTTTTAATACTGAGTTTCGAGTTAATCGAACTGTGCGTTAAAATTCTTCCACTGCGCGTTAAAATTCTTCCATACTAATTTTGACACCCCCAATCCCCTTTTAGGGGGCAGTTTAGAAAAACAAAAAAAAAAACGACAAACTTCATAATTTACTTAGATGAGTATTCTTGCCAAGTTTTAAGTTTAGTAACCAGATGATTAAGAATTTTCATATAAACTGTATCCCCGCTTATCAGGGTCCACAGGAGTGGAATTTTGAAACATATCGTCTAAGATATGTTCATAACTTGACTCAAAGATTATTTATACCAATTTTTCAGTTAATCAAATCACGCAGTAAAATCCTCCCCTGTAAAATTAAGTATCCCTTTTCACCCTGTTAGGGGTAGATTTTATAAAAACTGATGCTCTTTATTCTTTATTTTTTGTTTTAAGTATACGTAAATACTGATTTTCCTCCAAACGAATTTTGACATCCCCCGATCCCCCTTTAGGGGCTAGTTTAGAAAAACAAAAAATTACAAACTTCATAATTTATTTAGATAAGTATTCGTGGCAAGTTTCAAGTTTATTTACTCAAGGAATAAAATTTTTCATACAAACAAAGTCCCCCCATTTCACCCTCTTAGGGGTGGAATTTCGAAAAACCCTTAGTGGATACTTAGATACCTACTCTTCACAAAGAACACACCCTCCAAATTTCATGTCTCTAGGACCAGCGGTTTAGACTGTGCGTTGATATTATATCAGTCAGTCAGGACTTTGAATTAAAAAAAAAACACTACAAAGTGAAAAATAACTTTAATTTCGGAAGTCGGTGTAGTTGGTTCTGTATTTTTGTTTTTTGACACCGACTTTCGAAATTAAAGTTATTTTTCACTATGTAAGTAGTGTTTTTTTTTTTGAAGTCGGTTGTTTTTTTTTATAAAAACGTTTTTATTTTTCACTTTTTAGTTGTACCTACCTACCCCAAACAAATTCATATAACACTACTTGCTATGTGAATATCAGTGACAGGAAGCTATTGAACACGTCGCCGTCGGCGTTCCCCTTTAAAGGGTACAGGCGTGACGTTATGTTGTGTGATTGCGTAAACAATGCATAGTAATTATGCTATATCAGCAATCGCGGTTGAATTGCTGGCATTTATTGAAGAGTTCCGTTGTCTGTCTCCGAAACTCATCATCAGATCTTTACGAAATTTAAATGGGGACCATTTAGGAATAAACCTCTTTCGAACAAAACAATTTTTTGCAAATCCGTCTATGTACGAGGGAGAAATATGAGCTAGATAACTAATTAGAAATGGGTGTCAATTAAATGGTTAGCATAGTATTGTTATTTCTGTGAGCAGAAAAATATAATCGGTGAGCAGAAATAGCTAATTGGTCAGCAACTCATGGTCAGCAAACATTTCAAAATCAATCAGCAATTTATGTCATTCTGGATGGCTGTAATTATTTTTGTACAGCATAAGGTGGTCGATAATAATAACGACAAACGCACATATAAACTTTTATTAGTGGAGAACGTGCTGATATTAGAACAAAAATGAGTGACTACGAAAAGAAAGAACTTCACTCGCTCTTGCATCCAATGTCGACGGAGCCCCGCTTCGCGAGACCTAACAAAACCGAACCTCGGGGTGGGAACATCATATGAACATTATACATTTTGATCAAAAGCGTAAATGTTGTTATCGCAAATAAATATTCGATGAAATGAAAATTATGTTACCTTTTCACGCCTAATCCACAAAATCTTGCCGCTCAAGTAGTTATTTTGCGGACTGAATGTTTATTATGCAGACTCATGTTATTGTTGGCTGCCTATGTATGATTTAATTTTTGACCATTATCAAAATTAGTTGCGGAACAAGAATTGCTGCCTGATTTTTTTTATTGCAAACAAAATCTTTGTATGCTGACCAAATTATTTAAATGCTGCTTTTGGGTGGCTCGCCAAATTTTATAATTGCTGACCCATTTAATTACATTTCATTAGAAATATAAAAACACGAAATAAATCTCTTTAAAAGTTCTTAACTAGTGACTCAAAATTTCTACATTACTTTTTGCATAGCGGTCCCTCCACTACTTGCGCCCTATCAGAGCACATCTGATAGGGTCCCGTCGCCGACAACGGGTGGTGAAAGTCATCAATTCCTTTCGACCCTTGTATATCAATCTACTATTGTTATAAGTACCGTTTACATAGTACTTTCATATCCATTTAGTAAAATGCTGTTATTTGGCATTACAAACAGAAACCTACAAAGTCCAGTCAAATTAGTCCTTAAAATAGAGGTAAGGTTACAATAATTCCCATAGAGCTAAAAATTGGTATGAATGTTCAGAATACTATTATAAATGAATTGTGAAAAGTCCCCATCAATCCCCCTTGTGCAAAATTTTTTATTGATGGTGAAAGTTTGCAAAAATAGGTTTTTCGCGTTTTTCAGCTAAACGGTGAGTTTTACAGCAAAAATAGTTCCGACAAAAATTGTAGATTATCCGATTCTCTACAAAAAATGTATCCACACTTTTTTTTCATAATTATTGCCATTTCCGTGATATAGCGGTTGAAAGAATTGAAAAAAATATTTTATTCGTAATATGCACGTTAATGTACTTTTATATACATTTTTGAACCGTTATAGGAGTAAACATATGAGTCCCTCTTTTTTTTTTTTTTTTGTTTAGCCTGCGCTGTCCCACTCATGGGCAAAGGCCTCCCTCCACTCCTTCCATCTTTCGCGAGCCCGCACGTCCTCCTTCCAGTTTTGATGGAACCTATCCAGCTCGTCCCGCCATCTCCTAATACGTGGTCTGCCGCGACCCCGCCTCACTGTCTTATACATACAAAATGCCAGACATCTGTAAAAATTCATGTGCAGTGTCGAAAAAATTATACTCGAAAAAGTAGCATTGATACCGTGAAAAGACGGCGCCAAGAAGAAGAAGCTGGTTCATCAAAAATAAGTCCTCCTCGTACTACTACTACTACTAGTGAAACATTTTGCTTCAATCAGTGTTGTTTATTTTGCGGCAATGAATTAAATGAAGAGTTGGAGAAGAAAAAAGCACTGCATGCAGTACCGACGTAAGATTTATGTAGTTTCACTTACTCGTGCTCTAGTACGATGAGGACTTATTTTTGATGAACCAGCTTCTTCTTCTTGAAGTCGTCTTTTCACGGTATCAATGCTACTTTTTCGGGTACAATTTTTTCGACACTGCACATGATTTTTTACAGATGTCTGGTATTTTGAATGTATAAGACAGGGACTCATATGTTTACTCGTATAACGGTTCAAAAATGTATATAAAAGTACATTAACGTGCATATTACGAATAAAATATTTTTTTCAATTCTTTCAACCGCTATATCACGGAAATGGCAATAATTATGAAAAAAAGTGTGGACACATTTTTTGTAGAGAAGCGGATGATCTACAATTTTTGTCTGAACTATTTTTGCTGTAAAACTCACCGTTTAGCTGAAAAACGCGAAAAACCTATTTTTGCAAAATTTCACCATCAATAAAAAATTTTGCACAAGGGGGATTGATGGGGACTATTCACAATTCATTTATAATAGTACTAGCGACCCGCCCCGGCTTCGCACGGAAACATTATTATTATTATACATATAAACCTTCCTCTTGAATCACTCTATTAAAAAAAACCGCATCAAAATCCGTTGCGTAGTTTCAAAGATTTAAGCATACAAAGGGACATAGGGACAGAGAAAGCGACTTTGTTTTATACTATGTAGTGATTCTGAACATTCATACCAATTTTTAGCTCTATGGGAATTATTGTAACCTTCAAAGTCTTATTTGACTGGACTATACACTTTATTTATTAGTATGTATAGACTACTTAGACTAGGCATGCCCGCGGCTTCGTTCACGTGACTCTGTATTCTATTGACATGAAATATTAACGGGACTTGAAGTTTTGCATGATGGTTAGAAAATAATGTACTAACCGTTCGGCTGTCCCATTTCAAAACCTAGTAAGGGACACTTTTTACAAAAACCGTTTTATTGCATAATCTTGTGTTAAGGTGTGTTCCTTATTTTAAAGGGTTTTGCAAATCGGGTATGATGACCAAAGTGACTGGTTTATTCTTCTAGTGAAAGGAATTTATTTAGATTTACAATAAGTAGGTACACAGGATAGACTTCAGTTCGGTTTGTGGTCGCGGCAGTGGTGAGAGAAGAAAAAGGGGGCCGAATGGAGCTCGTCGTCAGTTATATATCCGCGGTTCGCGGTGCGCAGTGATCTTGAATGTTTCGACGCGAGGCACTCGTAGTTCTTCCCGATGTGCACAGATGGCGCTGTCCTCAACATCTTGCTAACCTAGAAGGTCTCTTTCAAATACAAAAAAAAACCAGCGTTTTAAACTTGCATAAAAGCAGATATATTTAAGAATCGATAGGTAGGTACCTAGTAAGTGCACCATTCACTCCCTAGTGACTTTCAAACCTAGTAAGTCACTTATTAACCAATTCAAAACCTTAGTATCTTTTACAACCATTAGCATTTTTCCAATATTATAATTATGCGCTCTCCTGTAAAATTTAATTTTAAGTCCTTACTAGGTTTTGAAACGGGGCAGCCGCGTTGTTCTTATTAATGTAAAGCAGTGAGGTAGGTAAAGCTTGTTTATTTGTTACTGAGTTTCTATCCGAACCAAGAGCTAGCGTTCTTGGCACTTATACGTCCTGCCCCTCTAGTAGTGTTTACGTTATCGATCATGCGCATAATCGGCGAGCTGTAACTGATTCGCCAATGTTTGCGAGTGCGCGTGCGACCCTGCGGCGTGCCCACTGGCGCTGCGCCGCCGCCGCGCCGGCCCGCTCCTGCACCTCCATCAACATTCTATCAACTTATTTACATACACGTAATAGGCATCGTTTTCCTCATACTTTCAATCATCGCTACAACCTGTTGCGCCTGTTCGCCATGTCCACGAGTGGTTAGTGTGCCTCACTTCATGGATCTGGATCGCTAAAAATGCCATTCTACTTTGAAAGCTTTTTGTTATTAACATAATATTTAAGATTACTATTAGTGTGTGTAAGTGAAACTACCAAGTAATACCAAGTCTGGCTATTAAGCAAAGCTCCACAGCAACATCAGCAAGCATCACAAAGTCGAAGAGTCGGGACAAATGACAAGGCTGGGCAAAGTCCCGACGGGCGATCAACAAGCGGGACATGTCCGGACAAGTGACAAGGCCGGACACAGCCCTGAAGGGCGTTCCACGAGCGGTACATGTCCGGACAAATCCGGACGGATCGTAATCGTAACTGCGACACGGCGGCGACGCGACGCTACGCTCGGGGACGTGGAAGATCATGACGACGCTCTTTCTTTCTTTCTAAAAGTTCTTTAAGCCATGTCCCACCTTGGCAGGTGTGCATTACTATCACACGATCCCTTTCAATGGAAATTATTTTGACTGTGAGAGCTGCTGGTTGTACTCATATCAAAAATTGATAAGGGAAAACAAGCAAGCCAAATTGTTATTCATATTTCTCGGTACCGCCTGAAAAAAGGGTTTATATCGAATTCCTGTAGTGCCGACTTTACCTGGTAGCCACTAGTCGTGGTACCGTGTGCAATTGTGTATCATCCCATGCAAACGCTTCGGGATACAGCTACCACCTGCCTCATCTCATCTCTCTCTCTCTACGTCACCTCAGCTCCTCAGTGAATGTGCCCGAGTTTTTTAATTTTTGCTTCGAGTATTCAGATAAAAACATGATTTTCCAGTGACTTAGTGCTTGGCCAGACTGGCAACGCGGGGTGGAGAGCGGCGTGGGTGGGGAAATGCGCGCGATCTGCCTGTCCGCAGTCGAACGTGGCTTCGTTCTGAGTGTTGTCGTGCTCGTGTCCAGTGTTTGTCAAAATATAATATGGATGAAGAAGACTTGTTTTTACTAGAAAAAACTCGAACTAGTTTGAGAACCCTGGTTCCGGCGCGGGTCGCCCACGTACTCACTGCGACCACTTGTATGAACGAGCTATGGCGTGAGTTGCCCGCGCGCTCCCCGCGCCAAGCAGTCCGCGCCTCTCACCGCGCCCACGTCCTTACTTGCCCACTGGACGCTGAAAGGAAGTTCTTATGTTTGAGTACGCCGCGCCGCGCCCGCCTCGAGCCCGCGTTTGCAGTCTGGCCAAGCACTTAATGGTGGAAAATCAAATAATTGACAAATCTGTGTGGCAGCTCTGTTCCACGTCAGTGTTCCCTCCCGCTGCGGCCGGTCAATAAAGGCAAGCCAGATATGTGGAACAAGACTTGTCGGGTCCGTGGGGTCGCTCAAGTCATGCCCAACGAATCGCCACGTTCTGCTCTGTGGGTTTCTGTATCTCTTTTATTATCTTCTATACTTATAATAAATCTGTAGAAGTGAAAATTCTGTACATTAAAAATATCAAAAAAATAAATGGCAGGGGGTGTTACTATACCGACACCGAACCCAAAAATGTGATTAAAAAATTTTTGTCTGTCTGTCTGTCTGTTTGTTCAGGCATCACGCAAAAACTACCGGTTAGATTACGATGAAACTTGGTAATTATTCTTTAATATCCTGGGCCCCACACTGGGTACTTTTTATCCCGGAAAAGTATATACAACAAAAAAAAAAACTTAATTTTGCGGTTCGATCCCTAGACCCGATTACTGTACCAACTGCAAATAATAAGTTTGTCGTAGCCTCGTAGGTTACGTCACCCGCAGTGGAGTTCACTAAGGGGCGCTGCACATGCACACGGCTAGGATACTATAATATTTTATCTGAAGATACAATATCGCTCGCCATACAATTCAATGGACTATCACACACGACGAAGATAATAAATAATATTTCATATTTTTGTATCTTAAGGCCTGTATTAATGCCGATAACCTTGAGCATTTGGGCGGAGCTAACGACCCCTTCTCCGCGCCACTCCGCTACCCGCATGCAACAGAAAATGTGCGGTTGTGTGCGCCGCCACCACGGTTTGCCTCACCTAGTCTCGTCACAGAGTATCGAAATCACAGAAGGTCAAGTCATCGTGAAAGTTAAATAATTATGTGTACCACATATACAGGGTGTCCCAGAACTCAACGTCAAGCCGAAACGGGGTGACAGGATTAATCATAACCATCACGAGAAAAATATAAAAAAAAAATAAAAAATCTATCCCATGCAGTTTGAAAATTATGGGCATTTTAAGAAAAACCTAGAAATTTGATCAAACTGTACCATTTTTCGGTTATTGTGGTTATTCTTTTTTATTTTTGTTCAATTAAACTTTGGAAACGTAATCCTAAATAACATTTCTAGAATCCCAATAAAAAATAATGACACGATTGCCTCAAGTTTCCGAGAATTGAGACTATTCGTTAAACTACGAATTTAAAATTTTCAAGATTCGTCGACTTTGATTGGCCCTCCTTTAATAAAAATGTACTAGAGTGCCTTGGCAAGTGGCATTAAAAGTTGGCGCATTTAATCAGAATTCTAAAATGGTACAATACTTGTTAGTTCCATACAATAAAAAAGAGTAAAACAATTAAAAAAAATTTGAGGCTGATGGTAAACAATTTGAAAATTTATTGTAATAAAAAACGTTATTTCTCTATCTGACTTTTATTCCAACAAACCTAAATTAAACTAGATCAAGATTTTTCATTATTTTACTAACTTTTTTTCACTTTTTTCACTTTAATAAAAGTGGCGTCACTATCTGTCTCGCTCACTCATGGCAAACATACCCACTATCCATCTCTCTCATCATTTTGCCTTAAAATTAAGAACCTACCTAGAGCTTGTGCCAATCAAAAACATTTTAACTGAGATAGCAAAAATAGGGTTACTTGAGGTTTTAATTTTTTTACTCTTTTTTATTGTATGGAACTAATAAGTATTGTACCATTTTAGAATTCTGATTAAATGCGCCAACTTTTAATGCCACTTGCCAAGGCACTCTAGTACATTTTTTTTAAAGGAGGGCCTATCACAGTCGACGAATCTTGAAAATTTTAAATTCGTAGTTTAACGAATAGTCTCAATTCTCGGAAACTTGAGGCAATTGTGTCATTATTTTTTATTGGGATTCTAGAAATGTTATTTAGGATTACGTTTCCAAAGTTCAAATGAACAAAAATAAAAAGAATAACCACAATAACCGAAAAATGTTACAGTTTGATCAAAATTCTAGGTTTTTCTTAAAATGCCCATAATTTTCAAACTGCATGGGATAGATTTTTTTTCAGATTTTTCTCGTGATGGTTATGATCAATCCTGTCACCCCGTTTCGGCTTGACGTTGAGTTCTGGGACACCCTGTATTTACAATGGTCCAGTTTTGGTTTTATTTAGGTATTATCTATTGATATGGATGTACTTTCGGGCTATGGTTACGAATAAAATTGTTAAAAGCTTTCGAGGCCGTGAGTAGAAGCTATACCCTTAATATAAATCAGCCTGGCTTGCCATGTGGTAAACAACTTAATGTATCTTTTTAACTAAAATTAATGGCTAAATGTGCTGCTAAGCGCAAAACTCAAGAATGGCTGGACCAATTCGGTTTTTTTTTAAATATTCGTTGAAGTCTTAGGAAGGTTTCTATGAAGAGAAGAAGGGTAGCTAGGCATGTACGTAGATAGGTAGGTAGGTATGTAGGGTAGGTAGGTAGGTAGGGTAGGTAGGTAGTTAGGGTAAGGCAGATAGGAAGGTAGGGTAGATAGGTAGGCAGGTAGGGTAGGTAGGTAGGTAGGTATAGGTAGTATAATTATCACTAGTGTATGTCATATTTTTTATAAACAAATATATTATAACTAGGGATGCCGCGATACGCCTTTTTGCCGATACGATACCGATACCGATACTCTTATAAAAATATCGGCGATACCGATACCGATACCGATACGCTTACTGAATTCAAAAATCTACCTTGATTAAATAAAACACAATTAATCAATAGTTTTAGTAATCAAAATTAACATTTATAAGATTTTTATGGAATTATCAATTGTCGAAATTTCAAAGTGATTCCATATACCTAGCACTTTTGTGTTTTGAAGTTGATATGACTACTATTTATTTTATTTGACTCAAACGACTAGTAACTAGTAGTAATAAATGACATACAATACACAAACAATTACGATAGGTATGTAATTCTTAATCTTATTTGCATGGAAAAATACTACGCGCAACAACATTCAACCTAACGAAATGGGATAGATGTGCGAGTGCGAGGCCAAAGCGGGGGCGGGCGAAACAAAATACTGAATAAAGCGCGGGGTTTCCCCGAGCAAACTTAGTTCGTGCCTCGTTTGCAACGAAATAGACGGGACAACACGCGCGTTTACATTACATTTTTAAAGCGCGAAATTTGAAAAGTATCGTTGAATCGGCCATAAAAATATCGCCGATACCGATATATCGGCAAACTTGAAGTATCGCCGATATATCGGTATCGGTATCGGTATCGGATGCATCCCTAATTATAACTAAAATTCAGCTGAATAATCTTCAAGTTCTTCGACAGACCTTACAAGATGCTTGTGAGTCACCATGTCATCCAATAGAGACCGTAGTTTTTGAATGCCCAAATCATCTTGTTCCTAAAATGAATGCAGTTATACATACAGAGTTGATATGACAGAGGGGCATTAAATTACACTACGTATACTATACGTGTATAGTATTAATTCGATACAGTACAAAAATAGAAAGCGCCAAAAATGAGATTTTTTTTTTTTTCAAACAAACTAAATAGCTTAAAGTCAGAGTGAAACGCAACCACCCTTTATAAATAAATTTGACTGACCTTAGATGCCTAGGTAACAAAGACGCGCAGGAGCGCGTGTGCGTGTGTGCGTGTGTGTTATCTCTCTTGGCGGGGGCGCGGGGGGCGGGCGGTTTAGACCGCTCGCGCCGGCTTTTAAGGTTGTAAAGTACGCGCACACACAAAAACACAAAATTTTTAAATTCTCGATGTGTCCTCGATTCAATTAATGCACAAATTATACCGACGGAGAATATTGTTATTTATTTTTCTAATTAAATCACTGTCCGTCGCTAAGCACTTTAATTCCCGTAATCTTTGTACTGCCAATTGTATGGTGCCGGCCGGCGTTCCTAGGGCTATTGCGCCGGTCACCATACCTTTCTCGGTATGTTCGCAGAGCTAAATCTGCGTTTCCACGGCATTCACCGTAAATTAAAATCATGTAAGTAAGTGTATTCTGACGCCGTGTAAGTTACCCGAGGCATTGCTGAACACTTTAATTATTACACACACACACAACCAACATTTAATTACGTATCCTATCACAATAAAAACAGTCAATCACAAAAAAAACACTATCACTAAATAATAATATTCCCAAGTTACGTATCCTGTCACAATAAAAAAAGAAATACTGTATTAAACTTATTTAGTGTCTATCACAATAACAAAACAAAATCACAATTATTATCAGCGAGTTCGACAAAACATAACGGGGCGGCGGCGGGGCTCCCGTGTTACGTAACGTACATCCCGAATGGATGACGCGTGCGCACTGTCCACTGAAAGAACAAGTTTTTTAGCAAATTCGCAAGGATCTAGGATGCAATAGCAACACACTGACCTATTTCTATTCCTTTTACGCGCGGGAAAAAGGCGGGGGGTTTTGCTATGATTGTCACTCTCATAGTGAAAGTGCAAGTGTGTGTGTATTTATTGCTTCGTGAAATATTTGGTTGTACTTGTGCGGCAACAATGTATCTTATACGTGCTTATACTCAGATTATCGTTTTAAGGTGGATGACCTATGCGTATGAGATAATCAGCTGTTAGGAAATATACATCGTGTTCAAACGTAGCAAAAACTTCAAAAATCATTTGTGACTAAACTACTGCTCCTATTTAATTGATTTTTGGTACAGAGCTTGAAAATGGTATCTAGTATAGGCAGTTTAAAGGAAAGCCCCTCTGTCGTATCAACTTTGTATATTTACAAGTAAAACAAAAATATAGGTTCATAATTTGTAAAAAAAAAATACATTCACATCCAAATCAACAGAATCACCTTCAACTTCTCTGGTAGAACTAATTGATTCACTACGTATAGGTAATGATTTTTTTATTTGATTTAATTAGTTGAATAATATTATTGACCCACTTTAGCCCACATGGATAGTAATGATAAGTGATAATTATAATAAAAAACATGACTACCAATTTGTTTTTCTAATTTTATGTAGTCTGTGCCACCCGCGGTCTGCGATAGGCTGATTTAATTGATTGATTGATGTCACCCGCGACGATAGAAGTCGAGTAAAAAGTATTCGACTTTCGATCTGCCATAGAGAGATTTGATCCTTATGATTGACCCTATCGATTGATGCCATAAAAGTACAGGGTATTATTTTTTCGGATTTTAGCCGGTTCGATTCCCGAGAGCGGCAAGCGAATTTTCGAAAATCTTTGAATGCAGATTTGTTTTTTTTTAATGAAGGGATTTTCCTTTGAGTAAAATTTGCTATCTCCAGTGTTTAGAGTACTTGCCCTCTAGGTGAGGTTAAAAAAATCCAGCCTGTATATACATATATACTATTGAACTACTACTTTTTACTATTGTATGACATTATTATTTTTAATTCCTTATTTTGTTGACTGATCTGTATTTACGATAATTTTATTTTCAATGACATTGTACAGACGCCAGCACATCAAGTTACTACAGTCTGTCAGATTTCTTTAATAGATTTTCAACTTTATCACTAAAGCATAAGGTTCAAAGTTGATTGCGAAAATTTGACAGTTTCGGGTAGGTTGATGTGCTTGGCGTCCGTACTTTATTGAATTGTGAAATTAACAGTTAACATTCTTGTTTTATATTTGCACACCTTATATGGTTATTAACAGTGTACCATTTGACCTTTTTTAACATCCACTGAACCTGTTTTATGCAAATAAATGATTTTATTTGATTTTTTTATTTGAAAATAATTACGCCGGTAATCAATAAATTGACAAATTATTAGCAAGTACGTAACCTATAATCATAATTAATACCTACTTTAGGAGCATTTTCAGTTTTGTGTCACAATATGTCACAAATAATCGCAACGCATCAGAATAATAGATTTTACTTAGGCACCGAAAAGTAAAATGTATAATATTGGCTGAATCATTTCGTGGACCTTCTGTGATCATTCAGTACTAGTAGGTACTTACAACTTTCGTTTGAATGAGGTAGGTATTTTATAAACAGTACCTATGTACACAGAGTAATGGACGCGCATAAGTTTCATAAAACCCCGCTTGGGTAGGTACACTTTTTGTTTTTGCAGTAATATTTTACGATTTTATTTCGTAGTGCGGAGTTCTCGCAACGCGACACGTCCACCTAGCAACACGATGCGCCCCGCACTAAATTTATGGACGAGTGCGGGGGTGATGTAGACGCAGTCCTTTATCAGAGGCCTTTTTAATTTATTATCATAAAAATAATACATATTTTAAAAAAGTAACAAAACCAAATTATTCTCCTTTGTATTGCAAAGATGTAGATATATTTTTTTACACTCTTTTGATAAAAAATGAAGGAGTAAAACGGTTTCATCTCAATGATTTGGAGGTGATTTGGTGATTTTTTTTTAAATTATGTGATATCTGTAGAAAAATTATGGCTAAACCAAATTACGTATTATATCATGAAGATTACTAAGGATTTTTTTCAGATGTAATTTCTCTGTAAATGCCGACAAAAACTGGCTTCATCTCAATGATTCATCTGCATGCTTTTTTCAAGCTTTTTTCGAGAGAGCAGCCTTAAGATGAATTTGTACCTAAATACTAATAATAAAGCAGAAGAGTTTGTTTGTCTGAACGCGCTAATCGGTCGGATTTTTCTCGGAGTCGATTTTAAAAAATATTTTTACATTTGCTAGCCTAATTCTTGAGGAAGGCTATGTAACATCACGCTATAACCCTTAGGAGCCGAGCAAAAAGAATAAAAGAAAGATCGCTAAGCGAAAACGAAGTGACAGCGCGGGCAGGCGATGCGATGCGATGCGACGGCGTGGGTCGGAAACAAGAAATTTCACGCGGACGAAGTCGCGGGCAGAAGCTAGTTTTAAATAATGTTCTGATTTTAATGGAAAGATACCGACAGAAGTGAAAACAAAACACAAACAGAATAATTTGCCATCACTCACTGACATATCGGACATACATTAAAACCGAGTACCTACATCCCGAGGACAACCGAACACATACGAAGCGGGTATTTTTTTAATCGTCTTTTAAACATAACACGCGTGGTGTCGCTTACGGTGACAGTGGCGCGAGTTCAATGGTTTTTTTTTTCCGTCTCAAAAAAAGCCCAACGCGCTTAAAGAAGTTTTCACTTCAAAAATTCTGAGGCGATACGAAGTTCGCCGGGTCAGCTTCACTAGTTATGGAAATTCAGACACGAATGACACGGTGTAGAAATTGTTAGGTATTAAATAAATTAATTGAATGATTCAGCTGTGACGGGACTGCCACTAGAAAAAATTCATCACCTGCCTAGCCTTTTCCCATCTATGTTGGGGTTGGTTTCCAGTCTAACCGGATGCAGCTGAATACCAATATTTTACTTCGAGCGACTGCCTATCTGACCTCCACAACCCTGTTACTCGGTAATACGATACCACTTGGTAAGACTGGTTGTCAGACTTTCGTGCTTCTGACAACCCGTAACGATTGTCAAAGAAAAAAAAAAAAAATCCACAAATGACAGAGCTGGGACCAACGGCTTAACGTGCTTTCCGAGGCACGGAAATCTCTCTCGGGTCTCGGTATGTAAAGATGGTCACCCATCCACAGACCAACCGCGACAAGCGTAGCTTAACCTAATCGATCGACCAACATACTGTGCGGCTGTTATTATTTAGCCACGGGCCCCTCTAGAAACAATTAATCATTTAATTATTTGTACTTATTTTACTGAACACTGCGCTGTACCGTTTGTTTACTAAAGAAGCCAATCATTGGGCTAGCAAGAAACATTTCTAAGGAACTCTGTAAAATTATATTAAATATACATGTCTTATCTATAAGTACAGCATGGCACGCTGCTGTAAGTTAGTGATAATGTTGTTAGTGTTGCGACTGCGAGCGTGCAGCCGCTGCAGCCACAGCTCACAGATGAGCGCGTGGCGTGCGTGTCGTGCGTGCGCGGCGCGGCGTGTGGCGAGCTCAGCGCCGCGCGCCGCGCGCCGTCGACCGAGTCATGTGACATCAATACTATGTGCTTACGTACCACTAGCATCAAATATACTGCTACTTAAATTTAAGGTAATAATTCACTTTGTTTAAAGACGACGCCACTCGCGGCTCGCGACAATAAGACCTTGTTCATTGCAAACACATGACTGGGCCAGCGCGCGTGCGCAGCGGCCGGCGCGCGGTGGCCGACCTGTCTCTATTCATTATTTATTACTTTTTTCTTATCAGTGGCAATAATTGACTTATTTATGGAAATACCCGAGGTCCTTGTGAGTTCCTCCTAACGATGATGGCTTTGACGACACGGCTGACAAAGGTTCGAATGGCCGCCCGGCCGTATTGAGGCTGTTATAACTTACTATCATTTTGCCTGCGACTTCGTCCGCGTGAAATTCGTGCTTTACTCTAAAAATTTCGAAAAGTAAGTATATTTATGATCTTTATCATTCAAGTATTTAGATTTTAAATAAGTATTCGGGCCAATTTTAAGTTTATAGATCCAAAGAGATTTTTCAAATAAACTGTATCCCCCGCTTTTCACCCCTACAGGGGTGAAAAGCAGGGATTTTAAAAATCGTTTGGGACGTGTTCATAACTTGACTCAAAGACCCATACCCATTTTCGAGTTAATGGAAGCAAGCAGTAAAACCCACCCCTTAAACTTTATTACCCTTTTCAACCTTGGTAGGAGTCGATTTTTGAAAAACCCTATCATCATCATCATCATCAGCCTATAATGTTCCCACTGCTGGGACACAGGCCTCCTCTCAGTGGGCCGTAATCCACATGGTAGATGTCACATGTCTTCGAATTTTTGGTTCTAGGACATGCCGGTTTCCTCACGATGTTTTCCTTCACCGTTTTGTGAGCAGTGGTGATGAAATAATTTACACAAAAACCCTAATACTTTTTATTTTTTGTTTTAGTAGTAAGTACCGAGTTTCGAGTTAATCCGACAGCGGGTTACATATTTTTCTAATCTATCAACTTTGTCACCCCCTAAATCCTCTGTGTATTTATTATTCACTGAGCCAAATATTGCCAAGTTTCAAGTACATTAACCAATTTAATAAGATTTTTCATATAAACTGTATCCCCTCTATTTATCCCCATAGGGGTGAAATTTTGAAAAATCGTCAGGGATGTTTCTATAAGATTATTTATACGAATTTTCCAGTTAATCAAGCCACGTAATAAAATACCTACTCCCCTTTGATATTGACTAACCCTCTTCACCCCGTTAGGGGTTGGTTTTTCGAAAAACCCTGAACCACTGTATTATTTATTTTGCTCTTACATACTGAGTTTCGAGTTATTTGGACCGCGCATTAAAATTCTTCCATACCTACTAAATTTGACACTCCACTCCCGTTATGGTAATAGAATTCCAAAAAATTACGAACTTTATACTTAATTTACTTAAATAAGTATTTGTGCAAAGTTTCCAGTTCAAATTTATTTAAGTATAACGTACCATTATTTTTGAGTTAATCAAGCCACTCACTAAAATCCCCTTAAAAATCGAATTACTTACCACTTTTTGTACCGTCAGGGGTAAATTTTCGAAAATCCCATACACTTATTATTGATTCTTTTCTGTCAAAAGTATGTTGTGCTTTGGAGGATGCGATTCAGGAATATCGCTTCATGTCGCCCGAACTTAGGCCAAGCTTACCTCGTTTGCCCATGCATAACAAAAATAGGGCGCTGGTGGCAGTCCTGGATTCGCAGTTGTCAAAATATTTTGATACCTGCGAAGACCTCACCGATACTCATTCGATTCTGTACTGCGCGGCTGTAGCGGCATGTCGCGTAGCTCACGTCAAATTTGCCAATGATTCTAGAGCTACACGACCGAAACCAGCCGTATCTGCTTGGCAGTACAGGATTGAACGCTCATCGGCAAACTAATCTGCTTCAGGGAGGGGAATACTCGCCCGAGAGTGATGCGCTTTGTGAGGCGGGCGTTCTCGGGGACTGATATCAGTCCCCAAGACTATAGGTCTAGTGTCACAGAGCGCATCGACTTCCTGAAGCAGAAAGTGTATGCATGGGCGAACCGTATTCGTCGGTATAAGCGGCAAGTAGAGCGATACACTCAGAATCGCATCTTCCAGAGCGATGAAAGGTGGGTTTATAGGGGTTGGGAACGATCGGACCAAGATGTGACTGAGACGTGCCTGCCGTATGATGATGCCATGTGTTCCTTCTGGCGCAGTATCTGGTCGATGCCTGTCAGTCGCACCGAAGGTGATTGGGCTCGGGAAGTCGAGCGAGCCTGCGATCCACTACCAGAAATGGGGGCTATCACCATCTGCCCCAAGATGTAGCTCGTGCAGTTCGTCCGTTACCGAACTGGAAGTTTCCAGGACTGGACGGGCTGCTTAACTTTTGGATTAAATGGTTTTCAAGGTCGCACGCTCGCTTGGCATCTCGGTTCCAGACTGCTTTAGAGTCTGGTTCGCTACCCCAGTTCCTAACGATAGGAATTACCCACCTGCTCCATAAATCAGGTAGCACCACGGAATCCAAAAATTATAGGCCGATCACGTGTTTACCGTCGGTCTATAAAGTTCTTACATCCATTTTGAGAACTAAAATTTACAAACATATAGACACCAACTCCATCATGTCTGCCACTCGAAATGGATGTAGAAATGGGTCCCGTGGTACTAAGAAGCTACTCCTCATTTATATGGCCATTAATTAGCCAACAGGTTCGTCGTTTCCGAAAGGATCTGTCGACATGTTGGATAGATTATAAGAAGGCCTATGATCGGGTGCCACATACATGGCTCATGAGGGTGTTAAAGTTGTATAAAGTAAATACGACTCTGCGCACCTTCTTGATGTCGTGTATGGGGCAATGGAGGACGGTCCTTCGCTATCCAGAATGTCAAAATATTAAAAAAATATTGTATAAAATAGACAAAATATAAATATATGTATATTAAATATTATATATTTTATTAAATGTTAAAATATTCAGAGGAATAGCGAACCGATAAGGTTTGAGGGAGGCATATTTCAGGGTGATAGTTTGAGTCCACTTTGGTTCTGCTTAGCCTTGAATCCTCTAAGTACACTGCTGGAGGATTCAGGTCTAAGCTATCGGCTGAGGAAAGGTGGTCAGGTTATATCGCACCTCATGAATGACCTAAAACTGTTTGCCCCCAACAATTTGCTAAAACTGATGGACCTACTGAAAGTAACTCAAACTTTCAGTAGCGGCATTAGGATGGAATTTTGTGTGGACAAATGTGCGGTCATGCATGTAAAGCGAGGGGAGATTGTGGAATCCGTGGGAATTCAACTCTCGGATTCCACAAACCTTAGAGCCCTCTCCGCTTCCGAAACCTATAAGTATTTGGGTATGTCGGAAGCGTTAGGGATCAATTTTACTGACATGAAGCAATGAAGGAGCGCTTCTTTGGCCGCCTGAAAAAATTACTTAATAGTCTTCTATCAGGCGGAAACAAGGAGCGCGCCTTCATCGGTTGGGTCATGCCGGCTTTGATGTACTCTTTCGGCATACTCAAACGGACTCAGACCGAACTCGACACCCTGGATAGGAGAGTCCGTACACTGCTGACTGCAAATCGAATGCATCACCCACGGTCATCGGTAATGAGGCTGTATATCCTGTGAAAGTGTGGAGGTCGAGGGTTTTTATTTTTAAACGTTAAGACCCACCACAATCGCGAGATATGCAGTCTCAGGGAATATTTCCTAGAAACCGACGTAGAGATGCATCGAGATGTAGTCATAGTGGACAAGGGCCTCACCCCGCTCTTCTTGGCTAAAGAGAACTGGCGCAAACCAGTAGTGCTTGACACTAATGATCGCATGGAAGCATGGAAGTATGGCAGAGTAAGGAGCTTCACGGACGCTTTTTCCAGGCCCTACATAGACCCGATGTAGATCTACCAGCGTCCGTAGCCTGGCTGCGTTTCGGTGAGCTCTTTGGAGAAACCGAAGGTTTCTCCAAAGAGAGCTTGCTGGGTAGTAACTAGTGCGCGCTCTGTTGCAGGATGATCCCGCGGCGCAAGCACAACGTGTCGTCCGGCTCGCTGCCGCCGCCCGACGACAAGCACGCCAGCAACGACTACATCCGTGAGTACCCGCTGACCGCCGCCGTGTCCCGGTGTCCCGGTGTCCCAGTGTCCCAGTGTCCCAGTGTCCCATTGTCCCACTGTCCCAGTGTCCCAGTGTCCACGTGTCCACGTCTGCTGCACGAGCGAGTAGCGCGCTACTGGGTAGAGTGCCAACTACAAAGCTGTAACGAAGTAAACGTGTAAATTGCATAATGTCATGAGTACAATTCAATCATTATTTTTTGAACTACATAATTACTTAGCTGCTTAAATGAGATTCTATTTTTACGGTCAGTCATGCCTTACATTTGATTTGCTACCGAGAGTTGTGCGCAGTTGGAGCCGCCGAATGTAGACACTCGCCAGTCAGTTACATTCAGCGCGTGATTCGCGCCGCTCACTCGCGATGACTGGCGGAATAGCAGCTGATGAAGTGTGAAATAAATCGGCGAGCTGAACTTGACCGCGCACGATCCCACTGAGCTCTCGCCACAGCCGCGGCTGAACTTGACCGCGCACGATCCCACTGAGCTCTCGCCACAGCCGCCGCACGCCACTCGCCACCCGAGCCCATCACTACTGATACAATATCATTTGTTAGGGCATGCTACTCTGCTCTATGTATTAAGTAATGGAAGTTGGTGCAGGTAGCGGGAATATGCTGTATTGTGTCGTTTATGTTGGCAGTTTCTGACAGCGCGTCTCGCTGCGGCTGGCGCGCGGCCCTCCGGCGCCGCTTCAACCGCAAGACGCTGCACAAGCGGCTGCCGGTGACGTCGTGGCTGCCGCAGTACAACGCGGAGAAGGCGGTGGGTGACCTGATCGCTGGCATCACGGTAGGGCTGACGGTGATCCCGCAGTCGTTGGCGTACTCCAACATCGCGGGCCTGCCGCCGCAGTACGGGCTGTACGGCTCGTTCCTGGGCTGCTTCGTGTACATCGTGCTGGGCGGATGCCGTGCAGTGCCCGCGGGCCCCACGGCCATCGCGTCGCTGCTCACGTTCCAGGTGGCAGGCGGCGTGGTGGAGAAGGCCATCCTGCTCAACTTCCTGGCGGGGCTGGTGGAGCTGCTCATGGGCGTGCTAGGGCTCGGCTTCCTCATCAACTTCGTGTCGGGCCCGGTGTCTTCGGGCTTCACGTCGGCCGTCGCGCTCATGATCGCCACGTCGCAGGTTAAGGACCTGTTCGCGATCTCGGTGAGCGGCACCACGTTCCTGCAGCAGTGGATCTCCATCTTCCGCAACCTGCACGCCGCCTCGCTCTGGGACCCCGTGCTCGGCTTCTCGTGCATCGCGCTGCTGCTCTTTATGAGGGTGAGTACCACGCGGCACGCCCGGAACCAGCTCTCACTGTCACTGCTATGTTTCAATCGCAATCTATAACGTGTACTGATGTATGTTTTACAGAAAATCGGTATGATAAAACTAGGTGCAAAGTCTGAAGACGGTCCAAGCACAAGACAGAAAGTGATAACCAAGTGTCTGTGGATGGTCAGCACGTGTCGCAACGCCATCATAGTGGTGGCCACCGGCGTGCTGGGCTTCTGGTTCGTGGCCACCTACGGAGAGCCGCCCGTGCGTCTCATGGGTACGTACCGCTCTGACATACTGCGATTCTCAACACTATCTGTGAGATTTGCCGACTCAAATATTTTCTTTCTGTTTTTGTGCAAACGCCAGCCGAGAATAGTCGCAGCGGTTAGTAGCGTAGAGAGTAGAAACCTTCACGTCATCGCTCAACTTCATGTAGCGTAGCTAGCATCAATCCGCATCAGTCATGACGTTGTGTGAGTGCCGCGAATGACACTGTGTGTGCGCAGGTGCCATCCCGTCGGGCGTGCCGCTGCCGCAGCTGCCGCCGTTCAGCTACGTGCGCGCCGACAACTCCACGGCTGACTTCCTGGACATGGTGTCGGAGCTGGGCTCTGGGCTGCTGGTGATCCCGCTCATCGTGCTGCTGGAGGACATCGCCATCTGCAAGGCGTTCTCGGACGGCCGCACCATCGATGCCACGCAGGAGATGATCGCGCTGGGCGTGGCAAGCGTGGCCAACTCCTTCATGCAGGCGTACCCGGGTGGCGGCTCGCTGGCGCGCTCCGTGGTGTCCAACGGCTCGGGCGTCAAGACCACGCTCAACGGCCTGTACACCGGTGAGCTACACTGCACTGCTACTCGAGTGCTCGCGCATGCGTACGTACCCGTGGCTCGCGGTGCTCACGGCTGCTTCTATGTCCGCAGGCGTGATGGTGATCCTGGCGCTGCAGTTCTTCACGCAGTACTTCGAGTACATCCCGAAAGCGGCGCTGGCGGCCGTCATCGTGTCCGCCATATTGTTCATGGTCGAGTACAACGTCATCAAGCCCATGTGGCGAGCCAAGAGTGAGTTCATTTCTCAGTAGCAGCCCGGAGTCTGGATTTGTGTCCCGTTGATGGCAACAGGCTATAGGTTATATGGGACTTAAATATAACTGGCGTAATGTGGGTGTGCCATACACATCTGCCCTAGTCCTGCGGAAGTTACTGGCGTGATGTTATGGTATATTATATTATGGAGTTCACCAAGATGCTCGTAACTAATCATTAATGACTTCAGGGTTATACTGCACCTTGGCAAATGTAACCTTTGTATTGCGCCTTGTGTTGCAGAGCTGGATCTGATCCCGGGCGTGGGTACGTTCGTGCTGTGCCTCACGCTGCCCATCGAGCTGGGCATTCTCACCGGCGTCATCGTGAACATCATCTTCATCCTGTACCACGCGGCGCGCCCCAAGTTGTCCGTGGAGATGCTCAAGGTGAGGCCTGTCGCGCGGTTGTGCTGACCGTGTGTGTGTGTGTGTCCGCGTGCATACTGACCGGCGCTTGTTGCAGACGGAGCACGGAGTGGAGTACCTGATGATCACGCCGGACCGCTGCCTCATGTTCCCGTCCGTGGACTACGTGCGCCGCCTCGTCACCAAGCACGCTGCCTCCAGCTCCGTGCCCGTGGTCATAGAGTGCACGCACATCTACAGCGCCGACTACACGGCCGCCAAGAGCATCGAGCAGCTCACGGCCGACTTCCACGCCACGCGCCAGCCGCTGTACTTCTACAACGTCAAGCCGTCCGTGTGCTCCATCTTCGAGGCCGTGGCCAAGCCCGAGCACTTTGTGGTGTTCTACGAGGACGAGGAGCTGGACCGCCTGCTAGCGGCCGACGAGCGCCTGGAGCCTGCCAAGCTGCCGCCGGCGCAAGCCTAGACATTGTGATACGTCGTACCTAACGCGAGAACATATTATTTTTTGAGATCGACTTGACGGAGTGTGATATTTAGATAAAATCAGACGATATTATATACACGTAAGAATAGTAGTTATATGTATACTGAAGTAGCGGACTGTAAATACGTTCCCCTTCGTGCGAGCCGCTGAACCATCGGCGCACGACCGCGTCGATGTAAAATTACCTTGTTGTGTATATACATAGAGATACTTATTATTTTGTAGATGATAGTCTGAGAGCTTATGGCTGTGCGAGCTGTGATGGGGCGCGGGGTCCGGGCCCCGCGCCCGCGCCCGCGCCGGGCCCCGCGCCCGCGCCCGTGCCGGGCCCCGCCAGTGCCGGGCCCCGCCAGTGGCTGTGCGTGCCAGTCGCGCTGGAGCCTCACACCGCGGGGCGCGGGCGCGGGGCGGCGCGGTACTTTATATTTATGTGTACGATGTGTGGTGTGGATGTGTCGCTCATGCTTTTCCCTCGAGAGCTAAGCAGACCTTCGACTATAATATCAAACTTAAATTTTACGAGTAGGGACTAAAGAGTAACAAAACGTGATAGCTATGCATAGAAGTAAGCATCGATCTATTTATTTGTAGGAAATGAAGTACAATTTAGGATACTATCATTACTTTATCGTTAAGGATTTAAGAAGCAAGCTTTAACTGGCCTACGGAGCAGAGGTGTGCGCTGCCCGCGTGTCTACCAATGTACTTGAAGTACTGTACAGTAGCACAGATTACAGATACCAGTGTTGTCATAGCCTCCTGTAGCGACGCCGCGCCGGCGCGCTGCGCACGTGCGTGTGCGCAAGCGGCCGCTTCGCTCTGCTCCTCGGTTCGTGTAGGATTTATCCATTATTTTGTGATCCTCTACTAATACGTTAAGTAATAAATATATTTTGGAGATAATAAAATAAATTATTAATATTATGTCATTATAATATGGAAGTTTATCTAAAGATTGTGATTTACTATGTATGAATGTGATGGTTGTTGTGCCGCGAAAGATTTAAAGAATTTATTCAGTCACCGTTCTAAGAACAAATTCAATAAACTCTTTGAGAGTAATAGAAAGTTGTAGTTTCATTTATGCCAAACGTTTCCACAGGTTCAGCGCAGATTTCCTAAGGACATTCCGCCCGAGCAGCTGTTGTTTGCACACACGACGACTACCTATACACATTTGGAAAACTATGTACGGCCAGGTTCAGCGCAGATTTCCTAAAGACATTCCGCCCGAGCAGCTGTTGTTTGCACACACGACGACTACACATTTGGAACACTATGTACGGCCAGATTCAGCGCAGATTTCCTAAGGACATTCCGCCCGAGCAGCTGTTGTTTGCACACACGACGACTATACACGTTTGGAACACTATGTACGGCCAGGTTCAGCGCAGATTTCCTAAAGACATTCCGCCCGAGCAGCTGTTGTTTGCACACACGACGACTATACACATTTGGAACACTATGTACGGCCAGATTCAGCGCAGATTTCCTAAGGACATTCCCCCCGAGCAGCTGTTGTTTGCACACACGACGACTATACACATTTGGAACACTATGTACGGCCAGATTCAGCGCAGATTTCCTAAAGACATTCCGCCCGAGCAGCAGCAGCTGTGTTTTGCACACACGACGACTATACACATTTGGAACACTGTACGGCCAGGTTCAGCGCAGATTTCCTAAAGAAATTCCGCCCGAGCAGCTGTTGTTTGCACACACGACTATACACATTTGGAACACTATGTACGGCCAGTTTCTTCATAAGTAGTAACAGCTAAAGTAACGTTACGTTACAAAGTCAAAGTAACGGTTAAAGGGATTCGAAATTTTTGTATGGAAGCTGGTATATCGACCCGCCGCCATTTAGTTTTTTTTCGAAATCGCGGCGCACGAAGAAAGTGGTATGGTAAGAGGAGGACACAGACACGGTAATATACCTACTGTGACTAGGGCTGCCATAAATTCGGAGACGCCGACCGGGACATTTAGAACAGAAATAGGGCAAACCATGGATTATTAAAAAAAAACAGTAGGTAGTATTAGGTATATAAGAAAATTTAATAAAAGAATAATGAAGTCTTCTTAAACTACACTTTTCTTTGCCCACTCATATTTTTCAGTAGATTTGACCTTTGTCAATAACTCCTTTTTCCCTTTAACATAATTATAAAATTCTACGCACGTCAATTTATAATTATAAATGCATGGAATAATGCTTTCCACTGTGCTTACTTTGAGAGTGAATTTCGTTCTTTCGTCCACTGCGCTGACACTCGTTCCACGTGAGCATTGTGGCCAGGGATTGCAAAAATATATTGACACATTTTAAGAAGATTCGCTTTTCTTTCCAGTTCTTCGGTTTTTTAGGTAGGTTTGTACGTCGTTCTCTAAAGCAACTAAACAAAACACTGCAACGATGTAAACAAGACGCTCGGGCGGAGGCGCTTCGATAACTCGCCGATCACAGACGTAGTACTTACCTACACAAGGGTAGCTTGCGAATTGTGTGCATACCGGGACAAATAACTTGATGACCGGGACACCGGGACACAACGCTTCAAACCGGGACATGTCCCGGTGTACCGGGACGTATGGCAACCCTAACTGTGACAGACGAACAAAAAATGTCAAGGAACACGGTACCCGAAAGTGTCACGTTACCGAGATATTTGAAGATAAACATCGACATACATATGAGTACAACGACTATCAGATTCGATGATCATTGCGATGCGATGCGATTACTAAATCGCATCGCAAACTGCTACTACAATTAATTATTTGCCTACTAAGGCAAATAATTAATTGTAGTAGCAGTTTTCTCGTGCTCCTAGTAGTATGTAATGTACCTACTCTCTATCAAAAAACAGTAATAATAATAATCAACCTGGGAACGATTATTTGGATACAATCTGACGCCTATACGTAATCTGGGGGCACGGCAGTGCCCCCGCCAAGTCGAGCAAAAAGCGGCACGGCCGTACCATCCTTTTCTCGAAAGTTCAAGCCATTTTCAACCCCCAATAACTTTGTTGTGGATAAAACTAGACTTCTGAATTTAAAAAAGAAATCAGTAACCAAACAGGCTTTGTATGAACACGATATTTCATTCAATTTGAAAGAGTAGTTTAAGAATTATAGCTGGTCAAAGTTTCTTGATTTTGTCACTCACTGACTGACTGATCATCAAAACTCTAAGGCACTCCTAGCAGACATAGAAGCTTCAAAGTGTTTAGTGTATGAATCAAGGAAAAACTACAATAATTATGTTGCAATTTCGTTCCACTTTTCTAGATACACCAACTGCATAAATAACTTTCTATAAATAATATAGGATTACAAAGTTACATTTGCAGTGAAATGAATCAGTGTACCTGAATAATATAATGGAATAATAGGTGTAGATAGGTACCTACCTAGATATAATTATATTCAAAGGTAACTTGTAAAATGGTCAACGGATTATGTTAAAAAAAAGTTAAAAAGGTACCGGAAACGAAAAAAAGGACTACCTATCTACAAAAAGAAGTGAGATGCCATCAAAAACATAACTTGTAAAAAATGCCAAGTCTCGCAACTCAGTTCTTCTACCGTAAAAAGTTGTGAGATCCATTTAATACAAAGTCGGTTAATTTATTCAGTCCCTACTTAAAAGACCTTCTATGTTAAGTTATTATGTAATTAGATTAGCTAACCTAACGACATCTTATACCATATCAATATTAAAATTTTTTATGTTTTAAATAAATAGATTAACTTGGCAATCGCACTAAACAATCTAATTTAATATAAAATGTATTACTTATGAGTTACATTGTGTTTTCATGCGATGGCAAGTCAATCTATTTATTTAAAACATAAAAGGTTTTTAATATTGATAATGGTCACTGTTTACGCCTGGCTTAATTGTGAAGACGTTCAGTGTGTGTCGCGTTGCTAAAGGGCCAGGCGCCCCATACGTATTTTTTAGTTTTACAAACCTACCTTCACTAATTATAATCTCAGTCAAAATTTTTCACCATCATCGAAACTTGTACAGCAATGTAAAATGGGTTATTGTACATTCGTCACAAAGTAAATTTGCCACGAAAAAAAGTATGTGTAAACTCGTCACAACTCTATGTTTATGAAAGAAAATCCGCCATATTGTTTATTTCCGTACAGACAGCAGAAAAATCAAACAATAAAGAATAAAACGTTATTTCTTTATTTTTCATAATCATAGAAATTCACATAAAAATCACAGTTATTTATTTATTTATTTATTTAATACTTCAAGCACATAAATGTACAGAGGCGGACTTAATGCCATAGGCATTTTCTACCAGTCAACCTTTGGGTGATGCAGAGACAAACAGTGGTAGGTGCAATCAGACCATTCCACAGTTCTAACCAGACCATTTCTACTTATAGCTAAAATATACGGTAATATTGACAGCGTGACATCATCATGATCATCTTTTTTTTTTGTAATTTGCATCTAAATAAAAAGGCGCACTTTTACTTACAATATATTTATTGCAATAGGCTGATTTTCCTGATATTTTTGTGGAATAATAACATCTTCCGGTATAACATGACCGGTACGGCTAGAAAGAGATGCTAGCATGTGCAGGAGCGCAGGAGAAAACAAAAATTTGGAAATCATTTTCATTTTGAGCACTAAAAATCAATAACTTTGTTTTCTACCAGTACTTTATGCAAAAAATATGTACCTATGCAGACTTGTGACGAGTTTACACATATTTTTTATGCATGTGACGAATACACTTTCAATGTATGGAGTTTAAAAAATGTGACGAATTTACTTTGTGACGAATGTACAATAACCCTGTAAAATACAGTTTATGAGAGGAGAGTTCTCAGGGATGAAAATCACAGTTTGTTGATAGGTAGTAAGAGTTTAATATAAGGTAAAAATCACAGGGGTTACAGAATCCTAAAATAGTATTGTTTCGGTACATTGGGCACAAGTAGTATCTAACGACACGGGCACGTGGCGATGGCGCGAAGGACTTGCGCACGCGTCTGCGCGGTAAGCGTGCGGGCAGCGGACTGTCGGCTGTCGCGCCATCGCCGCGGACCAGTAACGGCCGTGCGAGAGAGTGAGACAAAATAGTTGTCTCACTCTATGTATCGCGGCGGCAAACGACCGCGAGACGCTTGATTGGACGGCCCGGTTTGAGGGTTGCTATATACTCCCCCTCCAGTCCTGGAGAACGTCCCCGCTCCTGGGCTGGTAGTTTAACCGCAGCATTAGCTGGACGTCGTAGGGAGTCATCGGTACCTCGGTAACGTGTCAGGTCCTCAGAGTGAATTTTCCTATATCTACATTAGGTTGTTCCGTGCTCGCGATGGTGTACGTTGTTGGACTTACCTTTTTAGTGATCTGGTAAGGGCCGTCTCGGCGAGGATAGAACTTGGAAGTGAGGTCTTTTGACCCTTTGCTCAATAAGTGAGACTTAAGCAATACTAAATCACCTACCTCAAAGGTGTCAGATGGTCGGCGTGAAGCGTCAGCGTACTGCTTTGTCTTGTCCTGCTGGATTTCAACGCGTTCCCGAACAGCTGACAGCGAATGTAGGAAGTTTTCGAGGTAATGTGGGACAAAGTTTTCTTTATCCCTTATGGCACGAAGGTCGTGAACAACCTCTGTGGGTGACCGCATCTCTCTGCCAAAGGTCAAATAAGCTGGTGACTTGCCTGTTGTGCGACATTTTGCGCTATTCAGGGCAAAGCGAATCACCGGCAACTTCTTCGGCCATGAGGTGTGGTCGTCTGCCACGAGATGTGCCAGCATTGCTTTAAGGTCGCGGTTTTTTCGCTCGGCAGGATTAGCTTGTGGATGGTAGGTATAGACGAACAAAATTTTGCTTAATGTCTAAGACTGACATACATTGTCGCATGACTGCGGAAACGAACTGGACACCGTTGTCCGAAATAATCCTGCGAGGCAGACCGAACCGCATGAAATATTCCTCGATGAGGACATGAGCACAGGCTTCTGCTGTGGCTTCTTTAAGCGCAAACAGCTCTATCCATCGAGTAGCAGTGTCTTCAATGAGAAAGATCCACCGCTCCCCCTGGTCTCCTTCCGGTAGAGGGCCGAATAGGTCCATAGTCAACACCTCACCCCGCTGGTTCATGACCGGTGTCTGGAGCAGACCTGAGGGTTTGGCGTTGTTAGCCTTATACCGTTGGCAGTGGATGCAGGCTGATACATAATCGGTGATTATTCTCCGCATACCTGTAAAATAGTAGAGCTGTGCTACCTTCTGGTAGGTTCTTTGGTTACCCGGGTGAACAGCTGTTGGAGAGTCGTGTAACTCTTTTAAAATAGCTGCCACTTGGCAGGCAGGTATCACTAGCTGAGGAGATTCACTCTCGGAGTCCGGGTTGTAACGGTAGAGGACTCCTTGATCCATGAGGTAACCCCTTTCTAGCCATCTTTGAGAGGCAACATCATCAGGCCCTTCTAACTCTTTAATAACCTTTTCCACTTCAGGGTCCGAAGTCTGTTCCAGACGTAGTTGACTAGGTGTCTTCGTGGGAAGGTCACAGATAACTGAACAAACACCGCACTTGTCACTCGTGTCGTCGGAACAAATCGGTCTACTCAGCGTGTCTGCCACAACATTTGCTTTCCCTGGGGTATATTGAAACTGGATATCAAAAGATTGGAGTTTTAGAGCCCAACGGACTAATCTGCCTGCTGGCGATTTCAGTGAGAGCAACCAGCGTAGAGGCTGATGATCACTGCCAATCACAACTGGTTGACCGTCTAGGTAAGGCCTGAAACGCTCCACCGCCCACACTACAGCCAGTGCTTCGCGCTCCGTGGTGGAGTAATTGCGTTCAGCTGCGTTGAGGAGTCGGCTGGCATATTCAATCGGCCTTTCCTGATTGCCGTCGCCCTGTAATAAAACTGCGCCCAAGGCGTAGTTACTTGCGTCAGTTCGCAGAATGAAGGGACGACTGAAATCGGCTTGTACCAGTATTGGAGCTGTGGTCAGTAGACTCTTCAGCTCATTAAAAGCTTGGGTCTGTTCTGAGCCCCAAGACCATACTTGACTTTTTCTAGTCAAACGTGTCAATGGTTCGGCAACTTTTGAAAAGTTCGGTATGAACTTTCTGAACCATGAACATGTTCGTAAAAAGGTTCTCAGGTGTTTTAGGTTTCCTGGTTCCTTTATCTCGAGTACAGCACTCACCTTCCCTGGGTCGGTGGAAACACCTGCTTGTGTAATGACGTGGCCAAGATATTTAACGCTTTCACGAGCAAAAGCGCACTTCTCCTATTCACATGGAGGTTGAACTCGGCCAGACGTCTAAAAACTGCCTCGAGGTCTTGAAGATGCTGTTGGTATCCCTGGGATATTATCAACAGATCATCTAAATAAGCTAATAAAGTTACATCTTGTAAAGCAGAGCAGGATCGGAGACGATCAATGAGACGTTGAAAGGTAGCGGGCGCGTTCCGGAGACCAAACGGCATTCTTTTATTACGGTAGGTACCTAAAGGACAAACAAAAGCCGTTTTATCTCTATCAGCTTCCCTTACTCTTACCTGCCAATACGAAGATCGAAGGTCTAGCGTACTCATGTAGCAGTCCCGTTTTGTACTCTGTAGTAACTCGTCGATGCGTGGCATCGGATATGTGTCAGCTTTGGTGACTGCATTCAAACGCCTGTAGTCGACGCAGAAGCGGATACCACCGTTGGACTTTGGCACCATCAGCGCCGGTGAACACCATGCCGATTCACATTCTTCTATTATGTCATCTTGTAACATTTTACCTATTTCAGCTTTCATTAGCTCTTTCTTCGAAGGATTTAGGCGGTAAGGAGGAACAGCAATAGGCGAATGCTCACCTGTGTCAATGCAGTGTTCAGCATATGGTGTTGGACCTCCCCCTGCTCTAAAGACGCGTGCGTGCCTGGTGAGTACGTCAGCGAGCGCTTGTCGCTCAGCTGGTTTAAGGTGAGTACCTTTATCATCCCTAAGTACATTAGTAGAGGCGCAGGACACGTCACGCGAGATAGGTTCGAAAGACAAGTTATATTTTACCGTATCATGGTTACTGAAATACCAGACTTCTTTAAAAAAATCAATAACTACTCCAGCGCGGCGGCGGTTATAAAATCGATACCTAATAAAGTCTCGTTATTTGTCGCATCGGGAAATATATAAAATGGAATCGTGATAACTTTCGTTTCTAAGCACACCTCTAAGGTGGTAGAAAGTACATCCATCGTACGGGTTACCCCGTCGGCAAGCTTATAACCGTTGCTAGAACATAATGGGTTAACGTTACCCTTTTGTTTACATGCATTTCTACACTTATTTTCTGTTTGTGAGCTATAAACATTTAAGTCAATAGAATTTGAACATTTACACATATTTGTTACAAATTGGTTGGTTGGTTGGTTTCAGTTGATTTTTATGGGAATGACGTAAAACACTATTATTACTACTTGTCGTGCCATATTATACTCTTATAACCCACAGAAAACCACTTAAAACGCAAAACAATTTCTAAAAAGCTACACTTTTGTTAGGTACCTACTGGAAAAGTCACAATTAACAAACTATCCCAAAGCAATATTGACGCAATACACAGCTGTCAAAATACACTCAAAAGTAGGTACCGTTTACCCCACGCCAAGCCCGATCATATTCCACTTAGTTCCCCAAAATGGACACCCAATTTAAAAACCATTTGGCGCTAGCATCTGAGGCGTCGGAGGATGGGAAGCGGATCATTGTATTAAATGTGAACGTAGCAGATCACGGTTCGTGTATTAAATGTGATTCCGCTTGTGTTGCGAATGCGATGTGGCTATCGCCGGGCGAGCGGTGGGGAGGGGTACTTAATTTTTGGAGAGAAAAAATTTTTTTTTTGGCGTGACTAGTCTAATAAATCAATGAAGCTGGCTGCACGCACGAAAAAACATGACTCATGAGGCGTGGAGGCGTTCCATGGCGGCTTGAAGTGCAAGCGAGAGCGCGGAACGAGCGACAAAGAGGCACAATCGGCCTCCGCGCTCGGCAGCGTTCGACATCTGTCTCTCTCCTACTTGAGTGAGCGATGCGTCCGCGTGGACAGCTGCTATACAATAATACATTTACATGTTTTCGTCAAGTATGAAGTGCAGTGAAAAGTGAATGTGGTGTCAATTGTTTATAGCAACGATAATTGCGGCGATAAAGGTAATGATTCTTTCGATATTAAATATAGGTATGTTCAGTGATATATTGTCGAATATTCGTGCTTTCATCATTAAAATAAATAGCATCGGTCCGCTAGTGCAGCGATTGTAGGTTATGCTGTAATTGACAAAACTACTACCCCACGGTGAAGCTAAGAGGAACCCGAGGAGGGGCCGCTCGTCAGGGCTTTTGCTTCCAAGCTGACGACGTAGCGGCCAAAAGTAGGTTGCGGTGCCGCTTGAGCGGCATCGCAACTGAGGCGGGCCGCGATGTCGTAACGGGGGCGTCGCGGCTGAGGGTTGAAGGCCGCGGCGGGAGAGGAGTGCCGGTATTACGGTGCGCCGCTCTTCCTACCTTCCGGGGCCTTGACGGGGTCGCCACCGTAAGATGGCGGACGCGGTGGGCCTGCAGGGGAAGAGGAGTGTCGGTATTGCGTTGGCCGCTCTCCCTATCCTCTGCAGCCGAAAATTGGCAGGCGGCGGGGCCAATGTTCTGACCCGTCACAGGGGGACCAAGGGTGTCCAGACACGGGGTCGTCTGGCGCCCATGTGCTGGTTTGGTCCCTGGGGTGGTCACGGCGTGCTATGTGTTCTGGTGCGCCGGTGATGGGGAGTACTCCCCAGAGGAGGGTCCGGTAACGGACGGCCGCGGCGGGTTCACGGATGAGTGCTAACGCGTGCCCGTGTTCCCGCCGTAAGCGGCAGAGCAGGACACCGTGGAGTTTTAGTGGGTTAGAGTCCCACATAACTGCACTATCTCCCCGTGGTAGTGTAGTATGCATGAGCATTTCTCCACGTGAAAAAAAAAAAAAAAAAAAAGGTTTGTCGCGACGACGACGGCCTCGTCACCATCGAGGCGATCCGGCCGGTATTCGAGCGCTGGCTCGGGAGGAGGCACGGCTCCCTGTCGTTTCGGGTGACGCAGGTGCTCTCGGGGCATGGTTGCTTCGGGAAGTACCTGTGTCGCATAAACAGGGAGCCGGACTCCCGGTGTCACCACTGCGTCGACTGCCGGGAGGACACGGCGTGGCATACGCTGGCAGAGTGTGCCGCTTGGGAGGAGCCGCGCCGTGCCCTCATCTCAGAAGTAGGCAGTGACCTCTCGCTGCCGGCCGTGGTCGAGTCGATGGTCGACAGCGAGGAGTCCTGGGACGCGGTGATTTCCTTCTGCGAAACGGTCGTCTCGCAGAAGGAGGCTGCGGAAAAGGAGAGGGAGATCTCGTCCACTCACCCTGCCCGCAGCAGGTGCACCGGGCGTCGGCGGAGGGCGGACAACGCCCTCTTCCAGCCCCCCTAAATGGGTCCAGGGGCGACGGACTCGGGGACGTCCGTCGCCCCCCACACATCAGGACCCGAGGTGGCGGCGCGTAGTGTTCCACGCGCGCCCCTCTTAGACGTCGCGGGGGGAGTCAAACACCTCACTCCCCCCCCTGACCAGACGGGGCCCGCAGAGGCGGGCTGCCACCAGCCGGGGGTTGCGGAAGGATCGTACGTTCCCGCGACCCCCGGCGTAGGTGTGAGATGGCACACCGGGGTGGTTTTTAGTCAGTAAGAGTTTGACAGTCCCCGTCGCCCGCCCCAGGCGGCGGACATCCATGAGGATTTTCCACCCCGGATAAAAGGTTAGGTTCGCTCAGGTTAGGTTCGCTCAGGCTAGGTTCGCTCAGGCTAGGTTCGCTCAGGCTAGGTTCGCTCAGGCTAGGTTCGCTCAGGCTAGGTTCGCTCAGGCTAGGTTAGCTCAGGCTAGGTTCGCTCAGGCTAGGTCCGCTCAGGCTAGGTCCGCTCAGGCTAGGTTCGCTCAGGCTAGGTTCGCTCAGGCTAGGTTCGCTCAGGCTAGGTTCGCTCAGGCTAGGTTCGCTCAGGCTAGGTTCGCTCAGGCTAGGTTCGCTCAGGCTAGGTTAGGTCAGGTTAGGTTAGGTTAGGTTAGGTTAGGTTAGGTTAGGTTAGGTTAGGTTAGGTTAGGTTAGGTTAGGTTTTTTTTTTTTTTTTTTTTTTTTTAAAAGAAATTACCGCGGACATGGGGGTCCGCGCCATTGTTTACAAATTATTTAATTGTTTACATTATTTTTTTTTATCATTAAGAGAGTTACTGAACTCCTACTTTGGACATTTATTGTTAATAATCTTACATTCTAACTTATAATCTACGTGAGTCCATCCTAGGTATATAAAAATGTGTTTTTTTTTTTTTTTAATTTTTTTTTTTTTTTTTTTTTTTTTTTTTTTTTTATTATTATTATTATTATTATTATTTAGTTTTTTGTTATGCATGCTCATGCAGACGTTATTTGCTTTTTTTTTTTTTTTTTTTTTTTTTTTTTTTTATTATTACAGTTACTACACAGTCATTACAATTAATTTCTTATTCTAATATGTTTTAGTTCCAAAGTTTTACATTATTGTTTATTTATTTATTTATTACAGTTACAAATTATGTCATATTCTACAGATTGGATGCGATTTCTGGTATACTGATTAGGTTTGGTTACAATACTTCTTAATCTAAATTTGGTCTAAAGTTTTACAATGTTTTTTATTTATTACAGTTACAAATTATGTCATATTCTACAGATTGGATGCGATTTCTGGTATACTGATTAGGTTTGGTTACAATACTTCTTAATCTAAATTTGGTCTAAAGTTTTACAATGTTTTTTATTTATTACAGTTACAAATTATTATGATAATATGTTTTAGATTTGATACGATTTCTAGTATATGGGTTAGGTTAGGTTACAATACTTCTTATTTCTAATAGTGTTCTGAAGTTTTACAATTTAGTTTACTTATTTATTTACTACGGTTACAATAGGTATGTTGGTTAGGTTTTGGATGCGATGTTGGGTTGGGAACTTGGGACTTGTTCGGTGGTGTTTAGATGTTTTGGTGAGGCTTTTTGACCAGGGACTTCGCTAGCCTGATCAGTGAGTCCACGACGTCCGCGTCTCGGTGTTGTATGGCCATCTTCATATTGTATTCGATGACCGTTTTCGTCGGCGCGCCCATCGCTCTCTTTGCGAAGCGGCCTGTGGCGTCGTCGGCGTCGTCGGTGTAGTAGACGCAGCTGACCGTATGTCTCGACACCGCCACCACCGCGTGGGAGATGCTGTCATGGATCTGGAGCCTCCTGGACTTGGTGTTTATGATGATGACGCTGTCGTAGGTCAACCCCTGGGCTTCGTGTATGGTCAACGTGCGCGAACCTTCGCCAGACCCATATCCCTGGCTCACAAGAGAAGCTTTCTCCTCCTGCGTGTGAACCAGGAACAGGGTGTTTTGGGCAGTGCTTGGTATTTGCGCTTTCGTATAACCCATCACTCTCAGGGAGTGGACCTGCGACAGCGAGGACTTGGAGGAATATATACCGGAGTATATATCGCTCAGTGCGTATGCCACGTCCATGGGATTTCGGTGTGTGCAGAACAACTGCAGGGTGATGCCAGTCACCAAGTCTGGACGGGTATACCTTAACTTGAAAAGGTTTTGTCTGTCCAGGAATGGTAGCTGATTGACGTCTCCGATAAGGACAATTTCGCCTGCCCCAGACAACTTGGCCGCCATTACTATGGCCCCAAAATGGTTCATTAGAGCTTCGTCTACCGTGAGACGGTAACATTTGTCTTTCTGTCTGAACCCGTTGGCCAAGATTGAGGTCATAGTGCGCACCTTGGTCTTTACTCGGTCTCCTAAGCGGTGCGCGAGCTTAGCTCGGAGATCTTTGGCTGCTTCGGTTGTCGTGGTGACTATGACGTCCTTCTCCTCATCGAAGTGTTTCAACACCCAAGTCGTTTTGCCGCAACCCGGAACCCCGTTTACCCACCTGATATTGGGTACCGCCCAGCTTTCCTGCGATGCCGGAGTGTCTGAGGTCCCCAAAATGGTTTGTGCCACTTCGAGGATCTTGTCGTCCGGCATGATCTTGGTACATTTGGCGGTAACCACTATCGGGTCGTCGCTTGGCGCGTTGAAACTAATTTTGCCCGAGCGCTCCGTTTCCTCTTCATCCAGGGTCACGAACCCGTTACTCGCGCTGTAGGCAGCCATGTACGACCCCTTCATTTCCCCTATGATGACCTGGGAAGTGACGTTGTCGTACACTGCCGCCTCAGATTCCTTGAGCAGTACCCTTAACAGTCCTTCAGATTCTCTGTGGAAGGTCTGCAGGATCTTCTTGCATGTCGCGAGATTGACCTCTCTGGTCGCTCTCACAATTGCTACGTACTCAAGGAATGCGCTCTTAACATGGTCCGTGGTGCCCGAAGTCACTGCGAGGGTCGGCGGGCTGACTTGCCCTTTGTCGGCTCTGGTTGGTTTGGGCTTCTGGGGTGTTGGTGTTTTTGGTGTAGTTTTAAAGAAATTTGTTACCGCTGTCTCCAGTTTGCGGGTTGGGTCCGATACGCGGCTGGTGTTTGGGAGCAGTGCGCCGAGGAAAGTGCCAATGGCTTTGAGGCTACTCCTCGACCGCGCCCGGTCCTCTGGGCTGGTTTTTGCGCTCTGCTCCTTTGCCGCTTTTTCGGCCGCTGCCTTTGCCTGGGCCCTCTCTGATCCGCTTATTGTGGTCGGTCCTGTTGTGGGGGTCGTCGCGATGGCTGTTGGCCGTCCGGGGGACTTTAGGAAACTCAAGGTTTCCCCCCTGTCCTCATAGACGACCACCTCGTGTTTTTCTGAGGCCTTTAAACAGCCGAAGCGATCGACGACGTCTCCTCTCTCTCTTTCGACCACCATCGCGTCGATGCTGATGGTACGGGCTGTTACTGCCAGGTAGTCTGCTGCCTCCCTGATCTTTTGGAGTAGCGAGCTTGCCTGGGCAAATGGAGTTTCCTCTCCCCACTCGAGTAATGCGATCGTCTTTCCTTTAAATCGCACTAGACGGCATCGGTGAGAGGCTACTACCACTTGAGGCAGTGCAGCATACTTGCTGCCTTTCATGCTCGCTTTGGTGGTACTTCCGTTGATCAGGGCGGCAAGGCCTGGTGAGATGGGTATCCGGGCTCTGGCTCGGCTTGAACCTATGCAGAAGCTTATTCCCAACCTTTCCCTCTCCTGATTCATAAACAGGGCGACGCCTCGCAGTCTGATACCTGGGGCTCCATCTCCTCCGCATCCCAGGAACTGTGTTAATGACATGGCGTTAGGGGCTGGCTGAGGGCTGGCTTCCGCTGTTTCCGATTGTGATTCTGTTGGTATTTCCGCTTCTGCTGTTTGTTGGGTGGTGTTTCTGTGGGTGGTATGTATGCTAGTGGTGAGTGGTATGTGTGTTTGTGGTGTGTGTGTTCGGTGTTGAGTTGTTGTTGTTGTGATGGTCGTTGTTGACGTGGTGGTTGTTGATGTTGTTGATGGCGTGGTGTCTGTTGACGTGTTGGTTTGTCTTTGTCGATTCTGACGAGGCAAGGTTGCGTCCGTTTTGTTTGCCCCCGCCGCGACCGCAGCGACTCCGCTCACGAACGCCAAGAATGGTGTCCTTGTGGCCAGTCTCCCCATGATGGTGTGGAGTGTGGACTGGCTTAGCTGGTTAGGTTAGGTTAGGTTAGGTTAGGTTAGGTTAGGTTAGGTTAGGTTAGGTTAGGTTAGGTTAGGTTAGGTTAGGTTAGGTTAGGTTAGGTTAGGTTAGGTTAGGTTAGGTTAGGTTAGGTTAGGTTAGGTTAGGTTAGGTTAGGTTAGGTTAGGTTAGGTTAGGTTAGGTTAGGTTAGGTTAGGTTAGGTTAGGTTAGGTTAGGTTAGGTTAGGTTAGGTTAGGTTTTTTTTTTTTTTTTTTTTTTTTTTTTTTTTTTTTTTTTTTTTTTTTTTTTAAGCTACTTCCTCTGACATAAATCAGAGCCTATTTTATCTATGGCTACTCTTTCATTCCAGTTCTATCAATTATTCCTCTCGCACTTTTATTCCGCATACTTGATCTTTCTTTCTTACTTCTCTTTCAGGCAATTTCCCGGTGGGATTCCGGTCTATACTATGTCTACTCTATTCTTGTTATATTATATCTTTATTTTTAGGTTTCAGGTTTATTAGGGTATAAAAACAGGGGTACAAGTCGGTGGTGATTTTTTCTTTACATGTTTGTTTTTTACTTTTACAGCTGTATTTTAAAACTATTCTTGCTTAATTACATAATTATTTCTTAACACTATTTCTATTTTACGATGATCACTAAATTATATTACATATTCCTTAATGCTATTACAATTTTCTTGGCTTATTTCTCTATTTTATATACTATTTCTTACGGCTACTTGCTCTCTAACATTCATGGGCAATCAATAACATTATTTACTAAAAGGTCTTTATGCTATTTGGCAATTTTGTAACTACCTACTGTTCTCAATGCTTGGCTCTAATATTTTTACAATATTATGCAAACATTTTTGCTTATGCAGTTTTGTTCCTCTTTATAACTTTTTCACAAATTTTTACGCAAAATTCCAAAAACAGTTTTCTCTTTCGACTTTGCATTATCAGCCACATATTTTCACTGTCGAGTTTGGTGTCGAGTACATGCTCGGCCTCAAGTCTTTCTCTGTCGAAGACGGGGCAGCTGAATAATATATGTGGCACAGTCTCATCCTTCTCAGGATCGCAGATGCACGATGGGCTCTCCTTGCGCTTGAAGCGGTTTAGGTATTCCGAGAACCCACCGTGCCCCGTCATAATTTGCGTAATTATGCCATTGATTTTTATTTTCCTGATTATCCTGTATGCCGCCACCGCGTCCGGAAAAAACAATCTGGTGACAGAGGCTGTTTCTCCGGAGCTGTATCTCCGGTTCCATACCTCAAGCGTCGCCGCACGAATGCACCGCTTGACGTATGAAACCGGACATAGGTCGTAGTCGGGCTTTCGTTTGGAACCTTCAGCGGCTCTTTTGGCTAGTTCGTCGGCCCTCTCATTACCTTCCAACCCCGCGTGGGCTTTGACCCAAAACAAGGCAACAGCTTTGTTTTGGATCGACAGGGACCTAAGATTGGTCCTTGTCTCTACTGCCAGGGGGTGGTTTTTTTTTTTTTTTTTTTTTTTTTTTTTTTTTTTTTTTTTTTTTTTTTTTTTTTTTTTTTTTTTTTTAATTCTTCTACCTCCAACGTTATTGGAGCCCTTGTTAGGCTAATCATTCATACAAGTTCTCGCTGGTATTCTTCTCGCACTTTCATTCTGCATACTTTATCTTTCTATCATACTGTCTTCTTTCTGTCTTTAAGGGTAGGACGCCCTTCTACTTTCCCTATTCTGTACTCTTCTCCATATTCTTGTTTTTTATTTGGGTGCAACGCAACACAACTCTTTTCTTTTATTATTTTCCCAATTTCACAAATACAATAGTCTTAATTTTATTCTTATTTCTATTACATATTTCTTAGTTCTACTTTTATTTTCTAAACCTTACTGCTATTACATTTGTTATTACACTTTTACAACTTTCTTATATTTTATTCTTATTTCTACTACACGATTTTTATGTCTACTTTTATTATCTAAACCTTACTACTATTACAGTTTACAATATTTTTGTTGCGCTTTACAATTATCTTAAGATCTATTCTTGTCTCTATTACATGTTTTTAGACCGTTCTTTACTACTCTTTGCAATTTTTTATGTGTGGCAGTGTATTATTATTTATAAATGTTTATCGGTTTCTTAGAGTTCGGAGTTTCTTTAATTACGTCTATTTTCAATGCTTGACCCTAATATTCTATACAATATTATGTAAGCATTTTTTCTTATCCTGTTTTATTTCTCTTTATTACTTTTTCACAAATTTTGACACAAAAATCCAAAAACAACTCTCTTTTCTTACCTTTCATTATTAGCCATACATTTTCTGAATCTAGCCTCGTGTCGAGTATATGCTCAGCCACAAGTCTTTCCCGGCCGAAAGCAGGACAATCGAACAATATATGTGGCACCGTCTCAGCAATGTCAGGATCGCAGATGCACGATGGGCTCTCTTTGCACTTGAAACGATTCAAGTACTCCGAGAACCCACCGTGCCCAGTCATGATCTGAGTTAGGATATTGCTGATTTTTATTTTTCTGACTATCCCGTACGCCGCCACCGCGTCCGGGAAGAACAATTTCGTCCCAGAAGCCGTTTCTCCAGCGCAGTATCTCTGGTTCCACACGTCAAGCGTTGCCGTTCGGATGCATCGCTTGACGTATGAAACTGGACACAGGTCGTAGTCGTGCTTGCGTTTGGAACCTTCAGCGGCTCTTTTGGCCAGTTCATCGGCCCTCTCATTCCCCTTCAACCCCACGTGGGCTTTGATCCAAAACAAGGTGACAGCTTTGTTTTGGATCGACAGGGACCTAATATTGGCCCTTGTCTCTACTGCCAGGGGGTGGTGTCTATTGTAGTTCTGGATTGTTTGGAGGGCTGCCATGGAGTCGCTGAAGATTCCAAACGATTGCGCATTGTGCTTTTGGATCACCCTGGTTGCTACGCATATCGCCAGAAGCTCAGCCTGGTAAACAGTGGAGTAGTGTGGGAGAGCAAGCTTGAGAGCTTTGGTTTCGGCGTCACCACTCCATATGGATAGTGCCGCTCCAACCTTGCCCCCAATCTTGCTCCCGTCCGTGAAGATACGAACCTCAAGTTCGTTCTGGGCATCTAGTTGCTCTTGGTTTACCAGGCTTACGAGCTCTAGCTCGGCGCGCCCTGCAGGATGTGGAGCTTCCATTGCCGAGGCGGTCTGCTCAACGCTCCTGTCGCCGAGTGCTGGCTGCGGTACACCTCTTCTGGCCTCGTATAGCGATGCCGCTTCGCGGACTCGCAGGTCGAGAGGTAGTATCCCAGCCAGCACCAGCGCAGAGTTTAAGGAGACCGTCCGGTATCCTTTGCACAACTTTTGTGCAATACCGCGCTGAACTGCTCCCAACTGCTTCTTGACTCCTAGCTTTTCGACTGCCGGTGCCCATACGCTGGCGGCGTACAGGATGACTGATTCCACGGTGGCCACATATATTATCCTAATGACTTCAGGGTGGAGCCCCCAACTGGTCTTCGCTGCCCTGGTCAGCTGTTTGTGGATGCCTATTGCCTTCCTGCACACATTTGCGACGTGTGCGTTAAAAGTGAGCTGATTGTCGATGGTAACACCCAGGATTTTGATCTCGCTGGACATGGCAATGTCGATACCACCCATGTTCAGACGCGGGGTGTCGTACTTTAATTTGCGCGTTATGACCATTGCATTGGTTTTGTGCGGGGCAAAATTAAGCTTATTTTGAGCACCCCACGCCTGAACATGCCCGAGCGCGACACTGGCACGTCCCTCGATCTCCAACGCTGTGTCACCATCGAAAACCAGCACAACGTCGTCTGCAAAAGCCTGGCAATAGACATCCCTGCCCTCCAAGCTCTTTAGAAGTGGGTCCAGCAACAGGTTCCAAAATATTGGTCCCGCAATAGAGCCTTGGACACAGCCCTTGCTTGTGACCTTGCAACACTCTTCTCCTGCGTACCTGACCTTGACCCCTCGGTTCTCGAGATAGCTGTCGATGACCCTCCTCAAGCCAACCGGACACTGTTCCTCAGCCAGACGGACCCTTATGGCTGGCCACCATGCGCTGTCGAAGGCTCCCTCTATGTCCAATGAAACTAGAACTATTATTTTCTTGAGTTTCAGTTTGCCACGTATATGTTTCATTAGCGCATAGAGGGAGTCTTCGGTGCTCCTTTGGGGCATGAATCCGTACTGGCGAGTACTCATCCTTGGGATCAGATGAAACTTGAGGCGGGCCACCAACATCTTCTCGTAAATCTTCCCGAAAATTGGTAATAGGCCGATAGGTCTGTATGCCTTTGGGGAACTGTAATCCGTTTTACCAGGCTTCCTCAAAATGATTACTATGGCTTCTTTCCAAGTCTCGGGGAAGAGGTGGGATCTCAAACAGCCATTCAGGAGAGCTAAAAATACCTCCGGGGCACTTCTGATGGCCTGGCAACAGATGTCGGCGGTAAAGCCGTCGGCTCCTGGCGCTTTTTTGGCGTTAAATGACTCGCACGCTGCCCTCAGCTCAGCCGTCGCGAATGGTGGCTCGCATGGTTCACCTTGCCTTCCAGCATTCACGACCTCGGCCGTTTCTCTAGTGAGGCCGTGGCAGGTGCTGTCATTGCCTGAGTGGTCCTCTGGGTAAAATGTCTTCGCCAGCAGTTCCACCGAGCCTTTTGCGTCCAGGACCTCCCCGTCCTTCACTAGTGGCCGATCCACACCTCTTTCCTTGGTCCTACCTATCACCCTGTAGATTCCTTCCCAAACCCCTTCTCTGTTCTGTCTTGAGCAAAAATTTTTCCAACTCTCGACTTCGTCCTTGGCTGCTTCCGTCTCATACTCAACTTTCTGTTTCAGGTACTCTTCGACGACCTTCGATCTTCGGACTGGTGCAGCATTTCTAACTCTGTTTTTCAGGGTAGCGACCTTTTTCTTCATCCCTTCGAGTTTCTCGGACCACCACGGCAAGGCAAACACTTCTTTTGTTTTCTTTTTCGGAATAGATGAAGTGCATGCTTCTCTAATTGAGTTAGTGTATAATTTTGTTACTAAGTTTAATTGTTCGGCTGTATTTAATTTGTCTATTTCAGTTTTATTTAGTTTGTTTATCTGCATTAATTGACCGAGTTTCTCACGAAACTCAGGCCAATTTGCTTTTCTTGTGTTAAAAATTCTGGTTGTTCTACTAATTTGTATACCTTTAGATCTTTTTACTTTGATGTTGAATACAATGCCGTTGTGATCCGAGCTCGTGAGGCCCTCGTCTATCCTCCAGTCGTCTACCAAGTCTAGGATATCCGTAGAACACGCCGTTAAGTCGACATGGCTGCAGTATCTAATGCCTCCTCTGATCGTGTCGAAGGTCGGAATTTCCCCTCTGTTGAGTATGTTCAGGTCCAGCTCATCGAGAAATCCGGACATTTCTTCGCCTCTGCGGTCAATGGTCAGGCTTCCCCACCAGGTACTTTTAGCATTTGCGTCTCCTCCAAGTATCCACATTCTGGATCCTACCTCCTCCTCAATACGTTTGAGGTGGTCGAGGTATGGTTCAATTGGCTGGTCTGGCTCGAAGTAAAAGGAGACTAGTGTGATCCTCCAGGCACTGGTTCGGATCCCCACCACGGTGATGTTATTCGTGGTGAGTTTCGGGTATTGTTCTACAATAAGGTCTTGATCGAAGACCGCTATTGCGGCCTTGACAATCCCCTCTCCGGTTTCAGTGCTCTGGAAGATCCGGACGCCTCTATGACTCCTCATTACTTCGGCCCCGCCTACATATGGTTCCTGGAGGAGAGCAATGGCGATCCCACGCTTTTCCGCCTCGGTAAAAAGCTCGTTGGTCGCTAGTCTTTTCCGCTGGAGGTTGGCCTGTACCATTCTGTAGGGGTTTGGGTTTCCGTGGGTGCCCTTAGCAGTATGCTACTGTAGCTCTTGCTATTTCATCCCATCTGTGGCGTGTTGGACATTCCGAGCTGAAGGCGTTGTGGCCAGCGTCCCCGAGCTTGGCTCTTGTGCAGTTCCGGCACTTTGGCAGGACACCCGTTAGGTGATCGGAGCATTCCGACCTCAGGTGTGGCCCGCCGCAGTGGCTGCACAGGTCAACAGATTCTTTGCAGTAACGTTTGCCGTGCCCGTAGCCCAGACAGCGCGTGCATTGCACCAGTGGGGTCTGGTCTTCGACCCTGACGCGCTGCAGATCTACGTGCACGGTTCCAATGTCCATTGCTCGTCGCCAGATGGTGGGCGAGACGCTTACGATAACGTGGCCAGTATGAGGGTTCCGTGTCCTTTTCCTATATTTGACCTCCATTCTGTTTTCCCCACTGTCGAGGCCGTCAAAAACACTCCGATTCTGATTTCTCAGCGCTTTAAGAACATCTTCGTCGGTATTTACTACCAAGACGTTCTTCAGAATCAGAAGCGGGTCCTTATTTTTAACTTCCTCGACCGTGAGGTCAACACCCTCTTTTTGGAGTCGGTCCTTGATCATTTTCCTTTCCTGCTCAGTTTCTAGTCCTATGATGATTTTTCTGTCCTTGGCTTTCCTGACTTTCTCAACCTTTATCCATCCGTCTTTAGCATTGACTGCTTTCCTCACTCGATCTAGGACTTCGTCACCGGTCTCTGTCTCATCCTTAGACGTGACCACAACCGAGTGCAAGGTACTACGCTTTGGCAGTAACCCTACACCCCTGGCTGCGGTCACGCTCGCATAGGTATTTCCCTTTCCCAGGAAATCCCTATGGTGGTCGATGGTTTCCTTTAGCTCCTCTATTTTCTTGTTGCTTTCTTCTAGGAGCTTTGTATGTTGTTCAATTTTGTCAAGGATCTTACATGCGTCCACATTTTGAGAGGGGGCTAAAGTAGATGGAATTTCGGCTACTGGTGGTATCTCCGCTGGTACGTTCCCTTCCCTGGTCATTTTTTGTTTCACTCCTTTCAGCTCCGTTTCAGCTTCTTTCACCAATTGAAACAATCGGTTGGTAGCTTCGATAACGGCAGTTTTTATTTCCGTTTTGGTGTTTCTGGAGCTGTTAAGGTTCAGTTTGGTTTTGGTCAGGCAGGCTTTGGCCTCCATTATTCGGTCTGCGTATTTGGCCTTTGGCGGTGAGCATGATTCGACAGACTTCCTCGGTCTGGTCGCGGTCGCCTCTTTACTCTCCTGTGTCAAAAATGATTTCAAATTTGTTTTCGCAGGGCCGGCCTGCGCCGTCTTTTCCGTTGTAGAAGGGGTGGGGCTGACATTTGCGGCTTCCCACTCCTCTATACTAAGTCTTACGTTGGGAGGGGCAACTGCCCTAGGTCCAGACGGAGAATTTTCACCGTCAGTCGCCTTTAAAGGTGTTCTATCTAAGCAGAACATGTTGCGAGGTATGTGTCAAAATTGTAAAGAAGGAGGAAATAACGTCAATAGGGACGATAGAGTTCGGAAATTACGTCAATAGGGACGATAGTCTAGTGTAAGAACGTCAATAGGGACGGTAGAGTAGAAACAAAATAGATTAGGGGTAACACACAATAACACAAAATAATATGAATATAAAACTTAAACCTATATATTATTTAATTTTTTGTCGGGCTCTACTACGACTCTAGACACACTCTCGGGGCTCTGGGTACGTAAAGATGGCTCTATATTGGTCGGGGCATAAATTTAGACCATAAAAACCTATTTTCTGCTTTTGTGCTAAAATGGCTCTATGTAGAGTCTATCTGATAGTGTCAGTCGATAGAACCCGTCAAGCCCAATCCAACAATACCAAACACGGGGCACCTAGCCCCAAGGGTTCCGGAGCAAACACAGTTCGAAATTCTGGTTCCAATCCAAGATGGCGGCAAGAATATGGTTACAACGCAATTACTCCGTAACCCCCCGACCGAATCACACCGTGCTTGGGCTTATCTGGCTGTGCTCGACGAGATCTAGCCACTGATATACTTTTCAGGCTGAAAAAATTTTTTGTCCTGAAAACTCCTGAAAGCTTACCCAACAGTAAGACAAATGAAAACCTATCACCCTAAAACAAATCTCGTCGCTCTACGACCCTCCGTTACGGAGATATAGATGATTGAATGTTTGCCAAGATGGCGGCACTACTGTCAAAGTCAATATTTAGTTGATAATATCTCCGGTTCGGTTGGTCGCAGAACACCCGAGTTTGGGCTCTTTAGGCTTAGCCCGACCCGTTCTTTTGTGCGAGCTGATTTTCAGGGTCCTGAAAATTTTCAGGCTGAAAAAGCCTGAAACCTACTTCGCCCGACAGGCCCTGTCCTCACCAACCACAATGTTGAAACGGCAACTCTCTACGACCACCGAGTCCGGAGCCACGCCGGATCGAAGCTTTCCAAGATGGCCGCCCTACTGTCAAAAGCCAACTTCAATCAGGCGTAACTCCGCAACCACCTATCGGAGAGAGTCGCGGTTTCAAATGTGGTACTTGCCCCGGCTTCCCGCATATATTAAAAATATTTTCAGCGCTGAAAATTTTCAGTCCTGAAAAACTCCTGAAACTAATTTTTTAATTTTCCTAGAAGTGCCCCGCTTCGAGATATGAAAATCCGGGTCTTCTACGCCCAATAACTCATGAGATATTTAAAGTTAAAAATTTTAACCAGCAAAACCAAAATGGCTGAAAATGCTGTTTGCGTCAGTTTTTAAGTTATTGGGGGCAACTTTGGGCTTAAACTATATACAAAACACTCACAGAAGTCGATTCTATGATCAAAACTTAATTATTTCTATTTGTTTTCATTTAATGTGGAAAAATAACTAAAAATTAAATAACTATGAGACCGCTAATCGGAAAATTTTGAAAAAAATACCTAAATATTCTATAAATAACACACTATATGACTATAATAAAATTTTTTAAGAAATCCACAATTTTTCTGTCAAAATTTATAATTATGTAATTTTAAAGGTTTTTTAATTACTACAATAAATCTAAATAATCTAAAAATCTAGTTTTTTCCAGATATCTTCCTCCAATGAGCGCGCAAAATATAGCAGTTGAAGTTCTGCGAATTTCTTGTTAGTTCAGGAATTATAGGTGTCCAAAGTTTGGATTTTCAATTAATAATAAAAAAGAAAGTACATAATTTAAAAATCTGGTACTTGCTAAAAATGTCCTCTCCCAGGGGCCTCTTGCAGGCTGCAAAGTTTCAGGTTGCTGACGTGTTCCGTTCCGGTTTTTCAGACCACGTGCTTTTTGGTTTTTCCTGAATATCTCTGTAACTGCTGATTGGAGGTGTTCTGAGAGTGGTCAGGATCCAAGGTAATACTGCTCCGCTATGTTTTTCAGAGGAAAAACATGGGGTCGTCGCTCTTGTTTCGTTGCTATCGCATCAAATAGTCCTGCTTACAAAAACTTAACCTCTAAAAGAGGGTTTTTCAGCTGTTACACTGCACAAACACTGCGATCCGGCTTTCAATTTCACTTGGGGGGGTGGAGGCAATTTTCCTCTACACACCAACACTTAATTTTTTGAAATCGGAGCACTTTTCACCACTTTTTTGATTTTTTAAGCGCGGAGCGACTCAAAAAACGATCCGACCACCGTGAGGGCTGGGGGGGAACTGCCAGGGGGTGGTTAGGTTAGGTTAGGTTAGGTTAGGTTAGGTTAGGTTAGGTTAGGTTAGGTTAGGTTAGGTTAGGTTAGGTTAGGTTAGGTTAGGTTAGGTTAGGTTAGGTTAGGTTAGGTTAGGTTAGGTTAGGTTAGGTTAGGTTAGGTTAGGTTAGGTTAGGTTAGGTTAGGTTAGGTTAGGTTAGGTTAGGTTAGGTTAGGTTAGGTTAGGTTAGGTTAGGTTAGGTTAGGTTAGGTTAGGTTAGGTTAGGTTAGGTTAGGTTAGGTTAGGTTAGGTTAGGTTAGGTTAGGTTAGGTTAGGTTAGGTTAGGTTAGGTTAGGTTAGGTTAGGTTAGGTTAGGTTAGGTTAGGTTAGGTTAGGTTAGGTTAGGTTAGGTTAGGTTAGGTTAGGTTAGGTTAGGTTAGGTTAGGTTAGGTTAGGTTAGGTTAGGTTAGGTTAGGTTAGGTTAGGTTAGGTTAGGTTAGGTTAGGTTAGGTTAGGTTAGGTTAGGTTAGGTTAGGTTAGGTTAGGTTAGGTTAGGTTAGGTTAGGTTAGGTTAGGTTAGGTTAGGTTAGGTTAGGTTAGGTTAGGTTAGGTTAGGTTAGGTTAGGTTAGGTTAGGTTAGGTTAGGTTAGGTTAGGTTAGGTTAGGTTAGGTTAGGTTAGGTTAGGTTAGGTTAGGTTAGGTTAGGTTAGGTTAGGTTAGGTTAGGTTAGGTTAGGTTAGGTTAGGTTAGGTTAGGTTAGGTTAGGTTAGGTTAGGTTAGGTTAGGTTAGGTTAGGTTAGGTTAGGTTAGGTTAGGTTAGGTTAGGTTAGGTTAGGTTAGGTTAGGTTAGGTTAGGTTAGGTTAGGTTAGGTTAGGTTAGGTTAGGTTAGGTTAGGTTAGGTTAGGTTAGGTTAGGTTAGGTTAGGTTAGGTTAGGTTAGGTTAGGTTAGGTTAGGTTAGGTTAGGTTAGGTTAGGTTAGGTTAGGTTAGGTTAGGTTAGGTTAGGTTAGGTTAGGTTAGGTTAGGTTAGGTTAGGTTAGGTTAGGTTAGGTTAGGTTAGGTTAGGTTAGGTTAGGTTAGGTTAGGTTAGGTTAGGTTAGGTTAGGTTAGGTTAGGTTAGGTTAGGTTAGGTTAGGTTAGGTTAGGTTAGGTTAGGTTAGGTTAGGTTAGGTTAGGTTAGGTTAGGTTAGGTTAGGTTAGGTTAGGTTAGGTTAGGTTAGGTTAGGTTAGGTTAGGTTAGGTTAGGTTAGGTTAGGTTAGGTTAGGTTAGGTTAGGTTAGGTTAGGTTAGGTTAGGTTAGGTTAGGTTAGGTTAGGTTAGGTTAGGTTAGGTTAGGTTAGGTTAGGTTAGGTTAGGTTAGGTTAGGTTAGGTTAGGTTAGGTTAGGTTAGGTTAGGTTAGGTTAGGTTAGGTTAGGTTAGGTTAGGTTAGGTTAGGTTAGGTTAGGTTAGGTTAGGTTAGGTTAGGTTAGGTTAGGTTAGGTTAGGTTAGGTTAGGTTAGGTTAGGTTAGGTTAGGTTAGGTTAGGTTAGGTTAGGTTAGGTTAGGTTAGGTTAGGTTAGGTTAGGTTAGGTTAGGTTAGGTTAGGTTAGGTTAGGTTAGGTTAGGTTAGGTTAGGTTAGGTTAGGTTAGGTTAGGTTAGGTTAGGTTAGGTTAGGTTAGGTTAGGTTAGGTTAGGTTAGGTTAGGTTAGGTTAGGTTAGGTTAGGTTAGGTTAGGTTAGGTTAGGTTAGGTTAGGTTAGGTTAGGTTAGGTTAGGTTAGGTTAGGTTAGGTTAGGTTAGGTTAGGTTAGGTTAGGTTAGGTTAGGTTAGGTTAGGTTAGGTTAGGTTAGGTTAGGTTAGGTTAGGTTAGGTTAGGTTAGGTTAGGTTAGGTTAGGTTAGGTTAGGTTAGGTTAGGTTAGGTTAGGTTAGGTTAGGTTAGGTTAGGTTAGGTTAGGTTAGGTTAGGTTAGGTTAGGTTAGGTTAGGTTAGGTTAGGTTAGGTTAGGTTAGGTTAGGTTAGGTTAGGTTAGGTTAGGTTAGGTTAGGTTAGGTTAGGTTAGGTTAGGTTAGGTTAGGTTAGGTTAGGTTAGGTTAGGTTAGGTTAGGTTAGGTTAGGTTAGGTTAGGTTAGGTTAGGTTAGGTTAGGTTAGGTTAGGTTAGGTTAGGTTAGGTTAGGTTAGGTTAGGTTAGGTTAGGTTAGGTTAGGTTAGGTTAGGTTAGGTTAGGTTAGGTTAATTTTTTAATTTTTATATTCACCCGTCATCACAGGGCGTTGCGTGTGTTTCCTCTGACATGATCAGAGACCTTTTTTTTTCAGGGGGTTTATTTATTTATTTTAAAAAAAATTCCTTACAATTTACTTTAGGTACATTACTACTTTTCTTTATCTAACGGTTTTCTTTATCACTACATTTTTTACATTTATTGATTACAAAACAAAATTATTTTACTGATTTCTTATTATCTACTTACTTATCTTATGTTATTGTATATATTAAACAATATATATTCAACATAACTTATTTAACACTTATTTTATTACCTTTATTTAACAATTTTATCCTAATTCTATGACTTACTCTGCACTTAACTTATTTTTATTTTCTGCTAACTTATTTCATATGTTTATAATACATAGTTTACCAAATATATATTAAACATAACTTATTTATCTATTTCTGTTAACTACTGACTTTACTATTTGCACACAGTATTCTATAAATTTTTGTCGTAATTGCTTGTTTGCTACTATAGTATGTATGTTTTCGGATTTTATGCAACAGTCAAGTACCTGTTCTGTTTCAAATCTGAGCCTCGCGTAGACTGGACAGCTAAACAGGAGGTGTGGGATAGACTCGGCGACCCCTGGCTCACAAATGCACGATGGGTCCCCCTTACACTTGAACCGGTGCAAGTATTCTGAGAACCCACCGTGCCCCGTCATCACCTGAGTCGTCAAGCCAGCCGGCTTGATTTTCCTCACCGTTTTGAAGCCCTCCACTGCGTCTGGGAAGAACATTCTAGTGACAGCCGCCGTCTGTCCCGCTTGGTAGCGCACATTCCATTCGTCAAGAGACCGCAGTCGAATGTGTCTCTTGACGAATGAAATTGGGCAACTGTCGTAGTCGGGTTTTTTCCTGGAATGCAGTGCAGCTTCCTTTGCCAGTTGGTCCGCGCGCTCATTCCCCTCCAGTCCTGCATGTGCTTTAATCCAGAACAAGGAAATTTCCTTGTTCTGGAGTCTGCTATCTTGAATGTTGGCTCTAGTTTCGACTGCCAGGGGGTGGAGGGAATAAGGGTTTACGACCGTTTCCAGGGCGGAGCGTGAGTCACTGAGAATAGCGAAACTAGCCTCGCCTCGTCGCAGAATGATTTTTGTGGCGTGACATATGGCCAGGAGTTCTGCCTGGTAGACAGTGCAGTACGATGGCAGCTTAAGTTTGAGGGTTTTAGTCTCGGTTTCATTGCTCCAAAGAGACAATGCTGCTCCGACTTTACCCTCAATCCTGCTGCCATCGGTGTAGATCGAGACTGCTTGGTGCACTTGGGAGTTCAAGTTCTCCTGGTCTACCAGACTTACGAACTCAAGGCGCATATGTTTTGCCGGGTGCTGGGTTTCGGCGAAGGGCAGTCTGCGCTCTACCTCTCTGTCTGCTAGTGCTGGCTGGGGTACTCCCCTTTTAGCCTCATACAACGATGCCGCTTCCCGGATCCGGATATCGAGAGGCAGTAACCCAGCCAGCATCAGCGCCGAGTTCAGTGAGACGGTTCTATACGCTCCACACAGCTTCTGCGCAAAGCCCCTCTGCACTGCATTCAGTTGCTTTATAATCCCGATCTTGTTTGCTGCTTTAGCCCAGGCGCCGGCTGCATAGGTAACGATGGGCTCTACCGTGGCCATGTAGATTATTCTGATTATTTCAGGGTGGAGGCCCCAACTGATCCTGGCGGCTCGTGAAAGCTGTTTATAAATGTTTAACACCTTCTTACATGTGTTTGCCACGTGGCTGTTAAACGTCAGCTTATTGTCAATGGTGAGCCCCAGGATCTTCATCTCACTAGACAGACCAATGCCGATCCCGCCCATGCTCAGTCGTGGGGTATCAAATTTTAGCTTTTTGGTGAGCACCATTGCGTGGGTCTTGTGTGGCGCAAATTTCAATTTGTTTCTGTCACCCCACGCCTTAACATATGCGAGTGCGGCATTGGCCCTTCCCTCTACCTCTAGCGCTGTATCAGCTGCAAACACCAACACCACGTCATCCGCGAAAGCTTGGCAATAGTCACCCCGGCTCTCGAGTCCCTTCAGGAGTGGATCAAGGAGAAGATTCCAGAGAATCGGCCCACTAATCGATCCCTGCACACATCCCTTTTGAGTGTCCTTTATGTACTCTTCTCCGGCGTACCTCACTCGGACCTTACGGTCCTTTAGGTAGCTGTCCATGAGTCGTCGGAGATTAACCGGACACTCTTCTTCGGCAAGTCTAATCCTGATTGCAGGCCACCAGGCGCTATCGAAGGCTCCCTCTATGTCCAATGATATTACGGTTACCAGTTTCTTATCAGTGATTTTTCCGTTTATATGTTGTATCATGTCATAGAGGGAGTCCTCGGTGCTTCTCTGGGGTATGAAGCCGTATTGTCGAGGGCTTAATCTCGGGAGCAGGTGCCATTTTAATCTCCCGACTATCATTTTCTCTAGAATCTTCCCCATGACCGGTAACAGGCCAATGGGCCTGTAGGACTTTGGGTTTGTGTAATCGTCCTTGCCAGGCTTTCGCAGAACCACCACCGTTGCCTCTTTCCAAGGAGTTGGGAAGTGGCCGAGTTCCTGGCACTTGTTCATGAGCGCCAGGTTAAGTTCCATATTTTTGGAGACAACCTGGCTGCAAATGTCTGCGGTAAGTCCATCTATTCCCGGAGCCTTTTTTGGATTAAAACTCTCCGTCGCGGCCCGGAGTTCTTCAACCGTAAATGCTGGGTCATGTATCTCACCATGCACCCAGTTATTTGCGTTTGCTGCAAGGACTCTGGTCTGCCGGTGGTCTGGGCTATCATAACATTCAAGGTCCTCCGGGAAAAATGTATGCGCCAAAGTGCTGGTTGACTCCTTTTGGTCCAGCTGATGGCCATCCTTCACCAGTGGAACGTCTTCGTGGCGTTTGGCAGTATTTTTTATGACGCGGTATATACTGTCCCATAGGCTTTCCCTGTCCTGTTTACCACAGAAGTTCTTCCAGCTATCCACTTGTGCCCTTATCGCTGCTAACTCGTATACCTCTTTTTGTTTCAGGTACTCGCTGACGACTTTCGACCTCCGGATTGGCGCTGCGCATCGGATCCTGCGCTTCCTAGTAGCGACTTTTCTCTTCATCTCCTCGAGCTCTTCGGACCACCACGGTATGGTAAGTGTTTCATTTGTTTTCTTTTTTATTAATATCTCGTCACATGTTTTAGTAATCTGCTGTATATATTTTTCTGTAAATTCGTCTATTTCTTTATGTGTTTGGGTTTGGTCTATTTCTATTTTGTTTATGTTGTTATCATTCATTAGCTGGGTCAGTTTCTCATGAAATCGGTCCCAGTTAACCCTTTTTGTGCTGTAAATCCTAGTCGTCCTGTTTATTTTGATTCCTTTGGATTTTTGTAATTTTATTTTGAATACCATACCGTTGTGGTCCGAACTCGTCAGGTCTTCGACGACTCTCCAGTCGTCCACCAGGTCGAGCATATCCTCTGAGCAGGCCGTGACGTCAACATGACTAGTCAGTCTTCGTTCCCCTCTGATCGTGTCAAAAGTCGGTTTGTCTCCGTCATTCAGCACCTGCAAGGACATCTCCTCTAGTGTACCAGAGAAGACTTCACCCCTCAGATCAGTTTTGTCGCTCCCCCACCAGCTACTTTTGGCGTTGGCATCACCACCAATGATTAACCTCTGCGGTCCCAGCTTTTCTCGGATCTTCTTGATTTGCTCCAGGTACGGTTCTATGGGTTGATCGGGCTCAAAGTAGTACGATACCACGGTGATCTCCCAGGCCAACGTTCGGATTCTCACCACAACGATGTTATTTGTGGTGAGAATCGGGTACTGAATGATGTCAAAGTCGTGATTAAACACTGCAATGGCCGCTTTGACTTTTCCTTCCCCTGGGCTGGTGTTCTGGAAGATCCTCACTCCTCTGTAGTTCTTCATACTATTTGAGCCCCCCACGTAGGGTTCCTGGAGCAGAGCTATGACTGCTTTCCTGCGATCCGCTTCTATCATTAGTTCATTGGTGGCGAGCTGCTTCCTCTGCAGGTTAGCTTGTACTATTAGATGTGAAGCTTCGCTGGCGGGAGTGCCGTCACCGAGCGCTCCTCTGCCTGTGACCACCTTAGCAATACGCCGTTGTGGCCCTCGCCAGGGCGTCCCACTTCCTCCTTATCGGGCAGTCCTGACTGAACGCGTTGTGCTCGGTATTTGCCAATTTTGCATGCGTGCAATTGCAGCATGTTGGCACTGCACCCTCGAGCCAGTAAGGACAGTCCGACTTTTTGTGGGGACCGGCGCAATGGCTACATTTCTCGACCGTTTCTTTACAGAAACGCCTGCCATGGCCGTACCCCAGGCAAAGGGAACACTGGACAAGAGGAGATTGGTCCGCGACTCGGATACGCTGCAGATCGATCTGCACGGTCTCTGCGTCCATAATCCTGGTCCATATTTTGGGGGATACCCTTACGACGACATGGTTCATGAGAGGGTTTCTTGTTCTCTTCTTAAATCGGATCTCCACTCTATTGTCCTGTTTTTCAAGGTCTCTGAATATCCTCTCATTCTGATTTCTCAAAGCAAGAAGGATATCGTCGTCGCTGTTGTACGTCAGGACGTCTTTGAGAATTAAGAGTGGGTCCTTGTTCCTAATATCGTCGACGTTAAGGTGATTACCCGCATTCTGGATTCTCTCCTTCAACACCCGCCTCTCTTCCTCGCTGCGGCAACCCACGATGACCTTTCTGTCTCTGGCCTTTCTAATTTTGTCAATGGTCACTCCCCCTTCCTTGGCGTTCACCGCATTCCGAATTTTGTGGAGCACCTCTTCCCCGGTCTCTGTTTCGTCCTTGGAGGTGACCACCACAGAGTGCAGGGTGGCTTGCTCCGGGAGTCTTCCCTTACTACTACCAGCCACCACGCTTGCATAGGTGGCCCCCTCCAGGACTTTCTGATGGGACAGTATTGTGTCTCTGAGACCCTCCATCTTTTCGGTGTTTGCTGTGATGAGTTTGAGGTGCTCGTCCATCTTCTTTAACAATTCGTTTTCCACATGGCAATTTGCTGGGTGAGAGGAGAGTGGAGGGTGTAAAGGTTCCTCCACTTCCCTCCCCCCCGGCCCCTGGTTCTGAATTGTTTCTTTTCCCTTTCCAGTTTCTGACTCTTTCAGCAACTGATAGAGTCTTTCGACGGCCGCAATGACCCCTTCTTTTATTTCGTTCTTCGTATTTCTTGAGTTGCCGAGTTGGAGCTTTGCCTTACTCAGGCATGCCCTTCCCTCGGCAAGTCTGGTGGGGTAGATAGGTTTCGGGGGCGGACTTTCCAAGGCGTCCGATGATGGTGTTTGGATTTTTGCCCTGGAGGGGCCCGCCACCGGCGCCGCCACCTTTTTTGGTAAGGTCTTTGTCCTGGCCTCTATCTCGCCAATGCTTTGTCGGACCACAAAAGTTCTGTCTTGGGTTTCCATCGAAGGACCCACTTTTTCCACTGATTCCTCGGTTTTCTTGGGGGAGGTTGAGGTCTTATTTTTGTTCACCGGTGTCCGTCCGAGCATGATGTACGGGTAAGTCGCTTTTTAGTAGGACGTGTAAATGGCGTCGGTACTAATTTAGTCACTTAAACTTAGATTTGTCAAAGAAAGACAGTCAAACAGGTTTTTTACTCTTTGTGGAGTAAGTCTAATATATAATAAATAAAAAAAAAAAAAAAAAAAAATAAAAAGTGTAAGCAAACAATAACAATAAAGAAGGAATGTAAAGTAAAATAATGTGCAAGTTTCAAAATTGAAACCGCACGAGTCCTAAAAGCTATGGCAGACTTACTATAAAAGTCTTTTGTTTTATAATCTACTAACACTATATATATTCTATACTACACTATACCGGGACTGCTCGCACCACACCCGCAAGTCACACTACAGCGTCAAAGGAGTAAATATATATATTATTATGTTAAATAAATAGAATAAATAAAAGAGGAATCGTTTTCCGGGGATTTCTCCGGAGCCAGAAGAGAGGTCTTTTCCTCTTGATTTCGGAGACCCCAAACTCGGTGGGTCTCTGACTTTTGGCTCCGAAGTTATGGCTCGGGGGGGTGAGGTAACGTGAATGGTAAAGGGGGGGTTTAAATAGATATTTAAAGTATTTAGGGATGTTACAGGGGGCCGCCAGTAGGGAGATCAAAGAAAGTTCTGAGGATCCCAGGAATCCCAAGGTGTTACGGGGTATCGTTAGAGGCGGGGGGAGGGGGGGGAAGAAGTAATAAGGCGCAACACTCGATATAATCGCGCGCGATTTTGTCGTAATTGCAAGTGCTGTATGAGGATGTGGTGTATGATTAATTAAATGTGCTAGGTAAATTTTTTGGGGTCGATAATTATGGGGGGGGTCAAAAGGGGGGTCTAGGGGTCTTATACGAGTGTATGTTCAGGATGAGAGGGGGGTTATAGGGGGGGGGAAAATTTTGTCAAAATTTGGAAATTCCCAGCCGTTTCTGAGATAATGGGAGGGGGAAGCTACTTTTTGGGGTAACGTATGGAGGGGGTACAAAATGTTAGGCCTGGGTTAAAGAATAATAATAATATGGCAAACGAGCGAAAGAAAGAATATGGTACTAGAAAGTGGCGGGTGGCGGGCAGGTTCGAGTCCCGGTTGATGACAGAATATTTAAAAAAATAAATAAAAAATTTTTTATTAACTAATATTAAAATTAAAGTGGACCAAGATATTTACAGTTATTATGTGGTATAATAAATTTAATTATTTAACAGGACATAAAAATCAGAAAATCAAAAAATGGGTAAATTGTGGGGAGAAAGAACAAATGTGGGAGAATCCTTAAAATTACGATAATTTACCCCGTAAATTTTTCGGGAAAGTCGTAGAGGGATGGGATAAAGTTCGGTAGACAGTCCCTCTGTAGAAAACTAATAGTTTTTTATTGTCTTCCCTCCACGACTTCCCGTTTGGGAGTTACAGCCACTACCATTTGACTTGAAAACAAGTTGGAATCGGGGAAATTACCCCGATCTGGGAGCGGCTGTAACTGGCAAACTAGTTATTATATTTACAGAAAAATTTCACTATTCTCATACCATTAACCAGGGGCTGTTGTTCCAGTAGCAAAAAACACTAAAAACTAAGAAATGGTAACTTTTTCTGTTCCTCTTTTCCCCACAGTAACAGGTTATTTGCGGGCGGAAATTTTTCTATTGCTCACTTAAGATTTAAAAATATCGTAAAGTTATAGTCCAAAAATTTTTGTTTTTGCTGATATGGGTTGGGGAACGTTCCAGCTCTCTTCTGTAGAAGTTTCAGACTAGGTCCTCACTGAAGATTTTTATTTATTCAGGTCAGTAAATTTTTGTAACACTTTCACAACCGCACGTCAAGTTGTATTGTCAATAAAATGGTAATCCCTAATGTAAAATTGGATTTCAAAGTACCTCCAGGGTCCTCTTCTCGTTCTCCTTCTCGGGGAGTTGTCAGTGGCGCTGGATGGTGCTCCGGGATAATTTTGTGCCCCTGAATCGGGAACTCGTCTCGCGGTGTGCTGGTTTTCCTTATATTTCCGCGCCCCGGGGCGGAAAAAATCTGGACTTTTCTCAGGATTGCAGGTCTCAAGGGGGCTGTCCTGACGGTGATAGAAAAACACTATGTCGCCGCTTTAGATTTGGAGTTATTTCACTTTTTAAGTTTAGCGTTCCTGAATTCACACTTTTTCGGTGATAACTTCCACTAAACTGCACTGATCACAAAAATTTTTCACCACCGTGACCGCCTCGCGATTCCGCGTGTTTTGGTGTATAACACTATAATATTTGAATACTTTTTACTATTTTTAGTGATTTAAACTTGCGGAGCGCGGTTTTTACGTGGCGTTCGGGGCGGCGGTTGAAGCCAGACTGGTTAGGTTAGGTTAGGTTAGGTTAGGTTAGGTTAGGTTAGGTTAGGTTAGGTTAGGTTAGGTTAGGTTAGGTTAGGTTAGGTTAGGTTAGGTTAGGTTAGGTTAGGTTAGGTTAGGTTAGGTTAGGTTAGGTTAGGTTAGGTTAGGTTAGGTTAGGTTAGGTTAGGTTAGGTTAGGTTAGGTTAGGTTAGGTTAGGTTAGGTTAGGTTAGGTTAGGTTAGGTTAGGTTAGGTTAGGTTAGGTTAGGTTAGGTTAGGTTAGGTTAGGTTAGGTTAGGTTAGGTTAGGTTAGGTTAGGTTAGGTTAGGTTAGGTTAGGTTAGGTTAGGTTAGGTTAGGTTAGGTTAGGTTAGGTTAGGTTAGGTTAGGTTAGGTTAGGTTAGGTTAGGTTAGGTTAGGTTAGGTTAGGTTAGGTTAGGTTAGGTTAGGTTAGGTTAGGTTAGGTTAGGTTAGGTTAGGTTAGGTTAGGTTAGGTTAGGTTAGGTTAGGTTAGGTTAGGTTAGGTTAGGTTAGGTTAGGTTAGGTTAGGTTAGGTTAGGTTAGGTTAGGTTAGGTTAGGTTAGGTTAGGTTAGGTTAGGTTAGGTTAGGTTAGGTTAGGTTAGGTTAGGTTAGGTTAGGTTAGGTTAGGTTAGGTTAGGTTAGGTTAGGTTAGGTTAGGTTAGGTTAGGTTAGGTTAGGTTAGGTTAGGTTAGGTTAGGTTAGGTTAGGTTAGGTTAGGTTAGGTTAGGTTAGGTTAGGTTAGGTTAGGTTAGGTTAGGTTAGGTTAGGTTAGGTTAGGTTAGGTTAGGTTAGGTTAGGTTAGGTTAGGTTAGGTTAGGTTAGGTTAGGTTAGGTTAGGTTAGGTTAGGTTAGGTTAGGTTAGGTTAGGTTAGGTTAGGTTAGGTTAGGTTAGGTTAGGTTAGGTTAGGTTAGGTTAGGTTAGGTTAGGTTAGGTTAGGTTAGGTTAGGTTAGGTTAGGTTAGGTTAGGTTAGGTTAGGTTAGGTTAGGTTAGGTTAGGTTAGGTTAGGTTAGGTTAGGTTAGGTTAGGTTAGGTTAGGTTAGGTTAGGTTAGGTTAGGTTAGGTTAGGTTAGGTTAGGTTAGGTTAGGTTAGGTTAGGTTAGGTTAGGTTAGGTTAGGTTAGGTTAGGTTAGGTTAGGTTAGGTTAGGTTAGGTTAGGTTAGGTTAGGTTAGGTTAGGTTAGGTTAGGTTAGGTTAGGTTAGGTTAGGTTAGGTTAGGTTAGGTTAGGTTAGGTTAGGTTAGGTTAGGTTAGGTTAGGTTAGGTTAGGTTAGGTTAGGTTAGGTTAGGTTAGGTTAGGTTAGGTTAGGTTAGGTTAGGTTAGGTTAGGTTAGGTTAGGTTAGGTTAGGTTAGGTTAGGTTAGGTTAGGTTAGGTTAGGTTAGGTTAGGTTAGGTTAGGTTAGGTTAGGTTATGTTAGGTTAGGTTAGGTTAGGTTAGGTTAGGTTAGGTTAGGTTAGGTTAGGTTAGGTTAGGTTAGGTTAGGTTAGGTTAGGTTAGGTTAGGTTAGGTTAGGTTAGGTTAGGTTAGGTTAGGTTAGGTTAGGTTAGGTTAGGTTAGGTTAGGTTAGGTTAGGTTAGGTTAGGTTAGGTTAGGTTAGGTTAGGTTAGGTTAGGTTAGGTTAGGTTAGGTTAGGTTAGGTTAGGTTAGGTTAGGTTAGGTTAGGTTAGGTTAGGTTAGGTTAGGTTAGGTTAGGTTAGGTTAGGTTAGGTTAGGTTAGGTTAGGTTAGGTTAGGTTAGGTTAGGTTAGGTTAGGTTAGGTTAGGTTAGGTTAGGTTAGGTTAGGTTAGGTTAGGTTAGGTTAGGTTAGGTTAGGTTAGGTTAGGTTAGGTTAGGTTAGGTTAGGTTAGGTTAGGTTAGGTTAGGTTAGGTTAGGTTAGGTTAGGTTAGGTTAGGTTAGGTTAGGTTAGGTTAGGTTAGGTTAGGTTAGGTTAGGTTAGGTTAGGTTAGGTTAGGTTAGGTTAGGTTAGGTTAGGTTAGGTTAGGTTAGGTTAGGTTAGGTTAGGTTAGGTTAGGTTAGGTTAGGTTAGGTTAGGTTAGGTTAGGTTAGGTTAGGTTAGGTTAGGTTAGGTTAGGTTAGGTTAGGTTAGGTTAGGTTAGGTTAGGTTAGGTTAGGTTAGGTTAGGTTAGGTTAGGTTAGGTTAGGTTAGGTTAGGTTAGGTTAGGTTAGGTTAGGTTAGGTTAGGTTAGGTTAGGTTAGGTTAGGTTAGGTTAGGTTAGGTTAGGTTAGGTTAGGTTAGGTTAGGTTAGGTTAGGTTAGGTTAGGTTAGGTTAGGTTAGGTTAGGTTAGGTTAGGTTAGGTTAGGTTAGGTTAGGTTAGGTTAGGTTAGGTTAGGTTAGGTTAGGTTAGGTTAGGTTAGGTTAGGTTAGGTTAGGTTAGGTTAGGTTAGGTTAGGTTAGGTTAGGTTAGGTTAGGTTAGGTTAGGTTAGGTTAGGTTAGGTTAGGTTAGGTTAGGTTAGGTTAGGTTAGGTTAGGTTAGGTTAGGTTAGGTTAGGTTAGGTTAGGTTAGGTTAGGTTAGGTTAGGTTAGGTTAGGTTAGGTTAGGTTAGGTTAGGTTAGGTTAGGTTAGGTTAGGTTAGGTTAGGTTAGGTTAGGTTAGGTTAGGTTAGGTTAGGTTAGGTTAGGTTAGGTTAGGTTAGGTTAGGTTAGGTTAGGTTAGGTTAGGTTAGGTTAGGTTAGGTTAGGTTAGGTTAGGTTAGGTTAGGTTAGGTTAGGTTAGGTTAGGTTAGGTTAGGTTAGGTTAGGTTAGGTTAGGTTAGGTTAGGTTAGGTTAGGTTAGGTTAGGTTAGGTTAGGTTAGGTTAGGTTAGGTTAGGTTAGGTTAGGTTAGGTTAGGTTAGGTTAGGTTAGGTTAGGTTAGGTTAGGTTAGGTTAGGTTAGGTTAGGTTAGGTTAGGTTAGGTTAGGTTAGGTTAGGTTAGGTTAGGTTAGGTTAGGTTAGGTTAGGTTAGGTTAGGTTAGGTTAGGTTAGGTTAGGTTAGGTTAGGTTAGGTTAGGTTAGGTTAGGTTAGGTTAGGTTAGGTTAGGTTAGGTTAGGTTATGTTAGGTTAGGTTAGGTTAGGTTAGGTTAGGTTAGGTTAGGTTAGGTTAGGTTAGGTTAGGTTAGGTTAGGTTAGGTTAGGTTAGGTTAGGTTAGGTTAGGTTAGGTTAGGTTAGGTTAGGTTAGGTTAGGTTAGGTTAGGTTAGGTTAGGTTAGGTTAGGTTAGGTTAGGTTAGGTTAGGTTAGGTTAGGTTAGGTTAGGTTAGGTTAGGTTAGGTTAGGTTAGGTTAGGTTAGGTTAGGTTAGGTTAGGTTAGGTTAGGTTAGGTTAGGTTAGGTTAGGTTAGGTTAGGTTAGGTTAGGTTAGGTTAGGTTAGGTTAGGTTAGGTTAGGTTAGGTTAGGTTAGGTTAGGTTAGGTTAGGTTAGGTTAGGTTAGGTTAGGTTAGGTTAGGTTAGGTTAGGTTAGGTTAGGTTAGGTTAGGTTAGGTTAGGTTAGGTTAGGTTAGGTTAGGTTAGGTTAGGTTAGGTTAGGTTAGGTTAGGTTAGGTTAGGTTAGGTTAGGTTAGGTTAGGTTAGGTTAGGTTAGGTTAGGTTAGGTAGGTTAGGTTAGGTTAGGTAGGTTAGGTTAGGTTAGGTTAGGTTAGGTTAGGTGGTTAGGTTAGGTTAGGTTAGGTTAGGTTAGGTTAGGTTAGGTTAGGTTAGTTAGGTTAGGTTAGGTTAGGTTAGGTTAGGTTAGGTTAGGTTAGGTTAGGTTAGGTTAGGTTAGGTTAGGTAGGTTAGGTTAGGTTAGGTTAGGTTAGGTTAGGTTAGGTTAGGTTAGGTTAGGTTAGGTTAGGTTAGGTTAGGTTAGGTTAGGTTAGGTTAGGTTAGGTTAGGTAGGTTAGGTTAGTTAGGTTAGGTTAGGTTAGGTTAGGTTAGGTTAGTTAGGTTAGGTTAGGTTAGGTTAGGTTAGGTTAGGTTAGGTTAGGTTAGGTTAGGTTAGGTTAGGTTAGGTTAGGTTAGGTTAGGTTAGGTTAGGTTAGGTTAGGTTAGGTTAGGTTAGGTTAGGTTAGGTTAGGTTAGGTTAGGTTAGTTAGGTTAGGTTAGGTTAGGTTAGGTTAGGTTAGGTTAGGTTAGTTAGGTTAGGTTAGGTTAGGTTAGGTTAGGTTAGGTTAGGTTAGGTTAGGTTAGGTTAGGTTAGGTTAGGTTAGGTTAGGTTAGGTTAGGTTAGGTTAGGTTAGGTTAGGTTAGGTTAGGTTAGGTTAGTTTAGGTTAGGTTAGGTTAGGTTAGGTTAGGTTAGGTTAGGTAGGTTAGGTTAGGTTAGGTTAGGTTAGGTTAGGTTAGTTAGGTTAGGTTAGGTTAGGTTAGGTTAGGTTAGGTTAGGTTAGGTTAGGTTAGGTTAGGTTAGGTTAGGTTAGGTTAGGTTAGGTTAGGTTAGGTTAGGTTAGGTTAGGTTAGGTTAGGTTAGGTTAGGTTAGGTTAGTTAGGTTAGGTAGGTTAGGTTAGTTAGGTTAGGTTAGGTTAGGTTAGGTTAGGTTAGGTTAGGTAGGTTAGGTTAGGTTAGGTTAGGTTAGGTTAGGTTAGGTTAGGTTAGGTTAGGTTAGGTTAGGTTAGGTTAGGTTAGGTTAGGTTAGGTTAGGTTAG